>JAVQMF010000054.1:34397500-36897500 GCA_032878935.1 Erythrophleum fordii | reverse complement strand
AGAAGCATGACAACTCTTAAAGGGAGCTGATCCTTCAGTAAAGGTAAGTTCCTCCACCAGTGGCTGCTCTATGTAACAATTGTTTGCCATGCCTAACTATGGACTTCTGAATCTTTTTGAACTGTTCTTGGCAATCTCCTGAAAATTTTGCTTCAAGATTATCGCTGATAAGTGGAAAATAACAGGTAGACCCAGACTCATGAGGATCATTTTCAAACTAAAAGGTGTTTTTAAACTACAACATTCTACGTTAGAAGCTCACTGCATCAAACACTGTGGTACCATCTAGAGATTCCCAATATCTACCCGATTAGGGATTGTTAATATTCTCACAAGGTATCAACTTCAAAAATCATATAATTGAACCAGAGACCAGAGACTACACATTATACATCATAGAAAATAAATCACAAGGATAGAAGAGAGTAGTCGTTTTGGCAATGGATAATCGTATTTGAAGGGAGTGGAGTTGAACGGATGGCCCAACCAACGAAGCTCCCCAGTGGTTAGTTAGAAAATAAATCACATTGCAATTACCAGAAAGAATCAAAATTGAAAAAAAAAAAATTGAAAATGAACTATGCAGCTCAAATTCTACAATCTGGGAGGGAAATTGCTCATCTGCATTGACTTAATCACTTCATTTGATTAATTATTTTTTTCTTTTTTTGTCAGAAGAATTCACACTGAACTTAAATATGAAGCCAAACAAGCAGAATACTAAGAATTGAAGAAAGGAAGCATAGGGTTGAAATTCGGAGAAGCATCTGTACCTACCTCGTTGAATAGCTCACAGCGGCTAAAGACAAAAGAGACAAACGCAACGAACAGAAGTCGTTCTGTTCTGAGCTGTTCCTGAAATATTTAGGAATGTGAGTTTGAGGCTTCAGAGGAAAATAATTCATCGGCAATCAACTGTGGCGATTCCGGTTTATCTCTTCGGGTTGGGGGGTGGTTGTTTTGGAGGAGAGGAGGATAAGGTGTTTGTTGGGATAAAATTGGGGAGAGGGATGAAGGGCAAATGAGTCAAATTTTTTTTTTTTTTTTTAAATTGGAGGGGAGGGAAGGGGTGGGGTATTTTTTAAGTTTTAATTTATTTTTTATTTTTTATTTTAATTTTGTAATATTTTAATATATTAATATTTTTAAAAAATTAAGATAATTTTTGTTATTAAAAATTAAAAATAAAAAAGATTAGAATTTATAATTTTTTTAAAAAATTATTGATATAAATAATTTTTTTATAAAAAATAAAATTAAAATAGTATAAAAGGTAAATTTATCCAAATATAATTATCTCTTCTTTCCTCCCCTCATCTCCTGAATTAAACAATAATCTCTCCTTCTCTCCCCTCCTCTCTTGAATCAAATAATAATTTTCTCTTTTCTCCCCTCTCCTCCAACTAAACATAACTCATTAAATCTCCTCCCTTCTCCTCCCCTCCCCTCCATTAACCTCCCTTTCTTTCCCCTCTGTTGAACCAAATGGAGCCTTCCTCTCAACCTGAAACCAGGGTTGACTTACTTTAGGAGTATTTTAAAAGTAAAACTTTTCTATGTTTGAACGGGGAAGAGAAAAGGAAGGGGAGAAAAGCGGGAAGAAAATGGAGTGAGAGGAAAGAGTCAAAAGAAAAAAAGTATATCTGTTCTCTTGTTTAGGCGTGACGAGAGAATATTAAAAAAAAAAAGAAGTTTATTAATTTTGTGTGTGGATAATTTTACTTTTATTTTAGAACTAGTTAGGCCAAGTTACGTCGAAATTGGTTGAAAGTACAATGATAAAAAAAATGTTATGTTATATATATAAATTAATTATTTTATATTTATATATGGGATATATATATAATACATTTAAATATAGTCATTAGTTTAGAAGCAATTAATCGAATGACAGAATTTCATAAACATAACTAGCGTCTCTATTGAATAATTAAAAATATATGTTTTAATGGTTTGTATTAATTTAAAATCAATTAATTGAATAACTAATTTCATATTAATTTCACCTTCATCCACATTTAAAAAATTATTTCATATCACTAATTAGTATAATTAAGTTTCCTTTATAAATAATTAAAGTTCAAACTAATGTTTAAATATATAATTATATTTTTATATGTATGTATTACTTAGTTAAATAACAATTATTTGGGATAATAATTTATAAATTATATGTGAATATAATATATGTATATATATAATTATCTATGCAATAGGTAAAAGATTGTTATATTTATGCAAACAAACAAAATATTGTGACTTCACATGGCTAACTTAGCTTTTTCTCTTGGTTTGTCTTGACTTACATCCAAAGTTATTTCATCTTCTGAAGCTTCACGTGAAGAACATTGTATGATTCACATGGAGGTATGAACACTTTGTCCTTATCCATGGAATGACTTAGCATGCAGTAATTTGTGGGTGATAAAAAGCTTGAACATGTGCCTCAGGATACATAGGGGTGAATGAGGGGAGTGTAACGCCCGGTACGTTGTAAAAACATCGAAATGGGTCGGTTTGAAAAACAAGTTTCATGAGATGAGTAATTTAAGGCCAAATAAAATTTGGATAAAATTTTAAATAATAGAAAATGAGGATTTGAGCCTTGAGTTACCCAGAAACCGGGGTCAGAGTGATTTGAAAAATTTGCTGAAAGGCTAGTGGCATTTTCGTAAATAAGTACAATTTTGGAAAAGCACCTAAAAGGGCTTTTTAAATGGAAATTTTGAGTTGCCCAGGGTTCTCAGAGGCCAAAAAACTATGGGAAACCAAGATCGGTAAAGCTCCTCTGGTATACTCTTTTCTACGTTGGTTGACCCGAACTTTGACCGGTTCGTTCGGGAAGGTTTTAGCTCCGATTTGAGTAATTCCAAAGGTATTTTACTAAATTGGGAACTTAAATTTTATAATGGAAAAGAAGATTCTAAAAAAGGAGCTAAAACGAAGGAGAAATGAAAATGCTATTACGAAAAGGCAAAAATGGAATTAAAGTGTTAAAGGAAGCTTCCAAATTCTTCTTTATAAGTCACGTTCTTTCTCTCCTTCATTAAACCGACTTGCTTCTGCCCATTTTCAGAGAAATACTCCAGCTTCTTAGGTGCACAAGAGAAGGAGGATTTTGAAAGAAGAAATTCAAGAAAAAGGTAAGAAACTTTAAGAAATTTCATATCCTTCTTTCTTGCAACTTGCCCCTCTCCTCTCAAGCTTTCTTTCTATGGTTTTAATGGAGAGTTTGGTGCTGTTTTAGGGCCAAAATAGAGAGGGGAATTTCGAGATTTGAAGGAGCAAGCCAACCAAGTGGAAGAACAAGCCCAAGGAACCAAGAAAGTAAGGTAAAATCTCCACTCTTTGGTAGCTTCTTCCTCCCCCTCACCCTTGTCAATTTCGTCCAGCCAAGGGCCCATTCTTTAGGGGCTGTGTTCTGTCCAAATCATGGAGGGATTAGAGGTTTTAGAGGGCAAGGATTAAGAATGAACCAATAGAATCAAGAAAGGGGCATTGGGAAACAAGATGAAACCATTAGGGATCTAAATACTCCCTTGCAAATATGATTTAATATGAATGTTCTTAGACTTAATTGAATGTTTAAACATGCTCCTAAGATCCCTAAGAGGTTCTCCATATGTCTCTTCCTCTATGAAAATAAACAAAACCCAATGGAAGGCCAAATGCTCCTATGTTTCGGCCAAGAAGGGATAAGGCACCTAGGGAGAGTTTTAAATTTTTCCAAACCCATTTTTGAGTCATATATGATGAATGAATGTGAGGGGAAGTCTTGGAAAAAATTTAGAACTCAAGGAAAGTGAATTGGTGCCATAAGCTCCATTATGTGACCTAAAGAAGCAATATGTGTTTAGGCTCTTTGTTTTAATTGGGTGATGACTCCAAGAGACTTAAAACGAGTCAAGAATCATATGTGAATAAAGAGAAGGGAGCCTAGAAGTTAATTGAAGGGTGTTGCTTCCTTAGGTGTCATTATGGAACTATAATGAGGCTTATAAGGCAAGCAAGGGTTTAGGCAATTTATGTGGCCTTAGAATTCATTCCATAAACCTAATTAGCTTCCTTAAGTCATGTCTAGGTCAAGAGAAACCTTCCCCACACTTTTGTGGGTGTATAGTCAAAAAGGGGAGATTGAATCCAAAAGACAAAGTGTGTAATTGTGTGCAAGGTAGCTCTCTCCACCTTCTCTCATGCATGGATGTGTGTTTAGCTTGTTTTAGAATGTGTGTATGTGTATTTTCAAGTTATGAAAAGTATGCTAGAATGCCTTTATATGTTATGATTCTTGATGTCATGTTATGTTTTTAAATGAGTATGTGATGCTTGCTTGAGTTTGCTTGAGTATGAAGAGGCCAAGAATTCTTCTCTTTGGTGATGATGAGCCAAGAACCCTTGAGCTTAGTTGAGACAAAGTAAAGAGTCTCCCAAAAGCAAAGTGGGCTCCCAAGAGTATGGTTGAATCCAAAACTTTTAAAGAATGGGTAAGGCAAGTCTAAAATCCATTAGGAGAGGTGTGAGACCAATCCAAATACTTGGTGAGCTCTTGAATGTCTTGTATGATTGATTCACATATCAAGTTTTCTTTTAAAATGTCCATGACTTCTATGTCTCTATGCATGCATTTGTAAAACTTGCTTTGCACATATTATGTATAATTGAATGGGAGATGAGCTATTGGGATTTGACTACGAAAAATTATATGTGTTTCTACAAGTGCACGGGTCAGATCAAGTAGTTCAGTGATAAGTATGAGTATCGTTCCCACGAAGAATGACTTAAATGCAATTAGGCAATGTATAATCTACTTTTATTCACGTAAGCGACCATTTAAGCAAGCCATGAACTTAGAACTAATTTTAAAACAAAACACCTTAAGGAAAACTCGGTTTGCAAAGAAAAATTTAGGTAAAAATCCAAGGTTTTGAAGTTACCTAGAGTCACTATTCCCTTTATGCTTACTAGAACTCAATTACTTGTTCAATTGCAATTAATTATCACCTTGTGAGTTAAGAGATTCATAAGCTATAACCGTCCTTCGATGTAATTATAGCCCTACTCTTCCCTAAAATCTAAGTGTCCTTAGAATTAGGTTAGAGTGCATTAAATACTATAACCTTCTACAAATCAATTAAGGTAATTAGGTATATTTCTATCCCAATTATAAATTAAATAAATCTAACTTAATCTATCCAACTTTTAGGTCCAATTAGAACTCCTTTTTCAAGGTAAATTTCAATTACCCAAATCAAATCCAAGAGGTGGCCAATCCCTAAGTAAGCATTAAGCAAGAGAAGGATACACAAAGCTCCAATCATTACAATCAACAAGAAAAACAAGGTTCTAGTTCACATCAAGTTCATAGTGCTTTAGGTAAAGAGAAATTTAGCTATACATAGCTAAATCTAACAATGAATCCCAATCAAATACATAAAGAAGATGAAGAAAGCAGAGAAAGCAAATAAGAGAATGAGATATGTAGAAAATTGAGCTCCTCTTTTGATTCTTCCTCTTCCTTCACTCCTCCAAGCTTTATGAACCATCCAAAACCTCCCAAAAATGCCTCCTGGACGTTCAAAAACCTTCTCTACCGCAGAATGCCCGAAAACCTAGCTGCCTCTCACTTTTTCTATCCTCATTAATCAAAATGCAGAGTTTTGACGCCGATTTTAGCAGCCGCATCTTCAGATAATGCGATCGCATCTTTGCCTGGAGCTTAGGAACAATATAATGGCTTCTAAATCCTCATAGCTAATAATTTTAAAACAAGAAATATTTTCCATTAATGCAACATCTACTCAATCATAATTATTCACAATTAACTTCATTTCTCTCTTTCACTTTTGATTCCCTAAATTACTTAAAAATAGTGAATAAATCCCACTAAAATTTTAATGGATGACTCCCAAATTCAATCTAATTAACTATAAGTAATAGAAAATATTGGGAGTCATCAGGATTCTTTGAATCTTATCCCCTCCTCTCCAATGATCTAATATGCTAGGTGGACTAAGTAATTATGGTGAAGGGAGCCAACAACCATGAAGAGGAAAGATTGACAAGCTTATGCATGGTTTTGTCCATTTTAGAACCATAGTGATGGTTCATATTGTTTATGATGTTGTATATGTACAATGACCCTTGAGACATATGTAAATATACTATTATGTAATGTTTAGAGCCATGGATATGATGTATGAATTTTAGAATACAATTTGAGTTTTGAATGTCCAATTATGCATTATGGAAGTTTGATGGAAATATGTATAAGTGTGGGTTGAATGGCCAAAATGAGATACATGAGGTTTGGGACCATTTGGGCAACTCACATAAGTCTCAAATAAGCTTTTAAACTTGCCCAAAAGGTGCCAAGACCAAGAAAAATCTATTTGGCAACTTTGGTACCCAATATAGAGCCAAAATTGACCATAATGGAACCCTATGTCACTTTTTAGCCAAATAAGTTATTCTTACTTTGAAATTTGTCATGCAATTAGGTCTCATTGAGATATTTTTGGAAAGTTAAAGAACATAATTTTCGGAGGTCTAGAGAATATTTGATGAATTTTCAATGTTGGGATTTTCTATAGTTTCTGGTATGTGCACTGTTCATACTGGCAGATTTGATTTTTGTGTCACACAATGGCCAAATGGTGTCCAATACTTCTAAAATTTTATAAGAATTAACTAAAGGCCATAAGAATTTTGTAACCACTGAGATCAACTCATTTGGAGGTCTGAGCAAAGAGTAATACATTTTTGAAGTTGGCTGTCAGTAGTAGTAGCGCTCCAGGAGTTCAGTTATTGTTCTATAAGTTCCCAATAGCTAAACATATCTTTTTCATTCTAGAATTATTTTTAGTATCAAGTTAACATTTTTTCCTTTCTAGAATGACTAAATTTGTGTGATTTTTATTTTTATAGAATTAGTTATGAATTTTCAAATTTGTATCAGTAATCTAAATAGTAGCCCAAGTAGCCAGCGACCTCTGTAGGTCTTCAGATGTCAAACGTCCTCCATGATGTATGTTATGGTCTGGATGTATTTTTAGTGTGAATTAGACATCCTAAGCTTTCCAGAATGACCAAGATTGCATTATTTCAATGTTTTTAGATTTAGTTATAATTTTCCAAAGTTTGGTCAGAAAGTGGAGCAATTCTGGCCGAGGATGAAGCTCCATATTCCACACTCTATTTCAGTTTCCATGAGTTATAGACATGATTTTGTGATGTAAATGACTTTTTTTAATGTAATTAAATATGAAGATATATAGTATGAGCTCACATGGTCCACGTGATACCGATTGCAAATTTTTAAATATAGCGCAATGCAAAAAAATCCATTATTTTCATCCCCTTTTTCATATGCTCTTGTGGAATTGATGAAATAAAGCTTATGAATGACATGAAATGAGCTAGAATTTATGGTGTTATAGGGAGGACTTAGGCCATGCAGTAATTGTAGTGGAGGTGCTGTAGTCTTGCAAGTCACGTGAAGCTGAAGATAAAATAATATGATACATTTGAGCTGCATATCTTTATGTAATTCTCCATTCAACTGATGCATCATGTATAAGTGCTATTTTCTTACAAGGCTCACTGTTGTTACTGCAAATATAGGAGGTACTATATTTGTATAATTATTTAATGTGAAGAATGTATGTTGACATGCTTCTTTTATTTTCATCTAATATTATTTTCCGTGTAGATGGATAGAAGAACTTACAGAGCAGTTTTGTATTCCTAAATTCAAGAAGGAGTTGATATAAGAAAACAACTGATTTACCCAATTGGAGACATAAAGTATGGATTTTCATTTCAATATTAAAAAATATTTAGTTTAATCATAATTTTGTTATATGCATTCCTCAGATTTGGAGCCGATAGAAATGACGTCGTTGAATATATAGTATCAATGATAAAACATAATTACTTGGGGCCTTATAATTCATGAAAAGAAGTTCCTAAATCAATTTGCCAATTATGGTTTGTAGAATTCTAGGTAAATTTCAATTTCATATCCACTATCAAATTTGTTATACCCACCATGTTCGAATACATGGATTTACAGATATTTTTGGATGTAATGGATAGAAATATTATGTATGGATAATAGAGGATCATCTTCATATCCATAAAAACTTTAAAGATCGAGCAAGAAATCACCTAAAAGATTTGATATGTTATGTTCAAGATAAAGAAAAGTGTCTTACTTGAATTAATGAATATATTTGGAATGATTTATGTGTTGGTTGGAACAAGGTAGAATTTAAGCAAAAAAGTGAACGTGCCAAGAAGACTAGAGTTTCAAATTCTGTACACGAGCCATCTTTCCATACTAGTGGAAATATTCCATTCATAAATCATGCTGTAATTTTAGCTAAAGAATTAGGTAGGCTTATAACTCTAATAGAGCTTCACGTTCAAACTTATAAAAAACCAATGTCTAGAAAATGGGTTGACAAAAAATCTAAAAATACTTTTGTAAATATCACATTTTTTGAAACTTTTATTAAATATTCTTACATATGTATCACAACCATGTAACATCCTCGATTATTCGTTTTGTTTTAAAATGACTATGCAATACTTGAAACTAGCATAACAAATGTAACTAATGCATAAAATTTTTATTGGCAAATGAAGTTGCTCTGTGAATAGTAGCTGCTGGAAGAAAAAAAAAGTGGAGGCTTCAAATATGGCTTGGGAAGTGTTGCACATGAAGTAGAAGACAATCTAATATATGGCTATAACTATAGTAAAAAATATAACCTATTCTCTTATTCAAATGTGGTAGAGGCCATATATCCAGGGGGTCGTCTATATTCTAATATTGATCAAAAGTTAAAGGATTTTCATATGCAAATGCATGGCAATAAGACTTCAATATTTGAGATGCAACATCAACTTTTTGAATATCATCATAATAATAAAGCTTCAAGTTCGAAAAAATCCAATAAAAAGAATTAGTGGAAAAGTTAATAAAAAATGAATGTAACTCTATTGGATAAATTTATGTAACAATGTGAACTTATTTGATACAAGTTTATGTAATTATATTGTAATTTAGGTAATTTAAAATAGGCTACTTATTTTTCTTTTTTACTTTATTCATTTCTCTTCCACTGAGATTCCTTATGACCTATGCATGTTTTATCATAGTCAGATAGTCATGACATTATGCATGAACTACATGACCATTGCATATTAGATAATAAGTTTTATCACAACTTAGAGAGTCTTTTTATCACCTTTTCTCACCTGATGTCTATATACTTTTACCTAGACAACAATATCTAGGAATAGTTTTAGTTTGTCTCTTTATTGTTATCCTTATGTAAGTTGGACTCACATGTCACTCTCCATGTGCAATCATACACACGTACACAGACACAGACACACACACACACACACACATGCATATATATATATATATGTATAGATATATATGTATAAGTTGGTATATATATTTCTGTATAGTTAATCTTTGCCTTCTATATCTCTCTTTTCCTTATAACGTTCTTTTCAACTCAATATTCATAAATTTGCCAAGGTAAAAAGAAAAGATTATCATTTTATATTTACGACCATACATGTGAAATATAATTACTCTATTATCTATGCTCATGTACTTGCAATTTGATTTCATACAATTTATCTTCATCATCAACATAAGTTACATTTAATTACAGGATGTCTTCTAGAAGAGGAAGAAAGACATAGAGAAATTTTTCTCAACTAAAATCATTTATTGCTCGAGAAGACACACAACCAATCCTGCCTAACGTTCAACAGGAATCACATGATATGCATGATAAGCACTCTAGTGACTAAAATGAATCTCTTCTAACACTGATTAAACCTGATGGCACAGGGTTTATAATTTAATTTCTAATACGTCCTCATGCTACTATCTTTATGTTTAAAATGAGTCCTAATTTTTTTCCTTCAATTCTTATTCCTATAGGTTTAAACCAAATCATAAAGCTATTTGTACTTCTATTGTTACAATCTTTAAAAATAAATATGATGGAGCATGGAATTGTTAGAGTGAGGTTCTACCAGAATATCAACAATTATGGTTTTATAAATTTGAGGTATTTTTGCTCCTTTTGTTGAGATTGAAATATTAATTAATTAACTTTAACTTAAATATCAATATCTACTGTTTGGTTTGGTGCTGTGTTACGCATATTGAAAGAAATACTATTATTGGGACTCGAGGCATCATCATGAAATTTGGCAAAATTAGAAAGATCAAGTAAAAATCCATTTGAAGGATATAATTGCACACATCTACGACACACGAAAAAGACCCCAATGGATTAAACAATCAATTTGGAAAGAGTTATGTGGCCATTGGAATATTGATTCCAATAGTGAGCAAAAAAAGAAAAATCGTGCTAGTGCTTTTTTGCACACAGGAGACTCTACATCTATAGAGGAACATGCCCAAAGATTGGTATGGAGTTGTACATTTCTTTCATACTTTTCATATATTATTCTATCTAATCCTTTCTCATTTTTTTATATAGGCTCATGAGTTGGAAAGAGATCTTTTATTTTCAGAGATTTATTTAAAAACACACCAACGATAAATCTACTAACTCTTGGGTAGATGAAAAATCAAAAGTTATTTAGGTTCATGCATGATATATATATGTGTGTGTGTGTGTGTGTGTACATTTATTTTCATATATATATTTATATTAATCCCTTAAATTCATATTGGAAGTGTTGGGAATTTAGGAACATGCAGCGGAAAATTAAAATTCCGAATCCTTTCTTATGGATCCATCAATGTCGTTTAAATTGAATAGATTTAGAAATATTTACCTTTTTCTGTCAGATCTCAAGATCTCAGGAACTGATCTTTAGATCTGCTCCTTCTACTGGTATTCACATAAATGATTGCTCAACTCAAATGGCGTGCTAACGCCTTTGACCAATATCTATACACGTTCTTGGTACAGAAGATGCTCTCCTCTTTCTCTCTCTCTCTCTTTAGGCGGCCATACAGTGTCCGTACGCTTTCTCTCTATAAGGTTTTTTTTTTTTCTTTTATTGTTCTGTTGTTCTAGGAAACCTAAGCCTCTTCCTTTTTAATTATTATGGAGATATCTCATTAGGATTTCATATATATTTGATTAATTTAAAATACATTATTTTAAATCAAATCAAATCAAATCATAATTAAATATATTAGTTTAAATTTAAGTATATCTAATAGATTAAATTTAACTAATTATTTAATTTAAATCTAGAACTAAATTTAAATTTAATTTATCTTCATAAATTAAATTCAAATTATCATATTAGTTTAAATTTAAATCTATCATATAGATTTGAATTTAAAACTAATTGATTTAAATTAATTAAAGGATATATATTTTTTAAAATAAATAAATAAATATATACATAAATATATTTTGAATTTTATAAAATATATATATATATATCAAATATATATATATATATTTATTTATTTATAAAATTCTTCCACCCTAGATTGAACGTGACATACATTGAATCTAGATGCAATTTCAGATTTAATGAATTTGAACATTCTAACTTGAGTTGACTCGTTCTTGTGTGCGATCCTGTAGGCCGATATGATGTTGGTAGTAGGCTAATGATACTATTTAACCCATAAGTTATAAGCGGCCTCTAGCAAGATATTATGACTATCTAAATCATATAGGAATCAGTGATCTAATACAACCTGTCATATAACCTTATTACATCCCTTTTGTCACACAATATCTAAATCAAGTATGAGGCATGAAAATATTATCCTCATCTTACTTGATTGTCGCTTTCTCAATCTATGTGCAGACTGACATTATAAGTGGAAACTTTTCCATTCGAGTATAGTCATGCATTTCTCAATCTCACTCATTGAAGGACCCAAAAATATTTCTTTATTAATCAGAGGGACAAATCTTATCTTGACCACTCATCTTCTTCTACATAAATTCCACTATACTCGATCATAGCTTTTATGATTACCTGGTTAAAGATGACTTTTGACTATGTCAAAAAATAATTTTTTTTTTATGTTGGAAACTATGGCGATCTCAAGTCTAAGGGCTTGGTGACACAGTTATATATAAGATACGCTTATAACTTAATCCATGTAGCTATCTCATGGCGGGTCGATCTAGTATCTTGTTTCCTAACAAGTACCTATGATTTTGATTCATATCTTTATATATGATTAATATATAATCATCAATCAAAATCATACTAGTCTTAGTTTATCATTATTCCCACAATGATGATCGACTAGGGATATTTAGGATAATCAATATGATTTATCTAAGGATATTGTTATATAGAACATATAAAAATATAATAATATAATAAAAGAAAACTCTTATTTCTTAATAAAGTACAATGTTTGCAATACAATGATTGACCTAGGGTACAATCTCCAATAGGTAGGATGAATATTTGAGGTAAAAGGAAAGTACGAAAAGTTCAAGCTTAATAGATAATGTGTCTAACTTGAATTTTTTTATTAAAGTTGTTGATGATAAAAAGAAAGGCATAATTTATGGACTTGAAAATATGGCTTATAAAATTTTAGGAGACTTTAAGATATGATACATGATGGGCTCATCACATAACCCTCAAAATAAAACTAGGTTAAACTAAATATGTAGCTAGTGGCATAACGTAAGTCATCTCCCTTGGAAATGGAGTTCAATGTTCAATTGGATTTCCTAAATGTTAAAGGATCCCAAAAGCTATCTAAATTTGGGGGGTTTTTGATTTACTTAAACTATCTGAAATAAAATTGAGTTAAAATAATTAACTACCTAATTGGGTGAATTAATGGGTGAATGATGGTCTTGTGACTAGCTTAGGATTCGTCCCTTGGTATCCACTATCCTTATCAGAATCCAATTGTGATTAATTCTGGTCTAAGAGTCCCTAATTATGTTTATAATAAATTAGCTTGAGTTACCACTCAAGATTCAAGAGATTAACGAAGTAGTTGAATTGAGACCTCAATCTCGTATTAAATTATTAATTCTTATCTTTAAGATCAATGAACACCCAATTTGATTGATTAACTGATTAATTAGCCTCTGAATCATCATCCAAAGATGTTTAATTAACCAACTAAATACCAAGGAGTCCTCAAATCAATAATTAAACACTCAATCTCTCACATGTATTTCATCAAATACCTTGACTACATACATGGATAATTGTAAAAAATTGAAAAATTTAGTATTTAATCCAACTAATTAATCAACAAAAGACTTCTTAATTAGTGTCTAACTAGCCACTAATTATAATTACATAAATTTTCTATCAAATACAACTTAACCAAGACAATATATGAAAAAGAAAAAGTGTAGGAAAATAGAAATCCTTAGCCAAAATTCTGAGTTCTTCCCCATGGATTCAAGCTTTTCCAGGAGCCTTCTTCCTTGCTAGTCACAGATGGAAGATTAGAGCTTCATCGTGGTGGTGAGATGGAGATAGAGAATGGAGGAAGTGGCGTGGAGTACGGCTCTGGACGAAGTGAATGGGCGAAGGAGGCGTAGGGTGAGACGATGGGAATGTGTATGGAATGTGTGATTCTCCTTATAGAATGTCCAGCATATTTTTTTAATAGTTCACGTGCCCCTCTCATGCTCTCTACATGTTAGCTTTATGTGTGCTGTCTGTGTATATTTCTTCTATTGTGTATGGTGTGGGCCCCGCTTTGTTTGCTTTTATAATATTCCACGTGCTGCCCATGTGTATTTCTTCTCCTTTATGTGTCTCAGCCCAGGCTTCCATGTGATTTGGATGAATGAATTGATACATAACGTGCTGCCCATAGCTTTTTAATGATGTGCTACTCTCATGTACTCCTCACACGAGCTGCTTCATTTCCACGTCTTGTCTCTAGCCTAGTTTTTTTACTATTTTCATTCTCTAACCCGTAGCATCTGCTCACAAGCCTCTTCACTTGCTCCTTCATTTACTTAGCTCTTGCTTCTTCATTTGTTCAAGCTCAGGCTTCTTCTATGTACCACATGTTGCTTCCTCTTTTCTTTCCACATAAGCTCGAGTTCACTTCATTTCTCGCTCATTTTTACGTGTTTGCAGCCCCATGTCAGCTCCTCGCTTCTTCTCTTCATGCATGTCATGCAGCTTGTGTAACCTTATTCTCTTCACAATAACTCATTTCATCCACACCTCTGCTATAACCTGTAACTAGTGCTTTATTTCTATTTGTATGCCTTCTTTTAGTGGGCTTCCCTGTAGCTTCTTTTTTCTATGTGTGTAATTGTTCTAAGCTACTGGAACTCGTGGCTTCTCATTTTCTAGCTCATGCAAGCTTCTATTCACAACAAATAAAACTCGAGCTTCTCCTCTAGCTTCCTTTGATACTGCCTCCCACATGTTCTACATGCTTCTTACGTATTACTTCACTCCTTCAACAAGGTTCAGCTTCAATGTCTTTTAATCAGCAGCTCGAGCTTGCTTGCTTCATTTATTTGCTTTGTTCTCAGCTTTTTCTTCACATGTTCTGCACTTCTAACGTGTTTTCTCCTTCAGCCAGCTTCTTCATTCAGCTCATTCCTTTTCCTTGTGAGCTTCCTCTCAAGCTTGAAATTCTTCTTGAAACTATGGTTATCCGCTTCTCTTCTCTGTTCAGCTGCTGCCTCTGTGTGCATGGATCTTCTTTTGCTCATTCCTCATGTGAAACTCTCTTTTCTTCAGCCCACGTTCTGCTCAAAACACTACTTCCGTGGCACTCCCTTGTTGAAGCTGGTTGAGTGTTTATGGAAGTGTGTTGCAATGTTCTTCTTCCATTACAATGTAAAATCTAAGCCTCGTGTGTTGTGTTCTCTTCATGCAAGGCCTATCCCATAGCTGCTTCTCCCTCTTGTATTACACATGTGATTTATTTCTCCTATTCAAATTTTATTGCCTAACAAAAAGTGCACTTGATCCCAACTCTTCTCTTCCTCTTCTTCAAAACAAAATCTCATTCAAGCTCTAATTACATATTAAAATTCTGTAAAAAAAAAAAAAAAAAAAAGAGAAAGGATGGAAGAGATGAAATAGAAAAATTCACAAAATTCATTTAAAATGATTTATGCATTTAAAATCAATTATTTTGCAGTTAAATTCCTAAAGCACAGAAAATGGCTACAAAAATTAATTATCTACCTAAGTAAATCCATTAAACCTTATTTAACTATTAAAATGCTTAAGCTAAGAAGAATAATATATATAAATTATGCTTATCAATACACCTATAATCAAGAAGTATCATCAAATCAATTGCCACCATACGCTCATTCAAACTATATTCAAAATATGATACGAAATGAATTCATCAACATTTCAACACAATCATATCAAACTCAATTTTAAGACCAACAACGACAAATTAAAGAGCTATAAGCACAATTACAAGAGTTAACACGTAGCAATAATGCATAGTCAGAGGGGAGATGCAACTCATCTTAACCAAAATTAGGTGTGTCGCACGAAAGAGATAACGATGCCATGGGGGATGATAGTAAGGAGGAGTAAGTTGAGTCATTTTTTCAAGATTTCTTATAGTAAATAAATGTAAATATATTAGGTTAATATTTCCTAATATTGTATTATGTTTATATGTTTATAATGTTGCATGCTATTTATATATATATATATATATATATATATATATATATATATAATTGTAGTGTGTATAGTTAATCCATTCAACCTATATTTATCTGTGTATTCAACTATATGTATATATACGTAAGGAATATATATTTTGTAATTATATATAAGCTGTTAGATACAAATTTATATAGAACATTGTCTACCTCTACATCTAGACCTTAACATGAAATATTGAAATATTGTATGGATTCCTTTCAACATTGATAGTAACGGTTCAAAAGGTAATGTTTATGCGTTGAGCGTTACTTCATGTAACTACTGTATGCACAAACATAAACATGTTCTAATGTATGAAACAGAAGTGGAACAAAATTCTTAACGAAATGTACAACTCTGTAGGGAGAAAACGAGAAAGAAAACCATGTTAAAAATTGTTAGAAAAGAAGAAAAAAAGAACTCAAAATTATGATGTTTGTCTGTTGGGATTGACATCAACATAGAATGGACAAACGTTAGACTAAATAGGAAATATAAATTTTAAGAGCATTTTAACTTGTCTAAATTTTAAGAAAAACTTGTAATATATAGTATTGAGCAATATATATGTGTGTGTGTGTGTGTGTGTGGTTGGAATGTTATAATTTAAAAGAATTAATTTTATGTAACTTCTATAACTTGTAGAAGAAAAAAATATAAGTCTTAAAAAGTAAAAATAAGGGAAAAAAAATGAAAGATAAGTCCTAAATCGGATTGCATTGCAGTCGGATATTAAGTAATTTTTTTTTTCATTTTTAGACCTTTTTTTTCCCTTATTTTTGCTTTTAGGACTTATCTTTCATTTTTTTCCCATATTTTTGCTTTTTAAGACTTATATTTCTTTCTTCTAGAAATTATAGAAGTTATATAAAATTAATTCTTTTAAATTATAATGTTCCAACCATATACATATATATATATATATATATATTTATATTCTTACTATTACATATTACAATTTTTTCCTAAAATTTAGACAAGTTAAAATGCTCTTAAAATTTGTATTTGCTATTCTGTGAATCCCAACAAAGATGCAACATCATTTTTAAGTAGAACAATTATAACAATTTTAAATATAACAATTATAGAAAAATTTCAAATAGCACAATTATAAAAGATTTCAATTTCATTACTAAATATCATTTTAGAGTCATCCAATTAATAACAAAGTGGCTTACGCCTGTCATAAACTTATACAAGCAAAACAAAACAACGCCACTACTACTTAAACTTAATTTCATGTCCAACACCACTATAACCACACTATAATTATCATCATAAAATGACATTGATAACTTAACAACATCAAAAAAGTGAATACCAACCATCATCTGCTTTAAAAAATTCTAATATCACTCATCATTTGTATTAATATTTGCAATCGTAGATGACGTGAAATTCCAAAAAATGTTCACTTACTTTTTTCTTCATTACATAAAAAAAAATAACATTTTAACTTGTAATCTTCAATTACTTCAATTTACTTGAGTTCTGCCCATACTTCCTCTTCACTATAATGTCAATGCCTACTTTTCTCAAGTATTGTAAGGCCTTTTTTGGCAATCTTAGCTTGTTTCTCAGTAATAAAAATTTGCCTTTCAGATAATGATATAGATTTATCATGCAGAGAATTACTATCTCTCATGATTTCAGTTGATTCTTTGATTCCTAGCATAATTTTTTCATATCTAACTTCAATATTATTAATCATCACTTTCTTACACTTTTGTCCTTTAGAAGCTGCAGTTCCAATTGAGTGATTTGAGTTGCCATATGTAGGACTAAACAAATCCATATTAGCTCCAGAATTTGTAGCCTCATACCCCCAATTAAAATCACCTTCACTCGTTATTTCATTCATTGTTCTTTCTTCACAATAGTCATTTAAATCAATGCACTCATTCTGCCACCTTTTCAGTTTATCCTTAGCACTCTAAACATATAACTTATCATAATGTAATACAAGTGCAGTCATCCACTTTCTTGCTTGGGATTTTTTCTGCAAATACATAATAAATGTGTGAATTTATATGTTATACTAATGTAAATGAAAACATATTCCAAACAAAGCTATGAATAGAGTAATTAACAAAGATATCAAACTAATTAACATCTATGTAGTCTAATTACCAAGATGGAATTACCTTAATCAAGTTATTCCAAATTTGTTTTTTAACTTCAAATATTTTTGTAATTGGACTCTAGGAAAAGCCACTTAATCCATTAAATAAATTATAAAGTTGTCCAAATTGTTGTGACAATGTCTTTTTTTTTTTTTCAAATTTTGCTTCATAATATGTGGCTCAAATTTTTTTTTTTTAAAACTTGCAGCATATTATCATATGCAAATGTTATATATGTTCCATCAGGACGATTTCCTTTCATCATCTTTTCCAATAAAACATCAAGAAAAGCTTCATCCATCTCAGGTGACTATCGCAAATTGTCCTTCACTAAATCCTTCTACTTTGGGGCTATTATTGAATTTTTGCATGAAACAAAATAACATGAAATCTCAAACAATACAAAGAATACTATATTCATAGTCCAAGTCATCTACTTTGATAATTATGCAAATTTTTGAAAATATACCAAACAATTTTATTGATAACATATTTCAACAATTCAACCAACATTGATATACATAGTAGAACAAAGCTCTATTTATAGTATGAAATGATTATATAAGAAATTTTAATTTATGCCGATAGTCATTCCACATCTGGCCTACTATACTATCTATTAAAATTGATCCTTGTCTATATTCCTCCTCTTGATCATGACTAGAATAAGCCTTAATATTATTAGGGGGTTTTATTGTAATTCACAATTAACCGTCAACAATCAAGTTCTCATCAAGATCGACCCCGATAAAAAAATTGTGTAATATGCAACAAGCTATTACAATATCAGTTATAATTTGGAAGGAATAATATAGTTCAGTGCCGCTAGCTATGATCAGAAATCTTTTTAAAACTCTAAATATTCTTTCAATGACATCTCGCAATGAGGCATGTCAATGATTAAAAATTTTCTTTTCATTTTGTGGTGCTCGTGTCGAATATTCCTTCAAGTGATAATGTAACAACCGGGAAAAAGAAAAGAAAAGGGGAAAGAAAGAAAGTGAAAGCTGGAAATTTTCGGAATCCAGAATTTCTGCCAAGTCCTCTCGCAATAGCGAGAAACGGTCTCGCTACAGCGAGAGAGCTAGTTCGCAACAGCGAAGGCGATTCTAGCTATAGCGAGTGCTGGTAGCAGTCCATATAGAAACCAGGGAGTTGCTCGCCGTAGCGTACGCCATAGCGAGAGTGAAGTCTGGAACTAACGCGATTTTGCCATAGCGAATGGTAAATCTCGCCATAGCGAAGGGAATTGACACGAGCTCGCCGTAGCGAAGGTTACACCTCGCCATAGCGAAGCCAGATTACACGAGCTCGCTATAGCGAAGGTTAGTTTTCGCCGTAGCGAGGGTCGGTCCGGAAGAGAGTAAATAGCGAGATTTAGACTTCATTAAACGCCCAAACTCATTTTTTCTCTCATATCTGCCCTAAACTTCGACCAAAGAGAGAAAAGAGGCGTGGAGAGCGTGAGAGATCAAGAGAAGGAGGAAGATCAAGGGAAAGGTAAGGTAACTTCTCCCATTTCTTCTTAGAACTCTGATCCCCTCCCTTTGCCCTCTCTTTCTGTGGTTTTAATTGTGAAAATGGACGGATTTTGGGCATGGGTCAGAAGAGGGAAAGTGGAAAACTCTTTTGAATCCTTGAGTTTTCTTTGAAAATGAGGTTTTCCACTACCATGGGAGCTTGAGAGAGAGAAAGGGTTAATGGCATTCTAGAGAGAGAACCTTAGGTTGTGTGTGATAGAAGGGTTGCTCTAAATTAAATTATAAGAGAGTAATTGCATGCTTTTGGTGTATCTAGGCTCAAGTGAAACACTTACATCAAGGTGTGTTTGTGAACCTAAGGAGGGAGAGGAGACATTGAAAGGAAAAGCTTGTGTTGGCTTTGGCTCCAAAGGTAGCTCTCTCTTTCACTCTTTCTTGTTGCATTCTTGGATATGATAGTCATTGTATGATTATGTATATGCTTGTTGTATGAAATATGCCATATGCTATTGCTTTGATGCATTGATGCCAATATGCTTGTGTATTGAATTGTGAGATTTGCTCGGGTGAGGTAGTGCCGAAAGTCCCTTGAGATGGGTGAGGTGAAGCCGAAAGTCCCTTGAGATAGGTGAGACAAGGCCAAAAGTCTCAAACGAGTGAGGCCAAGTCAAAAGTCCTTAAACTTGGGTGAGGCTATCCAAAAGTCCCTAGACTCGGGTGAGGCTAGACCAAAAGTCCCTGGAGCCCATTTTTGGCATTATGTGATTTCCATAGCATGTACATTATGTGTTGGATGATTGAGAATGGCTAAATGCTTATTCACATGCTTTGACTTGTTATATGCCTTGATTGTTTACTTGATTGAGTGCATGAGCTACTGAGATTCCCTGAATCTCACCCCTTTCCCCTCCCAACTAATATGCTAGGTGGAGCTCAAGGAGAACCGAGCACACACCAAGGAGCCTAGGAGCATGCTTAGTTAGCTAGTTGCTAGCTTTGTTTTGATATTTTGATGTAAATATAATGTAAAGTGGTGCCAAATGAAGATGTGCCCACTATTTTTGAGATGTAAAATTTGTAACACGTGTATAAATATGAAAGGATGATGTATGAACTATGTTTATAGCCAAATGAATGGAAATGAGGGTTTTACCCCTTTTGTTGCATGTATGGAATAGTGCATAATTGGCCATAGCATAGTGAGATTTGGATGTATGATGATTTGGATCATATGGACATGTTAGATATACTAGTTTTATGCTTTTAAACTTGTCCATGTGGAGTGAGAATGTGTGAGAGGCTATCTAGACCCGTTTTGGACCTATGGGGTGCCAAAACCGGTATTTTTGAGAGCTTCGTCAAAGTATGACCGGATGAGCTCCGTTTGCCATGAAATTTGGCATGCCTCTAGAGTTTGTAGAAAGCTTCTTAGGAAGCTAAAGTGGGTAATATTCGGAGGTCTAGAGAATATTTGTAGAATTGTTGAATTTGGGAGAATTTAATGGATTGGTCATGTACTGTTCATCTAAACCAGAAAATGAAATCTGTGGCACTCTTAGACCAAATGGATTTCAAATATGGTGAAATTTTATACACATAAACTAGACCACCACAGTGACTTATAGGAACTAGAATCACCTAAATCGGAGGTCTGTAGAGAGAGATTGAACCGACTGAAGTTCTGTATCAGCATCAGAGAGCTTACCTGACCCCCATCATTGTTCCATCAGTTTTTGGGGTGTAGGAGCTGCTGAACTGATCTGGACTTATTTTTCTCTTCTAGTAGACATTCGTATCTTTCCGAATTGGTATAATGCGCCCAGATTGGATTTTTGTGGATTTAGTTATGAATTTTCGAAAGTCATGACAGCAAGCTGCACTAGAAACAGTGACAGCTGGACCTTCCTCCCATTTTCGATGTCAAACATGGTCCAAATGCTGAAATTTCGATTGGGAATTATTTTTAGTGTAAATTTAACACTTAGAGATTTCTAGAAAGCTAAAGTTTGCTACATTCCCATTTTTCTATAATTTCTTATGATTTTCCAAACTTAGAGCCAAAATATGACTTTTGGGCCCAAGTGAGAAAATGTAATTTTTATGGTTTTTGGCTCTATACCCATGGCTTATGGTTTGTTTTATGCTATGTATAAGTCGTCTATATGGAGTTGAGTTAAGGATGCTTGAGATGGGTTCACAGGACCCACGGGGCAAAAGATGAGTATATGAAACCCCGGCTCATAGCATGCAAATGCCACGGAAGAGTAGTGATTCTTTGGAAATCATATGGAACCGAGCCTATTGAGAGGCTAGGTAGCGATAGTAGATTGAGGTGTCACATTTTTGGTATCAGAGCAATGGTTCAGGCACTTTTGCTCAAGTTTAGGCTCTTGAAGTATGTGAATTGCTTGTAATTGGTGTGAATGGTCATGGAAGTTATAGCATCCTTGCATAAGTGTTGTGATATTATTGTGAACTGAGGATTGCTATTTCTTTTCAGACATGGTTGAGACTAGACGGGGCAGGGGTAGAGGCAGAGGCAGACCGCCTAGGGCTCAGAGAGATGAGCCAGAGGTTCCTATTGAGACTAGGGATCCTCTGCAGGCCATCATGGATAGACTTGACCGGTATGAGGCCATGATGGGCCAGCACCAAGAGATGCTGGAGCAACAGAGGTATATTGCCCAGCAGCAGCATGATATGATCATGCATCTGCAAAACACCCTGGCTAGGCAAGAAGAGGCCAAAAGAGATGCCCCTGGACCGCAACCATCTACATCTAGCATTCCACCTATACCTCCCCAGGAGCCTGCTGCTCCACAGACCCAGACGCCTATCCAAAAAGTGTTGAAGCAGTTTAGGCAGAACAATCCACCCTTGTTTGACGGGGAATTGGATGCGAATAAGGCGGAGGCTTGGGTGATGCAGCTTAAGAAGATATTCTCAGTGATGGATTGTACCACTGAGCAGAAAGTCCAGCTAGCCACCTTCATGCTAGAAAAGGAAGCTGATAGATGGTGGGAGAGTGCAAAACCCCTTATGGAGACCAAGAATATACAGATAAATTGGGAGACATTCTTGGTTGAATTTTATGAGAAGTATGTCCCAAGTTCAGTGAGGAAGAAGAAAGAGATGGAGTTCATGAGTTTGAGACAGACGGATGAGATGACTGTGGACCAGTATGTGGCCAAGTTTATAGAGCTGTCTCGGTATTCCTCTTACCTCCAGAGGTATGATGATGAACCCTGGAGATATGAGCAGTTTGAGACTGGTTTGAGGCCCCTGATTAGCGATAGAGTCACTCCACAGCGGATCAGGAAGTTTAATACTCTGGTGGAGGTCAGTAGGGTGATTGAGACGAACTTGTAAGTTATCATGCCTACTGTGACGACGGCTAGTCAGAAGAGGGTTTCGGATTTGAAAAGCCCGAAATCAGAGGAGGGTTCTAGTTTGACCCCTAGTAATAAGAAAAGAGGCAAGGGGCCATGGAATAGAAAATCACAGCGAGGTGTGCCACCTCTACGGGGTCAGTCATCCTTCCAGCAGTCTCCGGTGACATGTTTTAAGTGTGGAAAGCCGGGGCACATTGCTAGACATTGTCCTTAGATGGAGACAGCGCCTCCTCCTAGACCACAGACCCAGGGCCGAGTGTTCGCCCTTACTCAGCAGGAAGCCAGCGCATCTCCCAGTTTGATTCGAGGTACGCTGATAGTGAATGGCTTTCCTGTAGTTGCTCTGTTTGATTCGGGTGCTAGTCACTCGTTTATATCTTATGATTGTATGAGGAAATTGGGTCTGGTTGTTAGTGTCTTGTCCTTTGACTTATCTGTCATTACACCCACTGGAGGCCACGTGGTTACTTTCCATACTTGCTTGAATGTCACTGTCCAATTTAATCATTGTCATACCACTCTTGATTTGGTTTGTATGCCTTTTTATGAAATTGATTTGATTATTGGTATGAACTGGTTGGCTGCGAATAATGCCATACTTCATTGTGAATACCGAACCATCTCCTTACCTGCTTGTGGGACCATACCTAGGGTAGGAGCAGAGTTATCCTTTATAACTATTGCCCAGGCTGAGAGATATTTAGAGTGTGGATGTCAAGGGCTTTTAGTCTTTTTCTCTATTCGGGCTGAGGTAGAGAAAGGGATAGAGGAGATCCCAGTTGTCAGGGAATTCCAGGAGGTTTTCCCTAGAGAGTTTGATTTTAGTGGCCTACCTCCTGAGAGAGAATTAGAGTTCCCTATAGACATAGTGCCTGGTGCTGGACCGGTATCCAAAGCTCCTTACAGGATGGCTCCCGCCGAGCTTGCTGAGTTGAAAGCGCAGGTAGAGGAATTGTTAGAAAAAGGGTTTATCTGCCCTAGTGTTTCACCTTGGGGTGCTCCGGTGTTGTTTGTGAAAAAGAAAGATGGTAGCTTGCGGTTGTGTATTGATTATAGAGAGTTGAATAAAGTTACCATCAAGAATAAATATCCTCTCCCTAGAATTGATGATCTGTTAGATCAGTTAGCTGGGGCATCTGTGTTTTCTAAGATAGATCTTAGATCTGGTTACCACCAGTTGAGAGTGAGAACTGAAGACGTCTCTAAGACGGCTTTCAGAACGAGATATGGGCACTATGAGTTCCTTGTGATGCCATTCGGGTTGACGAATACGCCTGCTGTGTTCATGGATTATATGAACAGGGTATTCAGACCGTATCTAGATCAGTTTGTGGTGGTCTTTATTGATGATATTTTAGTGTACTCCCGATCTTTTGAGAAGCACGAGAGGCATTTGAGACTAGTCCTAGACACCTTGAGAGAGAAAAGGTTATATGCCAAACTGAGTAAATGTGAGTTTTGGCTGACCGAGGTGCGATTCTTAGGTCATGTGATCTCACGAGATGGGGTTGCGGTGGATCCCCATAAAGTTGAGGCTGTGTTACAGTGGGATAAACCTAGAACGATCACCGAAGTCAGGAGTTTCCTAGGTTTGGCAGGGTATTACAGACGATTTATTCAGGACTTTTCTCGAATGGCCTTACCACTGACGAGGCTAACTAGGAAAGATATACCGTTTGTGTGGGATGAGAGATGTGAGAAGAGTTTCCAGGAGTTAAAACTCTGTTTAACCACTGCCCCTGTGCTGATTATCCCTGACCCTAATGAACCATTTGTGGTTTATTGTGATGCTTCGGGCAAAGGGTTAGGATGTGTGTTGATGCAGCAGGGTAGAGTAGTGGCATATGCCTCGAGGCAGTTGAGACCTCATGAGGAGAATTACCCCACACATGACCTGGAGTTAGCTACCGTAGTGTTTGCTCTTAAAATTTGGAGACACTATCTGTATGGTGCAACCATAGAGATTTATAGTGACCACAAGAGTCTGAAATACTTGTTTGATCAGAGAGAACTCAATATGAGACAGAGGAGATGGATGGAATTTTTGAAAGATTATGATTATGTGTTGAAATATCATCCGGGTAAAGCCAATGTGGTGGCAGACCCCTGAGTAGAAAAACCATCCATGTAGCCCATATGATGATTAGAGAGCAGGAGCTCCTAGAGAAGTTCAGAGAGTTGAACCTCTCTTGTCAGGTGGTATCGGGTGTATTGTATCTGAGTGAAACCCGAATTGAGAATGTCTTGAGAACCCAGATCTTAGATGCCCAGAGAGAGGATGAGTTCCTGAAACGGATCAGGAATGAGATCACCCAAGGTAAGACCTCAGATTTCAAGTTGTCTGAGGATGGTATGATAGTATACCGAGAGAGAATCTGTGTGCCTAGTCAGAATGAGTTGAGAGAAAGCATTCTAGAAGAGGCGCATAAGAGTAAGTATACTATCCACCCAGGTGCCACCAAGATGTATCAGGATGTGAAAAGAATTTTCTGGTGGCCAGGGATGAAAAGTGATGTGACAGAATATGTGGCTAGATGCCTAGTGTGTCAGAGGGTAAAGATAGAACATCAGAAACCGGCTGGGTTGTTGCAACCTCTAGATATCCCTGAGTGGAAGTGGGATAGTATAGCCATGGATTTTGTCATGGGGTTACCCAGGACATCCTCTGGACACGATGCTATTTGGGTAGTTGTGGATAGACTGACGAAGTCTGCACACTTTTTAGCTATCAGGGCTACTCATACACTGGATAGATTGGGCCAGTTGTATATCAGAGAGATAGTGCGACTTCATGGAGTACCCAATAGCATAGTTTCAGATAGAGACCCCAGGTTCACATCAAACTTTTGGAGGTCACTGCAGCATGCCTTAGGGACGAGATTGCGGTTTAGTACTGTATATCACCCCCAGACAGATGGTCAGACTGAAAGGACCATCTAGACATTGGAAGATATGTTGAGGGCATGTGTGCTAGAAATGAAGGGGAACTAGGATACGTATTTGCCATTAACATAGTTTGCGTATAACAACAGTTACCATTCCAGTATTCAGATGGCCCCTTATGAGGCTTTGTATGGGAGAAAGTGCAGATCCCCTCTGTGTTGGGTTGAGTTAGGTGAGAGGAGTATGATAGGACCTGAGATTGTGGAACAGACCACCCGACAGATAGAGTTGATTAGAAAGAGGCTCCTCATGGCCCAGAGTAGATAGAAAAGCTATGCTGATAAGCGTAGGAGGCCGTTAGAGTTTGAGGTTAGAGACCATGTGTTTATTCGAATATCTCCAATGACGGGAGTAGGTCGGTCAATGAGGGTAAGAAAGCTCAGTCCTAGGTATATTGGTCCATTTGAAATCCTTGAGAAAATCAGACCCGTGGCTTACCGAATAGCCTTACCTCCTAACCTAGCTCAAAAACACAGTGTTTTTCATGTCTCCCAGTTGAAAAAGTATTTACCAGATTCCTCACATGTCATAGAATATGAGCATGTGCAATTGCAGGAAGATCTTTCCTATGTAGTGAAACCGGAGAGAATTGTGGATGCTAAGCTGAAACAGCTGAGAAGCAAGAGCATTCCTCTGGTGAAAGTGATCTGGAGAGGTCTGACATCTGAGGAAGTAACTTGGGAATTGGCGAATGAAATGAGGCAAAAATACCCCGAGTCATTCCCTTGAGGTAAGTCTTTAAATTTCGAGGACGAAATTTCTTTTAAGAGGGGTAGAAATGTAATAATCGGGAAAAAGAAAAGAAAAGGGGAAAGAAAGAAAGTGAAAGCTAGAAATTTTCGGAATCCAGAATTCCTGCCAAGTCCTCTCGCAATAGCGAGAAACGGTCTCGCTACAGCGAGAGAGCAAGTTCGCAACAGCGAAGGCAATTCTAGCTATAGCGAGTGCTGGCAGCAGTCCATATAGAAACCAAGGAGTTGCTCGCCGTAGCGTGCGCCATAGCGAGAGTGAAGTCTGGAACTAACGCGATTTCGCCATAGCGATTGGTAAATCTCGCCATAGCGAAGGGAATTGACACGAGCTCGCCGTAGTGAAGGTTACACCTCGCCATAGCGAAGCCAGATTACACGAGCTCGCTATAGCGAAGGTTAGTTTTCGTCGTAGCGAGGGTCGGTCCGGAAGAGAGTAAATAGCGAGATTTAGACTTCATTAAACGCCCAAACTCATTTCTTTTCTCATATCTGCCCTAAACTTCGACCCAAAGAGAGAAAAGAGGCGTGGAGAGTGTGAAAGATTAAGAGAAGGAGGAAGATCAAGGGAAAGGTAAGGTAACTTCTCCCATTTCTTCTTAGAACTCTGATCCCCTCCCTTTGCCCTCTCTTTCTGCGGTTTTAATTGTGAAAATGGACGGATTTTGGGCATGGGTCAGAAGAGGGAAAGTGGAAAACTCTTTTGAATCATTGAGTTTTCTTTGAAAATGAGGTTTTCCACTACCATGGGAGCTTGAGAGAGAGAAAGGGTTAATGGCATTCTAGAGAGAGAACCCTAGGTTGTGTGTGATAGAAGGGTTGCTCTAAATTAAATTATAAGAAAGTAATTGCATGCTTTTGGTGTGTCTAGGCTCAAGTGAAACACTTACATCAAGGTGTGTTTGTGAACCTAAGGAGGGAGAGAAGACATTGAAAGGAAAAGCTTGTGTTGGCTTTGGCTCCAAAGGTAGCTCTCTCTTTCACTCTTTCTTGTTGCATTCCTGGATATGATAGTCATTGTATGATTATGTATATGCTTGTTGTATGGAATATGCCATATGCTATTGCTTTGATGCATTGATGCCAATATGCTTGTGTGTTGAATTGTGAGATTTGCTCGGGTGAGGTAGTGCCGAAAGTCCCTTGAGATGGGTGAGGTGAAGCCGAAAGTCCCTTGAGATAGGTGAGATAAGGCCAAAAGTCTCAAACGAGTGAGGCCAAGTCAAAAGTCCTTAAACTCGGGTGAGGCTATCCAAAAGTCCCTAGACTCGGGTGAGGCTAGACCAAAAGTCCCTGGAGCCCATTTTTGGCATTGTGTGATTTCCATAGCATGTACATTATGTGTTGGATGATTGAGAATGGCTAAATGCTTATTCATATGCTTTGACTTGTTATATGCCTTGATTGTTTACTTGATTGAGTGCATGAGCTACTGAGATTCCCTGAATCTCACCCCTTTCCCCTCCTAACTAATATGCTAGGTGGAGCTCAAGGAGAACCGAGCACACACCAAGGAGCCTAGGAGCATGCTTAGTTAGCTAGTTGCTAGCTTTGTTTTGATATTTTGATGTAAATATAATGTAAAGTGGTGCCAAATGAAGATGTGCCCACTATTTTTGAGATGTAAAGTTTGTAACACGTGTATAAATATGAAAGGATGATGTATGAACTATGTTTATAGCCAAATGAAAGGAAATGAGGGTTTTACCCCTTTTGTTGCATGTATGGAATAGTGCATAATTGGCCATAGCATAGTGAGATTTGGATGTATAATGATTTGGATCATATGGACATGTTAGATATACTAGTTTTATGCTTTTAAACTTGTCCATGTGGAGTGAGAATGTGTGAGAGGCTATCTAGACCCGTTTTGGACCTATGGGGTGCAAAAACCGGTATTTTTGAGAGCTCCGTCAAAGTATGACCGGATGAGCTCCGTTTGCTATGAAATTTGGCATGCCTCTAGAGTTTGTAGAAAGCCTCTTGGGAAGCTAAAGTGGGTAATATTCGGAGGTCTAGAGAATATTTGAGGAATTGTTGAATTTGGGAGAATTTAATGGATTGGTCATGTACTGTTCATCTAAACCAGAAAATGAAATCTGTGGCACTCTTAGACCAAATGGATTCCAAATGTGGTGAAATTTTATACACATAAACTAGACCACCACAGTGACTTATAGGAACTGGAATCACCCAATTGAACCGACTGAAGTTCTGTATCAGCATTAGAGAGCTTACCTGACCCCCATCACTATTCCATCGGTTTTCGGGGTGCAGGAGCTGCTGAACTGATCTGAACTTATTTTTCTCCTCTAGTAGACATCCCTATCTTTCTGAATTGGTATAATGTGCCCAGATTGGAATTTTGTGGATTTAGTTATGAATTTTTGAAGTCATGACAGCAAGCTGCACCAGAAACAGTGACAGCTGGACCTTCCTCCTATTTTCGATGTCAAACATGGTGCAAATGCTGAAATTTCGATTAGGAATTATTTTTAGTGTAAATTTAACACTTAGAGCTTTCCAGAAAGCTAAAGTTTGCTACATTCCCATTTTTCTACAATTTGTTATGATTTTCCCAACTTAGAGCTAAAATATGACTTTTGGGCCCAAGTGAGAAAATGTAATTTTTATGGTTTTTGGCTCTATACCCGTGGCTTATGGTTTGTTTTATGCTATGTATAAGTCGTCTATATGGAGTTGAGTTGAGGATGCTTGAGATGGGTTCACAGGACCCACGGGGCAAAAGATGAGTATATGAAACCTCGGCTCATAGCATGCAAATGCCACGGAAGAGTAGTAATTCTTTGGAAATCATATGGAACTGAGTCTATTGAGAGGCTAGGTAGCGGTAGTAGATTGAGGTGTCACAGATAACGCACTCCTCTGGAAGGAGTTAATAGATGACATATAAGTGGAAACCTAACATCCCCAAGATAGAATTTTCCTACAAATACAAAACATTGATTAGCGACCAAAGAATTAAAAAATTTACACCTAACACTATCAACTATGAATGTATTGCATACAGACTTTGGGAAATTATAAGATTATCTTATCGTGACAAAGTATTTTTTAAAATTCTTGAATCCAAAGCCATTCTTTCCCATCCAACTAGGACATAGGTGAATTTCATATTAAATGAATATGCGACAAAAATATTTTGCGTAAGATACTCTTGTCGTTCTCAAAATCGAGTAACTTCTTCTCTAAATACTTTTACTCGAATGTGAGTTCCATCTATAGCTTCCATGCAATCTTATCATTTAGAATTAGTTAAAAACAATATATTATGAAAATTTTATTTTATTCATAAAATGTATAGATATAAAATAAATGTATACCTTAAAATATGGGTAAAATCTACTATTGTTGAAAATTTGGATAGGAACTTTTGATCCAGAAGGTTGCGAAAGAAACTTAGCTTTAAGTGAAACCACGACAAGTAAAATATTATGAAAATGACGACTAATAGTCTCCCTTGATCGATGGAAGTAAAAGCATATTGTTATATTTTTTACATTATATGCTAATACGTGGAGAAATTTGGCAACTTGTTCTTCAACTGTAACCCACCATGAATCTTTAAATCTTTTAGTGGTTCGAAGTTTCTCACATAACTCCCTAAAAGCCTGTGGGCCCATACGCAAAATATCATGGCAATTTTCTTCATCTTGTAGCTGTATCATTAACTGTTTTCTCATGTTATATCGATCAATATTGCTAATACTAATATATTTATTAACTAAAGTTGACATCTCTTTCAATAAATGAATTGCATGCAGAATTAAACAAATAAGACATACCATACACGTATGCTTATGCCTTTCTAAATCTTCTATTAAATGGTCAAATTCGAACCTTCATTGGTCACTTCAAAATTAATCAATTGTTTGACTTCAAAGTCAGAATCATACATATCTTTTTCCACATCTTTTGTGAATTCCATATTATTATAGTTGTTATTCTATTGAACAATTATACAACGTATGTAAAGACATACTTTATAGAAACAAAAATAAAAATTTATAAATAAATATATACAAAGTTGCCAGAAAGGATCAATGCTATGATCAATTATATTAAATATAGGTCATATGAAAGATAAGGATATGATCAATTATATTAACTATAGGTCATATGAAAGATAAGGATATGAAAAGTGACATCCCTCTTTTACGACACGTTAAATACCTAAAAAGGAAGGCTATAATAGCCCATATTCTATATAGTATAATCACCAACATTTCACATAGTTTAATGCTGTTTCTCATTTTGCCAAATTTCTTAACACATTGTGCAAAAAAGCCTAAAAATATTGCTAAGTCTAGCAGCAATTTGCCTTAACGTACTTGACATTATAATTGAGCTATAAAGGGCAATGTGGGTGTCATGAGAGGAGAAAAGTTTATTCGCAGTCTCTTGTTTCAGACAGCCAAAATTAGCTGTCTCAAATTTTATACCAAAATTTGGGGGGAGGAATAATCGTAAAAAAAATTTTAGCCTTAAATATAGAAAAGCTTATTCATATATAGAGTAGGCTAAACATTGACTATTAGCTCTGAATCATAGCAACATAATCCATAAAAATATGAAGTCCAAGAGGATGAATGAAACCCATAACCATATAATATTAATATTATGACAACAATACAAATGCCTACATATAACCATAAAAATTTACTTCTTTCACCCACTTGTCGGCACAAGTGTGGAAAACAGAACTTAAAATTTATAAATTTATCCTTTGAATTTTACACTATTATTTTTATCCCTTTTCTGCAGATCAAATTTTTGTTTTCAAATAAGTCAATCATAGGAAATATTTTGAAATAATCACCCACGGGATGTGAGCACTATAGCAATAACAATAATAAAATTTCTTCTAGAGACAATAATGAAATATGATATGAAAAAATGGTAATAAAATTTCTTCTAGAGGCATTAATGAAATATGACATGAAAAAGGTGGAGATACTGGACGATGCTGCGAAGCTTGTAGGAGAAAACTGAAGGTTAAGCCAAAACGAAGAATTTCTGTAGAAAATGGAATAACAAAAACTAAGGTTGTATGACCATTTATCAGGACCGAAACTTAAAAAAGGGATTTCTATGAAGGGTAATTAGGAAAAATAAAAGATACATTACGTTAGCCAGTCCTTTTCTTCTCAAAATCTCTCCATATTTAGAGAGAACAAATTCAGGTGGGACCTACTCTCACTTTCTTTCCAATTTTTCTTTTTTTCTCTGTTTTCTTCTCAATCTAAACAAGGAAAAATGCCATTTCTCTCTACCCTCATTCTCTCCCTATCCAAACATAACATTCACTACAAAAAAATTAGCTTTTAGTGATGACAAAAGTCGCCGCTAAAAGTCAAAATGTCATCACTAATAAGTTTTATTGGTGACATCTTTTTTGTCACTCTACTCCAATAATGCTAATACTTTTTAGCCGTGACAAAGTGTCGCCACTAAAAGTCGATGCTACAAATATATAGCAGCGAATATAGTCGCCATTAAAATTTATTATAATTTACGTCAAACAAATGTCACCACTAAATGAAAGAGTATTAGTGGCAACAATCGCCACTAAATCCATATATTTAATGACCACTAATTTTATGTTACCGCTAAATCTAAATTTTAGTGGCGATATAGATTGTCACTATAGGTACACTTTTAGCGACAACAATTAGTGACACTACTAAAATCGTTTATATATATATTTAGCAACGACTTATTGCTGTGGGTAAAAGTTAATGTTATTTGTCACTATATGGAAACCTTTAGTGACAACATTTATTGTCGGTGAAAATAGATTAGCAACATAGTCTTAGTCGCCACTAAAGAATTTTAGTGGCTTAGTGACAACATATTGTTGCCACTAAATGCATTTAGGGACGATCTCATACTTGTTACTAAAGACATTTAGTAACAAGAAATTATGGTTACAAAAAAGTAAAAGTGATGGCATTTTTGTAGCAATTAAACTTTAGCAACAACTTTTAGTGTTACAATAAAGCTTTAGTGGCTATCATTTTGTTTTTGATATTAAAAATAAGCTTTAGTGGCAAAAACGCCATTTCTCTCTACCTTCATTTTCTCCCCATCCAAACATAACATTCACTACATTATCCATTATATATATATAATGGATAATGTACATTTAAACTAAATTAACATTGAAGAAAATTAAAACAAAAACAAGAAATATATATATATATATATATGCTAATGGACATGCACAAGAGACATTAATTTCTTAATATTGTATATCATAATTAGTATTATAACTATAAGTACTCTCATAATGTCTTACATGTCAGAACTTATATTGAAATATCTATTAGAACATGAAGTAATGGCATAAATTGATACATTAAAATAACCATCAACAAAAAAACACAAGTCCACCTTTTCTTCACCTAGCTTGTCCACAAGAAGAGTCATTGGTTGGAGCATTCTGTCCTTGTTGATAAAGAATAATACTAATTATATATTGTTATTGTTTAACATAACATTAAGGTAAAAGATCATTTACAAGTACCTGTTGCATAGTAACTATAAGGCTAGCCAATTGAGCTTGAATCTCTAATTGAACCTGTTGTTGCATTGTAGCCCGCTTTTCTTGAAGCTTCTTTTCCATCTCAGCTTGCATTTCCTCTCGCAACTTTTCTCGCTCTTCTTGTAATTTTCTCTCCATTTTAGCTTGCATTTGTTCCATCCTTGTTGAAACCTTCGAATCCACTTCAACTGAGTTTATAATTCTCTGTTTTGTCGATTTCTTTCCATATCCTTTCCCCTTAACATACCCTAACCTCTCCCCCAGTACAGTGACCAAAATTTGATCTCCCATTAATGGATTTTCATTATCCTCTACTTCTTGCTCATAAACTAGTTCTTGAATGTGCCCTTAAAGGCATAACAATAGATAAACACCATAAACAATGATGAAATGGAATAAATAATTAAAGCTTAATGATCTATAGCAACTTACATGGATTTCTTGTGACTTGGGATCTACCTACTCCACCTATTCATCCTTGTTCTTACAGGTGTGTTAAAGTTCCCAAACTCGATTAGGGGTGCCACTTCTCTAGTGATGGAATCTCTCTACAATATTTATTAGATGATAATCCATGCTATCATAGAGGGAATGACATAAAGAGAAATGTTTATAAACTCAAGTAAAACACAAATACTTACTATAGACTCCTCAACCTTAGCAAATGAACAAGTATCGCATGTATGCTTTGTCATTTTCCTTGCCCTGTTTGCCTTGTTCCTACTATTCGTAGCTTATAATTGGATGGTATTATGATCATGAAACCTTAAAATCATGTGAACACAAACAAAGCAAACAATCCTTTAAATTCATGTTAGAAACACATTACCTTGAACTCTGGACTTTCCCAGTAATGCATCAGCCACTCCTAATCATCACGGCTGATGTTACTTAGTCGAGCAGCCTCCTTCTCTTCATTTGTGTCACACTTAGCATAATTTGCATGTAGGTTAGCCTTCCAAGATTAGTATAGTTGGCGCATTGTCTCAACACAAGTCCTATTTAATCTCTCTTCATGACACCCATCACGAACATCAAATTTATCATACATAAAATATAAGAAACCAAACTTATTAATTAATGGAGGAACACTATGAATGTTATATAGAGAAAAATGGTCCATAAATATAATGTTATACCTTCACTTTCAATAATAAAGTTTTCCTGTATTTGGCATAAACTTTGGCCCATTCACCATCCCTAAGAGAGACTGTGGTTCGCACCACATGTCCACAATAACTGGCAAAGTCATGGGCCTCATCTCTAACAGGTCTATTTGAGTTCTTAAGGATATAAACTTTAATTTTTGAACCATATTTTGTCTTCATGTCCACTGATATACTCTTATATTTTCCCCTACCCTTCTTAATTGTGCTGCAAGAAGCTGCTGCATATGAAAAAAAAAAAGATAAACAAATTAGTCATTGATGTATATATATAGCAAAAACATAATTTAGAAAACATCATTTGCATAAAGTGATACCTAAACTACTCAGCACCTATGATCGTTGTGTCGGAGGTGAATCTGTAACAACCGGGAAAAAGAAAAGGAAAGGAAAAGAAAGGAAATAGAAAGCTGGAAATTTTCGAAGTTCAGAAACTGTGCTAAGTCTTCTCGCAATAGTGAGAAATGGTCTCGCTGTCGCGAGAATGTCTTCTCGCCATAGCGAACGGGATTCTAGCTATAGCGAGTACTGGCAGCAGTCCATACAAAAACTAGGGAGTTGCTCGCTGTAGCGTACGCCATAGCGAAAGTGGTAGTCTAGAACTAACGCGAGTTCGCCATAGCGAAGGTCGAAACTCGCCATAGCGAAGGGAACTGATGCGAGTTCGCCGTAGTGAAGGTTAAGCCTCGCCATAGCGAAGCCAGATAACACGAGCTCGCTATAGCGAAGGTTAATTTTCACCGTAGCGAGGGTCAGTCCAGAAGAGAGTAAAAGACTAGAATTAGACTTCATTAAACGCCCAAAACTCATTTCTTATCTCATTTCTGCCCTAGACTTCGACCCAAGGAGAGAAAAGAGGCGTGGAGAGTGAGAGAGATCAAGAGAAGGAGGAACAGCAAGGGAAAGGTAAGGAAATTTTTCCCATTTCTCTTTAGATTTCTGATTCCCTCCCTTTACCCTCTTTTCCTACGGTTTTGTTTGTAAAAATGGATTGTTTTTGGGCATGGGTCAGAAGAGGAAAAGTGGAAAACACCTTTGAATCTTTGTGTTTCTTTGAAAATGTGGTTTCCCCTACCATGGGAGCTTGAGAGAGAGAGAAAGGAAGAGTTGATGGCATTCTAGAGAGAGAGAGAGAGAACTCTAGGTTCTGGTATGTAGAAGAGTTGATCTGATGATTCCATGTTAAGAGAGTAATTCCATGCTCTTTAATTGTGTCTAGGCTCAAGTGAAACACCTCCATCAAGGTGTGATTGTGAACCTAAGGAGGGAAAAGAGAAATTGAAAGGAAAAGCTAGTGTTGGCTTTGGCTTATAAGGTAGCTCTCTCTTCCCACTCTTTCTTGTTGCATTCTTGGATATGATAGTCATTGTATGTTATGTATATGCTTCTTGTGTGGAATATGCCATATGTTATTGCTTTGATGCATTGAATGCCAATATGCTTGTGTGTTGAAATGTGAGATTTGCTTGGGTGAGGTAGTGCCGAAAGTCCCTTGAGATGGGTGAGGTGAAGCCGAAAGTCCCTTGAGCTAGGTGAGACAAGGGCAAAAGTCTCAAACGAGTGAGGCCAAGTCAACAGTCCTTAAACTCGGGTGAGGCCATCCAAAAGTCCTTAAACTCGGGTGAGGCTAGACCAAAAGTCCCTGGAGCTCATTTTTGGCATTGTTGTGATTTCCATAGCATGTATAATGTGTAATGGATGTTTGAGAATGGCTAAATGCTTATTCACATGCTTTGACTTGTTATATGCCTTGATTGCTTACTTGATTGAGTGCATGAGCTACTGAGATTCCCTGAATCTCACCCCTTCCCCTCCTAACTTAACATGCTTGGTGGAGCACAAGGAGAAGCAAGTGCACACCAAGGAGCCTAGGAGCATGTATAGGAGAATGTTAGTTTTATTTTGATATTTTGATGTAAAGTGGTGCCACATTGTATATACGCCCACTATTTTTGAGTTGTAAAGCTTATAGCAAGTGTAAAAATATAAAAGGATATTGTATGAACTATGTTTATAGCCAAATTAATAGAAATGAGGGTTTTGCCCCTTTTGTGGAATGAATGCAATAGTGTATATTTGGCCGTAGCATAGCGAGATTTGAATGTATGTTGATTTGGATCATATGGACTTGTTATATATCCTAGTTTTATGCTTTTAAACTTGTCCATGAGTGGCTAGAGTGTGTGAGAGGCCTTTTGGACCTATTTTAGACCTCTTGGGTGCCAAAACCGGTGTTTTTGAGAGCTCCATCAAAGTATGACCGGATGAGCTCTTCTTGCCATGAAATTTGGCGTGCCTCTAGAGTTTGTAGAAAGCTTTTTGAGAAGCTAAAGTTGGTAATATTCGGAGGTCTAGAGAATATTTGGTGAATTGTCGAATTTGGAAAAATTTAATGGATTGGTCATGTACTGTTCATATAAACTAGAAAATGAAATATGTGGTATTCTTAGACCAAATGGATTCTAAATGTGGTGAAATTTTATACACATAACCTAGACAACCACAGTGACTTATAGGAACTAGAATCACCTAAATCGGAGGTCTGTAGAGAGAGATTGGACCGTCTGAAGTTCTGTATCAGCATCAGGGAGCTCTCCTGACCCCCGACACTGTTCCATTGGCTTTCGGGGTGTAGGAGCTACTGAATTGATCTAGACTTATTTTTGTCCTCTAGTAGACATCTGTAGCTTTTTGAATTGGTATAATGTGCCCAGATTGGAGTTTTGTGAATTTAGTTATGGATTTTTGAAAGTCATGACAGAAAGCTACACCAGAAACAGTGACAGCTGGACCTTCCTCCCATTTTTGATGTCAAAAATGGTCCAAACGCTGTGTTTGTGGTTGGGGATGATTTTTAGTGTAAAGGTAACACTTAGAGCTTTCTAGGAAGCCAAAGTTTACTAGATTCCCATTTTTCTAGAATTAATTATGATTTTCCAAAGTGAGAGCCAAAATATGACTTTTGGGCCCAAGTGAGAAAATGTAATTTTTCTGGTTTTTGGCTCCATACCCATGGCTTATGGTATGTTTTATGTTATGTATGAGTTGTATAAAGGGATTTTGAGTTAAGAATGCAAATGATGGGTCCCCAGGTCCCACGGGGTGAAAGCTGAGGGTATAAAACCCCATTTCATAGTATGAAAATGCCACCGAGTGGTATTGGTTCTTTGGAGATCATATGAAACCGAGCCTAGAGAGAGGCTAGATAGCGGTAGTAGATTATGGTGTTATATTTTTGGTATCAGAGCAAAGGTTCAGGCACTTTTTCTCAATATTAGGCTCTTGAATGATGAGTTTTGCTTGTATTTGGTGTGAATGGTCATGGAAGTTGTAGTATCCACATGCATATGTGTTGTGATAAATGTTGTGAACTGAGGATTGCTACTTCTTTTCAGACATGGTTGAGACTAGACGGGGCAGGGGTAGAGGCAGAGGCAGACCGCCCAGGGCTCAGAGAGCTGAGCCAGAGGTTCCTGCTGAGACTGAGGATCCTCTGCGGGCCATCATGGATAGACTTGATCGGTACGAAGCCATGATGGGCCAGCATCAAGAGATGCTAGAACAACAGAGATACATTGCCCAGCAATAACATGATATGATCATGCATTTGCAAGACACCCTGGCTAGGCAAGAAGAAGCCAGAAGAGATGCCTCTGTACCTCAACCATCTACATCCAGCATTCCACCTGTACCTCCCTAGGAGCCTGCTGCTCCTCAGACCCAGACGCCTATCCAAAAAGTATTGAAGCAGTTCAGGTAGAACAATCCACCCTCGTTTGACGGGGAGTTAGATGCGGATAAGGCAGAGGCTTGGGTGATGCAGCTTAAGAAGATATTCTCAGTGATGGATTGTACCACCAAGCAGAAAGCCCAGTTAGCCACCTTTATGCTAGAAAAGGAAGCTGATAGATGGTGGGATAGCGCGAAACCCCTGATGGAGACCAAGAATATACAGATCACTTGGGAGACCTTCTTGGTCGAGTTTTATGAGAAGTATGTCCCAAGTTCGGTGAGAAAAAAGAAAGAGATGGAATTCATGGGCTTGAGACAGACGGATGAGATGACTGTGGATCAGTACGTGGCCAAGTTTATTGAGTTGTCTCGGTATTCCTCTTACCTCCAGAGGTATGATGATGAACCCTGGAGATGTGAGCAGTTTGAGACTGGGTTGAGGCCCCTGATTAGCGACAGAGTCACTCCACAGCGGATCAGAAACTTTAATACTCTTGTAGAGGTCAGTAGGGTGATTGAGACTAACTTGCAAGTTATTATGCCTGCTGCGACTACGGCTAGTCAGAAGAGGGTTCTGGATTTGAAAAGGCCGAAACCAGAAGAGGGCTCTAGTTTGACCCCTAGTATCAAGAAGAGAGGCAAAGGGCCATGGAATAGAAGGCCGCAGCGAGGTGTGCCACCTCCGCGGGGCCAGTCATCCTTCCAGCAGTCTCCGGTGACATGTTACAAGTGTGGGAAGCCGGGGCACATTGCTAGACACTGTCCTCAGATGGAGACAGCGCCTCCTCCTAGACCACAGACCCAGGGCTGAGTGTTCGCCCTTACTCAGCAGGAAGCCAGCGCATCTTCCAGTTTGATCCAAGGTACGCTGATAGTGAATGGCTTTCCTGTAGTTGCTATGTTTGATTCGGGTGCTAGTCACTCGTTTATATCTTATGATTGTGTGAGGAAATTGGGTCTGGTCGTTAGTGTCTTGCTATTTGACTTGTCTGTCATTACACCCACTGGAGGCCACGTGGTTACTTCCCATACCTGTTTAAATGTCACTGTTCAATTTAACCATTGTCATACCACTATTGATTTGGTTTGTATGCCTTTCCATGAAATTGACTTGATTATTGGTATGAACTGGTTGGCTGTAAATAATGCCATACTTGATTGTGAACACCGAACCATCTCCTTACCTGCTTGTGGGACTATACCTAGGGTAGGAGCAGAGTTATTCTTTATGACTACTGCCCAGGCTGAGAGATATTTAGAGTGTGGATGTTAAGGGTTTCTAGTCTTTTTCTCTATTCAGGCTGAAGTAGAAGAAAGGATAGAGGAGATCCCAGTTGTCAGGGAATTCCCGGAGGTTTTTCCTAGAGAGTTTGATTTTAGTGGCCTACCTCCTGAGATAGAATTAGAGTTCCCTATAGATATAGTGCCTGGTGCTGGACCGGTGTCCAAAGCTCCTTACAGGATGGCTCCCACCGAGCTTGCTGAGTTGAAAGCGCAGGTAGAGGAATTGTTAGAGAAAAGGTTTATCCGCCCTAGTGTTTCACCTTGGGGTGCTCCGGTGTTGTTTGTGAAAAAGAAAGATGGTAGCTTGCGTTTGTGTATAGATTACAGAGAGTTGAATAAGGTTACCATCAAGAATAAATATCCTCTCCCTAAAATTGATGATCTGTTAGATCAGTTGGCTGGGGCATCTGTGTTTTCTGAGATAGATCTTAGATCTGGTTACCACCAGTTGAGAGTGAGAACTGAAGACGTCTCCAAGACGGCCTTCAGGACGAGATATAGGCACTATGAGTTCCTTGTGATGCCATTCGGGTTGACGAATGCGCTTACTGTGTTCATGGATTATATGAACAGGGTATTCAGACCGTATCTAGATCAGTTTGTGGTGGTCTTTATTGATGATATTTTAGTGTACTCCCAATCTTTTAAGGAGCACGAGAAGCATTTGAGACTAGTCCTAGACACCTTGAGAGAGAAAAGGTTGTATGCCAAACTTAGTAAATGTGAGTTTTGGCTGACCGAGGTGCGATTCTTAGGTCATGTGATCTCACAAGATGGGGTTGCGGTGGATCCCCATAAAGTTGAGGCTATGTTACAGTGGGATAGACCTAGAACGATCACCGAGGTTAGGAGTTTCCTAAGTTTGGCAGGGTATTATAGACGGTTTATTTAGGACTTTTCTCGAATGGCCTTACCACTGACGAGGCTAACTAGGAAAGATACACCTTTTATGTGGGATGAGAGATGTGAGAAGAGTTTCCAAGAGTTGAAACTCTATTTGACCACTGCCCCTGTACTGATTATCCCTGACCCTAGTGAACCATTTGTGGTTTATTGTGATGCTTCGAGCAAAGGGTTAGGATGTGTGTTGATGCAGCAGGGCCGAGTAGTGGCATATGCCTCGAGGCAGTTGAGACCTCATAAGGAGAATTACCCCACACATGACCTGGAGTTAGCTGCCATAGTGTTTGCTCTTAAAATTTGGAGACACTATCTGTATGGTGCGACCATAGAGATCTATAGTGACCACAAGAGTCTGAAATACCTGTTTGATCAGAGAGAACTCAATATGAGACAGAGGAGATGGATGGAATTCTTGAAAGATTATGATTATGTGGTGAAATACCATCCGGGCAAGGCCAATGTGGTGGCGGATGCCCTGAGTAGAAAAACCATCCATGTAGCCCATATGATGATTAAGGAGCAGGAGCTCCTAGAGAAGTTCAGAGATTTGAACCTCTCATGTCAAGTGGTATCGGGTAGATTGTGTTTGAGTGAAACCCGAATTGAGAATATCTTGAGAACCCAGATCTTAGATGCCCAGAGAGAGGATGAGTTCCTGAAACAGATCAGGAATGAGATCACCCAAGGTAAGACCTCAGATTTCAAGTTGTCTGAGGATGGCATGATAGTATATCGGGATAGAATCTGTGTGCCTAATCAGAATGAGTTGAGAGAAAGCATTTTTGAAGAGGCACATAAGAGTAAGTATACTATCCACCCAGGTGCCACCAATATGTATCAGGATGTAAAAAGAATTTTTTGGTGGCCAAGGATGAAAAGTGATGTGACGGAGTATGTGGCTAGATGCCTAGTGTGTCAGAGGGTAAAGATAGAACACCAGAAACCGGCTGGTTGTTGCAACCTCTAGATATCCCTGAGTGGAAGTGGGATAGTATAGCCATGGACTTTGTCATGGGGTTACCCAGGACATCCTCTGGACACGATGCTATTTGGGTAGTTGTGGATAGACTGACGAAGTCTGCACACTTTTTAGCTATCAGGGCTACTCATACACTAGATAGACTAGACCAGTTGTATATCAGAGTGATAGTGCGACTTCATGGAGTACCCAATAGCATAGTTTCGGATAAAGACCCCAGGTTCACATCGAACTTTTGGAGGTCATTGCAGCATGCCTTAGGGACCAGATTGCGGTTTAGTACTGCATATCACCCCCAGACAGATGGTCAGACTGAAAGGACCATCCAGACATTAGAAGATATGTTGAGGGCATGTGTGCTAGAAATGAAGGGGAACTGGGATGTGTATTTACCATTAGCAGAGTTTGCATATAACAACAGTTACCATTCCAGTATTCAGATGGCCCCTTATGAGGCTTTGTATGGGAGAAAGTGCAGATTCCCTCTGTGTTGGGTTGAGTTAGGTGAGAGGAGTATGATAGGACCTGAGATTGTGGACCAGACCACCCGAAAAATAGAATTGATTAGAAAGAGGCTCCTCACGGCCCAGAGTAGACAGAAAAGCTATGCTAATAAGCGTTGGAGGCCGTTAGAGTTTGAGGTTGGAGACCATGTGTTCATTCGAATATCTCCAATGACGGGAGTAGGTCGGTCAATGAGGGTAAGGAAACTCAGTCCTAGGTATATTGGTCCACTTGAAATCCTTGAGAAAATTGGACCCGTGGCTTACCGAATAGCCTTACCTCCTAACCTAGCCCAAATCCACAATGTTTTTCATGTCTCCCAATTGAAAAAGTATTTGCCAGACTCCTCACATGTCATAGAATATGAGCATGTGCAATTGCAGGAAGATCTTTCCTATGTAGTGAAATTGAAGAGAATTGTGGATGCTAAGCTAAAACAGCGGAGAAGCAAGAGCATTCCTCTGGTGAAAGTGATCTGGAGAGGTCTGACATCTGAAGAAGCAACTTGGGAATTGGCGGATGAAATGAGGCAAAAATATCCAGAGTTATTCCCTTGAGGTAAGTTTTTAAATTTCGAGGACAAAATTTCTTTTAAGAGGGGTAGAAATGTAACAACCGGGAAAAAGAAAAGGAAAGGAAAAGAAAGGAAATAGAAAGCTGGAAATTTTCGAAGTCCAGAAACTGTGCTAAGTCTTCTCGCAATAGTGAGAAATGGTCTCGCTGTCGCGAGAATGTCTTCTCGCCATAGCGAACGGGATTCTAGCTATAGCGAGTGCTAGCAGCAATCCATACAAAAACCAGGGAGTTGCTCGCTGTAGCGTACGCCATAGCGAAAGTGGTAGTCTGGAACTAACGCGAGTTCGCCATAGCGAAGGTCGAAACTCGCCATAGCGAAGGGAACTGATGCGAGTTCGCCGTAGCGAAGGTTAAGCCTCGCCATAGCGAAGCCAGATAACACGAGCTCGCTATAGCGAAGGTTAATTTTTGCCGTAGCGAGGGTCAGTCCGGAAGAGAGTAAAAGGCGAGAATTAGACTTCATTAAACGTCAAAAACTCATTTCTTCTCTCATTTCTGCCCTAGACTTCGACCCAAGGAGAGAAAAGAGGCGTGGAGAGTGAGAGAGATCAAGAGAAGGAGGAAGAACAAGGGAAAGGTAAGGAAATTTTCCCCATTTCTCTTTAGATTTCTGATTCCCTCCCTTTACCCTCTTTTCTTACGATTTTGTTTGTAAAAATGGATTGTTTTTGGGCATGGGTCAGAAGAGGGAAAGTGGAAAACACCTTTGGATCTTTGTGTTTCTTTGAAAATGTGGTTTCCCCTACCATGGGAGCTTGAGAGAGAGAGAAAGGAAGAGTTGATGGCATTCTAGAGAGAGAGAGAGAGAACTCTAGGTTCTGGTATGTAGAAGAGTTGATCTGATGATTCCATGTTAAGAGAGTAATTCCATGCTCTTTAATTGTGTCTAGGCTCAAGTGAAACACCTCCATCAAGGTGTGATTATGAACCTAAGGAGGGAAAGGAGAAATTGAAAGGAAAAGCTAGTGTTGGCTTTGGCTCATAAGGTAGCTCTCTCTTCCCACTCTTTCTTGTTGCATTCTTGGATATGATAGTCATTGTATGTTATGTATATGCTTCTTGTGTGGAATATGCCATATGCTATTGCTTTGATGCATTGAATGCCAATATGCTTGTGTGTTGAAATGTGAGATTTGCTCGGGTGAGGTAGTGCCGAAAGTCCCTTGAGATGGGTGAGGTGAAGTCGAAAGTCTCTTGAGCTAGGTGAGACAAGGGCAAAAGTCTCAAATGAGTGAGGCCAAGTCAACAGTCCTTAAACTCAAGTGAGGCCATCCAAAAGTCTCTAAACTCGGGTGAGGCTAGACCAAAAGTCCCTGGAGCTCATTTTTGGCATTGTTGTGATTTCCATAGCATGTACAATGTGTGATGGATGTTTGAGAATTGCTAAATGCTTATTCACATGCTTTGAATTGTTATATGCCTTGATTGCTTACTTGATTGAGTGCATGAGCTACTGAGATTCCCTGAATCTCACCCCTTCCCCTCCCAACTTAACATGCTAGGTGGAGCACAAGGAGAAGCAAGTGCACACTAAGGAGCCTAGGAGCATGTATAGGAGAATGTTAGTTTTATTTTGATGTTTTGATGTAAAGTGGTGCCACATTGTATATGCGCCCACTATTTTTGAGTTGTAAAGGTTATAGCAAGTGTAAAAATATGAAAGGATATTGTATGAACTATGTTTATAGCCAAATTAATGGAAATGAGGGTTTTGCCCCTTTTGTGGAATGAATACAATAGTGTATATTTGGCCGTAGCATAGCGAGATTTGAATGTATGTTGATTTGGACCACATGAACTTGTTATATATCCTAGTTTTATGCTTTTAAACTTGTCCATGAGTGGCTAGAGTGTGTGAGAGGCCTTTTGGACCTATTTTAGACCTCTTGGGTGCCAAAATCGGTGTTTTTGAGAGCTCCGTCAAAGTATGATCGGATGAGCTCTTCTTGCCATGAAATTTGACGTGCCTCTAGAGTTTGTAGAAAGCTTTTTGAGAAGCTAAAGTTGGTAATATTCGGAGGTTTAGAGAATATTTGGTGAATTGTCGAATTTGGGAAAATTTAATGGATTGGTCATGTACTGTTCATATAAACTAGAAAATGAAATCTGTGGCATTCTTAGATCAAATGGATTCCAAATGTGGTGAAATTTTATACACATAACCTAGACAACCGCAGTGACTTATAGGAACTAGAATCACCTAAATCAGAGGTCTGTAGAGAGAAATTGGACCGTCTGAAGTTCTATATCAGCATCAGGGAGCTCTCCTGACCCCCAACACTATTCCATCAGTTTTCGGGGTGTAGGAGCTATTGAACTGATCTGGACTTATTTTTGTCCTCTAGTAGACATCCGTAGCTTTTCGAATTGGTATAATGTGCCCAGATTGGAGTTTTGTGGATTTAGTTATGGATTTTTGAATGTCATGACAGAAAGCTGCACTAGAAACAGTGACAGCTGAACCTTCCTCCTATTTTAGATGTCAAACATGGTCCAATCGCTGTGTTTATGGTTGGGGATGATTTTTAGTGTAAAGGTAACACCTAGAGCTTTCTAGGAAGCCAAAGTTTACTAGATGCCCATTTTTCTAGAATTAATTATGATTTTCCAAAGTGAGAGCTAAAATATGACTTTTGGGCCCAAGTGAGAAAATGTAATTTTTCTGGTTTTTGGCTCCATACCCGTGGCTTATGGTGTGTTTTATGCTATATATGAGTTGTATACGTGGAGTTTGAGTTGAGAATATGAATGATGGGTCCCCCGGTCCCACGGGGTGAAAGCTGAGGGTATGAAACCCCGTTTCATAGCATGAAAATGCCACGGAGTGGTATTGGTTCTTTGGAAATCATATGAAACCGAGCCTAGAGAGAGGCTAGATAGCGGTAGGAGATTATGGTGTTACAGAATTATTATAGATAGTTTGTTTATCTCTCTATGGTGGGAGTGGTGAAAGTGCATCTCTTGACTCCAAATCCCCCTGTGCATGCTCAAGTGAGAGTGCACCTCCTAGCACCAAATCTCTATGTATACGATTAGGTGATATCACATTTTTAGTGGGGTTATGTCGACTTCGGCCATTACCCCGCCTAATGCCTTGTCCTCCTGATCTCCTGACTTACCTCGTGCAGAACCTGACATTTGCTAACTTTTGTCCAAATATAGTATAAGTAACAAAATGCGATGAAATAAACATTACTAGCAAACAAAAATAGATGATAAAACACATACGTAACAAGCACATCGAAAAAAAGAAGAAGTAAAATAATATAAAAGAAAATAATATAAAACATATATGACATAAGAATATACCAAATTTCAAACACTTCAACCATTTGATCATATAATGGGGATGTTTGTACAATAATTGTAAATTTTCCAAATGATCAGCAAGATTGATACTAATCTTGATCACACTCAGTGTCTATAGTGTCATTCGCATCATCATCATCGAGCAAATCTTTCCCTTCTTCTTCGTCGATGGACCCAATCTCATCATTATCATAAATGAAATCATCAACCACACCCCTTGCATTATGCACACTTGTTTGAGTATTTATACTTGTATGGCTTAGTATTTCTGGTTCAACATCATCCCGATGCAAGAGGACTACAAGGTCAATCCCTATGTCATTATTCCAAATTGGATTTAATTGGATTACATCTTGTTGATATGCCTCATCAAGAAGGAGACCATCATTCTCACTACTTTCTTCACATTCTTCCACCTCTAAAAGGTTAAAGAGGTCACGAGGATTTGTCTTTGCAACAATTAGCCACTCTATGTCAATGATATCTTTCAGATAAAACACTTGTTTTACTTGGCTAGCCAAGATAAATGGCTCATTTATAGCTAATGAATGGTGAACATTCACACTTGTAATGCCAAACTTGTCAACCTTGTATCCTCTTTTTAAATGACCCATATCCCACCAATAACACTTGAAGAGATATACTTTCTTATTTCCAATATATGAAAGCTCATATATGTCCTCTAGGATACTATAATACTTTTTCCCTTCGTCTGAGTCATCCCTTTTCACTAGAATTCTAGTATTGTCAGTTTTCATCTTTAAGGCACGATCTTTTGTATGAAATCTAAAATTGTTAACCAAATAAGTAGAAAAATAGTGCACTGTTTTGGCTGGGCCAAGTGCTAGATTGATGAGGTTGTCATTAGCTTGGCCTTGTGTACGTAACTGTAAAACCTGTATAGATTAACTATACTCTATTACAATTTATTTGGATAAAAGCTCATAACTCAAAATAGACTACTTAACAAAGTAAACTACATTAATAAAGGAACCTACTCGTGCACAAAACCATTTGGGAAAGTCCTTAATAGTTGAAGTTTGAGTTTTAATCTCCAATTGATACTCCCTATATTGTAGTATATAGTTAGAAAATATTTGTTAACTAATTGTTGTCATAGAGATTGGAAAAGGAGTGATAACTTACTCTATGAATGGCAAAACATTTGCATAATTTTGTAGTACATACACACAAGCTTGATAGAACTCTACCTCAGGCAAAATAATAGATTCATAATGCCTTCTTGCCCTCCCAATTTGGTTGAAGATGGACTTGTCACCATTATTCATGAGTCCATCATCATTTGATTAAATTTGGTTGGCATATTCTTTAAATAACGAGAGCAAATGTAAGGCATTCATTGGCCAAATAACCTTCTGCAATTGAACCTTCTGGATGAGACTTGCTACGAACATAGGATTTAAGCATGTGCAGATACCTATATAAAAGGTAGATGGTGGAAAGGAGAAATAATTTGCAAGATTTGAGAAATAGAATAAAATATATTTTAAAACATAATACCTCTCAATAGGGTATATTCATCGGTATTGCACAGGTCCCAAGCATTGCCTCTCTTAGCAAGTGAACCATAACATCAAAGAAAGTCGGTGAAAATATCATTTCCAATTCGCATAATATGAGTGCAATTTGGGTTTCAAGTTGTTCTAGATCCTCAATTTTTAGGCACTTAGAACATAAATTTTTGAAAAATGTACCTAGCTCTATTATCGGCTTTGACATTTCCTTAGGCAACAAACCACATATTACAATTGGAAATATGTCTTGTAACAATACATGGTGGTCATGGCATTTCAATCCAAATAATTTTTAATCATGGATATGTACACACCTTGAAATATTTGATGAGAAGGTATCTAGAACCTTTAAATTAGCCAAAAAGTTGCACGCCTTTAATTTCTCATGTGGGGACAAGGCATAGCAAGCTGCAGGCATTGATACTCTATTCCCATCCTCGATTGGATGCAACTGTTATCTTATTCTTAAATCTACCAAGTTATACCGACTCTTCAATGTGTCCTTGGTTTTCCCCACAACACCCATCACTGTTGAAACAAGATTTTTAGACACATTTTATTCTATATGCATGACATTTAGGTTGTGTCGAAGTAGGAAGGTTTTCCAGTATGATAATTGGAAAAAAATACACTTCTTCCTCCAATTATAAGCATTGGTTGGGCGATCACGCTTTCTTTTTTGTTCTTTCCTAAAGGTCACATTACCTAATGCTTGTAATTACCTTAGTGCTTCAACTTCGGATAAAGGTATAGGTGCTCTTGCAGTTTGAACTTTCCCATCAAATGCCCTTCTATTTCATCACCAAGGATGAGCAATAGATAAGAAGCGTCGATAGCCCATAAAGCATACCTTGCTACGTAAAGAAATTGAATGTGTGTCCTTATGGCAACAAGGGCATGCTAACTTTCCTTTAGTTGACCACCTTGAAAGGTTTTCATATGCCAGGAAGTCATTTATTGTCCATAATACAACTGCTTGCATCTTAAAATTGGATTGTAAGTAGGCATCATATGTCTCCACCCCTTCCTCCTATAAATGTTATAGCTCATCAATCATTAGTTGTAGATATACATCTATTTCATCACCTGGACATCTAGGGCCTGGAATTAGGAGTGTTATTATAAAGTATGGTTGTTTTATGCAATGCCAAAGTGGTAAATTATAAGGAACCAACACCACTGGCCATATACTATGTGCAGCATTCATATTGCCATAGGGTTGGAACCTATCACTTGTTAGGCCAAAGCGAACATTTCTAGGGTCCTCAGAGAAGTCGGGATGTTCCTCATCAAAGGTCTTCCATACAATAGAATCAGATGAATGTCTTAACACACCATTATCCTTTCGTGCATCCTTATGCCACCTCATCTCTTTAGCTGTGTTGTGAGCCATATATAGCCTTTGTAGCCTAAGCGTTATAGAAAAATGGTGTAACACTTTGTGTGAGACTTTCTTGCCTCTATGCCCATTGGACTTCCATCTAGATAGGTTTCATCTAGGACATCTTTGGGCATCAATGTGCTTCTTTCAATACAAAATGCAATCATTTTCACATGCATCAATCTTGGTGTAGTCTAATTTGAGCTCTCAAATAACCTTCTTCCCTTCATAATAAGAGCTTGGTACTAGTGCTCCTTCTTGAAACACATCCCTGAATAAGCTAAGCAAGGCATCCATAGACTTGTTACTCCAATGGTTGAAACATTTCAAGTGAAGTAGCTTTACAATGAAAGACAACTTGGAAGCTTTTTTACAACCTGGATACAGATCAGTCTTAGCATCCTCTAATAGCTCGAAGAAATGTCTAGCTTGCATATTTGGTAGGTCATTATATTTAGAGCCATATGTCCCCGCCTCTCTTTCTGTATGCTATATACATCGTTTATCATCTCAATAATGTCATCATTATCTTCTTGCACACCTTCATCAACCTCCTGTGGGTAACTTAAGGCATGATGTCGAAGTTCTCCATGTGAATTTCACACTTGGTAACTCTCACAAAAACCCTTTTTGAATAGATCCTCCCTTACTCTATGTCTTAGCTTGAACTATGTGTTCCTGCATGCCTTGCATGGACAACGAATCATATCATTAATCCTTGATTGATTAAATGCCCATTGGAGAAAACTATCCACTCCTCGTATATATCTTGGATCAGCTCCGTTCCTGATCATTATCCAACTTTTATCTATCCCTATTCTCTTTCTTTATTTCCTACATTAGGTAACATAGGCAATAAAAATTCAGCAATAAAAACCATATCGTAATCAAGCCACACCTTTAGTTTCTCTTATAGTTCTAAGGAACAAGCCACATTATGAATAAGAAATTGTAATTCAATCAGAACCAAGTTTCATTTTCCACACCTAAAAATTTGAAACAACAATCAAAATTCAACTATCCACTATCATAAGTACCATATTATCTAACCAACAAACAAGCTAAGAATGCTTCTTGAATGTTCATGTCATCTATTGTACTTGTGCATGCATTTTTAAGACTTGAATTGCACATTTTATGTATAATTGGAAAGGAGATGAGCTATTGGGAATCTTCGAATCTCATTCCCTCTTCTCCAATGTCTTAATATGCTAGGTGGAGCTAATGAGCAAGAAAATAGAAGCCAATAAATAGGAAGATGAAAGTTTGACAACAATATGTGTAGTTTTGTCTATTTTATAGCTATATGGGTGGCATATGATGTAACCTTATGTGGGAAATGTTTTGTAATCATTTGAACATGTGTAAATATCCAAATATTTGGTGTATGCATGGAACTTGATGCCAAATGAATGGAAGTGTAGACTTTGAACATTTGATGGGCATATATGGTGTATGTATTCTTGTGTATGACTTAAGGTGAGAGTGGGGGATTTTGATTTCTGGGTTTATGCTCCTTTGAGACATGTTTAGTAGACCATTATGGTGTATTCCCATATGCTCATATGGTCATGGATGCAATTAGATGGTCCACGAAACGCGAAATAAGAAATTTTCCTGTTTCACACTTTGAATTCAAGCAAATTTTAATGGAGCTTTATCATGTATTCTTGCTTTGAACTATGTCAAATGGTTATGAATGAGTAAGATAAGCTAGATAATAAAGGTATTACAGTAAGAAAATGTATACTTTTATTGATACAATGGTTGAAGTTCTGGTATAAAATAAAGTTCAATTAATTCAACTAATCCCTAAGTCCTTAAATGATAAATGCTAGTTTATAGAGGTAGATAGGAGACCAAATGTCAATAAAATCAAGTAATCTAGCCATTAGAGGGTGTACCAAATGGTTAAGATGAATATTTAAGATTTTAAGATCAAAAGTAATTGGAGTCTCAACCAAAACTATTTGAGTCAAGGCCAGAATTCAAACATAATTGAAAAGTGCCATGACGAGGATTATTATGCTGCAGCAAGGAATGTTGCGCCACGGCACAATGCTTACAGAATGAAGTTGCACCGCGACATGGTCATATCAAGTCGCGGTGAGGATTGCGTTTTGCATATGTTAGCTCCAGTAGGGAGTTGCGCTACGGCATGGTCATCTCAAGTCGCGGCGAGGATCATGATTTGGCATATGTTAGTTCCAATAGGGAGTTGCACCACGGCATGGGTATTTTAAGTCACAGCGCAAGTTTAATATTTTTTTTCAGAGTTATAGAATCTAACTATGTCACTGCGAGGAGCATTCGAGTTGTGGCATAATTAAATTATAATATATTTAAAGGTTTCAGTAACCATTTGAGTTGCGGAAGAGATCCACCAAGCCGCGACCTAAATTCTTAAATTCGTAATTTAGCTTCCAAACTTCTAAAAGTCATAATTTTGAGCATGGTAGTTCGTTTAAAGTGATTTTTTTTTAATTTGGGTATTTTTTCGAGATCTATGCAATGGTGAACAGCCAGAGGTAGTTCGATCACTTATTTTCCTCAAAAAAGCATGTTTTGGCCTTCAATTTTGAAATTCTTATTTTAATTTATTCTCAAAAGAGCATATTCTGATTCTAAAATGTAGAAGTTTATAACTTGAGTAAGGGATCTCTAAATTTTGTAAACTTTGGCTCTAATTAAAGCTCAATATGTCTACTCTATATTGTAAAGATTTCAACCCAATCCTATGTCTTTTGTTCCTAAAAAATTGCATGACAATAGAATTGGTTTGGGTCATAAATTTTGCAGATTCACCTGATTCATCTTTTACTGTCATGAATTTAGAAAATTTAGAAAATATTCCATATAAATCCAAAAATTACCATCTTAAACTTGAATTAAACCTCTAAATATCCTCTACCTATTTGCCAAGTTTTAGACCTAGACTCAACCATTTGATCCTTCAAATGCATCCCTTTCCAAAGCTACCTTATTTAGGTTCTGAATTTGACACTAAAGAGTATATATGTGTAAATAATGGCCTTACACCATTCCATTAACCACCCCAACACTTCTAACAAGTTTCAAATCATATTTCAAGACTACTTGAACTTTCCAAACTCCCAAAAAATATCTAGATCAAAATATGACTACCTAAGTTCCTTATACTACATACAAGTCACCATATGTGCAAATAATGGCCTTACACCATTTCATTAACCACCCCAACACTTCTAACAAGTTTCAAATCATATTTCAAGACTACTTGAACTTCCCAAACTCTCAAAAAATCTTTAGATCAAAATATGACTACCTCAGTTCCTTATACTACATACAAGTCACCATGCTACTTAGAGTTTTAGAGAGCCCATAACCAACTATCATACATTCAAATTAGTAATATTAAGAGTCCACAATAATATCACAAAAACCACAAAACACTAATTAAAATAAATGCATTTATGTCATACCAAATACATCAAAGTAATAAATTTTTTCTCAAATCTTCCTTTATTGCCATAAGTATATAGTTCAAATTAGCCAGGAAGTTACATGTCATATATGCATTTTACAAAAGAATCAAAAGAAACTACATATATCACTATAACACCTAGCTCTACTAGCTTTCATGGTCTTTTCCTTATTGGAGGAGCTAAGATAGAAGAGGGGATGAGATATGCAGTGTTTGATATAATATAGAATGCAATGTCTAATATAATATAATAACCATGCAATATAGAATGCAATGTCTGATAATAATGATGCAAATAGGCTTGGGCATAATGTAGAGGGACATCACAATCACTTGAATCATTTCATATGCAATACACAGCACATAATACATATAAGAGGAAATAACTTTAGGTTACCTCTATAACTCCAACAAGGTGTCCAATAATCAATCCAAGAAAACTTAACCTATTGAACAAGAGAAAATTCAATATCATAATCAGTTTCATTCTTTGAAATTCTTTTTGTATAAACTACCCAACTATATTTCCATCCCAACTAAACCATTTAAAGCTCTTAATCCTAAACATCCTCCATCCTCTATCCTCCATAGAATTTGCATATGTGTTTGCCTTAATAGTAAACTCATGCTAAATTACCACATTAGGGCTCATCTTCATTAAAAATCATCATTTAAGGTCTACCTAAGCTTAAAGAAGCATTATGTAACCATTAAAGTATCAAGATTGAATTTGAGATTCCAAATTCGCATCCATGGCTGCCCTCACTAAGAAAACCATAAAAATCATCATATTTTTGCTCATTCTCATTAAAAATTATTAATTAAGGCTTACCCAAACCAAAAGGAACTATAACAAGCCATGGAATTGGAATATTAAACCAAAAATCCCAATTTACAAAACCTAGAGTTTATACTTCCTCCATAAATCAGAACCTAGGACATTTATGGATGAAGAAGTATTTTAGAGGCTTTCCCAACTAAAATCAAGCTTACAATGATAAGATATTCAACCATTGTTCAGCCTTTGTTCTTCTTCTCCTTCATTTGCTCAGCCTTCGTTCTTGTTCTTCTTCTCCCTCATTTGCTCAACTTTCGCTCTTCTTCTCCCTCATTTGCTCAGCTTTCATTCTTCTTCTCCCTCATTTGCTTAGTTTCTTTTGTTTGCTCTGCTTCAGAAGTTGGGACTTAGGGCTGGGGCTGGAACTGCTGTAACGTTGGTGTTTGTGGAGGGAATTGAAAAAAGTTAATAAAAATTGATGAAATGTTGCTGCAACGTGGAGGGAATTGATGAGTGTTTGGAGCTGCTGCTGCAACGTTAGAATATTGAAATTTTGATATATTAATTTAATGAATTCTAATTTTAATTTATTACTAAACAATTATAAATAATAATCTATTAGTTTTTTAAAACTTAACTAAAAAAACTTTAGTATTTGATATTTTGTGATGGTTTTATTTATATTTATATTTTTTAATTAATAATTAAATAATTCATAAAATTAAATAAAAAATTAAAATTTTTAAATTTTTAAATTTTTAAAAAGCAAATAGATTGTAATTATTTATGTAAGAATTATTTATAGTTTTATTTTTTTAATTAATGATTTATTTTGTATGTTTGATTAATTTTTATATAATGCTAAAATCTAAATTTTGAATTTGAGATAAGAAGCATATAAGTAGATATATAGATAACTTGGAGAAGAGAATCTAAATTTGAAGATTAAACAAAAAGAGAGGAAGAGGGTTTGGGTGTAAATGAATGAATGAATGAATAAATAATGGAGTTTTGAATCTGACAGAAGAAACACATAACTATACAAATTTTTTTTTCCTTTGATTTTTAAATTTAATTTTTTATCTTGAAAATTTATTAAAACTCTATATAATTTTTAATCTTGAACAATTAATTAAAATTTTAGCATACAATAATAATTTATGAATAAACTTTGTAGTAAATTTTAATGAATAAACCTTTTCTATTTCACAAACAAGTGCTATTATAAATATTTTAGGGGATAAACCCTTGTATAGTGCTATTACATTGATTAATGATTAAAAATTAGATGAAAAATAATTAAAAAGAAACTTTTAATAGAGATGCTAAAAATAAATGTTATTTGACATTATCTATTTCATTTATTTTGTATATTTGATTAATGATTATATAATGCTAAAATCTGGATTTTGAAAAAGAAGGAAGTAAAATATAGATGACATTTTAAATTTACATAAGTAGATACAATTTTAGTGTTAGTTTCGATTGACACATAAATGACACATAATGAGCAAATGAGTAATGAACTTTTGAATATATTTGCTTTCAAGCATTCCCACTTTATCCTACTTTTTCATTTCTTTTTCATTTATTAATATATTTTATTGTTTTTTCAACCCATTCCATTCAGGATACTAAAATTTTGCCATTCATTCAATCACTTTCGTCTTCATTTTCTTTTTTAGGATAAATTATTTTCTTTTTTCTTTAAAATTTTATTAAATTTTAAATTTAATATGTATGATTTTAAATTTTAAATTTTTTTTTGTCTTGAATATGTATGATTTACAAAAAATAAATAATAAAGTAAAATTAACTCAATATATAATTTGCAAAACAATCATATTAAATTATTAATACAAATTTGATAACAGAGATTAAATTAAAAAAATTTAAATAATAAAAATTAACTCAAGAATCTTACAAAAGTATAAAGATTAGAAGAATAATTTTATTTTATCTTTTATAATTTTAAAAGTGCATTCCATCTTTATTGACTATAGTTTTCTTAAGTGTTAAATTTGATATGAAAAAAAAAAGTGCATTCCATATGGAGTTAAAATTATAGTTTAATAATATATTACGCAAATAAATGGCAACTACCCCTCCCACTTTTTGGGTGAGCTATGAGTTTTAATTAACAATTCCAAATAAATGGAAAAATATCTTTCTCGCTTGACAACATCTTTTCATTTTACTCCCCCCTCCTTAATTGCTTTGCCTTTTATTAGAAGATTCTTCTAATATTTATTTTCCTAAGTTATGAACACATGCCTATTTTCTCCTTTTTTATCAACAAAAGATAAAGATAAAACATATTTTGTCAAATTAATTATATTTTTTTATTAAACAAGATAAATATACATTATGTCTATGGAGGAAAATAGGCACGTGTTCATACATGATCTATTAATTGGCCATGTGCACATATATGGTAAAATTTGTTATAATTAAGGTCACTCATTATGAATCTCAACACTAGTGTCATCACATCTGTTAGCGAGCTCCAAAGTTCACAACACGAGGCGATTATTATAAACTCAACTATATTACGAGTACTAATTGGGTTACAAATTACATTAATGTATATTTCTAAAATAAAACACTAAAAAAAAGCTTACTTCAAAAATATCAATATCATCCATTACTAAGTAGGCTATAGCTTATCATCATCGTAATCCTCGGCGGCATCTTCATCGATGGTCTCTAATGTAGGTGAATTTGAAGGTTTGAATAGGGACAACCTCCATCTACGAACTTAGTCAAGTCTCTAATTGCCTTAAACATTCTCACAAATTTGACGCCAACACTTGTCGCTGAATCTAGAGTTGAAATGACTAAATGTACTTGGAAGTGGAACAATTTTCTCTCCTGCCCTGCTGCTATGCTTGAGTTGATGTGAGATTTAGAAACATGGAAAGGATATTTTCATATATTTGAATAATTATCTATTTCATTCATTCGATTCTATAAGAGAAGAGGGATCTTCTTTATTACAAGAAAGAATAGAAATTGGAAAGGTGAGTAAAATGATTAATTATGTATATTTTTATAACACTCTTTTTCAAAAAATGATATATATATATATATATATATAATTCTGAAAAGACTTTATCATAGATTATTAAATTATAAATAATTAACTCTTAAATGTGTAATATTTTTAAAACCAAACTAATCATTTAATTAGTGAAAACAATAGTTTAAGATTCATCTGTCTCAATGTAGTGAAGTGTTATTGCACCTACATATAAAAATATTTTTTTAACTTATTTGCACGTAAAAATATTTTTTTATTTTTATTAAAAATTTTATAAAAAGATTACTTCAAGTTATTTGTATATAAAATTTAATTAATATTAGTAACATTAAACATTTTATTTTCTTTGATAAAGTTATATTTATAAGTATAATTTATTTTTTTAATGTATTTATCTATTTTAAAAAAATTCTAAGTTCAAATTAATAAAAATTTTGCACTAAAACTTTTAGTGGCGACTAAAATAGTTATCACTAAAAGTTACTTTCAACAAAAAAATTTTAAAATTTTCAAAAATAATACAAAACTTTTAGTGACGACAAGTGTCGCCACTAAAAGTGACCTTTAGTGACAAAATCAATTTGTCGCCACTAAAAGTTAGTTTTAGTGGCGACCTTGCAGTTGTAACTAAAAATCATCACTAAATGTGACTTTTTAGTGGTGACAGTATTGATGTCGCCACTAAAAGTTTTTAGCGGCGATTTTTTGTTGCTACTAAAATAGTTTTAGTGGTAATTTTTTTTGTCATCACTAAAATTTTTATCAAAATTAAGAGTAGTATTTTAATGGCAACTTTTAGTAACAACTTAATAAAGTCGTAGCTAAAAATATTTTTTTGTGACAACTTTTTTTAGTCGTCACTAAAAGTCATCACTAAAAATCTATTTTTTTTTTGTAGTGATTAATGCTGTGATGCGAAGAAGTGAAGTGTGCTAGACCTTGGGCAAAAAAAAAAAAAAAAAGAGTGTACCAAACACCAATTAAACAGTAAGAATCCAATTAAAATTTAATTACAAATTTGACAAACTTTAAAATAGAATTGTGACATGTACCATATATGAGATGTTTAAATAAAATATTTATATATCATAAAATATTTATTTTTTAATATCTAATTAGTTAGAGTATAAAAGTAATCATTAATTTTATTTAAGACCATAAATTAGAATTAATCATCACAACATCAAAAAACTATAATTTCATTGTATAATTATACGTAAACTTTGAATTAAAAAAAATCAAAGCCAAACTATTATTTGTAACTTACCAACTTGAAATTTAACATTATTGCTAGATCAATAATTATTAAACAATTATTGAAGGAAAAATATATAACATGTTCCATACATCTGCATTTTATAAAATAATTTTATTTAAAAATAAACTTCTTATTAATATATTTGTGATAAATAAAATTTAAGAATTAATTTAAAAATTTTCTAAACAATACATATTTTATCTTTTCAAATTAAGAACTATATTTTTTATTGGTAAATTTAATAAATTCAAAATAATTTTAAATTATAATTGGCACATTAGTGATAACAACAGCTAAATTATAATAGAAACCACTCTTTAACTATTTAAATTTAATTAATAACTCCTTCAATTATACCATAAAAGGATTAAATATAATTTTTTTGTACAACCATTTAATATAATATTTACAATTAACTTATTTATAATCAAATTATTGAGGAAAATTTTGAAAAGCATATTGAAAGTGCATTTTCTTGAATTTTATATTTATCAAGAAAAATAATTTTAAACAATAAATATCTTTATCCCTTTCATAAAAATTAATTAATTAAAGATCTTTTGATAACATATTTTGAATTAACAATCAATTTGAATTTTGATTAATGATATTGAAAGTTATTCTTTCCTTTGAATATATTAGAAGATTTTTTTTATACTTTATTCTATATTATTTTTATTTTACAATTTATAAAAAATTAAATAGATTCCTCATCTATTTTCAAAATATACACTTTAATTTAATTTAAAATTTTTTGCTAAAATAACTCCTACTAATTTAAATATACAAATATATATTATATCAAAATATATACAACTAAAAGTAATAAAATAGTGATTTTATTTTTTAGCAACCAATAATTTTTATAATGGACTAACTTTAAGATAAAGATAAGGAAAAAGATAAAAAAAAAGAGTATAAAATTAATTAAAATAAAAAAAGATCTAAAAGTCCATTTAGGCTTAAAAAGGAGTGCTTGGATAGACTTTGCAAGGAAACATGAGCAAAATGATAATTATGTAAAAGTAATAGTGTGATGAAAAAATAAATTATTTTTCCTTAACATAAGATTAAATTTTATTGGAGGCTCCAAAATAGTTAAAATAGGCCAGAGTCTTAATTTTACGCATATTGAGAGACCTAGTAACATTAAAATAAGTTTGGTAATTTTAAGCCACTAAGGGCCAAAATTTGTTTTTCTAAGTATTAAAGCCAACAAAATAAATTATGTAGCAAAGCAACTCAAAAAAATATATGATTGAAGAGTTAGATCAAAGTAAAATTTAAATTAAGGTAAATTTGATAAAAAAAAAGTGTCATTTTCATGTCTAAAATATGCACTTAACATTTGCTTTTTGGTCTTTTTCTTTTCCCTTGGTTGCCATCCCATTAAGCTAAAACAAGGAAGAGAAAATTAGAAAAAAATAATAATAACAATAAATCATGAAAATAGAGGCAAAATAGAGAAAAGAAAAAGAAATGAAAAGTTAAGCTTTTTACATAAGATTTACTCACTTTTAGCTTTCCTCCTAGTTATAAAAGTTTCTCCTCTCTTCAAGAGCTTTCTAATGATTTGAATTTTATCTTAAATGGACAAATTTTGTGGTTAGATGTAATCCCCTAATAATCTCTTCTTGAGGTGAAAGTTAGTGCAAAAGGATTAAGGCAAAGTGCTAAGCATTTTTGTGTAAGTTTTTCACCAAGAAAACTTGGGTTTTGAAACCCCGAATTCCTTCTAATTTTTGGTGATGGAGATGAGGGTTGAATGTGATGATGTTCTTGCTTGAGTATGATATTTAAGAACACGAAAGTATATTTTGGATATGATTTTGGAGTAGATTAAATTAAATTCTTCAAATTAGGGAGCTTTAAGGCACATATTGGCCATGAGAAGCTAATTGCAAGATTGACGAATTAGTTTATTTAATTGAGACTAAAGAGGCTCAATTAAGTAAATTAAAGTTGATTTTGCATTATTTTGATGCCAATTTTGTTAAGTTTGTGCATTCTTGAATGTTGGCTATGTTTGATGCAAGGGATTGGGATTGTGATACATAGACTAAAATGTGGTTGTTATGGCTATCCTTATGAGCTATATTTGATCCAAGAATGCTAATTAAGTTGTGGAAATGAAACTTGAATCAAGAAAATTGAATAGTCCTAAATTTGGTGCAATATTGAGTTTTGAAATCAAAGAGAGTAAATTGAGTTATGTATATAAATGGAAGAATTATACCACATGGACATTTTATGTGCTCTTTTGGGTTAATATAAGGAATTTGGAAAGTCTAAGATGCATGAAAGACCTCTCCAATTGAAAGTCTCAATTTTTAGCTTAAGAAAATGGAAATTGTAAAAAATGTGCTAGTAATGAGACTTTATGAGTTTTGGTCTAGATTGATCATTGGATTAAATATGAAATCTAGAAAGTTAAGGCATGTTTTAGAACTAAAAATGTGGTATGGAAGCCCTTTTTACATGTTAAGCTTAGGATAAATATAGAGTTGAATGGTTAAATACTTAGTTGCTTATTATGTTACCAATATGATGTTTTAAGACTATCTAAGTTAATTGGTCTTGTTTGAGAGTGTTGGACCAAGAAGGAGCACCCTTTTGTGCATAAGAGTTCAAAGGCTTGCTTGGCATTGGGTGGTGACCCAAAAAGGTAGCAATTGTATCATTCTTTATGTGTACACATCATAGTTTAGAAAATCAGACCGGACCGGCCGGTTCGACCGGGAACCGGTCCCTGGTCCAGTTCGGTTGAGTCAGAAAATCGGTCAAGCAAAAAACCGGTCAAGAACCGGTAAAAAACCGGTGAAAACCGGTAAAAAACCGGTAAAAAATCGAACAAAAAAACTGGTCAAACCGGTTTGAAGCAATTTTTCTTTTTTTTTTTTTAATTTTTTTATATAACAGAATAATTCATTTTAAATAATTTTGATAAATTAAAAATAGAAGGTAATAAAAAAGATGAGGGGTTGAAATATGATTTTTTTTTTAAAAAAAGAGAATAAAAGAGAAATAAAATGTGTATAATTAATTATTTTTTATATTTATTTTTTATCATGTTCAATTTTCTAATAATATTGCTCTCAAATATCAAGATACTTAGCTAAAATTATTATTTATTATTTTATTTTTTAATAATAAGTAGAATCTTAATATAATTTAGAAATTTTAAAAATTTAATATTAAATATTCTTAATTTTTAATCATAGATAATTTTTATTTTAAACTAAACATTAATTTTTGTAATATCTTAAGAAATGTTAAATTAGTAATCAAATATTTAAAATTTACTAATATTTATTTGTTATATTAAAATTTTAATACATAAATTTTTTTAAAATAATATATTTAATTATCACCGGTTTGACCACGGTTCGACCAATGAACCGTGAACCAGTACCTCCATCGGTTCAATGACTGGTCCGGTTTTAAAAACATTGGTACACATATTGTTTGGTAATTGAAATGCTTGTATGTGATTATATATTTACAATTGTGAATGTTTTTATGATATGAGTTAGTTATATATATGTGTTTCGTAACCCCTTATGGCTAAGGATGCCTTATGGCATCAAGTATGATAAAATAGGGAATTAAGCATAGTAGCTTTTCACAACCAAGGAAAGTATGCAAGTTTATGAGTTAATAGCTATTAGCTAGTTATGTAATTGAAACCTAAGTGCCTTTATAATGATGTTTATGCATGTTTGTATTTCTTTGCTTGAGTGATATCATATATGCTTGGAATGATGGAATTTACTACCAAGATTATATATTTCATTCTTCATATGTAAACATACTCATACCAAGTGAAGGCTATGCAAAGGATAAGTGCAAGCAAGTTGCCCTTTGAGAGCCCAATTATCTTTAAGAGTTAGAATATAATAAGGCTTGCAATATAAAATGCCTTCAAAGGAACAATAATTGCTTAGTTGCAGAGACATGTAAAGAAATGAAAAATGAGGATATAACATCCAAGATTAGGCAAATATTTTGAGAAACAATTAGAAATTTTTAAAGAGGTAAAAAATCACCTAAGATACATAATATTTTTGGTCAGCTTTATTTGAGGCAAATATTATTGATTAGTTTTATTTGAAGCAAGTATTATTAGTTAGCTTTATTTGAGGCAAATATTATTGGTTAACTTTTAAGGCAAATATTAAAAGAAAGATATAAATATTATTCTTTACCATTAAAAATACAAGGTGGAGGCCTAAAATTGTAACAAGTCAACTTCATTAATTACTTTAAACCTTTTGTTTTAGTTTATTAAATAGAGGATATGGATGATAATTAAAAAAATAATTTATCTAGGAAAAAGGAATGAATTAGAATCTAAGGCTTTTAATCTTTAATGTATTCATCATGAAATTTAATGATAATTTTTCAACTAAATTTGTTTAAAAGAAAACTTTAAGATTTAGAGTTAAGTATAGAACTTTCATAATATATTATACTTTTTAATCGTTATAAATAAATTTGTTTAAATTTAACTTATTTTAATTAAATACAATTAAATAAGAGTTATTGAGAAAATCATATGACACCCTCAATCAAAGAGTTATAATTGGATCAACTAATATTTTGATAAAATCAATTATTTAAAAAAAAAAGGTAGAGTCATGATTGAGGGACATAATTCACAACTTCAAATTATTTGAGAGAGAGAGAGAGAGAGAGAGAGAGAGAGAGAGAGAGAGAGAGAGAGAGAGAGATTAAGGGTTTTTTCTTTTGGCCAAAGAGAGAAAAATCAATATAAAATGATAATTAAAAAAAATTTAAGTTTTTAAAATCAATGAAAATATTTATAAATAAAATTAAATGGATATTTTTATTTTTCATTTTTAAAGAAATCATAGGATTTTCTTTCATTTTCAAATTTTGGTTAACAACTTAAGAAAGAGAAAAAGTTAGAAGGAGAGTGAGAGATGAAAGAGATAAATGATTTTAATACAAATATATTAAGATATTAATGAGAGAGATTCTTTAAAATTCTCTCTCTTTCACTCTCATTTTATCTCTTTTTCTCACTCAACTAATATAATTTTAAAACAAATAAGAAGCATTAAATCTTATTTGAATTTGATTTTAATGAATTTCTTCCAAACAATAGTTATTAACTAATTTTGGTTAACATTAAATACTCCAATTTATTCAGATTGTGCATATATCAAAGCTCCACTTTACTCTATTTAATACAAAGAAAATAATATATATTTATTACTTGTTCAAAATTTTAATATTCTAAACAAATTTAATGTAATTGAAATTTGAAAGCTAGTAAAAGAGGTTGATTGACAGGAGAATAATATTAAATGGATGAACGAATCAAATTTAAATTGCATGTTATCATATAAGGATGGCTTTTAATTTTTTTAAATTGCGTCAATATGTATAATAAATGCAAAAACAAAAAACAGAAAACAAAGCAATGAATCAAACAAATAAAAAAGAATTTTAAACTATAAATAATAGATCGTAAGTTCCCAATAGATAAGCAACCATGCATAACCAACCGCAAAGAAGAAAAATATATATGATTAAAGTTAAGATATTAAACAATTAATAGTTGAAAATTTGAAATGATTTTCAAAATTTTAAAATTATTTTAATTTTTTAAAGTCACAAAATTAAAAAAAAATTAATTTTTTTAAATTAATAAAAATATTTAAAAATAAATTAAAAAGATATTTTATTTTAAAAAAATAATAAGAAATTTTTGAATTTTTAAATTTTGACTAACGAATTAATATAATTAATTCATTTATTTAATGAAGAAATATTAATGAGTAGGATTCTCCATTTCAAAAGTAATTAATAAATTGGGTTCAAATTTAAAATTGCACAATTAGCATAAAAAAGATAAATATTATGTTGAAACAAAAAAAAAATTCTTGAATATCCATTTTGTTGAAAGATTTTTAGACTAAAAATTATAATATCCATATTGAAAAATTCAGAGGTACAACTTGAATAATGAAAATAATTCATATAGAACAATGCACTTCTCTTTTGATTAAAACATGAAATATGATTACAACTCGCATATAACATAATATGGTCCATTCTATTAGGGCTCCTAAATAGTTTTTAAACAAAAATAACATATAATCTGATTCTTTCTCATTTCACTATATGATTTTTTCATCACAGCTTCTAAACAAAATGAGAGTTTCTAAACAGTTTTTAAGTTATGCTTCACAAGTAAATAAATAAACAAAATCTTAGGAACACAACTTTTAACACAAAACTTGCGTATAAGTTTTCAGCTATATAAGCAATTATCAAATGTTTGCAAAACAAATATGCAGCAGAGGAAGGTAGGGTATAATTTGAACTAAAAAAAAAGCCGCAATGATCAAACCAATCTGGATCACTTCACCAACTACTTCATGCCTATATATAAAAAATACTCATAACTCATAAGTATTAAAATCCTACAAGTAGAGGAAGCCATTAAAGAAAAATAGAAAAAAAGGTATTGGGCTTTTTTAGTTGTTTACCAAGAAACAATAGGATAATTGGACATGTCAAGATTATTCTTAATCATATGCAAATCAAAATGGTAGAATCCACAATAGTGAAACTCGATGTACATATATTCAGCCCCTCTTTTCCTAAAATTACTACCCCAAAAAAACACAGATAAAAATAGAGGAACCCAAATTGTAAAAAGATGAGATTCTTAAAGAAATTACCTGAGAGTTAAAGAAATTTGGAGCCACATTCAATTATCTATAAACAAATTCAGAATGACATAATCGAGCCTCGAAAACTTGGATGCAACAACTTCTATGAACAGAGCATATATGATAATTAAGCAGAGAATATAAGATGATTCAAAGATTATATATGTAGAGGTGGTAGGAGAGCAAACTTGAATTCAAAATTTAGTCTAATAACATAATAGTCATGTGAAAAAATGCATTTTATTGGTCAAGCAAATATTATTGGTTAGCCTATGAGGCAAATATTAAAAGAATAATAATTAAATGAGAAGGAATGCATTTTATTGGTAGGCAAATATTATTGATCAGTTTTATTATTGTTTAGCTTTATTTAAGGCAAATTTATTGATAAGCTTTTAAGGCAAATATTTAAAGAACGATATAAATTTAATTATGCAACTATGGATGGCCAACTAAGAAGAAAAATAATAAACATGATATAAAATATTCAAATTTAAAATTAATTGCTGAAAATTGGAAATAATTTTAAAAATTTCAAGGAAAAAACTTAAAAACATTTTTAATGTGTGAGATCTAAATACTAATAAAAGAAAAAAAAAATTCAAAATCGTATCAATTACAATGTTCAAATTTCAAAATTGCACAAGTAACAATGCGGTGTTATTAAGTTCGCAAGTCCAAGCAGGGCAATAAAAAATAGTACTAATTGATATTTATTGTCATAATGAGAAGAAATTTAAAAGATTTTAAAACATAAAAATCAAAAGAGTAGAATCTAAGTTGGGGTTTGATATGATACGAAGCAATATTAAACATCTATGTCACACAAACAGCTTTCACATGGACAGTCTGAGGTGATGGCTTGTATGATCAATATCATTTAATGTTTACTTTAGGTGGAACTATTTTTGTCTATTATATAAATAGATTTTTTTTTTATTTTCAATGTTTTCATCAGGAGCTTATATTCAAAATATAACGATTAGTGTATATATTATGTAAGTTATACCATTTGGGGTTGATGTAAAGTTTGGCTTGTTTTAAAATAGAGATTTAGAAGAAGTATAATAAGAAAGAAGTAGTTTGTATTTACCAAAATTAATTTATAAATATTTTTATTAAAATTATTATTTTTGAAATATATTTAAAGAAAGTTATTTTTTTTTCAAATTATTGAAAAATGCATGTATTAAAGATGATATGTAGGAAGAAATTAGATGTAATTATGATAATTAATAATTTTAAGTAGAGATATGATTATTTTTAAGAAATAATTTTTTTATTTTTGGTTTTACTTTAAAGCAAAAACTCCAATTTCGGCTTCTATTCTATAAATGAAAAATTATTTTTGATATCACTTAAAAGCATTTTTTTTCCTCGGAAATTGGGCCAAGCAGCATATATAACGAAAAGAGTTTTTTAAAAATAATAATCCCCAAATATTTGAGTTTTTTTTTTCTTTTTTTGGGCCAGGCCTAGATGATTGCGTACGATATACAGCACTTCACTGTCTAATTTTTGCAAGCATTGATTGGGCTTACTGTCGGTAGCCCAGAAAAGGAACCATGAATGTGGTTTCTTTTTCTTCTCTCCGTGCAGTTTAAATATGGTTTTATAGTTTAGGCTTTGCCCTAGTCATTAACGGGAAAAAAAGGGGGAAAAATAAGCAACTTTTTCTCCTCTAAGAATTTGGCAAACATGTACGTATATATAATTATATATTTGCTATGATGTTACGCATTAAGTATTACACCCTCCGTATCGATGTATCAAATAGAAGCCCCACGCATCATATTGAAGAATTAAACTGCAAAAATTAAGAATAGTAAACAATTATTAATTACTTGGCAAGACTCATTTCTCTTAAACAAAAAGGAACGAAATAAAAAAAAAATAAAAAAAGACTACTGTTGAATAGTGTTTCTTTGAATTAATTATGCGTACTTTACCTTCTTTCCTCCGTAATTACCTAAAAAAATATTATACATTCGTAATTTTCCTTCAAATTATTTGTAGGCTAACAGATACTGATTCAATTGAACTCTGAGGATTAGCTAGGTAAAGAAGGAGATGTGCTCTCTGTCTTAATTATTCGGATTCAAAAGAAACTTTATTCTCATAGATACACTCGACTTATGTGAAGATTCACTTTTAAAATTGTTTAAGTAACATTGTGACTTGATGATTCTAGCCCTAAAATATTCTTAGTACTTCTTTTAGTCCATTTAAGTACCAAGTATTTTCTTGTAAATGGTTACTCAAGCCTAAATATTTTCTTCAAAATACAAGTCTTGTTTTACTTAAATATTATGCGAAAATTCTTAACTAAAATCAGGATGCCTGGATTGACTTATCATTTTTATTATGTTCAAAATTTATTTTAGTCCTAAAAAATATTTGATATTTTATGTTGTTTATGAAATGCATTTTTTGTTTCAAATAAATTTAAAAATTTTCAAAGCGTTGTAAATAAATCATTTGGATAACTCCATTAGCATATTGTGCTGATAGTTGACATTTTTTTGGAATTAGATTTAAATACAATTTCTTATATCTTTAACATAATATTATCTAATTAAAATATAATAAATATATAAAATTTTAATTAAAACGTGACAAATATATATTTTAATTGAAGAACCATACACATATTTGTAAAAATAATACACTTATTATATTATTATTAACAAACTATATACTTATCAAATTTTAATTAAAAAATTTAATAATAAAAATATAAATAATTATGTATTAGTTCTTTTTTCTAATATTAGTTGGCATCTATTCAACAAGTTCTTTTTTTATCCTCTCTTTCTTCAACCGTGCTAGCTCCAAGATTTCCAAAGGAATTTCTGAGTTCTGGTTTTAATAATAGCAAGTCATTCATTAAGAATAAAATTATTGGTTTAAATTATTCTTTAAAAGCATTGAATTAAAATTTAATTTGTGGCTATATTTCCTTGAAAAGCATATATATATGGAAAGGAATCAAGCTATAATCAAGAGAGCAATCTCAATGTTTAAATGATCACTAATGCTTTGTTTGGCAGGGAAAATGAGGAGAAAAACAAAAGAAACGAGGGAAGGATTTTATTGATTTTGTCTCTTTTTGATATGCTTAAATAGGAGGCAAGGGAAATGTTGGGAAGGAAAACCTTTTCGTGAGCCCCACATTTTTGGCATCCGTTCCTTGGTGGATAGAAGAGGATGAGACAAACTCTATTGATTATTTTACTGGTTTTAACAATAATACGACCACCAAGTTTCACTTATTTTTTGTATTAGCAGTGTGACAATGTATGTGCAGCAACATTGTTTAGTGGAAGAAAATGGCAGGCTTTATTAATAGATAAAAAATAATTCAATTATAAATAATTAATAATTATAAAAGGATTCATAGTACTATCTATGCGAAAATGAATCTTTTTAAATCTTTTATTCATACAGTTTGTATTAGAATCATTAGAGGAACTTCTACCTTTTGTTCACCACAAATTCAATATAGTCTAAAGCATGATGTAAATTGCTGTTTTTCTATATTACGTGTTTTTCTTTTTTAAGAGGGAGAGAGTTTCTCAGAATGATTGTTAAGTTTTTTTTTCTCCAATAAGTTTTTCTCTTTTTAATAACTCCCCTTTTTTCAAATTAACTAAATTCTAATAAAAAATTACCACCAATTTTAAAATTCAAGTCATTTGATTTATTACTCAATTAATTAATTAGGTCACGTTATTGGGTCATGAGTTACCCTACTATATGTGTCTCATTTTCTAACAAATTTAATTATAAATAAACAATAAAAATAAAGATAAATAAAAGGCATACTTATATTAATATTAATTAATAGACATAATATATACTGTACTCATAATAAATATATTTTATAAAATAATTTAATATTTTATTTACATGAATTTTCTTTCTTTAATCAAACTAAATAAAGGAAGAAAGTTTTCTTTGTAATTATATTAAACAAAATGAAGAATAGTTCATTTACTTTCTATTTTATTTTATTTTTTTCTTGTATTATTATTATTATTATTATTATTATTATTATTATTATTATTTATTTTTGCTTTGTTTTCCCAAACAATGCAGAAAGAAAACTTGTTTAAATGCAAGAAAGGGTCACTACTCACTGGAATCAAGTCGAAGTCTGTCCAAACCTGAATTATTGCCCATTTGTAAGATTAAAAGGGGAAAGAAGGCAGAGTCGACTTCCCAATCAGGAAAAAAAAAAAAAAAGAAGATTATGAAGTTTAGTTGTTTGAAAATACCAAGGCTAATTGGTTGGCTATTTCCTACTGTGTGCGAAATCCACCGGGTACAAATTCTTGATAGAGGTAATGAAAGTAAGAAATAATAATTGAAATTATAAAAATATTACAACAAAATAGTATTGATAAAAATCTGAATATAATTATTTTTAAATTCAAATTTATGTTGTTTGATTTTTTATTGTAAATATCATTGAAGTTTATAAATTAAAAAATATTTCTTTACATTAATTAAACATTAATTTTTTAAGTTTATAAATTAAAAGATCATTTTTACATTAATTAAAAATTAATTTTTTATAAATTAAAAATTTATATATAATTATGACTTATTTTTTGACCAACATATATAATTATAACTTGATTAATGTTTGTAATTTAATTAAGAATTATTAATGTTGATATATTTTAATTGAGTAAATTACACTAACTTTTTATAAGTTTTGTTAAAATTACATAAACATCTTTTTTGTTTTCAAAATATATGTGGACGATTTTTTGAAACAAAAAGTTGTGCTACCCTTTATTTTAATTTCAACTTTTTTGACTAAAATATTTTCAATTAATCTAAATACATTTTTTTGGTAAATTTAATAAAGACAAAATTCACTCTTTTTTATTTTTATTTGTACTTGTTTGAAAAAAAAATCTATTCTTCTTTTTCATTTGTGCATATTTGGATATAATATATATTTGTATATTTAGGTTAATAAAGATTATTTTAGTTTAAAAAAATTAAAATTAGATTAAAGTGTATATTTTGAAAAAATAAAAAAATTTATAATTCAAGAAAGATTTATGTAATTTACTCATTTTAATTTAAACAATCCAATATCATTAAAGTGTCATTAATATGAAATTTTGTTTAACACATTAATTTTATACCTTGTTATCAACACTAGAAGTCTTAATGGATAGACTTGGATGATAGATCCTTACAAACTACAAATTGTCACTTACAGATAAGGGTATTCACTTGGCTCTATGACCTAGCCAATCTAGTTAAGGTTGGCTAGTGCAACACTGTCACTTTTAGAGTGTTACTAAATTTATTCATTTATTAGAGTAGTGAAATTTTAATGGAAATTAAAGTATTAAAAACTTTATTGATTTGATTTTTGTTCTCACATTTTATTCAAGTATTATGCTATTATACAAATGGATATCATATAATTGAGTTCATACATCCCATACTACAAAATTATAAATAATAGCCTTTAGACACTAGTACACAACAGTACATAGCTCATATCTAGGTTATAATCTAATTATTATTATTATAGATATCTAGATAGCAAAGTTCCTGCATCTTTATAATGTTACCATCAAGCCTTTAGCACTTTGACTTATATTCCTAGTACTTCAGTCTACTAATAGCGTTGAATAACCAAATCTTGAATCCCTGTCTGCATATATTACTAAGTTTAATGTAAATTTACATTTTCAATTAAAAACACAATTAGTTTTGGAAAACTAATAATGATATAGCTGTTACATGTTCAAAAAATATTTTTCTTTATTCCTTTACTTAAGGCATACAAAGATAGTAGCTCATAACATCACATAGCAAATATTCAGGATACCAATATACAAGAAACATATTCATATATGTTTGTTTACTTAGCCTATTCAAACTCTATGGAAACATTTCTACATATAAGGCCTATACTTACCATGTTTAGATATCCTAAATCTTATAATAGTAAGTACATAATTGTATGTAAATATTAAAATGCATATCTAAAGCACTATATCATATATTATCATAGAATATCTTTTAAGTAATATTAATTTAATTTAGTCTCTTTAGATTCACTCAATCATATTTGTTGTACCACTTGAACTTGGTATGTAAAAGCATACTTTATCGTAGCATATTATTGTATATGCCCTTATAAGGAGGCAAAGATAATCCTACTTTACAAGCATTGGTGATAGAGAAAACTAACTTGTGAATTCTATATCAAACATTCCATACTACTTGATACAGACCTAGATTTTCACAATCATAGACAACCCACCAAGCATCCTAAATTACCTAGTATAAATCCTAGGTTTTCAATACTATCAAGGAAGAAGATCATTCTCCCCAATCTTTATTATCATCTAAACATAACAACATGGACAGAAATAAACATAGATAGGGCATCTCCTAGTATGGATACACAAACTGTAATTTGAAGCATGATCCTGAAGCCACATGAAGGCTTCCTACCCTTAATGGTTCCTTTATCATATAACCTTGTCTCTGGGAAATTAAGATTAAACTTGAAAGGGAATCTTATCCCCTTATTCTCATATGATCATATCTTTGCTTTTCTATATTGGTGGAGAGCTGTCTTTTTCTATGTAGATTAGCTTTTGTTTGAGAAAAACTATCTCATTGAAATTTTAAACCCTAAGAATCCCATCTTCTGGAGACTTAATATAAAATTGGGAATTCATAGAATCCCATTATTTGAAGACCATTTCTTGGGGAGTTCATTTCTTGAAAACACTATCTCCACCTTGAATTCTTTTCCTATTTTGGTATCAATTCAACATCATATTCATAATCATTTGACTATTTAATTACATTCCAAATTATCCAGGTCATGTTTTATGGTAAACAAATTGAGTAATATCAACAACATAGTTAGAAGATCATATTTAAATATGCATAGATAAGCCACAGATACATATTCATGACCTATATATGATAGTAATATAATTTACATGTTTAGTAAAGGATAGATGATCTACATCTGTCATTGCAAAAAGGAAACATGTATGTTAATATATTGATGCATACAAATAGCACATGAGTATTCTAAATTAGACATGCATGTAAACATATGCTTGTAAAATTAATCGACCATCATATATAAGTATGTTTTTATTTAAATTTATATTTCTGATTATCCAGATCATTTTTTATAAAGCACATATGTTCCTTCTCTACAATCCAAACTAGCTCGTGCTTATTAGGATTTAGACATGCATACATTATTATAATAATAACCTATACATATTTCAATCAATTATGAGATTCATAAAGAAGTAGTCATGTAAACAAGAGAATACATGTAGGGTTATTAATAAGAACATATAAGAATAGTAACCTTTTAAGGAATCATAACTCTTATAGTGACTTTTTTATTTTTAATGTCTTCTAATCTCCTTATTCATGTCCTTAAATCTTAAGGTACAAATATATCCTTATTAGTCCTTTGGGTCACATATAAATTCATGTCCAGTGAAGGTTCATGTGTAGAAAAAGGCTCTTAGGTCATATAAAAGTCCTAATCATTAGTATATATTTATCAAAGTCATGGTCATTCTTCCGATAATAGGGAATTTCAAGTATATACAAATCTTACATGTTTTTAGTTATAGATATATTTATGTGTATATGTGTGTGTATATATATATATTTCCTTTACTTTAAATATATTTAACTAGAAAGTACCCTTTGCATCTTGCAAGGGATTTAGGAAATATCCTTTGGACCTCATAGGAAAAAGAAAAAAATGTGGGTCCTATAAAAATAAAAACATGAATAATAAACAAACAGTACATAAATAGTATCATTGATGCGATGTTAGGAATAGTGCAGAGCCACAGCTTTTTATATATACAATGATGATAATAATTCCATGTCTCTTTGATTAACTATGATCCTCCAAGAATAACTATTCCTTAGATGTAAGCAACCAACTCATGTAATTACACTTTCACTATTTTTTAAATAAATTATGCTAGAATCATTCCATAAATTTCTAAGTGAGAATTACTTATCAAGTTAGAAACCATATGACTTTGTTTAAAGGTCCTAAACTAATCATTTTGTACCTAATTAATTGCCTTTAAACTTCACTAAATTTGCTTTTAACATATATTATCACAACTATTTAAAACATGGAAGAAAAGTGCATAAAAACACTTAAAAAGGGCTGGCGCCATGGCTTGACCTTAGGCACCATGGCCCATATTGTCTTTTGTGCTATCCCAAGAGTTTGGACAGAATGCGAGGCATCACGGTGTGAGTAGAGCAAATGTGCTCTATTTTGCATTTCAACATAATAGCCATGTTCCAACATGTGCCATATCTTGTACGTACCTCCAAAACTCACCAAATTTGGTATGGAGCATCTTCTATGTGTTAAATAAATACAAGAAAAATCTTAGATAAAAAGGATTTGTTTATCCTCTCAATTCTTCAATTTTGCAAAACTACTTAACAAAGGCTTGAGTTGGAGATTGGTACAACTTTTAGTGCCAGGTTGAGTGACCAATCAAACTCCATAATTCACCAAATTTGACATACTAATTCTCCTATATGGAAAGCATAACAAACTAATAATTTAGACTATTTGGAGTTTATTTGGCCTCTATACTAATAGCCACAAAACTATTGCCTAGTTTCCACTCTTTGTTGTTTATGAAATGATTTCATTCTCTTGTATTTTTCTTGCAACTTTAGCACAACCACAAGAGTTTCTTAAGGCAACAATAGGTTTCTAAATGCAAAAGGAGAAGGATGGAGCATTCTACCCCCGGCAACACACCAAGAAGATAAAGAAGAGATAAGATGTGTAGTTTACAACCCATGGTTATCTTCTATATGCAAATACGAGAGATAGGTGTTCCTACCTTCAACTCTTTCTGAATTATCAGATTAGGCCACACATTGAGCCAGCTTGGTTGGCTAGTTTTTCTTGATCCAACCCGATTCTCTCTCTCTCTCTCTATATATATATATATATATATATGTTTAAGAATATTATTTTATAGGTATTTATATAACAAATTTATTTTTTTCAAGGGAAAAACATAATTTTATGGGGATTTGTTTAAAAACTTTTTTTTAAAAGGCTATTCTATAGTTTTTACAAAAAAAGAAAGGTGATTTGACTAGACTTGGTCAACTAGCTTGACATATTGAGCTTAGGCACCAAATTTTTTTTAAAAAATTGTTCTGATATAAAATTAAGTCAAACACTAAATTAACCCAAAACTTAATTTGACCTATGAATACCTTACATATATACACATGCGCACGTGCGCGCGCGCGCGCGCGCGCGCACACACACACACACACACACACACACACACATATATATATATATTAAGTATCGTGCACTAAGCCGTGCAATAATGCAATGTTCAAGGATCCGAATAACAAGCTATTGTATTGTATCCTTATAATCATTATTTAAAAGTATCTATTTTTAATATATATTTTTTTAAAAGTAGGGATATAATTAATATTTTTTATTTTATCTATATATTTTCTACATTCTTTTTCTCTTTACATATATGACATTCTCATCTAATTTTAGCCAAAGGAGAAGTGTGGTAGACAGGGGGGCCACTTTTTTTATAGGCCAACAAAGTCAATTGTCTTCATATAGTGTAGGCCAGACCCATCACATCCACATTACTCCTCAATTTTTTTACAATTTTATTTTGAGCAAACTTGATATAATATAATATGTAATACTTTTTTTTTCAAAAAAAATCTAATTATGCAGTTAGGTTATGCAAGTTATTTATTTATCATATTTTTGTTAAATAATTTGATAATAAATGGTTAAATTTTGTTTCTCTATTTTCTAATCACTCCCCAAATTTTAGTCCCAATAAAAAATTAATAATTTAGTGATACGAATTTTAATTTTTAAAATCAAATAAAAATTAATTTTAATTATCCATTACCACAAAATGTTAGTTCAAATATTGTTATTAATAGTATTTAAAAAAAAAATTCTAAAAGCACTGTATTGATAAGAAAAGAAATGAACTTTTAAAATTATATAAAAATAAATTTAATATTAAACGAAGTTTGAGAAGCAAAAAATGAAAAAAAACTTCTACTACCTAGATTGTATTATTAATTATAAAATATAAATAAGTTCTCAAGGAAAAAAAAGGTAGAAATACATTTTTGGTCCTTTACTTTTATTTAAAATTTTAATTTTTTTTAACTTCATTTAGTTCCAATTTATTTTTTTAAATTTATCTTAAATTTCATTATCATCACTTAACTTCATTTGGTTCCAATTTAATTCCTTGATGTTACCTTACATTTTAATTTTATCCTTTAATTTCATTTAGTTTCAATTTGGTTCCTTAATTTTATATCAAATTCACTTCTATCCCTTAAATTTATTTTGTTCCAATTTAGCCCTTAGTTTTCAAAAAGTACGCATGTTTTTTTTTTCTTTTAATACCATCAAATTAAAATAGACAAATTAAAAAAAAATGAAAGGGGAAAAAAGATTTGGGTAATTCTAGAAAATTATGGGCTAAATTGAAATAAAATAAAATTAAGAGATAAAAGCAAAACTTAAGGCAAAGTTAAAGAGTTAAATTAGAATTAAATGAAATTATGAGATGAAAATAAAATATAGTGTAAAGTTAAGAGACTAAATTAAAACTAAATGAAATTAAAAAGATAAAAGTGAAACCTAAAATAAAAATAAGAGACTAAATTAAAACTAAATAAAGTTAAAAGATGAAATAAACTTTAAAGTAAAAATAAAGGGCCAAAAGTATATTTTTTTTCTAGCATAATATTGCAAAATTTATTTTCTCTAATTTAAAAGCCGTTAAATACATTTTTTGAACCGGAAAAAAAGAATAAAATGAGATTTTTTGTTTGATACAATAAAGATACAGCTAGCCTCTAAAACACTAGACAGACATATTAATAAAATAAGTTAATATCCAAATGAACATGCTCTAATACTAAACATATTCCATAATTTAAAAATCTATATAGCAACACTAAAATATCCATATAAAAATAAAACGAGGGTAAATGCACCTGTGCCATTGTTTTTGCATACCTAGAAGTTTGGGCCTCTTGCAATTAGCCATACAAGGGAAGGGTTACGATGACCCAAAAAGTGTTTCATTCCAAATGACTACACCTTTTTCGTTGCCTATGAATATTACCAATCCCATGCCATTGCCGGTCCTATAAACAAGCACGTAAACAACCATACTACTCTCTCCGTTCTCTCTCAAAAAATACGAACATTTAGAGAGAGAATAATTGGAGATTTGTATTACATTATTTTCACCATTTTTTCCGAATGAATTTATCAAGCGAGGCCAATATTTTTGCGGAATAGGATTCGAATTGAGGTTGAGAGAAACCGATCCATCGAGTATCATGAGTGAGACGAATACTTCTCCTGAGAAGCTCGACTCGCCGTGTACGGCGGCTAACAAGGAAACGTTGAGTTCGTCGACGATGGCTTCTCCGGGGTCGAAGGTGGACTCGCCGTCTACGGTAGCTAATAACAAGGTAGCGTTGATGTCGCCGTCGATGATGGAGACGTTTCGGACCTGTGTGCTTTCGGGGGTCCGGGTTGACAAGGAGGAGTTGAAGAAGAAGCTTACGATGCCGCAGTACCTCCGGCACGCAATGCGCGATTGCATACGGTACCAGGATCCCACCGCCATTAGCCGCAACATAAGCGGCAAGGACGACGACGGTGTTGTTCCCCCGGAGACGCCCATGGTAGTATTCATTAATACCTGCAGCGGTGGCCGTCACGGCACTGTTCTTAAGGAAAGGCTGAAACAATTAATGAGTGAAGAACAGGTCATCCTTTTTCCAACGTCATTTTTTATTTTATAAATTTCTTTTATGAATGTGCGTATGAACGCGCTTCTTTGATTAGCTTAGCTTTTCATGATCAATGTGCTTTAACATTCTTGGATTTGGTGTCGGAGCACTGATATATAGACGGGAAATGGATCCCTCGAGTTGACCTTCTCATGTTGTTTAAGTTATTTTTAACAACGAAGGGATCCATTTTCCCAAATTTGTGAGTCACATAAACAACTTGAGGAGAGCAAATACGAGGGAATCCATTCTCTCACATAGACGCCGGCAAAATAGTAGAGCGTTTTATTTTATTTTATTTTATTTTTCTTCTCCTTTCCTCCCTGTAGACCAAAATAAACAAAAGAAACGAAAACAAATTAAAAGAAAAAATCTATTTTGTTGGTGGACTTTCAATATAATCTTTTATAGATTATTTTTTAATTTGATCTCTTAATTATAAAAATAGTTGTAACATTGTTGTTTCATCTTATTTTCATCCAAAAGATAATGTAAAACCTAATGTAAGAATAACTTTTGCCAAATCTAGGAGTTGAGTTAAGGGTGCAAAGTTAATAAATAATGTCCAAATTATTAATGTTAAGATTGATATTATATTTTGGATGGAAATAAAATAGAAGAATCACATTACAAATATTTTAATCATTGAAGTACTAAATTAAAAAGAATGATACATAGAGGATTAATTAAAAATTTATCAATTTATCAAGATCAAAATAGAAATTTTCTCATAAATTAATATCCTGCAATGAACAGATTCATGTAGTAATTTATGTTAAGATATACACTGAGAGGTACTGGACGAACCCCGCCTGAGAAGTTATCCTTCAAGCTTGAGGGAGGGAGGTGTCAATGTTTCGACCCTGTTTTTAATTAAAATGAATAACTTTAATTATTTTTTCCTTTTGGCTGGCATTTTTGTTGTTGGCTTTGGTAGGAGTGAAATGGGAAAGTGGAAGACGGACAAGTAAATTATTGCAAGGTATTTAGACAGAATATAAATTTAGATAAATCCCTCATTTTCCTTCCTCCATTTTTCACCTTCCCATTTTCGCGCCTACCATGTTCACTTGGAATCTCAATTTTTAGTCTTGGTGTATTTACTATACACTCATGTTCACATCTGACTCTTAGAAAAGAAAAATCATAGTCAGGGATACAACTGAAGTCTAGAAACTAGCCACTGTTGCTGAGATTCATTTTTTTTTCTTTATATTTTCTTTCTTATTTTTCTTCTACTTAAAATTTATTTCTTCCTCAAATGCACACATATTAACAGATATGTTTGGTTTCTGTTATATAATGGAATTCTAGTTTAGTTTAAGACTATGCAAAACGGATGTTGGCTGCATTTTAGCTCTCTTTCAAATTTTACAACTACTCCCCCTTTTTTAAAATTGTCTGTCATTTGATGTTCGTACTGCAGGTTTTTGATCTATCCGATGTGAAGCCTCATGAATTTCTGGAGTATGGATTAGGTTGCCTGGAGGTGTTGGTAAGTCTTGGCGATTCTTGCGCCAAAGAAGCTCGTGAAAGAATGAGGATTATGGTACGTTGAGTAGTGCAACAGAACATGAATTATATTCAGAATTTAAATTCCATTATACAAACACACAAAGTTTTTGTGATTACTTATCTCTATTTTATTAGCAATAATGCCAAATGCCAATGGTACACTCTGAATTCGGATATTAGTATAATGGCAGTGACATTGGATGATATTGGCTGACAGGTTGCTGGAGGTGATGGTACAGTTGGCTGGGTATTAGGATGTCTCACAGATCTTCACAAGAAAGGTCGGGAGCCAGTTCCTCCGGTAGGAATCATACCACTTGGTACGGGCAATGATCTGTCTAGGAGTTTTAGCTGGGTAAGCATTTATATGCATTGGTTTATGGGTTAGATGAGTATTGTCTTCGTTGCTAATCTGTGGTTTTGATATAATATCAGGGTGGTTCATTTCCTTTTTCCTGGAAGGCAGCTATTAACAGAAGTCTTTTGAGGGCTAGTACTGGTCGAATTTGTCGTCTGGATAGGTAACTTTCATCCTTATAATTTGTGCTTGTTGTGAACTTCTTCAAGTAGATATCTGCAAATAAATAAGTTGTCAGATTCTAATGCTCAGAGGTATGAATCTGTTGGATTTATGCTGTTTCATGGGTCATAGCTAGGCAATGACTATGCTTGGTTTTAATTCATCGTGGTCTCCTTCATGTTTAATATGATCCTCGTTTTCCGTTATAGGTATTGAATTAGTATGTCAATACTTTCTAACTTCTAAGTTTCTTATGCAGTATTTGAACTTTTAAAATGTGATAAGGTTTTGGAAAGGGAAGCTGGAGTTGCCATTTATGTCTAAAACTAGGGCCCACCCCGTGCACGATGCACAGCGTGTCTAGAAATTTAAGAAACAGAAGAGGAAAACCAAACCAAAGGGGGGGAAAAAAGTGGATCCACACCTGAACATGTAAGAAACAATGCCAAAAAATTGAGTCTTATTATATAAGATAGATATATTCTCACACCATACTTGCCCTTGCCTAAATTATACTCAGCAGTTAATGCTTGTAATAGAAGAATGGAGTTGGTTCTTTCAGTAAATAGGTTGAGATATCTTTCTCCCTTTCATCTTTCATAGGATATGCTTGTTTTCTTGGTTTCTTTTTGAGTTTCAAATGGTGGATTTTTTTTAGGTATTTCCTTGTCTTATATACAAATCAATCTGGTTTGATTTGTATTCTTTTTTGTTTCATTCCTTTGTTGCTCTAGGAAATTTTAATCCTCCTTTTTAACTCCTTTTCTCTCTTCTTTTTTCATTTAGATTGAGATGCTTGCAAAATAGCCAAACTCGTTAGTTTTGCCTATTGGTGTAAAAATTTAGGTCAAAACGCTCTTTTGGTCCTAGAAGTATATATGATGTTTCATATTGGTCCTAAAGGTATTTTTTTGTTTCAAACATTCCAATTAAATCCTAGAGGCTAATGCTATTAACTGACATCTATTAAATATGATGTGGCATGCTAACTAGGATTTTTTTTTTAATCTTAATTGGTATGTTGATTAGAATTTTTTCTTTCTTCTCTCTCCTCTCTCTCTCTTCCTCCTCGTCTTCTTTTCTCTCTCCTAAAATAGAAATCTAGACTTAAATCTTAGATTGTGAACTAATAATTTTCAGATCAAACAAGAGCTCTAAACAAATCATGAACTAACCAATTTCATTACAAATCAGACAAAACAAGTTAGACAAGATCTTCTTAAAATTGAAATAGTGAACCAACTAATTTGAAAACCCCTAAACAACTTTTAGTTAGCCAAATCTTGAACCAAGTAATTTAAAAACCCCTAAAAAAATTGAAATCAATAAAACCCATATGTAGTTAAAAAAGTTTTAACAATTGAAATCAAGAAATCAAATCAAACTCATCGAATGATTCAAGAACAACTATCTCTTTGTGGAAAACAATATGAGTTTTTCCCTTTACCATATAGAAGAGAAATTTCCAGAATTCATGTTCAAGGTTTTGATTTGTGTAGAGATTTTCATAAAATGATATGAGTTTTTCCTTTAACCATCTGTTAATGCAAGTGAGCCTAGATTTTGTGTTGTGATCTTTAAAAGGATTTCTATTTAAATAAGCACTATCATTGTTATAAGAGTAGGGGAATTTATCCTTTTGTTCAAATAAATGATTGAATAATCTATAATAGATAAGCTTAGATTATCTTAAATAGTTATTATTAGTAGATCAAATTTGTTTGGATCTGCTTGTTGGTCAATTAAGAGGTGGTTGAGATTTTTTCTCCTCTACCTCAACTATTTATTACAATGTACTCTCACTATTTGGATATGAAGAAAGAAACATTTTTCTTCTCCTAATACTGTGTCAATGGCATCTAAAGGAATTTGGAGTTCTTAATACGCTAAAGTTATTTTTATTCATGAACAATAGAAGAAATATAAATAGGGGTGGACTGAGTGTATAAATGGATTGTGCTCTAATCCAGTAGCTAATTGAAACACAAATTTAAATTATTCTATGCTAACTAAGTTGAAATTAAAGAAGGATAAACACATAAAAGGAGGACAAAACAAATTAAGTACTAATTAATAGATAAAGCCTAACAATTATAGGAGGCTTTATGTCCAAACAAAAGAACACTAAAGTATGGGATGTGTACTCCAAGTGAATGGAGACTCATATGCCTCATCAACTCAACTACACATGCTAACCAACACTTTCCCTTAAGTTGGGAACTAGATGTTCATCAATCCCAACTTCAAGCTTAATTCTTCAAATTTGGTCCTTAGCACTACATTGGTTAATAAATTTGCCACTTAAGAATTATTATATACATAAGATACCTCTGTTATGCCAAAATCAATTTTTTCCTTTATGAAGTTATGATCAATTTTAACATGTTTTATCTTATCATGGTGGATAGGATTTTTCACTATACCTATTGTGGCTATGTTGTCACACATAACCTTTATAGAAATTTCAAAGGAAATCTTCAATTCTTCTAGAACTCTCTTTATCCAAATTCCTTCACAAATTCCTAAGACAAGTGCATAAAACTCAATTTTTACATTGCTTTTAACAAGGTTGCCTTATATAAAAATATAATATCTAGTTGTAGACCTTCTATCTATCATTAAACTAGCTCAGTCAGAATTAGTGTAAACTTCAATGCCCCTATGCCCCCTTCTTTTAAAGAAAAGACTTTTCCATGTGTCATTTTGAGATACCTTAGGATTCTATGAACCCTTTCCAAGTATTTCTCAGCAAGCTTGTTTGCAAACTAACTAGCCATGCTAACAAAAAAATTGATGTCAAGACAAGTATGAGAATAATTAATTTACCAACCAATCTCTGATATCTTCTAGTATTTACTAGTGTGCTATCTTGCTTAAGGTCATGCTTATAGTTAGCTTCTATAGAAGTTTCAACTAGTTTATGCCCTAATATCCCTCATTCTTCTAAATGATTTAGGGTATATTTTCTTCGAGAGATAGTAATACACTTCTTTAGGATGACCTAATTTATAATGCCATAACATAATATTACTTGAGAGATTTTAGGTAGACAAAGCTCTTTTGTTGGTCTTGCTGGGTCTATTGATAAAGTATAGTCCTCCATGCTCTTCAGCATTGCTAATCATTCTCTCTAATTCCAAGTCTTAAAATCTAAAATGTCTGAAAGAGAAATTAGTGATGCAATTGTGATCTTTTGCAAGTTTGCTTATTGATAGCAAATTGCAAGTCAAATTAGGCATTAAAAGAACATCATTTAAGACTAATTCCTCAGATAAATTCACTACTTTAGTTCCAGTGACCTTGGATAGAAAACCATTAAGTATTTTCATCATTAAGTCTTCATTACAGGAATCAAAATCATCAAGAATAAAAAGGGTAACCAAATATGTTGTTTATGGCTCTAAAGTCAACAACACATGAGTTATTTCCCTAAACTTGAGTGTTTAAAGCTAGATAAATATTACCTAATTGGGCAACTGCTCTAGCTCTTATAGTTTTGTTAGAAGCTAGTGTTGTTTGGTCACTAAATTCTATTTCCATTTGCTTCTTACTAAATGGTGGAGGTTGGGGTTGGTTTTTATCTTCAATGCTAGCCATATAGCAATAGGTCTCATTCCTTGGTTTTGGTTTTAAGTTGATTGGCTTATCATGGAGTTTCCTACATATTTCCTTTGTGTATCTTGCTTTATGACAGTGATCACACCATAAATGACTTGTTTTCTTTTATTTAGAATTTGAACTAGAGTATTAAGGTTCACATACAACCAAGGTTGAAGATTCATAGAATTTGTTTACTCTATTATTGCTTAAAGTTTCATTTTTAGTGGAAACACTTTCTTTTTTGGCACTTATGGCTTTTGAGTGTCCATGTTTGGGCATACAATCATTCAAGTATAAAGGTACTCTTATACCATAAAAATTTTCAAAAAAAATGATGAGTTTAAAAATCCTTGTTTCATTAATGATAGAAGTGGAAAATATATGCACGAATAAATGGCAAAAAGTTTGCCATTCAGCTTGAGAAAATCAACTATAATAAAGTCACCATAAGGATAGTAAAATCATAGGTCCTAAAGAAGGAAAAAAAAAGTCATTGACAATCCTCAATAAATGACATGATCAAACAACAAATAAAACACAATAAAGACTTGGGATTTTCAACACTTTACATGTTCATCAATAGTTTCATTGAAAGTATGAGGTGAATAAAATATAAATCTACCTTGAATTTTCTTTGTGAACATGGATTCTCATTTATAAATGTGTAAAATTACTTTTCATGTGTATATATATTTTTTCAGGTTCTCTTTGCTATAATTACTCTAATGTGTAGTGTATGGTTATGAATATATTTGTTTGGATTTTATGCAGTTGGCGAGTTTTACTTTCAATGCCAGAAGGTACAACTGTGGAAGCACCACATTCTTTGAAGCGCACAGAAGAGTTCACTCTTGATGAGGTTATGGCTCTTGTTTCTCATATCATATAGTTGCTTTAGCTAGCTATCTTGTCTTATAATGCCACCTTATTATTATTAGATTTATACAACATAAAATTTTCCTTATGGCATGTGCTTCCATTTAGGCATAATAGCTAGAATATGGTTAATGCAAATACATAATTTGAATTTTCCTTTGCTTCCACCAATAGCTGCTTTTTACCTATTGTTATACCTTATGAATTATCATGGTTTAATTTTTAATGTACTTGAGAATGTTGCCTCAAACATAATGTGTTTAGGGCCAATTGAATGCTTTTCTTCACATGTAGGTGGTGAAGGATCTTAGATTAGTAGTTTAATTTTGCATGAAGTTTTAACTAATTACTTACCAATAGAAGGAGAATCAAATGTTGCTTCAAGACATTTATCGGTTAATTGTGTTCCTAGTATGTGAATATGTTTAATCACTAAGGCTTAGTTTTAAAATCTTTGATATATGTTAGAGATCATGATTTTTTCTGCATAATTATCAGTGATTTATCTTTAATTATTAGTCAACTTTCATCATTATATAACAATTACTTTTTGCTTGATTAGTGGTTGGTTTTGTGGGGTTGGATTGAAGGCTTGTTTCCTTTCCTCCCTTATATATGTAATCACTTCTCCTTCAATAAAGATTAAATTCTCTAAAATCCCACATGGTATTAGAGCCCTAAGAGGCTTGACCTATTTTGATGGTCAAGTTTGGCTAACAAGAAAAATGGCCAAGTTTTGGCCAATATGAAGCATGGTCAATTATGAATAACTACAAGTGCAGAAATGTATCCTATTAGAATCATATCTTTGGTTCTTCCATTGAAAAGTCATAGTTGCGTCTTCACCATTTTAGTGTTGTGAGAGATATCACGCACCCTATCATTATTCTTAGATGCCACCAATCGGCTAAACCTTAGAATTTGAAAATCATTTGATGTCCCATGCTAACAAGTCCAACTACTTGTTACCTTCATGACAACATGTGAGGGCGCATGATATATCACCTTTTGTCATTGTTAGCCCAAAACTGCCTGACTCGAGCTCTTTTGAAAGCCTGACAGTATTATTGATAGATACTCATGCCCACACAATGTACTATAGCATTGGATCAAAATCGAAACTTAAAATAATGAAGAATGCTCATTGTTATTGATGATAGCAAACCAATTTTAAGCCATATCTAAAAAAATATGTTAGTGGTTAGAGTGAGAAAACCATATGTTGGTGGTTACTTATTAAAGTGGAAAAACCAAGATCTTTACCTTACAAAAAGTGAGGTGAATAAGAAAAAAGAATTGCACCTTGCAACAAAGTAGACTGAAGAAGAATTGAAAAAAAAAAAGATAAGAAAGAAATTTTTTAACAACCTTTAGATGCTAAGAAATAAGATTAGCTAAGTTGTTCCTAAATTGAGAGAGAGTGCTTAAGATTATGAATTTTTTTTACATAATTATTAGTGATTTGTCTCCTAATTATTAGTCAATTTTCATCATTATGTAGCCATTTCTTTTTGTCTGATTGGTGGCTAATTTTGGGGGATTAGATTAGAGGTTTGTCTCCTTTCCTCCCTTATATATGTAATCACTTTTCCTTTTATGAAAATTGAATTAAGAGCTTAAATTCTTTGAAATTCCACAACATATGTTGCTGATGGCTTGACATATATTTCATTTTTATGCTTAGATTTTAAGTCATGAGTTTCTATTAAAAAATTTAATTATGTGATGCTTATGGTGGTGTTTATGTTTCCCTTATTTATTAATAGGCTTTGACAAAGCTATTTCAAAGAGTCATTAAGGTTGTACTTTATCACTTGAATAAGTTGAAGGCCACTTTTATATGGATCACTTTTGCTTGAGTGATCTCACTTTCATAGGTCATATGAACTAGTCCATTATAACATTGACTCCTTATTGACTTAGTTTGGTCCCTCATGTGATATTGAAGTAAGTGAAGGCTTGTTCACTTGTAGTGTACACACATTGATAACCCTAGTTCATATTATTTATATTAAATTAGATAAATCTCAATGAAGATGTTTTTATAAGAGAATCACAACTACTAAAGATAATGATAAGGGTAACTACAAGACTCTTTGATGTGATAAAAGTGGGTATTGTATTTTATTCAAATGATACATGAGAAAGGTTTGCTGTACATATATACAAACATGCATAAAATGGAAAAACAAACATACACAAGACACCTTGCAACCATTACTCACCACAGAGATGGACGTGTCTTACCAGAAAGGCAAAGGTACTCAACTTATATAGGAAGACGTAGTGTGAGTTATAAGGCTTTTAGATAAAAGAGATTATATTACTATCTTTTTTTATATTACATTCTTTATTTGTGCGCAATGCCTACCTAATAGTGACCCCTCACAATAAGAATGCTATAATTACATGGTTGTTTATCCCATAATCTTATATAGGTAAATATACACCTTCCTATATAGCCTTTCATGGAATCATGTGATATTCTTACACAAGAATCTTGACATTTCCTACACTCCCCATTTAGTTGGTGAATAGATGTTTTCTATTCCTCTCTTGCAAATAATTTCTTGGAATGCAGTAGAGTTGAGTCTTTTAGTCAACACATTTGCTAACTAGCTTTTGCTAGGAACATAAGGAATACAAATTAGACCACTATATAGCTTCCCATTTATGAAGTGTTTGTCCACTTTAACATACTTTTAGTTTTGTCATGTTGTGTTGGATTATGTGCTATGTTTATTAGTGATGTATTATCATAATACAGTTTTATTACTCTATCACACTTAATCTTTAAGTCATCCAAAATTATTTTTATCCATAGTAATTCACAAATTCCTAATGCCATGGCCTTTTATCCAAAATTATTTTACTTCTCTATGTTACAAGATTGCTTCCAAGGAATGTAAAATAGCCAGTAGTGGATCTTTTATCAACAAGTAAGCTTGCATAGTTAGCATTTGCGTATGCTTCTAGCTCCATCCTTGTAGTCCTTTTGAATAGGATTTCACTTCTAAGATTAGCCTTTAAGTAGGGTAGTAAATAGTAGGCAGTTTACAAATGTGTTAGTTTAGGATTATGCATGATTGACTAATCACACTTGTTGCACATGCTATGTCAGGCCTTATATGTGAGAGGTAAATGAATTTTCCAACTAACTTTTGGTACATTTCCTTGTCTACAGCTATATCTTTGTTAGCTTTTGTCAACTTATAATTGGACACTATTATCTTCCTTATTTCTTTAAATAAATCGTAACATTTATTATGAGATAAAGATGCCTTGTCTTGAATATGCCTACTTCAATTATCAAAAAATATTTTAATCTTCTTATCTCTTTTATATCAAATACTCTGTAGGAGCATCTTCTTAAAGCTTCCTTTTCCTTGTCTTCATTCCCGATTAATAACATGTCATCAACGTACACCAAAAGGGCTATTACTACCCTTGAATTTGTTTTTTTAATGAATAAAGTGAGATTTCCTTGACTTTGCCTGTATATCATCACCTTTATGAACTAGGTTCCAGGTGATTGTTTAAGGCCATTCTTAGTTTACACACTTTGTTTCCCTTAATGATGTCTTTAAATCATTGTGGAACATGCATGTATATTTCTTCCTCTAAGTCAACATGAAGAAATACATTCTTCACATCAAATTGTTAGAGATGGCAGTTGTAATTTATTGCTAAAGAGAGCAATATTCTGGCTTTATTCATCTTGGGCATTAGGACAAAAGTCTCTTAATAGTCTACTCCTTTAGTTTGATTATCAATAAGCTTTCACCCATATTATTAAATTTAATACCATCAAAGTAATACTTTCTTGAGTTGCTAATCTTGATTGGTTACTTCACTAATTTGACGTGAAGAATATCTTTCTGAATGGAGATTTAAAAGTTTATATATAGAGATTCTCCTTGAGTTTGAGATTTAGCATAGTAGGAATAAGGTGTGTAAACTCCAGAAGTTTATGGCCTTAATTAATCACTTAAAGTGTAGTTTGACAGATTCAATAAGATTGTTAGAGGATATGGGTACAATTAAGGCCAAGCTGACCACAACTTGCTCAAAAAGTTTACTGGTGATTAACTATTTTAATAGTTTATGTTGACGATATAATTATCATTGGTGACTTTAAAGAAGAAATTAAGCTACTAAAAAATGCTCTTGCCAAGGAGTTTGAAATCAAGATACCTAGTGATCTAAGATGTTTAAAGGCATGTAAGTGGCAAGATCAAAGAAAGCCATAGTTGTCTCTTAAAGAAAATATGCCTTGGAACTTTTGGAAGAAATTGATATGCTAGAGTGCAAACCTACTTAAATATTTATTGAAACCATTTATAAGTTGGGGTTCAAGGAAGATAGTCCTCCTATTGACACTAAAAGATATCAAAAGCCAATTAGAAAACTTATATATCCTTCTCATACTAGATTAGACATAAGTTCCCTATTAGTGTGGTTAATCAATATATGAACAAATGAACAACAGAACACATAGAAGTTGTTTATAGGATTTTGAGATACGTAAAAATGACTCCTAACAAATGTATCTACTTTAAGAAAGGAAGTGAAAGGGGTATTGAAATTGGGCCAGTTCTATCAGTAATAGGAAATCAACTATAGGTATTGTACTTTAGTACAAGGCAACCTAGTAACTTGGAGAAATAAAAAGTAGTTAGTTTTGACTAAAAATAGTGCTAAAACCGAATACAAGGTCTTATCTCCTAGTATATGTAAAGGGCCATGGTTAAAACTTCTACTAGGAGAACTTCGAATTCCCATAAAAGCTTTTATCAAGGTCTTATGTAGCAACATAGTCACCATCAATATTGTAAAGAGTCCATACAACCAAGCATGTAGAGTTAGATCACATTTTATCAAGGAGAGACTTGACTCTGAAATTATTGAAACCACCTATACTCCTGCTCAATTTAGGTTGCTAATATTTTAACAGGGGGTGTTGGTGGTCATGTGACCTATAACATTTATTTTGCTGATTTCTCTCTGTTTTTTATTTTTCCTTCTGTTATTTTCGTGTATCTCTCCATTTATTTTCGCACATTTATCTGCTTTATTAGAGTGTATTTCATTTGCTGATTTTGAGGGATCAGTAGCTATCATTAAAGTCGCCTCATTCCCAATTTACGTATGGTCATCTTCATTTTTAATGAACAACAAATAAGAAGACCAGACCGGAGCTTTATCTCTGGTTTTTCCTCAAAAAAATCCATATCCTGCTATAGTGGCAAGAAAACCATTAGCAACAGAAATTTGCCCATTGCAATGACTCTCAATGACCCAAGGACTTAGAGTAGGTCTGAGACACTAAATCCATGAAAACCAGGAGTTTTATTTGATCGGGATCAAGAACAAGTACCAATATTACCAGTATTAGCGTGGGCATCTCAAGGTTTATAACAAAGCTTCTCAATTTCTTCTCTGTTAAATTGTCCTGGAATTTTCTCCTTGCCTGGCTGTGTTGTGTGAGCTTGACCCCGTGCTCTCGGCTGTCCAATTTTGGCAGGCTTTCCATTTAAGCAATAATTGGGATGAATGTTATGCAATTCATGCCCTAGATTGCTCCTTTTAGTCATTGTGGAATTGGAGATTACTGTCACTTCTGACATAGTAACATTGCAACAATAGAACTAGGTAACCAAAGGTGAAAAGTAAGGAAAAATAAAGGTAGAGGTCTGGACAATGATGGTCCAGACAAATGACAAAATATTCGGAGCCAAAGGTCCCTGTTTCAAAACAAGTGAATAGGAAAAAGAAGAGCACGTATGCTCTGTTCCGGAACAAGCGAAACAGAGGATTGCGAACACAAAAAGGCTTTGCTTTTTTTAATTAGAGTTGCTGACAAGGAGTAATCAGCAATTAAGGCGGAACAACAAATTTCCCCTTATTGAGAATGCTCTATTTTCGGATACGTGAAACACAGGAGAAAACGCGCACACACAGGGACAAGTTTTCCGAACAGAACTGGAGAAGAGAATGCGCGGTGATTCATAATTGAATCCCCACGAAGAAATCAACAATGAAGGCTTATGGAAAAACTCCTGTGGTTGCTCAAACACTTGATACTCTGTGATAAAAGTAGGTGTTGTATTATATTCCAATGATACACGAGGAGAGTCTGTTACGCGTATAGAGACACGCATTAAATGGAAAAAGAATCAGAATCAGCCTACAATTACTCTTACCGGACAGTTGACCCCTCACAATAAAAATGTTATAATTACTTGGTCGTCTATCCCTCAATTTTATATAGGTAATTATGCACCTTCTTATTTATCAAAAAAATTATACACCTTAAATAACCTTTCACAGAATCCGTGATATTCTCAAACCGGAATCTCGACATTTTCCACACTTGATAATAAGGCTTGAACTCCTAACCTTTAGATAAATCATGCAACAATTATATCAATTATTCTGTGTCCTCTGACATTCCCATTTAATTTGTATAACTTATATTTTTATTTTGACTAAAATACAGATGATTTCTTAAATTTTGGGTCATATACAAAATCCTTATAAGGTTCAAAAAGTAACACTCAGCTTTTGAAACTTCTAATTTTATATAAAGAAATTTTTTCTATTAGTAGAAATTATCATATCAAATCTAACTTAGACACAAAGCAAATGATATGGATTAAAGGGTAAAACAGTAAATATCCCATCCATGCACAGTATCCATTCTTCTTGCTTAAAAGCACAGCTTTCTCCTTCCTTATCTCCACTCCTTCTTCCAACTAAGAAAATAGGCAATGTTGCTAATGGAATTGATGCCAAAATTTGAATACCACCACCAATGGAACATCATTGCCAAGTTAAAAGAAGAAAATATGGAAAAGGACCAATTTCATTCAGTTTTTTTTTTTTTAAATCCTTGAAGAGTTTTTCCTTTTTTTTTTTTTTTTTCAATTACAAACAGTATTCAACTTAGCTTACTTATAACAGACTATTGTTTGCAATTCTTGAACAATCATTCATTGCAAAAGGGAAATTTTGGTTTGGAAAGCAACAAAATTTGTATCTTTCAAATGCAACTTGCTTTGTAACATCTAGATTCAAAGCTTTACTAATTAACTGAATAAATATTTGAAAATTGATGAGAGTTTAAAAATTAGCAGGCCAAAGAATCCAACAAATTAGAGATCTAATGATCAAGTAACTAATTATGATAGAGTGTTGCCACCGATAATATGAGAGATATTTGAAGGGGCCATCCATCAAAATACATAAAAAAAGCCAAAAATCCCTGCTGAATTATGCCATTAATTGAGTGAACTTGCTTTTGTGCTCTTTATGGGATGAGATATCGAATGAGGGGATTTGGCCTTCCCTAACGTGATGGAGAACAAAGGGGAAGTGCAGGATGTGTATTAGGGTTTTTGAGGAAAAAGAGTTGATACGCTACACTTTGTCGGATAGGATATTGACTACTCTGCTTTTGATTCATGTTAGTTGCCATGGGTTCAAGTTAGGTCTGATATAGCAATTTCCATTAGTGATTTAATGGAATTATTAGCAGAGAGGAATTCTTTGCATAAAATTAAAAATTTAGAGGGCTGAATGTCATTTTTTAAACCTCAAGAAAGTTCTATGCACATGATCCAAAGTTCAAGAAAGTCATGTTAAAAATTAGAGTTTAGAACAATTTATTTTAAAATTTTGAATGTCAAGAATTATCTTAACATGATCCAAAATTTAGGAAAATATTGTGCATTTTACCTTTTATTTTTTGATAGGTATTTCTACACTCTCAAATGAATTAATGTGGAACATTTATAGGTTTTGCATTATTAAAGAACACTAGTACTCTTGGGAATATGACTCCTTTTTATTGCATTTTCGTCAAAATTGATTAGTGATAATGAGTCCTGAGTGGTTGCTTCCAGCACACTGAATTTGCTATGACGAAATGCTCACTTTGGCACATTAGAAGATACTGCACAATATTTAAGTTAGCAATTATAAAATGCTAACCCATGAAATTTATTTCTTAACATTTTTTATGGTTAAATTATATAGAACTTCTGGGAACTTTAAGTCATATGCAAATAAATCCTAACTTTTAAAACTTGACAATGAAGTCTTATAAACTTTTAAATTTGTGCAAGTGGTTCTTTTGCCATTAGTTAATATGTTATTTCACTAATAGAGTGTGATAAACTAGTGATAATGAATCTCTCTAAATTTTATTTTTTGTGCAAATAACTCTCTTAAATTTTAAATTATGTATAAATAACTCTCTTGAACTTTAAATTATGTGCAGATAAGTCCTATAATATATCATGTTCTATTAATGAAATAATGAATTAACTAATGGTAAAGGGTTATTGCACAAATTTAAAAGTTTAAGGGGATTTGTTGTCAAATTTTGAAGGTTAGCAGATTATATACACATGACTTCAAGTCTAGGAGAGTTATGTGCAACTTATCCTTTTTTTTTTTTTTTTTCTAATCAAAAGAAATCTGTTAAGAGAGAAAGTAAGTACAAAAATGGAGGGCCAATAATTCTCTTGAAAAAGAACTTCAAGGCAAGAACATTAGCTCAAAAGAGCAAACCAATTCCTTTACATAACATTTCTTTACTATTAGATATTTGTTCATTTAAATTCTGCTTACATGACACATTTGGCACAGGATTTATGTTTAACACAGGAAGTTTCTTGTGTATGCAGGGTTTAGAAGTTGAAGGAGAACTGCCCGAGGAAGTTACTTGTTATGAAGGAGTGTTCTACAATTATTTCAGCATAGGTAATTGGACCTGTACATTAGTAAAGACGTAGAGTCATGTTGGTACTAGAGTGGATTTTGGTGGAATTGGTATCATGTCCATACTTAGTGCCTTCGTTTTGTTGTGAGGATCAACTCTTGCGACTGAAGTTACCATACAAAGAGTATACTATGTTTCAACTCAAAGGAACATTAATTTAATGCCAAATTGGTCTCTGCCTGCCATTTGTGTTTACCAGAGTAGTCTAAGAATAATGTTGCTTGCTTATTATGCATGCTGTGCACATTTTAAATATCTCAAGGCTGCCTTTTAGGCCTACAATTATTTACAATGATAGCTTCAGAAAATTATGCATGCTGCATCCACGCCATCAGGGTTGCACAAACTTCACTCAAATGAGAATGCCTCTGTACCTGAATTTTATGTTAGTTTTCTTTTTTGTGTTTTGTATATTTAAATAAATTTTTGTGTCTGAATATTAAAATGGGATGGATACCTTTTCAGATTCATCTATGAATCTCTAATGTTTATTTGTGTGCGTTTTTAGAGTTTTCTCGTTTAATTTTACAGGAATGGATGCCCAAGTGGCTCATGGCTTCCATAATCTACGTAATGAAAAACCTTACCTTGCAAACGGTCCAATAGCAAATAAGGTATTAAATTTCTCTATCTGTTCACTGTATGTATTAAACTTCTATAGTTTAAGTTCCTTGCTTGCTTGCTTCAGGTTACTTAATTCTATAAATCCATTTTAGGCAAGTAAGTGCTCTTTTTTTAATTGCTTGAAACATAGTTTATTTCCGATCATTGTGTCGCATCAATATTAACAGCTACCAATTATTAGTGTCCCCCCAAGATATTAGTCATGCCAATACAGGATTGTGACCTAACCTTTTTTTTTTTGGCTTGCAGATTATCTACTCTGGTTACAGTTGCACACAGGGCTGGTTCCTAACACCTTGCACAAGTGATCCAAGTCTAAGGTAGGATATATTCCAACTAAAGCAGTTTGCCTTTGTGATAAATCACCGATATATATATGTATATATATATATATATATATAGTGAGAGGATTGGTTTAATTGATCATTTCCAATAATTTCAAGAAAACATTATGCTTCTCAAGTACTGTGTACTCAGTAATGAAGGACAATGACAGACCTATTAATTACTTATACGATTTCTAACACTAAAGTCTTCAAAAAACCTTTCTGGTAGTAGGGGACTTAGAAACATTCTGCGGATGCATGTTAAAAAGGTCAATTGCTCAGAGTGGGAGCAGATACCAGTTCCTTCCAGGTACATTTCACATCATATAATTTTTGCTCATGCATATTATAAACTGGTGAAGGAGCAATTCTTTTATAAGCAGACATCATTACATCTACCACGGTCCAGTTTCAGTCTACATACGTCTTCTCTAATGGGATATCAGACGTTCTCTTTCAGTTTATAGAATTCTACAATCTACATACATTAAATTTACGTTTGATTAGTAAATGTGACGTCTCAGCCTTTTTTTATGCTCCTTTTCCTGGTTATCTTGTTTTATATAACAAGGTTATGATATTTTGTTTCAGTGTAAGGGCAATAGTTGCTCTGAATCTTCATAGCTACGGAAGCGGAAGAAATCCCTGGGGTAATCTGAAACCAGAGTATTTGGAAAGGGTATAGCACTCCTGTTACCTGAGATAATACCATGTTGCAGTGATGATATGAAAGCATTTATTATCTCTCCGGGCTCCCTTTGGGTTGCTGGAAACTGTTTGAGAAGTTTTTCTCAGAAATGCAAATATAAACAATATCACAAGCATACAAGTTTATGCTTTCCCAAGTCTTACCATACCTCAACTACAATAAAGGAAAAAATATGAAGGATAAATTCTTTTTTGTCACTGGATAAGAGGAAAATTTCTTGAAGATTTCTTGCATACAACAGATATGCTGTTCACATTTCTTCTTTTCCTGTACTTTATGCCTAATTTTTTGGACTATATTTGCTTATGCCTTTCTTTTTACCTTTCATTTTCCTGGTGTTTTAATGTTTGACTATACTTCTTTGGTGATTGCCATGGTTTTCTGATTGTTACTCTGCATATGAAATTAGCATGCTTAATGAAGTTGTCAATTGTGTCATATAAATTTAAGGATGATTAACCAGAAAGGCTTGTGATGTGCTTTCAGAGAGGCTTTGTTGAAGCGCATGTCGACGATGGACTTCTGGAAATATTTGGTCTAAAGCAAGGATGGCATGCATCATTTGTCATGGTTGAACTGATCTCTGCGAAGCACATAGCTCAGGTACCATATTTTATTCTGAAACAGTTTGTTGTTAGTGTTTTGGATGAATTTCTTACTTTTTGTTTTGGGATGTAAACAATCGATAAAATAGGGAAGGATCTTTTGCTGGTGGTGAAAAAGATGTTAAAAGAACAATCCCCCGTGTAGAATGAGGCACAAGGTCCAGTCATGAGCCAGATAGGGAGGAATGAGATCATTATACTTTAACGCGGAGTAAATGCTTGTGCTCTTGATCATCAATACCGGGGGTTACTGCTTGCTAAAGAATCTTCGAAGTAGTGATGACTGATGATTGCTATAAAATCTGATTCTAGTGAAACAGCATAACGGCGTTGTTGATTGATAAGGTTCTGAATGTTGAAGATGAGTTATGAGGTTATATTTATAACGGTAAATGGTAGGTGGAGATATTATATGCATGGAAGAGACGGAAGCCAAGGGTTAGGGCTAACACTAATGCATGGTTGACATCCTAAGTATTTAAGGGTTGAGCATACGATGCTGGTAAGGTGCAACAGTCCTTGCTATTCATGGCAATGGCAAGGGCGTGGCTGAGGGGACAGGTAATTAGGAATTACACCTCACGCAGTTCACTTGTGAGAGAAAGGTGGCTCTTGTCAACAACTGATGTTGACTGCTTGAAGGGGCACGTGGGAAAAGTAACCAACAATTACGAGGACTCTGATACCTGAACCTATACCCTTCTGTGTAGGTGATCATGGAGGATACTCACACGAAGACCCCTTCATCCAATCCTACCAAGCCACTACCATAAGCTATTCCCTGAAAGAGGCACCTTAAGCCCGGTCTATGTTTAAAGCTTTAAGGCTTCAGCCAATTTTCATTGTGGTGACCACCTTGGACAGCGAATGTCCTTCATCCTTTACTCGTAAGGGTCAGAATCTTGGATCTAGGTCGAAATGAACTGTCCTTGGAGTTTCTTGCCAACGTTATAAACAGGCATTTTGACTCACATGCTTCAATAAAAAAAACATATATCCGGAACATTCATCCGCAAAAACCATTTTCTCGGATGCTTAAAAATTTTTTGTTTATTATTAATGGGTCACGGCATTCTGATGCCGCGACCCTCTAATATAAATTTTTTTCTTTTAAATGTTTTGGGTCACATAATGCAGAGAAAACAATATAGAGAGCAGAGCAAAACCCCGTTTCTCAGCATTTAAACCAATGTGATACCCAATACATTTAGAAATCGAACCCCACTTGGTCTTTTTATTGTTTCTTCACTTCCACTTGTGCGTCTCAGTCTAATAAGAGGGAGAGTGGGGCAACAAGGAAGAAAGAAAACAAAGTAAATTCGAAGGGAAGATGTAGACAGAGAGGGAGAGCCGTGATACGTAGAAGTAAGAGTGTAGGAGTATGAGATTCTGGGGATGGAAGAAGACAATGTGGAAGACATAAAAAATAGCAAAACCTCGTTGTGGGTACAGATACAGAGCAAAGTATCGAATTTGAAGGGAATAAAGTGCAGGCAAGTTTCGCTCTCTCTCTCGAGGCTTTTTACCCCAAATCCAATGCCCGCGCAAGCATAGGGACTCGAGAGGGAGAAGCAATGGTTATATTGGTCACCCACTCACCCTCTGATATAAATGCGACAGGGATGCTGCGACACTCATATATATATATATATATATATATTTTTTTTAAAATTGGGTCGCAATAAAAATATATATTTTTTTGAAGCATCCGGAAAATGATTTGTGCGTCTGAGTGTTCAGGATATATGTTTTTTTTATTGAAGCATGTGAGTCAAAATGCCTTATAAACATTTCTTTTAATAATCCTTAATTATTGATAATTAAATCTTAAAATACTCCATTTGTCCAATTACAAACCTTAAATCTCAACTAATAATTGCATCATAAAACAATAGTAGTATCTTCTCATTCTGCAATAACCTTCCCGGAAGTGACATTGAAGTTACACATTGCTTGAGTTGTTTAGTAATTTTTTAAGGGCGGTTCTGCAAGTGGAAACAGACTATCCGCTTGAGTTGTTTAGTAATTTTATAAGGGCGGTTCTGGAAGTTGAAACAGAATATCCTTTAACTACAATAGACTTGTGAAATGTGAAGGATGCATTCCAGTTTAGTACTTCTTGCTGAGTAGCTTTCCTCCATTACTGGTCTACCATATGTACACTAGATATTTCGGTTCTGCTTTTACCTTTTTGTCTGAAAAAGTGAAAATCTTTTTTGGGCAGTGGACTTCCAAGCACTCGTGTTATTTCTCATACGGCAAGTGTATCGTAATTCACCTCGATGTCAATCTGAATATCGTCTACTCTGTTTCTTGGCTAACATGTAGTCATCACCATTATATTATGCCATAAATGGGCAGAAATCACCATCATGTTGGTCTAATATGTTCACTTGCTTCTACTAGTGTCTCTTAGACCGTAAATGTAAAGTTGCCCTTGTATGTTTCAGGCAGCAGCTATTCGATTGGAAGTGAGAGGTGGGGAGTGGAGAGATGCTTATATGCAAGTGGATGGAGAACCCTGGAAGCAGCCATTGAGAACGGACTTTTCAACATTCGTGGATATCAAGAGGGAGCCTTTCCAGTCATATATGATTAGTGGAGAGTAATTGAGCGAGTAATATTGCCAACTATCATTGTAAGGAGGACCAGCAAATTGTGCTGTTGAAGAGAATTTAGATGGTAAGATTATGACTGTAGGAGATTACGTTATTAAGTGTATATTTTAATAAAGTTGTTTTTGGTTATTTCATTTATTTTGTTTTAATTAAGGTTTATTTTTCTTAATTATTTTTAGATAATATTTTTATGCTTTTAAGATTAGTTTAAATATTATATTTTGATTAGAATAGGATTAGCATTAAATTATGTCTTTTAGTTAGAGTAAGGTTTTATTCTTGTTTTATCTTCTATATATGTACATAGTTGCTAATCAATAAAATAAATTCAAATGGTCATTAACGTTGAATTTTTATGAGCTTACAAGGCTTGAAACGAGTAAATATTGGTACTCAACATCCAAAAAAGGAGAGTTAGCCAACAAAATTGTCCAACCAAACAAATTTCTGCCTAAACATGGCTACCAAATAGCAAAACTGCTAAATTATCCATAGAGGTGACTACTCAAAATCGTCAAGTCACCCTTGACGCTATACTATCATAAGTTATAAACTTAATAAGAACAACCACCTTCAATGGAGTCTACAGGTTCTCATGTTCATCGGTGAAAAAGGGAACGAGGACTACTTATACAGCCAAGTATACCAACCTAGAAAAAGCTATGTGAAGTACGAAATTTGGTATGAGAATCCCATAGTGATGACTTGGTTAATTCAATGACCATCGATATAAGGGAAAATTTTTTCTTGTACTAGACAACCACAAAGATCAGGGAAGTAGTTTGGGAATTATTTTTGTCACAACCCACACTTTTAAGTATGTTGGCACAAAAGACAACAATTTCCCCTACCATGAATCGATTTGTATTGACATTCTCCATAAAAGTTCAGATAAATTTCCTCTTCATAGAAATAATAAAACTAGAAGTATCATTTTTGAATCACTTTTGTATAAAACGTAGAAGTTTTTCTTTTGTGTGACTTTTGTAGAAATTTCGGCAGAGTCTTCTCTATAATTTGGACCTCTCGATATTTCTACAACCAGTCAACTCAACATACACCCAAAAATATCAAAATATAGACTTCTAGGGATTGGGGATATCCTAACTATGATTCAGTGGAGCCATATTCTACACTGTTCAGAACAAAATAAATTACAAGCATCAAACAAAATACACCCACATGAACAATTGTGGGCTCGCCAAAAGAAATAAAACAGGAGATCTACAGCTAGTAGGCAGCTCAGGGTAGGCTAGGGTCTTCACCGCTCTCTGAAAAATAAATTAAGAAAGAGTGAGTTTGATACTCAGTGAATAAGTGATGTTTCACGACCCACAGATTTAGTATGTTAGAACAAAAGATAACAAATCCCCTTACCATTACCAAGAGTATTATTTCTGACTTTTGTAGAAATTTCGGCAGAGTCCCCTCTATAATTTGGACCTCCCGATATTTCTACAACCAGTCAATTCAACAATACATCCCAAAATATATCAAAATATAGACATCTAGGGAGTGGGGATATCCTAACTATGATTTAGTGGAGCCACATTCTATATTGTTCAGAACAAAACGAATTCATAACACAAAATACACCCACATGAACAATTGTGGGCTTGCCAAAAGAATTTGCAGGAGATCTACAACTAGTCGGTAGCTCAGGGTAGGCTAGGGTCTTCAACGCTCTCTGAAAAATAAATTTAAGAAAGAGTGAGTTTGAAACTCAGTGAATAAATAATGCCGACCCTTAAAAATCTTAAGGACAAGGCCTGTAAAATATCTATATATCTATATATATTCATCATGCGCAAAACAAGCCTCATGCAGATCGTTTCTTAAAATGCATCAGAAGTATCTAAGCAGAACTGAATTAAAAATAGACGCAGAGCACATAGCTTGCGGGGAAAATAAGCACAGACGCAAAGCACTTTGCTTGCGAAATACATAACTCCACATGTGGTAGCTACCCACACGGGGCTAGCAAAACCCCTGCTAGCTGAGGTTCAGATCATGGTGCACCAAGGCTAACAACTACTGCTGTTAGCTACAGAGTTCTGAGTAGATAACCTCTTAAATTTAATACAAATTCTCAAATCACATTTCAGATTTAATACGTTTCTCAAATCACATTTCAGACAGAGTACCTTCCATATCAGTTTAATATCAAAGTTGCCAAATTGCTCCACAGGCATCAATTTGCAAAATCTCATGTTTAAATCAGTTTTCAGTAATATGCATATAACAAAACATTTATCCAAACGTTAGAACACTGCAAGAAAACTTAGTAATAAAATGAGAAATAGGGTTTACTCACAGTCCGCATTACTTACTCACCTCCTAGGATGATATCAATATTCCCTGCCCAGTCCTCAGCTCTAACTCAATCTCCCGAGTACCCTACAATACCCATCACCAGATTTTTGAGTGTGAATAACTAGCAAAATTGTCTCATTAACTTAGCCTATCTAACATTAATGTCTATTCTTCATTCCCTCAGAATAATATATGAAAAACTAAGGTTTCTTAGGTGATATAGGTGTTTTCAACATGTTAGCCGCGGCCAATTCCTCTCTGGAAACGTTAGCCGCGGCCAATTCATTAATTCGCCGCGGTGAACTACTTTCGGGATGACTCCCAGCTAACCTCTCACTTTCGCCCGACATGGTGAAATCCACCATTTTCACTTCCATTCCATGTCCTCCAGATCCATGCAACATACATATATATAGTTATAGGTTTATATGTATATATATTTGCATCCATATATGTAACAACCGGGAAAAAGGGAAAAGGAAAAGAAAGTGAAAGCTGGAAATTTCGAAGTCCAGAAATTTTGCCAAGTCCTCTCGCAACAGCGAGAAACGGTCTCGCTACAGCGAGAGAGTTAGTTCGCAACAGCGAAGGCGATTCTAGCTATAGCGAGTGCTGGTAGCAGCCCATACAAAAACCAGGGAGTTGCTCGCCGTAGCGTGCGCCATAGCGAAAGTGAAGTCTGGAACTAACGCGATCTCGCCATAGCGAGTGGTAAATCTCGCCATAGCGAAGGGAACTGACGCGATCTCGCCGTAGCGAAGGCTGCACCTCGCCATAGCGAAGTAACTCATGAGAGAGGGATGAGAGAGAGATGAGAGAGAGAGAGAGCATAATCTGAAAAAAGGAAGGTGGTAATACTTTGAAGCTTAAGGGGAATCCATTTGCTCTAACCAACTCATCTCCTTGCACCCTTTTCTTTTCTTTCTGCTCACCCTTCCATATCAGTTTGTCATACACATAGAAACACCTTACAGAACAGCAAAACAGGGGAGGGGGACTCTGTGAAGTGGAACCAGCAGAAACAATACTTACAGCAACAAACTCTAGACCTGGAACAAGACTTGGTTCTGGCGTTACTTTCCCCCAACCCACAGCAGCAGAATTTGAAACAACTAACAGCAGGAAAATTGAGTCCAGGAGCAGCGAAAAATGGCGAGAAACAGAGGAGAGAAGATGAAGCTTTGTTTCCAGTGCAACTCTGCTCCTTTTTCTGACCGAAAAGATGGGTATGGGCATGGTTCAGTGTTGCAGAATTGGGAGAAGCAATTTACGTTAAAGACTAGCTAAAAAGGGGATGAAAAGGGGCATTTCGGATATTTGCAGAAAGAAGGAAAACGTTCTACGTGGCTACATCAATTTCTCCCTTTGAAAAGTCAACTTCCATGCATATTACAAACTCATGCACGTCGGGTCTTACATGATGCCAACCCTTAAAAATAGGGACAAGACCCGTAAAAACTATATATATATATATTCACCATGCATAAAACAAGCCTCCTGCACATCGTTTCTTAAAATGCATCAGAAGTATCTAAGCAGAACCAAATTGAAACAGACGCAAAGCACACAGCCCACGGGGAGAATAACCACAGACGCAAAGCACTTTGCTTGCGAAATAAAATGACTCCACATGTGGTAGCTATCCACACGGGGCTAGCAAAACCCCTGCTAGCTGAGGTCCAAATCATGGTGCACCAAGGCTAACAACTACTGCTGTTAGCTACAGAGTTCTGAACAGATAACCTCTACTTCTTAAAATAATACTTTTCTCAATTTAGCATTTCAGACAAAATACCATCCATATCAGTTCAATATCTAAATTTCCAGATAACTCAACAGTCGTAATTGCTGCAAAAATCTCACGTTCAAATTAATTTTCGAATAACATGCATATAACAAAACATTTAAGGATGACTTTCTTTAAATAGGTTTCCAAATGTTAGAACACTGCAAGGAAACTTAGTAATAAAATAAGAAATAGGAGTTACTCACGGTCCGCATTACTTACTCACCTCCTAAGATGATATCGACATTCCCTGCCCACTCCTTAGCTATAACTCAATCTCCTGAATACCCTACAATACCCGTTTACCAGATTTTAGAGTGTGAGTGTGAACAACTAAAACTTTATCTCATGAACTCAGCCTATTCGAATAAAATTCTAGGAAAGCAAGAAATAGTGGTAGCTATTCTTCATTCCTTTAGCATGTTATAGATATGTACAAATTCCAAGGAATTAAGTCCACCATTCACTCCTCCATTCCATGCCTTCCATATCCATACAACACACATATATAAAGATATAGGTTTATATATATATATGCGTCCATATATGGCGGCAGATCATTTTAAAGACTTAAATTTATTCAAGAGAGGAAGCACAATCAAGAAATGGGCAAGTAAGAAGCACAATAGAATTTAATTTTGGATTTTATACTAGGAAATTCATCCAAAAATGGAAGCAACAAAAGGGACGGTCGAAATACATTCTAGCATAATGGAAACCAAGATTGCTCCAACCAAAAAATCAGTCTCTTACACCCTTTTTCTTTTCTTTCTGCGCACTCTTTCCTCGGCTGGCCACACACACACCAGAACACATTACAGAATAAGCAAAACAGGGGAGGGAAAACGCTGTGAAAATGGACCAGAAACACAATACTTACAGCAGCAACTCAGACCTGGGAAAAAACTTGTTTCTGGCGTTAAATCCCCCAACCACTAGCAGTAGAATTTGATCCAGAAAACAGCAGAAAACTAAATTCCAGGAATAGCAGAAAATAGCGAGGAACAGAGGAGAGAAGATGAAGTTTTGTTCCATCAAAGTTTTGCTCTTTTTTTTAGACCGAAGAGACGGGAGTTTAGAGCTGCAGAAATGTTAGAAGTAAAATGACATAAAGCCCAGCAAAAAGTGGATGAGAAAGCGGCATTTCGGATATTGCAGAAGAAGGCAAAAATTTCTACGTGGCAGCAGCAAAAACTCCTTTGAAAAGTCAACTTCCCATGAATGAAACCATGCACGTCGGTCTTTACAATTTTCAGCGAGTGAAAATTTGTGGTCTAAAAATAAAGAAAGGAAAGAAAAAGAACAAGAAAATGAAAAAGAAAAAAGAGAAAAGAAATGAAAAAGAAAAAAAAGGACCCATCTAAAAAAGATGATTGACAATGCTAAAAGATTAGGTCTAAGTTAGGAGTATCTAACTTGCGGAATGTTAAAAATTATGTTATTATGTGTCTATTTTAATTAAATTGCCTTTTAGTTATTTTATTTATTTTGTTTTAATTAAGTCTTATTTGTTTATCAGTTATTCTTGGATAATACTTCTATGCGTTAAAAATTAGTTTAACTATTCAATTTTGATTAAGATAATATAAGTTTAAGTGTTCAATTTTGATTAGTAAAAGATTATTATTAGGTTACGTCTTTTAGTTAGACTAAAGGTTTACTTTCTTTTTATCTTTTATAGTACTATCTAATAAAATAAATTCAGAGAATCATTAACTTGAACTGCTACATTAACTCATGATTGGCCTGTGATTGTTCTAAGCATCCCAGTGTACATGCTTGTTTAGATTTAGTAGTATCTTTCCTCATTTAAAACCTCATATTCCGAAGATATTTATTTATGCTTTAGATTTCCATAGATTAATTGAGTTTGCCTCATTAGAACATCAGTTCCTTACTGCTGGTGGTTGCTTAAAGGAAAAAAAAGGAATTAAGAAGAACATCAACTATCTCAACTGAATCAACTATATAGGGATAAAGAAAAAAAATAAAAAGGGTAAAAGCTAGAAAATTATACAAGATTGGAATATGGCCTCATTTGGCTGATTTGTGAATCTGCGATTCGTAAAAATTAATTATCATTATTATTATTATTTTAATTCTTAAAAATCAATTACCATCATGTTAGTTCTTAGGCTTTAAAAAACGCATCAAATAAATTTTGACACCAACTTTGTAAACAAAGTTTTACCAAAGTTGTCTACGTGCTCCAATATTTGCTCAGTTGGAACAAGGTTATGACCATTAAAAAACTACTATTTTTAAGGCTGTCTTATCGCAAGGATGACAATGATAAGGAATATATGCAATTTTTTTTCAGCAAAGAGACCATATGGGTTGGCAGTGCAGGCATGCAACTCTGTCAGTATTCAATTGACAGAGTTAATTATCGTCATGATGTATTTAATATATTTTTACTAAAAAACTTTACCTAAGTGTTATCCTAATATAATTATCATACATATCCATGTGTGTCTGCTTATCAGAATGTGGAGTGGCTTGGAAATGAAAGATTATTTGCATGTGTAGAGTTACAGAATTTACTGTGAGCGAATACCAAGGTTGAAAAGGAAAACCTGAGGAGACCATGCCAAGTTGGTTCTTTTGAGGGCCTCCAAACTCGGAGTTTGATCGATGTTCAAGAAACCATATAGTGAGACCAGTCAAGATGAGGCTATATGTCATGAATCATCATGTGGACGAGGACGTAAGGAATGGATATGTCATGAATCATCATGCAAACGAGGACGTAAGGAATGCCAAGATGGGAGATGAGTTGGCTAGCATGAGTAAGGCACATGTAGCACCAAGCGTTAGACACAACACGAGAGAAAGGAAACCCACGTGGAAGTTGAGACCATGACTATTTAGCATGGTCATGCAATGGGGGACATAAGGGTGGTTAACTTCCATAATTCTCATCCTGAGCATTTCTCTCTCCTTCTTGGCTTTCTCTTTCTTCCTTTCGGGTATTTTGTTTTTGCTTCTGTTAGCTTCTCTTTGAATTGGATAGCAGTTGTGTCTGTAAATCGACATAACAATTTGTGTTCTCATTAGATCTTAATAATACATCGACATCTTGATTTGCCACACATAACAAAAGTGCTCTCGTTAAGAGTTGACAATGGCAGAAGGTACCAGATACCGAGAACTTTCTAATGACATGAAGAAGATTTTCAATCAAGTTGAGCAATTGGAAGGAGCTACAAGTTCACTGATAGATCGTTTGGAGGCTTTAATCAAGACGATGGCACGGGCTCTGAATTAGTGCATGGATTGAATCGAGTTAGCTATTGATTCATTAACTAGGGCCATGGATTCACATAGCAGGGGAATAGATAGATTGTCAGTGTCCCCAACCTCGAGGACTGTCAATAACAGCCAAAATTTAGCCACGGCAAACACAAACTATCAACTGTTTCAACCAAGGCAAGTAAGGCTTGACTTTTTAAAATTTGATGGAACTGAACCTTTAAATTGGTTGTTTAGGGTGAGCAGTTCTTTGCCTATTATGAGATGCCAGATGCACAGCGATTGAAGATAGCAGTAGTCCATTTGGAAGGAATGGTTGTACCCTGGTTTCTAATGATGTAGAAAAATCAACAAATACCCACTTGGAATGCGCTATCAAAAGCCATTGAAGAGCATTTTGGACCTTCCAGTTTTGAAAACCTGATAACTCAACTGTTCAAGCTATATCAGACTGATTTGACTATCAATTACTATCAGTTGTTTATGACACTTGCTAATCGAGTAGAGGGCATGACAGAAAATGTATTGATGGACTGTTTTATAAGTGGGTTGAAACCAAAAATTCGGAGGGATGTAATAGCCTAATTTCTAACCAGTATGCTTCGAGTGACATCATTGGCTCGATTATATGATGAAAAACAATCATTATCTATTCCTATTAAACCATGGTTTTCATCTCCTACCATGGTCACCAGCAAGTCAAGCACAGCAGCGACAACACACTTTGCTTCATCAGTAACAACCACTTCTAACATTCCCAAAATGGGTTTACCTCTATTGTTACCAACACCAGCTATGAATCCAAAACCTCTAATGAAACACATGATGATAAACACATTTAGAGGGGGTGAATAGGTGTGTTGTGTAGTAAATACAATTTTTCAGAATTTTAAAAGTGGAGGACCTGTGTACAGACATATGAGAAAAGAAAAGTGAAGGACCTTATCAAACGTCTAATAATTATTTTGTTATCATCAAAGTCATTAGGCCCAATAACCTTGGGCCAAAGATCCAATAATTTCTCTCTTTTGATGATGAAAAAACCTTTAAAGAATTTAATCAACTTCGTAAAAACATAAAGACTAAAAAATGGCTACCTTTGAAACATATAAGCTCCCCTTGACACTAAGCATAAGACTTATTATGAAAACACCAGAGAATAACATAAACCAAGGATAAAATAACTTTCAATAATCATAACCATAGCAAATAACAAATTGACATTAAGACAAAGATGTAACAGTAACAACACATATGACAATGCAATATTCTTGTCTCCCCCTTTTTGTCATCAATCAATCGAAAAAAAAATAATGTATGATGTGCAAAAGATTGGACAGTAGAGCCATCGTTGACAATGGTCATGAGCAGCAAAGAATCAACGATGGCGAGAAGATAAGGCAAAGTATCTAAAAGCATCACCCAGGACATGAGTAAGATGAAACATAACAAAGTCAAGATCCTAAAGATACTGTAACAATACTATGCGGTCATTATTATAGGCCACGGAAGCACCATGAAGCTCAGAGGTCATATATTGGAATTGCTGTTGAATAGCACCTTGAGAACTTACTAGATGACGAATAGCCCTAATATTTGTGGTTAGAGAATCTACATCCAAGCATAGAAAAGCAATATAATTATTAAGGTAATGAAGTTGCCGAACAAGTTCATTATTCTGGGAGAAGGAGGAGGAAGAGGTGTAGAGGATAGAGGTTGATGATCGAGATGGAAAGGTAGGGAAGGTGAAGGTGAGTCAGGAGGGATTGGTGGAGTACCAGGGTGGCGAAGTAGGAGCTGGAGGAGTATTAGGAGGTGGAGAGCCAAGAGGAGGTGGTGGAGTGTCAGGATAAGGATAAGTAGGGAGGAGAAGGTGGATGTTCTAGAGAGATATGGTGTTCAAGAAAGAGAGGATAAGGTTGGAAGGGTGAATCAGGAGGTGCTGGTGGAGTAGCAGGACATGGGGAAGTAGGAGTACAAGGAGAAGTAGGAGGTGTAGGTGGTGAATCAGGGGGTAAAGGAGGAGTAGCAGGGTAGGGAGAAGTAGGTGTTGGTGGAGAAAAAGGAGGAGAGGGGGAAAGAGAGATGAGGGTAAGAAATCAGGAATTTCTTTCTTGGGTGATAGAGGATGTAACTTTGGTGGAGGCGGAATATCATCTTCCTGAATTGACGTAGGTGAAGTGGAAAGAATTTTTTAACGTTTATATAAGGGCAAAGATGGAGGAGTGATGATTAGTGTAGATGATGGTGATGGAAGAATTATGAGCTGAAGAGAAAGGGAGGACTCAAGAGGATTGGATGGAAATAGAGCAACTATTTTTATTAGTGAGGGTAGAGGATAAATTTTTACTGGTGAAGGTGGAGGAACAATTTACGAGGTAAAAGGTGTAGGATCAATTTGTGTTTTAGAAGGTAGAGGATCAGCTTGTGTTGAGGAAGGTGGAGGATTAACTTATGTTTCTGAAGGTGGAGGATCAACTTGTGTTTCTAAAGGTGGAAGATCAATTTGTGTGGAGGAAGATGGAGGATCAATTTTTGGGGATGAAGGTTAAGGTTCAAAGTGTGTTAGTGAAGATGGAGGAACTTGTGTGCTTTCAGATACAAGGATAGGTTCGACAGCTTCATCAGGATCAGAGATTGAAGTACTATCAAATAAGGAAGATTCTTCATTCGAGATTTTTTTCTTGGACTTGGATGGAGGCTTATTGGGAGAAGCTTGTTAAGTATTCAGGGCTTGATTATACTTGATGTGAAAGGCTTCTAGATCTTGTTGATATTCTACTAGATCAGAGTTTCGAATCCATTCAGTCTCAACGAGTGTATACTTCATTTGAAGCTGGGAAGTATCATCTTAGGTTCTCGTGGTCACTCAACTTTGATATCCTTCTAAGTTTATATTTTGATCTTTGAAGATTCAAGTTAGCAACATGCCATAGGGAAGATTGGATGAACTGGGATTCTGAGCAGCTTCTTCCATAAACTTGATAATCAAGTAATATACATTAACATTCTGTATCATAATCAAAATGTATACCCAGAATATGTCTCGACGAGTAACAACATTCAGTGATATGATCCTGGGGAACCTAGTCATTCTTATAATATGTGCTGCCACCCTGTACTAAAACGCAAGTGCTTGGGCATTTGTTTTTCTTCCAGAAATAAGGTCCCTTCGTTCAACTACCAGATCATAAGCATCATTATATGAAGAGGGCAATTCTGTGGGCCAAGAATATCCTCTAAAGAAATAAAGAAGATATTTGGAAAATGAAACTCCAAATATTTTCTCTAACATTGCAACTCCCATAGAAATAAGTTTGCCATTAACCAATAAAGTTAAGGCTTTTCCTTCTTTGGTTACAACCAGATTGCAGTAGAATTCCCTAACTAAATCTTCGTATACCAACTTATTAATGCTTACCAGAGGAGTCCAACCTATTGAAGCAAATTCAAGTTCTAAGAAACAATTAAGTTGAGACAATCTGGTGAACTTTATGAATCTTCTGGAAGCAATTGGCCAGTACTGAGAGTTGGCAATATAGTGGTCAAGATGCTCATTTGTTCGAAACTTAGGAAGCAAGTGAGATAAGTCCATAGGGTATTCTTTGCCTGGCGAGGTTGATTCTTCGTGAATTTTCTTCTTTCCTTTACCCTTTGGAGTTTTTTCCTTTTTGGCTGGAAGAGGTTCTTGGATGGAAATTTCCTTCTATTTTGTTTTTCCTATAAGTGTTCCAATGGTTTCAGTATCTTCCCAATTTGGATCATCGTTAATGGTTTTATGTTTCTTGGACAGTTTGGATGGAATGGAAACTTTCTTCATTTGTTTCAGCCATTCCTTTTCTTGAAGTTTTTCTAGAGCTTGTTCCTTCTTCTGAGCTTCTTCTTCAATGTCGATAACTCTTTCAACAGGGATGAACTTTTTCTTTCTTTGTGAATGATAGAGTTGAAATGTGAATTAATTGAAATGACTCTCCATCTACTAGGTTAGGGTTAAGATTCAGACAGGTTTTTGAGCTGGTAAGATATGACTTTTCAATTTCGCCAGAATCGGATTTGGTTTAAAAGGATAGATAGTGTAACTTTTAGTCTTATAGGCTTGAGACCATTATTTGACATTTGCTCCTTTTCGAGAGTACTTTACCATGATTGATCATTACCTTAGAACACGTGGCAGAAAATTGCCCAAGACATTTTATATAATGCAATGCTAACACACATGTATACATGGGGATATATAAAAAAAAATAGAAAAACTTGTTTGTAAAGGCATTTATGAACACGACCTACAATTAAAAAGAAAACGGAACTAATAAATCATATGAAATCCTTGCATTAAGCATATTAAGAAAATGGAGGATCAGTGGTGCTTCACTTTCGATAAACATACATTGTTAATAATTCCAAGTTTATTTCTTAAAACATTGAACCTATTTTCAAGCAGTGGTTTAGTGAATATATTTACGAGTTGATTTTTGGTTTGAGTATACATTACCTCCACATTTTCTTGTTGAACATGATTTTGGATGAAATGATATTTCACTTTAATTTGCATGGTCTAAGAGTGTTGAGTAGGATTTTTTGTAAGACAAATGGTGCTGGTGTTGTCACAAAATATGGGGATATGATTAAAGATAATGGAGAAATCTTCCATTTGATGTTTCATCCATAATATCTGAGTATAACAACTACCAACAGCCATATATTTGGCCTCAGTGGTGGAGAAAACTACAGAACTTTGCTTCTTACTATACCATGACACAAGTGATTTACCAAGAAATTGATAGCAGCCACTTGTACTTCTTCTGTCTAGTTTATCTCTAGCAAAGTCTGCATCTGCATACCCAACTAGATTGAAATTGTTAGTTTTGGGATACTATAATCCATAGTTTTGTGTCTTTACCAAGTATCTAAAAATTCTTTTAACAGCTGTAAAATGAGATTCTTTAGGATTAGCTTGAAAACATGCATATCTGCAAACATTAAACATAATGTCAGGTCTACTAGCTATTAAATATGGTAAGGAACCAATCATGCCTCTATATTTCTTTTGATCAAAAGCCTTACCTTCTTCATCCTTATCCAAGGTGGAGGAGGGACACATAGGTGTTCCCATAGGTTTAGAATTTTGAAAACCATATTTGCAGATTAATTCTTTAGTATGTTTGGGCTGACTAATAAAGTTTTCATCTTGAGTTTGCTTTATTTGTAATCTAAGAAAGAAGTTTAATTCACCTATCAAACTCATTTCAAATTCACCTTTCATTAGATTAGCAAATTCTTTACATAAGGATTCATTTGTGTTACTGAAAACAATATCATCTACATAAATTTGGACAAGTAAGGATTCATTTTTATTTTTCTGGATAAAAAGAGTGGTGTCAAGTTTTCCTCTAGAGAAACTGCTTTCAAGAAGAAAATTACTCAACTTTTCGTACCAAGCCCTTGGGGCTTGCTTTAAATCATAAAGAACTTTTGACAGCTTGTATACATGGTTAGATAACTTTTCATCTTCCTCTGTGATTTAGAAAGGCACTTTTAACATCCATTTGATATAATTTAAAGTTCATATAAGATGCATAGGTAAACAACATTCTAATGGATTCAATTCTAGCTACAGGAGCATAGGTTTCATCAAAGTCAATACCTTCTTGTTGAGAAAAACCTTGGGCCACTAACCCTGCTTTATTCTTGATGATGTTACCTTTTTTATCTAGGTTGTTATGAAACACCCACTTTGTTCCAATTACTGATGATCTTTCTACTACTTTTACGAACTTCCATACATTGTTTCTTTCAAATTGTTGTAGTTCTTCCTCCATGGCTAAGATCCATCTTTCATCTGCTAAAGCTTCATTCACGAATTTGGGTTCAATCTTAGACACCAGGGGTAGATTGTTCCTAAAAGAGGATCTTGTGTGCCTTCCTTCATTTAGATCTCTAATGATGAATTGTGAAGGATAGGAAGAAGAGTGTCTCCATTCATAAGGAAGTCTTAGATCTTTTGGTGTATTTTCTGGTTAGCCTTGAGTAAGTTTGCTTGAGGATTCATCAAGCCCTCTTTCTTGATAGGTTGATTCTTTTGCATTTTTCTCTTAGTTGATTTTTTAAATCTCTTGATTAGGTGAGGAATCAATGTCATCCCAGCTTCTGTTAGTGCGTTTGAGAGGACTTGAGTGATTGTTACTACATTTAGCATGTGTTTTGCTTGATGTATTGCAATTTGAATGCGCCTGGCCTTTGCTAGTAATGATTTCATCTTCATTTGTATTTACTATTTTTCTCACAAAGGGGTTAGTTTCATCAAATGCAACATGCATAGATTTTTCAACTACAATAGTTCTTTTGTTGTAGACCCTATCAGCTTTACTGGTGGTGGAGTAACTTAAGAAAATCCCTTCATCGCTTCTAGCATCAAATTTTCCCAGATTATCTTTACCATTATTATGAATAAAACATTTACATCCAAATGCTCGAAAGTAGCTGACATTTGGCTTTATACCTTTTCATAGTTCATAAGGAGGCTTTTTAAGAATAGGCCTTATAAGACATCGATTTAACACATAGCAAGCAGTATTTACGGCTTTAGCCCAGAAGTATTTAGGAAGATTATTTTCAATAAGCATTGTTCTGGCCATGTCTAAAAGAATACGATTTTTCCTTTCAACTACTCCATTCAGTTGGGGGGTTCTAGGAGCAAAAAAATTATGGCTAAATCCATGCTCATTACAAAAATTTTTAAATAATTTATTTTCAAACTCACCACCATAATCACTTCTAATACTAAAAATTAGATATCCTTTTTTTCTTTGAACCTTTTTGCAAAAGATAACAAAATTCTTAAAAGCTTCATCTTTATGTGCAAGAAATAGAACCCAAGTGTATCTAGAAAAAACATCAACAATAATAAATGCATAGCTTTTGCCCCTAAAGCTGTGAGTTTGTGTGGGACTAAAGAGATCTATGTGTAATAATTGAAGTGGCCTAGATGAAGAAACAAACTCTTAAGTTTAAAGGAGGATCTTGCATGTTTTCCTAACTGACATGCATCACACAAATGATCCTTTTGAAGGTCTAGTTTAGGTAGACCTTTTACAAGATCCAATTTTGATAATTTAAGAATAGGGTGCATGCTCGTATGACCAAGCTTTCTATGCCATAACCAGGATTCATTACATATGGAAGAGAGACATGTAATATTTTTAAACTTAAGATGACTTGAGCAAAGAATATATATGTTTTCAAATCTTTGACTAGCAAACAAGGCTTTGTCCTCATTGAAGATAGTGTAACATATAGGATCGAAAACTACTTTATAGCCTTTATCATATAGTTGACTGATACTAAGAAGGTTATGTTTTAAGCCATCAACTAAGTAAACATTATTTAGACAGTAGTTATTAGTAAGTTCTATCTTACCTGTACCAATTATCTTACCTTTGCCTCAATCACCAAAAGTGACAGATCCTCCATATGATTTTGTGAAGCACAAGAATTCAGATGGATCTCCTGTCATGTGTCTAGAGCAGCCACTATCCAGGAATCATTGATAATTAGAAATTCTTCCCTTTAAGCAAACTTGCAAATAATTCAACTATTCTTAGATACCCAAATCTTTTTAGGTCCTTTCGGATTAGTACCAAGAGCAATGGTTCCTTTTGGAACCCATTTGAACTTTGTATTGTCATTTTTGCATTTATTACATACATGTTTTAATTTGTTGCATTGAAAGCATGTAGTGTAAGAAGAAGCTTTAACAAAGAAATTCTTGTATAGTTTTACATTTGAGTTTTCATTATATCCAATTCCAGTCTTATCAAACATGCATTTTTGTTTTCCAAGAAGCATATTCAAATTTTCTTCACTTTTTACGAAGTTAGCCAAGTCTCTAGGGACTTCAATAACTTTCTGCTTCAGAGACTCATTCTCTAAGAAGATAGATTCTAAATTAGATTTTATCTTATAAGCATCCTTTTCTAGAGTGGAATTTATTTTTATCAATTCCTCATATTTTGCAAACAGATTTTTGAAATCAACCAAAAGTTCATTAAACATCTCATCCAGTTCAGTATATGATAATGAATTTTCAAGGATTATCTCATTGTCTTCTCGTGCCATAAAACACATGCTAGCCATTTCTTGTTCAAACTCTTCTTCTTCTTCCTCATCATCATCATTCCAAGCCGCCATTGCTTTCTTCTTGCTAAAAGCCTTAGTTGTTCTTCCTTTGAGATATAGGCATTCAAATCTCATGTGTCTGTTCTTCCCACATTCATAACAAGTCATGACACTTTTTAACGGCTCCTCCTTTTTTGAGTTTGTTTTGAAAGGATTACCTTTGGATTTCCACAGTTCTTTTTTCTTTTTAGCGTACTTATCTATTCTTTTGGAAAAGAAGGCTATGTCTTGTTCATTCAGCTCCACTTCTTCTTCTATTATCTTTTCTAGTGCTACTGATTGTAGTGTAAGTAATTTTCTTCTGTATTCCAACTTATGTTTTTTCAGGTGATTTTTCTTATAGGCTATCAAGATTCCACGTAATTCATCACAAGTGAGAGCTTGAAAATTGTTGCTTTCAATTGACTTTGGATTGCCATTTTTCCAGTAGACTTCTTAAAATCTTCTAGTTAAGCTTATAGTCTGTATATTTAAGATCCAGAGCCTTGAGATCACCAATCAATTTTGCAAATCTATTGTACATTTCTTTAATGCTTTCTCTTTCCTTCATATGGAACAGTTCAAACTCATAGACTAGTGTATTTAGATTGCTTTCTTTGACTTTGGAGGTTCCTTTATGAGTTACGATAAGTTTATCCCACATTTCTTTTATAGTTTCGCAGCTTGATATTTTATCATACTCAGATTCGTTGATAGAGCATATAATGATATTTCTAGCATGGTGATTGCACTAAATTATTTTAATATCATCTTCAGTCCATTCAGCTCTGGGTTTATCTATGATAGCACTAGTTATTAGATCCACCTTTTACGGTTTCTTTAGACCTTTCATGATGACTTCCCACACTAGGTAGTTAGTTGAACATATAAATATCTTTATTCTTTCCTTTCAATGTGAGAAGTGTTTTCCCATGAAGTAGGGAGGTCTGAGAGTTGAGAATCCTTCTCTGAAGTACTCTCCTTTAAGTAGGTTGGTAGTAGCCATTTTCTGCATACAATAACAATAACATTGGACCTTTTCTCAAGGCTGTTAAGCACACAAAAGAGACCTTGCTCTGATACCAATTGATAAACACACCTAGAGGGGATGAATAGGTGTGTTGTGTAGTAAATGTAATTTTTCAAAATTTTGAAAGTGGAGGACCAAAGGTCTTCTAATTCAGTTAGTGAAAAGTGGAAGACCTGTGTACGGACATATAAGAAAAGAAAAGTGAAGGACCTTAACACAAATGATTTATCCTGATTTGGTTAGCTTTGACCTACGTGTAGTCCCCTTAAAATCTTAAGGGATTTTTAACTAAAAAATGAAAACTTATAAAAATGTGGTTAACATCACCTTGACAATTTTCACCACCAAGTGATTTCTCAATAGGGTTTTTGATAACTCACCCTCAACTTCTTTCAAATCTTATAACACTTTTCTATCACTATGACAATAAATTACACAATCTCTCCTTGAATTGCTTCTTATAAGTAGATATATGTAATAAGCAAAAATGATAAGTAATCTAAAACACTTTTTTTTTCAGCACTTTTTCTTGATGTCATGATCTTCAGTATTCAAATCTTCAAATATTTATATGCATCTTGATTTTTCTATCTGTTAGCGACATTTTCGACTTCATCGGCTCATTCTTGATTTTGTTTTTAACAGTCAAAAAGTCTTCTTAGATTTTGTTTACCTTTATAATCTTGGCTGGTCTTCTTGCATTGAATGCTAGTCATGGAACTTGAAGCAGAGATTGACATTCAATCATATTTTCAACACGAGTCACTATTTTTACTACTTTACCTGCTCTTCCTTAATGTAAGAACCCATAATTTGTTTGTCTTTTATACATAATGTACTTTGTCATTTAGTTCATAAGCAAGAACTTTTAGAGATGAATTGTCACAATAGTTCAGAATAAATTATTGGGCCGATCTATAGTATGGACTTTTATAAAGGTATAATGTTTGTTTTGTTATCATCAAAGTCATTGGGCCTAATAACCTTAAGCCAAAGATCCAACAAATGACACCAGCTGAAATGCAGTTACATAGAGAGAAGGGACTCTATTATACTTATGAAGAAAAGTTTACCCCCAATCATCACTGCCCAAATTGGCATTACATGATCTTACAATGTGATGACAAGGAGGATGGACATGATTTAAAGAGAACAAACATTGGTGATGAGATCTCACCTGTAATAGAAGAGGTAACAACTCTTCACCATTTGTCACTTTAAGCTTATAAAGGCTCTAACAGACTCGCAACAATTTGGTTTGATGAGTTCATCTCTGGCCATCAAGTACAAGTATTTTTGGACAAAGGAAACTCTGATAATTTCATACAACCAAGAGTGGTTCAATATCTAAATTTACCTGTCGAACCTATCACTTCTATTAAGGTGATTATTGGAGGTGGAGATAGAATGCAATGTAGGGGACTAGTCCACGATTTGAAGATCACCATCTATGGTCAAACACTAAATTTCTCAGCCTATGTTTTACCAGTCACAGGGTTAGATGTTGTGATAGGAGCTTCATGGCTAAAAACACTGTGAACACATATAGCTAATTATAGCACCTCCATAATCAAGTTCTATGTAGAAGGTAAATTTGTAACATTAAAGGGCTATAAACCCGCTTAAGCTGGCTGAGTTCAGTACCATTAGTTAACTCGACTTTAGAACACTGAAGTAATTGCAAAATTATTTGTCTATATGCTGAAGAAATAGAACAAGCCACAAAGTTGCTTGTGTTACCTGAGAACATTCCTATGGATTTGAAAGAGGTGCTGCTATGGTATTAATATGTTTTTTCTATTCCTAAAGGCTTACCCCTTAAGTAGGGCCATAATCACATAATCATATTAGAACTAAGAGTGGGACCCATGAAGGTCAAACCATATAGGTACCCTTTCAATTAGAAGGCTGAAATTGAGAAGCTGGTATAGGAAATGTTCTATAAGGGTATTATATAGCCGAGCTCAAGTCCATACTTAACCCCAACGTTGTTAGTGAAGAAAAAAGATGGTTCTTGGCACTTTTGTTTAGATAATCGAGCTTTAAATGCTGTCATAGTGGAGGATTCTTTTCTCATGCCTATGGTGGACAAGTTCATTAATGAACTAGGAGGTTTTGAGTTTTATTCCAAGTTGGATTTATGAGCTGGGTACCATCAGATTTTGATGGATCCTACTGACTAAGAGAAAATAGTGTTTAGGACACACCAAGGTTTATACGAGTGGTTGGTGATGTCCTTTGGCCTTACGAACACTCCTACAATGTTTCAAGCCCTAGTGAATTCAATATTTTAGCCATTTTCTTTGAAAATTTATGCTTATATTTTTTGATGACATTCTGGTGTATAACACTACATGGATATTGTAAAGTCCCACATCGGATGGTTTGGTCTTGGGAACGGCCCATATAAGTGGGGGCAAAGCTTCCCCCACCAGATGCGCATTTTCCCGTGAGTTAAGCGGGCAAGCGACAAAATCCACTGAACCGGGAAGGCTGGGTCGAAGACCCTCGAACCGGGAAGGACGGGACAATACGTCTGGTGGCTCTGTGTGTGGTTGGTATCAGAGCTGGCCGTTCGCATGTGCGACTCGAGGACGGGTCGGCCCCAAAAGGGGGGTGGATTGTAAAGTCCCACATCAGATGGTTTGGTCTTGGGAACGGCCCATATAAGTGGGGGCAAAGCTTCCCCCACCAGACGCGCGTTTTCCTGTGAGTTAAGCAGGCAAGCGACAAAACCCACTGAACCGGGAAGGCTGGGTCGAAGACCCTCGAACCGGGAAGGACGGGACAATACGTCTGGTGGCTCTGTGTGTGGTAACAACCTACAGAGCCCCCGAACGTATTGTCTCCCTGTTCGCAGGTTCAGTGAACCGCGCTCGCAGGGCCTTTGTCGCTTTCCCGCGCTCACCCCTTGGGTTCGCAGAGAAAACGCGCGTTCGGAAGAGAGCGCTTCGCACCCCTTTATAAGCGCTCAGCACAGGCCCCTTCCAGCCGATGTGGGACTTTACAGATATAGCACCTTGAACAGATTACTTTGGTATTGGACAAGCTCCTTCAGCATAAACTTTATGCTAAGATAACCAAGTGCTCTTTTGGTTAACATAAAGTGGAGCATTTCGGTCATATTGTCTCTGCTGCAGAGATTGAAATGGACAGTTCTAAGATTGAGGAAATGCAAGATTGGCCCATCCCCACGAATGTGGGATAGTTATGAGCGTTCCTTAGTTTTACAAGGTATTATAGATAGTTTGTCAAGTCCTATGCTCAGATTGATAGCCCACCTACATAGTTGCTGAAGAAAAATGGTTTTATATGGACCCATGAATCTTAAGTAGCTTTTGAGACACTCAAACAGACTATGATTCAAGCTCTAGTTCTTGCCTTGCCTGATTTCTCACAACCTTTCATTTTAGAAACTGATGCCTCAAGTATTGGTAAAAGGGTGGTTCTCAGTCAGTCTAATCACCCAATCGCATAGTTCTAAAAAAAAATTGTCTTTCATAATGCAGACTTAGTCTGTCTATACACGTGAGTTGTATGCCATCACTTAGGCTGTGGCAAAATTTTGACTTTACCTCATTGGCAATTTCTTTATCATTCGAATTGACCATGAAAGTTTACACCATCTTAATGATCAAATTATTCAGAATCCTGAATAAGAAGGTTACTTAACCAAACTCATGGGGTATCGATTCTGCATTGAGTACAAACCTGGGAAGACTAACAAAGTTGTCAATGCTCTGTCTCAAACATTTTATGTGGCAATGTCACAATCTAGCTGCACATTTTTAAATAGATTACAACAGTAACTTCGAATAGAACATGTCATTCAATAACTTATTGCAGACATTCAATCCAACCCTCAAGCCTATCCATATTACTCAATGCATGATGATCTCATTTATTGGAAGAATCAATTGGTGGTTCCTTAGACTAGTTCTAACATCATTTAGTAGATCCTCTAAGAATTTCACTCCTTTATTATTGGTGGTCACTTAGGTGCCTTATGTACTTTCCATCGAGTTGCTACACTTTTTTTTTGGATTTCCATGTGAAGAGATGTAAAGACTTTTGTTCAACATTGTGATATTTGCTAGTGAGCAAAGGTTTGTCAATTATGCTCAGCAGGGTTACTTAGTCCACTCCTAGTCCCAAACCATAATGGGAGGATGTCACTATGGACTTTATTATCTCACTACCACTGGTTTGAGGATTTTCAATCATCCTTGTAGTGGTGGGTCGCTTATCCAAATATGGTCATTTTGTGTCGCTACACCCATATTTCACAAGTAAACGTGTTGCTGAAATTTTCATTTAAAATGTAGTCAAACTCCACAACATTCCATGATCCATTGTTTCTTATCGGGATCATGTTTTCACTAGCACCTTTTGAAAACAACTCTTCAAATTACAAGGGACAAAGTTACAATTTAGCTCATCTTACCACCCATAAACTAACAGCTAAATAGAGGCTCTTAATAAATGTCTTGAATTGTACCTATGATGTTTTGTTTTTAACTTGCCTCGGCGTTGGGTGGAATTCTTGCCATAGGCTGAGTTCTGGTATAACACTTCTTACCAAACTTCTATCAGCATGACACCATTCAAGGTAATGTACAAGAGAGACCCTCCCTTATTACTCAAGGCTACTTGGGGTAATTCTACCCCCATCAGATGTTCAGGTTCAGTTGTAAGAACGAGATTGACTTCTAGAATAGCTGAAGCAAACACTGCAAAAGGATTAATCTCATATAAAGCTTTATGTTGATAAACATTGTATTGAGCTTACCTTTCAGATTGGTGACTTGGTTTTGGTTAAGCTATAGCTATATAAGCAATATTCTTTGCAACTCCAGTGACACCAAAAGCTCAAACTATGTAATTTTAGTCCCTTCCCAATTCTTGAGAAGATTGGGTCCATTGCTTGCTGTTTGGGTTTGCTTATTGAAACTCGTATGCATCCAGTCTTTCATGTCTTAATGTTGAAAAAGTATTATGGTGATGGCGTAGACACTTATATACCACTGCCTTTACTTACTGCACCAAAAGGACCATTGTTGTAACTTATAAAGGTTGATGCCACTCGTTTATATCGCATTGGTGACAACACAGAGCCTTAGGTTCTGATTTATGGGGGTGACATTGCCCCACCTTTTTAGGAATAAGTTGAAACTATACTCCACCACTATCTTACTTTCAACCTTAGGGATAAGGTCAATTTTTATGGGGAAGGATATATCATGAATCATCATGCAGATGAGGATGTAAGGAATGCATATGTCATGAATCATCATGCAAACAAGGACATCAGGAATGCCATGATGGGAGATGAGTTGGCTAGCATGAGTAAGACATATGCAGCACCAAGTATTAGACACAGCATGAGAGAAAGAAAACCTATGTGGAAGTTGAGACCATGATTATTTAGCATGGTCATGCAATGGGGGATGTAAGGGTGGTTAACTTCCAGAATTCTCTTTTTGAGCATTTCTCTCCCCTTCCTGACTTTCTCTTTCTTCCTTTTAGGTATTCTATTTCTACTTTTGTTAGCTTCTCTCTAAATTGGATAACATTTGTATCTGTAAATGGATATAACAATTTGTGTTCTCATTAGAATGTACCGTGAATTCCTTAGATCTTAATAATACATCGACATCTTGATTTGCCATGCATAACAGTATACCAGTTGTTAACCAAATTTTCATACTCGAAAGACTTTAAAATGGCTAATTGTGAAAATGGCATTGTAAAATCAAAATAGTTTGACCAATTAGCCACAATTGTTACATCTCCAATATTCTATTAATTTTCAAAATTTTACTTAATTTTTAATTGGTTTCTATTAGGTCCATACAATTTCTTTTTTATTTTTTATTTTTATTTTGTCTTTATGATTAAACTTTTGTCAATATGCTTTGTTGATTGGCGTAATTAATTATGTCTCATCTTAGTACTTTCAATATATATTATTTATACCAATTTACTTCGTGAATGGATTATACTCTAGTTATATATGTATATATATATTTTTTGGTTGGTATGAATCATATATATATATATGTGACTTTAAAAGGACGTACGATTGGTTATTTTAATCTAATTTAATGATACATTGATAGAAAGTTAAAGATGAAGTGCAAATTAAAATGTTTTGATATTAAAGAGCTTGATTACATACTCAACTTTTTTCTTATTGTACGGTAACCATATGTTTCAACAATGGCAACTATAGCTTCTGCATGAGAGTGATAATCGGGGGCTAGTACAAATAAAGTATGGGTATTGGGTTAGGGAAAGAGATGGCCTTGTGGCAGAAAATGAGAATAAAATAAACAGGACTCAAGTGAATTGTAATGCTTAGCTTACTAAGTATGCATTTCATTAAAACGTACATATACACATTCATTTACAAGGGAATGAATAACAAAATGCCAGGTGGTTGATAAGAATCTAACAAATGAAAAGATCAAATAACAATATAACACTATTTACATTAGCTGATAGAGAGGATAGCAAGGCACACAGGGCACAAATCTGTTAAGCTACTCGTCATGTGGAAGAATACAAAGTCACTTAATGACTTGATGGGCTTAGCCTTATGACTTAGTGGGCTAAGTCTTAAAGTCTCCCTCAAATGAGCAGGGGAAACACACCCCCCAAGTTTATCGCCAAGAAACCAGAAGCAGTGACAATGGGACAATGCTTTTGTTAGACAATATACTATTTGATTAACTGAAGGTACATAATGAATGGCAAGTTGATTAGCTAGCACTTGATCATGAACGTAATGAGATCAATTTTAAAGAGCTTTGTTTGGACATAATGTACATTAGTAGCGAAAGTAGTAGCACAAATATTGTCACACCATTTCATTAGAACTTGTTGAAAAGGAAATCCAATATCTTTTAACAGAGAATTTAACCAAGTGATTTCAGTAGCTAAGTTAGCTAGAGCCCTGTACGTACTCATATTTAGTATTAGACCTTGCTACAACATATTGCTTCTTAGAGCACCATGACATGAGAATCTCCAAAGAAAACATAATAACTAGCCATTAATCTTCTATCATTAAGATAGGAGGCCCAAGTTGCATTTGAGTAGCCTGTAATGTCTAAAGACTTAGAGGGCTTGATGTGAATTCCATAATAGATAGTGCCTTTAAGATATCATAATATTCTCTTTCTAGGTTGCCAGTGAGAAGAAGAGGGAGTCTTTAGTCATTGACCCAATTTGTTAACTAAGAAAGATAGATCAAGCCTATTAATTTTTTAAATACTACAAAGCACCTATTGCACTTTGAAACATTGAATGATTCTTAAAAGGCTCACCATCATATAATGATATTGACTTACTAGCAACCATAGATGATGGGTAAGGATCTGCATTCAACATATTTTTTTTAGTAAATCAATTACATACTTCCCTTGCCCTAGATATATCGTAAAGTCATTTTGAAAAATTTCAAGACCAAGAAAATAATGTAAAGGACCAAGATCCTTGAGAGACAACATATTATTAAGCCAACATGTAACAATCGAGAAAAAGAAAAGGAAAGGAAAAGAAAGGAAGTGAAATCTGGAAATTTTCGGAATCCAAAATTTCTGCCAAATCCTCTCGCAATAGCGAGAAATGGTCTCGCTACAGCGAGAGTGCTTGTTCGCAATAGCGAAGGCGATTCTAGTTATAGCGAGTGCTGGCAGCAGCCCATACAAAAACCAGGGAGCAGCCCGCTGTAGCGTGCGCCATAGCGAGAGTGAGGTCTGGAACTGACGCGAGTTCGCCACAGCGAATGATATATCTCGCCATAGCGAAGAGAACTGACACGAGCTCGCCGTAGCGAAGGTTACACCTCGCCATAGCGAAGCCAGATTACACGAGCTCGCTATAGCGAAGGTTTATTTTCGCCGTAGCGAGAGTCAGTCCGGAAGAGAGTAAATATCGAGATTTAGACTTCATTAAACGCCTAAACTCATTTCTTCTCTCATATCTGCCCTAGACTTCGACCCAAGGAGAGAAAAGAGGCGTGGAGAGTGAGAGGGATCAAGAGAAGGAGGAAGAGCAAAGGAAAGGTAAGGAAACTTCCCCCATTTCTCTTTAGATTTCTGATCCCCTCCCTTTGCCCTCTTTTCCTACAGTTTTGATTGTGAAAATGGTTAGATTTTGGGCATGGGTCAGAAGAGGGAAAGTGGAAAACACCTTTGAATCATTGTGTTTTCTTTGAAAATGTTGTTTTCCACTACCATGGGAGCTTGAGAGAGAGAAAGGGGTGATGGCATTCTAGAGAGAGAGAGAAGACTCTAGGTTCTGGTATGTAGGAGAATTGATATGATGATTCCATGTTAAGAGAGTAATTCCATGCTCTTTAATTGAGTCTAGGCTCAAGTGAAACACCTCCATCAAGGTGTGATTGTGAACCTAAGGAGGGAGAGGAGAAATTGAAAGGAAAAGCTAGTGTTGGCTTTGGCTCATAAGGTAGCTCTCTCTTCCCACTCTTTCTTGTTGTATTCTTGGATATGATAGTCATTGTATGCTATGTATATGCTTTTTGTGTGGAATATGCCATATGCTATTGCTTTGATGCATTGAATGCCAATATGCTTGTGTGATGAATTGTGAGAATTGCTCGGGTACGGTAGTGCCGAAAGTCCCATGAGATGGGTGAGGTGAAGCCAAAAGTCCCTTGAGATAGGTGAGACAAGGCCAAAAGTCTCAAACGAGTGAGGCCAAGTTAAAAGTCCTTAAACTCGGGTGAGGCCATCCAAAAGTCCCTAGACTCGGGTGAGGCTAGACCAAAAGTCCCTAGAGCTTAATTTTGGCATTGTTGTGATTTCCATAGCATGTACATCGTGTGTTGGTTGTTTGAGAATAGCTAAGTGCTTATTCACATGCCTTGACTTGTTATATGCCTTGATTGCTTACTTGATTGAGTGCATGAGCTACTGAGATTCCCTGAATCTCACCCCTTTCCCTCCCAACTAAATATGCTAGGTGGAGCTCAAGGAGAATCGAGCACACACCAAGGAGCCTAGGAGCATGCGTAGCTAGTTATGAGTTTATTTTGGAATTTTGATGTAAGTTTGATGTAAAGTGGTGCTAAATGAATATGCGCCCACTATTTTTGAGATGTAAAGGTTGTAACAAGTGTAAATGTATGAAAGGATACTGTATGAACTATGTTTATAGCCAAATGAATGGAAATGAGGGTTTTGCCCCTTTTGTGGAATGAATGCAATAGTGTATATTTGGCCGTAGCATAGCGAGATTTGAATGTATGTTGATTTGGACCACATGGACTTGTTAGATAGACTATTTTTATGCTTTTAAACTTGTCCATGAGTGGCCAGAGTGTGTGAGAGGCTATTTGGACCCGTTTTGGACCTTTGGGGTGCCAAAACTGGCATTTTTGAGAGCTCCGTCAAAGTATGACCGGATGAGCTCTTCTTGCCATGAAACTTGGTGTGCCTCTAGGGTTTGTAGAAAGCTTCTTGAGAAGCTAAAGTTGGTAATTTTTGGAGGACTAGAGAATATTTGGAGAATTGTTGAATTTGGAAAAATTTAATGGATTGGTCATGTACTATTCATCTAAACCAGAAAATGAAATCTGTGGCACTCATAGACCAAATGGATTCCAAATATGGTGAAATTTTATACACATAAACTAGAAAATCAAAGTGACTTATAGGAACTAGAATCACCGAAATCGGAGGTCTGTAGAGAGAGACTGGATCGTCTGAAGTTCTGTATCAGCATCAGGGAGCTCATCTGACCCCCGTCACTGTTCCATCAGTTTTCAGTGTGTAGGAGCTACTGAACTGATCTGGAATTATTTTTCTCCTCTCATAGACATCCGTAGCTTTCCGAATTGGTATAATGTTCCCAGATTGGATTTTTTTGGATTTAGTTATGAATTTTCGAAAGTCATGACAGCAAGCTGCACCAGAAACAGTGACAGCTGGACCTTCCTCCCATTTTCGATGTCAAACTTGGTCCAAATGCTGAGAATTTGATTGGGAATGATTTTTAGGGTAAATTTAACACTTACAGATTTCTAGAAAGCTAAAGTTTGCTACATTACCATTTTTCTACAATTTCTTATGATTTTCCAAAGTTAGAGCCAAAATATGACTTTTGGGCCCAAGTGAGAAAATGTAATTTTTCTGGTTTTTGGCTCTATACCCGTGGCTTATGGTTTGTTTTATGCTAGGTATGAGTTGTATAAGTGGAGTTTGAGTTGAGGATGCTTGAGATGGGTTCACAGGACCCACGGGGCAGAAGCTGAGTATATGAAACCCCGGTTTATAGCATGCAAATGCCACGGAAGAGTAGTGATTCTTTGAAAATCATATGGAACCGAGCCCGGTGAGAGGCTAGGTAGTGGTAGTAGATTAAGGTGTCACATTTTTTGATATCAGAGCAATGGTTCAGGCACTTTTGCTCAATGTTAGGCTCTTGAATGCTATAATTTACTGGTGTTTGGTGTGAATGGTCATGGAAGTTGTAGCATCCATATGCATATGTGTTGTGATAGTGTTGTGAACTGAGGATTGCTACTTCTTTTCAGACATGGTTGAGAGTAGACGGGGCAGAGGTAGAGGCAGAGGCAGACCGCCCAGGGCTTAGAGAGATGAGCCAGAGGTTCCTATTGAGACTAGGGATCCTCTGCAGGCCATCATGGATAGACTTGACCGGTATGAGGCCATGATGGGCCAGCACCAAGAGATGCTGGAGCAACAGAGATACATTGCCCAGCAGCAGCATGATATGATCATGCATTTGCAAGACACCTGGCTAGGCAAGAAGAAGCCAGAAGGGATGCCCCTGGACCTCAACCATCTACATCCAGCATTCCACCTGTACCTCCCCAGGAGCCTACTGCTCCACAGACCCAGATGCCTATCCAAAAAGTGTTGAAGCAGTTTAGGCAGAACAATCCACCCTCTTTTGACGGGGAATTGGATGCGGATAAGGCGGCGGCTTGGGTGATGCAGCTTAAGAAAATCTTCTCAGTGATGGATTGTACCACTGAGCAGAAAGCCCAGCTAGCCACTTTCATGCTAGAAAAGGAAGCTGATAGATGGTGGGAGAGTGCGAAACCCCTGATGGAGACCAAGAATATACAGATAACTTAGGAGACTTTCTTGGTCGAATTTTATGAGAAGTATGTCCCAAGTTCAGTGAGGAAGAAGAAAGAGATGGAGTTCATGGGCTTGAGACAGACTGATGAGATGACTGTGGATCAGTATGTGGCCAAGTTCATAGAGTTGTCTCGGTATTCCTCTTACCTCCAGAGGTATGATGATGAACCCTGGAGATGTGAGCAGTTTGAGACTGGTTTGAGGCCCCTGATTAGCGATAGAGTCACTCCACAGCGGATCAGGAAGTTTAATACTCTTGTGGATGTCAGTGGGGTGATTGAGATGAATCTGCAAGGTATCATGCCTACTGTGACGATGGCTAGTCAGAAGAGGGTTCCGGATTTAAAAAGGCCAAAACCAGATGAGGGTTCTAGTTTGACCCCTAGTAATAAGAGGAGAGACAAAGGGCCATGGAATAGAAAATCACAGCGAGGTGTGCCACCTCCGCGGGGCCAGTCATCCTTCCAGCAGTCTCCGGTGACATGTTACAAGTGTGGAAAGCCAGGGCACATTGCTAGACACTATCCTTAGATGGAGACAGCGCCTCCTACTAGACCACAGACCCAAGGCCGAGTGTTCGCCCTTACTCAGCAGGAAGCCAGCGCATCTCCCAGTTTGATCCGAGGTACGCTGTTAGTGAATGGCTTTCCTGTAGTTGCTATGTTTGATTTGGGTGCTAGTCACTCATATCTTATGATTGTGTGAGGAAATTGGGTCTGGTTGTTAGTGTCTTGCCATTTGACTTGTCTGTCATTACACCCACTGGAGGCCATGTGGTTACTTCCCATACTTGCTTGAATGTCACTGTCTAATTTAACCATTGTCATACCACTCTTGATTTGGTTTGTATGCCTTTCCATGAAATTGACTTGATTATTGGTATGAACTGGTTAGCTGCAAATAATGCCATACTTGATTGTGAACACCGAACCATTTCCCTACCTGCTTGTGGGACCATACCTAGGGTAGGAGCTGAGTTATCTTTTATGACTACTACCCAGGCTGAGAGATATTTAGAGTGTGGATATCAAGGGCTTCTAGTCTTTTTCTCTATTCAGGCTGAGGTAGAAGAAGGGATAGAGGAGATCCCAGTTGTCAGGGAATTCCCAGAGGTTTTTCCTAGAGAGTTTGATTTTAGTGGCCTACCCCCTGAGAAAGAATTAGAGTTCCCTATAGACATAGTGCCTGGGGCTGGACCGGTATCCAAGGCTCCTTACAGGATGGCTCCCGCCGAGCTTGCTGAGTTGAAAGAGCAGATAGAGGAATTGTTAGAGAAAGGGTTTATCCGCCCTAGTGTTTCACCTTGGGGTGCTCCGGTGTTGTTTGTGAAAAAGAAAGATGGTAGCTTACGGTTGTGTATAGATTACAAAGAGTTGAATAAAGTTACCATCAAGAATAAATATCCTCTCCCTAGAATTGATGATCTGTTAGATCAGTTGGTTGGGGCATTTGTGTTTTCTAAGATAGATCTTAGATCTAGTTACCACCAGTTGAGAGTAAGAACTGAAGACGTCTCTAAGACGGCTTTCAGAACGAGATATGGGCACTATGAGTTCCTTGTGATGCCATTCGGGTTGACGAATGCGCCTGCTGTGTTCATGGATTATATGAACAGGGTATTCAGACCGTATCTAGATCAGTTTATGGTGGTCTTTATTGATGATATTTTAGTGTATTCCCGATCTTTTGAGGAGCACGAAAGGCATTTGAGACTAGTCCTAGACACCTTGAGAGAGAAAAGGTTGTATGCCAAACTTAGTAAATGTGAGTTTTGGCTAACCGAGGTGCGATTCTTAGGTCATGTGATCTCACGAGATGGGGTTGCGGTGGATCCTCATAAAGTTGAGGCTGTGTTACAGTGGGATAGACCTAGAATGATCACCGAGGTTAGGAGTTTCCTAGGTTTGGCAGGGTATTATAGACGATTTATTCAGGACTTTTCTCGAATGGCCTTACCACTGACGAGGCTAACCAGGAAAGAGACACCATTTGTGTGGGATGAGAGATGTGAGAAGAGTTTCCAGGAGTTGAAACTCTGTTTGACCATTGCCCCTGTGCTGATTATCCCTGACCCTAGTGAACCATTTGTGGTTTATTGTGATGCTTCGGGCAAAGGGTTAGGCTGTGTGTTGATGCAGCAGGGTAGAGTAGTGGCATATGCCTCGAGGCAGTTGAGACCTCATGAGGAGAATTACCCCACACATGACCTGGAGTTAGCTGCCGTAGTGTTTGCTCTTAAAATTTGGAGACACTATCTGTATGGTGCGACCATAGAGATCTATAGTGACCACAAGAGTCTGAAATACCTGTTTGATCAGAAAGAACTCAATATAAGACAGAGGAGATGGATGGAATTCTTGAAAGATTATGATTATGTGTTGAAATATCATCCGGGTAAGGCCAATATGGTGGCAGACGCCCTGAGTAGAAAATCCATCCATGTAGTCCATATGATGATTAGAGAGCAGGAGCTCCTAGAGAAGTTCAGAGATTTGAACCTCTCTTGTCAGGTGGTATCGGGTAGATTGTGTCTGAGTGAAACCCGAATTGAGAATATCTTGAGAACCCAGATCTTAGATGCCCAGAGAGAGGATGAGTTCCTGAAACGGATCAGGAATGAGATTACCCAAGGTAAGACCTCAGATTTCAAGTTGTCTGAGGATGGCATGATAGTATATCGGGATAGAATCTGTGTGCCTAGTCAGAATGAGTTGAGAGAAAGCATTCTAGAAGAGGCACATAAAGTAAGTATACTATCCACCCAGGTGCCACCAAGATGTATCAGGATTTGAAAAAGATTTTCTGGTGGCCAGGGATGAAGAGCCATGTGACGGATTATGTGGCTAGATGCCTAGTATGTCAGAGGATAAAGATTGAACATCAGAAACCGGCTGGGTTGTTGCAATCTCTAGATATCCCTGAGTGGAAATGGGATAGTATAGCCATGGATTTTGTCATGAGGTTACCCAGGACATCCTCTGGACACGATGCTATTTGGGTAGTTGTGGATAGACTGACGAAGTCTGCACACTTTTTAGCTATTAAGGCTACTTATACACTGGATAGGTTGGCCCAGTTGTATATCAGAGAGATAGTGTGACTTTATGGAGTACCCAATAGCATAGCTTCGGATAGAGACCCCAGGTTCACATCGAACTTTTGGAGGTCATTGCAGCATGCCTTAGGGACCAGATTGCGGTTTAGTACTGCATATCACCCCTAGACAGATGGTCAGATTGAAAGGACCATCCAGACATTAGAAGATTTGTTGCGGGCATGTGTGCTAGAGATGAAGGGGAACTGGGATGCGTATTTACCATTAGCAGAGTTTGCTTATAATAACAGTTACTATTCTAGTATCCAGATGGCCCCTTATGAGGCTTTGTATAGGAGAAAGTGCAGATCCCCTCTGTGTTGGGTTGAGTTAGGTGAGAGGAGTATGATAGGACCTGAGATTGTGGACCAGACCACCTGACAGATAGAATTGATTAGAAAGAGGCTCCTCACGGCCCAGAGTAGACAGAAAAGCTATGCTGATAAGCGTAGGAGGCCGTTAGAGTTTGAGATTGGAGACCATGTATTCATTCGAATATCTCTAATGACGGGAGTAGGTCGGTCAATGAGGGTAAGGAAGCTCAGTCCTAGGTATATTGGTCCATTTGAAATCCTTGAGAAAATTGGACCCGTGGCTTACCGAATAGCCTTGCCTCCTAACCTAGCCCAAATACACAGTGTTTTTCATATTTCCCAGTTGAAAAAATATTTACCAGATTCCTCACATGTCATAGAATATGAGCATGTACAATTGCAGGAAGATCTTTCCTATGTAGTGAAACTGGAGAGAATTGTGGATGCTAAGCTGAAATAGCTGAGAAGCAAGAGCATTCCTCTGGTGAAAGTGATCTGGAGAGGTCTGACATCTGAGGAAGCAACTTGGGAATTGGCGGATGAAATAAGGCAAAAATATCCAGAGTTATTCCCTTGAGGTAAGTCTTTAAATTTCGAGGACGAAATTTCTTTTAAGAGGGGTAGAAATGTAACAACCGGGAAAAAGAAAAAGAAAGGAAAAGAAAGGAAGTGAAATCTGGAAATTTTCGGAATCCAGAATTTCTGCCAAGTCCTCTCGCAATAGTGAGAAATGGTCTCGCTACAGCGAGAGTGCTTGTTCGCAATAGCGAAGGCGATTCTAGCTATAGCGAGTGCTGGCAGCAGCCCATACAAAAACCAGGGAGCAGCCCACTGTAGCGTGCACCATAGCGAGAGTGAGGTCTGGAACTGACGCGAGTTCGCCATAGCGAATGGTATATCTCGCCATAGCGAAGGGAACTGACACGAGCTCGCTGTAGCGAAGGTTACACCTCGCCATAGCGAAGCCAAATTACACGAGCTCGCTATAGCGAAGGTTAGTTTTCGCCGTAGCGAGAGTCAGTCCAGAAGAGAGTAAATAGCGAGATTTAGACTTCATTAAACGCCCAAACTCATTTCTTCTCTCATATCTGCCCTAGACTTCGACCCAAGGAGAAAAAAGAGGCGTGGAGAGTGAGAGAGATCAAGAGAAGGAGGAAGAGCAAAGGAAAGGTAAGGAAACTTCCCCCATTTCTCTTTAGATTTCTGATCCCCTCCCTTTGCCCTCTTTTCCTACGGTTTTGATTGTGAAAATGGTTAGATTTTGGGCATGGGTCAGAAGAGGGAAAGTGGAAAACACCTTTGAATCATTGTGTTTTCTTTGAAAATGTTGTTTTCCACTACCATGGGAGCTTGAGAGAGAGAAAGGGGTGATGGCATTCTAGAGAGAGAGAGAGGACTCTACGTTCTGGTATGTAGGAGAATTGATTTGATGATTCCATGTTAAGAGAGTAATTCCATGCTCTTTAATTGTGTCTAGGCTCAAGTGAAACACCTCCATCAAGGTGTGATTGTGAACCTAAGGAGGGAGAGGAGAAATTGAAAGGAAAAGCTAGTGTTGGCTTTGGCTCATAAGGTAGCTCCCTCTTCCCACTCTTTCTTGTTGCATTCTTGGATATGATAGTCATTGTATGCTATGTATATGCTTTTTGTGTGGAATATGCCATATGCTATTGCTTTGATGCATTGAATGCCAATATGCTTGTGTGATGAATTGTGAGAATTGCTCGGGTATGGTAGTGCCGAAAGTCCCATGAGATGGGTGAGGTGAAGCCGAAAGTCTCTTGAGATAGGTGAGACAAGGCCAAAAGTCTCAAACGAGTGAGGCCAAGTCAAAAGTCCTTAAACTCGGGTGAGGCCATCCAAAAGTCCCTAGACTCGGGTGAGGCTAGACCAAAAGTCCCTAGAGCTTAATTTTGGCATTATTGTGATTTCCATAGCATGTACATCGTGTGTTGGTTGTTTGAGAATAGCTAAGTGTTTATTCACATGCCTTGACTTGTTATATGCCTTGATTGCTTACTTGATTGAGTGCATGAGCTACTGAGATTCCCTGAATCTCACCCCTTCCCCTCCCAACTAAATATGCTAGGTGGAGCTCAAGGAGAACCGAGCACACACCAAGGAGCCTAGGAGCATGCGTAGCTAGTTATGAGTTTATTTTGGAATTTTGATGTAGGTTTGATGTAAAGTGGTGCCAAATGAATATGCGCCCACTATTTTTGAGATGTAAAGGTTGTAACAAGTGTAAATGTATGAAAGGATACTGTATGAACTATGTTTATAGCCAAATGAATGGAAATGAGGGTTTTGCCCCTTTTGTGGAATGAATGCAATAGTGTATATTTGGCCGTAGCATAGCGAGATTTGAATGTATGTTGATTTGGACCACATGGACTTGTTAGATAGACTATTTTTATGCTTTTAAACTTGTCCATGAGTGGCCAGAGTGTGTGAGAGGCTATTTGGACCCGTTTTGGACCTTTGGGGTGCCAAAACTGGCATTTTTTAGAGCTCCGTCAAAGTATGACCGGATGAGCTCTTCTTGCCATGAAACTTGGTGTGCCTCTAGGGTTTGTAGAAAGCTTCTTGAGAAGCTAAAGTTGGTAATTTTTGGAGGACTAGAGAATATTTGGAGAATTGTTGAATTTGGAAAAATTTAATGGATTGGTCATGTACTATTCATCTAAACCAGAAAATGAAATCTGTGGCACTCATAGACCAAATGGATTCCAAATATGGTGAAATTTTATACACATAAACTAGAAAATCAAAGTGACTTATAGGAACTAGAATCACCGAAATCGGAGGTCTGTAGAGAGAGACTGGATCGTCTGAAGTTCTGTATCAGCATCAGGGAGCTCATCTGACCCCCGTCACTGTTCCATCAGTTTTCAGTGTGTAGGAGCTACTGAACTGATCTGGAATTATTTTTCTCCTCTCGTAGACATCCGTAGCTTTCCGAATTGGTATAATGTTCCCAGATTGGATTTTTTTGGATTTAGTTATGAATTTTCGAAAGTCATGACAGCAAGCTGCACCAGAAACAGTGACAGCTGGACCTTCCTCCCATTTTCGATGTCAAACTTGGTCCAAATGCTGAGAATTTGATTGGGAATGATTTTTAGGGTAAATTTAACACTTACAGATTTCTAGAAAGCTAAAGTTTGCTACATTACCATTTTTCTACAATTTCTTATGATTTTCCAAAGTTAGAGCCAAAATATGACTTTTGGGCCCAAGTGAGAAAATGTAATTTTTCTGGTTTTTGGCTCTATACCCGTGGCTTATGGTTTGTTTTATGCTAGGTATGAGTTGTATAAGTGGAGTTTGAGTTGAGGATGCTTGAGATGGGTTCACAGGACCCACGGGGCAGAAGCTAAGTATATGAAACCCCGGTTCGTAGCATGCAAATGCCACGGAAGAGTAGTGATTCTTTGAAAATCATATGGAACCGAGCCCGGTGAGAGGCTAGGTAGTGGTAGTAGATTAAGGTGTCACACAACACATAAAGGACTAGAAATTATCAAGATTGTTTCCTATCACTAATATGTTATCAACAAAAATGAGAACAATAATAACTTCTGATTGTATTTTGAGCACACCTAAAGAATTGTCCCCTTTGATCCTTTGGAATCCCCAACTTAGTAGAGTGGTTTGATGCCTATCAAACTAGGCTCCAGGTGCTTGTCTAAGGTTGTTAAGAGCCTTTAACATTTGATTAGGATCTTCAAATCTCTCTTGTTGAGTCAGATATAGACACTGTTTCTTGAAGGTGGCCATTTAGAAAGGTATTGTTAATGTCCAATTGTTTGACTTCCTAATATTGAGAGACACTGCTAATGTAAGTATTATCCAAGTTGTGGAAGCTTTAGCCATAGGACTATAGGTTTCTTCAAATTCAATTTTAGAGCCCTATTGAAACCCCTTTACCATAAACCTAGCTTTATACCTTTGCATAGTACCATTTGCGTTGCAGTTAGTCTTGAAAAACCACTAGCAATCTACTACGTTCAATTGATTATTGTAGAGAACAAGGGTCCAAGTGTTATTTTTTATGAGAGCATTAAATTCTCCCATCATTTCCTTTCTTTAGTAAAGTGTTAAGAGCATCTTTTACTCTTGTAGGTTTAGCAGTGGCTTTTAATTTAGCTTGTGTATTTTGGTTTGAAAATTCCCTTTTTACTCCTTGTAACCATTTGATGACCTTGTGTTTCTTATTCTGCCTCCTGACTTTGAGAAGAAATTTAAGCCGAATCCACATAGGTATTATTTTTAGTAATGTCCATTTCTAACACTGGACTAGAGATTCCAATGTCTACAAATTTGTAGAATAAATGGAAGTAGTAGCCTGAGACATATCAGAATGCAAAATTGCTGTAGAGGAAGTTAGAGGTAACTCTTGTAAAGTTGATGACATTTCACTCCTTTTTAGTAATTTGGCCATTATAAAAATCTTTTTAGTAATTTTATATATAGATAATCACTATAAAAAAATAACAAATTTACGATGGAATTTAGCGACAAAATTTTGTTCTATCGTAACTTTATTTCAAATCCGTCACTAATTCCGTCACAGAAATTAGCGACAGAATTAGCGACGAAAAATTTCTGTCACAATAATGTCTGTTGCTAATCCATCACAAATCAAGTTAGTGATAGAATTTAGCGACGGAAAGTTCCATCAGTAATAAGCGTGATAGTCAATTCTAGTTTTGCGATGGAATTTCAAACAGAATATTGTGTCACTAATTTATCGACGGAATTAGTGACAGAATTTTTGTCACAAACCAATCCGTTGCTAAATCCATCACAGATTATTTAAATATTATTATTTAACAATTTGTATGATATAATGACTTAAATATACATATGTATATATGAAACTATTGCAAATTAGTTAAATATTATTAATTGTGTGTATATATATTATAATTTAATAATTTATATATTATAATTTAAATTAATAATTTAATAATTTCAATATCAAAATAGTAAAATGTGATAAATACTAATGTGCTTAATTATTCTATGAGCAATAAAAGGCCTTCATCATGTTCAAAAATTAGAAAATGTATAATTTATTTATTTTAAATCATAAGTTAATATAAATATAAAATATATTTAATCAACTAAAAATAGGAAAAAAGTTTGCAAATTTAAAATTATAATTTAAACAACTATGTTTAAGGAATGATTGTATTAAGAATATACAAAATAAATAAAAGTGAAATAAACATTTCACTCAACAAAATTCAAAAGATAAATGATATAAAAAAATTATGATAATATATCTCTTTTCCAGAATTTTACAAATATTAAAAATGACTCCACTCAATTATTATCCTTCAATCACGTCACTTGTCTCTCACCTCTTTATGTTCATAATCAGTTTTCCCTCTTTGTTATGATGTAAACATTTAGTTAAATTCACACATTTTTCGTGTTGTTTCTGTAACAATCAGAAAAAAGAAAAGAAAAAAAAAAAGAAGGAAGGAAGCTGAAAATTTTTGAAATCCTGAAAATTTTCTAAGTCTTCTCGCTATAGCGAGAAATGGCCTAGTTATAGCGAATGTACTTGTTCGCTATAGCGAGAAATGATCTAACTATAGCGAAGGTACCTGTTCGCTATAGTGAAAATGCTTTTAGCTATAGCGAGTGGGGGCATTCCATACAAAAACCAGGGAGTTATTCGCCGTAGCGCACGCCATAGCGAAAACGGAGGTCTGGGACTGATACGTGCTCACCGTAGCGAAGGTTAAATTTCACTATAGCGAAGGTTGGTCCGGAAAAGCGTAAAGAGGGAGAATTTAACTTTTTAAAACGTCCCCAATTCATTCTTTTTCTTTTTCTGACCTAAGCTTCGACTAAAGAAGAGAAAAGAGGCGTGGAGAGAGAGAGAGAGACCAAGAGAAGGAAGGAAGAACAAAGAAAATGTAAGCAAGCTTGAGATTTTCCTCTCTTTTCTTCTTAGCATCTTGCTCTTTTCTCTTTGCCCTCTCTTTCTATGGTTTTGCTTGTGAAATTAGTTAGATTTTAGGCATGGGTCAGAAGAAGGAAAGTGAAAAAAAACCACTCTTGAACTTCTTTGCCTTCCTTGAGAATGTTGATTTTACTAGCTTAAGAACTTGAGAGAGAGAAAGAGGTGGTGAAACTTTAGAGAGAGAGAAAGAACCTTTAGGTTCTTATATGGTTCTTATATGTTAGAAGGGTTTGCTCTGAAGAACCCCTAAGAGTTGTTGAGTTATGAGAGAGTAATCCATACTCTTTGTTGTGTCTAGGCTCAAGAGAAGCACCTTCATCAAGGTGTGATTGTGAAACCAAGAAGGGAGAAGAGGAATTGAAAGGAAAGGCTTGTGTTGGCTCATAAGGTAGCTCTTTCCACTCTTTCTTGATGCATTCTTAGATGTAATAGTCTTGTATGCTTGTGTATATGCTTGTTGTGTGAGACATGCCATATGTTATTGCCTTGATGCATTGGTACCAATATGCTTATGTGTTAGATTGTGAGAATTGCTCGGGTGAGGTAGTGCTAAAAGTCCCTTGAGATGGGTGAGGTAGAGCCGAAAGTCCCTGAGGCTGGGTGAGGCAAGGCCAAAAGTCTCATACCTGAGTGAGGCCAAGCCAAGAGTCCCGAAACCAAGGGTGAGGCCATCCAAAAGTCCTTAAACTTAGGTGAGGCTAGACCAAAAGTCCCTAAAGCTTACTTGTGGCATTGATATGGTTTTCATGACATGTAAATCCTGTATTGTATGATTGTGAATGGTTGATGCTTATTTGCATGTTTTAACTTGTTTATATGCCTTGATTACTTCCTTGAATGAGTGTATGAGCTACTGAGATTCCATGAATCTCACCCCCTTCCCTCCCTCATCTTAACATGTTAGGTGGAGCTCAAGGAGATTCAAGTGCACACCAAGGAGCCTAGGAGCATGTTTAGATAGATGTTAGTGTATTTTGGGTTCTTTTGATGTAAAGAGGTGCCAAAATAATTATACACCTACTATTTTTGAGATGTAAATGTTGTAGCAAGTGCAAATGTATGGAAAAATGATGTATAAACTATGTAGAGAGCCAAAACAATGAAAATGTGGGATTTGCCCCTTTTGTGGTTTGTATGCAATAGTGTATTCTAGCCCGTAGCATAGTGAGTTTGAAATGTATGGTGATTTGGACCACTTGGATATTTTATGTATGCTATGTTCATACTTTAAAACTTGTCCATGAGGTGCTAGAACATGTGGGAGCCCATTTGGACCCACTTTGAACCGTTTTGGGTGCCAAAACCGCCAAATTTGTGAGCTGCGTCAAAGTATGACCAAATGAGCTCTTCTTGATGTGAAATTTGGCATGCCTCTAGAGTTTGTAGAGATCTTCTTGGAAAGCTAGAGTGGGTAATATTTGAAGGTCTAAGGAATATTTGGCAAATTGTTGAAGTTGGGAAATTTTGATAGTTTGGTCATGGTACTGTGTAACTGGTCCGAAAATAAATCTGTGTCATTCATGGACCAAATGGAGTCTAATTGTCATGAAACTTTATAAGCATAAACTAGATGACCACAGTGACCTATAACAACTAGAATCACCTAAATCTGAGGTCTGTAGAGAGAGAATGAACCTTCTGAAGTTCTACATCAGCATCAGGAAAGCCATCCAACCTTCGTTACTGTTCCATCAATTTTCGAGGTCTAAGGCTACTAAACTGATCTGGACTTATTTTTTTCCTCTAGTTGACATCTGTAGCTTTCCAAATTGGTATAGTTTGCCTAGATTGGATTTTTTTGGATTTAGTTATGAATTTCTGAAGTTCATGACAGTAAGCTGCACTAGTATCAAGGACAGCCAGACCTCTGTCTCATTTTCGATGTCAAACATGGTCCAAACGCTGAGATTGTGGTTGGGAATTATTTTTAGTGTACATTTAACACCTATAGATTTCTAGAAAGCTATGGTTTGCTAGATTCCCATTTTTCTATAACTAGTTATGAGTTTCCAAAGTTAGAGCCAAAAATCTGACTTTTTGGCCCATTTAAGAAAATGCACTTTCTTGGTTTTTGCCTTCATATCTGTGGTTTATGGCTTGATTTATGATATGTATGAGTCGTATACATGGAGTTTGAGTAGAGAATGTGAATGATGGGTTCACAAGACCCACGAGGCAAAAGATGAGTGTTTGAAACCCCATTTTATAGCATGAAAATGCTACGGTTTGTACTTGTTCTTTGGAAATAATATGAAATCAAACCCAGAGGGAGGCTAGATGGAGTTAATACATTATGGTGTTACAGTTTCTCTATTTCTATTAGCACTTTCTTAAGTGATCATGTCAAGGTTTTTTCTTCTTCAAAGACTAAATCTTTCTTTCATTTAAATTTCAAATCTCTCAAATTCTCTTGAAAGATGTAAAGATTAAATACCAACAGGTGCGAAATCAAAAAAGGAGTGGAAGGCATGATCTAAAATCTAATACATATTCTATAGTTATGTAGTTAGAGAGAAAGAGTAATATAAAAAAGTATGTATCCGATTTACTCTATTTTTACACCTATTCTTTTTTTTTTTCTTCAATCTCTTTTAATTACACTATATGCAAAAATATAATTAATAATTTTTTGTTATTTTCTTGCATTTTCAATTGAGATTTGATTTTTGTTGGTCCATAGTTGTTTCCAATTACATGTGCAATAAATTTTCATTTCCTACCCATAGAGTCCAAGGGATAAGAAAGCTTTTTTTTTTTTTTTCCCTCCGAACAAAGAGAAAAAACTTGTCAAGATGATTGTTCTTAACATGAAAATTATCATAATACGATGTTAACTTTGGTTTATCACTCTATTAAATTTTGCTAAGTAAATTATTTAATTACCCAATTCCTAATTTATAAAAAATAAAAATAAATATTAGTAAATTTAACTATAACATAATGTTGTATTCATTAAATAAGATGAAAAATAATTTTTTTAAGACTATATAGTAATTTATGTTGTTAAATCATAAAAAGTTATGTTACATATAATTTTGTTTATGTAAAATTTTTTATATCAATTATGAGTTCATTATATCTTTTTTTTTTTTATTTTCGCTCTCCTAATAATTTATGTTTAGATTTGCTAACGACTAGAGGCCTTAATAGTTGTAGTGTAAGTCTTGATTTTTAATTTTCGTTGTCATTGGACTAGTGCTGACGGCCGAAGGCTTGACTAGTTGTAGTGTGTCTTGTCTTTTTTGTTTTAATTGTCACTGAATTTGTGCTGATGGCCAGAGGCTTGATTAGTTGTAGTGTGTGTCTTGTCTTTTTTGTTTTAATTGTCACTGAACTTGTGCTGATAGCCAGAGGCCTGACTAGCTATAGTTTGAGTTTTTATTTTTTGTTTTCATTGTCACTGGACTTATGCTAATAGCAGGAGGTTTAACTAGTTATAGTGTGAGTCTTCATTTCGTGTTTTAATTGTCATTGGACTTATGCTGATGGCTGGATGTTTGACTAGCTGTAGTGTGAGTCTTTATTTTTTGTTTCGATTGTTACTAGACTTGTACTGATAGTTGAAGGCCTGAATAGTTGTAGTATGAGTCTTTATTTTTTGTTTTAATTATCACTGAACTTATGTTGACGGCCAGAAGCCTAACTAGTTATAGTGTGAGTCTTCATTTTTTATTTTGTCACTAGGATTATGTGATCCTTTATTTAATATTTTTTTACTTATTTAGTTGCTCTGTGGCTATTAACATGACATATTCTTTCCATATACCTAATTATGTAATTTCAATATTTGATAACTTTGATTGTAATGGCTAAATATATTTGTAATTTCAAAATATTTATTCCTCATTATATGATCACATTTCATGTTAATACTATATGATAGAAAAGATGCTTAAATATATGCATACTTTTGGTTTTGGATGCATTGTCATTATTTTCCTTATTGTAAAATTGTATTTCTTTACTTCCTTTAATAGGATGATTATTTAATGCCAGAGCTTCTACTTAGGACTCAACAAGCATAGCGTCAAATGATGTAGAAAATGATAATGAAGTCACCTTATGGTTGGAGGTTGTTGGTGGTAAAAATAAGAAGGGTCGCATTTTTGGGGTAGGATCTGAGGCTCAAGATATTGATGTTATCTATTCTCGTGGGACCTCTTCTTCCGTTTATAACTTAGAACTCCATTTAAATTTTGAAAAAGAATTATGTAGGAGGATTGCCATAGAAATAGCACCTTTAAGACAGGAGAATCAAGAGCTTAGAGAGCAGAATCAATGTATAATAAAGCAGAATCAACGTATCATAGGACAGCATCAAGAAATCTTGTCTCTACTAAATCAACATCAGTAAAGACTAAATAGGTTGCAAGATCTTGAATCATGGTTATCTCGTACTCCATCAGATCTTGATGATTGTCCTCCACCATAAAGATAATTTTCCCTTATTTGAAGACATGTTTTGTTGACAATTGTTATAATTTGTTTTAGAATGGTTATCATTTAATTAAGAATCATTTTAATATATTTGTTACTTTTTTATTAAATATTATTGTGCTTATATACTTTATTAGATAGAGAGAAATACTTAAACGAAGCGAAATTTTATTATTTAATGATAATATTATTTTTAATTAACCTTACTTTATTATGCTTTTATTGTATATTATTGGATAGGTAGCAAATTAATATTGAGGTTAAATTTTAAAAAAAATCACAAAATAAAAAATTATATTAGCGACAGAATATTCCGTCGTAAATCCGAAGGAATAATCTGTCACAAATTTATTGGTGATTAGTGACGGAATATTTTGTTATAGATTCATCAGTAATCAGTGACGGAATTTTCGTCACTGATCCATTGTTAATTAGTGACGAAATATTTCATTACAAATCTGTTGGTAATTAGCGATGGAATATTTGGTCACAGATCCGTCAGTAATTAGTGATGAAAAATTCGGTTACTGATCCATCACTAATTAGTGACAGAAAAATTTGTCGCTAATTTGCCACTAATCAGATACGGAATACTTTGTTGCTAATTAGTGACAAAATATTTTGTCGCTAATTAGTGACAAAATATTTTGTCACTAATCCGTCGCTAACTTTCCATCACTAATCCATCACAAATTCAGAATATGCTATCCTTATATTAGCGATGGAATTCTTTTTTGTGACAGAACCTTCTATCACTAATTAGCGACGGAATTCCAAAATCCGTCGCTAATTCATTTAGCGACGGAATTATCCATATTTAGCGACGGAAAATTCTGTTGTTAATTTTTGTTTTTCTTATAGTGAATCATTACTCAAAATCTAAAATAGAATAAAATTAAATTCTTATATTATTTTAATTAAGTAACTATATATTCAAAATGATCTGAAATAATTATTATGATAATTCGTACAAACGGCAATAATGTGTAGCTTTTTGCTTTGACCCTGCCCCATGGACCAAGATCATATAACGATACAGGTTTGGTGCTGCTCTTTATATTAGTTTGGACGGCCCAAATTTTCCTTTTTCCTTTTTTTTTTAATCTTAATAATTTTTGTTAAGTTAACAGTTGAAAAACTGTTTTTATTATATATTCTTTATTCTACAATATATATATATTGAAATACAAAAAAAAAGAGAAAAATTTGGGTCATATAGGTCAAATCTAGATGGCCATGGTGAAGAGTAGAGTCTACTCCGTTCACATCATACAACAATGACTTGTTATTTGTGTTCGTCTGTGTCGCCTTTTGTGATTTAAACAAGGATTAAAGCAGGAAGAACAAAATGATAGCTCGCATTTGAGTGGGGAGAACACTCCGAGCGGCTATACTTCATTCATTACTGCTTCTCTTTCCCAAGGAAGGTTTCACAAGGGTTTTTCGAAGCATACATCCAAACACACCACACCCTAAAACACAAATAAACCAGAATATCATATACTACTTCCAAACAAAGGCAAAACTGTGACAGGACAAAAGGCTCTAAGGTTGACTGAAAATATTCCACAATCATTTCTAAGGAAGAAGATATGATTGGCCAATTATTTATGGACAGGCCAGGCCCAATGATTGGTTAAGATGGGGCAAAATAATCAGGCATCCAAGCAAGCCTTCTCTTCTCTTGTATCTCCTTGTTTATGTTCTGGCCTTATCCTCCACTTGGGCTGGCTTGCTTGGTTCAGATGTGACCGTCTACTTTGTTGTTCCTTACCACAATTGCATTTACAAATGGGACAATTGATTATTGTGATTTATATTTTGCTATGTAATCTGATTTATTTTATGATTAAAATTATTTAATTCAATTTTAAATTATAGTTCAGATAAATTATAAATTTAAGACAAACATTATTTATTTATCAAAATATAAATAACAATAATATTTAAGTTTTTATTATTACAAGTACACGGTAGGGGTTTTTGTCTTTGATTAGCGTCACTCTCGCAGCTGGCTGGAAGTTTCTCTGCCCTTATATATTGACTTTAATAGTCACGTTCGGTCCTGCACATTATCTCACCATGGTATCTTATACGAACTAAATGAGAAATTGAAAATTTCTGCAAGAAATAAGATGGTTAAGAAAAAGAAGAATAGCAAAACTATAGAGATTTCACCGGCAGTAACTAATATGACGATTATTAGATGAACCGATTGAACAATTTATAATCCAAAATATATTTGACGAAATGGCATTTTTTTTAATAAAAACAATAATATAGATAAGTCACTTTAACATTAGTCATATATTTGAAATCCTTTTTCATTCTTACACCTATGCTTGTTAAATTCCACAGTATCTATATCCTACACTCTTTGCAAAATAACATTTTGATTGGCAAATACTTGATGGCAAATAAGAAAAAAAAGGCCGATATGTCCCAATATTTTGAAGATTGCGTTCCCTATATCTTTTTCACTATATTCTATTATAGAAGGATAGCTGTTATCAGTGACTTAAAAACACATTGTCATCGCAAACTCATAATGACAATCACATAAATTATAGTAAAGTAAAAAAAACGACAAATTTTGCTCATTTTAAATTTATGACAACTCCCTAAATGCTTACGCATTTTTTTTTCATATTCAAAACAGACAATATCTTATAATGATAACTTTATTTTTAAACTATGATATGGTGATGATATCCATTTAAAAAATCATTAGCTTAAAATATTAAACCAGTATACCATACTATATAACATAAATTATAAGATTTACTGGAGGGTGTGGATTTAAAACATTATTCGTTTTCATTAAGATTGGGAATTATGAATGATAAAAAAAATAAAATAAAAAAGCTTTTCTATGTTGTTATTAATGAAACTATAACATAAAACAAAATTTACGTACTAGTTCATTGTTCTGTTTACTATTAAATTTTTTAATAAAATTATAACATATAAGCAAAATCTTTTGAAAACTCAGCCGTTAAACTGTAAAGAATTATTCACTTGATGTTTTACACAAAAACTTGATAAAAGGTACTTTCTAATTATGGATGGAAAAGAAAAGAAAAGAAAAGAAAATAATGCTTTATTAAGCGGTTAATAATAAATATATGATGTTATAAAACAAAATTTATAAAAAAGCCAGTTTTTAGTTATTTGCTATTAAATTTTTTAATAAAATTATCACATATGAGCAAAATCTTTTGAAAACCCATATTGCTCCTGAAAGAATACCTATGGTTAAAAAGATAAAACCTAGACTAATAATACCATAACTCTAATGATTCAATTGTTGAATAAATTGAGACCTGTTCCTCTTGAAGTAAAAAAAAAAAAAAAACACTACAAAAAAATAGCAAATTTGCAACAGAATTTAGCGATGGAATGTTGTTCTGTCGCAAGTTTATCACAAATCCATCGATAGCGACAAAAATTTTCCATCACAAATATTTTTATCATTAATCCGTCACAAATCAAGTTAGTGACAGAGTTCAGTGACAAAAAGTTCTGTCACTACTAAGTGCGATAATCAATTCTTGTTTTGTGATAGAATTTTGTGACTGAATATTCTGTCACTAATTTTGCGACAGAATTAGTAATGGAATTTCCATCACAAAGGTTTCTGTCACTAATCTATTGCTAAATCAGTCGCAGATTATTTAAATATTATTTTCTAATAATTTATATGATATAATGACGGATATATATATATATATATATATATGAAACCATTCAAAATTAGTTAAATATTATTAATTATATATATATATATTATAATTTAATAATTTATATATTATAATTGAAATTAATAATTTAATAATTTTAATATCAAAATAGTAAAGTGTGATAAATACTAATATGCTTAATTATTCTATGAGCAATAAAAGGTCTCCATTCATGTTCAAAAATTAGAAAATGTATAGTTTATTTATTTTAAATCATAAATTAATATAAATATAAAATATATTTAATTAACTAAAAATAGTAAAAAAAAGTTTGCAAATTTAAAATCATAATTTAAACAACTGTGTATAGGGAATGATTGTATTAAAAATATACAAAATAAATAAAAGTGAAATAAATATTTCACTCAACAAAATTTAAAAGATAAATGATATAAAGAAATTATGACAATATGTCTTTTTTCTAGAATTTTACAAATATTAAAAATGGCTTCACTTGGCCATTGTCCTTCAATCACGTCATCTATCTCTCACTTCTTTGTACTCCTAATCGGTTTCTCCTCTTTGTCATGGTCTCAGTTAAATTCACACATTCTTCGTATTGTTTTTCTATTTCTGTTAGCATTTTTCTTAAATGATCGTGTCAAAGTTTTTCCTTTTCCGAAGACTAAATCTTTCTCTCATTTAAATTTTAAATCTCTCAAATTCTCTCAAAAGAAGCAAAGACTAAAAACTAATAAGTGCAAAATCAAAAAAGGAGATGAGGGTATGATCTAAAATCCAATACATATTCTGTAGTTATGTAGTTAGAGAGAAATAGTAATATAAAAGAGTATGTATCCAATTTACTTTATTTTTACACCTATTTTTTTCCCCTCAATCTCTTTTAATTACATTATATGCAAGAATATAATTAATATCCTTTTTTATTTTCTTTCATTTTTAATTGAGATTTGATTTTTGTTAGTTCATATTTGTTTCTAATTACATGTGCAATAAATTTTCATTTCCTACCCATGAGAGTCCAAGGGATTAGAAAAGCTTCTTTTTTCCCTTCTAACAAAAGAAAAAAACTTGTCAAGATGATTGTTCTTAATATGAAAATTATCATAATACGATGTCAACTATAGTTTATCAATTTATTAAATCTTGCTAAGTAAATTATTTACTTACCTAACTCCTAATTTATAAAAAATAAAAATAAGTATTAGTAAATTTAACTATAACAAAATGTTGTATTTATTAAATAAGATGAAGAATAATTTTTTTTTGTAGACTACATAATAATTTATATTGTTAAATTATAAAAAGGTATGTTACATATAATTTTGTTAATGTAAATTTTTTATATAAATTATGAGTTCATTATGTTTTTTTTTTTAATTTTCACTCTTCTAATAACTTATGTTTAGATTTGGCCCTAAGTATGGTTAATTGTTTTTTTCAACAATTCACTATTATATAATTGGGCTTTTAAAAAAATTTCCTTATGTATTATATATTTATTGAAGGATTTGAAAATAAATATCTATAGAATTTTACCTAAGCTTAGTACTTTAATATATACTTGTGTGTGTGTGTGTGTGTGTTTTGGAATTATATACTATAGTAGAAGAAAAGTTCATAGTTTTTGTTCTCTCAATCTACTTTGAAAGTTTTTTAATCCCACTTAAATTGGAGTCAAGGTCATGTTTTTCTTTAATTATGTAGGCTTTTTAATTTATATATATATATATATATATATATATATATGATAATATTGAAGTTGTTATATTTGATATAATAAATGAATATTGACTTAGTTATTGTTCATGCTTTAATATTATTTTATTATGTAATAACTTTTCGATTTTGATAATAAGTTTAACTACTATTACTTTATTATGAAATAAAGATGCTTTTTTTACTTAAAAAAAAAGAGAAGAATTTGTGTCTATTGAGATGAGTAATTTTTTTTTCTAATAAAAACCTAAAAACTTGAAATTTAAAATTCATCATACTTTATACTAAAATTTAATTGAATAACATCTCACCAAAAAAAATTAATTAAATAACTCATAAATCAATTTGATCAGAAGAAGATGTATTTCTAGTAAATAAAATCACTATTTATTTATAATTTTTTATAAACTAAAAATAAAACAAATATGGTAAATTATTAAACTTATTTAAAGAAATTAAAAAGGATAATTTAAAAATAATAATAGCTAACATATATAGTATAGGGATTCAATGAATAGGTTAATAACAGGTCAATAAGATAAGGAGACCTAAAATGTATTGGAAGGATTGTTTTTGGTAAGTAGAAGAAATAAAATAACACAAAAGTTTTCTTAGAAAAAAGTGAGCCAATTAAGGAGGCTTTATAACATAATGGAAATACAGTTTTTAGCCTTCAAATTGGTTTTATCTTTTACTTTCTACAATGACTTAAATATTTATAATCTTTTTTTCATCTATAAAGAAATAAGAATTAAACAAATTTAAGACATATTAATCATTCTCCTACTTTAATTTAAAGTTATAAGTTATGTAAGAGAAACTCAATTTCTCAAAAAATTATATGGTCAACAACACTATTTATTAATCAAAGCTATTTTTATAATTGAAATCACTTCTTTTAATTTTAAACTATGATGGAATTATATTTTAAATTTTAAATAAGAAATATTTATTAATCAAAATAAAGATGCGATTCATATATACAACTTGATAACCTCTCTAAATTCATGTCTTTTCAACACATTTTCCTTGACTTGTGCATATCTTTTGGTGTATTTTTGCATATAATTCATACTTTAAATGGAAAAATATGCCTTTTTGATAGTTAAGCTTAATTATCTCATTTTCAGATTAATTATGCAATTTTAACTCTATTTTAGGATACTTTTTATACTTTTAATTTATCCATAGTTTTATACTTTTGTAGATAAATGTTTTAGATAAGCCACTAGAAGCTAAGATGCTTGTTGGAAGCCTAGTTTGGTAGAAGACTATTTGCCTTCGCCAAATAAATATTTAGCCGTGGCCAATACTTTCATGGAGGAGTAGAACAATCCAGTGAAGGTTTAGCCACGACCAATTAATATGTTAGCCGTAGGCAATACTTTCATGGAGGAGCAAAACAATCCAGAGAAGGTTTATCTGAGGCCAATTAATACATTATCTGCAGCCAATACTTAGACAAAGAAGCCGGAGTGAACTTGAGCCTTCTTAGCCACAACGAACTATAGTTTACTAAAACATTGCATTTTGAGGCTGAACAGATGCTAGGGCTTTAAATATCCCTCATTTTTTACTAAAGAGGATCGTTCGTCATCTGGGCTGCCTGGGGAGCTTGTGTGCGAGGGTTTGGAGAATTTGGAAGTGGTTGGAGCCAAGGATTGAAGTTTTAGAGAGATTTAAAGTTTTTTCCTTTGGTTTTCCTTATTCTTTTTTTATATATATATATATATTATGCTATGGCTTCGATTTCCTTGTATCCTTGTACTCCTTTTTCACCAGTGTAGAGAATCTGCATGCCATCCCCCCTGTCAAAAACCCTAAACCATTCTCATTCCCTCGCATGCAATACTCCTTTTCGTTCAAAGCTCGTTGTTGCTGCTATCTAAAGCTCCATCAAAGGTCATTGTTGGAGCTCTTGTTAACCAAATTCTCTCCTCCAACAACTAAGGTTGGTCCCTCTCTTTCCCTTTCTCCATCATCTTCACAAAAGTAATATATATATACTTTCTTTTCTTTGTTTCATTCTGTTCTTTGAGCACAAAAATGGTTGAAGTAATTACCCTAACTACAATTATACACAGACCATGGCTACTTCAGGGATACACAAATTGAGAATATACTATCAAAGTAGAAGTAATTACCCTAACTACAATTATATACAAACCATTTTGTCATAATATTATTGGTTAAGGTTAAACTACAGTAAGCTTTTGCTTTAGATTTTTGCTTGATGTTGTTGGTTTTTGTCTTCTAGTTTTTTGGCTATTTTAATGTTTCTTTCGTCTGGTCTTTTTTTGCTAGTCTATGCTTTGGTTCTATGTTTTTTTGGTCTATGTTGTTTTGTGGTTTTGAATTTGGTTTTGATTAAATAAATCTCTTTGTTCTTGGTTAAAAAAAAAAACTTGTGGAGGCATATAATGTTATCATATCATTGCTTGATAATGGTGCTCAAAATCTTTTCCAAGTATTTGACATTTACTATCATAAAAAATATCTCACCAAGTATCTGTATATTGTAAACAAAAAATAATAAGAATCAAAATCAAAATAACTATTAAAAAACTAAAAAATAACTAAAGAAAAAAAATTGAAAAATGAAAAAAAAAAATCAGCAAGCAGAAACCCTACCGTTCCCCTTTCTGGAACCCTTCCCTCTCTCTCATTTCTTCTAGAGAAATCAGCACTAGCACGAAAGAAGCCATTGCTATGGTTGTGCAATATGTGCTTGAGAAGGAAGGAGATCACATGCCTAAATCTACTATAAAGAGGCCCTAAACCAAATGCGATAGAGGCTATTAGGGGGAGATTTTCTGGAGGTTCTTTGGAGAAAAGCTTATGGAGTATTTTATCTTTTTGGGCAGTGAAGGAGCTGTGGAAGGGCAAGGCTTTGGGAAGGTGAAATTTCTGAGGCTAGAAAAACTAGAGAGGAGGAATGAGATCCCATAGGAGCATTGCTTCATTGCTTACTACCATCGGCTATCATCAATTTCACGAAAGGCATGATTTCTTGGTTGCTCAAATGAGGTAAACCCCATTGAATCTCTATTTATTCTTCATCTTCCTTTCCTTTTTCTTCAAAGGATTTGAGTGCTGTAGTGGGTTGCTTAGTTCTTTTTTTAAATTTTCGTGTTGTGTTATTTTTTATTCGTTTTATCTCTATTTAGATGGTGTGTAGTTCTGAAGAAGGCTCTGTGAAAATAATTGAGTGGAATAATGAGGCCGAGTATGAGAGCAGAACTATGAAAAAGGGGAACGAGCACATAAGCATAGTTGGGGAATTTGGAGTTGGCCCTTCCATTTGGATATAGCGTTGAGGCTTACAGAAAGGTGTGTTTTCTGGCATTTGTTCCTCCATTTTCGAAAATGTAGAACCATAGATGAATTGAAAGACCACGCTAATGTTATTTTGTTGTTGGTTGCTTCTGGTTTAAAATTTAAGAAAATTCTTTTTCTCTTTGGTTTGCTAAATGAGTTTCCTTCTAATCTTTAATAGTAGAGCTTAATAGATTGTTGGAGGTTTATTTAAGTTTAAATGTAAAATTCTTGAACAAAACTTCAGACAAGATCATTATGTGTCAACTATACCATTTAATTGGGTGAATGAATGAATTTGTTGAAGAGTGTATTTCACTGAGACTTTTGTAGTAGCATGGATCTGTCAAAATTTTTGATAAATTATGCAGAGAAATCTTGGTGAGGCCATGGTTTTTGTCTTCTAAATTATTAAAGCAAAATTCTAAAAATCTGATATACTTATGGCTGGTTTAATATGCTATGGAGAAGGGTTTTAGGATTAGGGCATTTTGTTTCTAATCTTTTAAAGTTATTATTTATTTTTCTCGAGATTACAATGCATGCTTCAACATTGTAAATTTTTTAATGGAGAAGAAAAGAAAGATGTGACCACATAAGGCCATTTGGATAGGAAGAAGCTCTTATTTGGAATTAAAAGAATCCAAAGTGCTCTAGACAGGAAGAATTCCCCATACCTCTCCAATTTGAAAGAGTAAGTTGGAGGATACTAAGGCCCAAGAATAGATTCTATTGTGGTTCTAGAAGTTTAGAAAGCAATAGATGCCATATGATAATAGGCATATCTAGTAGTGTTCATGGATAGATTATTGTTAGTATAGTTTTGAAAATTGACCACATTGATTGATTCAATCTAAATATTGATGAACTCGTTGGTTTTTTATCTAAACTTCCATGCGAACCAAGGGTCTACAGAAGACAGAATTAGCCACTTCAACCATCACTAGTGGCTAGATTTAGAACTTATTTTTATAATATATATATATATATATATATATTATAATTAATATTTTAAATTAGTTTTACTCCTATATTTTTCATGTGTATGGGGCATGGTATCAATAAGAGGTTTATTTTCTTCCTTAAAAAAGAAAATATTATGGTATGAAAAAGAAAAAGCTATGCCATATAAAATGAAGTCCTTATTATGCATTATATTTTTTGGTGTCAACATATATTTATTTGTTTACTTATTCTACTTTACTATTTGTCATGTATATTTTTCCTTGCATAGAGAGGGGATATTTTGTGTGCATTTTTTTAATGTTAGGATCAATATAAGCAGCCAAATAGTGGGGAATCTTTCTGATTATTGAGCATAAATTTGACCATTTTTATAATATTTGTATTATTGATCACTACTCATATCATACTTGTCATTGAAACCTTTATACAGGAGGATTGCCATAGAGATAGCTCCTTTGAGACAGAAGAGCCAATAACTTAGAGAGTAGAATCAATGTATAACAGAGCAGCATCAACAAATTTTGTCTCTACTAGACTGGCATCAGCAAACCCTTAAAAAGTTACAAGAATTTGAAGTGTTGTTACCTCGTGTCCCATCAAATCTTCTACCGAAAGACTTAGTAGCTAAGATGGCAGGCCTTGATGATTGCCTTGCTTCATAAGGATGATTTTATTTCTCTTGCTTTATTTTGTATTTTTAGTTGAGAATTGTTTTAGAATTGTTATCATTTAATTAAGGATCATTTTAATATATTTGTTATTTTTTAATTGAATATTGTTGTGTTATTGTACTTTTCTAGAAAGGGAAAAACATTTAAACCTTAATTTTATTGTTTAATAATAATAGTATTCATCAATTGGCCTTCTTTTATTGTACTTTATTAGATAGGTAACAAAGTAACATTATTCTAGAGCTAAAATTTAAAAAATTCAAAAAAAAATTAGTGACAAAAATTCCATTGCTAATCTGTCATTGATTAGCGATGAAAATTTTGTTGCTAGTCTATCCTAATTAGCGACGAAATTTCTGTCGCTAATCCATCACTAATTAGCGATAAAAATTTTGTTGGTAATCCATCATTGATTAGTGACAGAATTTCTGTCGCTAATCCGTCACTGATTAATGACAAAAATTTCCTCACTAATCTATCACTGATTAGTGACAAAAATTTTGTTGGTAATCCATCATTGATTAGCGACAAAAATTTTTGTTGGTAATCTGTCACTGATTAGCGATGAAAATTTTGTTGGTAATCCGTCATTGATTAGTGACAAGAATTCCCTCACTAAACGGATTAGTGATGAAATTTTTTATCACTAAACTATCACTAACTTTGAATATAATATCCTTATAATTAGTGACGATTTTTTTTTTGCTACGGAATTTTTTGTCTTTAATTAGTGACGGTATTTTTAATTCCGTCACTAATGGATTAGCGACTGTGAAATTAACGACAAAAAAATTTTGTCCCTAATTCTGTCGTTAATCAATCAGTGACAGAATTATTCACATTTAGTGACGGAAAATTCCGTCACTAATTTCTGTTTTTCTTGTAGTGAAATTGATTAATAATTTCATTTAATAACTTTATTATTATTTACAAGAAATTTGAAATTTTATAATATATAAGTATAGAATATAGAATTCTAAATTATGGCTTCACGTATAAAAAATTTTCATATTGATGCATACGATATTTTTTCTGCAATTGATGGATGGTCTTCTAATTGTTCATTTGAAAAAATGGAAACCAATTTTAATAGACTTATTGGAGGGTCCCATTGACGTGCATCCAGTAAGAATTGAACCTATGAATTCATCAACTATGAAATGGGCGCTTTAACCATTTAGTCATGGATGCTTAGCGGGAATCCTCGTACAAGTAATGTTACAACTGTAAAAAGTTATTCACTATCATATTTTACTAAAACACTTACAATAATAAATATTTAAAACCCATACATAAGTTTGTCGGATATTTTAATTCATACAAGCATTGCTTAGGCACTTAGAGCTTTGAAGTTTATAATGAACGTAGTCATAGTACAAACGATCATTATCTATGATGAGTGATATTCGTGGAATGGCATCACTACGCTCTGGAGAAAGTATCTGGTCTTCTTCATTTAGAGCAACATTATCAGTAGTGAGGGTCACTCCATCTCCGTCTATAATATTACTTACAGGGTATACTCTGGAATCGCTTCTATTTGGAGACGAGGAGCTATCTTTCCGATCCAAGTGCTTTGCAATTTGAGCCAGCTGCACTAAACAGAGATATCTTTTTTCTGATTGAATGGCTAGTAGACCAATGAGAGTGTACAAACTTAAACAAATAGGTTAAGAGTGAAATCCCTGAAGTGGGACCCCCTGATGATGGAAAGGCCCCCAAAGTTGTGCACAGTAAGACTTCCACTGTTTGAAGGGATTGACTCACTTTGATCTTCAGATATGATTTCGCTTGAGAAGTACTTGTTCCTTATCCCTTCAAATTTATCTTTATTTTCAGTCACATTTAGGATTGCCCTCGAAAAACAGGACACCAGAGGAGATTTTAGTTGGAATGCCTTAACATATAAAATAGTACGTCAACGTTGGCATTTTCTAGGAAAATTGAAGGCTTAAATATATTTTGGTCTCTAATAGAGTTATCGTTGCGGTTAAAAATAATACAATTAAGAAATTATATCTTAGTTATATTCATGTGGCAACAAAAATTGACCATGTTACAACTAACTTGCCCAGATAGACGTGATTTGAGCCACATAGACTATCGTATGACAGATAATAATATAACATAACTTTGATTTTCGTCAAATTTAGGAAGAAAATAGATAAGGGAAAGGGAGATCACGTAATTGAAAGCATAATTTCACTTGATTATATGTTATTTCACTATATAAGCAAGTTAATTGCAGTATTGTCTTTGTCAAACTCCAGAGATGATGGAAGACTTAGTTGCATTGGTTTTGACCGTTGAAGAACTAAATTGCAAATTTTGTAACAGTAAAATAAAATTTAAGTATAGTTTCTTATCAAATTCTTCAATGATAATATGATAGTTATGTAATTTTATGACTTATATCATATAATTGAATCTTTTAAATTTTTTTTTTTTACACATCATATCTTTATCATAAATTTGATAATAAAATAAAAGAAACTATACCCATGCTAAAATACTAAAACAATGGAAAGCGTATATAAGCCAAGATTGAACTATATTGATAGAAGAACTCACAAAGCCGAATCCGTCAGTCTTGTAGGTTGGTCCAACCATAGCATCCCTAGAGTCATATTTTTTGGAAGAGCTTCACATAGGGGATTTCGTAAAAGATAGCAGTGACCTCACCATTTGAGAGTACTCGATGATATTCTTCAGGAGTCACATAAGGCTTCAACTTGGGTTGGATTCATCCCTGAATCCTAATTGATCTATTAGAAGCATTTTGACGAAGGATCCCTTCATATACCCCATACAATAATTATTCCTTTTTTTATCTCTTTCATATCGATGAATCTAGGCTGCAATTTTGGTACAGTTAACATCGAAGCAAAACTCGCAGTGTAATAATGTGTTATGATGAGCACCATAAAAATCCATATAATCAGCACAAAACGCGACCAATTGTTCACTGGTTTCTTCTCTGTCACCATTAAATTTTAACGATGAATATGATTGTCGACCTAGAGATAAAGCAAAAAAGAGGCATAAAAATTTATGAGTTTAAGAGGATATACTGTGAGCAAATTGCTGCGGGGAGCCCTGAAACTCCGTGTTTGTACGACGTTCGTGAAGCCATATAATGGTACCTGTGAGGACGAATGCTGCAAATGCGGTCAACCACGGACATGGACTCAAGGGCTTTAAGAAGATCCCATCGTGCTTCATAGAAGCTACCATTGACACGTCTGATTCTGAGTATGGCAATGTAAAATCAACATGTTCGGCATGATTAGCTACAATTGTTATGTCCCCAACTACGGCATCGTACTCCTGCCAATATTTGCTTAGCCGAATCAGAGATGATGATAGAGAGAAAAACATAAAGAAAATAGAAGAGAAATTAATGAAGCAGAAAATTTTAGAGAAAGTTAATTAGCTCTTTGTTATCAGGTTTTTTAATAAAAATATAACAAATGGAATTTTTTTTTTAAAGACTCAATCTTGTAACGTTGAGTCATAAAAATTTTCATTTGTCATATTATATTTAAAGAAACTCATAGTATACGTGCGTAGATTTTTTTTTTCCTTTAATAAAAACTTGCCTTTTTCTTTTTCTCAATCTCTAGAATCAGTTTATTGCAGGATCCATTACTCTCTCCATTCTTCTTCAGAATGGGAGAAACTCATAAGGAAGGGGAAAGGGTAAAGCTTTGATCACTTCGAGAAATACATCAATAGTAAAGCCAGAAATTTCTAGTGTACTAGTTGGAGATTACCGTTCCACTTTTACAAATTCAATAAATCTTTTTCTTACTGGGATCCCAATTTTCAACTTTGTTGGTTGATTTGTTTTGTCCCCCGGCCATATTGGTTGCATTAGCTTCTCCCTCAAATTTGACTAGATGTCGTGGAATAGTCCTCTCTGAGGGTTCCAATATCCAATTACCCTCTCTGTGTCCTACCATATTGAATATTTCAAGCTCTCAGGGTTTGAGTTGTCCTTCAATCAAATTGAAATACCCAGAGAGGCCTTGGAATTTAGTCGCTAGAATTGGTTCTAGAAGTGTGACATTTTGGGTAGAATTTGCTAATGTAGCCTCTACTGCCATGGCGTACGTCCAAATTGTGTCATAAGCCTAAAATCCAAAGAAGGTTAAGGGGGACTCATTGCCTGCTTTATTTGATGAAGCTTTCCATATTTTTGAAAATTTCAAGCCCTTTGGATTTGTCCCCTATTGGTCTTACGCCCGAGATACCTTGCGTGGAATCCATTACTTCTGGCATCTGGATCCTCTACTTGGCACCTTGCGAAGCACGCGGTGCTTGGATTTAAAACGGCGTCATTCTAATTATGAAGAGATGATCTCAGCTGTTGAATTGAGAATGCCATCTGACCGTCCATTCCCTTTCCCTTAAGCACGCATTTGCAGCAGCAGCAGCTTCCAAAGTGAATCAGTGTCTTCTGCATCGCGTCTTCTGCATCTGCACTCAAGCATTGTTCAATGGCTGAACCCATGCAGCATCTCCATCCAGCACCAAAGCGATCTGTCACTCAAGCTTTCATTCACGGTGGCTGTGAAAAAGCTGAAACCCAATAGCTTCCAAAGTGATATCGCGTCTTCTGCATCTGCACTCAATCATAGTTCAATGGCTGAACCCATACGGCATCTCCATCTAGCACCAGAAGCTGCTCATCACTTAGGCTTTCATTCGCGATGGCCGTGAAGAAGCTGAAACCCAAATTGATTATTGAGATCCGTGACGTCCATCAAATTGAAGTGGCTGTGTTGGTGTCGAAGGAAGTGAATATTCAAACCCGAATCAATTGCTGAAACTCGAATGAATTGCTGAAACCTAAATCATTTCGTAAGTGAACTCTCAAATCTGGATTCAATTTTAGTTATGAAGCTACCATAAGCAAATTGAAGTGGCGAATCTGAGTGTTGGAATTTTTTCATTCAATTTGCCTTAAAATTATTATAGAGAGATGGATGTGATGTGTCTGTTCCCCTACATATTATAGATGAAGCATTGTATAAAGACATAGCAATACTACACTGTACTTTTCTTCTTGCAAACAACAGGCATTGCGTTTGGATGCTGAACATATATATTGGACTGGTGTTTGGACGCTGAACTGCTAACTATTTATGCATTGGTATTTGGATGTTGAACATGTATATTGGACTATTTTTTAATTGAATTAGGAAGTTCAATTAATTAGTTAATTGAATTAAATTGATTCAATTGCTGATGCTAATACGAGGGTTGAATTACATCTTTTTGCTAACTGCTAACTGCTAACTATCTGTGCACTGTTATTTAGATGCTGAACATTTATATTGGACTATTTGTAGATTGAATTAGGAAGCTAAATTCATTAGTTAATTGAATTAAATTGATTCAGTTGCATCAATTGCTGATGCCAATATAGGGGTTGAATTATATCTTCTTGCTAATTGCTAACTATTAACTGCTAACTATGTACACTGGTATTTAGATGCTGATGCCAATACAGGAGTTGAATTATATCATTTGCTGACTCTATATTACTACAGCTAACTATCTCTACACTGCAACTTGTATCATGAACATGTGTATATAGGATTGTTTAAAATTTGTTAATGCTTAAAATTTGTCAATCTTACATGAGTTGATAACTATATAGCAGATGCATATGAATCTGTTGCCTTAAGACTAATAATGCTTCCAACGTCCCAACTAGTATAATATGAGGAAGTGTACATTTAATTTTCCTGTAGTTCTCTTTTAGAATTCAATGCATGGAAATTTGTCATATATGATATATAACTTTATATATGCCAATGCAGGGCTGCTTGTGCTTTCCTAATGTATCAATCTTGTGGAGCTGCATGTACAATTGGAAACAAAATAACACAGACTAACCATGACAATTGTTAGCTGTTGTAGAAACAAAATAAAGCTAATTGTTAGCTGTTGTGGAAGGATGTGTCCAATGACAATGCTTATCTTTGTGTGAAACTATTGGAAGCTCCTGTGCTGTTGATCTGAGCCTGACCATGACTTGTCTCTCCTGCCAAAAAGCTTGTTGAACCTACATTTGCACAGAGGACAAATAATTAGCTTCGAGCTAATTGCGCAAGAAGATAATTGTTGTTTACTAAAATGTACTGTAAATGAAAAAAAACTATGAGAAGGACATGTTGTATATCTCATAGTAATTTTTTAATTATAATTATAGATTGTATCATTCTACTATAATGAAAAATTTCTTGTAATCATCATTTGTTTCAATAAAGTTGAATAATCTGCATTATGTGTATCAAAGATATGATTACTTAAAGTTTATTTTTTATTATTATGCACCTCTTAAGATATCTTCACTAAACTCCAATGCCTCTAATGATGGTATGGGACAATCCCGTGGTGCCTACAAAGCAAATGAAAATATATCACATCATTGACACTAAATATCCAACATAATTATTTACTTTTCTAAAAAATTGATTTACACTGACCATCAACATTTGAGTAAAAGTAAATTCTCTTGATGTTGGAGGTGCAAAAGTCATTATTTCATGTTATGTTAGAGGTGTGGTGCTAGAGATACTTCCTTGAATTTGATTGTCCTAAAAGAAAAGTTTCATTAATATTGGTTGAACACTGGTCATAAAATGGATATAAATGTATATGTCCATACCGTGGTTGGGTGATTTTGTGAATTATCAACTGTGGAAGTTGATCTTCTTCTTCTTTTTAATAGTTTCTCTGGCCAACTCTTTAGTCTATGCTTCCTCTTAATGCCGTCTCTCTTCTTAAATCCCTTTGGTTGCATAGCGCCCTCTAACGGAGGTGTTGTACCCACATTGCTAGCAGTATTTGGACTCTTTAGACTAGAGCGAAACTCTGCCACTTGCTTGCTCAATTCTATCACGGCCTTATGCACCAATGAAAATGCTTCTGGATAGTCAGATGCCTCAGAAGCTAATCTAATCATAATGGGACAAAGTTGCCTATATCGTTGTGTGCTTTCATGTCTAGGATCCGCTTGCACCTCATTTCCCCTAATATCATATATTATACCACTTCTTGCTTCTTTGGTCCATCTCTTAACAATATATTGTTCAGGAAGTTTTTTCACATCCTTTATATCATATACCTTTAAAGCGTGACAGCATAATATCCCCCAAGTTTCAAACTTCTGACAACTACACGAAATTGATTCATTGGTAGGATCAAAATGAACAATCTAGTTTCCCTCTTCATCAACCATATTAACAACATATTCAAACATTGGACCTATCTCATTTTTATGAGTTATACAAGCAGTTGCAAATAAATCCCATTGCTCTTAGAACAATTCAAAGACAGAGGTCGTGTAAATTTGAACAAGCTGTCGAAGCATGGGTGAACTCTGGACAATCAATTGTGGTATTTTCTGTCGTGACTCAAACTCACGAATCAATTCGCTATACCTTTTGTCCTCCACAACGCGTTCAAAATGCTTGAAAAACTAATTGATATCTAATTCTAGTTTTGTGCAACTCTTTATGTCAGCATTCAAACTCTCAGATAATTGTATGCCTTGCATCCCCAATGTGACAACATTCTTCATATGACACTTTGCCCATTTCACTTTTATGTTGTAAACTGACCTGAGCCATGTGTTATCTTGCACATTGTAAGTTTTTAGCAAGCGGCTCCATGCAGTCTCAAATTGTGTCTCCTCTACATACTCATGCATGCACTTTAAGAAATCAGATAAAAAATGTGATCCATGTTTCATCAAATTTCCAAGATACTTGATGCCATTTTGTTTTAAGTGCCATGTGCATAACCCATGCTTTGTCTCTGGAAGGACCTCATGCAAAGCTCTTGCCATTGCTTGATCTTGATCAGTAAAGACTGTAAGAGGCTTTTTTTTCTTGTGTGCCTCCAAGAAAGTTTCTAATAACCACTTAAATGATTCAGTTGTTTCATCGTATAGTAATGCCGCACCAAAAATGACGACTCCTCTATAATGATTAAAACCTGAAAATATCGCGAGCGGTCTATGATCACTGTTGGTACTATATGTTGTGTCCATTGACACCACCTCACCAAAATATGCATAATCAATTAACATGCGTGCATCAGCCCAAAAGACATTTGTTATTTGCTCTTCACTATCCATCTGATACGCATGGTAGAATGATGGATTCTCTGAGTATTGTTTCTGAAAATACCGTAATAGACATCCAGCTTCTCCATAAAACCATGCTTCTTTGCCTTTTGGAATTCAGATAGTTTTTAGCATCTAACCGAGTGTAACCAAGGTTAGCTCTTCCTCCAGCGTGTTTACTCATCAACTCAAATGAAGATTTTTATTGGATCCTAGCATCCTCTGCCAAATCTATTTGGTAGGCTTGAACTTCAGTTAACTTACATTGTGAAGCAACATGTGAATTGTTTCTGGAAGATGTAGTGGGTGGTTATGTTCCTCAATAAAGACATCAATATTATATTTACCATCCACAAGTGCAACTCCCATTTTTGCTTTACAACCTGTCCTCGTTTCAGGCCGAGGATTGATTGTCTTAACGTCCCTTTTGTCCTTTTTTCGCCATCCTTCTTTACAGCAGACATATCTATATGAAATGATAGAACCATCTTTCCTGCTTTTGGTAAAAGTATGTTTCCTTGCACCAAAACCACTTTTTCCAGCATAATTAACCCAACATTTCCATGCTTCTTCTAGGGTGTCAAATTCCTTACCTAGCCTAGGAATGAAATCATCCTCCATAGATTGATTCCTACAAAAATAAATAAAGGCAAAGTTAATTTAGCTCTTGATTTACAAAATATAATCAAATGAATCAAACAAATGGATCAAATAAGCAATAATCCCCACACCTATATATGCATTTATCTTTGCAGTGATACAAAATTATTCCTATATAATCTTAACATTACCTTGCACTTGACCAAACTTTTACTTTTCAAAATACAAATTTTTTTAACAATAAACAGACCAAAAATGTAATATCAACAATAAGAGCAACGTGAATCATCTATATGTCCCAATGATTTAGATTTCACTCTTTCAATTAACAAATTTCACCCCCTTTAAAGCACAATAACTATTAAAAAAATTCCTAGCATCTTTTATCATGTCTTTTTATAGTAAAAATGATATCAGAGGATTTTCAGCCTTGCATGATTATGAGCAAAAGGAATGAAGGGTAGAAAGCTTTTTTTTTTTTTAATGTTTGATCACCCAAAAGATGACAAAAAATAAATAATAAACATTGAAAATAAAAATAAATAAATTACTTCACTTAAATAAATAAAAATATAAACTTTTCTTCACTATTTAAAAAAAAAAAAATCAGCCACCAAATAGTTATGGCTTCCATCATTTAAATATATTGTTTATCTATCAAAATACATAAATGATAAAAATGTGAGCCTCACCCAACAAACAAGCTTCAGTATTGTGCGTTTAAGATTGTGTTCAATGCGAAAAAGCAGAAATGGAGCAGTAGCGTCATTCTTCCCGCGCAAATGGAGCACCACGAAATAAAAAAGAAAAAGACAGCAAATTTGGGCCTGAATCCATGACTTTTGTGCACAAAACGTTGAGTTTCAGTAGCTTCAGAGGGGATGGTTCAGATTGCAAGAGAATGAATGGTTGAGATTGCATCTGCGATTTTCTGAAATGTTGCATGGAATGCACCGTTTCATTAAAGTGAACGACGCCATTTTAAATCCAAGCACCGCGTGCTTCGTAGGGCGCCAAGTAGAGGATCCAGACGTATTACTTCTGGCCCATAGGATCTAACTCAGCAGATAGCCCTTCGGTGATTATCCACCCATACCCTTGTGTCATCATTCCAGCCTTCTTGACAGCTAAAAAAACATTGGACCCAAGCTGACCAATCATGTGAACAAGAAATATTCTTGGTTGATTTTGCATTAGCTTGTTAAATTCCTCTAAAATTTTGGATTCCAGAGAATTTGGATCAATGACAATTCTATAAGGCACTCGTGAGTTAACATTTTCCAAGGCATCTATGAGATATGGGATCAGACCATTGCCGTATTCGGTGTCTTCATAGATTGAGATGATTTGGCGACATCTGTAAGCTTCAACAATGACAACTATAGCCTTGACTTGTGAGCGATTAATCATCTTGGAGAAACTGATGGACTTGTGGCCGAAAACAAGATGACGGGCACGTGCACTTTGCGGCCAAGTTCTAGTACTACTACTAACCGAGCTTGTCCTGAACATTGAGTTCCAATAATTGCATGCATCTTTTCATTCTTCATTAAATCAAAAGCTGCATGCATATAATTTCATGAGCTATATTAAACAAATTAATAGAGGCTTAATTAATAAAAACAGTGAATTAATCTTTTGATTCTCGAAACATACAATTTTTTTTTTTTTAAATTTGGTCCTTCAAATTAATTTTACCTTTCTCATTTCAATTAATTTTCAAAAATATATTTCATAATTCTCATGGTAACGTTAATGGAAATAATTATGTGACTTGACCAAAAGTTTTTTGTCACTGTTAGATGTTGCTTGGCTGTAGCTAAAACATAAAAGAACATGAGCATTAAAATGATACATTTCCAACAAATTCAAGACATTTTGTACTCTATTCTTCCACATTTCAACAACAAAGTATTTAACAGCTTTATTCTTTTTTGGTGAGATTCTTAACAATTTGTGTTACTTATTTGTTTGAGTTTGAAGTGATGAAGATAGAATACACTTTCAAAGACTAAAAAGAGAAGGTTAAAATTTTAAAAACTAAATTAAAAAAAATATATATATATATATATATATATATATATTTCAAGGATCAAAATATTAACTCACTCAAAAAAAGTATTTTAGGGCCAAAATTGATAGTAATATATTATTTGCAGATGCTGCTCAGACTACTTCATTCCCAGAATCCCTGGTTCGAAGATCAAGTCTTGTTTGGTAATGATGATTGAGTTGATCGAAGTCATGATGTGCCATTTGTATGCAGCGCAAGCCGTACTTCCAATTGAGGAGTTCAGATCAAGAACTACCTCGGCCCTACTGGTATGAGTGCCTCCTTCGCCTTTAAGAGTCCCGCCCAGAGGCATAGCAAACAAAAGCAAGGAAACTAGAGGCAAATGTGAAGGCTTTTCTGCTTGCTTGACATGGTCATTCTAGTTTGTTAATTAAGCTACTCTCAACTCTCAAGTCCATAGCTTAATCCTTTATATATATATATATGGTCAAGTCCAAGAAGGGGGTTTACTAATCTTTTGGTGAGACCTTGAGGACATCATAGAGACTAGGAAGGTCTCCCACGTTCTTCATAGATGCTTTGTCTAGTTTCCTTGAAATTTCGATGCTCATAATAATTTTCCAAATTATACGGACATGAATCGGGAGAGTAAATGCCTTTAATGAGAGGGCCTTTTTGTGTGAGACTTTGTGGGGATTTAGTGACATCAACATGATAGATACTTATAACAATGTTACATGTTTTATTGTCTTGTTTCCTTGATGTCTTCAGTCTTTAACGAGGGCCCATTTATCTCCACGGACAAAAGGATAGATTAATTAAGCTTGATTGTCTGGCGAAAATTTGACACCGCGGTGACTTTGAAGTTTTGTAGCTATCGTTGCTCACAGGCAGCAGATTGAGATTGTAAGGCCAAGGGACATTTGGATGGAAAATAGTAGAGGGAAAGTAAAGGGGAAAAAACATTTCTCTTAATTAAAAATAAATTTGTTATGAGAAAGGGGAAAAAAGGATTTTCAACTAATTTTTCTAAGTTTTCCAAATTTAATTTTCTTAGTAATTTTAAGTTCTCTCAAACGGAAAGATTTAGGAAAATAATATTTTTAAAATAAAAGAAAAATTACCATTCAACCAACTTATACATTCAACATTCCCCTTTTCTTTTCTCTCTTTCCTTATATTTTTATCATTTTTTTGGATTTCATTTTTACTAAGTGAAGAGCAATCACACTATCTCCCCATTTTAATGCAGCTTAGTTTAAATGTGTCACACCCCTTAACTAAAGGTGAAGGTGTGACTGGCAATGCAAGCAAACCTCCATGAACCAAAATCAAACAAAAATTCCTTCCAAATATTAGTAAATAATTCTAAGATTCAATACCAAATAGCATAACCAAATGGAACGATTGTGAATTATATATGCATTATATAATTTAGTTTTGAGTGGCTTTTATAGAAATTTTGGTAGAGTCTCCCCTAAAAATTGGATCTCTTGATATTTCTACAAAGCAACTAGCCAGTACAAATACATCAAACAAAAGTTCTACTATCAATCGAGGCTAATATAAGTCAATTCCAAGGGTAAGGGACCCTATCAGTGGTTATGTGGAGCTACCTAAAATGATCTACAATACAATATAGATTCTAAATACATCACAAAATATGCTCACATGAACAGATGCAAGGCTCATCCAAAATAAAAGAAAGTGATCAATTTTAGGCTATTAAAGAAGGAATGGGCTCAAGCCTACTATTTGAAACAAATTGAAAATAAAAGGGGCGAGACGAGTGCTCAGTGAGTAAAAAAAATGCTAACTATATAACATAAGAGCTATTTCATCATAAGGTTATATTTAAAATGAAAATCCTGTGATTTCAATTAAAGACAATGATGAGTAATTCTTTCGACCAAAACCATTCATCAATTTTAGCAGGAGCATCAAATCAAATGCAAATCACACAACGTGCCAGAGTAAGTAATACAGACGTTAAGCAATCAACTAGTGAAAATCTAAATAGATCCATGTATGGTAGCCAACCACACAAGGCTAGCAACACCCTTGCTAGCTGGGATACATATCACAGTGCACTGTGGCTAGCTACTACTATGGTTAGCTACAGAGTCTTGAACAGATAGCTCCTATTAGAATTAACTTATATACATACATGATCGAAGTAAATCAAGATTCGCAACTTTGTATACATTATGTCAGAAAATATAATAGAGTACCTTATTAGTATTCCTATTTCCAAAGACATCAAGAAAGTTGCATGAAAAATTTTCCACAATAAAACAAGGAAGATTTCCAATACTAATATCCAGACAGGTGTGATTAATATACATAGTCAACATTCTTTACTCGCCTTTTAAGATGACCCTAGTAATTCTCTTTTATATTCTCTATTAATCCTCTAGTTGCCACTAAATCCCCAGTTACCCTAAACACCAATTTACAAGATTTCAATATTTGAATAATTTCTATGACCAATCATAAAATTCTTCATCTCTACCTCAACATCTAGTTTTTTTTTTTTGGAATATTGTGGTTAATTAGGTTCCTCCTACAACACTAGTACAATCCTACTTGCCCCAGTTACAATTTCAATGCTTTATATACAATTCATTTCCTAACCACTACTAACCCACACAAACTTATTTTATGAGTTCTTTGTTTTCATTGCCATCATCCAACAAGATATAGTCTTATTATCAATTCAATTTCACTACTTGAATGGTAATTTTCCCACCAAGTTGCTTACTAAATGGCTTAATTCTTGTGTCCATATAAATCTTTAAATTTTACGTAGTTTGCCAATGTAATTTCAAAACCTTTAAATAGTTATTTCACCCATCAACCACCTAAGGAAAACAACTTAAAATGTTTTGAATCCAAGTGTGGTAAAGTCAACAAGAAGGGTGTTATTTACCAATTTATTGATTTCTAGCTTTCAATCTAATTACAATTGCATAAAATTATGAATCACCAAATATGCATTTTATTAAAAAAAAAAATTTTAGGCTAGCCATTACTGCAAACCATTAACACAAAAGCAACAAAGACACTATGTTATCCAACTCTAAAAGTCATGCCAATGTGGATATGAATATATATATATATATATATATATATATATATATATATATATATGTATATATCATTAAACAATTGTTTCTACCTCATCATCTCTCATGCTACAGTAGCACACATACACACACGCGCACACAAAGCTAGTGGTAGCAAACCCTATGTGTTGGAAATATAAAGATGGAAAGGAGCAACACCATAAGGGAGGAGTACATACACAATCAGAGCTTGAATTTTGACCTAAGAATATGGTTCACTCCCTTGACTCTCTAACAATCAAGAGAGTATTGGAAAAATAGCCTAATACTCCTAGTTCAACACTATTTAGCTGCAATTTATGAATGCAAGAAGGGACATTTGGAATCAGTTTCTACCCCACCATCAAGGAGCTGCAACATTAAACCAAAATGAAGAGATTTTTGCACAATATAATGGCTACCCAAACTAGAAATATAACACAATTGAAGCGGGAGAAAATTATGCCAAAAACCAAAGCAAATAAAAAAGGAAGGTAGCGACAAAAATAAGGAAGCAGAGTTGAACATACACAAGGGTAAAATGCTCCAATGGGTGCGGTTTCAGCAGCAGAAACGCAAGAATTCAATGAAGCTTAAGAAAGAAATCCTACTATAAGAGCAAAGATGAAGGAAGGGGAGCTATAGGTAATTTTCTCTCTAAATTTTGCATTTAGACTCAGTAAGACAACCCAAAACACACATAAAATCACAAGGCAAAAGAAGGGTCCAGCCATGATGAAAAGAATAAAGCTAGAGGTTAATGTCTTAGGTTGACTTTTCCTTGCTACTCTGACTGAAATGATGGGTGCTGGTAAGGAGGTGTGGAGCTGAAACAAGGGGAGGTGAAATCACCAAAAAACACACCTTTCTATGGCACAAAAAGAAGGGCATTCTCAGTAGGACAGAGAAATAATCTGAAAGAAGAATAAAAAAAGAAGAAAAGAAAATTGACCAAAGGATGACCCATAGATTCAAACTTTTGCCTTAGCAAATCATGAAAGTTATGGTTGCCAACTAATGCAGACATCATCTTCAGTTATTTATAAACAATTAGATTCCTATATATAATTCTGGTCATTACAAAATGGTTATCAAATCAATTCATTCATGAATGTACTAGCTAGTAGCTTGTTGTTGGATCAATGAATTAATGGGTTGCTCGATCAATAAATTGCTATTTAAAAGGTAATGTTTTTGGCTTTGGTTGGGATTGCTTTCGTATATAGCTAGAGAATCTTCTGATCGTGTCATGCAAGTTGCTTTGGCTAAGTTAACACGACTTCTATTTTGTAAGATATAGCTGGAAAGCAATTTATTTCTCTTTATAGGGTCTTGCTAGATGTGACTCTTTCATGTTTTTCTTAATTTCTTCATTTCAATCTTTCAATTTGATACCGAGTGAAGAAAATCTATTCCAAAGTGAAATTTAATTTTTTAATGCATAAATTTAATTTCTAAAACTTATTGCATTTGTTTTAACTAAAACAATGATTTCTTTAAGTCTCTTTATATGCAATTTAATTAATTTTAATAGATACGAGCAATTTTCAAGTTGCAGAAACAATATACACAGATTTTTTTAAATACATTTTTCTTCTATATGAATAATTAAAGTCATTGTGCTATTGCTATATAGATTGGTTGTGAATACCTAAAAAGTAACTAGGTAACGATTTTTTTCATCCTTATTTCTTTTTATTTTTTTAATTATTTATGGACATATACCAATTTTTCAAGGATACGACTTTTTTAAAAGGACAGAACATGAACTGGCAAAATTTTTGCCTTCGTGTCTTCACTACTAGAACTCAAATTGGCAAAACTTTTGCTGACTTGTGTTCAAGCAAGATCATAGGGTGACATTCAGAATTATGGAGCAACGAATGGATCTCAGATTCAAACATATAAAACGATGCTTGAAAGAAATTGTAAATCTGCATGATGCTTTGAGCCTTGATACCAATAAAAACAAGAATGACAATAAGTTGTTGAAGTATGATTTAGAGTTTTAACTTGGTCAAAGTAATAATAAGTTAGGCACTTTCTTTCTTTTTTTTGGGTTAGGGGGTCATATACTATTGCCACAATTTCATTTTTTGTTTAGTCCAATATTGTTTCAATAAGTGGCTTTAGTGGTTGAGTAGGTTTTTAGGAATCTGTTATGATTGTAAGCTTATACAATAGGCATCTTTGTTTGCAATATTTTAATTAAGCAGCAGAGTCAGTTTTTATAATTTTATTTAGATGATAATTCCTCATTTATGTTATTTTGCATATTTTTTTAATTAAAAATATGTTCAACCCTATAATTATATGATAAATAATAATTTTTATAGGTAAAAAATATATGTTGGGTCTTTGGCCCAAGGTTATTAGGCCTAATGACTTTGATGATAACAAAACAATTATTAGACCTTTGTAAAAGCCAATACTGTAGATTGGCCTAATAATTTTCTTCTAAATTATTGAATGTTCATCGACCAATATTATGAAGTAAATGACAAAGTACATTATGTATAAAAGACAAACAAATTATGGGTTTTTATGTTAAAGAAGAGTAGGTAGAGTAGAAACAGTGACTGATGTTGAAAATATGGTTGAATGTCAATCTTCGCTTCAAGTTTAGTGGCTAATATTCAATGCGAGAAGACCAGCTAAGATTATAGAGATAAACAAAATATGAGAAGACTTTGTGAACATTAGAAACAAAATCAAGAAGGAGCTGGTAAAGACGGAAATGTCTCTTAATGGATAGAAAAATCAAGATGCATATAAATACTCGAAGATTTGAATATTTGAAGAAATGTATGAGAAGAAAAAGCGTAGAAAAAGAAAATAGTATTCTAGATTACTTATCATTTTTTTATATCTGCTTATAAGAAACAAATCAAGGAAAGACTATGTAATATTATAGAAGAGTGTTATAAGATCTAAAAGAAGTTGAGGGTGAGCTGAAAAAAACCCTACTGAGAAATCACCTGGTAGTGAAAATTGTAAGGTGGTATTAACCACATTTCTATAAGTTTTAGTTACTGAGTTAAGAATCCTTTAAGACTTCAAGGGGACTGGACGTAGGTCAAAGCTAACTAAACTAGGATAAATCATCTATGTTAAGATCCTTCACTTTTCTCTTTTTATCTGTCCATACACAGGTCCTCCACTTTTCTGTTTGAACATAAGTCATCCACTTTTCACTAACTGAATTATAAGACCTTTGGCCCTCCACTTTCAAAAATTCAAAAAATTGCATTTATTGCACAACACACCTATTCACCCCCTCTAGGTGTGTTTATCAATTGGTATCAGAGTCAGGTTTCTTTTGTGTGCTTAACAGCCTTAAAAAAAGGTCCAATGTTATTGTTATTCTGTGCAAAAAATGGCTACTACCAACCTACTTGAAGGAGCATACTTCGAAGAAGGATTCTTAACTCTTAGACCTCCCTATTTCACTGGAAAACACTTCTCACATTAGAAGGAGAGAATAAAGATATTTATATGTTTAACTAATAACCTGGTGTGGGAAGTCATCATAAAAGGTCTAAAGAAATTGCAAAAGGTGGATCTAACAACTGGTTCTATCATAGACAAACCCAGAGTTGAATGGACTGAAGATGATATTAAAATAATTCAGTGCAATCATCGTGCTAGAAATATAATCATATGCTCCATTAGCAGATCTGAGTACAATAAAATATCAAGCTATGAAACTACAAAAGAAATGTGGGAGAAACTTATTGTAACCCATGAAGGAACCTCCAAAGTTAAAAAAAGCAATCTAAATGTACTAGTCTACGAGTTCGAACTGTTTCATATGAAGGAAGGAGAGAGCATTGAAGAAATGTACAATATATTTGCAAAATTGGTTTAAGATCTTAAAGCTTTAGAATGTATATATACAGACTATGAGCTCAACTAGAAGATTCTAAGAAGTTTGCCAGAAAAATGGTAATCCAAAGTAAATTAGTCAAAAGCAACAATTTTCAAGCTCTCACTTGTGATGAATTATGTGGAATCCTGATGGCCTACGAGAAAAATCACCTGAAAAGACATGAGTTGGAACACAGAAAAAAATTACTTGCATTACAATCAGCAGCACTAGAAAAGATAACAGAAGAATAAGAGGAGCTGAATGAACAAGACATAGCCTTCTTTTTAAAAAAGAATAAATAAGTACGCCAAAAAGAAAAAGGAGTTATAGAAATCCAAAGCCAATCCTCTTAAAACAAACTCAAAAAAGGATGAGCCATCAAAAAATGTTATTAATTACTATGAATGTAGGAAGAACAGACACATGAGATCCAAATACCATATCTCAAAAGAAGAACAACTAAGGCTTTTAGCAAGAAGAAAACAATTATGGCTTGGAATGATGATGATGAGGAGGAAGAAGAAGAGTTTGAATAAGAAATGGCTAACTTGTGTTTTATGGCACGAGAAGACGATGAGTTAATCCTTAAAATTTCATTATCATATGTTGAATGGATGAAATGTTTAATGAATTTTTGGTTGATTTTAAAAATTGTTTGCAAAATATAAGGATTTGGTAAAAATAAATTCCACTCTAGAAAAGGATGCTTATAAGCTAAAATCTAATTTAGAATCTGTCTCCTTAGAGAATGAGTCTCTGAAGCAGAAAGTAACTGAGGTCACAAGAGACTTGGCTAACTTCGTAAAAGGTCAAGAAAATTTGAATATGCTTCTTGGAAAACAAAAATGCATGTTTGATAAGACTGGAATTGGATATAATGAAAACTCAAACATAAAACTATACAAGAATTTCTTTGTTAAAGCTTCCTCTTACACTACATGCTTTCAATGCAGTAGATAAGAATATGCATGTAATAAATGCAAAAACAACAATACAAAGTTCAAATGGGTTCTAAAAGGAACTATTACTCCTAGTATTAATCCAAAAGAACCCAAAAAGATTTAGGTATCTAAGAATAGTTGAATTATTTGCAAGTTTGCTTGAAGGGAAGAATTTCTAATCATCAGTGGTTCCTGGATAATGGCTACTCCAGACACATGACAGGAGATCCATCTAAATTCTTGTGCTTCATAAAATCAGATGGAAGATCTATCACTTTTGGTGATGGAGGCAAAGGTAAGATTATTGGTACAGGTAAGATAGAACTTACTAATAACTGTTGTTTGGATAATATTTACTTAATTGATGGCTTAAAACATAATCTTCTTAGTATCAGTCAACTGAGTGATAGAGGTGATCGCTAAAATTTTTTTATGCGTGACCGCAAGTGCACAGGTCAGATCAAGTAGTTCAGTGATAAGTAAAAGTATCGTTCCCACGAGGAATGACTGGAATGCAATTAGGCAGTGCACAACCTATTTTTATCCACGTTAAACAACCAATTATGAGATTCTTGATTTTAGAACTAAATTTAAAATAAAGCTAATTGAAAGAAAACTTAGTTGGCACAGGCAGTTAAGATAAAATCCAAGGTTTGAAATTACCTAGAGTCACTATTCCCTTGATGCTCACTAGAACTTAATTTCTTGTTCAATTGCAATTAATTATCGCCTTGTGGGTTAAGAGTTCAGAAGCTATAACCGTCCATCGATGTAATTACAGCCCTACTCTCCCCTAAAATCTAAGTGTCCTTAGATTTAGGTTAGAATGCATTAGATACTATATCCCTCTACAAACCAATTAAGGTAATCAGGTATATGTCTATCCCAATTACAAATTAGATGATTCTAAACTTAATTTATCCAACTCTTAGGTTCAATTTAGAATCCCTTTTTCAAGGTAAATTCCAATTTCCTAAATCAAATCAAAGAGGTGGCCAATCCCTAAGAAAGCATTAAGCAAGAGAAGGATACACAAGATTCCAATCATCACAATTAACAAGACAATTATGATTCAGTTCACATCAAGTTCATAGTACTCTAGGTAAAGAGGAATTTAGCCACACATAGCTAAATCTACAGAGAATTCCCAATCAAAATACATGGAGAAAATGAAAAGAACAAAGAAAGCAAACAAAGGGAAGAATGATATGCAGAAAGTAGAGCTCCCCCTTTGATTCCTTCTCTTCCTTCACACTCCAAGCTTAAAGAGTCTTCAAGAACTCTCAAAATCGCCTCCTGGATGCTCAGAACTTCCTCTGCCGCCGAATGTCTTTAACCCTAACTCTTCCAACGTCTTTTAAAGCTTGAAAATTAAAACTCTGCGTTTCAGGTCCGATCTCGCTATAGCGAGGAGCGTCTCTCGCTATAGCGAGGTCTCATAAATCCTCAGGTTTCTGCTGTGCTTCGCTACTCCGACGCTATGGCGAGTTGCTCTTTGGAATTTCTATGCGACACGACTTCGCTATTGCGAAGCCTCCCCTTCGCTACGGCGAAAGTGCCATCTCGCTATAGCGAACTTCGGTCTCGTTGTGGCGAGAAGTCTTGTTCAATCTACCTTGGCCACTTTCAGCTTCCCTCTCTTATATTCATTTCTTTCTTCCTTTTGCTACTTTTCCCTGAAATTGAAATCAAAACTAAAGTGAGGCTTAAACTGATAAAAATATTATAATTATAATACTTTCTTTGTTTTGTTTAATTGAGTACATTTTTAACCATATTAATCAGGAGAAAAGTATTTTACCTCCCTAATTTAGTGTCAAATATAGCCCTTTTGGGTCCTAAATTAGGAGGTTATCAAACTCCCCCACACTTAGATCTTTGCTTGTCCTCAAGCAACTCTTAGAAAGAATCACGCCCAAGCAATCAGCATTACAGATCCCCCTCACACTTAGAATGAATCTAACTTCAGAAGCAGAAACTCAGCAAAACTCGAATAGAAATTGAAAACAATGTACTCATAGTAACACCCTTATTCCTAAAGTGTGTGTGTGCTCAACAAGAGATGTTAAGAAATAATCAAGCAATCTTAAATAAGTTTTCCTAGCAATTTCAAAGCCTAACCCAATCATCTGTACTAACTTCAATCATCAATGCTCATTGAGAGGGGTCTCTATTATTCAATGCAGAATTATTTTCAGCAATTTTTTGTTTTTTTTGTTTTTTTTTTCTCTCCTCGTCAAATTATTTAATCCTTTTGACGCGAATGACAACATTGGTTATGAAGTCACCCGGTTACTCAGATTAAAGAAATCCTCAGAGGGCTACTAGCATACTCTTAGTTTTATCACTGTTTGACGCGAAAGTTCACACTTTTTGGTGCAAACCCCCGGTTACTAGGTGATTTCAACCATTGGAGTAGAGAATCCTTTTTTTTTTTTCTTTTAGATATCCCTCTCAACTAACAATCAGGTATCCATCAGGAACAGGCAAATTGGGGAGATCTAAAACAACTAAAAGCTTATTATAAGAAAAACTTGAATTACTTCCAAAATCATCTTGTTGGAAGGTGCTCCTATTTAGGGTGCATACTACGACTACATTACTTACTTTATCCAATTCAAGTTCGCTTAACCTCTACATTCCTTAATTAATATTCATCTAAAGTGAGAAGGGCTGAATCTGATTTAACATATGAGCATAAGGAGTGTAAGCACTTGAATATTATTAATAGGAGGAAGTTATTGTCAATTTATATCCAATTATCCTATATTTATCTATGATTAACTTAACTCCCCCACACTTGAAAGTTACATTGTCATCAATGTATAAAATGGGAAATTAAGAAGGAGATAGACAAAGAGAAGCAGATGGGGGGTGAAGGGAGGGGATAAAAAAAAAGTAGGGAGAGACGAGACTCCCCTGATAAGAAGAGATAACATGGCGAGGGGATGCATGTGAACGGCTCCTTCATCTGATAGACAAAAATGGACAAAATACATATAGGAGACAGTAAGTTGGCATTAGAATTAATAAGACAATTTAAGAGCACAGCCAATTCAGGATTTGAGAGCATAATTAGATACAGTTATCCATAATACAGTTATCCAAAATATAAAATGAGTAAAACAAAAAAAAAATGGCAGCAGGATAGAAAAGTCCTAAGAATCAGACGGCCCCAATTGATCTTCAGGTGCAGGCTCCTGAGGTGCAGGATCCTGAGGTAGAATGATGATCGGTGATTGAGGAGCCTCAGGAGGTGGCGGTGGAGGAGCCGGCATCAAGTAGTCCATAAGCGTTTGTAGTTGATCCTTTATTGATATAACATGACCTTCCAGCCTATGGATAGACTCTCGTGCCCAACTCTCAAAATCTGTCTGATAAGGAGCCTCATGTCTCGATGGCTCTGGAGTAACCCGGTGCTGATGTGAGGGAGGAGGTGGAGGGGCCTCAGGCTGTGCCTGTGCCTGTGCTCTCTGCCTACAGGGCTGCCCTGGTGCATCTTTCATGCCATCATATTTGAATGGCCCCTTGGGCTTGAACTGCGCATCATTTTTAGAGACGCGGCAACCCCCCATAGTGAGTAACTCGGTGAGCATGTGAGGGTATGCCAAGCTAACCCGGTCGGACCTCGCAACTTGTTTGAAATTCAAGTACATGAGGTGAGGAATATTTACTCGCTGCCGAGTTATAAAACACCACGTAAGAGTAGCTCGTTCTTGGGTCATGTCTGAGCCATGAGAACTTGTCAGGATATTACTCGTGATGAACTGTAACCAATAACGGGCGGGCTTACTGAGTTGATTTACCGGGTAAACTTTATTAACCAGGCAGGCTCTTCCTTCCTCTGCAATGGTGGTCTCTACTTCTTCCCAAGGAATGGACTGAGGGCTCTCTATGTACATTTGGAAAGCACATTCTTGAACATCAGGTAGCTCATAGAAGTCTTTAAAAACTTGCTCGTTAATGCGCACCCAAGCTGAACGGCAGTAGTACTCATCCTCCTCTTCCTCGGTATCCTCAAAATTTGCATAAAGCTCTTAGATCATTAAAGGGATCCGATGCACTGGCTTCTTAGTAAATCCCTGCAATCCATGCCATTCAAAATCCGGGAAGGTGAGGTCCAACACATGAGGTGCATAATAGCGATCCTCCACAACACCTCTGTCTGCGAAGAGTCTATCGAAGCGAAATTCTGCCCGGGCAGATGCAAATCGATCTTTATCTTACGATTGCTTCTTTTGCTTTGAGGAGGAGGCTGCAGCAGTTTTGGTTTGTTTCTTAGGAGCCATAATCCTGAATTCAAACAAGAAGGAAAAATAAAAATCAGCGGCAGCCTTCAAAGGATATAATTAAATCCGAAAATCAAATGAATGCAGCATGTTTATGCTAAGGGAAGGCACAATTAAAGGCATCCAAAGGACTAGGGGGCAAGGAATAAAGAATTAATCCCACGAAAAATGGTCCAGACAGTTCAATTCTGGAAAAAGTATCGAACTCGCTATAGCGAGTTCGAGCTCGCTACAACGAGTTCGCACAATTTTCTGCCCAGCCAGAATTAAACGGAGGAAAAAGCAAATTGAGGCCATATATCTACACAGAAACATTCGACCAGCAGAAACTAACCAGAAAAATTAACCATTGACCCCTAAATATGCAGATCTAAATAAAACGATAATAACCCTAATATGACCAGATCCAGCAAAAATAACCAGTGATTCAGGGAAATAAAAGAGTTAATCGAATTACCTGATGTACGAGATGCGATGGGTGATGGGATTGCGAGATTAAGATGCACGAAATGCAGCGAACGAAAGGATGGAGGAGGTATAGCTGCTTCGTCGCAGTAGCGAGGTAAAACGATGGAGTGGAGAGAAAATAGGGGTTGTTTTATTACGAAGGAAATTTTTTTTTTTTTTTATAATTTCGCTATTGCCAGGTAATCGCGAGGGGTTCTCTAGGTTTATTACGAAAGGCAAAGCTGCTGAACTCGCTACAGCGAAATTTACTCTCGCTACTGCGAGAAAACTTGGATAATTATTAGTGGCTGAAGCGTCTCGCTATAGCTAGGCTATAGCGAGGGACTCTCTGGATTTTGTACTGAAAAGTGAGGCTGCTGCACTCGCTGTAGCGCATGAGCTGCCTCGCAGTAGCGAGGAAACTCAGCAACATTTATATGCAACAATTACTCGCAATAGCCAGGCTACAGCGAGCTTCTCTCTGGATTTAGTACCAGAATGCAGCACAGAGATATTCGCTATGGCGAGGAAATGTTCTCGCTATAGCGAAAACTTAAAATTCAACTGACTCGCCATATCTTGGCCATAGCGAGAGATTCAGGTTTATGTACCAGGAGTGGGATAAGTAGAGTCGCCATTGCGAGATGGAGTCTCGCTATAGCGAATTTTTTTTTTTTTAACTAAATTTCTCCATCTACATGCTCACTAAAATTCTCCCTCAAATGCAACCAGATATAATAATCAAGTATAATTCAAAGCATGGTTAGAAACTCCCTGTGAACATGCCCAATATTGCTCATTCCTGTCAATCCTAAGCTCCTTGATATCCACATTTTAACCTGTAAAACACATAAAAAACAAAAAATATCAAACCCAAAATGAGAAGGACTTTAAATTCAAACAAAAAGAATACAAAGAAAACTTGGGTTGCCTCCCAAGAAGCGCTAAGTTTAAAGTCTTCAGCCGGACTATCATGATGCTTCTATGAGCAATCTTGGAGTTGCACATTTGTCTTCATCCTGTCCACTGGTCCACCAAGGTAATGTTTCAAGCGTTGGCCATTGACCTTAAAGGTTTCTCCATTTTTCTCATCTTGAATTTCAATGGCACCAAAGGCAGTGGTAGATACCACCTTAAAAGGACCAGACCACCTGGATTTAAGCTTTCCTGGAAACAATCTCAAACGAGAGTTATATAATAGCACTAAGTCACCAGGTATGAAATCCCTTTTCAAAATCTTTCTATCATGCCAGATCTTTGTCTTTTCCTTATATAGCTTAGAACTCTCATAAGCTTGTAACCTGAATTCATGAAGTTCATTAAGGTTTAACAGCCTCTTTTCATTCGCATCTTTATAATCTAAGTTCAACTTTTTTATGGCCCAAAAAGCTTTGTACTCAAGTTCCAAAGGTAAATGACAAGCTTTACCAAAAACTAATTGATATGGAGACATACCAATTGGTGTTTTGTAAGCTGTCCTATATGCCCATAAAGCTTCATCTAGCTTATTAGACCAATCCTTCCTATTAACACTCACTGTTTTCTCCAAAATTCTCTTGATCTCCTTATTAGACACTTCACAGAGGCCATTGGTTTGAGGGTGGTAAGCTAAAGCCATTTTGTGGTGAACTCCATATTTTTCCAGCAAAGTTTTAAACAAACGATTATTAAAATGAGTTCCACCATCACTAATGATAGCTCTAGGTGTGCCAAAATGAGAAAAAATATTCTTTTTTATAAATCGCACCACTGTTTGAGCATCATTATGTTGGCAAGCTACCGCCTCAACCCATTTACTAACATATTCAACTGCCACTAAGATGTATTGTTGGCCTCTAGACAGAACAAAGGGACCCATAAAATCAATTCCCCACAAATCAAACAGTTCAACTTTAAAGATACCGGTTTGAGGAAGTTCATGCTTTTTAGAAATATTACCGGATCTTTGACAAGCATCACAGTGAGAAGCAAATAAATGAGAATCTTTAAACAATGTAGGCCAATAAAAACCAGATTGCAATATTTTAAAGGCAGTTTTCTGCCCACTAAAATGTCCCCCAAATGGTGATGCATGGCATGCAAGCAAAATGTCATGTTGTTCAATCTCAGGAACACACTTCCTAAGAACTCCATCCACACATCTTTTGAACAGATAAGGCTCATCCCAAATGTAAAACTTAACCTCATTCAAGAATTTCTTCTTTTGATAATAGTTTAAATCAGGAGGTAAAATTTCACAAACAATATAATTTGCTATATCAGCATACCAAGGTACATGTAGCAAATTAGCAGCCATTATGCATTCATCAGGGAAAATATCATTCACAAGCTTACTATTACTAACATGCTCAGAATCTAACCTAGAAAGATGATCAGCTACTAGGTTTTCACATCCTTTCCTATCCACTATATGCAAGTCAAATTCTTGAAGTAATAAAACCCACCTAATTAATCTAGGTTTGGACTCTTTCTTTTTCAACAAATATTTAATCGCAGCATGATCAGTGTGTACTACAACTCTGACTCCTAACAGCTAAACTCTAAACTTCTCAAAAGCGAAAACAATAGCTAACATTTCTTTCTCAGTGGTAGTATAGTTTACCTGAGCATCTACTAATGTCCTGCTGGCATAATAGATTGGATGAAAAACTCGGTCTCGCCTTTGTCCCAGAACAGCTCCTACTGCATAGTCACTTGCATCACATATGACCTCAAAAGGCAATGACCAGTCCGGAGCAATGATTATAGGTGCAGTTATTATCTTCTGTTTCAATTCTTCAAAACTTTTTCAGCAGTTATCATCAAAAAGGAACTTGGCATCCTTTTCTAACAGCTGGGTTAAGGGCTTTGAGATTTTTGAGAAATCTCTGATGAACCTTCTATAGAACCCCACATGCCCAAGAAAACTTCGGACTCCTTTGACACTAGTAGGAGGTGGCAACTTCTCAATCAATGATGTCTTGGCTCGATCTACTTCCAAACCCTCCTTAGACACCTTGTGTCCTAGTACTATTCCTTCCTTTACCATGAAGTGGCATTTTTCCCAGTTCAGAACTAAGTCAGTTTCCTCACACCTTTCAAGTACCTTAGAGAGATTTTTCAAACAGACTTCGAATGAATCACCAAAGACAGAAAAGTCATCCATGAAAATCTCCATGATGTCTTCGATGAAATCAGAAAAAATTGATGTCATGCATCTTTGAAAGGTCACTGGTGCGTTACACAACCCGAAAGGCATTCTCCTGAAGGCAAAAGTGCCATAGGGGCAGGTGAAGGTTGTTTTCTCTTGGTCTTCAGGTGCTATAGAAATTTGATTGTAACCTGAATAACCATCCAGAAAACAAAAATATTCCTTCCCCGCTAGTCTATCAAGCATTTGGTCAATGAAGGGAAGGGGAAAGTGATCTTTTCGGGTAGTTGCGTTTAATTTCCGATAGTCCATGCACACTTTCCAACCAGTGACAGTTCTTGTAGAAATCAATTCTTTCTTTTCATTTGTCACAACTGTCATTCCTCCTTTCTTAGGAACGCACTATACTGGACTAACCCACGCACTATCTGAAATTGGATAAATGATTCCTGCATCCAGCCACTTGATGATTTCCTTTTTGACAACTTCTTTCATCATCGGGTTCAACCTCCTCTGATTCTCTATAGATGGCTTATGATCATCTTCCAGTAGGATTTTATGCATCACAATGGAAGGGCTTATCCCTTTTATGTCTGCAAGTGTCCATCCCAGAGCCTTTTTATGGCTTTTTAGTACTTCAATCAGTCTCTGTTCTTGATGAGAGTTCAATGCTGTAGAGATGATGACAGGTAATGTCTCTGAATCCCCTAAATATGCATACTTCAGATGCGTAGGGAGAGGTTTTAACTCCAAAATCGGAGGCTGTTCAATTGAAGGCTTAAGAGATGTTGCTGAACGGGATGCCAAATCTAAAGATTCAACTTGCCACTTCTGTTTAGCTCGAGTGGTTGAAAAATTCAGCACTTGGGCTATCTCATGACTAGTTTCAGCATTCTCATGCTTCACTCCCATTAATAATGCTTCAATAGGGTCTTTGATTATTATTGAATTGAATTGTTCTTGAGCTAACTCATCAGTCATTGAAACTCTGAAGCAATTTTCAGCATCTCTAGGATATTTCAGTGCTTTGTCTATGTTAAACACCACTTGCTCATCCCCCAATCTTATCACTATTTGCCCTTTCTCTACATCAATAAGAGTTCTGGCTGTGGCTAAGAATGGACGACCAATAATCAACGGATTATCCTTATCTTCTTCACAATCCACAACAATGAAATCAGTTGGATATATGAACTCACCAACCTTTACTAAAACATCTTCAATTATACCTCGTGGATATGCTAAGCTCCGATCAGCTAATTGCAATGTTACTGTGGTAGGTCGTGCCTCACCGAGTTGCAACTTCTCAAAGACAGATAACGGCATAAGGTTTACACTGGCTCCAAGATCACACAAAGCCTTACCTTGAAAGTGAGTGCCTATTTTACAAGGCACAGAGAAGCTACCCGGATCTTTGCACTTCATTAGAATCTGTGGGTTAATTATTTTACTGCACTCTTCAGTAAGTGCTACAGTTTCAAATTCACCAAATCTCCGCTTCTTGCTCAGCATCTCTTTCAAGAACTTAACATACTTAGGCATGTATTCCAATGCTTCTGAGAATGGGATATTGATATGAAGTTGCTTGAATATCTCTAGGAATTTTTGATACTGCTTATCTTCCACCTTCTTTTGAAGTCTTTGAGGAAAAGGTAATGGAGGTATTATCCTTGGTGATGTATGCAGTTTCTCTCCTTGTTTCTCACTCTTATCAACATCTGGCTGTTTTTTAACTGCTTCATTACTCACTTTTCTCTTCTTTTCAACTGATGCATCCACAGATTCTTCTCCTATTCTTTTATCATTATTTGTCTCCTCTATGGCAATTTCACCCTTATCTTCATCTATAACAGCCTTTGATGCAGGTGTGTGGCTAACCTCCCTTGGTGTTTGAACATCTGGCAACCCTTTTCCACTTCGAAGAGTTATGGCCTTACATTCTTCCTTACCTTCTCTTCTGGGATTAGGCACCGTGTCACTTGGCAATCCCTCTTGTCTAAATGAATTCATTGCTGAGGCTAATTGACCCATCTGCAATTCTAGATTTCTCAAGGAGGTATTAACTCTAGCATTCACTTGAGCTTGCTCTTCATTTTGCTTGCTTTGAATGCTAATGAATTTCGCCAAGGCATCTTCCAAGTTCGTCTTAGGTTCTTGAATAGGTGCATTTTGCCTTATTGGTTGAGTGAAACCTGGTGGTTGAGTAGGCTTAATGCTTGAGGAAGATGCTGGTTGATTCAATGCTGGTCCATGCTTCCAAGAGAAGTTTGGATGATTTCGCCACCCAGGATTGTAATTATTGGAGTATGGATTCTGATTCCTTGGAAAGTTCCCCACATAATTAACTGGTTCTGATAGTGCCAAAGGACAAGAGTCTACTGAATGCAGATCCCCACAGTTTTCACAAGCAATTGGAGCTACCTGAGCAGAACAGACATTCAATTGCTGATTTCGCTGCACTTGAGATTCTAACATATCAAATCTCTTATTCAGAGCGGAAAGAATAGTGGCAATTGGAATAGAGGGGTCTTCTTGAGTATTGGCAACATTGACACTCACCCTTCTATCTCCTCCTCTTTGTACATAACTCTCAGACAATGTGTCCAATGCCTGAATAACATCATCCACAGGCATTTCATCCCAACGACCATTCAAAATAGCATCTAACATTGTATCGGTTTGTGGAGTTAGACGCGTGCAGAAATTCTGAACGATAGCACAGTCATCCATCCCATGGCTTAGGCATTGACGAAGTAAATGCTTATACCTCTGCCATGCAGCATATAAGTGCTCGTCTAAAGCCTGCTTGAAGTTTATGAGCTCACGACGTGCATCTGCTATTTTATTATTTGGAATGAAGCGAGCTCTGAACCTTGCTTCTAGCTTATCCCAAGTATCTATTGAACCCTCAGGCAGAGTCAGTAGCCATTCCTTGGCTTTTCCTTGTAAAGAGAGAGGGAATAGTCGAAGTCTCAACACATCTCTTGGTACCCCATTCTGCTTGAATGAATCGCACACCCCCAAGAATGACAGAATATGACGGTTGGGATCTTCATCAGACCTCTCACCAGTGAATTGTCCATTAAGCTGCAACATGGAGATCATTACTGGCTTCAACTCAAAGTTAGCAGCTTGAAAGTCTGGCACTACTATGCTAGATAGAGTGCCCTTCATAGTACGACCCACAAAGTCTTTTATGGACTGATTTGCATTCCCTTCTTGAGCCATTTCTTCACTCACTGAATTTAGAGTTTTAGAAGGACTTTCTTCAAAGTTCAAGTTTACCACGAGATCACTAATTTTCTTCGTTGTGCGCTTCTTCGTTGTAGAAGTTTGCTTCGGCATGTATTGTGGTACCTGTAAAGGAAAATTCAACCAACGGTATTACTTTAAACAAAAAGGAATCAAAGCAAATAATGGAATGAAAAGAAATTCTAACTAATTAACTAACTAATGTTTAATCGAGGACTACTAAAGGTTATATACTTCTAACTGAACAATTAAGCCATTCCCCGGCAACGGCGCCAGAAAACTTGATCGCTAAAATTTTTTTATGCATGACCGCAAGTGCACGGGTCGGATCAAGTAGTTCAGTGATAAGTAAAAGTATCGTTCCCATGAGGAATGACTGGAATGCAATTAGGCAGTGCATAACCTACTTTTATCCACGTTAAACAACCAATTATGAGATTCTTGATTTTAGAACTAAATTTAAAATAAAGCTAATTGAAAGAAAACTTAGTTGGCACAGGCAGTTAAGATAAAATCTAAGGTTTGAAATTACCTAGAGTCACTATTCCCTTGATACTCACTAGAACTTAATTTCTTGTTCAATTGCAATTAATTATCGCCTTGTGGGTTAAGAGTTCAGAAGCTATAACCGTCCATCGATGTAATTACAGCCCTATTCTCCCTTAAAATCTAAGTGTCCTTAGATTTAGGTTAGAATGCGTTAGATACTATATCCCTCTACAAACCAATTAAGGTAATCAGGTATATGTCTATCCCAATTACAAATTAGATGATTCTAAACTTAATTTATCCAACTCTTAGGTTCAATTTAGAATCCCTTTTTCAAGGTAAATTCCAATTTCCTAAATCAAATCAAAGAGGTGGCCAATCCCTAAGAAAGCATTAAGCAAGAAAAGGATACACAAGATTCCAATCATCACAATTAACAAGACAATTATGATTCAGTTCACATCAAGTTCATAGTGCTCTAGGTAAAGAGGAATTTAGCCACACATAGCTAAATCTACAGAGAATTCCCAATCAAAATAGATGGAGAAAATGAAAAGAACAAAGAAAGCAAACAAAGGGAAGAATGATATGCAGAAAGTAGAGCTCCCCCTTTGATTCCTCCTCTTCCTTCACACTCCAAGCTTAAAGAGTCTTCAAGAACTCTCAAAATCGCCTCCTAGATGCTCAGAACTTCCTCTGCCGCCGAATGTCTTTAACCCTAACTCTTCCAACGTCTTTTAAAGCTTGAAAATTAAAACTTTGCGTTTCAGGTTCGATCTCGCTATGGCGAGGAGCGTCTCTCGCTATAGCGAGGTCTCATAAATCCTCAGGTTTCCACTGCGCTTCGCTACTTCGACGCTATGGCGAGTTGCTCTCTGGAATTTCTATGCGACATGACTTCGCTACGGCGAAAGTGCCATCTCGCTATAGCGAACTTCGGTCTCGCTGTGGCGAGAAGTCTTGTTCAATCTACCTTGGCCACTTTCAGCTTCCCTCTCTTATATTCATTTCTTTCTTCCTTTTGCTACTTTTCCCTGAAATTGAAATCAAAACTAAAGTGAGGCTTAAACTGATAAAAATATTATAATTATAATACTTTCTTTGTTTTGTTTAATTGAGTACATTTTTAACCATATTAATCAGGAGAAAAGTATTTTACCTCCCTAATTTAGTGTCAAATATAGCCCTTTTGGGTCCTAAATTAGGAGGTTATCAAGAGGCTTTAGAATAGTTTTTGATCCTATGCATTGCACTATTTTCAATGAGCACAAAGCTTTATTTGCTGGTCAAAGATTTGAAAACATATATATTCTTTGCTCAAACCATCTTAAGTCTAAAAATATTACATGTCTCTCTTCCAAATATAATGAATCCTGGTTATAGTATAGAAAGCTTGGTCATATGAGCATGCACACTATTCTTAAGTTATCCAAATTAGATCTTGTAAGAGGCCTACCTAAACTAGACTTTTAAAAAGATCATTTGTGTGATGCATGTCAGTTGGGAAAATAAACAAGAGCCTTCTTTAAACCTAAGGAGTCTGCATCTTCATCTAGGCCACTTCAATTATTGCACATGGATCTTTTTGGTCCCACGCAAACTCGCAGCTTTGAAGGTAAAAGCTATGCATTTGTCATTGTTAATGATTTTTCTAGATTCACTTGGGTTTTGTTTCTTGCACATAAAGATGAAGCTTTTAAGAATTTTGTTGTCTTTTGTAAAAAGGTTCAAAGAGAATAAGGATATCTAATTTCTAGTATTAGAAGTGATCATAGTGGAGAGTTTGAAAATAAATTATTTGAAGAATTTTGTAATGAGCATGATTTAGTCATAATTTTTCTACTCCTAGAACCCCTCAACAGAATGGAATAGTTGAAAGGAAAAATCGTACTCTTTTTAGACATGGCTAGAACAATGCTTATTGAAAATAATCTTCCTCAATACTTCTGAGCTGAAGCAATAAATACTACTTGCTATGTGTTAAATCAATGTCTTATAAGACCCATTCTTAAAAAGACACCTTATGAACTATGAAAAGGTAGAAAACCAAATGTTAGCTATTTTTAAGCATTTGGATGTAAATGTTTTATTCATAATAATGGTAAAGATAATCTAGGAAAATTTGATACTAGAAGCGATGAAGGGATTTTCTTAGGTTACTCCACTACCAATAAAGCTTATAGGGTTTACAACAAAAGAACTATGATAGTTGAAGAATTTATGCATGTTGCATTTGATGAAACTAAACCCTCTGTGAGAAAAATAGTAAATACAGATGAAGATGAAATCATTGTTAGCAAAGGCCAGGCGCATTCAATTTGCAATACATCAAGCAAAACACATGCTGAATGTAGTAACAATCACTCAAGTCCTTTCAAACTCACTCACAGATGTTGGGACGATATTGATTCCTCACCTAATCAAGAGATTCAGAAAATCAACGAAGAGAAAAATGCAGAAGAATCAACCCATCAAGAAAGAAGGCTTGATAAATCCTCAAGCAAACTTACTCAAGTCCAACCAAAAAATACACCAAAAGATCCAAGACTTCCTCGTGAATGGAGACACTCTTCTTCCTATCCTTCATAATTTATTATTGGAAATCTAAATGAAGGAAGGCACACCAGATCCTCTTTCAGAAACAATCTAGCCCTGATGTCCAAGATTGAGCCCAAATCCATAAATGAAGCTTTAGAAGATGAAAGCTGGATCTTAGCCATGGTGAAAGAACTATAGCAATTTGAAAGGAACAATGTATAAAAGCACGAGAAGGATCATCAGCAATCGGAACAAAGTGAGAGTTTCGTAACAAGCTAGATGAAAAAAGTAACATCATCAGGAATAAAGTAAGGTTAGTGGCCTAAGGTTTTTTTCAACAAGAAGGTATTGATTTTGATGAAACTTATGCTCTTATAGCTAGAATTGAATCTATTAAAATGTTGCTTGTTTATGCATCTTATATGAACTTTAAATTATATCAAATAGATGTCAAAAGTTCCTTTCTAAATGGTTTTATCATAGAGGAAGTTTATGTTAAGCAACTGATAGCCACTATTTTTGTAAATAATTTTGCAAGTGTACGGATCGCTTTTGTAATATAGTGAATCAAGGTCATCCCACAGAGAATTGAATTAAACTCAATTAAGTCTAAGGAAATTCACTTTTTGTTTAAGTCAAGATGCACAACTACCAATGTAATGAATTAACATAAAATGAAAGTAAACAAATACTAAGCGTCAAGATAGTTCTGATGAGATAAACCACTAAAGAGTATCCTAGGTTCCTATCCCCTGATTACCACGAATTGAGGTGCTTGATTAATTGATTAATCAACAATCTGAAGGTTGGGGAGATTAATTGAGCCCAAAAAACTCTTGAACCACTTAGACTTCTATTCTAATTAATTGCATACTTCTCTCACAATTAATCACATATAATACGTTCAACCCCTTTCACCACTTATGATTCTTAAGCATATTTTTATACCTAAGAACAAAATTAGTGTTACCTAACTTCAATTCTAAGTTGCTTAATCAATTGATCCATTGAGATTTCCCTTTTTCAAAAGCAAACCTTAAACCCCCAAATTCAACAAGAGATGGCCAAACTCTACATGAAACAATAAGGACCGATCAAGCATTCAAATCATTAATCAACTTAATTTAATCATGCAAACTCTTCAGTACATGGCAATAAGTTTAAGTAAACCTAGGATCAAAGAAATTTAGCTACACATAGCTCTACATATTGAAATCAGATTCAAAGAGACAAAGAGACAAAGAATCATGAAGAAGAAGATGGAGGATTGAAGGAAACTCAATGCAATCGTGTTGATTCAGTCTCTAATCTTTAACCTAAGCTTTTCCTCCTCAAACCCCAGCCTTTTAGTGCATTTTCCCCTTTAAAGTTTCTCCTTCTAGCTCAAAATGATGAAATCCTTGCATTCTTAGCTATCAAATCAAAGTTGTGTGTTTCATCAGCCGATCTCACTATAGCGAGGGGTGGCTCTCGCTATAGCGAAAGCTTATAGGCGTCCAGATTTTTGCTGATCTTGCTACTACCAATGCTATAACTAAGAGTTCCCTAGAATTTGTATGACTCACGATTTCACTATGGTGAAGTGACTTCCTCGCCACAACAAATGTGCATCTTGGCTACAATGAATTGTGTTCTCGCTATAGCGAGAGGGCTTATTAAGTTTGCCTTTTGACTTTCTAGCTTCTTTCTCTTTTGTCATTCCTTTCTACAATATTCTACTTTTCTCTTCAGATAAAAATCAATCATCAAATAAGGCTCAAAACTGATAAAGATATCGCAATTGAGATGATTTCTTCATTTTGTTTGATTGAATAAAAAGTTAAGCTATGTTAGTCAAAATAAAAGTACTCTGATTCCCTAATATATTATAAAATATATCTCTTTCTCATCCAAAATTAGGGAGTCATCAACAACCTCCTAGTTTCCAAGATGAAAAGTTACCTAACCATGTATACAAGTTGTCAAAAGCTCTTTATGGTTTAAAGCAAGCCCCAAGGGCTTGGTACAAAAGGTTGAGTAATTTTCTTCTTGAAAGTGGTTTCTCTAGGGGAAAACCTGACAGCACTCTTTTTATCAAGGGAAATAAAAATGAATTTGCTTATCCAAATTTATGTAGATAATATTGTTTTCGGTAGCACAAATGAATCCCTATGTAAAGAATTTGCTAATCTAATGAAAAGTAAATTTGAAATGAGTTTGATGGGTGAATTAAACTTCTTTCTTGGATTACAAATAAAGCAAACCCAAGAAGGAAACTTTATTAGTCAACCCAAATATACTAAAGAATTAATTTGCAAATATGGCTTTCAAAATTTTAAACCTATGAGAATGCTTATGTGTCCCTCCTCCACCTTAGATAAGGATGAAGAAGGTAAGGCCTTTGACCAAAAGAAATATAGAGGTATGATTGGTTTCTTACTATATTTAACAACTAGTAAACCTGACACTTTGTTTAGTGTTTGTAGATGTGCACATTTTCAAGCTAATCCTAAAGAATCCCATTTTATAGCTGTTAAAAGAATTTTTAGATACTTGGTAGGGACACAAAACTATGGATTATGGTATCCCAAAACTAACAGTTTCAATCTAGTTGGTTATACAGATGCAGACTTTTTCAGAGATAAACTAGACAGAAAAAGCACAAGTGGCTGCCGTCAATTTCTTAGCAAATTACTTGTGTCATGGTATAGTAAGAAGCAAAATTCTATAGCTCTATCCACCACTGAGGCAGAATATATGGCTTTCGGTAGTTGTTGTACTCGGATATTATGGATGAAACATCAAATGGAAGATCTCTCCATCATCTTTGATCATATCCCCATATTTTTTGACAACACCAACGCCATTTGTCTTACAAAAAATTCTGTTCATCACTCTCAGACTAAGCACATTGAAGTGAAATATCATTTCATCCGAGATCATGTTCAACAAGGAAATGTGGAGGTAATGTATACTCAAACTGAAAATCAACTCGCAGATATATTCACTGAACCATTGCTCGAAAATAGGTTCAATATTTTAAGAAATAAACTTGGAATTATTGACAATATATGTTTATCAAAAGTGGAGCACCACTGATTCTATATTTTCTTAATATGCTTAATGTAAAGATTTTGGATGATTCATTAGTTCCATTTCTTTTTAATTTTAGGTCATGTTCATAAATGCCTTTATAGATGGGTTCTTCATTTATATATATATATATATATATATATATATATATTCCTATGTGTACATGTGTGTCTACATTGCATAATATAAAATGTCTTGGGCAATTTCCTGCCACGTGGTCTTAGGCAATGGTCAATTATGGAAAAGTACTCTAAAAAAGGAGCGAATTTTAATGTTAAATAATAGTCTCAGGCCCATAAAACTAACAGTTACACTATCTGTCCCTCTAAACCAAATTCGATTCTAGCGGGATTGAACAACCACATCTTACCTACTCAAAAAAACTTGTCTGAATCTTAACCCTAACCCAGTAGATGGAGAGACATTTCAATCGATTCACATTTTAACTCATTCGTTCACACAGAAAGAAAAAGTTCATCCCTATTGAAGGAGTTATCAACGTTGAAAAAGCTCAAAAGAAGGAACAAGCTCTAGAAAAATTGTGAGAAAAGGAACGGTTGAACTAAATAAAGAAAGTTTCCATTCCATCTAAACCATCTAAGAAACGTAAAACTATTGACGATGATCTAGATCGGGAAGACATTGAAACAATTCAAGCACTTATGGGAAAGACAAAATAAAAGGGAATTACCATCTGAGAAGCTACTCAGGCCAAGAAGGCAAAAATACTAGAAGGAAAATGAAAGAAAAAAATTCACAAAGAAGCAACTTCGCCAGGGAAAGAACCCCCCTGGACTTATCTCACTTACTTCTTAAGTTTCGGACCAAGGAGCATCTTGACTGCTATATTGCCAACTTTCAGCACTGGCCAATTGCTTTCGGAAGATGCATAAACTTCACTAGATTGTCTTAACTTAACTACTTTTTGGAACCTGAGTTTGCTTCAATGGGTTGGACTCCTTTGATAAGCGTTAATGAATTAGTATACAAAGATTTAGTTAGGAAATTCTATTGCAATCTAGATGTAACCAAAGAAGGAAAAGCCCTAACTTCACTGGTTAATGGCAAACTTGTTTCTGTGGGAATTGCAACGTGAAAGAAAATTTTTGGAGTTTCATTTTCAAAATATCCTCATTATTTCTTTGGAGGATATTCTTAGCCCACGAAATTGCCCTCTTCGTATGTTGATGCCTATAATCTGGTAATTGAACAAAAGGACCTTGTTTCTGGAAGAAAAATGCCCAGGCACTTGCATTTCAGTACAGGTGGCAGTATATATTATAGGAATGACAATGTTCCCCAGGATCATATCACTGGATGTGGTCACTTGTCGAGACATATTCTGGGTATACATTGATGATGATGTAGAATATTAATGTGTATTACTGGATTTTCAAATTTATGGAAGAAGCTGCTTGGAATCCCAGTTCATCTAATCTTCCCTATGGCACGTTGCTGACTCAAATTTTTAGAGCTTAAAATGTAAACTTGGAAGGATATCAAAGTTGAGTGATCATGAAAACCTACAATGATACTTTCTTGCATCAAATGAAGTATACACCTGTTGGCACTGAATAGATTCAAAACTGTGATTTTGGCAGAATATCAACAAGATTCAGAAGCCTTTCACATAAAATATAATCGAGCACTAAATTCTCAACAAGCTTCTCCTAGTAAGGCTCCAGCCAGGTCCAAGAAAAAAAAATCTCAGATGAAGAATCTTCCTCATTTGATAGTACCTCAATATCTAGTCTTGATGAAGCTGACAAACCCATCCCTACATTTGACAGTATGCAAGTTCCTCTATCTTCTCTAGTACACTTTGAACCTTAACTTTCATCTCCGAAAATTGATCCTCCACCTTCAGAAACACAAAGAGATCCTCCACCTTCAAAAACACAAGTTGATCCTCCACCTTCCTCAATGTAAATTGTTCCTCCACCTTCACCAATAGAAATAGTTGTTCCACTCCCATATGATCCTCTTGAGTCCTCCCTTTCTCTTCAACTCATAATCCTTCCATCACCATCATCTACACCAATCACCTCTCCTCTACCCTTGCCTTTATATAAACATCAAAAAATTCTTCCCACCTATCCTACATCTAGTCAAGAAGATGATATTCCGTTTCCACTAAAGTTACATCCTCTGTCACCCAAGAAAGAAATTCCTAAAGTCTTACCACCATCTCTCTCTCTCTCTCTCCTCTTTTTTCTCTACCAACACCTACTTTTCCTTACCCTGCCACTCATCCTTTACCCCCTGATTCACTATCTACACCTCCTGCTTATCCTCGTACTCCTTCTTCCCTATGTCTTGCTACTCCACCACCACCTCCTTATTCACCTTTCCAACCTTCTCCTCTCCTTCTTGAACACTATATCTCTCCAGAGCATCCATCTTCTCCTCACACCCCTACTTATCCTTATCTTGACACTCCACCACCTCCTGATACTCCTCTAACTCCTACATTGCTATACCCTAGTACTCCACCACTCCCTCTTGACTCAGCTCCACCTTCCCCACCTTTCCATCTCAATCATTAACCTATATCCTCTGCACCCCCTTCCTCCTCCTTCTCCTAGAATAATAAACTTGTTCAGCAACTTCATTACCTTAATAATTCTATTGCTTCTCTACCCTTGGATGTAGATTCTCTAACCATAAATATTGGGGCTATTCGACATCTAGTGGGTTCCCAAGGTGCTATTCAATAGCAATTCCAATATATGACCTCTGAGCTTCATGGTGCTTCCATGGCGTATAATAACGACTGCACAATATTGTTATAGTGTCTTCAGAATCTTGACTCTACTATGCTTCATCTTACTCATGTCTTGGGTGACACTTTTAGACACTTTGCCTCATCCTCTTGCTGATGCTGATTCTTTGCTACTCTTAACCATTGCCAGTGATGGGCCTTCTACACATCATACATTATTTTTTTTTTCTTTTCATTGATGACAAAAAGGGGGAGACATGAATATTGCATTATCATATTGCATGTGCTGTTACAATGAAATCTTTGTCTAAATATCAATTTATTATTTACTGTGGCTATAATTATTGGAAGTAATTTTATCTTTATCCTCGGTTTATGTTATTCTCTGGTGTTTTCATAATAAGTTTATGCTCAATGTCGAGGGGAGTTTATATGTCTCAGGGGGAGCCAGGGAGAGCCATTTCTTCAGTCTTTGTATTTTACAAGGTTGATCAAAATCTTTAAAAGGTTTTGTCATTATCAAAAGGGGGAGATTGTTGGGTCTTTGGCCTAAGGTTATTAGGCCTAATGACTTTGATGATAGCAAAACAATTATTAGACCTTTGTAAAAATCAGTAATGTAGATCGGCCCAATAATTTCTTTTGAATTATTGAATGTTCATTGGCCCAATATTATGAGCTAAATGACAAAGTACATTATGTATAAAAGACAAACAAATTATAGGCTCTTATGTTAAGGAAGAGATAGTAGAGTAGAAACAGTGACTGATGTTGAAAATATGGTTGAATGTCAATCTCGCTTCAAGTTCAGTGGTTAACATTCAATGCGAGAAGACCAACCAAGATTATAGAGATAAACAAAATCTGAGAAGACTTTGTGAACGTTAGAAACAAAATCAAGAAGGAGCCGGTAAAGATGGAAATGTCTCTTAACGGATAGAAAAATCAAGTTGTATATAAATACTCGAAGATTTGAATATTTGAAGAAATGTACGAGAAGAAAAAGCGTTGAAAAAGAAAAGAGTATTCTAGATTACTTATCATTTTTATATTTGCTTATAGGAAGCAAATCAAGGAGAGACTGTGTAATATTATAGAAGAGTGTTATAAGATCTTAAAGAAGTTGAGGGTGAGCTAAAAAAACCCTACTGAGAAATCACCTGGTGGTAAAAATTGTAAGGTAGTATTAACCACATTTCTGTAAGTTTTATTTATTGAGTTAAAAATCCCTTAAAACTTTAAGAGGACTGAATGTAGGTCAAAACTGATCGAACTAGGAGAAATCATCTGTGTTAAGATCCTTCACTTTTCTCTTTTCATCTGTCCGTACACAGATCCTTCATTTTTCACTAACTGAATTAGAGGACCTTTGGTCCTCCACTTTCAAAAATTCAAAAAATTGCATTTATTGCACAACACACCTATTCACCCCCTCTAGATGAGTTTATCAAAATATACTTAAAATAAATTATTCTATACTTGTTAAATGATAAATTTTGTTTTAATTTTAAATATATTGAGAATTATTTATATTTTGCTCTTTGTATAAGATAAATTCACAAAAAACAAATGGAGTCACAAGCATGTTAAAATAGGATTGATAAAAATTTTCATGTCAAAGAATTTCTAAACACTAATTATTGCTGGTCAGGAAAGGGCACCTAGAATTCACTAGACTTTGCATTGCTTTGAGAAATTAGTGTTCCTATTTCTATATCTTTATTTTTTCCAACATAAGCCATGTACTGAAGATGCTTTGTCTCATAAACAGCTAGCCTACTGACAAATTTGTTCTTGAAATCTGGCGAAGGAAGTAACTCAAGGTCAAGTTCTTTCCAAGTAAAAGGGGAATGACGTGGGGTCAAGTTTTTGAGAAAACTAATAATTTTGATATAGATAGGACATTAATATTTTTCTTATTTTAATATAGATAGGAAGCCACAAGATTGATATCCTGGCTGGCTGTTTCCTATATAGTGAATTTTGAACCTCTGAATCTTCCTTTACATTATGTTCCATGAATCGGAACTCGAATCCGAGAGGATGCGAATGCATATTCTAATATAATTATCTAAATTAAATTTGAATAGTCTAAATTTTATAATTTTATAATTTTTTAAATATAAAACATCATTTTTTATAGTTAAAATTATAAATATGTTTTTATTTTATATTCTACATCTTATAAAATAAAAAAAATTTAAAAATTTAAAAAAATATAAAATCTAAACCATTCAAATTGGATTTATACAAATATATACATTGTAGGCATTCTTGAATACGCTCAGGATCCGTATGGCCATAAATCATATAGACCTCCTATAAAAATACAGAAGCTGAAGATGGACAACGAGAGGTCCCACTAAAAGGCTGTATAAAAATCCACATATTCAAGTATCTATCATGCCGAATTTTTACAAGCATCTTTACGCCTGACTCCGCATATGATAATGTAAAATCTACGTAATTTGATCTATTTGTCACAATTTTCACATTTCCCACCACCACATATTTCATACTTTCATAAAAAATAAATTAATTAAACATTAAATTTAATGTTTTTGTTTGTATCAAGCATAGATCACAATGCTAATATTGCCTTTGATAACGGTGACTGTGACATAATTACGATCAGTTGATATATATATGTAGTCTTTAAAGTTTTGATATATGTAAGTTAAATATCATATAACAAATTATTATTAAGATTCTTAACATTTATTACGTAATTATTTTTAATAAAAAAAGGAAGAAATAGCTCAAACCAATATATATATATATATATATATAAAAGGTTTTCATACCTATGCTCGGAGACAAACGTGAATGGTAATTTTCACAACCTAATTAATTAACTAGATCTAAACTGTGGAAATGGTGTGCCATCGCCATCTACCTACTTACACAGGCAATGTTTCAATATCTATGCAGGAAGGAGATCTCCTAGGGATTTTTGGATGGTTATCTGCTCCATCTGCTGAGCCAATATTTGCTGTGGTTGTAAAACCTTCATCAACATTTCCTCTTGTTGTAGAACCTTCCCCTGATTGACTAGCTTTTTTAGAACTCCAAGTCAAGAATTTTTGGCTATAAGTTTTGGCCAGCATGACAGGTTTTCGCCAAATACGACTTTCAGAGACTAGCAAAGCTAACAATGAAAGAATTCCAATTACCATGAACAAACCTATAAAGCTATATGCGGTGAGGCTGGGACTGGCAGTGTCTGACGACGAATTAGATTGGTCTTGGAGTTCACCGTCACTGCTTCCAAAATATTTTTGTTCAATCGAGTCCATTTCTTCACTCTCACTTACATTTAATACGGCTTTGGAAAAGTACGAGATTAAGTGGGAACCTGTGGGGAATGCCTGAAAAATCATGCAAATATTAGAACAGATATCCTTAAAACGGTATTGCAATTTCCAACCTTGTTAATGAGACAAAGAGAGAGATCGAAACTCACAAAACCAAATCCGCCGGTGCGGTGCCTTGTTCCGACCATGGCATAATTGGGACCATATTCCTTGAGGAAGATCTTAATGTAGAGAACTTCATCAAAAATAGCATCAACACCACCTTTGCTGCTTCCTTTGTCTAAAGCCTCCTTATATTCTTCAATAGTGGAGTAATTCTTCAGCCTTGATACATCAAACTTCAAGTCATCAACCAATAAGTCTGCGATAAATGATTCACACTGGTATCCAACATTAATTTTGGGGTCTCTTACAACATCATTCTCACTAGGGTAACTAGGTTGCAACTGATGTACCGTCAAGATTGATGACAAGCATGCTGTGTAACTTTGCATGAGAACGAATGCTAATATCAACCACATCACCAAAACAAACCTGGAGCAATTCTTGGCCAATGCTTCTCCTGGAAATAGTAAAGAAATTTTAATTGAAAAGAATAACACGTAGGACAAAATAAAAGTAATAGATGGTTTCTTTCTTTTTCTTTTTTTTTTTCTTCCTTGTCTTTTGTCAAAGTTCCCTATCATATTGTTTAATTTTTAAAAAAATTCTCTTATAAAACATAGCAAACACTTATAAAACTCTACCTTTAAAAGTTGTCTAGCTCTTAGTACATATACATTCATTCTTTCAAGCATAAGTTAATTTGAGTGCTTTAGTGGACGCATTTAATTTACTAATATGGTCTAGAGTCAACATCTTTAGAAGTTTGGTAAACACATAATTAAAAAAAATGCTTATCAGAAACTACTAGAGCAAGTCTAGGCTAGTTTAGAAAGCTACAACTTTGATTTTGTGCTCATAAGAATATATATATATATATATATATATACCCTCATATATAAATCAATTTCAACTATATATGCTATTACAATTTACAAGTAACTTTTGTCATATAGTTACTTACTAAACAATAATTTTGGGACAGTATGTATGGAACTACATTTTATAATAAGTTTCTTGCAATTATTTATCTCATAAAATCATATTATTATAAAACTCACCCCAGTCTGGCTAATTAGTTGTTAATAACGGCCTTTTAATTGCTCCTTCTTTTGAGAAGCAATTACGAAAGGAAAAAACAAATGGATAAGTTCTACCCAAAAAAGAAAAATTAAAGCTCGTATATAACACTAACCTCAATCTTTAAGAATTAAGATTGACGTGAAAATGATGTCAAATATTTTCTATCTCTCTTCTGTCCCCAGTACTCTCAAAACTTTAATGTTTTCTTTGTAAACAAATAACAACAACAACAATTATAAAAGTAAAACCAGAATACTTGTTCAATTTCATTCAATTATATTTTTTATTGGGCTTTCTTTTTTCAACAATAATTTTTTTTGGGCATACATTAAACTTGACAAGTTTTAGGAATGAATCAATCGTCCAAACGGTATAGAAAACTGGAAAAAAAAAAAAAAAACAGATTAAAAATTACCAACAGAAAATTGATACTTTTGATTCGTTATAGAAACATGTTAAAGAAGAAGCTGGTGATGAACGGGGAAATACAACCTAAACAAATATAACTTAACAAGAACATGAAAGGGAAGAAGACCAAGGATTAAGACTTAACTTTCAGGAAGAAAGGGAAATACAATTGTAAACAAATAACATGGGGGAGAGCAAGGCTTAAGACTCACTTTCAGGAAAGACTGCTTGCACTACGGGAAGCCACAGCATAGAAACCCCGGTAAGCTGTTCCGAACGTGCTGAATTTTCACGTCCTGAATCTTCCTTTACATCACGTTCTATGAACCAAATGGTACCTCCTATAAGAATACAGACGATGGCAATGGACAACCAAAGATCCCAACTAAAAGGCCGTACAAAAATCCACATATTCAAGCGTGGATCATGTCGAACTTTCACAAGCATCTTCACATCAGACTCTGCATATGGTAATGTAAAATCTACGTAGTTCGATCGATTTGCCACAATTGTCACATCTCCCACTACAGCATCGTACTTTTCAATAAAAAGAAAGTCAAATGTTCAATTTAATGTCTTTGTGTGTATCAAAGTATTGGTTATGGCACCAATTAGAATGAAGAATAAATTCAGAACATAGGAAATCAGAGCATGCAAATTGTGAAGAACATGGACATGCTGTTTCTGCAAGTCTGAAAAACTTTCGGTACATTCACTTCCTAAGCCGACATGGAGTCGGAGCCAAGACTTTTTCATATCTTATGATCAGATCAGTACGTGCTATCTTTGGGGGGAAGGTAATTCTACAAGACATATAAGGGCAATAGGGTAAAACACACATAAAGCAAGTATTGTAATAGTTGGGGTCAGGCAAAAATATCAATTACGATCATCAAGCATAGATCACTATGTACTGATTAATCATAAAAAGAATAAAATAATAAATCGCGTCCAATCCTTTTATTTTTATTCTTTTTTGGCGAAATGAAAATATCTGTGCCATGTATATGTACACTAGATTGTATAGTCTCTTACCTTTCCTTCAGGAATCTGGGAGAGGAGTGTGTCGTAATTGCCAGCACTTTTTCCATCTTCGTTTACGAAAGCTCTATACTCGAAAGAAATATTGCAACGTAAAGGCTGAAGGTAAGCTATTGTAGCGTTGAAAACATCTATGGCGTAGCCAGTAACCTGAACCACCTGCTTCTTATTCCAAGAATTCAGTTGTACATCCACAAACTGGGTGAAGCCAGATTTCTTAGGAACACCAATTATCAACTTCGTCCCTCCCGGGAGTGAAGCTGCATCATCGCCTGCCCCAAACTGAGCTATTAGCAAGACAATACAAGAAATAAGAAGGTAGCCATAGCAATAGTAGTTTGCGCTTTTCATGTCATAAAAGTGCTATATCTGTGGCAAGAAAATGAAGAAATTAAGAAGCTAGCAAGTTTGATTTCCTGCAACTAGCTGCCTTTATATATAGCCTACGTATGAATCATCGGAAACTGAATTATTGTCCTTATTAATTAAACAAGAAAATGTAATTTTTTTGTCAGTGAAGTTATATATTTTAATTATTTAATTCTTGAATTATAGAAATATATGATTTAATTTTAGGAAAGTTTTTACCTGTTATTGGTTAATCTCATGATCATGCTCATCTGTCTTATTTTTTGTCTTGCTTTTTTATTGAAAAAAGATTAATGAATGTCGAGTTTGAAATATTTAGAGATGGAACCACATATTTCTAAAATTGAAGGATAAAAAATTAAAGCATGAATTTTTAAAAATTAAAAATACATTTCCTCTTAATTTATTAAATATCTTTTCTTTGTCTCTTATCAAACAGGTCATATCGGAGCTCGGACAAACCCAAGGAAAGATAATATAGGACAGTTAGTCAAGGTTCCGATTTGTCAAGTCTGCCCAAATCATGGTGGCAGATCTTAATTCCTTAAAATGTTAAATGTAATAATTTCGAGGAAGTTCAGGGGGCGACAAATTTCTCAAAATTATTTGCTCTAGTGGCAGATATTTGCTGCACGTGAGAGTGACTTGTATGCAATTTATCAATTATGTCAGTATGATTGCCTTTCCAATGGAAGCTGCGTATGCGATTAAGGAATGAAAAACACATCCGTTGACTTGGCAGTTAAGCTAGCTTTGGGTGATTCCAAGATTGGAGTCTTCAATGTTCCAAAAAGTCTTTCCTTCTTTTCAACTTTCAACTAATATATGACGTTACGTTTATGGGAGGAGATCCTGGAACCTTGAGAGAAATTAAGGACGAAACCCGGGAACCTAGAGGGAGGACAAAGATTCGTGAGCAATTTCGTTATTTCCAATTTCACAATTATACGATATTTGACTAAATTGATTTCAGTATCAAGACGAACAAACACAAAAGGAAATTTTCTTACATACACTTGGTGCATATGCAATCAATGGTCAAAATTTAATTTGTACAAGTAAGACCAATGGGTGGTATAAGTAGGGTCTACGTGCATAATAAATTTTAATCATTGAATATATAAATGACATGATATTCTTGGTGTATGTAAAAGTTACTTATAGGAAACCCATCCGTTGACTTAATAGTTATCTTCAAGCCTAAGCTAGCTTTGGGTGATTGTCACACCTGAAAATGTGACCACACGGTGTTTTTAAAAAAGATATTTTTGAAAAGATATTTTGATTCAATTTTTAAAGAAAATGAAAACTGAAATCAAAATTAAAATAAGTAAAGTCACCACCAAAATTTTAATTTTTGAAAAAGTAAAACTTTGGAAAAGACTTTTTATTTGGAAAATGAGAAAAATGGTCTACGAACCAAAAAACAAGTTCAGGAGTCAATTGCGAGTAGAAAAGGGGTTAGACACCCTACTACACCCGTTACTAAGAACGGTTACCCTAGGTTAGTTGTGCACAATCAATATGGCCTTTCATATATTTTAATTCTCCTAACAAATCATATGTGAAATAAGAAATAGAAAAAATTAAAATTAAAAATAAAAAGGAAAAAAGAAATCAAATAAACACAATTAGAAAAGCAAAATAAAAAAACAATTAAGAAAGTAAAAATCGAAAAGAAAATTTTATTTACAAGGGTGGATTTAACTTAGAGTGAGAGCTTAGGGCTTACGTACCATTCAGATGAATCAAAATCCACGTAGTTAGAATGGAAATCATATTTGTTGGTTGGTTTTTTATTTGTTTTATATTTTGTTTTTGTTTGTTTTTTTTTCTTTTCTCCTTTTTTCTTCTTTTTGTTTTTTTTTTTGTTTGTTTTTTGTTTTTGTTTTTTATGTTCTTTATTTTTTAATTTTTTTTATATTTAATTTTTTGTTTGGGTGTTGTTTTTTTTCTTGAAAAGATAAAGAAAAATAAATTACTTTTTCCTTTAACAAATAAAATGAGTTTTGATATTGGTTGATGTATTTTAATTTGCTAAAGGAAAATTTAATTTAATTTTTTTCTTGCCTTTCCAATTTTCTTTTTCTCTTTCTTGCTTATTTTTTTGCCTTTCATTCATTTTCGTTTTATAGTTTTTGTTTTTTTTTATGACCCTTTTTTTTTGTTTTATTTTGTTTTTTATTTTTTTCAATTTTTTGTTATTATTTTATTCTTATTTTTTTTCTTTCTTTTTATTTTTTTTTGTTTTTGTTGTTATTTTCATTTTTTCTTTCTTTTTATCTTTTTTGTTTTTGTTGTTATTTCTTTTGTTTTCTATTTTTATTTTCATTATTATTATTATTTTGCCTTTTTCTATTTGTTTCCTTTTTGGCTAATTTTTATTTTGTATTCTACTTTTTATTCTTTTTCTTTTTGTTTTTATTTCTGTTTATCTTTGTTTCGTGTGTATTTCTTTTATGATTTTTTAATTTTTCATATATTTTTTTTATTTTTGTTTTGTTTTGTTTATTTTTATGTGTTGTTTATTTTTTGGTAAAAAGTTGAAATCATTTAGCCTTTGAATAAAATATAATTTCAAAGTTGATTTGTATGTTTTAATTTGAAAAGGTTAGATTAATTTCACTTCTTTAACCTTTTTCATCTTTCCTTTTTTTTCTTACCTTTGATTTTGTTTTAATGAGGGTTTTTTTTATTTTGTTTTATGACGCCTTTCCTAATATCTTATTTGTATTCTAATTTTCCATTTGATTATCCTCTTTGCCTTTTCTATTTTTTATTTTTTTTATTTTTATCTTTGAAGAAGCATTTGATAAGGGCCTTTGAAACCCGAATGTGTAAATTTATTCTAACAGACGCCAAGGAGGCTTATTGCCTCACATGATCCTTAAATCTGCTCCTATGTGCCTGAGGAGACAAGAAACCTCCACGGCAATTCTATAGATGAAATAACAATTGCAAAAAATGTTACAAGCATGCATTGTTTGTAATTGTATGTCCTTCGTATCATAACCCAAATGCATATTACATCTTATTCAAAAGGCACAAATTAAAATAAAAGAAAAAGAAAAAGAAAAAGAACCCGCAGGGCGTATGATCTTGCCACCACCTAATCTCTGCACTGCTTCCAATTCTCTTCACTTCACCAATTTATGGGCCTCGCACATGCATCAGAAACAAAGGAAACAAAGGAGGAGAAAGAATTCTAGGGTACTGTTTGAGAACAAACATCAATATCCAAGCAAGCTTTAGTATGTAAGAGATAGCTCCTGAAGACTAACGGATACAGCAAACAAATGCATGGATAAAAGTTGTGTAACAACCCTTACTATAATTAGCAAACCAATGTATGCGTGGTTTCAAAATCTTGTTAAGAAGGAATACACCAAAAATATTAAATTTCTATTTAAAACAAAATTTGCACATTATAATCTCTGATTCTGAACCAAAATGAAGGACAAGGGATCCCAACATGATATCAATCTCGCTTCTAATGAAGGCATGAGTAACAGTATGGTTTTCAATTCAAATTCAAATGACCATCGGATGTATTCTAACTATTCTCATACTCATGGAACATACAACCTAAAGGCCATCAACAGAAATTTATTTGGGTCAAAATGCATTTGAATCAAGTACGCATAAACCTCGGAGATACAGTCTCCCAAGTTAGGCTAAACAAGCGTGACAGGTCAAGGACAACAGCAAGAGTCTTGATCTTAAGTAAACCCTGGGATCAAATACATCCTAAATCCAATTAAATCTTAGGGCTCAAAACAAACAAATCAGACCATAAATAAAAAGGGATTCAAGAGCTCACACTTTTCCACTCTGGTTCCTCTTTTTTTTTTAGGCAATGACTTGAAGTGACATTAACCAACCAAACAAGTCAACGTACAGTGTAATAGATTCATCTCAGTAACAATTTAAGATTGATCAACACAGAATAACCAAATCAGGAAATGATTCGAAAACACAGATGAACTTGTAAGCACCCAACCAAAAGGCAGTAATCTTCCCTCTCCATATAGAATAGCATAGTCTAGATTCAACTTCAGTATCACTTTCAATCACAAGCCCATCTTAGTGCATTAAATACACGAATGAAATTTCATAGTAAAACATCAGAACCCTAATTTGAAATCATTGGCCAAGGTCTGAACCCTAAGTAATATTGAATGGAACAAAAGAATAATCAAGGAATAGGGGACCAAGCATACGAGGTAGGCAAACAAAACATTATAGTAACATCAGAACTATCATATCCAGAGTTCATATTCCAGCACAGTCATATATTTTGGAAATGAAGGAATGACGTACCTCCTTGTAAATCTCAGTGCAGTATTTGAATCAAAAGGTTGGTTTCAATTCTATGATGCTTGATCTTAAATCCATCATCACAATTTCCATACTCAGTTCTGCTCTTTCAGGGTTCTGCCATTGTGCTTCGTCATTGTTTCCCTTCTAGCCGAGTTCCCTAAAAGAAAATACTCCCTTAATTTTCCTTCCCGGTCTCCCCCCTCCTCGGTTCCAGAATCTTACCCATCCTCCAATTGAATTCTCCTCCTCTCAATTCCTTGATGTATCCTCAGCTTCTCCTTCATCGGATCTTTTCCTCCTCCTTCAATCCAAGAGCCTCCAACCTCTTTCATTGAATCTTCCTTCCCCTCGACCCTATCTGCCTCCATTTCTTTTGGTTACTCCCTTTCTCTCTTTTTTGCCCCTTTCGTCCTTTTTGAATCCCCTTCCTTCGTCCTCTTCTCTGCCTCTTATCTCCCCTTTCTATTTTTTGGTCTCCTCCCTCGATCCCCTAATTGTTTTCCCCAGAACCCCAGAGATACATCCCTTTCCTCTCCAGAGCTGTGCCTGCTGCTCTTCCTTTTCCCCTTTTTTCTCTGTCCCTTTGTTTGTGCTCAGGGTTGTATGTGGAGTTGTGCGAGAGTGGGAGGCTGCCAAAGAGAGATACAGGTAGGGTAATGAATGGATCCAAGTTGGGTTGATCCGGCCCATCAAGTGTTCATCCTAAACCTTTTTATTTTGCTTTTTTTTTCTTGGCCCATTTCTTCTTCTTTCTTCTTCTTCTTTCTTTTTTTAGCATTGGACTGCAAGGGAAAGATGGGCTTCTTTTTTTTTCATTCCTCTTCCTTTTTAATTTTCTTAAAAAATTTGAGTTCTCTCTTTTATTTTGTTATTTTGTTTTTTTTTGTTTGATTTTTTTCTTTTCATTATTATTATTATTATTATTTTATTTTATTTTATTTTATTTTTAAAATGTTTGGAAAAAATGCGATGTTCACAGTGATTCCTAGATTGGAGTCTTAAATGTTCCAAACAGTCTTTCCTTCTTTTCAACTTTCAACTAATATATGATGCACAATTACGTTGATGGGAGGAGATCCTAGAACCTTAAGAGAAATTAAGGATGAAACCCAAGAATCTAGAGGGAGGACAAAGATTCATGGGCAATTACGTTATTACCAATTTCAAAATTATACGATATTTGACTAAATTGATTTCAATATGAAGACAAACAAACACAAAAGGAAATTTTCTTACATGCACTTGATGCATAGTGCACCAAGTGCAATCAATTGTCAGAATTTAATTTATACAAAAAGGTTTATATGCAATATAAGTGAAATCCACATTTAGAGTAAATCTTAACCATTGAGTATATAAGTGACGTGGCACTATTGGTATATGTATGAATTGGTCACATGAAAAAGATGAGAACATACTAATAGCCAAAGGGAGTGGGCCCTCCAATACCCATAAAAGGGTGCAAGTAACATTTCACCTTGGGCTAATCTAGTTGCATATAAGGCAATGTTGATGGTTAGATTTTTTTTTTTACCTTTCAAGATCACTATAAAATAATCTTCTATTATTATACATAAAAAACTTGAAATGATTCGATAATATTAATTCAACTCTCTAAAAAATTAACCTATATGTGTGAGTAGAGGCAGTTAAAAGAATTGAATCCTTGAGATTAGTGGATGCCAGTAGCAAAATGAAATCAAATGATTACATTTAGGATAAATTGTGTGTGTATGTGTGTGTGTGATGGAATTAAATGATTATATCTAGGATAAATTATACATATTTATTTTTTCAACTCTAATCTTTAATCTCTTAAAAAAATCCAAAAGTAAGTTATTACATGTTACTGTAAAAGATCCCTTGCTCTAAGAGATCTATGTTGGTGTGTTAGTGAGGATGAATCAAGATCCTGTGTTGCTTGCATAATAGATCTACGAAAATTTGGGAATTATATTTTTCAAATTGTACACAGTGGGGTCCAGTCCATTTAATGAGAAGAAAAGAAAAAGCATGACATTAGAGGGCAAATTCAAAAGAATATTAATGCGATTGAAGCCTATGACATGAGTTGTGATGAGTGATATGACTTCTTTAATTACATATTATAATCAATAAATAAAAAGAAGAAAAAATTTATTTAAAAAGACCTAAACTTTGTAAAAATTATAATGATATTAAAAATTGATATTATTTTCCAGGACCTAATGACAATTTATAGATGAAAATACCCTTATCACTTATTTATACAACTCACTCAGTTCCATATTCTTTTGCACCATTAAATACTATTATTTTTTTAGATAGTTTATTCTTCCTTTTTCATTTGTGTTCTTCACTATTTTTGGCTTCCTCTGTGACCTTCATCCCTTTATTGCTTTTATCTTTCTTCCTTCTATTTTGTCATCCTTCTTTCCTTCATTTCTTCATCATTCCACACCCTATTTCTTTGACCCTTTATCTATTCATCTTCTGATCTCACCATTTGTTCATCCAGTCTCGTCATTTCTAGCTTCTCATAATCCTGTGTCTTAAGCTTTCACATGGAAGAAATGGCGTGAGTAGAATGTAATATGATAAGGGCTGTAGAGACTTATTGACCTACTAATATTGAAGGTCATCTTGTGGGATTTAGTGAGCAGCAATTTATGATCTTGTATCTGTCTCAAATCTCCATGCTTAATAGGCAATGTCTTCTTCTTCTTGTGCTTGTTAATAATTGTTTGCATCATATATGGGTTAGAGTCACAAGGACTTTTAGTACTTTAACTACTATTATTTAAGTTTGTTATCATCTGAAACAATGTAGCAACTGTTAGAAATATTAATACTTGCTTTTAGAAATAATACTGCCTATTTTTAACTTTATTACCTCCCTTTGTGTGATAATGTTGTTTTAGTTTCAAAAATGATTAACATGTTTGAAACTTTTTTGTAGGTGTAGTTGCGATAATCAAAGGATGGAAAATCATATGCCAATTAAGGTATTTTACTATTTTCACATTGGTGGACAAATTTTAAGGGATTTAAGTGGGAAGATCTATTATAAGGGGGTCAAATAGGTGGAAGACTAATTAAGGAAGGGATATCATTGTATAAACTAATAAGAGTAATAGGATCATGCATAGATTGTAATCTTAATGAAATGCAATTAAATTGCACATTGAAATTTGATGCCTCTTATCTATTATACATGGTGGATAATATTGGTGTGCTACAACTGATCAAGTACAATGATCAATTTGCACATGTGTATGTAATGAATGGGGAAGAAACTAGAGCATCACCATCCCGATTAATAATAGTGTGAGGAATTAGCCTTTTATAACTTATCTAGTGAATATCGATTGTATGTTATAATTCTTATACCTTGGTGTTACTCCCTAGTTTGACAAAATTTTAATTGAATGAATTCAAATTCAGTTCATTTAAGTGCTAAGTCTTCTTCTAACTAGGAACTTGTACTCTATCCATGTGCAATACAGAGTGCTACTGCATTAATGCCTGAGTTAAATTCTACCAAATGAATAGATTTGATTGTTAGGTATGGATAATTTTTTTTGAATGATATGGAATTTAGGCAGACACTATATAAGTATAGTATTGCTCATAAATTTGGATACACTTTCATAAAGAACAACCCCTATAAGATAATTGTCAAGTGCAATGTGGATGGATGTAAGTGAAAGCTAACAGCCTATACAATGGCCAAAAGTATATTCTTTTTAAGTGTGCGAACCTTTTGCAATGAACACATACACTTAGCATAAGACAACTTTATAGTATCTCACAAGCCAAGGGTTGACTTAGTGGCATTTATAATGGTCGACAGTCTAAAGTCAACTAGGGATAAAACGCCCAATGGTATTTGCAGTAAGCTATACAAAGAATATGAATTAAAACTAAGTTACCATTAAGCATAGGGGGTAAAGAGAAAGCTTTAGCTAACATCAATGGGCCAGTAGAGCAGTCATACATGTTAATCCCTTGGTTGTTCAACCGTTTAATGGAAATAGATCCATAAACTATTGTAAGGTGGATTTCATCTATAAATAACCCTTTTGAGAGGATGTCCATTGCATATGGATGCTATATAACTAGCTTCATACTTGGTTCATGACTAATATTATACATTGATGGTTGCCACCTAGTTGTACTTAAGGACTATATTAGCTACATTTACATATGATGCAAACAATGACTTGTTTCCACTTGCCTGTGCAATCATAGGTGTAGAAACATATAATGATTGGATGTGGTTCTTTCAAAATGTTCAAGGCTTGATCGGTTGTATAGATATTACTCTAATTTTAGATCATCACAATGCCATAATCAGAGTAGAGAAGTGTTTAGTCCAGAGAGACATGTATTCTACTATTGGCACATGAAAGAGAACTTTAGTAGTGAGTTCTCTAAAGTTTGCAAGGTTCAGAGAAGAAGATGTAAGGATGATGCATTGAAATTGCTAGATGGCATTGCATATGCGTAGTTGGACTTGGACTATGTGAAACATTGGAAATCATTCTCCCTTGAGCTAGCTAGATGGATAGAGACACAACTAATGTTAACAGGTGGGCATTATCTAGATTCCTATACCAAAGACAAGATAATATGACAACTAACCTTGCATAATCTTTTGATGCATAGATTGTAAAAAAGAGGAAGGATAGTGTTTGTGTTTTAATCAATGAGTGTTGGGAGAAGCTTACTAAAAAGCTATATGCTAGCAAGTAAACTATAACTAAATGGACAAATAGTGTGGGTTTAAGGATTAAGGCAATGCTCAAGGAGAATGTTACTAAGGCAAAAACTATGATAGTAGAGCATTATAGGATTAATCAAATATTAGTTCGAATGGGAAGTAGTGATTTTAGGGTGAATGTGGCATTAAGAGAGCATACTTGTCAAATTTGGCAGATGTCTAACATCTTATGTGATGCATGTGCAATAATAAAAAAGTTGCATGGGAGTGTGTACTCTTATGTTAAAGAATGCTACTTACTAAGCTCCCAACAAAATATCTATATGAATATAATGATCCCTATAGAGATCCATAATATGCCAAATCTAAATGATCTTTCTATCGATGATTATGTTAATAACACTTTCCTGCTACTACCTATCACAAGCTGTCCAATTGGGAGACTATAGAAAAGAACAATATAATTCTTAATTTCAAGACAAGGTTTAATACCATTGTTCCTGTTACCAAGAGGCTGGCCATAATTAGGTTAGGTGTAAAAATCTTAATCCATCTTTACCTTAATATTGCAAAAGTAGATACTTGATGGTTTTGTTTATGACTTTTGTAAAAGAAGTAATTAGTGATTTTTTTGAAGGTCCAGAAGTTAGACTCTTTTTTATGTATAGGTAAACATAACTTCTTTTTTTGTACATGCATCAATTACAGCTTGGATATACATAGGAAGGTTACACTTGATTACTATATGTGACGTGTTTAGGTTTTTTGTCTTTTACAACAACCAAAGATGTAGTGAAGGTGTAGTGGTTACATATGGAGTAACGTTTGAACTTTTTGGGTTCTTAGCTACTATATATAATTTTTTATTTATGAATGTAACAGTTACAAATAAAACATCTAGTGAACGAGGATATTGGTAAAGTTATACCTCCACGTAAATTTAAAGCAAAGAAGTGGAAAGTTGTTTCTATGTTAGGTGGATAGGTCTTCTAGTAGGAAATAATGCGTTGTTTTGGTAACCTTTGTTAGGTGGAAAATAAGCAAGATGAAATCTATGGGCAAGATTGTTAAAGACATAAGATATGCAATATTCTCTCCCTTTGATGGCTAGCCATCTGGAGACAATGATAGAGCAATTGGTGAAGGAGTTTGGCCCCAAGAGTACATTGCTATGTAGATGGAAGTACTTTTGACTCTCCCTTTTAAATTAAAAGTGTTAAAAGGAAGGAAGGTTTTTTTATAGCCTACAACACTGAGATCTAACACTATGTATAGGCAAACTAAAGTGTGGGTATTCCCTAATGGGAACTAAAGAGCCTTTGAAGTCAATAAAATTGAAGTATGTATTCTCTCTAATATAGCAGATCTTAACTATGCTTACCACAATTACTCACAAGTCCTAGAAAAACCTATTTGGTTGCTTGAGTTAATTAGTTATGATTTTATTGGCCCTATATTGAAATCTCATTTTTCATATGATGAGCTCCTTTATACTCTTTAAATGCTATCCATTTTAATGGATAAAGGTACGGGGATAGTAACTAATGTATATAGTGATACATTGAATGACTATATGCCCTTGCATGATTTAAAGTCAAAACCAACACTTAGGACCAAGTATAGCATTAAAAATGAATGGTGTTAGTAAAGCATAATTAATGATGAGGTTTGGAAATGTTACTACCAGTTTAGGGATGTTACTGTTGGATGTAAGAAAATTTACTACTTGTTTTAGGGATCGTGCTTCACAAGAGTTTTAGGCTCATTAATATAAAGTTTAAAGGTGTTACTACTGGATTTAAGAAAATTTATCACTATGTTTAGGGACCTTGTAGAGTATGCTTATTGATGAGTTTTATGACCATAACTACCAAGTTTAGGGATGTTACTATTAAATTTAAGGAAATTTACTACAATGCTTAGAGACCTTCCAAAGTATAGTTACTATTGAGCTTTAGGATCATTACTATCAAATTTAGAGATGTTACTACTAGACTTGAGGAAATTTACTATCATGTTTAGGGTCATTGGAGAGTATAAGGTATCTAAGTTTTAGGATTGTTACTCCCAAATTTAGGAATGTTACTACTAGATTTTAGGAAATTTACTACTATATTTAGGAACCTTATAGGGTAATTGAGTTTTAAGACTATAAGTCCCAGGTTTAGTGACATTACATACTAGATTTTAAGAAAATTTACTATTATGCATGCTAACTATTTGATAACCACTAATTTTGAAATGGATTCCGCAAGCGTACAATCGATTACATAGCAGAGTATATCAAAGTCGTCCCACAAGGAATTCATTTAAATGTAGTTGAGTCTAAGAAGTGTTCATGTTCGTTTAAGTCAAGAAACAAACCAAAATGCAAGTGTTAATGAAATAAAATGAAATCAAAGATTAAACTAAACTCTTAGAATTGTTCTAACGAGAAATGTCAATGAGAAGTACCCCAGGTTTTCTATCTCTTTACTACCAAGAATTGAGTTATTAAGTTAATTGGTCTAATTAACGTTTTAAGAGTTAAAAGAACTAAGTTAAGCTAAAGTGTCTCTCAAACTACTCTGACTTTTACCCTATTTAATTATATATATCTCTCATAATTAATTAGGTCATTTATGCTCAATCCTCTTAAACTATTTAAGTTCCTTAGACATATCTCTATATCTAAGAACATAATTAGATTAACCTAATTCTAAGTTGCTTAATCTTATGGTCCATTAAGATTTTCCTTTCCCAAGGCTAATTCTAACCCCTAAGTTTATGGAAGAGGTGGCCAAACTCTTAAATGAATAATACAAACCATATCAAACATTCAAATCCAAGATTAAACCATATTAACTACATAAAATCTCAATTATATGGCAATAAGGTTCAAGAAAACCTAGGATCCATAATATCTAGGCACACATGGCTTTAAACAATACAAACCAAGCAAAAAGTTCAAAAAAACAAGAATCCATAGAAGAAGAAATGTAAAAGATAAGGAAAATTCAATAGTAGTGCGATTTCTCTATCTTTAATCTTCAATCTAAGCTTCTTACATCCAACTTCTTACATCCAAAACCTAGCTCTTCTGTACATTTCCCCTTCAAAACTCACTCTAAAAACCTCAGAATATTGAAACCCTAGTAGCCTCTCACATCTTAAATCCGAAAATCTATGTGTTTTGATTTTTTAAGCTATTACGAGAGTATAACATCCTTAAAAATGAGGATTTTCTAATTATTTAGTATTTTATGAAATGAATTTATTAAGCTTAAAAAATATAAATTTGAAAAGAATAAGTTCATATATAAAAAGTATAAGATGAATAGGATCCATAGAAATTTATGAGATTTTAAGGGGGTCTAGGGGGCCCAGGGGCAAAATTGTCATTTGTCACCTGGACAAACTTTGATAAATTTTTTAGAATGAGTCAAGAACTAGCCTAATATATATATATATTAATAGTTAGAAAATAATGCGCAAAAAATTATAAAATTCATTATGTAAAATTCTAAAATCATTAGCACCAAAAAATGGCTCCAAACGATTAAGAGCTTATAGGGAGACAAATTGAATCCTAAAGTTCAAGTTAATTGTCTTAGGAGATTTTGTGCAAAAAGATCTACTGGGAGGTGGTGATAAAATCTAGAGATGTAGAGTTAAGACGGAGATATATGTGAAAAATGAACTGATGTACTTGTCTATTATATTTCTACTAGGGGCAAAATATCATTTGGACCCTAAAATAATAAAATATTAAGAAAATAAATAATAAAATATATGATTATAGAAATTAAATGGGATCCACATAGGCTTAAATAATATTAAAATATAGCAAAGAACCTAGAGAACATAGGTTGACTAAAATATTAAGGAGAACTTACGAAAGGATACATCGACGAAACGGCGACATTTTTGTAAATTATAACTAGGGAAGTGTTGACATGGCACCATGAATAGGGGAAGTGCTGATGTGGTGCCATAAGCAGGGGAAAATGGTGATGTGGCGCTATGTGTAGGAAATTTCTGGAGATTGCATGAACTTCGAAGTGATTACATATGCTTACATCAGCAAATCTTAGTAAATCTCACATTTATGAAAAAGTTATTACTGATGTCAAGATGATATAGTTGCTAACTTAAGCAGTAATAAATGCAAAGATTACTTTCATGTAAAATGAGGAAAGTAATCATGGCTAAATTAAAATATTGTTAAATCTAATGGCTATTATTCATCCGTAAAATGTGATGTGATCTCAACCATTGATGCAATCCAATGGCTTAAATTTTTCTACTTAAATCACAACTCTTGATCTAATCTAAAGGCCCACATTTAATCTCACATTTCAAGACTTAATCTTGACCATCCATTTAATTCAAAGGCCAAGATCTTCCATCTTAAAAGTTATTCAATCCTAACTATCCATTTGGAAATAAAATTTACAAGAACACACACACACATTCACCCCACACATACACATAAAAAACATACACCTATTCAGCCATAGCAAGGAAAGAAAAGTAGAAGAAGACTCACGACTAAGGAAGAAGGGAGAAGGAAAGAAAAGCTACCGAGGGAAAGAAACACCACGAATTTAAAGGTAACATAGATAAACTCTCTTGTTCTTGGTTTTTCTTCTATTTTCTTCCATGAATCTTCTCTTCTCTTCTTCTTCATGATTCAGCCATGGCAAGAACAAAGGAGGAATTTTGTTGTTTTCATAAATCCAAGCTAAGAAAAGATGGAGAAATCATATATAAGGCTCATGGATTCATATGATTTAAGAAAATTCCTATTATTGGCAATTTTCCTACATACTATGGAACTTGGAATTTCAAGAAACCATGGAAGAAATTGAAGAGAAAATAAATGGAGGAATAATGGGAAAAAGCCTAAGGAAGAGATAGATTAATATAACCTTAATGTTCATGAAAATTGTGGCAAGAAACCCTTGAATTTCATTTTGATTAAAGTTTAGAATATACATGGAATTTCTAGAAATTGTTTTAGGGCTTTTGTTCATCTCCCTTGAGTATGTATGTATGGTAATTGGTGACATGAAAATGAAGCAACCTCACATACACTCCTTGGTACATAGGTTCGGCCAACCTCATTAGAGATACCTAAGGAAGAGTTTTCTAAAATCCAACTAAATTAGGTTAATCTACACTAAAAATAAGGCCTATGGTGAAATTTAAGTGAATTATGAATTGCTATATAAAAAGTCAACTTTTTAAGAAAAGTGTTAACCAAGAGCTTTTTGAATTTTTACTTATGTATTTTATGTGTTTTGGATTATTTATGTGATCTAATATGTTTTATATGTTGTTTGGATTAAGCTTATATTTATTTTGTAAATTTTGGAGCCTATTTGTGATAGTTAGAAATTTATGAAGTATTATGTTAAGAATGAAATATACAATAAATATATGTTTCGAATTGTGCTACTTGCTTTACTGATGTACTATTTATTGTCTGATTTCATGAATATGGGTTATTTGGTAAAGAACTGGCCTATATATATATATATATATATATATATATTATGGCAAAGTTGCCTTATTCAAGGGATGAACCCTACGTGTGCTAGAGTTGGCCACTAGATATCTACTATTGTGCTAGATGTCCAATTTTAATTAAAAAAAAAAACTTTAAATATCTAAAATAATTCATTAGAACCAGTAAAAGCCATTCAGATGTTTTTGACTTAGATTTATTGGGCTTTATTGAGCCTCTCATATACCTAAACTAACCTTTTATGACTATACTGGACTTTATTCTGTACCTTGATATTGGACCCTGATTTATGAACTATTTTGGACATTGGATGGGCCCCAAGACAAACCTAGACTTAGAAAATTGAAAAGATGATTTTAAGTATTTAAATATAATTTTTCAAACTCCAGTATGTTGTTATACTATTAGGATTATTTAATTATGCATAGAGTTATACAAGGAAATTCTTTCCTAAATATACCTATTATGTCTTGATCAAATGATGACTTAGATAATATATTATTGTAATATTTTTATATGACTTTTCTTGGGTACCCATTAGGGGGATGTCTAAACAAAGTAGGGGTGAGCGTGTTTTGTAAATAATATATTATTCTTAGTTTATGTTATTCTATGAAATTTAATATTCTCCATAGAATATTTTGTTTATCTTATCCACTATCTGTGAAATTGTTATTTGACTTTTCTTTATGAATATTATTTTCTATTAATCCTATCTATGTTATTGAGAAAATTATTTCTCACTCTATTGTGATTTATATTTTTTTTAAATGCCTATCTACAAAATAACCCTAGCACTCCAAGCAGAATGGATCTAGTTCCCAGTATGAGGATGGATGTTTCTCATCTTCAACATTAGAATTATCTTATGTGATGAATTAGTTTGTGCAATACCAATTATATTCATAGCAATAAATGAGGAGAATCCTCCATTCCTTATAGGAGGGATGCCTCCTCCGTTTCCATGAATGGAGACCTTGAACTAATCCTAATAGTATCTTTTTGTGCAAATAGGGGACTAACCTTTTTGGTTCTTTTTATTATTTGGGGATTTTCTTTTTGAGTAGTTCTAGGGTAAATCCCCAGTAATATGATGTGGTCTATACTTATATAACCCCACTCCCTTATATTTGGACTCTTTGACTATATGCAATGAAAGTAGTTTTATTTTCATCATATTTTGCAATCCGCTACGCTGTATAAGTTAGTTAACATGCAGTAAAGAATTTCTATCTTGAAGAAGATAAAAAATGATAACTAAATTGAATTAAATTAAATTTTCTGAAAGATAAATAAATAAATAAAACATAAATGAAATTTGTGGAATTTAAGGAAGGTGTTACATTTATGGTATTAAAATATGTTTATTTATTGATGCCTCTAGATATGGTAACTAAGATCGATCTAGATGAAGTCTTGGAAAAGTTAAGGCTAAACTTTGTTTGGGAGTTAGTGTACAGATAATTACTAGTGTTTCCTTACTTGTATGCTAATTGAGTCAGTATTGTCAAAAAAAAGAAATAAATAAGGGTGTTATATTTTTCTATTTTCACTGTTGAGTCATATCACCTTAATAATATCTATTTTTGTAAATAGGAAAATTATGACAACCTGACTCAATGTTAACAAAAGTGCAAATAGTATATTGATGAGACTTTACAGGGATTAGCTTTAGTTATTCAGGAGCAAGCAGCTGTTATGCACATGATCCTACAACACCTATAGAAGAATGGTCAAAATGAAAATGGAAGAAATAGGGATAAAAGAAAGGGAGAAATAATAAACCAATGAGGGTGGTCAGACTTTATAAAGGCTAAACCTCTTACCTTCACTGGAGTCTTTGACCAAGAAAAGGTTGATAAGTGGATAAAGGAATTGGAGAAATCTTTTGAAGCACTGGGATTGTCAGATGAACAAAAGGTAACATTTGCAGTTTATATGCTTTTTAAGGATGTTAAACATTGGTAGGGGAGTACTAGACATTTGTTGGAAAGCCAAGGTACCCCAATTACTTGGGTAGTTTTCCAGGAGAAGTATTTTATAAAAAATATTTTTTTGAAGAAATCCATAATAACAAAGAAATAGAGTACCTCATATTGGTCCAAGGAAATCTCACTTTTGAACAAACATTTTGTTTACCTATATAACCTAATCAACTATTGAATTATTTATATACTATTATTATTATTATTTTAAAGCAAAATCATGTACAAGTTATCAAAAAGAGACTTAAATATGTACAAACTCTAAATTCTTAACTAACTCAAAAGTTTCCAAATTGTATCCCCTCCCCCACATTTAGAATTAACATTGTCCTCAATGTTAGGGAGAGATATAACTGACTAAAGAAAGACAAAAGTAAAAGAGAGAGAGGCTCCCCTGACAAAAAGACCAAAGAGAAAAGAAAGAATGACTCTCGTAAGACTTGTATCTGTCAAAAAGAAAGAGAAAGAAGACCAAGAAACACAAAGTGAGTGTAAGCTAAATATCTTCAATAAAGACCATAACAATAATGCACAAGAAAGGTACTGAAGGCTAGAGTAAGGTATACAGTCATCCACACCATACAGTTATCCAAAAAGAAAATAAAGTTCTACTACTATATAGAAACAAAGACAAAAGGCACTAAAGTAAAAGCTAGTACATTAGTTTAAGTAAATAAAAGGAAAAAAGAAAAAGAAAGTAAAACAAACAGAGAACTTTAAAATTGAGGATCAGATGATCCAGGAACGCCCTGAGAAGTAAGGTCTTGTGGAAGGACAGTGACTGAAGACTTAGGCATGCGTGTAGATGGTGGTAGAGGGTTAGGCATCACATAGTCAATCAACATCTGCAACTAGTCTTGGATAGAGATCACACGACCCTCCAATTGCTCAAATGATTCTGATGGTTGTGTCAAGTAACCTCAAATAAATTAGGTTGAATAAAATTTGCAATATAGGGTACAACCTAGATTATTTTTCTTGGAAATGGATTTCAATGTATAATTAAGCTTTTTAAGTGTAAGAGAGACCTAAAAACTACCTAATTGAAGGTGATTTTAATTAAATTCAACTAACTAGAATTAGATTGAATTAAAATTCCTAACTACTAACTAAATTGCATGAATTAAAAAGCAACTAATGGACATGTGACTAGTTTTAAATTTATTCTTTAATATCCACTATCTTTATCTTAATTCAATTATCATTGGTTCTAATCTAAGAGTTTCTATTCATGTTCATGGCAATTTATCTTGAGTTACTACACAAGATTTAAGACATCAACAATTTGATGTTGAATTAAGACCTCAACTCCATATTGAATTATTAATTCTACCATTAAGATCAATGAACACTTAAAGTGAGTAATTAATCCATCAAATTAGCCTCTGAAGTATCATCTTGGGATGTTCAATTAACCAATTAAACTCTACGGAGACCTCGAATCAAACATTTAAGCACACAATTTTTAATATACATTTCATCAAACACCTTGATTGCATACATGAGAAATTAAAGGAAAATGAAAATCCAACACTTAAATTGATCTACTAAACATCAAATGCTCTCCTAATTAATATCTAACTAGCCATGAATTATAAATAACACCAATCTTAATCAATTACAAGCTTAACCAAGCAAATACATGAACAAGAAATGGAGTAGAAAGAGAGGAAATAAGATACAGAAATCTTAGCCCAATCCTTTGCTAATATTTATGAATTCAAGTTTCAATCTAAAGTTTTTGTAACACCATACATAACTAGCATCCATTTTACATCACAATTGGCTAAAAAGATTCATTTTCATAAAAATCACACCTTTAGCAGTAGAAATAATTGACATTATAAGCCAAAATAATTCATTCTTCACTTTATGGACTATATAAATGCACCATATTTATTTTCCATCCTTAACACATGTAATCAACCAGAACTAACACAATTTGTTGCTCAAAACTCGAGTCCAAGGTGCATAACACGAAATAGCATTTCATGTGGCATTTTCAAGATTTTCCATATTCTAATATGAACTTTGAAAAATCATAATTAATTCTAGAAAAATAAAAATCATGCAAATATACCATCCTAGAAAGCTCTAGATGTCCTTTAATTGCCATAAAAAGTTTGGATCACAACAATTAGGTTTGCTCCACGAAAATTAATGGAACAGTAACACTGGTCTGGGGTGTCCTACAACTATCATTAAATTTTAAAAATTCATATCTCTCTCAATACAAATCCAAATAGGCTGCTCTAGGTGGCTATGGAAAGCTTATGATGTCTTATTTATGCATGTAAAATTTTATGAGCATTGGATTTCATTTGTTCTATGAACGACACAAAGAAGAAAACTATCCATATGAACAGTAACATCAACATTTCTACTTAAGTTGGCCAATTTTGAAAATTCATAATAAATTCTCTAAAGCTCCAAATTGGGTGCTCTTTAACTTTATGAAAGGATCAAGATGAAACCTATATACCTGCCAAATTTCATAAAAAAATTCGTCCATTTAGTCAGTTTGTGGTTCAACTCAAGAATATGGTCAATTTAAGGGTCAAAGTGGTTCAAAAGAGTGCCAAATGACCTTCCCATCAATCCATAGCCAATTGAGCACATCCAAAAACATGAATATAGCATAGGGAAGTATCTCAAATAGTCCAAATCATCATATATCTCAAAATCAGTATCCTAGTTGTTATCATACACTTTTACACAAAGGTGGTAGGAAGTCAATCTTTCACATAGGCATTCATTTAGCTTCAAAATTGGTACATACATCATAGTTATATACATTTAAATATGCTCAATGGTTTACATCACATATACATCTTATAGTTACAAAATTTGATATCAAAATGCACATTTTCCTATTCTATCATCAAAGTTTTGCTCTTTAAGATGTTTGGCTCCACTTCTTGTTCTTTAAGCTTCACCTAGACATGGTTAGATATAATAGGGGAAAAAGTGATATTTAAAGAATCCCAATAGCTTTTTACTCTCTCAAACATACATGTATGATGTAATTACATGTTTGAGAATGCATGCATACTATAAAACATTTCTTATGAACATGCATAAATCAATTTCCTTATCATGTGAACTTATACATGTCAAACATAGGCTCTAAAGAGTGTTGATCTAGTTTCACCCAATTTCTTTAAGATTTTTAGATTTTCCTTGCCCATTATTAAGTGAATTTTGACTTAACCTCACTCTTCTTGAAACTTTTGGCTTTGTCTCACCCATTTTTAAGGACTTTTGGCTCATTCTCATCCATTCTAAAGGACTTTTGGCATAACCAGACCCATTCAAGCCACTTTACATCCAAAAACACATTTCAAGAAGCATTATGGTACCATAACATGTAATCAATAGCTAGGAACATATCTCATAGTTCAAACACACACATAAGCATCCAAAGACAAGTAAACATCTAAGGAATGCATGTAAGAAATGTTAGAGAGCTACCTTGTATTAAAAATCACACACTTCTTCCTTTATTCTTTCCTTCCCCTTTTCGACCATACAGTTGCACTTAAGAGAATCTTGATTTGCTTGTCTTAAACATATCAAATAAGATAGAATTCAATCATTGGAACCAATTCTACCCTTACACAAACTCTATGTAAGCTCACTTTCCCATATGACATCAATATGGTTCCATAAAAGGGCATAATGAAGCAACCCCTAGAATTTAAGATCTTAGCTCTAATTTCTTATTCAATCGAAGCCTTTTGAATCCTTTTGAGTCATTTCCAACTTATGTCAAGAAGCCTAAATCCAAGTTGTTTCTTTATGCATAATAGAATCTAAAATTTTCAACTTTCAAAATATGGTTTCTAAATTAAAACCAATGGTTCCTTTGATGTCTCTAGCCAATATATAGATCATGTCTACCCTTAGAATTAATTAAAACTCTCCCTAGGTGCCTAAACCTTGCCTTGGCCCAAACATGCTACTTGGTGAGCATTCATGGAGTTTGTTTGATTTTTCTTAGGGAATTGGCACTTGTGAAGTTTCTTAGATGTCTTAAGATCTCATACATACTTTTACATAGGTTAGACTATCCTTGGAAAGCTTCAAGAATGGCTAGATGCAACAAAATCCCTAGAATTTACAACTTGAATTCTAAAGCTTTTCTTTTGAATCTAATTTCATATTTTTATTCCTCATGCTTGAAAACCCTTGTCTCTACCTTGTTTTGGCTTGAATTCATTTCCTATTAAGTGGACCTTGTGCTGGATGAAACTAAGATGAGATGAACAAGCAAAAGGAAGCAACAAAAGGCCATGATTCTCACCTTATGTCCAAGCTTTTTCAATAAGCTTTCACTTGGTTCTAACTTCTCCTTCCAATTCTTATTTTCTCCTACTGAACTAGTCTCAAATCAATCCCAAATTAGTCATGAAAACCTTGGGAGAAAAGAGGAGAAAGAGGAGAAGAAGATTAGTGAAGGATAAGATATGAAAAATCATATATTTTCTTACCTTTTTGCTTGGTTTTCATTCCTTTCTTCCTCCCTTCTTGTGCACCTCTCCCCACCACCCTTGGTTCTATTTTAGAGTGGAAGTAAGTCAATTAGAAGGAAAGGGCAGAAGTGGGACATGTTTTAAAGGGTTAAGGCTCATTTAGATAACTTTTCAAAATTACAATTTAGTCCCTTATCTTGGTTTGTCCAATTAGGCTCATTTCAACTCCTTTTTTTAAAATTGTCTTTTCTATAATGAAATTTAGGTCCTTAATTCATAAAATACCTTTCATTTCACCCAAATTAGATTTAAAATATTCTTAAATGAATCGATCAAAATTTTGGTTAACTAATGTTCTAAAATATGAACTGGAGGGATTTTGGCTATTTTAAGAGTTCTTATAGTTTTTAGGGTCTCTAAAAACCCCAAAACACTCATTTTCCCATTTAAAGATCCTTCTTTAATTTACGAAAATGCCACTAGGATTTCGTCTAATTATATTAAATATATGATTTGATTTAGTAATGGTTGATAATGTAATAAATGATTCTAATAATGAATAATTAGGTATGCATATAATATAAATATATATACCTAAAAAAAATCATGTATGCATGTAATATGAATATAAATGCATAACCAAAAAAAACTTCATTATTAATGGTGATTAGAAAACTGCCACTAAATGGAAACTAAGTCTTAAAAATCCTAGCAGTTAACAAAGAATGCCACATAATGCTTTACAAAATTGCTGCAAAGTGTTTTGAAACTACTACAAAATAAACAAATAACTAATTTGTTCACTCCATTTGCAATGGATGAAAATCGCCGCCAAATGCATTCTAACTACTGTTATCAATTAATGACAGTTATTCTTGTGGTTGGAAAATAAATGCCACTAATTGAGTTTCCAAAAATGTAACAGTAAGGGTCAGGCAATCTCTATTTAATCATTTAGCACAAGTTTGTCAAAAACTGCCATTGATTGCCAAAAAAAAGCCAATAAATAACAAATTTTTTTTACAGTGTAAGGGGTCTATAGAAATATAAAATGGCAAGATAACGAAAAGAATATGTCTCTTAGGCCTAATGAGACAGAGATAAGAGAATGCAATGTGTGGAGATTGGATCTTGTGATGCCCTTATGTGTCTAAATGAATCTCCCTTTGGTGAAGTTGTAAGGGTCTTTATTCATAAGCTTCATAGGCAATAAACTAATAATGACGAAAAGGTTAAGTTGCTTAGTGGAACTATAGAAACTATCTAATTAAGGTAGATTGTTATGTTGGAGTCATTTTGTTCAAAATCACTTGAGCAACATGTTGTATTAGTTCCTTGTATAAAACTCAATAAATGATAGTTATTAAGTCTTTTAGTCCTTCTAGAAGCGAGTTAGACTAAATTAGGTTGATCCAATTACTTATAACAAGCCAACCCCTATGATGCAATCATACTTAGAATCTATATAGCAAACTTGTTGTGTATAGTGTTTGATGTTAGAGTGTGATTCTTTGGTATTTGTTAATTAGGGGAAAATTAAAAAGAATATTTTTGGAATTAATTAGTGTTTTTTTAAAAAAAAAATTATAATATGAAGTATTTTAAGAAGGAAAATTCTATCTTTGAATCCATTTCTAATATTAGTTTTTTCACAAAATAAAAATAAAATAACTATTTTAAGATAGAATTAAGGATTAAAAATTTTGTCTCTAATTTCATAATTTTGAGAGAAGAAATTCCATCCCTAAATCCTTTTCTAATCTTAACTTTTTACTTTAAAAAAAATATTCTAAGATGGAATTAGAGACAGAAATTTTTGTCTCTAATTTTTAAATCTTTTTTGAAAAGTTATTTTTGCAATAGATTAGAGCGAAAATTAAAGATAGAATATTTTGAGACAAAAAAAATCCATCTCTAAATCCATGTATAATTTTATTATTTTCTTATAAAAATAACTATTCTAAGATGAATTTGAAATAGATTTGAGATGAAAAAAATTCTATTTCTAATTTCTTGTTTTCTTGTAGTGAGTTTTGTGCAAAAAGTTAATTTTATTGAAAGAAAATACATAGTAGGAGAAGTTGTGTATTATATACCAAAGATTGAGAGGTTGGATGATACTTCTAAAACAAGAAATGTATTACACTTAATTTAATTAAATCTTAGAAAAAATAATGTATTTACTATTAGTAAATTTCTACTGAGTCAACACTTCTAGAAGTTTTGTAAACTCATAAGAAAATGCTTTTAAAAAACTAAGAGAAGTAAGTCTAGATTCACGGGCTAATTTTTAAAAAGAGCACCTGTTATTTGTTTTCCATGAAAACGAACATGAAAGGAAAATAAAATTGTGTAAACGAATAACATCAATTGGAAGGAGCATAATTTTAAAATTTATTATGTTTGGTAGGTTGGAAACAAACGAAGAGGAAATGGAGAAGTAGATGGAATGTGAGAAAATGATATTTGATAGAATGGAGATGGAATCATGGAAGTATTCCAAAGTTACTGTTTCATGTTAATTCTATCAGATTTTGGGAGGAAAGTTACTGTTTGGAATGGAAAGAGAAGGAAAAAAATATATCATTTTGCCTCAAATGACATTAATATTTTATATTAGAGGACCTTAAATTTTGAAATTATTTTAAAGAACCCAAAGATTAAAAATTTTAATCTGAGATTTTGAATTGTAATTTTCTTACACAATTAAAATTTTTTATTTTTAAATCTTTTGGAATGATTTCAAAATTTAAGGTGTTTCAGTATAAAATTATAAATTTTTTCAATTTAAGGTTTTCAATTATAATTTTCTCTTTTCATGGTAATTAACAAAAATTAATTTTTTAATATTTTTTTGACTCTAAAGATATTTTAGTAATTTATTCACATTTCATTTTCATTCTCTTATTATTTCCACTCTATCAAACATTAAAATAAAAAAGTATTGCTATTCGTTTTCATATCACACCAAAGTGATTCTAAGCCACAGAATTCTATTTCATTTTTATTTCTATTTTTTTTATTCCTTTAAAAATCTTTAACTTCATAACTGTAGTTTTAGGAAGGACACTTGTGCTAAAGGAAACCACAAGATTGATACCCCAGTAAGCTAGCTGTTCCCTACATGGTGAATTCTTTTGTCTTGCATCGTCCTTTACATTACGTTCCATGAATAGTACAGTAACTCTAATAAAAATACATAAGGTGATTATGGACAAACAAAGATACCCCTTAATAGGCCGTACAAAATTCCCCATATTCCAGCGTCGCTCATGTCGAACTTTTACAAGCATCTTCATACTTGACACCGCACATTGTAATAGGAAGAGCTGTGTCCTGTATAATGTGATGAGGGGCCTTATTTATATATGGGGACAATATAAGTTATTAACTATCAATTTACGATCAAGTTAACATATCTTTTTAAATTAAGCTATGTTACTTAGAACAATGTGCTCAAATCGTATTGTTCAAAGTAGCTTATTACTTTTAATACATTGTATGTAGTTTGATGGATTTGTACTGAAATATAAATTTGAAAGAAAAATCTCACATTAAATAAAATTAAATTTTAGTAGGAGTAGATAAATAAAAAGGCACCTAATGCCTTTCCATGGTGAAGAGCAGAGGTTTCTTTTTTTCTTTCTTTAAATTTTTTTTTGGGGGTTACGTAACCTTATATATTTGCCTTAGAAAAAAATCAACATCTTTTGATAAAACGTGATATTTCGCAGTCATTGAATTTGGAATTTGAACCTTGTAAACTACTTTTTAAAGACATAAAAAGAGTGGAATTTAGATGAAACCCACCCAAGTAGCCCTCCTCCTCTTATGGTTATGTATATCTCTTTCTAAATTTATATAATAAATTTAGTTTCAAATCCTCCGTAAGGCTGAATTGAGAAATAATTGCTTTTTTACCCTTCAGTCTAAATCTTGGAAAGTGCTAATATATCATCATCCTATAATTGAATATAAACTATTGTTATGACAGTTTTAGACAAGATTTGCATTAATAACCCTGTTCAAATCAAATATTTTGACAGAGATGTTCTAAAATCAAAATATGTCATGGCTAATTAGCGGAAGTAAGAATGACTTCGATTTCGAATTGACAAGACTTCTTTACCTGGATGCTTCGGAGAAGGTGGAACAAAGTCAAGACCGTGAAATTAGCTCTATGGTAGACATGTCACCAACCCAATTGTGTCATCAACAAATTATTAATAAGCTTCTAAAGGCTTCCCATTTGATAGATTAATTCTTTAATCATAATGACGTGTGAAGCAAGCGTTTGGTGCCAAATATCAGTCTTGTATACATATATATATATATATATATATATATCTATCTAGGAGAGGCAGCACCTCAGGAATAGCTGCCCAGAATCCGAATGCAACGGTCAAAAGTTTCTCTAGTTACCAACCATATATATTTAGAGATATTTTCACATTCAAGGTCAAAGTCAAACAATTTACTTGTTTCATGTTTCAAGAAATTTAACTTCATAAGTCACTAGCTAGTTTGCTTACATGTCTAGAATCTATGATATTTTTTCAAATTCTTAGGTCTATTTAGCTCATTAGAATTTTAAACGGATCGTCTTTTTTATTTTATTTTTTTCCGTCTATAATTGGGCTTTAAAACATTTTCTTTCTACCGATCATCCATAATGACACATATAAAACATAACGCATGCAATGTTGATACTACAAGTCTACAACATAGCAAAATACATAGTTGTGGTGTTTTATTTTATGAGTATTAGATACATATAGCAAAATATATAGTGTCATGTTCTACTTTATATGAGTATTAAATATTTATACAATTTTTTCAGAGAGACAGCTACAAAGCCAAAACCATCTATATGTAGATACACATAGACATTCATGTATCATGATATATGAGAAGTTAACTAAAACGGAGCATTCTAAGACTATCTACTCGTCACAATTCAATGCGTGTATCAATTATTATTATTATTATTATTAAAAATCTTATTCAAGAGAAAAGTTTAAACTTGAGCATAAAAATTGTTTAAATTAAAATTGATAACTCTTAAAATATATTTAGATTAAGCAAAATAAATGCAAAGAAAGAGAAAAACATATATATTTTAGATGAAGCTACCATGAAAATTAAAAGAAATAATCTTAGATGAAGGATTTTTGAGAAAGATATACCATGCAAGACACGCCATGTATACAGAGGCTATCCTGCAATCAAGATAATCACAATTTTTGTATCCTTTCAACTGGCATTTTTTATATCGATTACTAAATATAGAAATATTTTATGACCCATTCTATGTATTTTTCTTCCAATTTAATGTTATATATATTGAATATGAAAACCAGTTTGTTTGATGGACTAAAGAGTCAAGTTATAATATATACATCATCAACAAAACAAATGTGTACCAAATTATATATATGGCTGATCAATTCTCGTTGATTGCGAATTATAAAAGACTTGGATGTTTCGGAGAAGATGGAACAAAGTCAAATTAAAGCCTTAGATTTTACCCAAAAACAAAGAACAAAAAACAGAAGCGCCCTGAAAGGTCCATGGTAGACATGGGCTCATGGCACCAACGATGATCATCAAAATATACTCTTGACAAGCTTCTGAAGACTTTTTGATTTGTTCTATCAAAGATAAATGAATACTTCTTGATTAAACAGATCAATTCTTTATAATGATGTGTAGCAAGCATTTGCTGCGACATATCAATCCTGTATGTTGACATTTTCAACATTAAAAATTGCCATGCACTCATACTTTTAAGGATCAATCTCAGTTTCTTCCAATTTAAGGTTAGACCATTGAAAACGATGGAGAATCAGTTTGTTTAGACCAAAGAAATAATCAAATTAAAATGTAGTAGGTTTTTTAATTTAATACATAATCTGCATCGGCTAGCTATCTTCTAAACTTGGAAAATGGTAATATAGCATCGTCCTATATTTGAATATAAAATATTTTTATGGCAGTTTCAGACAAGATTTGCCATTTTTTATTCAAAAGTATTAAAAGAAAAAAGAAACTTCCAAAAAAATAATAGAGAGAAAAGTATTTGTCCTGAAGATAATAAAAACTTTGAACTAGGATTGATTATGTCTGAATTCATGCAAATTAAGGTAGCATTAAATTCAAAACCAATGTTTCAAATTTAACACGACTGAATTTGGAATAGTAGGTTTTGAATTCAAACTGAATTTAGAACCTACGGTTATGAATTTAGAGGCGTGTAGGCTAGCCTGAGACTAGGCTGCAAAAAGCAAGATGTCACTGGTGAACAGTGAAAAGGGGATCGTGACACATGTTCAGCTGTAATTGAAAAATGCCTATTTCTGAGAATTTTGATTGGCCGAAAAAAAAAATTATGAAAAAAGCCCTTAAAGCTTCTGCCTATATGTTGCCTTAGCTCCACAATAAAAATTATGGAGCTTCCTTCAATCTCTCTGGCCAAAATTATGTTATGCCAAAATTACCTTCCTTCAGCTCTTCTTCTGAGGTTCTGCTACTAATTTGGAGTATTAATAAAAAAGAAAGTGCTACAAAACCTATCAGTTGAAGTCATACTTTTTAGCAAAATCCCAAGTGAATGGGACATAGTATCTAAAAATATAAAGGCAATTTTTGATTATTGAAGGTGAATGTGATATTATTTATTATAAAATATATTTGTAATATATTTGTGTATCTAACATTTTATTTTTATTATGAATGAAATATGTGCATTTTGAAATATTTGTGTAATAATAATAATGATTTTTGTTGTTATTATGAGCGAGTGTTTAGTTTTAGAATATGTTTATTTGTTATATGATAAATTTTGTTTTTAGTTGTTGTTTTAGATATACATTACATATAAAAAGAAAGTAAAAATAAAAAAAATTAATATATCATTTAGAAGGAAGAAATAAATGAAGAGAAAAAATAAATAAAAGAAAATTTGTTGTCTAAATGGAAAAATTTTAAAAGTAGACGTTGAGAATATAAAAAGAATTATTTTTTAAAAAAATATGTAAATAATGTAAAAAAAAAGTTAGGGAAATAAAAAGTAAAATTTTGGATTTCCAAAAAATTTAAGAAAGAAAATATAGTTATATGACATAGCAAAATGAAAATTATTTCAAGTTATTTAAATGTAAAATGACGTCAAAAAATGTGAAATAATTAAATGAATAAAAAATGGCTAAATTTTTTAAATATGTATATTTATAATTAAAAATATATTTAAAAAATTATGGTAGGAGAAAGAAATAATGTTTGTGAAAAATATAAAAAAAAATTAAAAGAAGAAAAAATATGTAGGGGATATGTGTAAATAAAAATTAGTAAAAATTATTTAAATGAGAAAGCAATAATGTTAAAAAAATTTGAAATAAAAAAGCAAACAAAAAATTGTCTATAATTAGAAAATTTTTTATATTAGTAGTAAAAGATATAAAAAATTAGGGTGGAAGAAATAATTTTTTAAAAAAAATTAAAAGGTAATTGTTACAATTGCAAAAAATTATTTAAAGAAGAAAGAATATGCATAGGATATGTGCAAATTAAGATTATTAAAAATTGAAATAATAATGAACAAACATCTAAAATGGTTAAGTAAATAAAAAAAGTCTAAAAAAGTGAAATATAGATATTAACAATAAAAAAGAAGAAAAAATGTGTAAAGTGTTGAAATACTTATATTTATAAAAAATATATTGAAAAAATTAGTGTAGGAGAATAATTTATTCAAGAAAATATAAATTAAATAGAATGATTTCAAAAATTATTTAAAGAAAAAAAATATGTATAGGATATATGTAAATAAACATTAGTTAAAATTATTTAAATGAGAAAGAAATAATGTTAAAAATTTGAAATAAAAAGGTAAAGAAAAAGGTCTATAGTTGTGAAACATTTTATATTAATAGTAAAATGTATTTAAAAAATTGGGGTATAAGAAATAATTTCTTGAAAAATAAAAGGTAATTATTACAATTGTAAAAAATGCTTTAAAGAAGAAAAATATGTATAAGATATATATATATATATATATATATTAAAATTATGTAAACATAAAAAATATACAAAAATTTGAAATAATTAAGTAAATAAAAAATATCTACAATTGTGAAAGATTTATATTAATTATAAAAAATAACTAAAAACCTAGGGTAGGAGAAATAATTTTGTTAAAAAATAAAAATCAAATCTTAAGATCTAAAAAAATTATTTAAAGAAGTAAACAAAAATTATTTAAAATTAATGAAAAAAGATAATGTCAAATATTTTGAAATAATTGTGTAAATAAAAAATGTCTAAAATTTTGAGGCATTAATATTTGTAAGTAAAAATATACTAAAAACTTAAGGTAGGAGAAATAATTTATTTAAGGAAATGCTGAATTACACATAATCCTTCTGAACTTTAGATTATATACAAAAAAATTTCTTAAACTTTCAAAGTTTGCAACGAAATCTCTTAAACTTTGAATAATTTGTAAATAACCCCCTTAAATTTTGAAAATAGGTAGATAACTCCCTAACTTTGAATTATTTGCAAATGACCCATGAATTTTAAATTATTTGCAAATAATCCTCCTCATATGTCACACTTTTGAGGGGGTTATTTGCACATTTCTAAACTTTAGAATGGTTAACTGCATATATCCAAAATCCAAGAGAGTTATCCATATATTATCCAAAGGTCAAAGGGATTCTTTTTTAACTTTTAAAGTTTAAAGGATTATTTGCACATAACTCAAAATTCAGGGGGTTATATGCAATTTTACCTCAAGGAAATAAAAAGTAATTCTTAAACTTGGAATAAATTATTTAAAATTGGAAAAAATATATAAAAATTTGAAAAATTTATATTAATAATAAAAAATAAACTAAAAAGTCTATTACAACTATAATTATTTAGAGTATATTTGCATTTAGCATATTTGAGAGGAAAGAAATGGTTAGAAGGAATGAGATTATTTGCATTTATATGAATGAAAGAAATTATGAAAGTGTTTAAGGTGCAACATTTTAGGGTACAATATCAAGATACATAATAATTAGCACTAATGTCACTTTGGAGAAATTAAAACAAATAGTTCGTCAAAAGCTACAACTTTCCCATAATCATGTTGTCTCTAATTTGATGTATAGGCTTCTGACGATAGTAAATCTAATATGGTACCAAGTGATTATGCTGGAAAATGATTATGATATGTAGAGGATGTGGCAATCACACTTAAGTTTCCCATAATAGTTGAATGCAATTAAGTTGGATGCGAATACCTCAATTATTGATCCACAATAAAATATGGAATTTTTGCAAACCCAATGAACAATGTGCTGCCCTCATTCCCATCACCAAGACATGATTCATTCTATCCACTGCTAGCTTATGCTTAACATTATCAAATTATCAAATCCTACCAATAAAAACTAGTTTGCAATCGAGTTTCTCTTGCCCAACAATTCACTTTATTGAACCTCCTTCTCCACCTAACTCAAAAGGAAATATATTAAAAGACTTTAAAAATGAAGAAGAGTACAATGTTGAACTTGACCCTAATTATAATGATGATGACGATGATGATGACGACGACGACGACGATGATGATGACAATGATGATAATGATGACGATGAACTTAACCTCACTACTATATCCTCCCATCAAGTTGATCTGGCTTTAGTTAGAGGTAATGAATTTGAAGAGATGAGCAATCAAATGTAGATGAACAGCTAGAAGTTACATAGATTGAAATATCTAAGTCAGAAATCACTATGCCTTGTTGTGAAACTGTGTTTTGTGATAGCACATCACACTTAAAAAAAAATACTTGACAAGTAAAAAGTATGAAGAATGTTGGTATGCTAATTATGGCAACAACCATAGATGATAGGTTAGAGCATGCAAAAAAGGCAAGGGAAAGGGATCGGTATAACAAATTACAAGATATTGACGTCCATATACATATTTGTCTACAATATTATAACAATATCACCTAAAATTAGACTCTAACATTATCTCATCACATATTGTAGCAATAGTAACTAAGACACCTTATGCTTTAATCAACCAGATCATCAAGCATATAAAGAGCTTCTTTGGTTACACTATATTATACAAAAAGGCATAAAGAGCAAAACATAAAACCACTGTTGTTACCTTCGATAATGGGATGAGCTTGTATGCTACATTGCCTAGATAACTGCTGGCCACAATATGAAATTTCATACTTGGCTCATATGTTAAGTTTATAATGAAATAATGTCCCCAAAGCGCCTTTACTAATGAGCTAGTATTGGTGTTCAAGTGCATATTTTAAGTATTCAAGCCTTGTATAGATGTATTAAAGCTAATTATTCAAATCTATGAGACCTTCATGTGCAGTAAATATAAAAAGACACTATTGATGGTGATGGCATAAGATGGTGACTGACATATTGTCTCCCTTACCTTGTTGTTGTGGAAGGGGAGATACAATCAATGTGGACATGGTTCATTTTCAACCTGTACAAGTATGAGTGGTTCTTGGAAAATATGGTATTTGTTTGATATCAAATAGACATCTATCAATTTTATCTATCACTACTAATCTATAGATTAGTTGGCAACCACTGTATGGTTATCATGTTTTCTGTCTTTGTCATGTGGCAAGCAACCTTCACACTCATTATAAGTCATGGGATCTAAAGTAAAAGTTAAAAAATATTAGTGTGTTTCTCTCCTCTAATTGACTATATACATCGTAGATGACAGTAACTAATAACAAAGTTGTTGACCATGTTACACAGGTTATGCATATAAATGTCAATATGTTAGTGAGAAATTAACTGAGATATTTGCCATAAATGAGGAGGCGGATTGCAAAAATCTTGAAGGAATAGTAAACTCGAGCATATGAAATGCAAGGCCATCGCCATGGCCATATGATAACAAACTTGGCAGAGTGAATAAATGGCATCTTAAAAGGACTCAGGTCTTTGCCTATTTCAGGCATAGCCAAGGTAACGTATTACCAAATAAGCTAGTACTTTGTGCAACATACCAAGCAGATTAATGCTTAAATGATAGTAGGTCAGGTTTACTCTCAAAGCCTTATAAAAAGATAGTAGTAAATATGCAACACTCCCATTTATGTGTTGTGTGAGTGTTTAACAGGCAAGCTATATTGTTCAAAGTCAAGTAGCCTTATGACCAAATGAATCACTAATACAATTGTTGCTGCAAGGTGAACTTGACCAAGCATATGTATGATTGTGGTGAATTGCAGATCAAAAAGTACGTATGCTGCCATGCTCTTACATCGTGTGCATAAGTAGCTTTTGAGCTATTTTAGCTTGTAAATCCTGTATTTCGCCTAGACACCATGTGTAATGCATATAGTAATATGTTTTGGCCAATTAGAGGATAAGAATATTGGTCATAATCAAGTAGTTTGAAGTTGATCCCAAATCCTTTAATGCTCCGTGCGCAAGGTCAACCTCATTCGACATGTTATCACAATAAAATGATTTTTAGGAGCTCGGGATAACCAAATAGGTGTAGCCTTTGTAGACAAACCAGACATAATTGTGCCTCCTACCTGCATCACAATTATGACACTTAGTAGTATAGTAACAAAAATTGTGAATGTATAGAAACAAGTTATGCTATTTATTCACTTTAATTGTAAATGGATAATAGTTCATTATGTTATTTATGCTTTTTAATTTTAAATGAATAATAGCTTGTTATTTTATTTATGCTTGTCACTTTTAAATGAATAATAGTTCGTTATTTTATTTGAAATGACTATTGGTGCATTATCTTAATTGAATATATTAATCTGAAAAGAATAATAGCACGTTATGTTATTTATACATGTCTATTTTAAATGAATAATAGTACATATTATGTTATTTTCATATAGATCCCATGGCCAAAGCCAGATAACTTATTCATCCAAGTCTAAAAGATGAGTTACTTCTATACTTACAGAAATGACATGTTTCGCAGGCCACCTAGGATAGCGAGGTAAGATAAATTATTTAACAATATTTCTTGTTTCATTAGGTTACACTATATGTGTAATTTTGGATGATTTGCTACTCTGCCCATGACAAGTTCCTACATAATGATCCCTTAGGTCATCCATTGCCAACCATTGTTGATTATCTAAGGCAATCTGATTTTTATGGTGTTACATAAGTCGACCAATTTAAGTACAAATACATTGTTAGTTAGTGCACTAGTAGAACAATGGCACTTAGAGAAGCACATATTTCACACAACTCAATGAGAGTGCGCGATCACCCTTGAGGATGTAGTGGTACAATTAGGCCTATCAATCGTGAGGGATCCTATTGTGGGTGAGACGAGTTTCAATTGGCTAGAGGTGTGTCAGTGATTTTTAGAGATTATGCACTGGCTAATTAGATTAATGGACAGTGACTTGTTATCACTTGGTTAGTCTAAAATTTTACACATCTACTAGATGATGTAGAGGATGAGGTTGAGTGCCAATTCACCCGTGCATATATTATTCATATGATTAAGGGTTGGTTGATAGTAGATAAATCCAATTACAAAGTTTACTTGATATACCTTCCCTTGCTAGATGACTTCGTGCAAGCTGGTCATTTTACCTAGGGATCAACAACGTTAGCTTTTTGACCACGAAAAATTATATGTATTGCCACAAGTGTACGGGTCAGATCAAGTAGTTCACTGATAAGTATGAGTATCGTTTCCACGAAAAATGGCTTAAATGTAATTAGGCAATACACAATCTACTTTCATCCATGTTAAGCGACCAATTAAGCAAGTTATGAACTTAGAACTAATTTTAAAACAAAACAATTTAAAGAAAACTTGGTTGGCAAAGAAAATTTAGACAAAAATCCAAGGTTTTGAAGTTACCTAGAGTCATTATTCCCTTTATACTTACTAGAATTTAATTACTTGTTCAATTGTAATTAATTATCACCTTGTGGGTTAAGAGATTCATAAGCTATAACCATCTGTCGATGTAATTATAGCCCTACTCTTCCCTAAAATCTAAGTGTCCTTAGAATTAGGTTAGAGTGCATTAAATACTATAACCCTCTACAAACCAATTAAGGCAATTAGGTATATTTCTATCCAAATTACAACTTAGATAAATCTAAACTTAATCTATCCAACTTTTAGGTCCAATTAGAACTCCTTTTTCAAAGTAAAATCCAATTACCCAAATCAAATCCAAGAGGTGGCTAATCCCTAAGTAAGCATTAAGCAAAGAGAAGGATACACAAAGCTCCAATCATTACAATCAACAAGAAAAACAAAGATTTAGTTTACATTAAGTTCATAGTTCTCTAGATAAAGAGAAGTTTAGCTATATATAGCTAAATCTAACATTGAATTCCAATCAAATACATAGAGAAGATGAAGAAAAGAAGAGAAAGCAAATAAAAGAATGAGATATGCAGAAATTTAAGCTCCTCTTTTGATTCTTCTTCTTCCATCACTCCTATATGATCAATGAACCCCAAGACCTTCGAAAATCGCCCCCTAGAACGCTCAGAAGCCTTCTCTATTGCAAACTCCCCAAAACCTAGCTGAATCTCGCTTTTTTCTATCCTCATTAATCAAAATGCAGAGTTTTAAAGCCAATTTTCGCAGTTGCATCTTCAGATAATGCAATCGCATCTTTGCCTAGAGCTTAAGAATAATATAATAGCTTTTAAATCCTCATAGATAATAATTCTAAAACAAGAAATATTTTTCATTAATGCAACATCTACTCAATCATAATTAATCACAATTAACTTCAGTTCTCTCTTTCACTTTAAGTTCCATAAATTATTTAAAATTGGTGAGTAAATTCCACTAAAACTTTAATGGATGACTCTCAAATTCAATCAAATTGACTATAAGTAATACAAAATATTAAGAGTCATCACTTTTCTTTATTATGAGCTTTACAACTCAACATATAAAAATAATTACAGTATAGCTGGATGCTTGATCCTGTTGTATCTGTGGGCATAGAATTGATTCCCTATACTTACACCCGAGAGATTGCTTACCCCCAACTATAGCATTGAAGAGTATCTTATACATCCATATCTAGATTTTAGGTATGAAATACAATTAAAATTTTCACATCTTTAATTTGACCATGTTGACTTCATTTATTACCTATTATTTACTAAATGTGCTTGCTCATTATAACAAATGGAAGAATGTTGGATGACCTCTTCATGTAAGTGTCAGAACTCTCTGCCTATGCAGGACTTTGCTAAATGCAATGAGAGATAATGAGGTATGTACTTGATTTTGATTTATCATATGAATCATTTTTTTACCATTTCATAATTACTTACTATTCCATTCCATATTGCCCACAAATTGTTTGGCACCTATATTAGCCACAGACTATGCGCGAGCTAATTTTAGGGTACTACTTGACTTTCTTGGACATTTGGATTGCATTGGTGCCACTCATATGCTTTTGGATCATAAGGTGGCACCATTCGAATTGCGTCCAATGATAATTTAGTCATCACTAACTAATTCCTTAAGAGCCATTTAGATTAGACTTCCTTCATTGGCTACAACTTCAAGGAAAAACCTAGACCAACTGAGTATCTAAGCATAGAATTTTCATCTAGTGATCATATGAATGGTGAGATATTATATCTCAGTCTCCTATCGTTGAAAAACCTTTTGATCACACGTTTAAGTATATGCTATAGTACTAGCAACATACTCATCGATAAATCTAAAAATCAAGTGTTATTACGGAATATACGGTACATTTTTTTTATAGTTTATCATATTTATTATCATCTTTTTTCTTAATATATTGTATCTTGACATTTAATTTTTTATTTTTTTTTTGTTAGGCTAATTTGGCAAAGGACTTTATAAGAGGTACTTACAAGATCCTTTACTTACAAATTTTCATAATACTATAGGCCAAGACTTTGGCAATATATTATGTACTCTTAGTGAATAATAATTCTCACTTTTTCCCAACCTACTCAACAAACACTGAATCTATCCAAGTTTCAAATTCTGACAGGTCATCCAAGAGAAAGACATCAAGGTTACATGTCAACCCAATAGCCTACTATTAAAAGAAACGACCAATAACAAGGGCCAATGTAGTAAGAGATTGGCATTGACCTTCCTTGTGCATCTTCATACATTCTAACTCCGATGTAATAGAATATTAGTATAGTTGGTCCATTTTATTTTATACTGCTTAGCTAGTTTAGTAACTTTGGTGGAGTAAGTACCTTATTTTGTATGTTTCCTTCACCTTCATCTCATTTTAAAACCCCTCAGCAGATGTTTTGTTCCCTTGAATAATTTGCAGAGCTTTTGTTTAATACATCTACATTTAATATCACATACGATGGTTGCTCTTTTAAGCCTAATGGATCATTGCAATTAGGATTTATGATGTTGCATGAGTTGATTCCATTAGTTCAACCCACATCTTTAGATTTAAATTCTCATCCCATAAGATAGGAGCAACAAAAACTAAAAGAATTAGTGCAACGACGATCATGATGTGAAAGGAAAAAACCTTATTATGACACTAAAAGTCATTTACTATACTTATTTTTATAATATTTATATTAATGTAATTTTACATCAAGTATTACATAATTTTTATTATTATTATTATTATTATTTTTGATCCTATAATTTTCCTCTTATCTTTAATTAAATTTAACAAAATTTAAAAAATAATGAAATTCAAATTGGTCAAATCCAAATTTCATTAAAAATTAAAATAAAAAATTAGTTTGGAATTCGGATTTCAATCCGAATTCCATGGAATCATGCTAATTTAGCCCCTTTTTATTACCAAAATCCGAATTCCATGGAATCATGCTAATTTAGCCCCTTTTATTACCTTTTCATTACTTTTGGTAATTTGTAAATTCTACTGTTGTCTATCCCTAAAGAAGCCCAAGATTTGGATTAATAATCCTGTCCAAATAAAATATTTTGACAATAAAATAAAAATATAGGTATGGCTAATTAATGAAAGTAAGAATGACTTCGCAGAAGAAGGGACAAAGTCGGAACCCTAAAATTAGCTCCATGGTAAGACACGTCACCAACCTAATTGTGTCATCAACAAATTATTAATAAGCATCTAAAGGCTTCTGATGTGATAGATTATTTCTTTAATTATAGTGATGTGTGAAGAAAGCGTTTGGTGCCAAATATCAATGTTGAGTGTGTGTGTGTGTGTGTGTGTATGGAAAGAGCATGGATGGAAGGATAAGAATAGAAATACGAAGCTTAATCTCTGAATTTAGTTTAAGTCATACACCTACCTGCGTTCTTATTTACTGTTCTCGTTTATTATCTTCTTACGTTGTTTAATATTTTCTGCTCTTGCTTTGCTTTTATTTAGCAATTACCATTCAAAATAATTATAATTAATGGATCATTTAGAACAAGACATCTTAGAATTATTACCTTTTATTCCTAAAATAGAATCCCCTAAGAGAGAAACTAAACCTGCTAATATATTCAAAATATTAGATGAATTTGAACAAGAAGAAAAGAAAATTTATAAATTATCTAATCACTCTAGTAACATAAGATTAGAAAAAGAAATCATAGAAGAAAAGGAAATTAACATGATGCAAGAAGAAAGTAGTAGTAATATTAATAGTAATAATACTCAACAAGACTTCGAAGAATTTGAAGAAATTAGAAATCCAAATGAAGGAATAGTAGAAAAAAGAATGAAGTTTAATCTCAAACAATATAATAATATTCGTGATAAAGAATTAGATCTAACACCCCAAGATCTTACTCAAACCAGTATTATAAAACAATTTAAAACATTGCTTAACTCAAAGAAAAAAGAAAAATTTGCTTGTGTAGTTATAGAAAAGAAATTCCCTATAGAATCAACATTAACTGAAGGAGTTCTTAGAATTCCAATTATAAGTAAAACATTAATTGAAAATGAAATTCAAAAATTAGATATAAAAGACAAAATAACAGAAATATATATCCCAGGAATCCAATTATTAATAAAAGCATATTTTAAAGCTGGAATTGATACACCTATTGAATTATTAATTACAGATAATCGAATTATAGATAATGTCCCAAATAGTATATTAGGAGCTTTAAATGGAAATCTAATTTATCAAAAATTAAAATTAACTGTTAATACAAATTTTGCTATATCCAGAACCGAAACTAATATGAATTGAACTTTAGTAATTTATCACAAATTAAAAAGAATTAAAATGCCACCAGGAAGTCGAATAATAAGTATAACCGGAATGGTAGGATTAGTATTTTCCAACGAACATAAAATCTTTAAAAGAAACATTGGAAATATCACTATTGATAAACACTTTATGCTTGTCTTAGAAGAATTACCTTTAGATCAAAATAGAATTACTATACCTCGACAACTAAAACTAGAATTAGATCAAACAAGAGAATTAGGAGAAGAAATTACTCCTAGAATTTCCTTTAACAATCAATTAGGAAATCGAAGTATTAGAATTAATACACCCTCAGATATAAACATTAATATCAATCCTCGAAGAAGTATACAAGAACTAAGACCTCTAGAACCACCTTTAGAAAGAACTTTACTAAGATCTAGAAGTCAAAGTAACTATGAAGCCAATAGATTAGCCGAAATACCTATAAGATCAAATTTAGCTGAAATTCAGCCAAATATACCTGAAATAGATCTAACCCAACCATTAGATAACTTAATCCTCTTAGAAATAACCAAAGAAGGGAAATGGATAGAAATAATTGCTTTAATAAAACCTGAAAAAATACAAAGTACTATAAATATTGAATATACAGATAATAATATTGAAATTAATGAAACAGAAACTAGTGCACAAACAATATTAAGATTTAATAAAAGAGACACTATAAAAGTCAAATTATATGTTGAAAATGAAATTGTAAATTATCCTCATAATATTATGTTAGGAAAAGACTTTCTTGAATATGTAAAACCCTATAGAATTCAAAACGATAGAATTCTAATCAACATAGATCATCAAATAGTTATTCTCGAAAAAATTAAACTAATTAAATGAAATTTTATTATATTTTAGTTAGATTCAATTATGTAAAATATCAATCACGAAAGTATCATGCTATGATTGATACAGGAGCCAATATTACCACTGCCAAATATAATATTTTACCTTCAGAATTATGGAAGAAAGAAAAACCAATTAGAATGAGTAGTGCTGGAAAAGAAATTCATTTTATAGAATTATCTGCAAAAGAAGTACCAATACAAATAGGAGATTATGAATTAAAAGTTCCAATACTATATCAATATAACGAAACAACTCCAGATATAATCCTAGGAATGGACTTTTTAGAACAATATATGCCTTTACATTTTATTGAAAAAACATTAATATTAACAACACCTTGTAAACATCAAGCTTGGGCAATTAGAGTCCAACACCCATTTAATCGAACAGATACAGTATTTAGAAAAAAGAAATCAGATAATGAGATTCAATTTATTCCTAATAATAAACCAATAGAAATTGAAGCTAAAAGATCATTAAACCAAATAATAGGACAAAAAATAATTGAACAAAGATTAATTAATAATTACAGTGAAAATCCTCTAATTCACTGGGAAAAATCAAAACCTTATGCTAAAATAGAATTACTCGACTATAGTAAAGAGATATGTAGTAAACCCTACCCATGGACACCTAATGATAAACAAGAATTTATTATGCATATAAATGAAATGAAACAATATAATCTAATTAGGGAAAGTAGATCAAATTATTGTTCACCAGCTATGATTGTTATGAGTCATGCTGAAATCCGAAGAAATAAGTCTAGAATGGTTATTAATTATAAAAAATTAAATGATTTAGCCATTAGAAACCGATACCCAATTCCAAAAATTGAATTATTATTTAATTTAATAAAAGGAAAACAAATCTTTAGTAAATTTGACTGTAAATCAGGATTCTTCCAAATTAAGTTAGAAGAACCAAGTAAAAAATATACTGCCTTCTTAACCTCCGAAGGACTATATGAATGGAATGTATTACCTATGGGATTCCATAATAGTCCAAGTATATTTCAAGAATATGTACAGAAACTTTTATCTCCAATAAAAAACTTTGCAATAATCTATATAGATGATATTCTAATATTCTCAGAAAACAAAGACCAACATGAAAAATATTTAAATCAATTTATGACTCAGACACCACAAAGCCAGTCCACACATATTTCACAAACTCCCTCATTTGCGGCCATCCTAGAACGAGAAGTAAAACAAGCCCAAGAACAAGCCCAAAAGGCCCAACAACAAAATCTAAATACTCAAATAGCCTCATCCTCTACAGCAAATCCACAGACATCAGCCCAAAATCGCCTCCATGAACAGTTTGAATATTTTCAATTAATTATTGATAAACTGAATCACCTTCAAATATCAGCCAAAACCATCAAATATATTTCTCATTATTCCATTAACAAAGTCGTTATCTATGCCGGTACAAATCCTCAACTAGTTCACACCTTATTTAGCTATGGATTAATTCATTGTATTTATCCCTCTAAAGATTTGATAGAATTAAGTTTACTTCCAACTGCCATCAAAGCTGCTGCCAACCATTACCATAAAATTATTACCCAATATACCACATATATGCGCTGTTACTCTACAGTTGCAGAAATAACTCCCGAAAAATTTTATTCTCACATTAACCTTATTAAATTCGGAACTACAAGGCAACCCTTCGCCTTTGAGCAATCCGAAGTTTCAGTTTCCATTGGTTGTAATTCTAATAGGTTCCAATCTGTAAATTGTTCTTGATATTCATCAAAATCTCTTATATCTTCAAAGTCAATTATTTGTAATGGGTCATTTAAATTTATACTTTCATCTTTATTTTTATTTTTGCAACTACTTTCTCCTACTTCATTTTGACAATTTTCTGGACTACTTGGACTGCTTGTTTCATACATCATATTAATTTCATTTTCTTCAATTATATAGTTATTATTAGAGTCACTAGTAGAATTTTTACTCGAGTCCTTATCTGATTCTGATGATAATGTTAATTTTTCTAATTTATATATTTCAATATCAGAATAATCAAATTCTTCATGTATATATTTATTTAGTTCAATGGGTTCTAAGTTATAGTCTTCAGCTAATTCTATTAAATTCATAATTCTTTGTTTTCTTGGTTTTTTACAGTCTGTTGCTATATGTCCTAATTCTCCACAATTATACCAATAATAGATCAACCAGAAATTAATATGATAAAATTATATAAAGAAGACACTATTAGAGAAGTTACTGACCCACAAATAAAGTCCAAACCTATGAATGAACAAGTTTATGAAACTAGAAAAATAGTTGAAGAATTAAAACATGGACAAGAAGTTTTAAATAATAATTTATGGACCATTTTTTATGCAATTCAAGAAATGGAAAATTCTCCAAATAAGATAACTCAACAACCATTAATTGAATACATCTCACCAGAAGAATGTAAAATATTAGAAAAGGAAAGATTAGAATTCATGCATCGAATAGACAAAATAGATCAGGATATAGCTGAATTTTTACCATATTTACCAAAAATAGAAAAACCAAAGATTGAAATCAAACAGATCAACATGATGACAATATTAGATGAACTTGAACAAGAAGAAATTGAACGAAAAATGAGTCAAGAAGAAATTAATTTAGAATCAATAAAAGAAGAATTAAGCTATTTAAATTTTCAAGATAATTATGAAATAAATATGCAAACTATCAAAATCGAAGAACCCCAGAATTTCAATCCTCCGAATATAAATGACCCATCATACCAAAGAAGAGAAGAACAAACTAGTTTAGATAGAGAAACAGAGCTACAAAACCAAGAATTAAAACATAAAGAACCAATGAAAGAAAATAATCAATTATTTATGTTTGAAACTATTTACACACCCTCTGGAAATAATAGTTTTATACCCCCTCCATTAGAACAATATGAAACTAGACCAATCCCAAATTCAGGAATATGATTAAATTTAGATTGTAATTTAGATCGTGAAAAAAGATTAGAAGAATGGCATAAATCACAATTTATAGCCTTAGCACACCGAAGTACTGACACCAACTCAACTCTTATAATAATTGAATCAAGTTTTACAGGAATAATCCATGAATGGTGGAAGAGTTTAACAAATGAATTCAGACAAAAAGTAAGAGAAGTCAAAAATTATAACAACCAAAGAGAATTTTATGCTGCAATACTAAGAAAATATGAACAAGTCTTACGCAATGAATTCTTGGAAAGAAGTGTAGGAGCCAACGAACAAACAAAAATAGATAGAGCAATAATAAAATTACATCAAATAGAAATATGTTCTTTAGAACCCCAAATTCTAAATCAGTATATTTGTGAATATCAAAAATATTATTATGAAGCAAGATTCAAAGATTATGAACAAAAAAGATTTTATTTAGATTTATTCTATTATAAATTACCCAAATTACTATCAGAAAGTCTTATAACAGACTACAGAAAAGCCTTTAATGACAGAATAGATCTAATACCATATATAGATACTATGGGAAGAAGGGAAGATTTTCTTCGAGAATATTTATCAAATAAATGTAAAGAAGCTTGGAGAAATAATAAATATTGCAAAACAAATAAATTAATTTTACAATGTAGTAATTATGAAACACCTCATAAATGGGGATGTAAACCCGAAAGAAAATCTCAAGAATATCAAAAAAGGAAAAATAAAAATTATCAATCACCTCATAAACGTTATCAATATAAATTCAAGAAATATCCTAAAACAAAATTTCAAAGACAATCAAAATTTAGGAAAACCTTTGAACCTAGAACATATTATAAAAAGGACCAAGAAAAATTAATTACAATAAATATCCTACAAAATGTCAATGCTATAATTGTGAAGAATTAGGACATATAGCAACAGACTGTAAAAAACCAAGAAAACAAAGAATTATGAATTTAATAGAATTAGCTGAAGACTATAACTTAGAACCCATTGAACTAAATAAATATATACATGAAGAATTTGATTATTCTGATATTGAAATATATAAATTAGAAAAATTAACATTATCATCAGAATCAGATAAGGACTCGAGTAAAAATTCTACTAGTGACTCTAATAATAACTATATAATTGAAGAAAATGAAATTAATATGATGTATGAAACAAGCAGTCCAAGTAGTCCAGAAAATTGTCAAAATGAAGTAGGAGAAAGTAGTTGCAAAAATAAAAATAAAGATGAAAGTATAAATTTAAATGACCCATTACAAATAATTGACTTTGAAGATATAAGAGATTTTGATGAATATCAAGAACAATTTACAGATTGGAACCTATTAGAATTACAACCAATGGAAACTGAAACTTCGGATTGCTCAAAGGCGAAGGGTTGCCTTGTAGTTCCGAATTTAATAAGGTTAATGGGAGAATAAAATTTTTCGGGAGTTATTTCTGCAACTGTAGAGTAACAGCGCATATATGTGGTATATTGGGTAATAATTTTATGGTAATGGTTGGCAGTAGCTTTGATGGCAGTTGGAAGTAAACTTAATTCTATCAAATCTTTAGAGGGATAAATACAATGAATTAATCCATAGCTAAATAAGGTGTGAACTAGTTGAGGATTTGTACCGGCATAGATAACGGCTTTGTTAATGGAATAATGAGAAATATATTTGATGGTTTTGGCTGATATTTGAAGGTGATTCAGTTTATCAATAATTAATTGAAAATATTCAAACTGTTTATGGAGGCGATTTTGGGCTGATGTCTGTGGATTTGCTGTAGAGGATGAGGCTATTTGAGTATTTGGATTTTGTTGTTGGGCCTTGTGGGCTTGTTCTTGGGCTTGTTTTACTTCTCGTTCTAGGATGGCCGCAAATGAGGGAGTTTGTGGAATATGTGTGGACTGGCTTTGTGGTGTCTGAGTCATAAATTGATCTAAATGTTTTTCATGTTGGTCTTTGTTTTCTGAGAATATTAGAATATCATCTATATAGATTATTGCAAAGTTTTTTATTGGAGATAAAAGTTTCTGTACATATTCTTGAAATATACTTGGACTATTATGGAATCCCATAGGTAATACATTCCATTCATATAGTCCTTCGGAGGTTAAGAAGGCAGTATATTTTTTACTTGGTTCTTCTAACTTAATTTGGAAGAATCCTGATTTACAGTCAAATTTACTAAAGATTTGTTTTCCTTTTATTAAATTAAATAATAATTCAATTTTTGGAATTGGGTATCGGTTTCTAATGGCTAAATCATTTAATTTTTTATAATTAATAACCATTCTAGACTTATTTCTTCGGATTTCAGCATGACTCATAACAATCATAGCTGGTGAACAATAATTTGATCTACTTTCCCTAATTAGATTATATTGTTTCATTTCATTTATATGCATAATAAATTCTTGTTTATCATTAGGTGTCCATGGATAGGGTTTACTACATATCTCTTTACTATAGTCGAATAATTCTATTTTAGCATAAGGTTTTGATTTTTCCCAGTGAATTAGAGGATTTTCATTGTAATTATTAATTAATCTTTGTTCAATTATTTTTTGTCCTATTATTTGGTTTAATGATCTTTTAGCTTCAATTTCTATTGGTTTATTATTGGGAATAAATTGAATCTCATTATCTGATTTCTTTTTTCTAAATACTGTATCTGTTCGATTAAATGGGTGTTGGACTCTAATTGCCCAAGCTTGATGTTTACAAGGTGTTGTTAATATTAATGTTTTTTCAATAAAATGTAAAGGCATATATTGTTCTAAAAAGTCCATTCCTAGGATTATATCTGGAGTTGTTTCATTATATTGATATAGTATTGGAACTTTTAATTCATAATCTCCTATTTGTATTGGTACTTCTTTTGCAGATAATTCTATAAAATGAATTTCTTTTCCAGCACTACTCATTCTAATTGGTTTTTCTTTCTTCCATAATTCTGAAGGTAAAATATTATATTTGGCAGTGGTAATATTGGCTCCTGTATCAATCATAGCATGATACTTTCGTGATTGATATTTTACATAATTGAATCTAACTAAAATATAATAAAATTTCATTTAATTAGTTTAATTTTTTCGAGAATAACTATTTGATGATCTATGTTGATTAGAATTCTATCGTTTTGAATTCTATAGGGTTTTACATATTCAAGAAAGTCTTTTCCTAACATAATATTATGAGGATAATTTACAATTTCATTTTCAACATATAATTTGACTTTTATAGTGTCTCTTTTATTAAATCTTAATATTGTTTGTGCACTAGTTTCTGTTTCATTAATTTCAATATTATTATCTGTATATTCAATATTTATAGTACTTTGTATTTTTTCAGGTTTTATTAAAGCAATTATTTCTATCCATTTCCCTTCTTTGGTTATTTCTAAGAGGATTAAGTTATCTAATGGTTGGGTTAGATCTATTTCAGGTATATTTGGCTGAATTTCAGCTAAATTTGATCTTATAGGTATTTCGGCTAATCTATTGGCTTCATAGTTACTTTGACTTCTAGATCTTAGTAAAGTTCTTTCTAAAGGTGGTTCTAGAGGTCTTAGTTCTTGTATACTTCTTCGAGGATTGATATTAATGTTTATATCTGAGGGTGTATTAATTCTAATACTTCGATTTCCTAATTGATTGTTAAAGGAAATTCTAGGAGTAATTTCTTCTCCTAATTCTCTTGTTTGATCTAATTCTAGTTTTAGTTGTCGAGGTATAGTAATTCTATTTTGATCTAAAGGTAATTCTTCTAAGACAGGCATAAAGTGTTTATCAATAGTGATATTTCCAATGTTTCTTTTATAGATTTTATGTTCGTTGGAAAATACTAATCCTACCATTCCGGTTATACTTATTATTCGACTTCCTAGTGGCATTTTAATTCCTTTTAATTTGTGATAAATTACTAAAGTTCGATTCATATTAGTTTCGGCTCTGGATATAGCAAAACTTGTATTAACAGTTAATTTTAATTTTTGATAAATTAGATTTCCATTTAAAGCTCCTAATATACTATTTGGGACATTATCTATAATTCGATTATCTGTAATTAATAATTCAATAGGTGTATCAATTCCAGCTTTAAAATATGCTTTTATTAATAATTGGATTCCTGGGATATATATTTCTGTTATTTCGTCTTTTATATCTAATTTTTGAATTTCATTTTCAATTAATGTTTTAATTATAATTGGAATTCTAAGAACTCCTTCAGTTAATGTTGATTCTATAGGGAATTTCTTTTCTATAATTACACAAGCAGATTTTTCTTTTTTCTTTGAGTTAAGCAATTTTTTAAATTGTTTTATAATACTGGTTTGAGTAAGATCTTGGGGTGTTAGATCTAATTCTTTATCACGAATATTATTATATTTTTTGAGATTAAACTTCATTCTTTTTTCTACTATTCCTTCATTTGGATTTCTAATTTCTTCAAATTCTTCGAAGTCTTGTTGAGTATTATTACTATTAATATTACTACTACTTTCTTCTTGCATCATGTTAATTTCCTTTCCTTCTATGATTTCTTTTTCTAATCTTATGTTACTAGAGTGATTAGATAATTTATAATTTTTCTTTTCTTCTTGTTCAAATTCATCTAATATTTTGAATATATTAACAGGTTTAGTTTCTCTCTTAGGGGATTCTATTTTAGGAATAAAAGGTAATAATTCTAAGATGTCTTGTTCTAAATGATCCATTAATTATAATTATTTTGAATGGTAATTGCTAAATAAAAGCAAAGCAAGAGCAGAAAATATTAAACAACGTAAGAAGATAATAAACGAGAACAGTAAATAAGAACGCAGGCAGGTGTATGATTTAAACTAAATTCAGAGATTAAGCTTCATATTTCTATTCTTATCTTTCCATCCATGCTCTGATACCATTTTTTATGACAGACAGCCTGGAATAAGCGAGATCAGCTACCCATTCAAGGAGTAAATTAGACTTAGGAATAGGGTTTGACCGAAACTAAATCGGGTCATGGAAGGAACTCTGCCCTCTTTCATGCAGAGGTCTTTTCTATGGCTACTCTCAAACGATGAGCGCTATGGTAGGCTGCTCATTAAAGCCAAGACCTTCCCCCTTCAGCTTAGTTCAGCACAGCCTTCCTTCGTTTTCTACCGGAGGCGTAACTATTCCTATTTCTAAGTTACTGTTCAAAGGATCTCTAATCCTTATTCCAGTATTGACACAGCGGTGGATCAATTCATTTATGGATAGATAAGAGTTGAAATACTATACTTAATCTCTGAGTAAAGAGTTTAGCTAGTCATACCTTTGTTGCCAAAATAAATTCTTTATTGATGAAAGCGGGTGAGTACAAGAGAGAGAGAGGCTCGGAATTCTCAAAGAGAATCAGAGTATATTAGAGTTGTGTGTTTGGTGCGTGCTTACAAGTGAAACTTACAGGGCTTTATATAGGCGAGAGGCATTCCTCTACCGTTTACAAGTAGAATTAAAGTTTACAAGTAGAATTAAAGTTTTTGTTGTGGCATTAAAGTTTTCTGATACTCTTATAGTCTATACATATATATATATATATATATATAGAAGAGGCAGAACCTCAGTAATCGCTGCCCAGAATCCAACTGCACCGGTCAAAAGTTTCCCTAGTTCCCAATCATATATATTTAGAGATATTTTTCGCATTCAAGGTCAAAGTCAAACCATTTACTTGTTTCATGTTTCAAGAAATTTAATGTCGTTGGTCACTAGCCAGTATGCTTACCTATGATATATTCGCAAATTTTTAGGTCTATTTAGGTCACTAGATTTTTAAATGGATGGGCCTTTTATTGTTTATCTTTTATCTATGCTTGGGTTTTAAAACATTTTCTTTCTCAGCGGAAAAAATGGTTAGTTTAATTTTCAATAATCCATCGACTGGCAGCGTTAGTGAATCTTTTTCAGTAAGTGGTATACCTGTGCGTGTAATTTCGTAAAGATGTGCGTATATATGCTTCCCAATATAAATTACTATATATGTTTAGGTTGAAATTAACAATTCGATATTTTTAGACATAAAATTTCGATACTAAAATATCTACAATCATAATGTAATAATTCAAGTATATAGAGTTATTATAATTTTTAGATATAAGTGCCAATAATTGAGTCACATACAGGTCTCTCTTTCCTTCCCCAATAGATTTCCACACGGAAGCAGGGAGTTTACATTGGATAAAAAAAATTAACAAAATTATTTTGTTTCACATAAATAAAATTAGTAATGAGCTTTTCTAAACTAAATATTATTAAGGACTAAATATATACAATTTCTTATATTCTTATTATTAGATTTCTCAATCAAAACATAATAATTATATATATATTTTAATAAAAATATGGCAAGTGTATGATTTAATTAAAAAATCATATAATTGTCTGTAAAAAATATATACTCATTATATTTGATTGGAGAATTCAATAGTAAGAATATAAAAAATTAATATATAGATAAGTTTTTTCCTATTATTAATGAGAGGGCCACTTTAGCATGCCTATAAATACTTTTTGCATTTGATTAATAGAAAACAAACAAAATAAACAAATAAATAAAGTGAAGCAAGTGAGGAGATAAAGTGACTTGAAATTTTTTCTTTTGCTGAAAAATATTCTTACTCCACTCCCACATATTCAATGAATAAACAACAACAAAATTTCTTGGAAGAACTTGAGCGTGCCAAATTATCTTTCAGATATTTGACATTTTCAACATTAATTATTAAATATGCTCTAAATCTCACTTTCTTCCAATTCAATTTCATCTTATTATTGAAGATGGAACCGGTTTCCTCTGACCAAAGAATATAGATCACTTTTGTATCCTTTCAAGTTTTAATGGACTAATTAAGTTCTTTTTAACCTTAATCCGCTAGCTCTCTTCTCTGTAATATTTACTTATTCTTCTAACGTGTACAAGATGTATATGATCATGAACAATCTTCGAAGTGGTAAATTATGTATAAACATATGCAACATCCTAAACTATAAAAGGGCACTCATGCATTTCTTACGTCCTAACATTTTTCAGTACTTACAGTAGCCGCTTAGCTAGCTATGATTTTATTTTATTTTGCCATTGACCTAGCTGGAGTTTGGGGGGTAGTACTCTGCCAGAATTGAAGCTAAGGCAGAACCAGAATTCAATCACCGCGTTCTTAATTAGTTGTTTTCCTTTTTTTTTTTTTTCAAATCCACGCATGACCTAACTATCTGACTTCTGGAATGTTTTTCTTTTCTGAACTTCTTATGTTCCATTTGTTGAAGTTGAATCGGCATTATTTCTTGTAGTTGTAGAATCGGTCACATTCAAGATAGAGTAAGAGATCAGATAGGAGTTCAACGGGAATGCCTGAAATTAAATCATGCATCAGAATGCAGAGATTATATATTTTCTACGTTAATTTACATTATAGGAAATGCCATCTTTGAGACTATCGGTTTCTAATATTGGAGAAAATAGCACTTATCCATTCCATCCTTATCTTTGTTCTCAATTACAATTTCTCTCCAATCACCTAATTTTTGCAATTAATTGACTCTGATTTACTTGCTTCATTGTGAAATTTCTCCGTCATCTAAATTATATATACTTTATCCCTAACTGAGTTAATGTTAAGAAGATAAAATTATGCTTACCTGCTCTAATTTTTGCTGCAATTGTAAAATTCCTCCTAATAGATTAGTTGCAACTGACGAACTCATTTATCAATCACGTTGCAATTAATTGATTAGGGGAAAAAATGCTACGGACACGAAGCAAAGATCAAGATGAGATAAGGGCTAATCAATTTAGACAAGAAGAAAGTTTTTGCGATAGAACAAATAAATGTAGGTCAATTGCAAAAAATAATTTATTTGAAGAAAATTGCAACTCAAGACTACCAGTCATCCATATATAATGACACATGCAAAATCAATATTACAAGTCCACAGCATAGCAAAATATATAGTGTCGTGTTCCACTTTGTATGAGTGTTAAATATTTATACAAGTTTTTCAGAGAGAGGAAGAGAGAATTATAAAACCAAAACCATCTATATAAGTAGATACATGGACATTCATGTAGTAATATAGTATCCATATAAGCATTCATTTGGCATGATTTATGAGAAGTTAACTAAAATGAAGCATTCTAAGACTATCTACTCATCGCAATTCTATGTGTGTATCAATTATAATTATAATTATAATTATAATTATTCAATTAATTATAAATATGAATTTATTTATTAAAAATCTTATTCAAGAGAAAATGTTAAACTTAAGAAAAAATTGTTTAAATTAAATTTGATAGCTTTTAAAATATATTTACATTGAGTAAAATAAATGCAAAGAAAGAGATATATATATATATATATATATTAGATGAAGCTACCATGAAAGTTAAAAGAAATAATCTTAGATGAAAGATTTTTGAAAAAGATATACCACGCAAGACACACTATATATACAGGGGCTATTCTGCGATCGAGATAGTCACAATTTTTGTATCCTTTCAACTGGCATTTTTTATATGAATGACCAATTATAGTTATTTTTTATAACCCATTCTATGTTTCTTTTCCCCTTCCAATTTAACGCTATATATATTGAATATGAAAATCAGTTTGGTTAATTGACTAAAAAGTCAAGCTGTATAGATCATCAACAAATGAATGTGTACCAAATTATAGATATGGCTGATAAATTCTTGTTGACTGCAAATTATAAATATCACACCCTACAACCAAAGGTGTGACCAGCATAAAAAATAATTTCCATAAGCCAAATCCAAACTAAAATCCTACCAAACATTAACAAATAACTTTAAGATTCAATACCAAAAATCAGAATCAAATGGAACAATTGCAAATCATATGTGCATTATATAATTTAGTTTCAAGTGGCTTTTGTAAAAATTTTGGCAGAGTCTTTCTTGTAAATTGGATCTCCCAATATTTCTACAAAGTAGTCAGTCAGTACAAATACATCAAATGAATGTTCTACTAACAATCTATACTAGTATAAGTTAGTTCTAGCGGTGGGGGACCCTATCTGTGGTTCAATGGGACTACATACAACATTATACAATATAAAATAAATTCCAAATACATCAACAAAATATGCCCACGTTAATAGATGCAGGGCTCACCAAGAATAAAAGAAGATGATTGATTCTAAGCTGCTGAAGAAGGATCGAGCTCAAGCTTACTATCTGAAACAAATTGAAAATAAAAGAAGTAAGGCAAACGCTCAATAAATAAATAATGCCAACTATACGACATAAAAGCCATTTCACCTTTGGGTTATGTTTAAAACAAAAATTCCTCAATTGAAATTAAAGACAATGATTAATAGTCCTTCTAATAAAACCATTCATCAATTTAGCAAGAGTATCAAATTAGTACCAACAAATCAAATGCAAAGCATACAACTCGTGAGAGTATATAACACAGATGCTAAGTAATTAACTAACAAAAATTTGAATAGATCCACATATGGTGGTCAATCACACTAGGCTAGCAACATTATTGCTAACTAGGGTACATATCATTGTGTATCATGGCTAACTACTACTGTAGTTAGTAGCAGGGTTTTGAAACAGATAACTCCAGCAAGGAAAAATCAACTCATAAATACATATTCAAAATAAATCAAGATTCACAACTTTGTATACATATCATCAAAAAATATAACAAAGTACCTCATTAGTATTCTAGTTTACAAAGATATCAAAAAGATTGTATCAAAATTTTTCATAGTAAAGCAAAGAAGATTCCTAATACCAATATATAAATATGAGTAATTAACATATAGTCGGCATTCTTTACTCACCTTGTAACATCCGGTCCTTCCATAAACGTGAGAAACACAATGTTCAGTTTCTCCGTAAACATCAGAAATGGGCCAAATATAAAAGGAAGTCCTTGAAATAGAAGGAATTGGGGCCAACTAAAATTATAATAAAATTATAAATATTAGAAAATAAGGATTTGAGGTTTAAGATGCCCAAAAACCAGAGCCAAAAGAGATCAAAAAATTTATCGAAGGAAGTAGAGGCATTTTTGTAATTTTTGAAAAATTTAGAAAACTCATAAGAGGGCTTTTTAAACAAAAAATTTAAGTGGTACACAATTCAAGGAGAGGGTTGAAGCAAGGAAGAGAACTCTTGAGAAAAGCTTAGAATCAAGGTGATTTTTCTATCTTGGTTGCTTCCTTTTTCTTGCCCTTTGTGTGTGGAGTTCTGCCAGAACAGAACCATCTTGGGGGGAGGCTTTTTGTCTAGAAATAAGAAGGAATTGTGGGTTTTAGACCATGAGGAGTTAGTAGATGCAAGGAAATTGGAAGAAAGGCTAATGAAAATCAAGTTAAAAAAGTGTAGAGCTCTTGGACACTTTATAAAAACTGATTTAATCCATGAATTTTCTTGCATGTGTAAATGTTTAGATGAATTTTCAAAGTTGGGATTTTTCACGGATTCTGGTGTGTGCACTGTTCATACTGACAGTTTTGAATTCTATGTCACCTGATGGCCAAATGGTGTCCAGTGCTTATGAAATTTTATATACATAAACTAGAGGTCACAAGCTTTTTATGGCCACTGAGATCACCTCATTTGGAGGTCTGAGCAGAGAGTTACGTATTTTTAAAGTTTGCTGTCAGTAATAGTGGCGCCTCCAGAGTTCGGTTACTGTTCCATAAGTTCCCAATAGCTAAACATATTTGTTTCATTCTGAAGTTATTTTTAGTATCAATTTAACATGTGTAGCTTTCCAGAATGACCAAATATGTGTGATTTAGATTTTTATAGAATTAGTTATGAATTTTAGAATTTTATATCAGTAATCTGAACAGCAGCCCAGGCAACCAGTGACTTCAATAGCTTTTCGGATGTCAAAAGTTCTCCATGATGAATGTTATGGTCTGGGCATATTTTTAGTGTGAAGATTCCTAATACTAATATATAAATATGAGTAATTAACATATAGTCAGCATTCTTTACTCACCTTGATTCGTATATTGCCATGAGAAATTTCAAAACCCTGGTAACAAGGTTTTTCCTGGCAGTGCCTATGTGGCCCTAAACTCATCATATCACCCATCGTCATATTCATAGGGTTAACATTCTAGGTTGAAGTCAACACCTCATAGGCGAGTCTCAACAACCTTACTGTCCTTGTGTCTAACTTTCTCTGACATTGAGTTCTTTCCTAGTCTCACTACTAGGCCTTGGGTTCTATGGAACCAATATAGTGGCATAGGCCTTGTGTCTAATTTAGATGCATGCAGTTTGGGACCACTTGGGCAATTCATGCAAGTCCTATTTATGCTTTTAAACTTGCCCAAGATATGCCATACACCAAGCAAGACCATTTGGGCACACTTGGTCTCTAATATGGATCACAATTGACCATATTAGAAACCTATACCACGTTTTGCCTAAATGAGCTCTTCTTGATCTGAGATTTGGGATACATCTAGAACTTGTTAAGAGCTTTCTGGGAAGATAAAGATCATAATTTTCGGAGGTGTACTTTATCGGTAACACTAAGAGGTACGTATGAGTAGCCCAGTGACAGAGAGTAAGCTATAGGTCTGATAAAGAATCCCAATAGCTCATTTCCCATTCAATCATACATAATATGCCCAAAGCAAGCTATGGCTAGGTTCCTATAATAAAATTATAAATATTAGAAAATGAGGATTTGAGGTTTAAGATGCCCAAAAACCAAAGCCAAAAGAGATCAAAAAATTTACCGAGGGAAGTAGGGGCATTTTTGTAATTTTTGAAAAATTTAGAAAACTCATAGGAGGGCTTTTTAAACAAAAAAATTTAAGCTTTCTAGGGTTCTCAGAAGCCCTAAATACTATGGGAACCTCTAGAATAGTTGAAACCCCTCCGGTGAGTGATTTCGGCTGTCGGTTGACCGAAAATTTGACCGAACGATTCGAAATGGTTTTAGATCCTTTTTTAGTGATTCCAAAGGCAATTATTATGATTAAGAGCCTAAGGAATATGATGGAAAAGATGGATTTCAAAAGGATTTGAAACCAACCCAAACGAACAAAACTATGAAGAGGGACTAAATTGCAAAGTTTAAAAGTTGCTTAAATGAATCCCTAGCTTATAAAAACGCCCCTCCTTTGCTCAGATCTCCTCACCCACTCTCTCACACGTTAAAACAGAACAAACATAAGATAAGGCATGGGAATTGCATGCATTGAGTCCTAGGAGTATGGTGTTACACACCTCTTACGATGACACATATAATTCTCTTTTATATTCTCTATCAATCCTTTAGTTGCCACTAAATCCCTAATTACCCTCTACACCAATTTACAAATTTCAATATTTGAATAATTTGGATGACCAATCATGAAATTCCTCATCTTTACTAAAACATCTAATTTTAACAAAATTTTTGGATACATTGATTAATTAGGTTCCTTCCACAACGCTAATACAACTCTAATTGCCCAAGTTATAATTTCAACACTTTAAATGCTATCCATTTCCTAACCTCTACTAGCCTGCGCAAACTTACTTTATGAGTCCTTCGTTTCCATGTCCATCATCTAGCAAGATATAGTTCTATTATCAATTCAATTTCACTACTTCAATGGTAATTTGCCCACCAAGTTATTTTTTAAATAATTTAATTATAGCATCCATACAAGTTCTTAAATTTTATGTAGTTTGCCTACATAAATTTCAAAACTTTAAATATTCATTTCACCTGCCAACCACCCAAGGAAAACAACTCAAAGTGCTTTTGAATCCAAGTGTGGTAAAATCAACAAGAAAGGCGTTTATTTATCAAGTTATTGATTTCTACCCTTCATTTTAATCACAATTGCATAAAAATATATATCACCAAGTATGCCTTATATAAAAAATTTAAGCTAACCACTGCTACGAACCATCAACATAAAAGCAACAGAGACACTATGTTATCCAGCTCTAAAAGTCATGCCAATATGAGTATGAATATATGTATATATACATATATGTATCATTAAACAACTATTTCTACCTCCCCATTACACATGCTACAATAGCACACATACACATACACACACAAAGCTTGTGGTAGCAAACACTACGTGTTGGAGATATAAGGCTAGAAAGAAGCAACACCATAATGGAGGAACACATACACAATCGGAGCTTGAATTCTAACCCAAGAATATGGTTCACTTCCTTGACTCTCCAACCATCAAGAGAGCACTGGAAAAGCAGACCATTACTCTTATTTCTACACCATTTAGCTAAGAATCATGAAAAGAATGAGGGACATTTAGAGTCAGTTTCTACCCAACCATCAAGGAGTTGCAACTTTAGACCAAAATGAAGCAACTTTTGTACAATAAAATGGCTGCCCAAACCAGTAATAGAACATGATTGAAGTGGGAGAAAATTGTGTCAAAGACTAAAGCAAATGAAAGAGGAAGGTAGCAACACAAATGAGAAAGCAAAGTTGGATGTAGACAAGTGTCAAATGTTCCAATGAGTGCAGGTTTAGTAGCAAAAATGCAAGAAATCAATGAAGCTCAAGAAAGAAATCTCACTATAAGAGTAGAGCTTAGGGGAAGGAAGCTGCACAAAATTTCTCTTTTTTTTTTTATTTCCTCAAATTCTACATCCAAACTCGGCAAGACAACCCAAAACACAAACAGAGACACAAAGGCAAAGGAAGGTCTAGCTACAATGAAAAGAATGATGCAAAAGGCTGATAACTTAGGCTAACTTTCCTCTATTTCATTGACTAAAGTAATAGGTTTTGGTAAGGAGGTGTGTAGCTGAAAATAAGGCGAAGTGAAATCACTAAAAACCCACCTCTTTATAGCACTAAAGGGAGGTATTCTCGGTAGGACAAAGGAATAATCTAAAAGAAGAATAAAAAGAAGATGAAAAAAAAAAATTAAGCAAAAGACAACCCAAGGACTCGAACCCACACCTTAGAAGGTGGTGAAAATCATGGTTGCCAACACAACCAGACATCATCTTTAGTTGCTTATGTACAATTAGATTCCTATATATAATTAAGTCATTACAATAAAAGAATCAGATGTTTCAGAGAAGATGCAACAAAGTCAAATTAAAGCCTTAGATTTTAACCAAAAAAAAGAAGAAAAACAAAAAAAAATGACAAAAAACAAGCCTGAAAGGTCCATCGTAGACATGGCATGGCTCCTGGCAACAACCAACTACCATTATCAAAATATATTCTTTACAAGCTTTGAAAGACCCTTTGATTTGTTCTATCAAAAATAAATAAATACTTTTTGATTAAATAGATCAATTCTTCATAATAATGTGAAGCAAGCATTTGTTGTGACATATCAATCTTGTATATTTGACATTTTCAACATTAAAAATTGCCATGCACTCATATTTTTAAAGATCAATTTCAGTTTTTTCCAATTTAAGGTTATAACATTGAAAACAATCGAAAACCAATTTGTTTAGACCCAATAATTAATCAAACTAAAATGTAGTTGCATTTTTAATCTGATAGATTATCTGTCTAGCTATCTTCTTTTCATCAGTTATTTAATTCTTCTATGGTTATGCATCAATTTGACTCATTCAGTAACAGAAACTATTGTGAAGATTAAGAGTCAACCCCCCTAAATTTTAATTGAGAATTTTTGCACATTCAAGTAAAACCACGACAATATTTGGAAGAGGATATTGAGATTTGAGTAAACATTTACAAGAGAATGATTAGAAGCTAGATGGACCAGGATATAACAAGAAGATTCTATAATTAAAATCATCAACCTAATCACACTGCTCAACTGTAGTATCCCAACAAACGGCTTCATGTCCAGCCCAAACACTTAAAATAAACTGGATATACACTTGAACCCATCAACACTTGGTTAAATGAATTGATTTAATGAGTAACCTGTTAAAGCAAATTAGATGGACCAAGTTTCCGTTACTCACTCACATGCAGAAGATGAAAGCAGGTGAGGAAAGTATTTTATTTCTAAAGTCTGTTAAGGAAAATTAGCTGTTATTTAATCACGTAATTTTTCCTTTTATTTTTATTATGCCACACGGCAAATTATCAGTGGTAACAAGCTAGTGAGAATATATATATATAGTCTAAATGAATCAAAGGAAATCAATCAGCTTATTTAATATATAGTTTTCTTTCTTGGTATCAAAGCTATAGGCTCACACCATGGCATCTTTCAATTCTCCAGCATCCTCCAACAATCTTTCTTTAGGAAACCAACTCACTAATTCTAATTCTTCTTCCATTTCAAACATCAACAAGGGCAGTTTTCTTATTGCTTTCCTTACACAACTCTATTCCATCAAGTTGGATATGAACAATTGCCTACTATGGGAGTTATTTGTCTTCCCAATCATCAAAGGCAATAAAATGGATGGATTCATTCTAAGGACACGAGCATGTCCATCTAAATTCTTTTCTGAAAATGCAGAGATCAAACTGAATCTAGCATTTGAAGAATGGATCACACTCGATCAGCTACTCTTTGGGTGGCTACGAAATTCCATCACATTTGAAGTAGCTTCACAAATGATACATTGTAAAATCTCCAGTGAACTTTGGAATGTAGTTAAAGAACTTGCTGGAGTAAATACGCGGTCCTATATCATGCTATACAAAAATGAGTTTCAACCTACTTGTAAAGGAGGCATGACAATGGAAGAGTACCTTACCAAAATGAAGACCATATCAGATAACCTAATACTCGGTGGAAGTCCTATAACTCAGAATGATCTAGTCACATAAGTTCTAGCTAGACTTGACACTGACTACACACCTATCGTAGTTCAACTGACTGACAAACCCAACCTATCTTGGATTGAGCTGCAGATGATGTTACTCACTTATGAGGCTTGGTTGGAATAAATTAACAGCCTTTCTAATTTATCCCTGGGTAACTCATTTGCTAATATGGCCAAGGTAGAGCACCACTCTAATGTTGAATCTAGAATAGAATAGGTGTGTGGTGGATATCAGAAAGGACCATGAAGCTTCAGGGGGCGTGGACGTAATCAGAGAAGCAATAAACCCATATGTTAAGTGTGTAATCAAATCAGGCACATAGCAGCAAACTACTATTTTTGATTTGATAGAAATTACAATGGCTCTGGAAATTCATAAATGACAAAAAAAAAGTAACTCAAGATACTCAGGGAATCATGGAAATATCTTCACTGGGCCAAGTACCTCTGGCTATTCCAGAAACCACTCAACTTGCGTTGCTAACCCTCAAACTATGAATGATAGTTCCTGGTACATGGATAGCAGAGCAAGTAGTCATATTACTCATGATTTATCTCAAATCGACAATATTACTTGCCATGATGGTAAGATTAACATTGTTGTTGGTAATGGTGAGAGAATCGAAGTCACTAACTCTGGTTCATCAAAACTCAACTGTCACATAAAAGAATCGATGATGGATAATATATTACATGCTCCTAAAATTGCCAAAAACTTATTAAGTGTTTCCCAACTTACTATGGATAATGATGTTATCATTGAATTTGATTCTCTTTATTGTTATGTGAAGGACAAGGTCACCAGAACAACGCTACTGCAAGGGAAGATGCACGAAGGACTCTACAAGATTGCTGATACTAGAAAAACAAAACACAACAATGTAGGAGTTGTTGCTAGCTATTTCTCTTCCTTATGTCCATCTAAAAACCATAAAACGAGTACTGCTGCTTATGTGTCAGTAAAAGAATAGTGGCATCGTAGGATAGGACACCCATCGAACTGTGTCCCTCACCAAGTCTTATCTAATTGTAATGTGAAATTTAATATAAATGACAAAATAGAATTTTGTGAAGCCTATCAGTATGGAAAAATGCATTCTCTACCATTCAAAGTCTAACAATCACATGCCTCAAAACCATTAGAACTAGTACCTGCCGACCTTTGGGAGCCATCACCTATAATATCAACTAATGGTTTCAAGTATTACATATTATTTCTTGATATTACAGTAGACACAGCTAGATATATCCATTAAAAACCAAAAGTGAAGCACTGGCAGTATTCACTCAGTTCAAAAATATAGCAGAGAACCAACTTGATAATAAGATCAAGATTCTCCAAAGTGACAATGGAGGAGAATATAGAAGTTTTGAGAAGTTAGCTCAAAATTCTAGAATCCATTTTAGACACTCTTTCCCTTATACATCATCTCAGAATGAAAGAGAAAAAAGAAAACACCACCATATTATAGAACTTGGTTTGACTCTATTAGCACAGGCTAAAATGCCATTCAAATTCTAGTAGGAAGCATTTCAAACTACCATATTTCTAATCAACAGGCTACCAACCCCTACACTTGGTGGAGTGTTGCACTTCTTCAAACTAAATAAACAACATCCTGATTACTTGACATTAAAGACATTTGGTTGTGCTTGCTATCCATGCCTACGACCCTACAACCAACACAAGTTGCAATTTCACACCACCAAGTGTGTTTTCTTGGGATACAACAATTCATTTAAAGGCTTCAAATGCCTTGGTCCAACTAGTAGGATATTCATATCTAGGCATGTTATTTTCAATTTGGATGATTTTCCATTTGCCTCAGGATTTCTGAATACCAGATAGGGGGTCTATAATGAAAATTTTTCTTACTAGTTTCTTCTAAGTACCATCAGAACAAATTGTTGATAATTTAGAATGCTCACAGGCAGATATCTCTTTACATTTAGGAACTGACTCTAACCATCCCAATGATTTCTTATGTCCTACCACAAGATTCACTGGCTCCCAACTTAACAAAAGAGTTTTTTCCAAGGAAAATTCCTACAAGTTAAGCTCAGCAACAGTAAATACTGAACATCTCATTGAAGACACATCAAGTCCTAAACAAACTGACAACCTGAATCTTGAGCAAACTGATAACCTGATCAACTCTTCTAGAAAATAATCACAACAACATCCAATGATAACCAAAAGCAAAAGCAATATTGTCAAACCCAAAGTGCCATTCACTAGAGTTACTACAACCGTGAAGGTCATTACAGAAACAGAACCAGTGATTGTCCAATAAGCTCTACAAGTTCCCAAATGGAAGCAAGCAATGTATGATGAGTACCACGCCTTGATTAAGAATGATACCTGAACCCTAGTTCCATTTGCAACACAAGGAAACTTGGTGGATTGTAAATGGATCTTCAAGCTGAAGTATAATTCCGATGGGTCCATTCAATGACATAAGGCAAGATTAGTGGCAAAAGGATTTCAACAAGATCTTGGTGTAGATTATAGCGAGACATTCAGTCCAATAGTAAAAACTGCAATAGTAAGGATGATACTCACATTTGCTGTGTCATTGGATTGGGAAATAAGACAGTTGGATATTAACAACACATCTTTGAATGGAGTGCTTCAAGAAAATGTATTCATGTTTCAACCTAAAGGCTTTCAAGATCCAGATAAACCAAATCATGTGTGTAACCTAAATAAAGCCCTATACGGATTCCACCTTCTGCTTCTTAAAAGACCATGACACTAATGGGTCACCAAAATACACATAATAACCTGCTACTGACTTTTGATCATCTTGAAAGGCTACCCAATCCCCATCAGGGTAACCAGTGAGAGTTAAAAAACTCGAAGTCTTGATATATAACCTATGAGATAAAGTCCCTTTTAGATATCTAAATATCCATTTCACAACTTGCCAATGAACACTTGTTGGATTGCTGAGAAATCGATTGAGTTTGTTTACAGCAAAATTGATGTCTAGCCTTGTATTTGTGACATACTGAAGTGCGCCTATTGCTTGTCTATACAGACTTGGATTCTGCATCTGCTTACCTTCTTGTGCAGACATATTTTTACCAGCTACCATGGGAGTTAGGCAAGGCAGCACAAAGTCCGAATATAGAGCACTTGCAACACTGGCAGCTGAAATTGCATGGATCAAGTCACTGCTAAGTGAAATAGGATACCCTATTCAGCAACCTCCTATAGCCTAGTGTGACAACATGAGTGCAGCAGCTCTTGCATTTAATCCAGTATATCATGCTTGCATTAAACACATTGAATTGGACGTTCACTATGTTCGAGATAGAGTGTTAGCCAAACAACTTGTTATCAACTATGTTCCATCACCTGAGCAAACTGCAGATTATTTGACAAAGGAGTTATCTCACTCTCAGTTTTGGGACTAAGGAACAAACTTGGAGTGTTGGCAACACCCTCAAGTTTGCAAGGGAATGTTAAAGCAAATTAGATGGAGCAAGTTTCTGTTACTCACTCACATGCAGAAGAAGAAAGCACGTGATCAGGACAGTATTATATTTCTGAAGTCTGTTAGGGAAAATTAGCTGTTATTTAATCATCTGATTTTTCCTTTTGTTTCTGTTATGCCACACGACAACATATCAGTGCTAACAAGCTAGTGAGAATGTATATATATATATAGTCTGAATGAATCAAAGAAAATCAATCAGCTTATTGAATATACAGTTTTCTTTCTTTAACGGTTAAACCAGTGATCCTATTGCCAGATCTTTTTAAGGGTTCAGCTTCCGATTCGATTCCAAAAGAATTTAGAATAAAAAAATTATGAGAAATTTTTTTAACGTCTACTATCAAATTCTTGAACAAAAATATGACAATATGTGCATTTTTTTCCTTTTTAATAAGTTTCTCGCATATCATATTTACTGTTTAGCTTTCTCAGTTTCTCTCACCTGCTTAGTTTGTCCAAGAATCATACAAAGGGAAATAAATAAATGTTTACTTTTACTAAAATAAAATAATTTGGGATGAAAGAAAACAAAGCATGCATATATATATGTCAAAGGGAAATTAAGAGGAAAATTTTGATTATTCATAAATCAAAGGATGCGGATATAAATGTACAAAGTATTTAGGTTTTGACAATTGTGTAAGACAATTCATCAGCAGTCCATTACTGTAACATACAGAGCCACCAAAGTATTCCCAGCACTTGCGGCTTTTCAACCACGCAGTACTGGCCCAGCACCTGCGGCTTTGCAACCATACGGCACTGGGTTTGTCCTTTCCCTGCGGCTTTGCAACCACACGGGAAAAGCGCGCCTTAGTGGGGAGGGATTCTCCCCCACTTATATGCACTCTTGCCCCAGATCTCCTACTCGATGTGGGACTTCACAGTCCACCCCCCTTTGGGGCCAACCCGTCCTCGGGTTGCACACTCGAGCAGTCGCTCTGATACCAATTTTCACAACCCACAGATTTAGTATGTTGGAACAAAAGATAACAAATCCCCTTACCATTACCAAGAGTATTATCTCTGACTTTTGTAGAAATTTCGGCAAAGTCCCCTCTATAAATTGGACCTCCCGATATTTCTACAACCAGTCAATTCAACAATACATCCAAAATATATCAAAACATAGACATCTAGGGAGTGGGGATACCCTAACTATGATTCAGTGGAGCCACATTTACATTGTTCAGAACAAACAAATTCACAACACAAAATACACCCACATGAACAATTGTGGGTTTGCCAAAAGAATTTGCAGGAGACCTACAGCTAGTCGGCCACTCAGGGTAGGCTAGGGTCTTCAACGCTCTCTGAAAAATAATTTAAGAAAGAGTGAGTGTGAAAACTCAGTGAATAAATAACGCCGACCCTTAAAAATCTTAAGGACACGGCCTGTAAAAATATTTGTATAGATAAATATTCATCATGCACAAAACAAGCCTCATGCAGATCATTTCTTAAAATGCATCAGAAGTATCTAAGCAGAATCAAATTGAAACAGACACAGAGCACACAGCTCGCAGGGAGAATAACCACAGATGCAAAGCACTTGGCTTGCGAAATAAAATAACTCCACATGTGGTAGCTACTAACACAGGGCTAGCAAAACCCCTGCTAGATGAGGTTCAGATCATGGTGCACCAAGGCTAACAACTACTGCTGTTAGCTACAGAGTTCTGAGTAGATAACCTCTTAAATTTAATACAAATTCTCAAATCACATTTCAGATTTAATACGTTTCTCAAATCACATTTCAGACAGAGTACCTTCCATATCAGTTTAATATCAAAGTTGCCAAATTACTCCACAGGCATCAATTTGCAAAATTTCATGTTTAAATCAGTTTTCAGTAATATGCATATAACAAAACATTTATCCAAACGTTAAAACACTGCAAGAAACTTAGTAATAAAATAAGAAATAAGGTTTACTCACAGTCCGCATTACTTACTCACCTCCTAGGATAATATCAATATTCCCTGCCCAGTCCTCAGCTCTAACTCAATCTCCCGAGTACCCTACAATACCCATCACCAGATTTTTGAGTGTGAATAACTAGCAAAATTGTCTCATCAACTTAGCTTATCTAACATTAATGTCTATTCTTCATTATATGTAACAACCGGGAAAAAAGGGAAAAGGGAAAGAAAGTGAAAGCTGGAAATTTCGAAGTCCAGAAATTTTGCCAAGTCCTCTCGTAACAGCGAGAAACAGTCTCGCTACAGCGAGAGAGCTAGTTCGCTACAGCGAAGGCAATTCTAGCTATAACGAGTGCTGGCAGCAGCTCATACAAAAACCAGGGAGTTGCTCGTCGTAACGTGCGTCATAGCGAAAATGAAGTCTGGAACTAACGCGATCTCGCCATAGCGAGTGGTAAATCTCGCCATAGCGAAGGGAACTGACGCGATCTCGCCATAGCGAAGGCTACACCTCGCCATAGCGACGTAACTCAGGAGAGAGGGATGAGAGAGATATGAGAGAGAGAGAGCATAATCTGAAAGAAGGAAGGTGGTAATACTTTGAAGCTTAAGGGGAATCAATTTGCTCCAACCAACTCATCTCCTTGCACCCTTTTTTTTTCTTTTTACACACCCTTCCATCAGTTTGCTACTCACACACAGAATCACATTACCGAACAAGCAAAAAAAATAGGGGAGGGAGGTGCTATGAAAAATGGACCAGAAACACAAGACTTACAGCAGCAACTCAGACCTGGGAAAGACTTGGTTCTGGCGTTACTTTCCCTCAACCACCAACAGCAACTTTGAACCAGAAACTAGAAGAAGATGAATCCAGCAGAAATGGCGAGAAAACAGAGGAGAGAAGATGAAGCTTTGTTTCCAGTGCAACTCTGCTCCTTTTTTCTGACCGAAAAGATGGGTATGGGCATGGGTTTCGTGCTGCAGAGATTGGAGAAGCAAATTACTTAAAAGACCAGCAAAATTAATAAGAGAAGGGGCATTTCAGAAATTTGCAGAAGGAAGCAAAGATTTCTACGTGGCAGCTCAAGTTTGCTTTGAAAAGTCAACTTCCCTCATGTATATATTTCTCATTGCATGCACGTCGGGTTTTACAATCTCTCCCCCTAAAAGAAATTTGGTCCCCGAATTTAGAGATATATATAGATACTAACCTTAGTTCTCAAATAGATAGGGGTACTTTGCACGCATTTCGGTCTCTACCTCCCATGTAGCCTCCTCTGGTGTATGGTGACACCATAGAACTTTCACAGATGAAATCTCCTTGGAACGTAACTTCTTCGTTTGTCTATCCAAGATTGCTACAGGAGTTTCTTCATACGTCAAACCTTCACCCAAGGAAACATCTTGATGCTGTAACACATGAGAAGGATCAGGTAGATACTTCCTTAACATGGAAATGTGAAATACTGGGTGAATATTGGATAACTCAGGCGGCAACGCCAGCCTATAGGCCACAGTCCCAACTCGCTCTAGGATCTCATATGGCCCTATATATCGCGGAGTCAACTTTCCTTTCTTCCCAAATCTCATCACACCTTTCATGGGAGATACCCTAATAAACACATAATCTCCCATCATGAATTCCAAATCACGGCGTCGGTGATCCACATATGCTTTCTGCCTGCTCTGAGCTGCTATCAATCTCTCCTTGATTACTTTCACCTTTTCTATAGTATCTTGTACTAACTCAGGCCCTAATGATTTAACTTCTCCAGTTTCAAACCATCCAATGGGAGATCTACACCGTCTCCCATACAATGCCTCGAAAGGTGCCATCTGTATGCTCGCTTGATAACTATTATTATAGGCAAATTCCACTAATGATAAATAGTTATCCCAGCTACCACCAAAGTCCATAACACACAACCTTAACATATCCTCTAGTATTTGTATAGTCCTCTCAGATTGCCCATCAGTTTGAGGATGAAAGGCAGTGCTAAGATCTAATCGGGTACCCATAGCTTCTTGAAAGGCTCTCCAAAACTTAGAAGTAAATTGGGGTCCTCGATCAGAAATTATAGACATCGGTATACCGTGAAGTTTCACTATTTCATTTATGTAGAGCTATGCATACTTCGCAACATTATACGTCGTCTTTACCGGGAGAAAATGAGCTGTTTTAGTGAATCTGTCCACAATCACCCAGATAGAATCATAACCCTTTACTGTTCGAGGTAGTCTCGTCACAAAGTCCATAGTGATCCTTTCCCACTTCCACTCAGGTATCTCCAGCCGTTGATGTAATCCCGCAGGTTTCTGGTGTTCTGCTTTAACCTGCTGACATGCCAAACAATGCAAAGTAAAATTCGCTATATCTCTCTTCATGCCCTCCCACCAGTATACTTGCTTTAAGTCTTGATACATCTTTGTAGAACCGGGATAGATTGTATACCGGGAACAATGAGCTTCTTCCAAAAGTTCTTTCCTCAACTCTTCCACATTTAGCACACACAATCGAGTACCGAACCATAGAATGTCATTTGAATCTACAATAAATTCATTTTTCTTTCCACTCTTAACGTCATCCACCAATTTACATATCTGCGCATCCTTGGCTTGGGCAATTTTCAACCGTTCAAATAAAGATGAATGAAGCTGTACATGAGCCAAAAACATTCCTGGCTCTTTAATCTCAAATTGGATTCTTGAACGCTCAACCTTATGGAGTTCTGAAATTAGCGGTCTCCTCACTTCCGTAATGTGGCTCAAGCTTCCCATGGATTTCCTGCTCAGGGCATCAACTACTATATTAGCCTTACCCGGATGATATAAAATAGTACAATCATAATCTTTGAGCAACTCCATCCACCTCCTTTGCCTCAAATTCAGATCCCGCTGTTGGAAGATATATTTAAGGCTTTTATGATCTGTGTAGATTTCACATGTCTCACCATATAAATAATGTCTCCAAATTTTGAGAGCAAAGACCACTGCTGCCATTTCTAAATCATGCGTTGGGTAGTTTTGTTCATACTTCTTAAGTTGCCTAGAGGCATAAGCAATCACGTGACCATGCTGCATCAATACACATCCCAAGCCAATCCCAGAAGCATCGCAGTACACAACATAACCTCCAGACCCCGAAGGTAATGTCAAAATTGGCGCAGAAGTCAAACAATCTTTCAATTTCTGAAAACTCTCTTCACACATATCAGACCACTGAAATTTCACATTTTTTTGAGTTAATTTCGTTAACGGCGCAGCTATTTTGGAAAAGTCTTTAACAAACCACCGATAATAGCCCGCCAAACCCAAGAAACTACGAATCTCTGTAACTGTAGTGGGCCTTGGCCATTTTTGAACCGCTTCTACTTTACTTGGATCTACCTGCATCCCATCTTTCGAAATTACATGGCCTAAAAAGGCAATTCTTTCTAGCCAAAACTGGCATTTAGAAAATTTAGCATATAATTGGTGTTCCCTTAACACCTGTAGTGCTATTCTCAAGTGCTGTTCATGCTCTCCATGACTCTTGGAATAAATCAAAATATCATCGATGAATACGATAATAAATCGATCTAGAAATGGTTTGAACACTCGATTCATCAGATCCATAAATGCAGCTGGAGCATTGGTTAACCCAAATGGCATCACTAAAAATTCATAATGACCATATCGGGTTCTGAAAGCAGTTTTAGGGATGTCTTCCCTTCTTATTCGCAGCTGATGATAACCTGATCTTAAGTCAATTTTTGAGAAATATTGAGCTCCCTGCAACTGGTCAAATAGGTCATCTATACGAGGCAAGGGATACCTATTCTTCACAGTCACTTTATTCAGCTGTCTGTAATCTACACATAAGCGGAGAGAACCATCCTTCTTCTTAACAAAAAGTACAGGTGCGCCCCAAGGGGATGTACTAGGGCGAATAAAACCCTTGTCCAACAAATCTTGCAATTGATTCTTTAATTCATTAAGCTCCAGGGGTGCCATTCGATAAGGAGGAATAGAGATCGGTTGAGTACCTGATAATACATCAATACAAAATTCAATTTCCCTTTCAGGAGGTAACCCTGGTAATTCTTCAAGGAAAACGTCAGGGAATTCTTTTGCTACTGGAACCTGTTCCAGTACTGGGACTTGTAGTTCTGTATCTCTAACCATCGCTAAATATCCTTGACACCCCTTTTTCAAGAGCCTCTGAGCTTCTATCATTGATATTAAATTGTTTGGTGCTTCACTTCGATCACCTTGAATGACAAGGGGAGATTTACCAGGAAAATTACATCTCACTAACTTAAGATGACAATCCACCACTGCATAACAGGACGCTAACCAATCCATTCCGAGTATTACATCAAACTCAACTATCGCAAGCACTATCAAGTCAACTAACGTCTCATAATTGGCCAGAGTAATCACACATGTCCTATACACCCTTTCAACTATCACAGATTCCCCCACTGGGGTTGCAACAAGTAACAGGCACTCTAATTTTTTAGAGTCCTTACTAATCTTCTTTACAAAAGAGGGAGATATATAGGAATGTGTGGAGCCAGGATCAAATAATGAATAAGCAGAATGTGAACAAACTATAAGTGTACCTGTTACCACAGCATTGGATGCTTGGGCATCCTGCCTATTTAGTGCAAAAACCCGAGCCTGACCCCGTCCTGCGGTCGCCTGGCCTCTGCCTACTACTGTCCCACTACTGCTACCTCGGCCACTCTGAACTGTAACTGCACCGGCACCGGTAGATGGAGTCCCTGTTGAAAATTGCCTAGTGGGTCGAACTGATCCCTGACTAGAATCAGGGTAATGCTGCGGACAGTTTCTCACCAAATGTCCAACTTGCCCACAACGAAAACATGCTCCCGTCTCTCTATGGCAAGTGCCTGAATGTACCTTCCCACAAAGGAAACAGGGACCTCTAGATGGACGAGATGGGGTAGAAACTGGGGTGGACACCGTACTAACCCCTCGAAACGATCCTCTGTGCCTGTCAGTACCACCAGAAAATGAAGTCTGAGGTCCCGTGAAAGATTGAGTAAATCTCTGATGACTCTGAGGTCTAAGACCATAGGAAGGTCCAGCCACAAAAGAACTACCTCCCTGTCTCCCATCACTGTCACGCTTCCTCTTTCTCTGGAAAGTGTCCTCCTCCTTATCTCTCATTTCTATCATGCGCACACAATCCACTGCAGCTGAATATGAGGGAAAAAGGTTCATCTGTGGGGCGATCACCCTATACAACATACGGGGTAGCCCATTCACAAATCGCTTGATTCTGTCTCTCTCGATAGGAACTAAGTGTGGGGCATAGCGAGACAACTGTGTGAACCGAATATCGTAATCAGAAACACTCATGCCTGGAACCAATTTCAGACCTTCAAATTCTCTGGCCCTAGCATCCCGAACACTCTGTGGTAAAAAGCGATCCATAAAGAGCCCCTTAAATTCTTCCCATATCATTGGAGGAGATCCGATTGGCCTTTCCCCCAGTAAAGTCTGATGCCATATGTAAGCTGCGTCTTGTAACTGAAACCCAGCAAACTCAGATGATTTTGCACTTGGACAACTCAGAGCTCTGCATATCTTCTCAATACCATCAATACATTGCTGAGGATCCTCCTGGCTTTCCATTCCGGAATAAGTGGGAGGCCTCAATTTTAAGAACTGGGAAAGGGTTACTGGAACCTCCCTCTCCTCTCTCATCGCTTGAGGCCCTACCGGTCTTGGCTGCACTGGCGGTGCAATTTCCTCCACAGGATGTGGAGGCTCTACACTATCTGTAGGTGAGGCCTGCCTGGGGGGTCGATTAGTTCCTCGACCCCTACCCCGCCCTCGACCACGACCTCTGATAGGTGGGGTAGTTTGTTGAGCTGATGCACTTGCAGAAGCCTCATCTACAGCAGCTAGTCTATTAACTGAACGAATTCTGGGAGGCATATCTACACTACAACAAAAGAACAAATATTTAAATCAATTTCCAGATTGGAAGTAAGATATGATCATATTCAATAAGACAACACACTTGAAGGAATAACTCAGGGCACCCTATAAGGTTTTCAGTGGCACCTCAAGTATAGTTACGCCCGGGTTCATAACCATATTTGAGATCTCGCCAAAAACTCTTGCTCCACAGGACCACAGAAAGACCTAAGCTCTGATACCAACTGTAACATACAGAGCCACCAAAGTATTCCCAGCACTTGCGGCTTTTCAACCACGCAGTACTGGCCCAGCACCTGCGGCTTTGCAACCACACGACACTGGGTTTGTCCTTTCCCTGCGGCTTTGCAACCACACGGGAAAAGCGCGCCTTAGTGGGGAGGGATTCTCCCCCACTTATATGCACTCTTGCCCCAGATCTCCTACTCAATGTGGGACTTCACAGTCCACCCCCATTTGGGGCCAACCCGTCCTCGGGTTGCACACTCGAGCAGTCGCTCTGATACCAATTGTCACAACCCACAGATTTAGTATGTTGGAACAAAAGATAACAAATCCCCTTACCATTACCAAGAGTATTATCTCTGACTTTTGTAGAAATTTCGGCAAAGTCCCCTCTATAAATTGGACCTCCCGATATTTCTACAACCAGTCAATTCAACAATACATCCAAAATATATCAAAACATAGACATCTAGGGAGTGGGGATACCCTAACTATGATTCAGTGGAGCCACATTTACATTGTTCAGAACAAACAAATTCACAACACAAAATACACCCACATGAACAATTGTGGGTTTGCCAAAAGAATTTGCAGGAGACCTACAGCTAGTCAGCCACTCAGGGTAGGCTAGGGTCTTCAACGCTCTCTGAAAAATAATTTAAGAAAGAGTGAGTGTGAAAACTCAGTCAATAAATAACGCCGACCCTTAAAAATCTTAAGGACACAGCCCGTAAAAATATTTGTATAGATAAATATTCATCATGCACAAAACAAGCCTCATGCAGATCATTTCTTAAAATGCATCAGAAGTATCTAAGCAGAATCAAATTGAAACAGACGCAGAGCATACAGCTCGCGGGGAGAATAACCACAGACGCAAAGCACTTGGCTTGCGAAATAAAATAACTCCACATGTGGTAGCTACCCACACGGGGCTAGCAAAACCCCTGCTAGATGAGGTTCAGAACATGGTGCACCAAGGCTAACAACTACTGCTGTTAGCTACAGAGTTCTGAGTAGATAACCTCTTAAATTTAATACAAATTCTCAAATCACATTTCAGATTTAATACGTTTCTCAAATCACATTTCAGACAGAGTACCTTCCATATCAGTTTAATATCAAAGTTGCCAAATTACTCCACAGGCATCAATTTGCAAAATTTCATGTTTAAATCAGTTTTCAGTAATATGCATATAACAAAACATTTATCCAAACGTTAAAACACTGCAAGAAACTTAGTAATAAAATAAGAAATAAGGTTTACTCACAGTCCGCATTACTTACTCACCTCCTAGGATAATATCAATATTCCCTGCCCAGTCCTCAGCTCTAACTCAATCTCCCGAGTACCCTACAATACCCATCACCAGATTTTTGAGTGTGAATAACTAGCAAAATTGTCTCATCAACTTAGCCTATCTAACATTAATGTCTATTCTTCATTATATGTAACAACCGGGAAAAAAGGGAAAAGGGAAAGAAAGTGAAAGCTGGAAATTTCGAAGTCCAGAAATTTTGTCAAGTCCTCTCGTAACAGCGAGAAACGGTCTCGCTACAGCGAGAGAGCTAGTTCGCTACAGCGAAGGCAATTCTAGCTATAGCGAGTGCTGGCAGCAGCTCATACAAAACCCAGGGAGTTGCTCGTCGTAGCGTGCGTCATAGCGAAAATGAAGTCTGGAACTAACGCGATCTCGCCATAGCGAGTGGTAAATCTCGCCATAGCGAAGGGAACTGACGCGATCTCGCCATAGCGAAGGCTGCACCTCGCCATAGCGACGTAACTCAGGAGAGAGGGATGAGAGAGAGATGAGAGAGAGAGAGCATAATCTGAAAGAAGGAAGGTGGTAATACTTTGAAGCTTAAGGGGAATCAATTTGCTCCAACCAACTCATCTCCTTGCACCCTTTTTTTTTCTTTTTACACACCCTTCCATCAGTTTGCTACTCACACACAGAATCACATTACCGAACAAGCAAAAAAAATAGGGGAGGGAGGTGCTATGAAAAATGGACCAGAAACACAAGACTTACAGCAGCAACTCAGACCTGGGAAAGACTTGGTTCTGGTGTTACTTTCCCTCAACCACCAACAGCAACTTTGAACCAGAAACTAGAAGAAGATGAATCCAGCAGAAATGGCGAGAAAACAGAGGAGAGAAGATGAAGCTTTGTTTCCAGTGCAACTCTGCTCCTTTTTTCTGACCGAAAAGATGGGTATGGGCATGGGTTTTGTGCTGCAGAGATTGGAGAAGCAAATTACTTAAAAGACCAGCAAAATTAATGAGAGAAGGGGCATTTCGGAAATTTGCAGAAGGAAGCAAAGATTTCTACGTAGCAGCTCAAGTTTGCTTTGAAAAGTCAACTTCCCTCATGTATATATTTCTCATTGCATGCACGTCGGGTTTTACAATTACAAATCACAAATTAATTTTTACCCCCAAAAAAAATTCACAACTATAGTATACTTCGTAATGTACTATTATATTGTTCTACAAGAGTTTCTTTTCCCCCTTTATTTTCACATCGGAAGGGGGCTCTACTTGTAAATTCGAATCTCTATTATATAACCTTCTTCTGCATAATTTTTTTTTAAACATTTTCTGTTCCATCTGTTGACTTTGAAGCAGCAACATTTCTTTCCGTTGGATGAACACTGGTATCTCTGGAACGTGGAGTACCGAACAAATACCTCTCACTGTAAGCTCTAGCCATCGAAATGGGTTTTTTCCAAATAACACTTTCTGAGACTATCAGCGCTAAAAGCGTTGCAATTCCCGTGACCAAGAAAAGCCCAGCGAAGCTATGAGAAGTGAGGCTTGTAGTAGTTGACGACACTCGCCCAGTTTGATCCTGGGCTCCTCCACTATTGTCTCCAAAATATCTTTTCTCAATATCATCCACTGTATCACTCTCGGTCACATTCAATACAGCTCTTGAAAAGTGAGAGGTTAGATTAGAGTTCAACGGGAATGCCTGAAAATAAATAATGCATCACAATGCAGTCATTATATATTTTCTACGTTAAATACACAATATTGATACTACAAGTCTACAACATAGCAAAATATATGGTGTTGTGCTCAACCTGATATAAGAATGAAATATATAGAACTTTTCTGAGAGGAGAAAAACTTACAAAACCAAAACCATCTGTTCGATAGGTTGGTCCCGCCATCACGTAGTTGGATCCAAATTTATTGAGGTAAAGTTTAAGATAGGGTATTTCGTCAAATATAGCAGCGACACCCCCTCCTTGACTTCCTTTTTCTAAAGCTTGGTGATAATCAGATATGTTACTATAGGCCTTCAGCTTGGAGGGATTAAACTTCAATCGCTGCACCAAGAGATCCCATACGAAAGAGCCAGTTTGATATCCAACATTATAACCCCCATTTATTAGATCATTCACGTTCAGAAAACTTGGTTGCAGCTGATCCAATGTCAGTATCGATGTCAAGCTTGCAGTGTAACTTTGCATGAGCACGAATGCCAATAGTAGCCAAACGATCAATACAAATCTCGAGCAATTCTTGGCTACAACCTCTCCTGAAAGTTGAACAAAAGTTTGAGCTATACGATGAAAGGAGTGGGTTCTAAAAGGCTTAAGCAAAAAAATGGAATCAACCAAAAGAGGCACATATATTAGCCTCATTTTAGAGGAGTGGGTTCTAAAGCTTACTATCAGGAAGAACGGCCTGTGATAATGGAAACCACAAGATGTTGACCACGTTGAGCTGCTTCTTCGGTGTCTGGGATCCACTTTCTGGCGAACTATTCGCATTTCGTTCCATGATCAATATGACAAAACCGATGAAGACAGAGATGATGACTATGCTAAGCCACAGATCCCAGCTAAAGGATTTCACAAAAATCCACATGGTTAGGTGCCTCCCATGTTGAACTTTCACTAGCATCGATACTCCAGACTCTGTATAGGGCAGCGTAAAATCCACAAACTTTGAACGGTTGGCCACGATCGTCACATCTCCCACCACAGCATCAAACTGTTCCATCAAATTTGGCGAAGACGGACAAATCGAGAAAAATTAAGGTTAATATTAATTTTTCATGTCCGAGGTAATATATGAAATTTTAATATTTAGAATAATCAGTTTTTAATGATCTGGAATATATGATAGCTAACCTTTTCAGGAATTTGTTGGACGAGCGAATCGTATGTGCCCGCACTTTGTCCTGTTTGATTGACATAGGGAATAAACTCAGGAGAAACATTGAAAGGTAAGAGCTTTACTACGGCATTGAAGACATCAATGCAATATCCAGAGACGTTGTACTTGTTTTCACGAGGTTCCCAACGTACATTCACGAATTGGGTAAAACCATCTTTCCTAGGTACCCCTACTCTCAATTTGGTCACTGTGGTACTTGACGCACTCACAGTTTGTGTGTTCTGTAGCAGAAGAAGCTGCAAAAGAAGCCAAGAGAGGAGGCGCGTCAAGAACTTAGCCATCTGATTTCATGAACAAAGTGTTCCTCTCGCATGATGGTTTTAATTTGCTGATGTGGCTATATAGAGAGAGCTGGTGAGTGCAGATTAGTTAAATATTTAGGGAAAAATTAAAATTTCGTAGTGAGAAATTATATTTATTTCCAAGTATTTTCCTTGACCAATTCAAATGTCTGGAATTAATATCATCATCGTCCGTTCTTACAATTGTGCGAACGCGTTGGCAAAGTTTACTTCCATAAGAAAGGTATCAGAGATAAACTAAATCTAAGATTTTCTAAATGGATCATAAATATAATAATACAGTCGTTCATGTTCTGTCATCATAAAATATATATATATATTTGTCTGCAGTGGATATTTGCATTAAATAAGTGTTTGCATATCAAACTTAGTTGACTATGTGTGAAACGAATAAGTAGCCCGTAAGAAAAAGAGCAAGTAACGCAAATTAATAAAATCGAATCTTAGAACTATATGCAGATCTTCATAACAAAAAATTTAAGTTATATAGATATTCACCAACTACCGATCAATGTAATGTGTGGACCTTTTGTGGAGGTCGTCTCTATGTATATAGATATTCAGCAATTACCACTTAAAGTTTCACAACAACTATGGTTCTTGAATTCCAGTTAAGATATTGGTTTAATTATGGCTAGAATAACTGTTGCTAAACTTGATTTAAGAACGGTAGTCCCTGCAATTACTAAAAGTTGTGACTAAACATTTCTTGATGAATGGTGTGATTTTGGCTACCGCAATTAACCACTGCTAAAATCTACAAAATTTGCAGTTAGAATTTTCTTTTTTTTTTTTGTTGGGGTAATGATATAACGTTAAAGAATCTAGAATTTGCTGAATGGTTTTGTGGTGGATCGCCGTTTGCAATGGTTGATTGTTTGTTTACAGCAGAGATAAACTTGCAAATAATGCAGAGGGGAGTGAAACCTCGATTTGTGCTCCGATGGCTAAGTTAGTAAAGCTTTGAAGAGATTTTGGCTAAGTAAAAGTATTGTAAAACACACCTCTTGGATGCATAGGAGCATCAGTTGTGTTATTTGCAATTTTACATTCTCAAATTTGCATTTTGTAGTTCAATCTTTTTCCCTATACCAAACAAATTTTTCACAATTTTTACACTTTTTCATATATAATATCTCATTATACAAAATTATTTATATGCTTAATTTGTTATATTAAATATTAATGATAAAGAGGTAAAAATAAGAGGAGGCATGAAGTACAATTTTGATTGAAATAACTTTAGATACTTGCATAAGATATTGTGAAATAAAATATATTATTACTTAGTATAATCATATTCAATTTTAACATTAACAATTATGAAAAATGGCGACATTAATGAAAACATTAATTAGTCAAATTCTCTAAGAATATGAAATTTACAACACTTTCGAAAGATAGGAGAGATATATGGAATATTGATTCCCTATGCCTAATAAGAACCTTAAATGACAGTGTTGTAATCATATTATTCATTCATTCAAGGGTAAATTATTCCTGATTCCTTAACTCTTGAAAGCAAAATATGATCAAAATATTTTTAAAAAATAATATTATTTTGTTGATTAAAAATATTTTTTTAAATTTGTATTCAATGTTATTTATTCTACATTGAGAACTATAAATTTATTTTATTTTAATTTTTTATTAAATTTACAGAAATATTTATGACATTAATATATATAATACAAATATTATTCCCAAAATTATATTACTATTTATAAGTTAGTTAAATTTGAAATTTATTTTGTGAATATATTATTTGTTTTTTATAATTTATTTTGAACCAAATCATTTTACAATTTGTTAAATTTAAAATTTTGATTATTTTATACTAGTCAAATCTATAATTAATATTTACTATATTATATAAATAATAGATATAAACGTATTTTGGTCAAAATAAATATAATTACAACTTATTTTTTTTTTTGTTGCAAAAGAGTACAGCACATCTTTTAACTTCACAAGAAAAAAGTGTATGTTTTTAAAATAAAGTAAAAAATAGTATAATTTGAGCATTTTTTAACAAAAAAAATTATACTTTAATTAATATATTTGAAATGCTTAAAATTCGTAAAGTTTGAGAGAATATTAGGGTGTACTAGAGAATTATGTATATTTATTTTATCTCCAGTCCTTCTACGTATAGTTCTATTATTGGTGTTTGATCTCTCTTATTAGTAATTTCGTATATTCTTTTTCTAACCAAATTAAGGGGCCATTTCGTTCATTGAAAAACTTTTTATTGGGAATAAATTAAAAATGAAAGTAAGGACGAGAACGAGAATAGAATGAAAATTAATAAATATTCCCATAACCTTGTTTGGCTTGAAAACAAAATGACAATACTGCTCCTGTGGGTAGTTAGAGAGGTGGAGGAGATGGGAGCAATAGATGAATAATTTTAGTCCCTAGGTTATTAATTAAGATGGGGATTGTTGATTGATTTTCTAGCATATAATCTTTTGATTAAGCTCTCATGATTTGTTTATAATGGCTGGTTGTGATGTCTAAAACAAAACAGTAATAGATGTGGTAAGTAGTGACTTCAACACAAGTCATGATATTTTAGTAATAGGTACCGAATGAAATTGTGGAAGTAAATCTGTGTAAAAGTTTTCTTAAAGGGTTTCAAAACTGTATATGGGCGATTATCTTAGTTAAGATTAGATTTAATCATGAGTTAAATTTATTTAAAAATGAGCTAGGTATATGAAAATAAATTTTAAAGAAAGAGGCTTGACCTAGCCCAACTTAGTTAAAAATTGGCTAAGCCTGACCTAATTCATAATTTTTTTATGTTAATATTATTGTTCTTTTTTCTTTTAGTTTGATAATAAAATATAGTCATGGGGATATTATTTTTCATGATCAAGAAAAATAAAGACTTATATTAGCTACTGATTATAGGGACAAATGTGACGCAAACAGATAAAGCCTATGCTTTCTGGTTCATCAGATGTGTGAAAAGGGAATTGCTAGACTTCTGAGATGGGGAACCATTTTTAACAAATTGGTTTGGAATTGTTGCTACTTGCCTCCTGCGTCTGTTTCGCCCTTTCATTTTGTCAATCTTTTTGTGAATTCCCACTTCACAAAGAATTTATTTGTCTTCTTCCACTGCTCTACCACTTTCGGAGTTTAAACTAGCAATATTCATTGACAAAAACACAGGTTTTTATAAAACTTATCAGTAAAATTTACTTTATCAACTTTTTTTTTTGGTGAATCAACTATTTTATTATTTATATTATTGATTAATAATAATAATAAAATATTATAACTAAACGGGTTGGGTTTAGGCTTTGGACTAAACTTAAAAAGAAATCTAAATTTAATCCATTTTATATTCAGGTTTTTAAATAAAAAATAAAAAAATAAGTCATTTTTTATCATATTTTTTTTTCTAAACTCTTTTTTTTTTTTTGGATAGGCCAAGTGAGCTTTTTAACATGATCAAATCTAGTGAAGATAATGACCAATAGGTATGTGTGTGGCAAAAATTTGTTCAATCCATAAAACTTGATATAAATGGAGTGCCAATGCGATAATGTTGTTATGCATGTTTCTCAAATATGTACTAATGTCTTATCCTTTTCTATGATTGGGTGAAACAGGTGTGGTTTTGTGGCCCTCCATCTCTTAGAATTGACAATTATCATATTTTTAGAATAGAGGCTTGGTTTGTTGATAATATTCAATATTGTTCTGTTGGAGGATTATGAAAGAGCCCAGTTTGCAATGTTATGTTGGTTTATCTAGCAGAGTAGATGTAATGAATATTATGCAACTGGCAATTAGCTACACTTTTGAATTTTGGCCTATTAATAATTTGTTTAGTAATATTGATTTATCTCCACATGTTAGTGCTGATACTGAAGTTGGATGGTGTATCCCTTTAGTTGGTTTATTTATGGTTAATTTAAAATTAACACGGATGGTAGTTTTGATGAAAAATCGGGCAAAGCTAGCTTTGGTGTCCTTTTCAAACATTATGAAGGAGGTGTCATTGATCGGCGGAGTGGTTCTTATGTTGCTTGTTCTGTGATTATGGCTGAATGTCTTATTTTAAAGAATGGAGTACAAGTGGCCTTAAATTTTGATAGTAGTAATTTAATTGTTGAATCAGATTACATGGAATTAATAACAACTCTTTCTAATTCTTCAATCTCATCTTATTAGATGTGCAAGTTATGATGGATTTAGTCACTCGTAGAAGACTTTTTTTAATCTTGTTTTTTTCGACGGGTGGTTAGATCAACTAACAAAGCGGTCGATTAACTTGCTAAATATTCAGATAAGAAAATGTGCTTCTTTGGTTGGAAATCTTCTTCCCCCTCTTTTCTTTTATTCATTATCACTTGGGATTCTGCTTCTTTTACGTAGGGTGTTGGTTTATGTTTATTTGCTGTTGTTCTTATAGTTATGTTGTTTATATTCTAGTTGTAAAACTCTCTTGTTTCTTGGAATTTATTGTTATTGGCCCAAAAAGAAAAAGGGTAAGTGGTAGTCCTTTCTGCAATGGGTGTGATTGAGCTTGTGAGGTTACCCTCAAATGGAGGCCCACAGTGGGATTGGGGGAGTTGGACCATACCTATCTGGTCCACGTGTGCCACTCGCCCAACCCATTAGATTGGGCTTAGCTGCCTCGCAGGTAGCATCATTGTTCATATTAAGGCGTGAATACTCAAAAAGGATAATCAACACCTCCGTTTGCCCCGACACCAACATGGGAGGAATGTTTATTGATTTGGTTCGGTCATTTTGTAGATTTATACCAAAGAAAAATTTAGGCAAGAATTTTGAGAGTTTCATACCTCATTTTTTTTAATATTTCATACTGGATTTTTTTAATAAAAATATGATATGAGAGGTTTTTTTCTTTTTAATTTAGTATTACTTGATTACATGTTCTAAAAAAATTTATCTGCATATTATGTTTTTATTAATAACTTAATAATAAATACTTAAAAGAATTTTTTCTAATTTTAATCTTTAAACCCAATCGAATCCCATATTAATACATATGAATATTATATAGAATACATCTTTTGCAATATTGCTTAAAGTCTTAAAGTGTAGGTGAAAAATAAAAATTTAAAATTTTTAAGATTAAAAATTACTTTTCAATATTAACTTCAGACCCCTTAATTTTTCCCTCTTCATAATTTTTCCTTTATCTACAAAAGATTTAAACGCAATATTATAAGGTTTCGGGTATGTTAGGCTTGTCATATTAAATTTATCGCTTTCACTTTGTTGGATGGCTGAGGGCATGGCTATGCTCAATTGTTGTACTAGTGTATCTATCCACACCTTCGTGCCCAGATACCCAAGCCTACCACGTAAAGTCAAACGCCAAACCCACCCAAACCTAATGGGCCTCATGGATTTAGGGCCACTTTCTGTGTTTTCCATACCAAAAATTTGTTAAGCTGCATTGACCCAAAGAAAAACAAAGCTACCAAAAACAAAATCGAATTCTCCAACAACAATTCTATCCGTTGCTATGTACATTGCCCACCGTAGAAAATTCGAGACTTTTTTTTTTCCAAAGGACGGGACTCTTACAAATTATTTAATACTTTTCTTGTTTTACTAGAAGACAGGTGAGGGTTGAAGACTTGAATGCAGCTAAATACAACCTTACAGCTACTATAAATTAAGTTAATTAACACAGACTGGCTGTATTTTAAATTTTGTCTCTATATAAAGTGAGAAATGATTTTATTTACACCTAAAAATTACTTTGATAGAATATTAAGCTCTAATCATGACTATCCCGTCAAATTATCAGGTAGAATATTTAAAATAGTACAGAGGCTCAATTTATTTTCTTCACTGTGTTGATGAATTATTATATACGTATAGCTAAAGTTTGGTGTGCATGATGATCAAGTTTTGAAGCTGAAGAAGCAAGTTAATGGAATTCATGTAAAACAAGCATTTTTTTTATTAAGTATTGGCCTAGATTACACCCTTTAGTTCAAATCCTTCTTACTCCTGTGAAGAAAGAAACTCATGCCACATTTGGTACGTAGAAAACAAATGAAATGGAATAAAAAAGAAAAAAAGAATAAGTAGGTGGAATGAAAAATAATATTTGTATCTTTATTTTTAAAGAAATAATAAAAATAAATTAATATTGTTAAATAATATTTATAAAAGAGAATAGACACTTTCACCTTTTTTTTGAAATCATCCCATTCTCTCTATCTTTGTTTAATACCAAACATGAACTCATATTCTTGTCCAGCAAATTAAAAGCATATCATCAAAAAAATTTGAACCAATTTAAAGCGACTTTTTGACTCACTTGCTATTTAAATTAAAACATTTGACAAAAAAGCTCAGCCGTCAAAACTATTTTCTTACATGCTTAAAAAAAATTTTTTAAAATATTATGAGGGTCGCGGTAAAGTATCTACTACAACTCACAAAAATTTTGAAAAAAAATAAATATTTGATTTGAGTCACGACATATCAAGTGCCGTGACTCTTTTTTGTTTTTTTAAATATAGCTCGTGCTGCAACTATATCAAACAAGATCAAAAACTTATATTACAAGTTTTTGAAGGGGAAAAAAAAAAGCAAAAGGCCAACTATGTGTGTGGTGTCTGGGGATGAGGGGATGAAAATGGTCTACATGTCAACTCATCTTCATGATGCGGCTTCTCTCATGATTTTATATACTTTCTACGTTTCTTCTTCTGTCATAAATGCTCTCACCTTTTCTATTATATCAAATTAATAAACTAATTATTAATAGGTAAATTTAAAAAAGATTGTGGTACATTTTCACATTTAATGGTCTCCTAAATATTAATATATTAAATACTATAATATTTAAAATATGCATATTTATTATGATAATTTTAAACATTTTATAAAAAATATTTTATAAAAACTAATAAAATTAAAAGAAGTATAATGTAAGACTAATGTGAATTTTGAATGATATGAGATATTTTTTAAAATAATATCATTTCGTATCACTTTAATATCTTAGATGATACTTGCATCATTTTTAATAACAAAGTATTAAATACAAAAATTTTAAATATTAAATGATGTTTAAGATAATAAAGTCGAAATGATGATATGCCAACTATCTTGTAGTTTTTAAAAACTAAATATACATATATTAATTTTGTTAAAGGTAAGTAAAATATATGCTTAATACATTTATTTTGTTTTTTATATTTAATATAATCCATTTATTACTTTTTATAGGCTAAATTTAACATATTTTTTTTTCAAATAAAAGAATTAAAATTTCAATTATTTCAATTATATCAACCAGTAAGATGAGCTATTCAATATTCCATCTACTCTACGTAACATGTCCAGCTCTTTGGACCAATCAACTTAGACATATCTAATGATTTTGAAGACCACCAAACAATACCAGCAATAATGCACATTCTGGCATGACCTATATTTGATTGAAAAAAAAAAGAGTCACGGCATAAAAAAAGAGTCATGGCATCTAATATGTCGTGACTCAAATCAAATTTTTATTTTATTTTTTAAAATTTTTGTGAGTCGTGGTAGAGGCTTTGCTAACCCTCATAAAATTTTTTAAAAAAAATTAAGCGTGTAAAAAAATAGTTTTGGTGGTCAAGCTTTTCTGTCAAATGTTTTAATTTAAATAGCAAGTGAGTCAAAAAGCCAATTTAAAGCCCATTGAACAAAGGAATCGATCTTATATGTGTCTGAAGCTCAACGTACAAAAGAATCAATCTGTCACATCCCACAATTTAAGTATGTTGGCACAGAAGACAAACAATTTCCTCTACCATAAGTCTATTTGTATTGACATCCTCCTCCAAAATTTAGATAAAATCTCTTAATTGTAATGTCATATAATAACACTATGGGTATCACTTCCAAAACATCTTTATACAAAACATATAAGCTTTTAGGTGACTTTTGTAGAAATTTTGGCAGAGTCTCCTCTGTAATTTAGACCTCCCGATATTTCTACAATCAGTCAGCTAAACAATACACCCAAAAGAAACAAAATAAACTTCTAGGGATTGGAGATACCCTATCTATGATTCAGTGGAGCCACACTCTACACTATTCAAAACAAAATAAATTACACGTATATGAACAAAATACACCCACATGAACAACTGTGGGCTCACCAAAAGAAATAAACGAAAGATCAACTACTAGTAGGCTGCTCAGGGTAGACTAGGATCTTCACCGCTATCTGAAAAATAAATTAAGAAAAGTGAATTTGATACTCAATGAAATGAATAAGTAATGCCAACCCTTAAAAATAGGGACAAGGCCTATAAAAAAAAATATATAACGTATGAAACAAGCCTTATGCAAATCATTTCTTAAAATGCACCGGAAGTATCTAAGCAGAACCAATTGAAACAGACGCAAAGCACATAACTCGCGGGGAGAATAACCATAGACGCAAAACACTCTACTTGCAAAAATAAAATGACTCCGCATGTGGTGGCCACCCACACGGGGCTAGCAACACCCTTGCTAGCTGAGGTACAGATCATAGTGCACTATGGCTAACAACTACTACTGTTAGCTACAGGGTTCTGAACAGATAACATCTTAAAATAATACTTTTCTCAAATTAGCATTTCAAACAAAGTACCATTCATATCAGTTCAATATCAAAGTTTCCAGATAACTCAAACAGACGTCAATTTGCAAAATTTCACGTTCAAATCAATTTTCGATAAACATGCATATGACAAAACATTTAAAGATGCCTCTCTATAAATAGATTTCCAAATGTTAGAACACTGCAAAGAAACTTAGTAACAAAATAATAAATACGAGTTACTCACGGTCTGCATTACTTACTCACCTTCTAAGATGATACCAAAATCCCCTGCCCACTCCTCAGCTATGACTCAATCTCCTGAATACCCTATAATACCCGTTCACCAGATTTTAGAGTGTGGATAACTACAATTTATCTCATTAGCTTAGCCTATTTGAACAAAATTCTAGGAAAAGAAAAGAACATTGGTATCTATTCTTCATTCCCTTAGCATGCTATAGATATGTATATGATTTCAAGTTACTAAATCCACCATCCTCTCCTCAATTCCATGCCCTCCATACCCATACAATACACACAATATACATATATAAAGATATAGATTTGTATATATATGTGTCTGTATATGGCAGCAGAGTATTTTGGATTCTACATTCAAAGACCGAAATTCGCTCAAGGGAGGAAGAAAAACATAACCATGTCAATCTTATGCCCCTTCCTCCCTAATTCCACTAAGGAGCTAGACTCAAAAACTAAGAAATAAAAGAAAACTCATACCACACAAGGCTATCCATTTTGCAGCAAAACACGCTAGAGAGGAGCTTATTCTGCACAAACAAGAATTGGCAAGTAAGAAGCACAATGGAATTTGGTTTTAGATTAGGAAGTTTATACAGAAAATGGGAGTAACCACCGTATAGGAAAATTGAAATACATTTTAGCATAAAGGAAATCAAGATTGCCCCAACCAAACTCATCCTCTTACACCAATTTTTTTTGTCTGCGCAACACTTTCCCCCGGCTGGCCACACACCAAAAAATGCATTGCAGAACTAGAAAGCAGGGGAGGAAGACGCTGTAAAGATAAGACCAGAAAAAGCAATACACACAGTAGAAACTCCAGACCTGGGGAAAGAATTTTTCTGGCGTTAATTTACCAGCAACCAGCAGCGCAACTCAGCATATACAAGGAGAAAGCAAACAGCAGAAGAAAACCAAACCAAAGACAGCAAAGTGACGATGAATAGGGGAGAGAAGGTGCAGCTCTTTCCAGTGAATTTTTTGCTACTTTTCTGACCGAAAGGATGGAAATAGGTGGAGGTTCTGTGCTGCAAAAATGTGAGAAGCAAAATGACGTGAAAGGCCAAAGTGGATGCAAGAGGGTATACCAGGAAATTACAAAAGAAAGGAAAAAAAACTGATACGTGGCAGCTTCAAAACACAAATTTGAAAAGTCAAACTTCCTATATATATATATATACATTCATACACGTCGGTTCTTTACAATCTCTCCCCCTAAAAAAATTTGGTCCCTGAATTTATATATATATATATATACTAACCTTAGTTCTCAAATAGATAGGGGTACTTTACATGCATTTCAGTTTCTACCTCCCACGTAGCCTCCTCTAGTGTGTGGTGACACCATAAAACTTTTACTGACGTAATCTCCTTCGAACGTAACTTCTTTGTTTGGCTATCCAAGATTGCCATAGGAGTTTCTTCATAAGTTAAACCTTCACCCAAAGAAACATCTTGATTCTGTAACATGTGAGAGGGATCAGGTAGATACTTCCTTAACATTGAAACATGAAATACTGGGTGAATATTGGATAACTCAGGTGACAACGCCAGCCTATAGGCTACAGTCCCAACTCGCTCTAGGATCTCAAATGGCCCTATATATCTCAGGGTCAACTTCCCTTTCTTCCCAAATCTCATCACACCTTTCATGGGAGACACCCTGAGAAACACATAGTCTCCAATCATAAACTCCAAATCACGGTATCGGCGATCCACGTACGCTTTCTGCCTGCTCTGAGCTGCTATCAATCTCTCCTTGATTACTTTCACCTTTTCTAAGGCATCTTGTACTAACTCAGGCCCTAATGATTTAACTTCTCCAGTTTCAAACCATCCAATAGGAGATCTGCACCGTCTCCCATACAATGCCTCGAAGGGTGCCATCTGTGTGCTAGCTTAATAACTATTATTATAAGCAAATTCCACCAATGATAAATAGTTGTCCCAGCTACCACCAAAGCCCATAACACACAACTTTAACATATCTTCTATTATTTGTATAGTCCTCTCAGATTGCCCATCAGTCTGAGGATGAAAAGGCAGTGCTAAGATCTAATCGGGTACCCATAGCCTCTTGAAAGGCTCTCTAAAACTTAGAAGTAAATTAGGGCCCTCGATCAGAAATTATAGACATTGAAATACCGTGAAGTTTCACTATCTCATTTATGCAAAGCTGTTCATATTTTACAACATTGTACGTTGTTTTTATAGGGAGAAAATGAGCTGTTTTAGTGAGTTTATCCACAATCACCCAGATAGAATTGTAACCCCTTACTGTTCGGGGTAGTCCCATTATAAAGTCCATAGTGATCCTTTCCCACTTCCACTCGGGTATCTCCAGCCGTTGATGTAGTCCTGCAGGTTTCTGGTGTTCTGCCTTAACTTGCTGACACGCCAAACAATGAGAAGCAAAATTCGCTATATCTCTCTTCATGCCCTCCCACCAATATACTTGCTTTAAATCTTGATACATCTTTGTAGAACCTGGATGGATCATATACCGAGAACAATAAGCTTCTTCCATAAGTTCTCTCCTCAAATCTTCTACATTTGGCACACACAATCGAGTACCGAACCATAAAACGCCATTTGAATCTAAAATAAATTCATTTTTCTTTCCACTTTTGACGTCATCCACCAATTTACATATCTGTGCATTCTTGACCTGGGCAGTTTTCAACCTTTCAAATAGAGATGAACAAAGCTGTACATGAGCCAAAAACATTCTTGGCTTTTTAATCTCAAATTGGATTCCTGAACGCTCAATCTTATGGAGATCTATAATTAGCGGTCTCCTTACCTCCACAATATGGCTCAAGCTCTCCATGGATTTCCTGCTCAGAGCATCTGCTACCATATTAGCCTTACCTGGATGATATAAAATAGTACAATCATAATTTTTGAGTAACCCCATCCACCGCCTTTGCCTTAGATTCAAATCTCGCTATTGAATGATATATTTAAGGCTTTTATGATTGTATAGATTTCACATGTCTCACCATATAAATAATGCCTCTAAATTTTGAGAGCAAAGACCACTGACGCCATTTTCTAAATCATGCGTTGGGTAATTCTGTTCATGTTTCTTAAGTTGTCTAGAGGCATAAGCAATCACATGACCATGCTGCATCAATACACATCCCAAGCCAACCCTAGAAGCATCACAGTACACAACATAACCTCCAGACCCTAAGGGTAATGTCAAAACTGGTGCAGAAGTCAGACAATCTTTCAATTTCTGAAAGCCCTCTTCACACATCTCAGACCACTGAAATTTCGCATTATTCTGGGTTAATTTTGTTATTGGCACAGCTATTTTAAAAAAGTCTTTAACAAATCGACGATAATAGCTTGCTAAGCCTAAGAAACTACGAATCTCTATAACTGTAGTAGGTTTCGGCCATTTTTGAACCGCTTCCACTTTACTTGGATCTACTTGCACCCCATCTTTCGAGATTACATGGCCTAAAAAGGAAATTTTTTCTAGCCAAAACTAGCATTTAGAAAATTTAGCATATAATTGGTGTTCCCTTAACACATGTAGTGCCACTCTCAGGTGCTGTTCATGCTTTTCATAACCCTTAGAATAAATCAAAATATCATCAATGAATACGATAATAAATCGGTCTAGAAATGGCTTGAACACTCGATTCATTAAGTCCATGAATGCAGCTAGGGCATTGGTTAACCCAAACGGCATCACTAAAAATTCATAATGACCATACCGGGTTCTAAAAACAGTTTTAAGGATGTCTTCCCTTCTTATTCGCAGCTGATGATAACCCGATCTTAAGTCAATTTTTGAGAAATATTGAGCTCCCTGTAACTGGTCAAATAGATCATCTATACGAGGCAAAGGATACATATTCTTCACTGTCACTTTATTCAGCTGTCTGTAATCTACACATAAGCGGAGGGAACCATCCTTCTTCTTAACAAAAAGTACAGGTGCGCCCCAAGAGGACGTACTAGGGTGCATAAAACCCTTGTCCAACAGGTCTTGCAATTAATTCTTTAATTCACTAAGCTCCAGGGGTGCCATTCGATAAGGAGGAATAGATATAAGTTGAGTACCTAATAATACATCAATACAAAATTCAATTTCCCTTTTAGGAGGTAACCCTGGTAATTCCTCAGGGAAAATATCAAGGAATTCTTTTGCTACAGGAACCTGTTCCAATACTGGGACTTGTAGTTCCATATCTCGAACTATCGCTAAATATCCTTGACACCCCTTTTTTAAGAGCTTCTGAGCTTCTATCATAGATATTAAATTGTTTGGTGCTTCACTTCGATCACCTTGAATGACAAAGGAAGGTTTACCAGGAAAGTTACATCTCACTAACTTAAGATGACAATCCACCATTGCATAGCAGGACACTAACCAATCCATTCCGAGTATTACATCAAACTCTGCTATTGCAAGCACTATCAAGTCAACTAACGTCTCGCAATCGGCCAGTGTAATCACACACGCCTTATACACCCATTCAACCATTACAGATTCCCCCACTGGGGTTGCAACAAGTAACGGGCACTCTAATTTTTTAGAGTCCTTACCAATCTTCTTTGCAAAATAGGGAGATATATAGGAATGTGTGGAGCCAGGATCAAATAATGAGTAAGCAGCATGCGAACAAACTATAAGTGTACCTGTTACCACAGCATTGGATGCTTGTGCATCTTGTCTATTTAGTGCAAAAACCTGAGCCTGGCCCCGTCCTACAGTCGCCTAGCCTCTGCCTACTACTGTCCCACTGCTGCTACCTCGACCACTCTGAACTATAACAGCACCAGTAAATGGAGTCCCTATTGAGAATTGCCTAGTGGGTCGAACTGATCCCTGACTAGAATCAAGGTAACACTGCAGACAATCTCTCACCAAATATCCAACTTGCCCACAACGAAAACATGCTCCCGTCTCTCTATGGCAAGTGCCTGAATGTATCTTCCCACAAATGGAACAAGGACCTCTAAATTGATGAGATGGAGTAGAAACTGGGGTGGACATCGTGCTAACCCCTCGGAACGATGCTCTGTGCCTGTCAGTACCAGCAAAAAATGAAGTTTGAGGTCCCGTGAAGGCTTGAGTAAGTCTCTGATGACTTTGGGGTCTAAGACCATAAGAAGATCCAGCTACAAAGGAACTACCTCCATGTCTCCCATCACTGTCATGCTTCCTTTTTCTCTGAGAAGTGTCCTCCTCCTTATCTCTCATCTCTATCATACATACACAATCCACCGCAGCTGAATATGAGGGAAAGAGGTTCATCTGTGGAACAATCACCCTATACAACATACGAGGTAGCCCATTCACAAATCGCTTGATCCTGTCCCTCTCAGTAGGGACTAAATGTGGGGCGTAACGAGACAACTGTGTGAACCAAATATCATAATCAGAAACACTCATGCCTGGAATCAATTTCAGACCCTCGAATTCTTTGGCCCTGGCATCCTGGACACTCTGGCAAAAAGCGATCCATAAAGAGTCCCTTAAATTCTTCCTATAGCATTGGGGGAGATCTGATCGGCCTTTCCCCCAGTAAAGTCTGATACCATATGTAAGCCGCATCTTGTAACTGAAACCCGGCAAACTCAGCTGATTTTGTACTTGAGCAACTCAAAGCTCTGCATATCTTCTCAATACCATCAATAAATTGCTGGGGATCCTCCTGACTTTCTGTTCCGGAATAAGTGGGAGGCTTCAATTTTAAGAACTAGGAAAAGGTTACTGGAACCTTTCTCTCCTCCCTCATCACCTGAGGCCCTACTGGTCTTGGCTGAACTGGCAGTGCAATTTCCTCCACAGGCTGTGGAGGCTCTACCCTATCTGCAGGTGAGGCCTGCCTAGGGGGTCGATTAGTTCCTCGACCCCTACCCTGACCTCGACCACGGCCTCTGATAGGTAGGGTAGTTTGTTAGGCTGATGCACTTGCAGAAACCTCATTTACAACAGCTAATCTATTAACTGAACGAATTCTAGGAGGCATATCCATACTACAACAAAATAACAAACAGTCAAATCATTTTCCAGATTAGAAGTAGGATAAACCATGATCACATTCAATAAGACAGCATACTTGAAGGAATAAATCAGGACACCCTATAAGGTTTTCAGTGACACCTCAAGTATAGTTACGCCCCGGTTTATAACCATAATTGAAATCTCACCGAAAACACTTGCCCATAAGACCACAGAAAGACCTAAGCTTTGATACCAACTGTCACACCCCACAATTTAAGTATGTTGGCACAAAAGACAAACAATTTCCCCTACCATAAGTCTATTTGTATTGACATCCTCCTCCAAAATTTAGATAAAATATCTTAGTTGTAACGTCATATAATAACACTATGGGTATCACTTCCAAAACATCTTTATACAAAACATATAAGTTTTTAGGTGACTTTTATAGAAATTTCGGCAAAGTCTCCTCTGTAATTTAGACCTCCTGATATTTTTACAATCAGTTAGCTAAACAATACACCTAAAAGAAACAAAATAGACTTCTAGGGATTGGGGATACCTTATCTATGATTCAGTGGAGCCACACTTTACACTATTCAGAACAAAATAAATTACATGCATATGAACAAAATACACCTACATTAACAATTGTGGGCTCGCCAAAAGAAAGAAACGGAAAATCAAATACTAGTAGGCTGCTCAGGGTAGACAAGGGTCTTCACTGTTATCTGAAAAATAAATTAAGAAAAGTGAGTCTGATACTCAATAAATAAGTAATGCCAACCCTTAAAAATAAGGACAAGGCCTGTAAAAAAAAAAATATAACGCATGAAACAAGCCTTATGCAAATCATTTCTTAAAATGCACCGGAAGTATCTAAGCAGAACCAATTGAAACAGACGCAGAGCACACAACTCGCGGGGAGAATAACCACAGACGCAAAGCACTCTACTTGCAAAAATAAAATGACTCCGCATGTGGTGGCCACCCACACGGGGCTAGCAACACCCCTGCTAGCTGAGGTACAGATCATGGTGCACCATGACTAACAACTACTACTGTTAGCTACAGGGTTCTGAACAGATAACCTCTTAAAATAATACTTTTCTCAAATTAGCATTTCAAACAAAGTACCATTCATATCAGTTCAATATCAAAGTTTCCAGATAACTCAAACAGACGTCAATTTGCAAAATTTCACGTTCAAATCAATTTTTGATAAACATGCATATGACAAAACATTTAAAGATGTCTCTCCATAAATAGATTTCTAAATGTTAGAACACTGCAAGGAAACTTAGCAACAAAATAATAAATACGAGTTACTCACGGTCTGCATTACTTACTCACCTTCTAAGATGATACCAAAATTCCCTGCCCACTCCTCAGCTATGACTCAATCTCCTGAATACCCTATAATACCCGTTCACTAGATTTTAGAGTGTGGATAACTACAATTTATCTCATTAGCTTAGCCTATTTGAACAAAATTCTAGGAAAAGAAAAGAATATTAGTATCTATTCTTCATTCCCTTAGCATGCTATAGATATGTGTATGATTTCAAGTTACTAAATCCACCATCCTCTCCTCAATTCCATGCCCTCCATACCCATACAATACACACAATATACATATATAAAGATATAGATTTGTATATATATGTGTCTGTATATGGCAGCAGAGTATTTTGGATTCTACATTCAAAGACCGAAATTCGCTCAAGGGAGGAAGAAAAACATAACCATGTCAATCTTATGCCCCTTCCTCCCTAATTCCACTAAGGAGCTAGACTCAAAAACTAAGAAATAAAAGAAAACTCATACCACACAAGGCTATCCATTTTGCAGCAAAACACGCTAGAGAGGAGCTTATTCTGCACAAACAAGAATTGGCAAGTAAGAAGCACAATGGAATTTGGTTTTAGATTAGGAAGTTTATACAGAAAATGGGAGTAACCACCGTATAGGAAAATTGAAATACATTTTAGCATAAAGGAAATCAAGATTGCCCCAACCAAACTCATCCTCTTACACCAATTTTTTTTGTCTGCGCAACACTTTCCCCCGGCTGGCCACACACCAAAAAATGCATTGCAGAACTAGAAAGCAGGGGAGGAAGACGCTGTAAAGATAAGACCAGAAAAAGCAATACACACAGTAGAAACTCCAGACCTGGGGAAAGAATTTTTCTGGCGTTAATTTACCAGCAACCAGCAGCGCAACTCAGCATATACAAGGAGAAAGCAAACAGCAGAAGAAAACCAAACCAAAGACAGCAAAGTGACGATGAATAGGGGAGAGAAGGTGCAGCTCTTTCCAGTGAATTTTTTGCTACTTTTCTGACCGAAAGGATGGAAATAGGTGGAGGTTCTGTGCTGCAAAAATGTGAGAAGCAAAATGACGTGAAAGGCCAGCTTAAAGTGGATGCAAGAGGGTATACCAGGAAATTGCAAAAGAAAGGAAAAAAAACTGATACGTGGCAGCTTCAAAACACAAATTTGAAAAGTCAAACTTCCCATATATATATATATATATATATATATATATATTCATGCACGTCGGTTCTTTACACAATCTTATGTGTGTCTCACAATGCACAAAGGCATATAGTATTTTACTCTTTTGAACGATTATAAATGGGAATTATATTTACCCACGTTCATCTTTATTTTTAATTGTAATTTTCTTTCATTTATGTTATAAATAATATAATTACGTAGATATTCTTATTTATACCCCTCAAAAAAATTCCACTGTACATAAAGGATAAAATTCAATGTGTTGTAAATATTATATTTATGTAGTTGATTTTAACTCTCAAATATTACTTTTTAAGATCTCTTTTATATTTATGTAGATTAATTTTTATATTTATATGATTGTAACTTTTAGATTGGTCTTTATAGTTAAAGACTTATAAATAGAAGTCATATACTAAACATATGGTATCACCAAAAAGTGAATGAAAAATATCTCTTATTTTTTTCTCAATTTTCTCTCTTGTTATTGTTACACTTCTTATATTTCCATTAATTTTATTATATATTATTAGCACGAGTCTTTGACAAATTGGCATAAGGTGTCAATTCATGGAGTTTCTTGTTCATCCTTATAAGAAATTTTTTATTCATACATTATAGTATCTATAGATTTAATACATTATATTACCTATAAATTCAAAACTTATTTATATTCATAATATAATTATCAATTTGATATTAACAAATGTCCTAACCAAAAGGCTAAATATGATTAGAAAGCCTATAGTCATATTACTTTTGATTTTTGTTATTTTATAACTAATGATTTTATTGTTTAAATGAATAAGGCATATATGTAGAAAAATTTATGATATATTTTGATGAATAAGGCAAAATATGACCAAAAAGTGAATGAAAATATCTCATATTTTTCTTCTCAATTTTCTCTCTTGTTATTGTTACACTCCTTATATTTTCATTAGTTTTATTACATGTTAGTAGCACAAGTCTCTAACAAATTGGCATAAGGCGTCAATTCATGGAGTTCCTTGTTCATCTGTATAAGAAATTTTTTGCTTTTACATGATAGTATCTATAGATTTAATACTTTATATTATCTATAAATTCAAAACTTATTTATATTTATAATATGATTATTAATTTAATATTGACAAATGTTCCAACCAAAAGGCTAAACATGATTAGAAAGCTTGCAGTCCCATCATTTTTTGTTTTTGTTATTTTATAACTAATGACTTTATTGTTTAAATGAATAAAGTATATATATAGAAAAATTTATAGTATATTTTGATGAATTAGTAGCCATAAAAAAATTTGGTATTACAACAATGGAAGTTAATAGTTTATAAATTTCTTGCCATTAAAAAGTTTTAAAAATTCTACAAATTCAATATATTTATAAACAAGTTAATGACCACTTATGGTCTATGTACAAATTAACTATTAAAGATCAATAATAATTGGTCACGGTTATTGAAATAAAATTATAAGTAATAATAACAATATAGCTAAAAGTCATAAAGACAAATAGCCATAAATTCTTTAAATTTGAAATTGCCAAAGGTGGCCATGAAACCTGTAGGTTCATAAGATATTAAATGGTTATATTGTAATAGTTATATGTTTTATTGTGATAATTTATATGCAGATTTAAAGATTCTAATAGAGAATATTAATAGCAATTTCTTGCTATATATGTCCATTAACCTTCATTATGATGGACTACAAAAATAAAATATATTCATTTTATACTTTAATTTTAAATCCCTATGTACCTACAATGAAATTCTTTATATGTATTACTTGAATATATATATATATATATATATCTTATATACATGTGACACATGAATTAAGAAAGTGATGCATTTTCATGAATTTATTGTGCTTAATTTTCTTATAAGAGAAATATTTATTATAAGTATTTGATGTTGATTTCATTTTATTACCAATATGGAAAATACTTAAAAAGAAAAAAAGAAAATCAAGCATTCTTACAAAATGTGTAAAGTTTTTATCTTTATTTCTAACCAATTTCATGAACAATTAGACATAGAACAGTCTATAAATAGACTCACAACCTTTGAAATAATTGGAAGAAATGATACATGCAATAGAAGTGATGATTTTTTCAAAGGAAAAATATTTTAAATATATGTGTTAAAGAAATTTAATTACTACATGTTTCATATTTTGAATATGCTCTTATAGTAACAATATTGAAATATATAATTAATGAGTAATAAAAATGTATAGTAATAATATATATGAAAATATAATATGTGTTAGTTCTTGAAAAGCTATACATAACTAGGTAGGCCCATGCCAATAACATAGGTTCCAATGCAAAGAATTTAACTTTAAAAATAGATTTTAAAAAAAAGCACACAACGCAAAAAATGAAGTTATTTACTATTTCAAAGCTGATAAACAGTAAACAACTTCCTCTAATCTTTATATATATATATATATATATATTGATAGAATATATTTAGTTCTTGAAGAACTAATATGGGATTTTTCTATTCTATAGTTGATACAAAATTCATATTGAACACATATGTCTTGCAAATAGTATTTAAAAACAAAAAATATTCTTCTCATCTGAGAATGAGTGATGCGAATGTCAATAATATATTGGATGATACAAAACTAATTAAAGGATCTGAAAGAGCTACTATATTATTACCTAGTGAGACAAAGTTTATTATTGATGATACATTACTTTCTACTAGGTTTCAAAGGAATTTATTAAATTTTAAAGATATATGTTGCAAAGGATATCATATAAAGATTGTGAATGAAAAAAAAAAAAAAATTGGATATCTGCATATCACATCTTTTGTAGTAGGAAAGAAATGTATTTTGAAAAAAATTGTCTACCTTGTCTTCTAGTTTGTAATATACAATTATTAGTACAATTAAACTAAAAGTTTACTAATCTAAATATATTTTTGTTTTCTGGCATATTGATTGGTTAACCTTCCCACATCAATTATGATGTGAAAAATTATTAAGAATTAACATGGACATCCATTAAAGGGCTAGAAGATTTTTTTAATTTAAAAAATTCTTGTATGTTGTTTATTCTCAAAGAAAATTAATTACTAGACAATCACTAACTAAAGTTAAGACTAAATCCTTTACATTTCTAGAATGAATCCAAGGTGATATATGTGGGCTTATTCATTCACCATGTGAACTATTCAAATATTATATAATTTTGATAGATGCATTTACAAAGACAATCACATATTATTTTATTATAAACTTGCAACCTAAATTTGCAAGACTACTTATTCAAATATCTCAATTAGGAGCACAATTTTCATATTATGCACTCAAGATAATTTGTTTTGATAATCCTTACAAGTTTACATTTTAGGCCTTCAATAACTATTATATGTCAATTGGAATAACAAAAGAAAAGCCTATTGCTTATATTCATGCAAAAATTGGTCTAGCTAAATCATTCATTGAGCACCTCCAATTAATAGCTAGACTACTACTTATAAGAACAAAACTTCCCATTTCAACATAGGATATGCAATATTACATGTGACAACATTTATATGCATCAAGTCAATAAGTTATTATAAATTCTCCTTATTACAATTGGCTTTTGGTCAATAGTTAAATATTTCCTATTTTATAATTGTTTTAGATTTGCAATATATGTCATAATTGCTCCACCATAATGCACAAAGATGAGTTCTAAAGAAAGTTAGGAATATATGTTAGTTATGAATCTTATTCTATAATTAAATATCTTGAACCATTAAATAGAGATTTTATTTATGGCATGGTTTGTCTATTATCATTTTAATGAAATAGTTTTCCTAATATTAAGGAGAGATAATATGTAGCTAGAAAAAATGTGGAATGTATTATCATTATTTCATCTAGATTCATGCACAAAGCAATGTGACTAGAAGCTCAAAAAATTCATTTACAAAATATTACAAATCAACTACCAGATGTATTTACTAATCTAAAGAGAGTTTGTCAAATATCATGTATCGACTGAAAATGCTGTAATACACATTAATATCTTAGTAGGACAATTGGTTAGTGTAAATAAAATTAAGCCACGCTTGTAGACCAATAAATTTCAAAGATAGAAATCCTAGAAAAAGGAAATAAGCAAATAATTAATACAATTATATCAAGGGGATAGGTTTTTCAAAAAAAACCCATGACATAACTAATCATAAAATCCCAAAAATGGAGCAAGTACATGAGAAATAATAAAAATAAAGAGATTTCAATTATTTCAATAGTAGTAGTTGTCGACAACTACTACTATTGAAATAATAAAACAAAATAAGGACCTTGAATCTACATCTATCAAAGAATGTTGACATAGAGATGAATGGCCAAAATAAAAAGATGTAATTCAAGTAAAATTAAATTAACATTCAAAATCTGAACTTTTTAGACTTGTAGTTTGAACACTTAAAGGTATTACGCTAATAAGATACAAATGGGTATTTATATGAAAATAAAATAAGAAAAATAAAGTCATCAGATATAAAGTACGACTTGTAACATGAGGGTTTTTTGCCAAGACTTAACATTGATTATGAAGAAACATATTCTTTTATGGTAGATGCAATTATTTTTGGGTATTTTATTAGTCTAGCAGTAAAAGCAAAATTTGATATATGTCTAATGGATGTTGTTATAACTTACTTATATGGCTAACTGGCTAGTGAAATATATATGAAAATTCCTTAAGGATCTAAAATGCCAAAGGCATATCAAGCTTCCCAAGAAAATTATTGAATACTTTTGCATAAATCCTTATATGGATTAAAACAATTTTGGCGTATATGGTATAATCATCTTAGTAAATATTTGTTGGAAAAAAGTTGTAAAAATCATCTAGTTTACCCATATATTTTTATAAAAAATTTGGATTCATCATAATTGTAATGTATGTTGGTGGTTTAAATATTATTGGACCTCTTGAAGAACTTTAAAAAGCAATTGATCATTTATAGAAAGAATTTGAAATGAAACGTTTTGGAAAAACAACGTCTTATCTTAGCTTGTAGATTAAGTACTTAACAAGTGAAATTCTTCTTCATCAATCTCCCTATACTAAAAAGATCCTAAAGTGATTTTGTATGGATAAAGCATTTTCACTAAATACCCTAATGGTTGTAAAATTGCTAGATATGAATAAAGGCCATTTTCATCCTTGAGAGAATGATAAAGAACTCCTTGGTATTGAAGCATCATATCTTTGTGCTATAAGAGTATTAATGTATCTTACTCAACAGGATTTGATATTGCATTTGTTATAAATATATTAGTAAGATTTGATTCTTCTTCAAACAAAAAGACATTAGAATAAAGTTAAGCATCTATTACAATATCTTATATGGATTATTGATATGGAGTTATTTTATATGACTGACTTTAGATTACAATTGATTAGCCATACAGATGCAAGATATTTATCTAATGCATATAAAGCTTGAACTCATACTAGTTATTTATTTACAAATAGGGATATAATTATATTATGGTATTTTACAAAACAAACTTTAGATGCTATCTCATAAAAATAATTATAGTGCATGAGGCCAATTGAGGATGTGTTTGGTTAAAGTTAATAACCCAACATTTTTAGAAGATGTGTGATTTACCTTTAGTAAAAAAGATCATAACACTATTATATGAAGATAAAGTAGCTTGCATAGCTCACTTAGGTACATCAAAGGGGAAAAAATAAAATATATTTCATTAAAATTCTTTTTCACTCACGATCTTTAAAATAATAATGATATAAATATTCAATAAATTCATTCATGTGATAATTTAGTATATTTGTTCACTAAGGCATCACCAACTATTATGTTTGAAAAGTTGGTATATGGTATTGAAATGTGCTAATTCAAAAATATAAAGTAACATTGTCATTAGGGGGAGTAATGACATGTTGTACTCTTTTTTTTTTTAATCAAGGTTTTGCCCCATAAGATTTTCTTGGTAAAGTTTTTAATGAGAAAGCTTATTAATGATATATAAATACTATGTATTCTTTTTCTTTTACTAAGTTTTTTTCCTACTAGGTTTTTCCTAGTAAGATTTTAATAAGACGCATTATTTAATAATGGACATTAGAGGAGAAGTGTTGTAAATAATGTAGTTATGTAGATGTCTATATTCATACCCCTAAGAGAATCCAGTGTACATAGAGGATGAAAATCAATGTGTTGTAATTATTATATTTATATGGATGGCCATAACTTCCAAAAATGACCTTTAGGATGCCTTTTGTATTTATATAAACTAATTTTTTTATTTATATCATTATAACTTTTAGGTTGATCTTTATGATTGAAGGGTTATAAATAAAGACCACGTACTAAGTATATAGCATCTCTAAAAAGCGAATGAGAATTATCCTTCATTTTTCCTCTTAATTTTCTCTTTTGCTCTTATTAGACTTCTTATATTTTCATTGATTTTATAATGTTTTTCAATTAATTCTTGATTTTTTTGGTCCTATAATAATATTTTTCACATCTAAATTAGACATTATCTTCAACCGACTTAATACCACATACCTATCATACAAGAAAATTACACTTTTCCATTATCTTTGCTCGAAGTGAATAACAATTCTCCCTTTATTCAATCGATTGCAATGGGATGGATAAAGAGTTGATTATTCATAAAAATCAATTGATTAAGGAAATGTTGTAAAACAAAGATTAACATGAGTAAGCATAATTTTTTTTAATATTAAATCAATTAAAGATAATGTCTAACTTAGACAATAAAAAAATATTTCAATGGGACAAATAAATAATGAAGTTAATGCAAAAGGTATAACAGGTAATTATAACTGGGGGCAAAGATTAGATTATATCACTATAATTTATCCTATATTATCAATATAAACCCCATTAAACTATGATTGCCTTTTCAATGGAAGATGCATGTTATGAAGGAATGTAAAAAGTCTAAAATAATAAGCAGCTCAAAATAACCGACTGAAGTTCATTTTAGGATTAAAAAAAGCTAAAATGCAAGCATCGCAAGAATATATGAAACATGTGAGAGTGATGAAAAGAAAAAGGGAAGAGGGTTCTCAGTTCTCATACCTAACTATCTTCAACCTCAATGGTGATGTTTCAGGTTCAAGATTGTAAGTTCTTTTAAAAGCCTCTGCATAACGTTGCTTCAATCTCCTTTTGAAAGTCTTGATTTGAAGTAAAATAAGGAACAGAGGAATAGGAAAGTTCTTTTATCGATGGATGACAATAAACATTAGTAAATAATGCTAGTGTTCTTGCTATGGTCATTTATTTTACATTATGCAGGGACTTTTTAGTCAGCTAAAGCAAGTGCCTTAATTACTTAAGTAGTGCACCCTGTACACGACTTCATCTTTACAATTTTTCTTTTGTGAGTTCACTTGTATCTCTTTTCTTTTTTAATAAATTTCCCTTTTTCTTTTGAAAAGAAAATTACTAAACATGTGAATTGGGCTACATAACACATCTGTCTACATGCATGGCAAACATTGCAAGAAACAAACCTACAAACCGTGAGATAAATATCCTGACATATTAACATAGTAATATAGTTACTCAACATATAAACATGAATGAGTCATTCAAACTCCTAAGTAATTGCACCATGTCAATTTAATGAGAATGGATGCACAACAAGACTATAGTCACTCCAACAAAGCTTATGTATTGTTTAATTACCTTTGTTGTACCTGTGTAATAACCCAATAAATTTGGAAACTTGAAATAATTAGGAAATTATAAAATGATAATTTAGCTATAACCTCCAATAATAATAATACTTATTATTATTAGTAAACTAATAATTTAATAATTGGGGTTGATAATAATGATTTAATTAAAATATACTGAAATGAAGTCTAGGATAACAATTTAAAGAAGTAGGAATAAGATTCAAGTTTGCCCCAGCTTAAATGGTTAGTACTCTTACTTGCACTCCCAAATGACCCATTTTCTTGCGAATGCCAATTTGTCATTTTCTGAGCGTTGGATGAACCTAGAAGCAAGGATTGACTTGTAAATTTCTATTTATTGCCCTTAATTCCTCTCTCTTTCAGTTTTTGCTGACAGATTAGCATTAGGACACGTGTTACCATCTAAACCACATAATGAAGCTTCCTATGAACTTTTCCCTTTTGATTTCATGTACCCAGCGTCTCTGTTTGTGCCACATCTCCCCTGAGCCTTCATCTTAGTCGTGCATTTTCAACTTGAACACCAGCCACTTCGTGATTTCTCTACTCTTTTCTATTACCTCCACTTTTTTTTGCTTGCGTCGGATTGGGTATGGTTAAGCACGGTTAGCTGTGTGAAGTTCAGAGTTCCATCTTGCTCGAGTTTAGTCTCCTCTGTCTAGCCTTTGTGTTTTAGTTGTTATACAAACCTATGTTCAATAATTCCTCTTCGATCCAATCTTTGACAAGTTTTGCAAAGGCTTCATTCGGTTATCCCTAAAATTTTCCAACATCGGTATAGGCTTATGTATCCTCCCTCTCTTCCATGAAGATAGTGATTTTCTTTACTCCATTCGTTCATTGTGTTCCTCCGTAGCTCAAGCCAGCAGTTGCAGCACTTGAAGTTCTCGGCCAGCCTCCATTTTCCTAGTTCCTTTTTTATTTTGGGTTGCTGTCCATTTCATCACCATTATTTCTGGCTTCGGGATTGTAATGTTCCACTGGCAAGTTTGCTTTCTTCCTCAACCTCTGGTCTGTCCGAGTTTGTTTCTACGTTTGGCATCGATTTTTGTCTACTATTAAATTTTGTTATGGGCTGTAGTTGTTATCTGAAGTTGTGTGGATGCAAGAATTGGGTCCTGCAGCTCTCTTCTATTCTATTCCTTGCTTAAGAAATCCCCCAAGCACGTGTGTCTATTTTGTTCCTTTGGTGAGCTGCTCCATTTTACTTTTTCTTTCTTTTGTCGCTTGTCCAATGCTTAATTTTAGGATCAGAACTTTCAACAACTCGTAGTTATCTCATTGCATGTGTAACTTCCATTTTCTTCAATCCTTATGAGGGTCTTGGACTTATGTGAAGAATTTCTATTAAAGCCACGTCCATGTAGAAGTGCAAGAAGGTTGTAGGCTCCTTGAAATTTTGGTAAGTGCTCTCTTGTGGTTTGATCTCATTATGAACGTTAAACCTTACCCAAAAATTTTAATCAAGGTGGATGCATTTTATTTATGTAAGTAAGAAGGCTAATGCTTGAAATATGAATTAATTTAGATGAGAAATTAATTAAAATAAATTGAATGCTAAATTAGGACTAAACTATGATTAGGGGAAATTACATCATTTTCTAAATTACCATGCTCACTGTAAGTGTAGGAAAGCTAATTTTAAACTAATATGGAATATGAATTAAGGTAAGATAGTACTTGAAATGGGAACTAAATTTTGTTAATAAACAAACTAAAGAAAGTTGAGCGATAAAATTAAATTAATTATATTATGGGTTAACTTGGAACTGAGGAATGTGGCAAGTGAGTAAAATTCCTTACTTCCATTTTACGAGGCTCGTTGTAGTTAATATAAAACGACTTAAATAAATGATAGTGCGGAATAGAAAGTGATTTGGGTAGTGAATTAGATAAACCAAAGTAGATTAACACTAGTAGGAAGAATTGAATAGGTGGTAGAATAATCAAAGGGAGTTAAATATTGAGATGGGTTAACACAGGAAGTGAGAAATTCAACTGGATAATAGCTAACAAAAGTAAATTAAATGTTAAACTAAGATAGGATTAGCATAAGGAAATCATTTGTGGAATCCAATTCAGTAGAAATTGGTTGGGTAGAACATTTTTAGATGAGAAATTAATTAAGTAAAGTAGTGGATTAACTAAGTTGAACTAGGATAAGCTTGTGTTAGAACTAGGAGTTGAAATAGGACCAGGAGCTAACCTATTGCTTGAATTTAATAAGTTCTTGAATTGAAAGAATTGTTGTGATTGTCCTAGGAGACAATTCAAATATTATGTAAAAAGGTAACAACGGGTCAATAGCAAAGAACTTATCACCATTTTGTAAGTAATGTGAGTAAGCTATAAAGCATGATACATTTTAACCTTTATTCTATTTTACTTTCTCCATTTTTGTTTGAACTCTACATATTTGTGGGACAGGCATCTTAGGTAATAAATTCCTTGTATGTGTTTCTATTAGTATATCATCTAAACTAAAATATGTCATGTTTACTTATGATTCTAATTGGATATAAATTTGTATTGGCTAAGTGTGTCACATTTGGAAATTTGAAAGTAATAAGTTACATCAATATATTTTATGGATTTTCCTAAATGTTTTATGAGTACAAAATGTTATACTATTAGTTGTGAGATTATATTATAGATTGGTTTGTTTGGAAGATTTTAATATATGAATTTTGCTCAATATATAATATTATATATATGTATATATACACACACAAGGTGGGACTATGCAAAACATAGATTGCTAACAGCAATTCTGTTAGCTCTTCGTGCACCATCGACATTGCCATGTGGTTTCTATTATTGAGTACCAAAATGATACTAAGCTAAATACTTTTTTGATGATTCATGGGCCTAGCGCTTATGTTTGGATATGTGGTAATTAACCCCTTGTGGGCTATGTGTGTTAGATCTTAGAGTTCTACACAGGCTTTCATAATGAAGTGTTTTTATTAAATTATTTTTGGTATAACCATCATTTTTTGTTTAGCACTAAACTTTTAAATGTTTGAATGTAATTTATATTTCTTTTATTCATTTTATTTATTTTTCATAACTATCTCTTATTATTTTACGTCTTAATTAGAATATTATATGATTATATGTTCCTTGTGTTTTGTTTCATTAATAATGTAGTGAACCAATTTTTCATTAACTTAAATTCTTTAAATTTTTATTTATATCAATTATTTTATACATCTTTCTATTTAAAGATTTACAAATTTGAAATTTTATAAAATTATTGCATGCCTTTTTCATATTTAAATTTTCTATTATTTATTATAATGTCAATATATTTTTATTTAGAAAAACTCTGTGTATGCCTGTTCCTTTAGTTATTATGCTTTATTTTCTATTTACTGAGTACCACATCTCATTTCATTATTTATTTTTTTGCAAATGGAGAACTTGTGTCTAATGTGCCTCTAGTTTAGTTAGAGAGAGTTGGTAATGAAGAGTCAATAGTCAATTTGTCAAGTATTATTGAATTGTTGTCTTGCTATGTGTCCAATTGTACTTCAAAGTCTACTTCATAAACTCCATATAAGATCTCCACCTTATTGGTTATATTTCATCTTTGAGTGAAAAATGGGAGCGAAGCTTTCTTTCATCAATTTAACATGTTGATTGTTGTGGATGATCTGATATGTACTATTTACCATGGACACTCTACTATATTTTTTATAAAAAGTCAATATGATTTGATACAATTATAGTTAACTATAAAATATTGAAATTCATACGAATTAAAAGAGTAATGAAATCATGCATAAAAAAGCATTTATATATAATTTGTATATGGTCAGACTTACAAATACAAGATCTTTATATTTTGTGCTTATTACATCTTTGTTTTCTAAGAATGAAAACCTAAAACAACAAAAACTATATACTTAAGTAGTAAACTAAAGCAATTATAATTTACACTTATAATACAATGCACCTCCATTATTTAGCTATCAAAGGTTTGCTAACTAGTATGTTAAGCTTTGCCACAAGAAACACATGAAAAGAATCTAAATGAAGTAAAGAAGTTGCAATTTCATGTTAAAATAAGAGTAGCCAAATTACTTAAGTGCTGTACAATTTTGAATAACAAATTCCTTAAGTGGATTATATTTTTGAAATAATTTTTGGATTGAACCAACAGAGACATTTCAAATAAAATAAAAGTGCTTCTTATTCCTCCAAACATAACATACATACATATATATATATATATCAACAAATGAATCCCAAAAAAAAAATAACATACAGGTATGAAATAGCACACATAAGTCATTCTTCGTATAATAATTATAATCATTAAAGCTAACTTGAAAGTAACAAATAAAAATTAACTTATGAACTCCACATGCAAATTAAACAACTACATACATCAAGTATCCATACAACAGAGGCTTGAAAATCATATTTTAAGATGTGAGCAAATAGTTTTAAAGTTCAAATCCTCGAAAATAGGTTAAGATTTCCTACAACCTACTAAAAGAAGAGAATGATCTAACAATGGGAGCTAAAATATGGAAAAAAAAAAAAACCACAAATAAGCCTTTAGCATAGCTGCCAAGAATGTATGATCCTTACCATGCTACCTACTTAAATAAATTAAATAAATATAAACTTATATGATTCCAACATTATCAAATTTGGGTTTCAGTTGTGTTCTTTCCATTGTAGTGGCCATTCAAAGGGTATACACGAATGACCAAAGACTTGAAAGGCACAATATATATGAATAGTATTATCCAAAAAATTTTGTCATTGTGAGCCATACACATTTGTTAATAAATTTAATATAGACATACAAAGACACAAATAACCTGTCATGATGCAATAATTCATCAATGCCTTTAGGAAATTCAACCATCTAAAAGAAAATAGACAAAAATGGATTAATTTAATACCATAATTGCCATAATGCATAAGCATATTATGTGATATTGTCAATTTAACTTGAGTTTGCCAATTTAGGACATATTTTGAAGGTACAAAAGGAATAAATGTTGTGATCATGAAATGAAAACTCTTTGGATCTTACTATAGGAGGTGATAAAGCTTTCAAGCATTTGCAAGGAATAATCATTAGGGAAGATTTGAATCAAACAATCAATTATGTAAAATTTAGGGTAGCTCATCTTTGTGATTTGCATCTTATCAAAAATACTTGAGCACAAAAACATCTTTTAACTGGTTAACTATTGGAATCCTATGATTCTTAAAAAGAATCATATAGGATATTTGCTATTAGTAGGATGAAGTCAAATGTTTTTGTTTCCTTATTTGACTTTTATTTATAAGGCTTTATTTTCCAATTACGTGGCACATATATTTCCTTTTATATTAAAGATAATTGACCGATATTCTGTGGCCAATTATATTTCCTTTTATGTTAAGGTTGACTTACTGAAATTATATGGCTTACTTCCTTTATAAATTGTGGCACTTGTTTTTTAAATAAAATAAGGAATTTCAAAGTGAAATCCTTTATGATATCAGAGCCCTTGAGGGCATGAAAAAATTATGATGAGTACTTTTGGTTCCATGTAAGCTTTCACTAGTAATACCTTAGACTCTACACTAAAGTCTTTTACTGTCTCTCAACATCAAACATGTCATCTTCTTTTATAGGGATTGAAAATTCCCTTTTGATGATTACTAGCCATCGATTTAATGGTCATAATTATCTACTATGATCATAAAGTGCCTTAATGTTCATATGTGACCATAGAAAAGAAGACTATATCATTAGAGAGGCTCCTCCACCTATTGCCACAAATCCTAAATAATAGATGTGGTTTGACAAAAATAATATGATTATGTCATGGTTGGTGAATTCCATGACCATCGAGATAGGCGAAAGCTTTGTCCTTTACAAGACTACCAAGGAAATTTGGAATGCTATGAAGAACTCTTGTTCTTTGACAGAGAACTCTTATTCAAGAGTGTTATTTTTCGTCCAATTTTCACATGGTTTCACCTTAAACTACCATATCTTGTTGTAGTTAGGTCTTAACTAGATTTTAAGTTTCTTTTGAGTGTCCTCTGGATAAGTTTAAAATTAGGCAACTTATGAACTATAAGTTAGAGTTAACTCTACCCAAGTTTTGTCAACATTAAAAGAATCAGCCGGCCTTTTGCAATGTAGGATGACTTTAAGGTTTAGATTCAATGTCCCAACTTAGTTTGAGCTTTAAGTAGAGTTAGTAAGTTAGTTATGTTAAGAGTAACTCTAACTAAACTTAGTTATCTCCTAAGGGAGTTAATTGACCTCACAACACCGAGGTTTTTCAAATCTTAGTGTTAATTTGACATCTAATGGATGCTTTTCTCAAGTATAGGATCAAGTTAGTATTTTAAAATATCAAGGTTAATCAGAAAAATGAAATTTTCCTTTCAATTGAGTTAGTGTTCTTGGTGGAGTTATAACATTTAAGTTGAGGCTTGCATAGGTAGTTTAAACCTTGTAAGGTTGTTATAGCTAACTCCAACTTAGGAAAGTTTTATTTACCTATGCTTTTAGAATGTTACTTCCATATTAGGCTTCTATGTACATTCATTTATGATGTCCTTGCTTAATTTCCAGAGTTTAGCTTATTCTTAGTGTTAGATATTACAACAACACTACTATACCTAATCCAATTCCCTAACTTAGCCAATTCCCCTTTTAACATTAGTGACATCACTTGTCAAATGGAAGCCTCTTCTCAAGAAAGATGCTAGATGGAATTGTGGAACCAAAACCTACCCAATAGGGTACATCACTTTAGCAACTATACCGACAACCATGTAGTAGGACAATTCCCTTGCCTATCAACCAAGCAAAAAAACATTGGGAAGAAATTCTAAAAGATAACATATGTCCTCCACTACCATAAAACAGATCTAGTCACACCCTTGACAACTACTAGTACTTGCTAGATTAAACAACCCCTCACAATCCATTTCCAAACATATTGCAAAATCAAAAATTTTAGTAACTGGTTTAATAGTTATCTTTAAAGCCAAAGCATCTGAGGAAAAAGCAAAATAAGTAACCACAAGACCCCTAAAACTATCAATCACCTCACCCTTTGAATTTTTACAAATAACACATATCCCAACTTTATTTAACTTGCCATTAAAGGAACCATCACTATTAATCTTAATCTAGTTAATGGTAGGAAATCCCCAATATTATCTCTTTCTTTGAAAAGCATCAGTAGTACTACTAGCAACATTCTCTTTCTTAGAGTCCTAAAATTTAGTGAGATTAGCCATTGCTCTTGAGATAGCATAAATAGGCTCCATCACTGAGTCTTAAAATATAGCAAAACATCTCTCCTTCCATACCCTCTAACAAATGCAAGCTATAGAAGTTTTACCAAATTCATCAAGAACAGAATCCTTTAAAAACAAACTTGAACACCAGACATTGAATTTGGTGATCCCATTTAAATGAATGTCCAAAGCCAAAGGACAATTAAATTGTTGTGAATGATTACGCAAGTGTATAGGTTGCACAAGTAATAAATTGATGAGTATAGTATCATTCCCATAAGGAAATTTAATCAAATACCAAAATTCTAATTATCCTTATTATCTAGAAAAACAAAAAACTCAAATTAAGGGATTAAGTACTAAGAATGAATTAAGATTGAAATTAAAACTCTGGAGTTTAAGTTACATTATTTACTTCCTATAAATGAAGAAAGATTAACTCATGCAATTGATCTCTATCCTGATTAATGGTTGATTCCCTTATACATGTGTAATTCCCTCTTAAGACAAAACACACGTATCTAATGCTAGTTCTATGTCTACTTTTATGATCATAAACTTAAACATATATACCCTTTAAGTTCTATAGATATCTATGCTTATAGGTAGCAGCTCAATAGGCATGAAGATTACGATCCTATCTAGGATAGGGGTATTCATTGGCCCGGTTAGCCCTAGGGGCCCGCCCTAACCCGGCCTAATCGAGTTGGACCGGGTCAGGCTAAAAATATAAATGGGCAGAACTTTAAACAAAATTATATCGGGCCGGGTCAGGCCACGGGTAAAGATATTCTGCCCAACTTGTCCTAATAATTTTTTTTTTAGTTATTAATATCTTATCATCTTTTATATATATATATATATATATATATATTTATATTTATATTTATGTTTATTTTATCTAATTCTCTTTACATGCTGCAACTTTTATTATCTACTTAAATTCTCTCTATTTCTTAATTGTTTTCATTATTGATGTGCATGTTTACTAACATTTCTTTTATTGAATAATGAAAATACACGTATTTACCTAAAGCTAATTATGTTAGTATAACTTATATTTTGCTTGATAATACTAAGCTATTTTTTTTATTATTAATAAAAATATGAAGGTTCCAAAAGCCTATTATTTTGAAATATATACCTATGAGTCTACAAAAAAATATTTTTATATTAAGTATCAATTCATAAATAAATAAAATTTTGGGTGGCCCTAAACCGCCCTAACCTGCCCTAAAATCGGGCTTGTTCGGGCCGGGCCATAAGCATAAAAATAAGTCCGATGTCTTAATCGAGCCGGGCATCGGGTATACTAAATGTCCGGCCCGGCCCTGCCCATGAACACCCCTAATCTAGGAAATATTTATATTTCTATAAAATCTTGAGTTCTAAAGCTCTAGTGATCTATATCATGATTGACTTCTCGATCCTCTCATAATATAAAAGATAAATGGTGCCCACCCATTCATAAACATGAGAAATAAAGCTATAGATTAATAAGAATAGAAATCAATATATAAGAATCTCAGTCAAACATAATCTATAAAGAAATCTATCCAAACCCCAAGTCAAAAGGATTTAGCTATTCTTAATAGAAAAATAAAATCATAAAGATAATCTTAAGAGAATTTGTAAAGAAGAGTGATGAAAATAAAAAAAGAAACACTATTGATGGTAACAACTTTAGGACGTATCCTTTAAGTCTCTAAAGGTGTCGATGATTTCCAAATCTCTCCTTTAGCTTAGGCATGCCTCCATTGTGCATCCTCCTTTTAATATGCACCTCCATTTTAAAATGTTAGAAAAGCCCCACAAAAAACCCTAATAGTTGAATATGGGCAGTATGTGTTAAAATCACCCATTTACACGACTTGCTCATATTGCCTTTTAATAATTCACTTAGTGCAAGGATTTTGCACATGGCTATATAAATTTACACAACTAGCCTGTGTAGGCCTCTAGATTGCTCAAAACATCCTTTTTTCACATGCCCATGCTTATAAACACAATTAGCTTATGTTCCTAGTTAAATATACTTAATTTCTTACTGATTTACTCATGTTTTTCCACTCCTAACTATTACTGATTAAATCAAACATAAGATACATAAAAATCACAAAAATTAAAATTAATTATTAAATTTAATCTTAGAAAAAACATGCATATTTAACACTTATCACAAACCACACTTTCTTCACCCAAAAATAAATTAACAACATATGTTCCATTATTTCTAGTTCAAATTTATAGATGGGATATAAAGGATCTTTTGCACATTTCCTTTTAAATAAAGCTTCTCTAATTGTAAGAATATCCAAGGAAGCTTTCCACCTAAAATGCCTGACCTCTAGAGAGACATTTAAGTGCCAAATAGCATTCAATTACCCTTTTATGGACTTATAAGAATAATTAGGCTTTGATGAGATAACATTATCACTTATCTTTCCAACTACAAAATAGCCTAATTTTCACCCTATATGCCCTATCTTTACATTCCATCAAACATAACATATCCTCCTTATTAGAACTTGAAATTAGAATTTTCAAAGTAGTATTTTTTTTTCTTCAACAAACAACCTATCACTAATACCATTCAAATTCCACCTACGATCCTCAATTAAGTTCATTAACAATCATTTCATCCTTAATTTCATGACTCATAAAAGGAATTAATTTGTCACCTTTCAATGAAAGAATCTGTCTATCTACCTACACCTTCACAAATTTGCCATTTCCAATTTTCCAGCATAGTTCCTTAGCTAACATGTCTCTGCATTCAAGTAGACTTGACCAAGCTCGTGATGCTTTATACCCCTTCTTAGCCTCATGGAACTCAGAATTAGGAAAATACAACCATTTTAGCACTCTAGCCCACAAGTGATTTTAGATTTTGGATCAATCTCTATGCATTCTTAGTAAGTAAGGCCAAATTAAAGCTTAAAAATCTATTGAATCCCAAACCACACTCATATTTGCCCTTAGTTAAAGAATTCCATGCTCTTTAGTGCAGTGCTTTTATGGAGCTTGAAACATAACATGAGATAGATTGGGACAACATTTGCCACGTTGTTCAACAAAACTTCTCTTCTTGGATGAGATAATAGCTCTTATTTCCATCCATGCACCTTGTGAGCACTCCTGTCTCTAATATATGCTATGGCTTCCACTTTGGATTTCCCTCATAGATCAGGCATTCTAAAATGCTTTCCAAGGTCATTTGTATCTTTAATTTCTTTAACATTACTCACCTTTTCCATTACTTCCTTTAGTGTATTACTGAAAATAAATATTCAAGACTTATCTAAATTTGTAAACTGCTCAGAAGCAATGTAATAAAATATTCAATATATCCCTTAACACATGGCAATCCGCATCCCTTAAGTTCATAAAGAATAAGGCATCATCTGCAAAATAACAATAATAATAATAATAATAATAATAATAATAATAGAGCATAGGAGCATTTAAGCAAGTTTCACCCCTTTTAAATCACAATTTTGAACATGTTTTATCACCCTAACAAATAAAACCTAAGCAGCAATGATAAAAAAGTATAGGGACAAGGGATATGAGATACACGATTTAATTTCAGAAAGGTTTTTTTTTAGTTATTTGACTCTTGAATTATAGAGATACATGATTTAATTTTGAAAATTTTTTTACTCATTATTGGTTAGTCTCATAAGCATACTCATTTGTCTATTTTTCTTTTAGTCTTAGATTTTACTAAAAAAAAGACCAGCAAATAGCAAGTTCATGACTTCTAATGATGGAATCATTTGTTTTAAGATTCAAGAATAAATAGTTAAAAGCATAAATTTGTTAGAAATTAAAAAATATATATTTTCTCTTAATTTATTTTATATATATATATATATATATATATATATATATAGTCTTTGTCTTATCAAAGAGAATATATCGAAGCTCAGACAAAACCAAGGAAAAATAATAGGATATATGTTATTAGGTAGTTAGTGAACGTTCTTGATTTGTCAAGCCTGCTTAAATCATGGTAGTAGATCTTAATTTATTTATATGCTAAGTGTGATAATAATTTCAAAAAGAATTCAAGAAGTGATAAATTTCTCAAAATTATTTGCCTAAGTGGCATATATTTGCTTCACGTGAGAGTGATTTGTATGCAATTTATCAGTTATGCTAGTATGATTGCCTTTTTAGTAGAAGCTGCATGCAATGAAGGATTGAGAAACCCATCCTTTCACTTGACAGTTTTCAAGCCTAAGCTACTTGGGATTATGAGGTATGTGACAAGCTCCTTTCATTTAAAAAAAAAAAAAAAGAAACAACACTTTTAATGGCAACAAGCCCCAAAGTCACCATTAAATACTTTTAGCAACAGCATTTAGTCGTTGCTAAGTCATAGTTGGAACTTCCATAGCAAAAAGTCTTTAGTGACAACAAAAAAATAGTCACAACACAAACTATTTAAAACCTTATTAATTTGGCTTTAATAAAAGGTTGCCAGTAAAAGGAGACTTTTATCATCGAAATAAGTTAGAGCTAAAAGCACCTTTTTATTAGCAACCTTAATTGTCACTACTAAAAAGACTTTTAATGGCAACAAAACCTACAACTAAAACTTCACTAATGTAGCTTTTGAAAAAAAGTTGTCACTAAAAAAGGACTTTTGATGACCCATATCACCGCTAACGTACCTTTTTAATGGTAACCTTAATTATTGTCACTAAAATTTTTTTTTATTTTTTTAAATTTATTTTATAATCCTTAAAAATTGGCTTTTGTTGACTATTATAATTCATAAAAAATAGAATACATAATAGTTATAAATGCAAAAACATGAAATGACAAAATGAAAAATATATGGGAGGGCCATGGACTCAAGGTACCATTACAATAATTCCTTTTAGCTATTCATTATAAGTCTAATGCATATGCTCTTTGAATTATAATATCTCTCTTTTTAAATATCCTTTCAAGGCATCAACCTGTATTTGTTAGTTACATAGTTTCATTGCTCCCTTTTGCAATTAAATTGTAAATTCACTGACATAATATTTTTAAAGATAAAATAAACAAGATTGTCAAAATTTGCAATAGCATTAATCTTCAGCTATGTGAATAACTCATCCGTATAAGGTTGTCCACCGTTCTGTGTAATAACCATGTTTACAAGAGATAGAAATTGCTAAACTTGTACAAACTGCTTTCTCTCATCCTTAGTCTTGTTATAAAAAAAGCACACACTAATTTTCACTTAAAACAAAAATTTCCTATAGTTTAACTTACGAAAACTAATGTGAAGACTAATTAAAGAGTCAACCTACACAAAATTTTAGTTGAGAATTTTTGCACATTCAAGTAAAATGTGACATTATTTTGACAGGAGTATTGAGATTTGAGTAAACATTTACAAGAAAATGATTGGAAGCTAGATGGACTAGGAAATAACAAGGAGATTCTACAGTTAATATAATCAAAGGACAATGGTTAGAGGTGGGCGGAAACTTCAAACAATGTATTTAGACCCAAATCGAATCCAACCGTTCAACTATAGTATCCTGACAAACAGCCTCATGTCCGGCCCAAACACTTAAAACAGATTGGATATACACTTGAACCAATCAAAAGCTGGTCAAATTCGTAGGTTTTTGTTCAACCTTCCTGAACCAATTAATTTACCTGATTAAATGAATTGATTTAATGAGTGACTTGATAGTCAAACGAGGGATTTCTTCACCGGTTCAGCTTCCAATTCGATTCCAAAAGAATTTAGAAAAAAAAATTTAGGAGTAATTTTTTAAACATTTGCTATCAAATTTTTGAACAAAAATATGCCAATATGTATGTGTATTTTTTCTTTTTACTAAGTTTCTCCACATATCATCTTTACAGTCTAGTTTACTCAGTTTCTCCACATACTCAGTTTGTCCAAGAATCTTACAAAGGGAAATAAATAAATATTTATTTTTTCTAAACTAAAATAATTTGGGAAGAAAGAAGACTAAGCATGCATATATATATGTCGAAGGGAAATTAAGACGAAAAAAAAGTGATTATTCATAAATCAAGGGATGCAGATATAAAATGTACAAAAGTATTTAGGTTTTAACAAATTTGTCCAATTCATCAACAGTCCATTACAAATCACAAATTAATTTTTACCCAAAAAAAAAAAGAAAAATTACAAACAAGGACCTATATATTATAAAATTTATAATGAAAGACTTTAAAAATTAAAATTACAGTTAAGGATCATTATTACTATCGGATTTTAAAAAAAAAAATTTTAATTTTAGGAGATTTATTATTGGCTATAAGAAAGTTTAGCACTTTCCTTATATTCGATAGTAAATCTTATAAAACTGATTGTAAAATTTCTTAAAACCTAATGGTAATAATTAGTGTTGTTATAATCAGACCAGATCGGGAATTGGACCATGGTCTAGTCTGGACAATCCTTCAAACCAATAACTTTAAGAACCGGTCAACTCTAGTCAAGAACCGAGTTTGACCAGCTAATTTAAGGCTAAAATCAGTGTACTTAAACTACATTGAATCAGTTGTTTTTAGAATTTTTCAATCCATGCTCCCACCGAGATTCGAACCCCTGACTTGTTGCCTCCAAAATGAAGCGCTATTTGATCTGCAAATTGTTTCTACTTTGTAAAGGCAAATTTTTATATAAATAAGTTTATTAGTGGGTTGCTTCCAAAATGAGTATCTTTCCCTAGATTCGATACTCGCATGCCCCTGGTTTATAAAACACACCTCCGCCAGTTGAGTTGCAAAGAACATCCTATGTATTTGTGCAAATCTTTATATATAGAGATTTTTAATTGGTTGTTTTCAATTTCATTGACCCATAACCCAAAGGAATCAAAATTTTAATTATTGTATCATCTTTTTTTTTAATTAGGATAATTTATAATATTGTATAAATATAATTATAATATTTTTTAAAAATTTTAATATTTAATTTAAATATTTATCAACTATCATTTTTTTACATTATATTCAAACTTTTAGGAATCAATTAAATTTTATTATAAATTTTTTTTTAAAACTAATAATAAAAACATATATTAAATAGTTAGCTTTTATAATATTTTGGTTTCAATATTTGTATCAACATATTAATATTTAATAATAGACAAGCTATTTTAGATTCAAATTTTAAAACTAAAGAGTCAAATAAATTTAAATATTACATTACACTATATTTAATTTATTTTTATATATAATTAATAATAAAATGTTTCAAAATTTATGAATATTTGTTTATAATTATTTATTATACTAAATTGTAATATATATATATATATATATAATTATTACTGGTTTGACCACGGTTCAACCAATGAACCGTGAACCAGTATTTTCACCAGTTCAATGATCGGTCCGACTTTTAAAACATTGGTAATGATAGTCATTAAAAATAATTTTGACTTTTAAAGTTTTTTATTATAAATTTTATAACATTTGAATCCTTTATTATAATTTTTTTAAAAATATATATATTTACAACTGTACTATTCTTTGTAATGTACTATTGTACTGTTTTACAAGAGTGTTCCCCCCCCCCCCCCTTTTTTATTTTTCACATCGGAAGCGGAGTCCGCTTCTAAATTCGAATCTCTAATATATAACCGTCTTCTGGATAATTTTTTTTTTTCAAACTTCTCCTGTTCCATCTGTTGACGTTGAAGCAGCGACATTTCTTTCGGTTTGGAGAATCAGCCATTGGAAGAACACTGGTATCTCTGGAATGTGGAGTACCGAACAAATAACTTTCACTATATGCTCTAGCCATCGAAAAGGGTTTTTAGCCAAATAACGCTTTCTGAGACTATCAGCGCTAAAAGTAAATTATTAAAATTTTTATGACACAATTATTAAAATTTTTCAATTATTTGAATATTTCACACTCTAATATTATCTTTTGATCCATTAACTTTCTTTATCCAATATCGACCTGTAAATGAATTTAAATTTATTTTTAAGTATTTTATCAAAATAAAATTAGATTATAGTATTTTATCAAACTGGATATTGCTGTATAAAGTACTCATCACGTAAATTGTCTTAATTTATTATTATTTTTTTGCTTCTAAAAATTACCTCATTTTATTTGAAATTGCCTCTGGTCTATCTCCCACACCGAACAGCTTGGTTCTAGAGGTGTTTGAACTTTCAAACTTGGACAACAGAGTTATGATGAAAACAAACTTTAATTTAGGAATATCTAGGTTCATCTGGGAAGATTTGACAAATTTTAAAGTGTTTTGCTTTTGCGTGCCTTCAAATTTGAAGTTTTTTTGCTTTTGTGCGCCTTCAAATAAGTCAATTGATTGCAGTGCTTAAAAGCATGTCTAGTATATATCTTTATCTGACTTGAATAGTATTATAAGCTGGAAATTACATTTTTAATGAGGAAGTAAACGATGGCTAGATTTACGAATTTTTTAGTCTATATCTTGTTAAACGTGATATTTATAATGTTGATGGTGTTGGGTATTCCCCCCTCCCCCCGGGGCACCAAAACAAACAAAGTAACCTCATTGCTCTGCTTCTTGCTATTGATTTTTAAAATAGGTTTGATATCAATATTGTGCTTTGAAAGCAAACATGTGAACGAGGTTTGTTTTTTTTTAAAAGAAGGGTATTAGTCATATGGTTAAATCCTCAATTATTAGTGATACAAGTTTCTATGTTTTGCCTTTTGAGCTTGATTTTGTGCCCAACGTTGCATTTCATGTGTGGGGGCTGCTCTGTCATGTTTAACGTTGATTTGGCAATGATTTTAGCTTGTTTTTTAATACAAATTCTGTATGCTGTAAAATTATGCATGTTGTCTTAATAACTATTGAGTTCAACTTTGTGCTTGATCCGGTCTTAAAGTGCATGCCACTATCAATTGGGATTTTGGCATACTTTAAGCTTGCTCTCATGCTTAGTTTACTATCCATTGGGATTTTGGCATATTTTAAGCTTGCTTTCATGCTTAATTTTGTCTTGAAGTGCGAGCTGCTGTCCCTCCCTTTTTAACATGATTTAAATTATTCTTTAAATTACAATTTGAAATGGTTGTACCAGCAGATATTTCCCCAATTTTTGTTAAAAAGCAAAGTATATGGGACTTATGTGTGCAAGAATGTATTGGTTGATAAACATGGTATCAAGTTAGGATTTATGTTTGTATTTATTTTTAGTTATTTATATTAGGGTTATAAATTTTATATTTTTCAACCAAGCTTATGAAATAAACTTTAAAAAAAATTTAAAAAAATTCAAACTTGCTACTAAAATTTTTTTAGATTTACACTTCTTTTAGCTACGACTTATATCATTGCTAAAAGTACTCAAAATCTCTTCTAAAAATAAAATTAATGGAGCTTTAAATGTTCAGATTGTTTTTAAACATTCCAGCTATCTCTTGATTGTTATTAATGGAACTCCATGACTTTTATTCCCAACAATTAATTCAACTATTATACTTTTTAAAATTTTTTATGTTCCATTTTCGACCTATTAATTAGTACATTCAACTAGTCAACTAATTGTTCTTAGATGAGTATTTTAAAACTTTTTATTTAAATGAAATTTACCTACTAGTCGATTGGTGACTCCCAATCACTACATTGATTAATTATTTGTCTGCAGTTAAATTTTTTCCTATCAATGCCGTGAAAGTTTTACTATATAAAGACAAATTTACTTTCTTTTCTCCAATTCCTCTTCTTTCTTTATCACAAGTAGGAAAGGTGATAAAGAAGTTGACATCGGCTCCTCTTTTGGTCTTCTCACATCATCTTTACTTATTATTTAGTAGTCAGTTGACGCAGTTAGGTGGTTATTGTTTCTTATAGGTATAAATGGGAAAAAAATATGAAGTGTCTAAAGCCATAAATTGGATTGCTTCAGCTTTAGGAAGGTCTTAAAGTATTTTAGGATTATAAATTTATATTTGCCAATCATGATTATGAAATAAATTTTAAAAAAAATTAAAAAATTTCACCAATAACATTTTTTAAAATAAAAGAAATCCTTTTAGCAGTGACTTATATCATTAAAAGACCTCTTTTAGTGGCAAAGCCAAATTAATAGAGCTTTAATGGTAATTATTGTCACCATTCAAAGTCCTTTTTAATAGTGATACTTAAGGTCACCACTAAAAAAGTGCTTTTAATGATGACTTTGCAAAAACCAAATTAATTGTCACTACTAAATTTTTTTAACAAAGACTTTTAGTATCACTAAATATCATTTTTAGTGACTACTTTTTTATTATCGCAAAAGACCTTTAGTTACAAAGATTTTAGTAACGACCACACGACAACCTTTAAACTTTGATGATAAAACTAAAAGTGATTTTTTTTATATAGTGAGTGTATTACCAATCAACTGGTGTCCTTTTGATCATCAATTAGTGACTTTCAGTGTTGCAACCTAATTCACTTAAAACTTATCAATCAACTAAAACTTAATTGTCAATTGACTAATGACTTCTAATGAGTTACCAATTGGTTGATTATTTACAATATCAATTATACTTGGTTTTGAATACCAATAAACACTTATATCAATGTTTTCTGACATGACTTACTTTAGTTAGGTTGTTTCACTTAATTTTTTCAAAGTATTTCTAACATCATCAAATAATCTTAGTAATTCAATCAACTAATTTTGAACCTTTTTTTAGTGACCAAAAAAAGTAACAATTTCTACAAAATAAAAAATTCAATTTTAATCAAACCTTTACTTTCTTACTAACATTTAATTAGTAGCATTTTATGACTAAATTCTAATTTTAAATCATAACTTTATTAAATATCTATTCTTTATATATAATTAATTACTACATCTGTTTTTTTTTCAGCATGAACATACAAGTAAATTATTCACTTATATGTGTACAATGAAAAAAAAAAAAAGGATAATCAACTTATGTGCAAGATGAAATATTTTGAATGACAATAAATTAATTTCCTAATTACATGCATTTCAATTTTACTATATGGACAACTTCACCTTCGATTTTCTCAAAGAGGAAGTAGAGAACATTGAAATTTTGAGTGTGAAAATAAAGAGATGCGCCATGAGTGTTTGGGTTTTTGACTAATATTACAGGGACTTTTTCAATATTCGAATTCTTCAACAACTAAGTTTTATAAGTTAAATTTAGAGGGAAAAAAAGAGAGGCATGTGTCATCCTCAAGGACGATGACACTTTAAGAGTGAAAAAAAAATTGCATCATGCATTATTATCATAGACAATGATACAAGTAAAGCCGTCAAATGAGCCAACCTAGCCTATGGTGGGCCAACCCACTAGGGGTCATGGGTTAGACGGAAAACCTATTTGGTTAGACAAGTTGAAATTCTAAACTTGGCTCACTAGGTGTGTTAAACGAGCCAACCCATTCCACCTACCAAAAAAAAACCTCAATCAACCTATTGTAAGGTCCAAGAAGTAGATTGGGTCTACCATGTACCCAGTTTTACAATAAGCAATTACGAAATATATTTATATGCAAATCTTTCTTTCACCATATTCCCAACCTATAAGGCTGTGATCTTCCATCAATGACTACAATAAACATTTCTTCTATATGAAGTCTCTCTTTTTGTTGTTTATTATTGTCTTCTCCCTAAAATGCCCCTACCTTGTCATTATGTTTACAAACCAAACCCTTTATAACTTCGATTACTAGATCTGAAGAAAGAAAAAGAAGAAGAAGAAGAAGTCAAAAGTTGAAGGTTGTAGCAAATCTTGTAGCTCTTGAAGAATTCGAGGTTATTGTTTTTACTAGAGGTAGCAGATCTTGAAGAAGTCAAAAATATTGTAGCAAACATTGTTGGAAGTTGTAGATCTTACATGACCTACAACAAAGTTTGAAGGTTAGAATGAAGGTTGTCGAAAGTCAAAAGTTGAGGTTGTGTCTTAGGTTTTACAACTGAGTAGTAATGGACTCATGGGCTAAGAAGGACCTAGAAGGAGTAAATTAGCTCAGTGAGATTTCTGCATCTTAGGTTCTACAACTAACAAAGCTCAACAACTTTTGGGTAGTGTTGTTTTTCATGTGTTGGTTGGGTTTAGTTGTTTAGGAGATTAAAAAAAAATTAAACAAGCTAGCTTGTGAATTATGCAAACTAGGCTAGAAATGATCTTACTAAAAAAAAAAAATTCAAGCCATGGCCTAATCCAACCCACCAAATTGGTAGATTAAATGGGCCAAACCTATTGGGGCAACCCATTTTGATAGCTCTGGATGCAAAGTGGCCTTTAAAAAAAAAATACTTCTTTATGCATCATCATCCAAGGCAGTCACATACATTTAGGAAATTTTTTTTTTTTTTTTTTGTCTAAGTCTTGGTCAACAACACACCTTGGAAAATATAAAATAAAATTTGTTGGCACCAACAAATTTAATATTTGCAAGTATATAATATTAGCATATTATAATTAAAAAAATAGCCATATATATGAAAAAAATGCATTTTAGTTCATATTTCCTTTTGGGCTTTGTCAGGCTTTGATTTTTCTTGGTCTGATTTGATTTCCACACTTGTAACCTCAGGAGTCGCACAAAGCCCGCTGTCATATTCTGCTCCTTTCGGTGTATAGAGATCTGAGAATTGCAGGCCAACGTTCCTCTCTGCCTAGCCCACAGCTGAGGTCATCCTTTTTTATCATGTAAATTACTTTTGGAATTGACCCAATCAAACATTACTTTAATGTTGCTGCGTGATATCAGTCCAAAAAGAAAAGGAGGAACAGATTGCTGTGTGATATTAGCCCATGCGTTTTTTTTTTGGGCAGAACATAAGCCCATAGACTAGATCCATATGTCGTAATTAATTACGTTCTATATGTTTTGTGCAAAGTTTTATCAGTAATTCTTTCTTTTCCGTCGATTTTTTTTTTTTATCGCATGCCATAACAGAATAATTTAATTGAACATTTTAGCAGATGGCTAACTTTAATTTGAGCTTAGACCCATGGTTTTCTTTTCTAATAAAACTGAAGTTATTTTTCTCTTCCAAAATCAAGAGGAAAATGATGGTCATTCTAGGGTATTATAAAAAGCTCATCTTCAACTTATTTTCTGAACTTAAATTCTTTTATAAAATATGCATTTAAAAAATATTTAATTATTTTTATTGTCATAATAAAATAAAATCACTATCTTATATTAAAGTCTAACATCAATTTAAATATTTTTATTATTATAATAAAAATAAAATCACAGTTTAATCTCATATTGTATAAAAAATAAATTTCATTCATAATAAATAAAATGGACGAGAGATCAATTTTTATAACATATATCAAATATTAAAGAAGTGAATGATATTTTTCAAATAAGAGCAACATTAAATATAATTTAGTCAATCATAGACTGGTATAAAGAAGGCAAAATAGGAAGAAAAATGGATGAGCACGTGAATCCTGAGTCTTGAGGCGAAGAGGCGAGGGGTTGGAGCTTTAGAGCTTAACTTCGTGCTGGTAAGAGTGGCTGGAAGAGTAGAAAATTTCGCGGACGACCCGCCAAGTTGGGGATGAGGGGTGGCCATGAACAGGGCCTTGATGCAACAATGACGTCGTAAGATAGTCACTCATAGGCCTGTTCGTGTCTCCCTAAGACCAAACATCATGCGCTGTTCATTCTTTGTTCTTTTCTACCCACTACTCTCCCTGATCATCGAGTCATACTCCACACATATTATATCCTCTCATCTCTCTCTCTCTCTCTGTAATGCAACAAATCTTAAATGCATATTTCCTTTCTGTTACTCACTCGCTGATACATAAAACGTTAGATATAAAAATTAAAAAAATAATTTAATATTTTTTTAATAATTAAATAATAATTAATAAATGATATTAAATAATAATTAAACAATAATTAAAAAATAAAATAGGGATTATATAAAATTTTTCATTCTTTTTTTTTTCTATTATTATACCGGCTAGGACTTTAGTACAGCTTAATCATTCCGTATCTCTCCAATGTTGGTGCTCATCATCACAGCCTTTTCTGAGTGGCTCGTACTATCCAGTGCCACTTTCAAGTTACCGGATCTGTAGTAACCCATGTTCTTTACAAATCATATCATGCTGATTTTTCGTACAAATCAAATATCTTGCAGCAACAAGCTGATGCAAAATTCTTAATAATCTCAGTTTATAAGAAATAGATAAATCAAATTAAATTAAGAAAACACATAAACGTATTATACATATTTATATTTATATTTTAGTCTTTTATTCAGGTAGCAGAGCGTGTGTTTTAATGAAAGGACATATTTGTGCAATTGTAAAGTGCAAACAAGAACAAAATAGGAGTTAAATATTGCTTTCATGATAATTAATTTGAAATAACATTATAAAGAATTTATAGGAAACTTTTAAATCAATTTTTTACTTAACTGTTTGGGTGGCAATTTTCTAGGGTTAAGCCATTTTATTCCAAAACAAAGATGAATGGCGTTGTGGATGGGGTGTATAGTTCTCTAACTGCCTAATTACTAGTTGCAGGAGTGACATTGCAAGTGGAATGATCGAAGAGGAATGTGTAAATTTGCAAGTGACGTGCATTTGTTATTGTGATTGTTACGTTACGTTGCAGTAGTGACTCATACTCTGATTGAAAACGAAACCTCATAATGAAGGCCCCCATTGATTGTATTCAGACAGCCGTAGTGCAGCTAGCTCCCTGCATTTTTTTTTTTCACCCTGGGCTCCTATAATTTCTTATCCTCAGATGGGTTGGTGCCCCTGGTCCACTACTAGGCCTTGAGGGTTCATTATATTCATATATTTGTCTAAGAACTTGTTTGAGAGATTGAGCTCTATATTATTGGATAATTTAGAGATTTATGTACAAGGTATTAAAAAATTAGTTTACGCACATTTAAAAAAAATTCAAGAGAACTCAACTTCAAAGAAGTTTAAGCTCTCCATAGTTCCCTTTGTCTAATTTGTCAAATGCTTGGAAAAAAGTCTGTCTTCCTTTTTGTTCTCTGTTTCTTTTATCTCAAAGCACTGAAAATAGAAGAAGAAAAGACTTGGGAAGAAGTTATGGTAAAATTTTGATGGTTATTAACTAGGCAACTATTCCAACAAAACATCATAAAGGAAACCTAATGTATTTGGACAAAGACCTTCTCAATTTCTTTTCTCCTCAATTTTCTGTCAATTTACGGAAAGAAATATATAGAGTGCATAGGATCCATTTAAGTGATAGGTATATCTGAATGTGTCAAGCCACTTAAGTAGTGAGCTCTTCACATTTTGTATCTATTTCTCTTTGAGATCAATAAGAGAATAAAAAAAAAAAGAAATTACAAAGATCCAAACTCTTGAAAAACATAAAATTTAAACTATTCTGGTGTTGCTTTTCCTTATTGATGAAAATATATTTTTTGAACAAGAAATAAATTAATTGAGATTCAGACTATTAATGTTCGTTCTTCAATCTTGAGAGACGGAAATGTTCATAAATGAGAATCCAAATGCTAAGAAAACATGGCATATCATTGATGGAGAAATGTCCTCGCCCAATGCCAATGAATAATGTCGAAGCCACGTGACCGCATGTTCAAGAAACTAAACGTGTGTGTGTGTGTGTGTGTATATATATATATATATGAAAGTATATATATATATATATATATATATATGCACATATGAAAGTAAGCATTTATCATGTTATCGGAAAAAAAATGGACATTTATCACTTGGATTGTGTTTACTGTTTAGTAAGAATGGATATAGAAGGATAGAAAATAGAGAGTAAATTATTATACGCTTATTTAATAAAAGACTAAAAATGATTGAAAAGAAAAAATCTACGCAGAAATTTCTTAAATATATGTATATAATCTTTTTAATACCTTTTGACAAACTTCCTTATTCAAAAGGCAATATATTTTCAAAATAAAAAAATAAGATCAAAATCAAGGGAGAGCGAGATTTTACTCTACTTTTTTTTCATACAAAATATAAAGAAAATTGTATTATTAAAAAATTAAAATAAAACAAATTTCGGTCATTCTATTTCATTTATTCTTTACAAATCATAAATAAGTGAAAATTATAACTCACAAACCTCGTGTGTCTGGGATTTGTTTTCAAACTTTGTTTTGTTCAGATTTTTGGTGTGCAACAAAGCATAATAATGTGTGCTTTATACTCTTTGTGCAACAAGCAAATACCACTCGCCGCTTCTAGATTTGGGTTAACAAAGACAACTAATTGGATTCTGAAAGCTTTTATTGAAATTGAATCATTACATCATGCACATCTAGATATTATTTGCAATTGAAAGTTAGAAAAAGGAAGCAAAGGACAACCCATTGCGTCCCCAAGAAATTGCTTATTATCCCTTTTTGGTCAACGAAAAAATCATGGGAGGGGCCAGGATGCCACTTCCACTAATGACACAAATTAGTGCTCTTCACACTCAACTCATCACATTCAATTTAATCACCGTCTCTTTAACTATGATATAAATTCTAACCAGATACGGGATTCCTTGATTTGCAATTTTAGGGCAAACAAAAACAAAACACCATGGGGGAAAATCTCTTTTTTTGCTTCCTATCATAATCTTGTTGGACTCCTCCTCCTTGATGTTGATTAGTATTTACCCATGAAGCACCGATATATTCAAATATGTTTAACAAAATGTGACATTTTAAATTATACTTAAATATTATATGCGTGTGTGCGTGCATAGGCACATGTGTATGTCATGTTACTTGGCTGTATGATATGTCAATCATAACAAGAAAAGGAAATAGCAAGAAGATATATTGAGGGATAACTTCCCTTACTAATCTCTTGCTAATTAGCAAGAACAATAAATCCCTTGTCAACCCTCACAGTTTTGGAAGAAAGAAATGTGTGAATGGTAACACAAATTTCCACAATAAATTAGTAAGGGATTGATGAGGGAAAGAATCCTTATTATATGGCAAGGGATTGTTTGTGGTTAATACATTGCCACCTAGTAAAGGATTACTAGGCGCTTAAGTTCTTTTGAATTCTTCCATTTAGACAAGGAATAACAAATGATTATTCTCTCACTAAAAAATGTTTGCATTAGCAAAGGAATACTTCCTCACTAATCTCTCAATAAGTGTTTTTAAAATTAAATCTCCTAATCCCTCAAATAAAAAATGAATCACATGCTCTCACTTGCACTCTCACTCTCTCCTTTATCTCTCATTCTCTCCCTTGGTCACTCTTTCTCTTTGACATTTTCATCATTGTTGTTGAGTCATTAGGTTTGCTATGGACTTTCATCTTCATCAATTTTGCCATCTTTGCTACTACATCACCTTTGAGTTCATTGCTCAATAAGTAACTTTTTCCTTTTCATTTCTACTTACTAAATTTGGTTTGCTAGGTTAGGTTTGCTACTTACCATTAATATGATTAATGAATATGAGTTTTTACTTTGTTTGCAATAGTCTACCTATTTGGTAAGTTTGGTCAAAAGTTATGTTTTTACTATAGGATTTGACTCATTATGTTTAACCTTGATTAGGATAGTTTACCTTGATTAACATCTAACTTAGATAGTCCATTTTACTATATAGGTTTGTAATAGTCTATTTTGTTTGGGAATTATTAGTGTAAAATTTTGCTATGAAATTTGATATAAGTGCTCATCTATATGTCTATATTATTGTTCATAGTTTTTGTCAAGACCTTTTGAGTTCATTTCGATGCACAAATAAATTGATTTTCAAATACTGTTCATAATGCTCTATTTCTATTGATTTTTTTACTTGAAATTTCTGTTTTTGGAAAAACCCATGAAGATTTTATAGAAATCTATAGCCAATTATTCATTTTGTCTTACCTTCAAAACATTTTTAATGTAAACAATGTCAAAGTATTTTTAAACCATATTTATTCATGTTATTTTGCATATTTTTACTAGGTAATAGGTGATTAGTTGTCTAGTTTTTTTTAAACATCTAACTCAAGGGAAAATGTGCATGGCTATTATATATAGTTTCATACTCAAGTTTTGATACTATAAATGCCAAGTATTGGCTTAATTTTGGGTAAATCAAGAATTACTCATACTTTGACTACTTTCGTAGCATATAAATACATGAGAATTTAAGTTGTGGTCATCTTGGAGCTAGAGTCTCAAAAACCTACAAACAGGACATACAAAAAAGGCTAATTTGGAGTAAGAAGGGTTTGGCGTCATGACCTTAAAAGCTACTTGAGTTTGCTTTGCTAAATAGAGTAGTCTAGCACTACAGTGCCAATCGTAGATATAGAAGGTGGCATTTTAGCTCTACTTTTTGCAAGATTTGAGGCATATATCTTATTTCCTTCTTTAGGGACATCATTCTAAGCATATTTTGGGTCTAAAGGAGTTGAAAAGTGACTCATAGAGCAAGGGAGAACTAGAGATTGAAGATAAGAGAAAACCATCCTTTAGTTTTCTCTAGTCCTTTTTTCTTTGCATTTCCTTAATGTTGTTGCTATATACTCTAGTTTTGTTGATAGTTTATTGTGTAATGAAGAGCTAAACTTCTTAATTTAAGATTACTATAAACCCCTATATGGATTAGAGTTTTTTTCCCCTTCTTTCCTTATGACAAATGGTACATGTGTGTGTGTGTGTTTTTTCCCCTTCTTTCCTTATGACAAATGGTCCATGTGTGTGTGTGTGTGTGTGTGTGTATGTTTATTCAACTCTTTACTTCATACTTTATAATTGATTGGCCACCAATTAGAATGATTTGTTATTATAGTTGAACATGGAAAAGGGATATTGGAATTAGAACTTGAGGCGTGTTATGTGATTACATGAAGCTTGCTAAGATGAGTAGATGATTTTGCTAATGAGATAAGAATATATACTTATGAGTCTCACATAGCTAGATTAGGAATTGTGCTATTGGATGTTTGCTTGGTCTGATTTCATAAGGGATTGTGAAGTTAGTTAACAATACACCTATATGAGATTTAGAAAAATGCTTATAGGTGAAGTTAAACCTTAAGCTAGCATATATCAAATTAATAGCAAGGTAAAGAGGATTAAGTTGAGTCTCTATAAAATACTTAAGAGATTAATAATCCTAAATTCCTCTAAGTACCTGGTAATCCAAATTCACTTTTGTATTCCAAGTTTTACAAATTTAAATTGATGTTCGCACATATTTGTCATTAACTTGCTCAATTTAAGTTAAGTTGTAAATCTTAGTACTTGATAGATTTTTTACAATAAATCCTTATGGAAATGATCCTTTATTTGTTATTCTATTATTGTTGTATGCAATACGTATACTTGTAGGTAATCATATTTAGTTAGTAACAAGTATGCTACTTTTACATCAAGATTATGATTTTACCAATCTAATGCCTCTATCTGTATTAGTGATTGTTTCCATCACAATTTTGCTTTTCCCATTGATATTTGAAAATGCAATCATATGGGCATGGGTGACTTTTGAAATTACCTATAGATAGGTTCTATAATAGCACTTAAATTTACAACATGTTCATTGAAAATGAATTGTCTAAGAAATAAAATGAAAGAATTTGTTCATTTGGTCATATATTAATTATTAGGAATGGAACTTTACATATATTGAATTATTGTACATCAACTGTAATTGTTGGCCCAAGTATTTCATAAAGGCCTAATATAGTCCAAATGTTTGATGATAACAAATGCAAAATCAGAGCTTTTATGTAAAAAAAAAAAAACCTAATTTAATGAAAAAGATCAAAGTTTTTAAACAAATCTAGTGCATTGAATTAAAGCACAATTACTTTTAGTCAAAAACATAAAAGAAATGGGGCACCGTGCAATGAGAACAAAAGTATAATAATATATTTTTATTCTTCCATATTGTTTGCAACTACAAAACGTTGCTTGCTCATCATCTCACTTTATAAAAGGCATTATAATACAATTTTAAAAGTTTGTTTTTCATCTATACAGAGCATTAAATAGCATTTATTGAATTGGAAAGCTTGGCTTCTCCTCCATCTCTCTCTTGAGCAAAACACAAAATTGAGGAAAAAAGAAAGAAGAAACAATTTAAATACTACAGTTACTTTTCTTTTAATTAAGTTGAAAGCTAGTTAAAAGTAGCTATCATTGAGATGCTCCTTAAAGTACATTAGAGAAGAATAAAGTCTTATTCCTCAATGGCTTGTTGGTTGGTGAAGTTTATAAATCCAAAGAAGTTAAAATGAAGAAATATTAAAGCAAAAAACAAAGCATTAATTTCTTTTGCACTTCACTTCATCTCTCATTCTTGTTAAGCTTAGTTTCAGGTTATTGTTACTAATGAGAGTATTTATTAAGCTTTTATTGTATTTCTTTCTAAATGGTTCATAAACTCTTCATTTATTTTGTAAAATCTCTTCTAGGTGAGTAGAGAGTGAGTTAAGAGTAAGCGTGAGAGAAAAAGCCTATGTATATTAGTTTGAAATGAGTTAAAAAATATTGTATTGAAAGTTATTACAATAAAACCCTCTTTGTTGTATTGGTAATGTTTGTGAAGGAAATCCCTTAACGTTAAAGGGACTATACATAAGCTTAGTCATGAATGAGGATAAACTTTCATATTATCTCTTTCTTTTTTTCATCTCTTCTTATTTACTATTTTAACTTCCAATTAACTAATTTTAGTTGTATTCAACTAAAAGTTATTATTAGTACTTTTCTTTTTAAGTTTTAGCCAAATTATACTCGTTTAGTTGGCTATAACTTGACTCCTTGATTAAATTTGCATAACTTATTGAAACTTTTCTTTCTACTAAAAAACACTTATTCACCTTCCTTTAGGTATATTCTTCAATAATCAATAGAACATCATGTTATTGATAAGAGCTCAAGGAAATAGTTATCCATATTTAAAATTTAAAGAGTTTAGATAACTTGTATTTAAATAGAATAAATTCTTCAAATATGCTACAAGATCAATACATATAGTTGTTGTTCATATCTTTTATATGAAGAGAATATATATAGTTAAGAGCACTGCAAATGAGCTCTAATTAGTAACCATGTATTTCTAGGCAATTGGTCTAGGATGAAGCATAGAAGCTTTTCTTACTTTCAAAAATCAAAGTTATCTACACCACTCTTTAATTAGCTACTAATCTCTATATTAAGGCAATTATTGAAGCAAACACTAATTATGAGTCTAGTTTGATCCAAGAATAATTAATAAGAATAATTTTTTTGTAAGACTATAAAGTTTAATTAATTTCATTAAATTACAGCAACCTTTTCATTGTATATATTCAAGATAACATATTACCCAATCTAATAACAATAAAAATGATCAAAATTTTATTAACAATAACGACAATAATGTACTACCTAACCTAACCCCCTATGTAGTTAAGGCCTTATCCACAGTCCTTTCAAAAAAAAAAAAGTTATGAGATGTCCCCTATTTTGCTTTGCATAAAAGAACTTATGTGAGTTTTAGCATACTTCATCACTATATGCATCATTCTTATGGTAAATATTTGATCTAAACTTGGAGGAAGTTCTAATTTGATTTACATGGTAACACTTTAATGAAATTCTAGGTGATTTCCTATGCATATGAATTAGTTTTATGGAGTTCTGATTTTAAAAGTTCTGCCATAAACCCTTGCTATCCTACGTGATGTACTAGTTTCATTCTAAGATTAATAATTTGTAATGTGACTAATTTGGGTCCAATTTTACTCATCTGTTCAGGGAGTATTACTTTCATGGTTATACACTAATTTAGTTTTACTTATCAATTTATTAGCTATTCTTTTTTAATCTATACAATCATGCCACTTAATTAAAGGTAGAAATGCTTGAAAGAGGCTGGAGCCAAATGAAAGTAAGCATGGCAAGTCCCCTACCCCACATACCTTTGACCATTTCACTCCACATATGTTCGAACCACCTACCCCATATATCTCTAACCAATCTACCTTTATACCCACCAACTACTGTTATTCCAATGGGAGGTCTTTCTAGGCTTGCTTCTACTACGATGGCTCCTCTTTCTATTAGGGCGTTACCTTTTTTAGTTGGACTATCTTCTTCTTCTATAAAGCGAGAATTATTAATTTGGTTGGCCTTTAAAGATCTCTCTTAAGTATTTCTATGAGATATTATTTTAATTTACAATAGTAATTCATCATTAATGTTTCACTTTTATTGTAGGATCTAATTCGAGCCTACCTAGATCACTATGTGAATTATCCACTAGGTGCTAACTCAAATGCTATATGCATCTCTTAAATGGAAGTGCTATCCATAAGACACAAAGGGTGCCTTATTTGCTATGTTCATGGTATGTAATTAATGTTATTTAATTATATCATTAATTATTCTAATTTAATTGACATTTATTATTTGCTTTTATGTTTGTAGGCCACATATTTCTTTGCCATGAAGCAAGAATAGTTGTTGGCAAGGAGTGTATGGGACAAGACATGTTAGGACTAATACTTCAACATGTTGCACAATGCAAGGAAGGTAACCATGAACATGGTCAACATTCGAGAAACCCGAGGTCTAACTCTATTGAGCACACATGCAAAGGTTTGGAATGGTCTCCTAGACATTTGGGCATAGGATGATTGGCAAAGCACCTTTACGACTATGAAGAGGAAAATGCTTCTACGCCTGAGACCCTTGTGCATACTAGCGAGTCTATCAAGTTCACCAATCAAAAGAAGAAGAAGGTAATTAATTTTATTAGTTTTTCTTTCATTCCAAGTTGCTTTAATTTTTTTAGCCATTAAATCCAAATCAACTTGTAAGAGGACGATTTAAGTAGGATATTTGTGCCAAGAAGGGTACAATGTGACCTGCAAGAAGAAGCATACTAAGCAATACGTTTCAAAGCACTTAAGGCAATTTATCTCTAGTTATCATCACCTATTATTTATGTTTCTCAACTTGCTATTATTTTAATAGCTAACTATCTTCTAAGTGTGTGTTCAAAAGATTCTTGACACTAGAACGACCCAAAAATATTAGGAAAACTATTTGACACATTCTTCCATTGACTTAAGTGTGTGGAAGGAAGCTATTAGCATGAATAGAAAAAAAAAAAAAAAAGCATCCACAGCCTAAGTAGCCTTAGCTTCAAAGCACCTCAATCAAAATCTATAACAAATCACTCTAAATCCTACCCCTTTAGCAAGATTAGGTGGACGCTGCATTGGCCTCGGTCATCACAACCATGGAGTAGCAATTAAAGAAGCATATGGTTCAACAAATGCACATCATTTTACAGGCATTATCAGGTGTTACTGGCTTCCATTTAAAAGTCATTATAGAATTTGCTTTATTGTGATCAATAGCACCATGGCTTGCAATAGCAATTGGTTAATCCAAGTCATAAGTAAATTTTGCTTACACTAATAAAGCAAGAGAGGGATAGGGATGAAGGGTGTCAAAAAGAAAATTTGGATGCAACAGCAATTGGCTAATCCAAGTCATAAGTAAATTTTGCTTACACTAATAAAGCAAGAGAGGGATAGGGATGAAGGGTGTCAAAAAGAAAATTTGGATACAGATGGCTAATTTTAAGTTTTTTTTTTTTTTTATTCTATACTAGATTCACAATTATTTTTAAAATATTTATTTTTATTTAAATAATATAAATTTTTCCTTGCATTCAATTGCACCATGTTATTGTTATATATAGTTTGTCAACTTACTAATTTATGGAAAATGAAAAATAAAAGATAAAAAAAATTCAAGCAAAGCATTGGATTCCCTTGCTAAAAAGTAAAAAAAATAGATTTCAGTGAAGGATTGTGTTAAATGGGTGAAAATGACCTAAAATTAGTAAGAGAAAATTGCCGCCCGGGGGAGGGGAGGAGGGGGGGAGGAAATTCCGTTGCGATATTTCAGCAAGGGAATTTAATGAGGGTTTAGGAAAGGAAGATTTCCCTTGCTGATTAGCGGCAAAGGACAAGTTCTTTGCTTTTCCCTCATTTAACCCTTGCTGAGCCATGTAAGCGATGGAATAACCAAGAAATTTTTCCTTACTAAATCCACAATTTCTTATTGTGAATGTTCTATATTTATGTCAATATAAGTTAAAATCCCAATGATATACTTGACATTCAAGGAGAGGCAAAGTCTAACCCAAAAAATTACTTTAAAAGATAATCGTGTAAAAAAAGCTATTTATCCTACTCCCCAAAGAATCTCTCTAAGCAAAATTGATCACCAAGAGAGACTGTATGTACCAATCAAAGGGAGAATGGAAACCTTGTACATAAAAAATAGAGTCTTAAACTCAATCCCTTTAACTAGCTGAGCAAACCCAATTGGCCCCTTTTCCTCAATATCGTTGATTCGTAATTATTTTGTTTTGGTCTCTGCGGAGTAGACTCGGCCAGAACTGCTTTTTCAAGCGTTTAGCTCTTTTCCAAGGTAAATCACATATGGAATAAATTATTGATTGTCAATAGGACGATATCAAAATTTTTACCTGGCCAGATCAGGAACAGTTCCGTTCTCGATCCGGCAAACCACCTTAATGAACTTGATACCCACTTGGACTACTTCAAAAATTTTATCTGGAATCAGTTCCTTTTCTACGAAGAACACTCGGATACACAAACGTTACATTAAACAAGATTTTATATCTCTATCGAACCAAGCCTTCTGTCTATTATCAATACATTAACACAAATTGCTTTTTTGACTTGAAAAACCACATAAACGTGTGGGGTTGGTTCACGCAGATAATAGACCTATCTCTAAAGTAAGGGGATGGGGACACATGAGCATTATGTATAGAGCCTACTTTGCATGCCATCGAGTTGTGGATTGATTGGTGATTGGTCCCTTAAGCATTGAATCAATATATATATACACTAATGCCAATTTTGCCCAGTACTAATAAAGATGAATCAGAATGCCATTTCTGCTTTTGATTAATTGTGGCATTCCCTTCCTTTTCTTATCACTGTCTGCTATCTCTTTCTCATCAGTTTTAACGTCTTCCAGTACTGACAGTGATAGTGCCGGATACACCATGCTCACCATCTCCATTTTTACCTTGAGTCACCATCTAATACATAATTATATTAATGCATTATAATCCTATCGTTAATGGTTCGTGAGCGAGAGAGAGAGAGAGAGAGAGAGGCTTTCAGCATCAGCATTTGTTAGTGGGATCAGTATCAGTAAGTACCTAACTTCCTCAATTCCCCGAGACTGCTTAATTATTCGTGGGATTGTTGTTGTTTATATGCTGCTCTTCGAAACTAGCCAATCCAACAATGACAAAATCCACCAAATCAGCTTTTTATTTATTTCACATATATTTGAAAAAAAAAAGAAAAAAAAAGATCACTTATGCTTACAATTATTACGCTTTCTCTAAAGCGATCTTGTCATCTTATGAGTGATTCCCTTTCCAGGGCTCTTTGGTTGTTGTTGCAGCTCTCCTTTTCATGCTTATTTATATCATTATTTCCTCTGTGTGTGTGTGTGTGTATATATTCATTATTGATAGTAATAACAAATATATAATTTTAACCTCAACAATTAAAGTTTATATAATAATCTGTTTGTGATTTTTCCCTTTTATTATTACTGAAATTATTAATATTTCTTGTCCCATGCAGCATGCATGTGTTGTTTTCCTGAAGCATATAGATATTGTATGCCAGTTAGTGTTTTTCCTTGTTTAAATTATTCTGGGAACACAAAGTGAAAGTATATTATATGTGATTAACTTTAAAAATAGAAAGAAAAAAACTTTGGAAAAAGCCACTTAAATGAGTCTTTCCTTCAAAAGAAAAAGGAACAAATATTATTAAGCACTCTTTCCTCACATTTTTTGTTGTTTGGTGATAATAGATTCCAACAATTTTCAGGCAGGCAGCCCTGCTTTACCAATTAGGTTTGCATCATTTTCTAGCCTCTGATTATAGGGTTTTCTTTTCCATTTTTTATTAATAGTAGTTATTAATCAGGTGGCCCATTCATAGGCTTCTTATATATAGCTCTTCCGTCAAGTGCCTTATCCTCTGTTTATTTTATTATGTATTATCAAAAATACTGTTAACGAACATAAATGATTAATTTACGGTATGGCCCAATCCCTTTGCGTAAACTGTGAATTTGGGCCCGTCACACTACGATTTATTCATTAGAAGCAAAATAGAGCTGCCTGAAAAATTAGAGCAGCGCCACGAAGCTATTATGGTTATGGCAAAACCAAAAACCCCACTTCAAAAGTAATTATCCATTATTTTACAAACCAAATGATTATATTGTCACTAATCCCGCCATTAGATAGTAAATATTTCACCTTAGACATAACTAATCAGATTCAAGGACACACACACACACACACACACACACACACACACACACACATATATATATATATGATGAATTAAGAAGAAATGCCACAAGAACATCAAGAATTTTATAAATGGATTTAAAGGGGTAAAAAACGCACTTTCATCTACAATAGAGTTGGGAAAGCACCGTAAAAAGGAAAGCCGCAAGGATATGCATCCTTATCATTCATTTCCATGGTCGAGCTACTTTCAAGCTTTTATTGATCTTTGACTCACTTTATCTTTTCATACAAAGTTTGTATGACCATGTCATAATTGTGCACAAGTCCATCCCATTTGACAAGCTTTTCTTCCCTTGTCAATAATATCACATCAGAACTTTTGCACGCGTTATAAAATTACATTAAAATTTATTTGTCCTATCTTTAATTTATACTTTCATAAATAATTGTTTTAAATTTTTAACAGTTTCAGTCCATTTAAAATTTATAAAAGACCCTAATTAAAAATATATTACCTAATTTTAAAAAATTGAGAGAAATTCAACTTAGCGTGCAATATGTAATTATTAAATCAAATGCTACCAAATTTTCATTTCAGCCGATTTTTTAAAGTAAATTAGTTGAATTATTTATCACGTATTGAAACTTTAAGTGAATAGAATTAAAATCATGTCAACATATTTGTTAAATAATGAAAATTAAAAGATTATCTACTTTTTACCATATAAATATAGATTTCCACTCATTAGTGGAAGTTGAGTCGAAATGCATTCTTTAGGGTGGTGGGTTTTGCGGTTACAAACCATATTACTAGACAATTTTCCTGTAAGATTAAGGGCTAATCAAAATTTTTTACGTCATACATATAAGTATAACACAGGGAAGTATATATAATTATTGATGATTACAAAAATACTGTCAGAGGAATGGCATTCCATTGAGGGATAGAGAGAGAAAGAGAGACAAACGTGTAGTTCACTTAATCTCATTTATTATAGACGAAACAAAGTGGGATTTGGTTTAGATTTGTATGTCAAATCTATGGTTCCTTCTTATCCTATTGGTAGTGAGATAAGCTAATGTGAGTGCGTAGATTATTAATGAAGGCTTGACAATGCATTTAGACGCATGGTCATGGTATCGTGTTTGTGTGTGTGTACATATATATGTATATATTATTGGAAGGAATATCGTATCCCAGTTGTTCTTTTAGCTTGTCCGTGTGGTGGTGGAAGCTGACGTCTAACGAGGCAAAGCGCGTTCCTAAAGAGGGCCCAAACAACTTAAGTGGAAGAAAAACGACATGAAGATGACCACCGTTCAATTGTATCTTGAGATGAGAGTGCAGACACAAAAAAATTATTTATTATAAATTTTGAAACGATAAGCTGATGAAAAACTTAACTTCTTCGGAATTCTCGCCCTAATTGGAACATGCATCCTTCCTCCTCATGCCTTGGTTTGGGACCCATTTATGTACCTTGCAAGGGATTAGAATTCAAACTTTTTTTTTTTGAAGTTTTGGTATTTGCTTTAAAGTAGAAGTTTTTAAAATCTTCGTCAATTTTGAAGTAATATATAATTTCTTTCTTATAATTTATTTTTAAATTAATTTTTTCTGATTTGATTTGAAGTATATCATTTAGTCTCTAAATAATTTGTTCTCAAAATTACCATTTAATCATTTTATATTATGTTCGTCTTAATTTTAATAAAAATAATTACATAAATGCTAGAACAATAAATTATATTATTGTTAAAAGTATATTTTATTTATACACCATATAATTTTATAATGTTCTAAAGCTATTACGAAAATTAAGTTACTCTATAAAAATTAGAATTGCCCATTTAATCACAAAAATCACCTTATCACGCTGTAAAAAAATTAAAAATATTTAAGATATATGAAAAATATATTGTTTTTGGTAAAAAGATATAATAAGAATAGGCTATTCTAACACTACTAGTGAGGTGCGGATGGCATGTGCATGAAAAAAAAAACGAATATAATTCATCATTTTAACATTTACATGATTATTTTAAATAAATGATAATAAAATAAATCTTAAGACTATAATAAATTTTAAACTACAATATAAAGTAATTTTGAACCAAATAATTAACAAGAATAAACTATAATTTTTTTCCTTATTTTTATGCATCTAAGCTAAACTTAATTTATATTGTAATATATTTAGTAAACATTATTGTCAAACTTGCAAGTTGACTTGTCAAGTTTATCGAATTATATTTTCATCCAAGAAAAATATGTCAATTTGTTTGTAGACTCCAAATCAAAACAAACTTAGATAAATTCAGTTTAATCAATATTTTAGGGACGAGTTAGGTGAGTTGGCCCAAACTTGTGAAGCCAGTTAAAAAAATTCAAAGCCCATTCAGTAGCAACAATATTTTTTAGAAGTGTGGCAAAGAAAAAAGAGCAATCAAAGTTGTGCCTTAGCCTTATGGAGATGGGTGCCTAAAACTTAAAAGAATTACAATTGGTATTCTCAACTTATATATGTTGTAATTATTTTAGATGTGAATATAATTGGAGTGATTTCGAGTTGACAAGTAATTAAATTTGATATAAATTACTTTATTTTTTCATATTCACTTTCATTTTATTAGAAGGTTAGAATACTTATATGAACCTTTTTATTTTGTTTAGATTCATACAAAGAAAAGAAATCACCTAAACCAAAAAGAAAAAAGATAAACAAGTTGGTATTTGTGAGATGTAATTTGAAATTAAGAAGTAAGCAAAATAATAGAACTCATGTTTATGACTTTGATAATATTCTTGCTAATGATGATTAAATAAAAGGGATGAGAAATGGAGATAATGTGGAGAAAGAAGATAATAAGATTCTTCGACCTATTCAAGTTAATGAGAATATTGTTAATTTTACTCTTAAGCCAATGATAAATATCAATGGTGAGGATCATTTCGTGGTTAATTTGAATGATGATAATCTAAGTGGTGATACTTTAAACAAATGACAATGAAGAAGAATATAAGATGATGATATTGATGATAATGATGATAATAGGGATGTAGATAAAAATAACGGTGGTGACGTAGATAGAGATGATGGTGGTGATGGTAAAAAATCTAAAGATGATGGAAATGATGATAATTGAACTTTTAAATATTTTTGTTGAATTTATATTTATATTTTTGAGACTTAGTTATGTTGAATAACTATTTATGTATGAATTTTATTAAAATTTTTATATTGAGAACTATGGAATATAAATAAATTTATCTTGAATTAGTATGATTTGAATTGCATTTGAACAAATTTCTTGCTTTATATATATATATATATATATATATGCATATTTTATATTTTAATAATTATATATTAACAGAGATAAGAATTTATGTTATGAATTTATATTACAAGTTTACCGCTCTTTTACAAATTTCCCTGAACCTATGAGATCTGTAACTTTACATGAAAAGTTAAGTTTATCCTTATTACTTCCTCCAAATAATAAGGCCTTTTATATATGAACACAATTGAAGTAGTTTCAACAGGTAGGTTGCTAACTGAAATCAGATCACTTTTACAGACGTACTCTATAAGCAAGGCCAGCTCCAATTCCAACAAAACCAAAAGGATCATCAATGAAGGAGCCATTCAACAGATCGGGACGTGGAAACACTGCCCACACGTCACCCATAACCATTTCCCTCTTTCTTTCTTCTTCATATTTACCACTCCTATTATTCACACCAGCACCTCTCCAGAAGTTATCATATAAAAATAGTTTATATCATTATAAACCATCCTTTGCATTGATACAGGGAGGAACAGAACCAAAAAAAATAATCATATAGGAGGACAGAATGTGCCATACCATTCTTTGGGAGACAAAAAATTAAATTTTGTACATAGTAATAAAAAATTGCTAGTCCTTAAATTATACAAGATTCTTCTTTATCATGCAAAATTTAATTTGTTGAGAGGGCGCACGACTACTCCTAATCCATCAAACATGGATCCGTCCTTGGGTACAAGGTAATCTCTTAAATTTTCAGAAATTAACTCTACACTATAAAATTATGGATACATCAATAAATTAAATTCGGGTATCTTACATCCATATGAATTATGTGTTACAAAATAAAATGTAAATAACTAGACTCCTAAACTAGATGATAATAATATAGGTCGACTAGTGACAAATTAAATTTTTAAAAATTTTAATTTAAAACTTGAAAAAATTTTATGTATTGCCTGACATATATATTTATATTATAAATTTAATTTATTTGTTTAATAAATTATTATTATTATAATAATTTATATTAAAGTTAATAATACGCTTTAAACACTATCCTATCCTTGATACCTATAATTGGAGACGCACAATCACGGCGGATGCTGGCGTAGCGGCATGCATGCGCCGCCGTTTTTGGATGGCTAAAGCCCATAGCATAAAGAATCTTGAATCCACGTCGGAAACAGAGTTTCCACGTACGTGTGTGTGTGTTTGTGTGTAGAGCTGTTACGGGATGCTGATCCAGTGCGCAATGATTGATCTGTAGCCCATACTATTGATAGCTCGAGTTTTTTAAGAGTTTAATTTTGGATAATTTACTCTCTTTTTCCCGTAAAAATATCTAACGTATAAGAATATTTTAAATTTGGGTCTTTAATTAGATTAAATTCTTAATAATTAAGCAAAAAATAATCAAAATATATTTATTTCAAGTAAAAAATGTAATATAAAACATATATAGAATAAATATCTTGAGTCATAAAATAAAACTTTATCTTTATAACATTTTTCTTCTCACTCAAAATATAATATTTGCAAAATAATAGGATTCACACAAACTCAATGCTTCTAAAACCAATTGAAGAGAGAGATGGGAGTTTTACTTTTATACATAATTTTCATGATTCAATTTGTCAAAGAGTCATAACCTTTTTATTTTTCTCTTACATTTAAAAATTCAATTATTAATGTCATTGAGTAGAAGACCATTCATATACATGTATCACCATCAGAAATACCAAAAGATTCATTAATTTTGATTAATGTACGTCCTGAAGTTTAATATAGATATATGGCTTTAACCAATAAACTATATCTAATTATTAGTGATTATAGATATCATATGACCTTTTATATTTTGCAACTTTTCATATAGAATGTGTTTTCATGTGGGTGCGAAGACCACATTAAACTTATCGTAAAAATTTAACATTTAAATTACACTTTATTTTCTAAAACAAATAAATGTGCTATATTTAACTCTTTTGTAATAAGTGATAAATTAGAATTATATTTATTTTGGCCATAATGCCCTATATCTATAATTTATATAACATAACAAGTATTATATATATTACCAATATAAAATAGTTGAATTTTTAATTTAGCAAACTGGGAAATTATTTGATAAAAATTATTAAAATAATACCATTCACAAAATAATTCTTTTCAAATTTAACTGATCTATAGATGATAATTTAATTTTATGAAAAAAAATTTGTATTAAATATATTATAATAAATATAAATATTGCCTTAAATTTAATGAAATTTTAGAATAAATTAAATTTATATTTTTCATTAATAAATTAATTAAATTAAATTAAATTATTAAAAAATAATTTCAATAAATCATATTTTTAATAAAAATAATATTATATTCTTGAAAATGATTTGGTCATATTTTAGTTTAATAAATGTATATTTTTAAAACAAACAAGAAGAAATTATAATTTGGAAATTCTTACAAAAAATAGAGTAATCTATCTTTAAATTTTCAACTAAACATTAATCTATCTGTAAATTTTCAACTAAACATTATGTTTTAAAATTTTATAAATAATAATAAAATATTGTTTATTATAAATCATAAAATAATCTAACAATTCAAAACTGATCTACCTCCCAGAGAACCCTTGATCTCATACCCACCTAATCCACATTTATCTTACTTGAATGAGGAGTAATCCTTTCATATGCTACTATATAATTGTACAGTTAAGGTTCAGATTGAATTTGCATATTAGCCTCACGTATACAAATTCAATCTGAACGCTATATATTAGAATCTTTCGCTAAATGGGCTCCATTCTTAAATAACATGATGTCATGTGGTCCAAACCCCAAAGAGAGGCGTACGGCCACAGGATGCCCCCGCATGTAAGATTGGCTTTTTTTTTTCTGTGGCAATATAAATTTAAATGGTTTAAAATATTTTATGGATAAGACACACCAAGCGTTCTATTACAGAGGAATCCACTTTTGGGAAAATATTCCAGTAGTGCAATTCTTAATTGTGAAGGAGCAAATCCGAGGGCTCCCAAGTAGGAATCTATATATTTAGGATATTAAAATTTGATAAAAATTAAATTCAAAGGAATCCTTATTAGTTTTATTTAAGAGTATGAATCTTGCACATTAAATTGGTATTAATAAATATTGACAAGTTCTTCGTTAATATACTATGTATTACGATAAGATTAGCATTGGACACGCTAAAAATGAGGCTTCTGGCTACAAACGATAATCTACTTAATTAAAGTCACCAGAAACATTTTTAAAATTATCTAAAAGATAAATATATATATATATATATATATATGCGCGCGCGCGCGCTAAAGCCACCCTATACATATTGAATGATGAATGGGAGCAATATTATAAAGTAAAGAATAGTGGAAAATTACAATATTTAAAAATGCATGGGCAGCTACTTTATTAGGTAATATGATCAAATAAACGGGGACAATAATAATGAGGTACAATGATACAAGTTACTCAAAATGAGAGCACATTAGGATGCAATGATGGAATGAGGAAACATCTTATGGAGCATCTTTTCATTCCTAGTTAATTACCACTCACTCCCACTCCTATCCAACTAATTAATTAATTTAGAGCCTTGTACGTAAGATTCATTCCCCCAAATAATACCGATATATTAATTTTTATCATTTTTACGATCATGTGAGTTTTGTGGGCAAAAGAAAATGAAAGAAAATGGAGAGGGAAAAGGAGGAATTGAAGGGTTCTTACTAACTACTTAAAATCAAAGAGAAAATAAGGAAAAAAAGTTACTAATTTAGTTATAAAATACAAACTATCTACCAAATTATATGTTGTTAAGGTGCATATATATTTGTCGCTCATCGAAACATACTTGTCCATTAGTCTCCATCAAGGGTCGTTGTACGCAACACCAATTCACTGAATTATCCCAAAGGAACAAGGGATCCAATCGCAATGATTTCTCAAATATTTTCTATCATCATTATTAACACGTAATAAAATTAAGAGTTTTTTTTTTTTTGGGGATCTCTATAAAGAACCATAATAAAAGTGCTCATGGGCACTTCTTTTTATTTTTTTTCTTTTTCGATCTGCCGTAACTTAATTTACTTAAACTTATAAATTAATATTTCATTTAGAATGAATATTTTGATATATACAATTTTATTGGTATAAGATTTATAATATATTACTTTTTATTTATAATATAATTATTACATTTATAGTTATGATTATTTTATTGCAAAAATATAATGATAAATCACAATTTGAACCGTTTTGGGCTGATCAACCCGTCTCTCTAACCCACTGCTCCGACAATTATTGTAAACGCTTTATAAACTATTCTTTAGAAGTTATAAGTCGTGTAATAACTGAATAAACATTCTTAACAGTTGATAGACAACTTGTCACTAACTCGCCATTTGTGAGGATATTTTGCCTCGCTGTCTGTACAAGGTTTCTCACTCCTAGATTTCAGGTACACAATTCTTTTTGTACTGTTATTCTATCTAATTTGTTTCAAACACTATTCTAACTTGAGCATTAGATTGCGAAGCAAAGCTTTGCTCCCTATCGCGACTTGCAAGTCTTGCCCCACTATTTTATCATCATCTAATTTAGAGATCATTCATCATATGATTATTCAAAAAATAAATTTAAAAACCAAAAATAAAGCATGGCATCTAGAGAAAATATGATGCTCAAAAAGTATTTCTTTTAGAAGTTGAGTGCTATTATTGGAAGGGTGTGGGTTGTACCATGTTTGCACGGTGGGAAGTAGATAGCTAAGGACTAGATTTCTCAAAAGGATTAAAAATCTCAAGCACACCCAGGTGGGAAAATTTATAATTAATTCCCCTATCCCTTATCGAAGTTCCATTTCATTTTTCTTTCTTGCCAAACGTCCAAGGATCATATTCTTTTGATCATATGACATTTCACATGACCAATATGCCTCTGGGTGCGCTTTACTTTACTATATAATCCTGCGTAAGTAAACAAATTAATCAGAACTCAAAAAGAACGCAACGTCGCCTTTTGGCTTTTGGAAAAATAGTGGTATTGCCTAACTCTCTCATGGTCTTCCCACTCGGGCCCCATAATTTCTTCTCATCTAAAATCACCACATTACTTATCTAAATCAAATACACCTCTCTCTCTCTCTCTCTCTCTCTCTCTGAAATATGGTGAGTTATTTTCAAAATTTGTTGGGCTTAATTTCTCTTTTTAATTGACAAAAAGACATATTTTCTCATATTTTATTTTAAATTTTAGAGCAAATACATTTTTTTATGTAATAAGAATATCTTCAAGGCAATTTTAATATCAATTGAGATTAAGTTTTTTCTTGGACGATTTTAAAGGATGCACCTCTCTTATTAGTTCTAATGTATTTTAGAGAATAAATTTTTTTAAGTACTAAGCTTAAAGTTTAAATCCAAGTACGTAAAGTAAAGAGAACACTTCTTTGACCACTAGCAAATATTGAATAAATAATATTTAGTCTTGTAGTTCTAAGATTTTAGTTCATAGATTTATATTTCTTAACATGAGTTAGTCCCTCTATCAAAATTTATAACTCCCCTATACTTCAATATATTAATTAGATTAAATTATATTATCCATTCAGTTTAAAGAATTATATATATAAAGTAAATTATAAACTTTGAAAAACTAATGCGTATAAACAAAATAAATCCAAAGTTAAGGCCTGAAAAAGCATATTTTTCAGTATTCAAATTATATATTTATTATAATTAAAATACACAAAATATTCCAAAAAAATCCAACCCAATTTATTAAAGAGATATACAACGTCCTTGTACTAGCTAACCCTTTCTAACTCCACCCTCTCTGGTCTCTATATATACCTTTCCACCCCGTCGTCCACTTCTCAACCCATTTTCATTTTGTATCGATCCTCAGCATAATATTAACTCTCTTTCTTCTTGCATTTTCTCTCCACTGAGGAAAATTAATGGCGGCATATAGAGAGCCCATCAACGAGACGGCGAAATCCCCTGTGTGGGCGGCACAACCAGTACACTCGCCGTGGCATTCTCCGGTGCCATACTTGTTCGGCGGGTTAGCGGCCATGTTGGGTCTCATAGCTTTCGCTCTGTTAATACTTGCGTGCTCCTACTGGAAGCTTTCCGGCTACCTTGAAGGCGACGGCGATGGTGAGCGAGACCTCGAGGCCGGCGAAGCCAATCTTGAAGACCAAACCCAGAAAGCTCCGATTGCGTACGAGGAGAAAATCTTGGTGATTATGGCCGGACAGGAGAAGCCGACATTCTTAGCCACGCCGATGTGGTCAAGCCGGTCGTCTTCTTTTGGAGACAACACTAGTACTTGTTGTTCCTGCGACAAGAACGATAAATCTGTACTGCAAACGGCAGAGACAACTGTGAAACCAGAGGGAATTAGAGGCCACGATCAGGTACAGAGCGAGAACCGGGGAACCCCAGACACCTCACATGATCAGAACCGTTAATCTTCTTTCTATTTCTGAATTTTTATTTTTAATCTGTCTTGAAGAAGCTTGTGACACAGGGTCTTTTTTTGGGACCATTGCCTAAGGTGTCTGTATGTACGAGCTCTTGCATGTTAAGTGATTGGTGATGCAGAATTGGAATTAGATATATGATATATCTAATTCTCTTTCTTAAATGTATAGTAATTCGGGGACTGTAAATTTATTTGAGGTGAAATGAAATCTGGTTCTGTGCTTGTTTTTATCAATCAATTGAGATTTGAAGTTTTGGGAGATAGAAATGAACGAGAATGAGAGGAAAGAAAGGGCAAAGAGAAGCCAAAACTTTGACCCCCTGTTTTCTCTGTGTGTCTGTGGGCGATGGGATTGCCGGATTATGGATACGTGGAGGGTACGTGTAAGTCCGTCTCTGATGCGGCGAGATGAAACTGTTGAGAGCACTGTTTCTTTTTTTTTTTAAACCTTTATTTCACCCTCATTTTCTGGGTTTCTCTGAATGCTACAAACAAAGACAGCCTCTCGGAATTGAAGAAATAGCATTTTTTTAAGAATTTTTGTCAGGGAGTTTGAACTCTTTGACTGTCTGGTCAGTTTTATTACGGATCTTAAATCGATATGATTGAGAGCTTTTTCTTTATAAGTTGAGGAGGTTGAAAACAAATTGACCTTATCCTGTATCAATCTGCTTCTCCCCTGGATTGTCCTAGAACATAGATTTTAATGACTAGCAGCTTGTTTATTCGTTAATTTGGTGTGATACTTAATTTTACTGGTCAATAATAGTATACCTTTTCAAGAATTATAGAATAAGGGTAAGGGTATAGCATAGTGGCTTTAAACTTTAATGCATGTTGCTGGTGTGTCCCCAGAATGATAATAAAACGACAATGATTGATACTGGTATTGAGTATTATGGTGCAAATAGTTAGCGACAAGGAAGGTAACTTCCCCTCCGTGAATGGTTTCTAATTTGGAAGTAATTTTGAAAAGGAAGATTACTGGTAGTTGCAGTGTATACATACAAACTGTAATTATAAGTTGTTACAGGTTTAAGTGCAATTAATTATTTCAAAAATTGGAAGTCATTTAACAATTTTAAACTCGATCCTATTTATAGCCATATCTTCGGCGTAACTACTCTTTAATATGGGAATTTGACACGTACATTTTTGTTTTAATTATGGATAATATATAAAAACATGTCACACCTGCACTTGGTGATAAAATACTTTAAAAGCAAAATGCAGTAGATGACAAAATGTTTTAGTGATCGAAAAGTTATGGAAAGTATTGAAAAAAAGAAAGAAAGAAAAGAAAAAGCCGGAGTTTAAAACTTGAACGAGCCAAGGAATAAAAATAGATGAGGAAGGTAGTAGAATTTGGTAATTTATGTGGAAGAGGTAGAGGGTGAGCCCATATGTACTTTCTTATATATATTCTTTTCTTTGTGAGACAATTAATCTAATGCACAATTCTCTGCCTTGCTGTTATTCCAATGAAAATGCTTTGTCCTTCTTTCGGTTGTTTTATTTAGACGTTTATACTCTCATTCATAGAAAACGCGTCCTCTAAGCATCATCCTTCAAAATATATACATGCATAGAATCATTCACCAAATATTATTTTTAGCTTATAAAGTCTCGTTTTGTCTTCAAAGCTATATTATATTGCAAGCGACTGAGTTATTATTCTTCATATATAGGTTAATTACAAGAACCTGAGAGTACAATTTGAACTTGTCCTCTGACGATCTTTTACTTTTCACTGGCCGTAAGATGTTTAAGAATCTAAAGAAATTAAACAAAACATATTAATATATGTAAGTACATCATCAACAAACGAAGATGCACCAAATTATAGGATATTTTAGTGAAAGATAAATGCATGTACATCAAGTGAAAATGCTTGAAAATTTGGTGAAATGTTTGGGGAACTGTCAACATCATTCTGACTGTTAAAAAGGAATTTGAAAAACCACGGAACTGCTCTCAATCTGTAGAACTGCTCTCAGTCTGTAGAATAATTGGATATAAAGCTAGCTATCCAAATTGGAAATGTCAAGGCAAATCCTGTATGACTTTATCTTCTGCATTCACTCAACACAAGTCATTGTTTTTTTTTAATAAAAAAAATTAGTTTAAGACAGAAAATTTTGTCTGTATAAAAATAAGAATACTACGTTAATTTGTAGTTAGAGATAATGAATTTTTGTATGGAGACAGGGGTTTTCTGATGTGAATGTAATATACCCATGGAGGTTTTGTACTTTTGTGCAATAAGATGAAAGCAGCACGTAATTGATAATTATGTAATAACTATATAGGACTTCACAGGGATAAAGGGGGGCCCTGGGAACCTAGCTGTCTGGCTTATTTTATTTGGATTAATTTTATGATGCTTAGTTTAAAAAAAAAACTCTTATTAAGTATTGATTCCAAGATTTAAATCGAATAATTAAAATAAGTATACTTTTGTAACTTTTAAGTCAATATTAAAAAGTGAGCTGAATCTGTAACTTTTTAGGCCGTTTATCAATTTTTACTCATTCTAGTAATCTTCATTTGCTAAGCTCAATTAACATAAAGGAAAGTTATTAAAGAAAAAAAGTTTCAACTTATCCCCAAAAAAAAAAAATAAAGGAAGACGGCAAAATCCTAACTGCTATAAAAGAATTTTTTTTTTTTGGGAAAAACTGAGCTTTTCTTGACGTATTAAAAAAATGATAATCACAACTATCAAAATCTCTAATTGCTTTGCTTAAATTTTCAGCTGCTTCGGTCACATCAGCTATGCTTAGGTGATATTAAAGAAAGTTACATTTTTCTGTACCTAAATAGGGTATCTACAGTGCTTGACCCTTTAAGCCATGTCCCCGTTTGGTTCGCCGACGCAGGTGAATAAGGTAACGTAATCCTTTGCAAAAATACATTTGGTTCGTTGCTCTCTTTCATGATGCAATCATCCATGTAAACAAATTCCCTTTCACTGAAGCCCGCAAAAATGCAATGCATGTGGGGCCAAATTTGCATAGTGTCCTTTTTGCCCTTGGTGCAACTACTCAATCCAAGAATGAACCCCGAGATCTGCAGAACCATGCGTGAACAACATCAACCTAGAAAAGCTTTGGTCTACAACCAATTAAAATCAACTTAGATTTGTATTAATTTTGTCACAACCCACAGATCTAGTATGTTGGCACAAAAGATAACAAATTTTTCTACCACAACTAAAAGTATCATTTCTGCCTTTTGTAGAAATTTCGGCAGAGTCCCCTCTATAATTTGGACCTCCCGATATTTCTACAATCAGTCAATTCAACAATACACCCAATATATATATCAAAACATAGACTTCTAGGGATTGGGGATATCCTAACTATGATTCAGTGGAGCCATATTTTACATTGTTCAAAACCAAATAAATAACAAGCATAAAACAAAATACACCCACATGAACAATTGTGGGCTAGCCAAAAGAATAAAGCAGGAGATCTACAGCTAGTCGGCAGCTCAGGGTAGGCTAGGGTCTTCAACGCTCTCTGAAAAATAAATTTAAGAAAGAGTGAGCTTGAAACTCAGTGAATAAATAATGCCGACTCTTAAAAAAAAATCTTAAGGACAAGGCCCGTAAAATATCTATATATATATTTATATATATATTCGTCATGCACAAAACAAGCCTCATGCAGATTGTTTCTTAAAATGCATCAGAAGTATCTAAGCAGAACCGAATTAAAACAGACGCGGAGCACACAGCTCGCGGGGAAAATAACCACAGACGCAAGCACTTTGCTTGCGAAATAAATAACTCCACATGTGGTCACTACCCACACGGGGCTAGCAAAACCCCTGCTAGCTGAGGTCCAGATCATGGTGCACCAAGGCTAACAACTACTGCTGTTAGCTACAGAGTTCTGAACAGATAACCTCTATCTCTTGAAATAATACTTTTCTCAATTTAGCATTTCAGACAAAGTACCATTCATATAAGTTCAATATATAAGTTTCCAGATAACTCAAACAAACGTAAATTTGCAAAATTTCACGTTCAAATCAATTTTCGAATAACATAGACATGACAGAACATTTAAAAACGTCTCTCATAAATAGATTTCCAAATGTCAGAACACTGCAAGGAAACTTAGTAAGAAAATAAGAAATAGGAGTTACTCACGATCCGCATTACTTACTCACCTCTTAGGATGATGTCAACATTCCCTGCCCAGTCCTCAGCTATAACTCAATCTCCTGAGTACCCTACAATACCCGTTCACCAGATTTAGAGTGTGAATAACCAGAAGAATTGTCTCATTAACTTAGCCTACCTAACATGAATGTCTATTCTTCATTCCCTTAGATTAACATATGAAAAACTAAGGTTTCTTAGGTGTTATAGGTGTTTTTGGCGTGTTAGCCGCGGCCAATTCTTTTCTGTTTAACCCCCCCCCCAACATCACTGATTTCGCCGCGGCGAATCCGCGGCGAGTTGGACATTCGCCGCGACCAACATACATGGCGCCGCGCCGAATAAGCCTCCTGGAGCTTCCTCACTCGTGCTCTCGATATTGGTCGCGGCCAATCCCTCCTTCCGCCGCGGCCAATTCCCCTCTGGAATAGTTAGCCGCGGCCAATTACTTAATTTGTCGCGGCCAATTACTCTCTGGGTAACTTCCAGCTGACCTCTCAACTTTCGCCGTGGCATGGTTAAATCCATCATTCTCTCCTCCATTCATGCCCTCCATATCCATACAACATACATATACATAGTTATAGGTTTAGATATATATATATATATATCCCCTTGCACTCTCTTTTCTTTTCTTTCTACACACCCTTCCATCAGCTGGCCACACACACCGAATCACATTTCAGAACAAGCAAAATAAGGGGAAGGAACGCAATGTAACTAGGACCAGAAACTTACACACTTACAGCAGCAACTCCAGGCTTGGAGGAGACTGGTTTCTGGTGTTAACTCCCCTAACCACTAGCAGCAGACTTTGAACCAGAAATAGCAAAAAATGAACCCAGGAGCAGCAGAAATGGTGAGGAACAGGGGAGAGAAGATGAAGTTCAGTTTCCAGCGCAAACTGCTCCTTTTTCTGACCGAAGGGATGGGTATGGGTATGGTTTCGGTGCTGCAGAAATTTGGAGAAGCAAATTACTTAAAGCCCAATCAAAAAGTGGATGAGGAAGGGCATTTCGGAAATTTGCAGAAAGAAGAAGGAAACTTCTACGTGGCAGCTCAATCTTTCCCTTTGAAAAGTCAACTTTCCCATATATATATAACAATTCATGCACGTCAGGTTTTACAAATTTCTGCAAATCTGTTACGTCCCAAATGAAATGGAAAATAATTTGAAGGAGAGAAAAAGAGAGAGAAGAAGGAGAAGGAGAAGATGAGAGAAGAGGTAGAGGAAAAGAGTAAGAAGAAGTTCTGTATTCACATGTCAACTCACAAGGCATAACACGCTATACATTTTGAACTCCACAACTAACTCTTAGTTCGTAGTTATTAGGAAAAGAAAAAATTAGCCTCTACTAATATAATCAAATAATAACAAAAATTTAAACATATCAACTACTTCCCCCTTCAGTTAACCCTTGACTTCCAGGGCGCATCAAACGAGCAAATTCTAGAAATTTATGTTGAAAGTCATACCAAAATTTTCAAGTAGCTTCCTCAGGTAGACCTCCGTTCCATTGGACGAGTACTTGAGTTATCACATAATTATGGCGTTGCACTATGCTTCTATCTATAATAGCTTCTAGTTGCTTAATTTCCATGAGAGAACTCCAATCACCAGGAAGATGATACTAGGGCACATTCGGGTCAGGACACTTCTTTAAGAGTGAAACATGGAAGGTGGGATGAATGTTAGATATTAGAGGTAACTACAAAGTGTAAGCAACCGGCCCCACCTTAGACATAATCTGGTACAAGCCATAATATCTTGAAGACAGCTTCTCCAAGATTCTCTTTTCCATTGAAATCTGTCTATGCGGTTGAAGTTTAAGAAATACCCAATCTCTAACCTTAAAATGTCTTTCAGTTCTTCCATGATTAGTATACTATTTCATGCAATTGGCAACCATATTTAAGTTCTGTTTAAGCTTGTGAATCATTACCTCACATGTTGAAAAGCTACGATCAATAACATCCATTGATAATTTATATGGCAAGTATGGCAGCTGCAGAAGGGGCGGTTGACCATACATGATCTCAAAGGAGTGATCCCTATTGCCGTATGATACATGGTGTTATACCACCATTCTGCGAGGGGCAACCACTTTGCCCATTCTTTGGGAGGCTACCAAGTAAAGCTACAAAAATAATGTTCTAAGCAACAGTTGAATACCTCACTCTGCCATTAGATTGAACATGGTATGCCATGGAAAGGTTCTATGTAACCCTAAGAAGAAGAATAAACTCTTGCCGAAATTTACTAGTGAATATGGGGTTTCAGTCCCTTACTATGGTCACTGATGCCCCATGCAGCTTGTATATATAATCTATAAAAATTTGAGCTAACATACTAGTTGTATAAGGATGGGTGAGCACCATGAAATGAGTATATTTACTCAACCAATCCACTACTACCCATACGATATCTTTGTCTTCAAACTTAGGAAGCTGCTTTATAAAATCCATTGCAAGGCTCTGCCATACACCATCTAGTACTGGCAACAGTTGTAGCATCTTGAGTTAAGCAACGTTTTCATATTTACATCTAAGGTATGCCTCACACTTCGATAGAAAAACTTTAATGTCATTAGCCATTCCTTTCCAAAAGAAAATTGCCTTTACTCTCTTCAAAGTAGCCTTATTACAAGAATGCCCCCTAAGGAGAAGAGTGTAACCAAGTTAATATAGTATGCTTTAGAGACATTTGTGAACTTCCAATCACCAGTCGTCCTTTCTTAGTTAGCATTTGATCTTACCATTTATACTTAGGATAGAGTCTGGGATTTTCAATAATCTAGGTATCAACTTCTGCAAGTCCATATCAGATCACCATTGATTCTTAATCTCCTCCCATAGTTCAGTTGACACAGATGAAACACTAAGTTGCAACAATTCACCATAAGTCATCTGAGAAAGTGCATCAACTGCCAAATTATCCTTTCCCTTCTTATGGCTAATGACATAAGTCAACCCCATTAATCTAGTGATCCAGTTGTATTGAGGAGGGGTGGACAACCTCTATTCTAAGAGATATTTGAGGCTCTTTTGGTCAGTGAGTATAGTAAAAGGTTGAATGCACAAATATTGATGCCATTTGCTAATTGCATACACTATGGCCAGTAATTCTCAGTCATACACAAACATTAGTCAATGCTTTGGAGACAAAACCTTGCTTACACTATTGGATCACCTTGCTGCATCAGTATTGCACTGATGCCAACATTGGAAGCATCAGTTTCAATGGTAAATGGTTGGGTTAAATCTGGTAAGGATAATACGGGTGCCCCTATTAAAGTGACTTTAAGGTTGTTGAAAGCTACCTCTGCTTCCTGAGTCCATACAAAGCTGTCCTTTTTTAGCAGATCGGTAAGAGGTTAAGCTATATTGCTATATCCCTTAATAAAGAAACAATGGTACCCTAAAAGTCCCAGGAACCCTCTTCATTCCCTCACATTGGATGTGTTTAGCCATTCTACAACTACTTTAATTTTTTTGGGGTCAGTTGCTACACCTTAGGAATTAATTATATGTCCCAGGTAGTCAATCTGTTGAGTTGGAAAAGTGTATTTGCTTTTATTTACGAAGAACTAATTAGCTTTTAGTATGTTAAAAATGGTTTTGAGGTGCTACACATGAGTAGCCAAATCCCTGCTATAAATAAGGATATCATCAAAAAATACCAACACATACTTTCTCATAAGATCACTGAATATTACATTCATGATTCCTTGGAAGGTAGAAGCTGCATTTGTTAATCTAAATGGCATGACTAGGTATTCGTAGTGACTTGAGTGGGTTTGAAATGCAATTTTATACACATCTTTTTCATGCATTCAAATCTGGTGGTAACCCGCTCTCAAATCCAATATGGAGAACACTTTAGATTTTCCCAATTTATCAAGTAAATCTTCAATTAAAGGGATGGGAAAGCTGCTTCATATTGTTGTTTTGTTGAGTGATTTATAGTCCACACACAAGTGCCAGCTGCCATCCTTTTTCTTAACCAAGAAAACTAGAAAAGTGAATAGGCTACTACTATGATAAATTATTCCACTATCAAGTATATCTTTTACTAATCTTTCAATAACATCCTTCTGCATAGCTAGATATCTGTATGGTCTCAAGCTCACTAGGTTTATTCCCTCTTTTAAAGTTATTTTATGGTCATAGTGTTCTCTTTTGGGAGGTAAGCCATGTGGTTTTTCAAAAATTTTGTGAAATTCCTCAAGTAATTCAGTGATGACAAGTGGGGCCTCTTCAGTTTGTATGACTATCATTGTATAGAATTTAGCTCCCTGATCATTAGGAATAAGCTACAGCATGTAGGTTTGAGGTTGTCCCATCATCATCTTAAGGATCTTTCTTCATTAACCACTTGACTTTTAGCTCCAATAGCAGCATTTCACTGAACTCTTTTTCCCTTCCAATCAATTTCCATGATTAGATTCCTACAATCCAAGTTAATAATACCCAAATTTCTCATATATTGTATACTGAGTACTATATCACACCCTACCAATGGCAACAAGATAACATTCGTTTCACACTCAATGCCCTATGTAATCCACCTCAAACATTCATAACCACATTTTCCCTAGAGTTTATCACCACTAGCTACTATTATAGTAACATCTTGTATAGGTTTAATCTCACTTATCCCTTCTTCATTCAAACTCTCATCCAAGAAATTATGGGTGCTCCTAGTATCTATTAAGATATGTAGCAATCATTTTTCACATCTACCAATGATTCTTAGAGTAGAATAGGCAGAGGTACCTAACAAGGCATTAAGGGAAATTACCAGGCAATTAGAGGTTATGGTTTCTTCCACCGATGGTTCAGCAATAATTTCACTTACTTCCCCTTTATCTTCAACTGTACTTCTATCATCAATTTCCATCAAATATACTTGCATTCCTTTTCTTTATAGGCAATCATGACCAGTAGTATACTTCTCATGACAGAAGTAACATAAATTCTTAGCCTAATGATGATCATCCACCTCTTCTGGAGTCAATCTTTATTGGAATCTCACAGTCGATTTTCCTAGGATGCTTTTTGTCATAACTTGTTTATTTTCTCCTTGCCACTTCCTCCCTTCTGCTACTATGGACTTCCTTTTATCATTGAAGTTGGAAATGTGTTGCATTTTAACAGCACATTTAGAGTGCTCTCCTATGCTAGAACAAAATATCTTTTGCAACAACTGTAGATTAGCATTCTGTAATTTAGCCATTCGTGTCGCTTCAAGTAATATATGAGGCTTGAGCAATTTCAATCCTGAAGCCAGTTCTGGTCTCAAGGCCTCGAGGAAACAGTTGAGTTTCTGAGTCTCCATTAACTCTACCTTACATATTAGATTGTCAAACAATGTTTAGAACTCACTTAGTGGACCAGTTTGCTTTAATTGCATTAATCTTTCCATTAGATCCTCATATAAGGGTCCAAAGTGAGTTTTAATTGCCTCTACCAGCATTCCCCAATTCAAATTACCATAAGTACTCTTCTCATAATACTAAAACCACTTGTACACCTTTTAATCCATCACTAAGCTTGCCAAGATCATCTTATTAGCTTCTGATGTACCATCAAGTAAAAAGAAGTGCTTACACTTAGAAGTCCATCTATTAACATCATCTTTTGAAAATTTTGAAAGATCTACTTTAGTGAATCGAGTGGAGATCTGATAATCATTACCATTACCTCGATGCTCATTCCTACCGTGATCTCTATTATCATTAACCAAATCAATCATCTACAAAGATAATCCCGACTCTAGTTCCTGTAAGCCCCCAAACTATTGCTTCATCGCTCCCAACTTCTAGGAGAATTTGTCTTGTAAACGGTCTTCCAGTTCTCGCACCTGCATTTGTGAGTGAGTTGCTTCTGCCATGGATCATCGCTCTGATACCAATGTTACGTCCCAAATGAAATGGAAAATAATTCAAAGTAGAGAAGAAGAGAGAGAAGGAGAAAATGAGAGAAAAGGTGGAGGAAAAAAAGGAAGAAGTAGTTCTGTATTCACATGTCCATTCACGAGGCATAACATGCTATACATACTGGACCCCACAACTAACTCTTAGCTGGTAGTTATTAGGAAAAGACAAATTAGCCCCTACTGATATAACCAAATAATAATGAAAATTTAAATATATCAAAATCCAAAAATCAAACAGATAGTTCACATAAGTTTGAACAAGTTTCCAAGAAAAAAAATTCTATAGAACCATGCGCGAATAGCATCAACTGAACAAAAAGCTGATCTAGAACCAATTAAAATCAAATCAAATTTACATAAATTATCTACAAATTGATAAATCAAACAGATAGGTCACAAAATTTTGAACAAGATCCTAAGATTCAAAAAGAGACTAATAACACATATGTTTAAAGAACTAAATCAAAGATGGAAATCAAACTTTGTTTTGTCTCGACATTTCTTGAAAACTTGACCGTCACAAAGCTACCCTCACTAATGGTTTTACCCAACTCATATTTCCCTACAGAAGTCCAAGATTTCGCTACCTTCATGCTCAATTTTGCTTTCAAGTTTTGATTTTTTTTTTTTTTTTGGAAGTAGGTTTGAATGTTGGTGATAATTATGGATGAAGTTAGTTTGAATGGATGAAGATGGCAAAGAAGCCTTCTGATATGCCATATAAACAAAGTCTGGAACCTTATGCTAGAGATTTCAAGTTTGGACTCGAAGATTTAGTCGTCAAAGTTATGGTTGATGAGCTTTCCTCCAATAGGAGGCCTATGCCACTTCTAGAGAAGAGATCTAGAAATTAAAAGAAAAAGACATTGATTTTATTAATTAAAAGAGGATGAAGACAAAGGAAGAAGTCACACTTCCATTAATCAAAGGAGATGAAGAAGATAACTAATGAAAATTGATTAATTGAAAGAAGAAGACAAATCCCTGCCTTTTGTCATGATTTGAATAATGAAACCTAGAGGGGAAAATAATTTTTAGTGCAAATTAATTTTTACTATTGTAAAATTAGGAGCATTTTTGTGATTTGATTAGTTTTACATTCCATTCTTTCATGATTTTTTATCAAACTAAACATACAAACGCAAAAGTATTTCGATTCCATTAATATCATACCAAATGCAATCAATGTGATTATAATTACAACTACATTCTTTTTCACATTCCCTTGGCCTAGATTTAATGAACCAAATGAGCTAATAATTAAAAAAGATGAGAGAATGAAATGATTTTAAAATATATTTATTATATTTTTATAATTATTATTTAATAATATTTGTCTTTTTTATTATATTTTTAAAAATAAAAACATGTGTTTTTTTATCATACTTAACTTTTTTTTTATTTCATTCCATTCCGTTCTTGCTTACGTGGATGTTTGCAACTAGGAATCTGTGGTGACTGGTGATCTAACTAGATAGCCGAAATATGAGCATACCAGTAATTGTAATAAGCACAGACTTGGAACGGCTTACACAAACCTCCATTTGTGACAGCGTTCAACTCTGTATATTCTCCCTCTTTTGCGCTAATTTCGTGCCACTAATTATGATTTTCTTTTCTCTTCTTTTGATCTAAACTTTCACCAAGTTAAATAATGGAAAAGATGCAACTAGCAACTGCTTCAAAATCGTAATTATTCCTTTTGGAAAACCTAGTGTGGAATATTTTTGTGCACGAAACTGATTACTGTTGATAAGAGAAATTAAAGTAGGGCTAGGGCCAGTCATATTCATCGCATACCTATTTAAACACTCCAATATCCAATCATCTTATAATATTTTGTTTTTGAACCAAGGATCAATCGGGTTCAGTCAATAAATTAACCATAAAAGTATAAATTTCAAAGGGTCTAACTCATTGGTAAATTGTTGATCCACTTTCTTTATATTTCTTTTCTTTTATTTTTTGTCCTCTTATCAATCTATGAAATATATATATATATATATATATATATATATATATATTCTCTAGTCTTATATATAAGAAATTTTTTTAAAATTTGATTTGATTTAAAATATAAAAGACAAACTACTAAAGTTTAGTATATTAATTATAATATTCTAATTATACTATCTATTAAATGGATCCTTCAAATTATGAGAAGTAGTCGTCATTAATTTTGAGAAGAAAGGGCACACATTAAATAGGAATATTTTTAAAAAATAATTTTTATTTGAGACAACATTAGGAAGATCAATTGATTTTAACTAACTTTCTTAATTTTTATAAGTTAATTATTTGTTTCTTATATATAAAATCAAAGTGAGTATATATATACACACAAACACATGCACTTGTACACACAAACACATGCACTTGCATTTATGTATAGATACACAAACTCAAAAAAAATCTTTTTTTTAAAAATTATGATTTTAAAATTTATGGCCAAAAAAATGGCTTCAAATTTTTTAAACAAATCATTAAGTATTTGTTTAAATTGAATTTTATGTTAGATTAAAACAAAAAAACTTCAAAAAGCTTAATGGACTAATGGTTGAATTAGGTTTGACCCTTTGTTAATTGATTACAGCTCACATATAATTCCTTTAGAATTTTTAAAAAAAATTATAAAAATTCTCTCTAGTCTTATATATAAGAGACTTTTCTAAGATTTGATTTGATTTAAAATATAAAAGGCAAACTACTAAAGTTTAGTATATTAATTATAATATTCTAATTATACCATCTATTAAATGATTCCTTCAAATTATGAGAAGTAGCTATCATTAATTTTAAAAAGAAGGTGCATACATTAAATAGGAATATTTCTAAAAAATAATTTTTATTTGAGATAACATTAAGAAAATCAATTGATTTTAACTAACTTTCTTAATTTTTGTAGTTAATTATTTGTTTTTTATATATAAATTCGAAGTGAGTATATATATACACACAAACACATGCACTTGCATTTATGTATAGATACACACACTCAAAAAAATCTTTTTTAAAAAAAATTATGATTTTAAAATTTATGGCCAAAAAAATGGCTTCAACTTTTTTAAACAAATCATTAAGTATTTGTTTAAAATGAATGTTATGTTAGATTAAAACAAATAAACTTTAAAAAGCTTGATGGGCTAATGGTTGAATTAGGTTTGACCTTTTGTTAATTGATTGCGGCTCACATATAATTCCTTTAGAATTTTTTAAAAACATCATAAATATTCTCTTTGGTCTTATATATAAGAGACTTTTTTAAGATTTGATTTGATTTAAAATATAAAAGATAAACTACTAAAGTTTAGTATATTAATTATAATATTCTAATTATATCATCTATTAAATGAGTTCTTCAAATTATGAGAAGTAATTGTCATTAATTTTAAGAAGAAAGTACACACATTAAATAGAAATATTTTTAAAAGATAATTTTTATTTGAAACAACATTAAAAAGATCAATTGATTTTAACTAATTTTTTTAATTTTTGTAAGTTAATTATTTATTTTTTATATATAAATTCGGAGTGAGTATATATATACACACAAACACATGCACTTGCATTTATGTATATCACACACACTCAAAAAAATCTTTTTTTAAAAAAATTATGATTTTAAAATTTATGGCCAAAAAAATGGCTTCAACTTTTTTAAACAAATCATTAAGTATTTGTTTAAAATGAATTTTATGTTAGATTAAAACAAATAAATTTTAAAAAGCTTGATGGGCAAATGATTGAATTAGGTTTGACCCTTTGTTAATTGATTACGGCTCACATATAATTCCTTTAGAATTTTTTAAAAAAATCATAAATAATTAATCTTAATCCAAAACAACCCAAATCTACCCATTTGTCTTGCCTAAATTAATGGAAGATGAAGAACAAATAATTGTGAACAGCACATTAATTAGCTGCCTCACGCCATAGCTGTGTTCAAACATTCCCAGTTATAATGGCAACAGAACAGTCAAAACTGGTACATTTCCATTTGGGTTAGTCTGCGTTCAAATGTTTCAATACTCTTTGAGTTTTGTGTGATTATCTGTTAATTTATAATAAATATTATTTTATAATTAAATACGTATTTAAAAAAATAATCGGACAGTTAAAAAATTAGCCCACTCCACATCAATTCCCTTTCTTTTTTTTTTTTTCACCTCGTTTCCAAGTCCAACCCGCAGCATCATTAAACTATATTATGATTTTTTTTTCATATTTGGGTTAAATTTTGTGTATTCTAATAAATTTATTTTTTTCATTTAGTTGAAAACAAATCATCTAGAGAATTCAAAAAAATATTCTTGCAACTTCACCTTAGAAGTTAGCCTAGCTGAAATTAAAACATGGTTGTCACTCATATTTTTACTACCAAACCAACCCTATTATGAATTATATTTTGTTTAATATATGATAGTATTATTAATGATATTTATGTCCTTGCTGAAACTTCTTTTTAATAATAATATTAGAAAATGCATGTGATGTTACGTGTTTATTTTCACCATTTCTCTTTCTGAATTCTTAGTGTCTAGCTTTTTATGACAAAAAAAAAAGCGAAAAAAAGAAGCTGTGATCATTATTATTTTTAAATAATTGTGTGTGGATAAGATTCAAGGATTTCCAAAAATTAAATTTATTACTAACAGAAAAAAAGATGATATTTTTAATTTATTCAGCTGCAGTTAACTTTGGCTCGTTTGTGTTGGTTTATATATGGAATTACCTATTTAAGAAAGTTTTTTTGTTTTAAATAAAAAATTAAAGAAAACTTAAATATATTTTTTATATTTTTGCTATCAAATTATCTATTAAAAAGAAACAAATATATGAATTTTCTAAACAAGTATATAATTTTTATAGCATTACATGATTGGGTTTTTTAAAATAATTACTGCCGTTGTTATATTTTTATTAAAGATTCTAACAATAAAAATATTCTAAAGTTCAGTTCACAAGACTTTAGTTTTTCTTTTTCTTTTTTTTCTTTTGATAGTTCTTTAAGAGGGCTCTTAAATGGGTTGTTGCATTCTATATACTTCAATAATAGGGTAGGGGGGAATAAAAACAAAAACAAAACAAAAAGAAATAACTTTTTTTATCATAAGACCTGGACCGGGACTAAAAACAAGGAATGAAGAAGATCCATGTGTAAGGAATGTAGCCCATCTAACTCGGCCCACATCAACTCTCTTATTTGAAGCATTATTTTTCTTATGAATTTTAAAAGCAAGGTTAGTCTTTCCTTCCGTCGCAAGAAATCAATGAGAAAAAACACACAGATACAATCATATTTCTGACTTTCAATGTCATGTAACAATTTGGATATTATACCATAGAGAGCATCAATTTGACTCCTTTAAAAAAGAAAAATTGGTGCCAAAATTGAATAATGTGCAGGGAAAAGAATAGAATGAATTAAAAAAAAAAAAAAAGGTGCATGGGATGAAAAATGATATTTGTGTCCTTACTTTAAAAAAATAATAAAATGATATAAGTATTATTAAATAATGATAATATGGATATAATAGATTTTTTTTATTTTCTTTAATTTTCTATTTCTCAAATTTTCTTGGCTTGGTACCAAACAAGTGACAAAATCTAACAATTTGGCCACATGGCATATTAGCAAGTGGTTTTTTAAGAAGTTCAAAACTTCGTTGGTCGCAAAAAAGTGTATCTCTCTCTCTCTATATATATACACCTAAATTATTTATGAAGATTCTTTTAAAATGTTACAAAAAGTAGAAAAAATCTTGATAAATCTCAAAAACTTTATGGTCAAATGGTTGAGAGATTAATATTTAATTGATAAAATTATATCATTTCAATTAGCTGCAATGGAAGGAGCTTGTTAATTCATGACTAAATAATTTGTTTTGCTTGCAATAACTATCAAAAGGGATCAAGTACACAAATTAAAAAGATGATCTTACATTTCGCTAGAAATAATAAGAAACACAGAAACAATTGAAGGAGAAAGCAGATCAAGCTAATTGGTAAAGTATAATAAAATAAAATATCATCATTTTCATTTTTTCTTTCAATATATGCATATACAACATCAACGGCACAAGAAGTAGGTGCCTAGGAATGAGCCATGCGTTTGTTTATGATGCAAAGCACTTAGCAAAAGACTTTATAAATTGGGTTGATCAACAGAAGCTCAAGTCAAAACTTAAGCGAAAATCAAAATGAGTAGTTTGATTTCAAGGTTTTCTTAACTTTCAAAAGTTTTCCATTTTACGTAGTTTTTTATTGTTAAAATATTTTCTTATTATTACAGGTTTTCTTGTTTTCAAAAGCTTTCCTATTTTATAGCGTTTGTTTTTATTTCCTTTAATTAGGAGTCATTTTCTTATTTATTAGAGTTGATTAGGGTTTCTTAGCTTCCTATAAATACCTTATGTTGTTATTTTTGAATATTTTATCAATAAAACAATACTATAGTAATTTATTTTGTTCATGTTGCATTTTGTAATTGTGCAAACGTGGCCTTCTATTGGAATGCATATTATGCTATATTAGTTGGTATCAAAGCCTATCAACCCTTTTACTCTGATGGCAAGTGAACTAGTCACAACAGGTGATAGTTCTTGTGGCAAAGACCAAGGGACTGAGACTTCACAATTTGGGATGGATTTTAAGGCAACACTTAAGGTGATGGTGCTACAATTGGAGCAGCAGATAGATCATTGATTCCTGTGTCTAGAAAGGTGCTTCAAAGAAATGGTAGATTGATTTAATGCTTAAGTGTGGGCGCCATCAAGAATAGGACTATGAGAGGTCACGTACTAGCCCTTTGATAAAGCCATTCCTACAAACAAACATAGGTAACTTGTTTATGAAGGATTTAAAGGAGAAGGAAGAAAAGTATAAGTATAACAAGAATGATGATCGTCCAAGTTACATTGTGAAGAGGATGATATTGTCACCTAAACAAGAAGACAGTATTCAGTGGCATCAATTATTCTAGACCAAGTGCGCTATCACTAATCAATTATTCAATGTTATCATTCATAGTAATAGTTGTGAAAACATTATTGATAAAGAAATTGTATAGAAGTAGGGGTCGAAACTAGAAAAACTTCCAAATTCATATAAATCAATTGGATCAAGGTTGAAGAAAAGATTTTAATGAGAGAGAGATGTGAAATGTCCTTTTCCATTGAGAAATACATACATGAGGTGTACTTTGACATCTTAGACATGGATGCATGGCATCTACTATTTGGTAGGCCTTCGTAATACAATGTCATGGCAAAGTGTGAGGGGAGGGAGAATACTTATAAGCTAAAGAAGGATGGCAAAAGGTAGACTTTGCTGCCATTAAAGAGAAGCTCCATAACAAAGCTTCTAAAATGGTGAGACAAGCTTTCCTTACACCCATACAGTCAAAGCAAGAAATAAAGGCCACATTTAAGGAATTAAGGGAGATACACACCTTGGTAGTGAAGCAAGTATTGGCAACTAAAAAAGAGCATATAGCAATTGAATATCCATACGCAATAAAACTACTATTAGAAAATTTTAGTGAAATGATGCCTAACGAACTCTCAAATGGTTTAACTCCCACGAGAGACATCTAGCAACACATTTATTTGTTTCCCAATGTTAGTTTGGATTTGATCAAACTGCCTAAGACAACTGGAGTTGATACAAAAACAAAAAATTTAGCAACTTGGTGGCAAAATTTTTAGATAAAGGTGAAGCAAAAGTTAGAGTAAGTTAATGTGAGGTACAAGAAAGTTGCAGATCAGCATTGCAAGATGTAGGCCTTTAAGGAGGGAGATCAGGTAATGGTATTCCTACAACACGAGCAACTCCCAATGGGTTCTTACATCAAGCTACAACCCAAAAAGTATGATCCATATCAGATAGTGAGAAGATCAACAACAATGCCTATGTCAAGAGGCTACCTGATATAAGGGAGATCTCCAAGACATTCAACATGGCGAATTCTTCTCATTCCATTTATTAGAAGAACCATTGTATCTAGATATCTTGACAAACTTGAGGACAAGTTTTTTTTTCCAATGAAAGGGACTAATGTGGAGCACCTAGCTAAAAGACTTCATAGATTGGGCTTACCATTAAAAACCCTAGCGAAAGCCCCGATAAGCAATCTAAATTCAAAGGTTTTTTAACTTTCAAGAGTTTTATATTTTAGATAGTTTCTTATTTTCAAAATACTTTTTATATTATTACATTTTTTTTGTTTTTAAAGACTTTAATATTTTATAACATTTGTTTTTATTCTCAAAATTATTTTTTTATTTATTAGAATTGACTAGAGTTTCTTATAAATAATATACGTTGCTATTTTAGAATTACTTATCAATAATGTAATATTTTAATCTTTTATGTTATTCTTATTATGTTTTATAATTATACAAACATAATCTTTCATTTAAACAGATGGTATGTTGCATCAATTTATATATGAAATTTCAAGGAACAAAAAATATCAGTTGACCAAGTAATTTAGCTCCCGTCTTTATTTTAAGTTCAGGTTCTTTCCTCTTTTTCCTCTCTCAATAATCTTTCATTGGTCCTTGAAAGTAACTTCGTAAACGTCATGAACATAAAGGAAATGCTGCAACGTACTTTATTATTCACCATGTCTAGCTTGAGGAGCACCATCCAATCAAAAAAGTTAAGATACAATGCAAAATAAGCAACACCATATCATTTTAACATATATTATTAATTCAATATTTTAATTATTTATATCAGGCAAAATTAGTCATCCGGCATCATAAATTATTAAGAGCCATTTTCTAATCAAATTCAAATAGGTTTAAACACTGTATGTTTTAACTGAATCATTTTAATTAATTTATTTTCCATAGAGTTAAAAGAGTAATATGATAGTACTCATGAGTTCAATATGTGATACTGATGAATTTTGTGTCATAACATTAAATTATCATATGATTTTAAAACACCAAATGGAATAAAATTATATGTGCACTTAATTTTCTTGTCAAATCCAATTACCATGGATATTCAAATGAACATAAATATGACCTTCACTCTAGATTACTTAGAATAGGTGGCTCTTCAGTGGGACAAGTTAATCCTGTCAAAAAGTATATTTGAAAAAAAAAACTAGTCTAGAAGTAACAAATTCTAAAAATCTTCACATGATGTGCTTAGTAGGATGAAAACAATATATTACCCACTATTTTGAAAACTGAATCAAACCAACTAGTTTGACTAATTAAAGTAGAATTTGATTTCTAATCCAATCTAGTTAGCCCTTAGAACTAGCTGGCTTTAAAATTAGTCAAGAATTAATTTAAAAACTTATGAGAATTGAAAAAACTAATCGAGTCACTGGTTAAATCAATTTAAAAAATTATTTGAAAAGGTAACCATTAAGACTCGAATATGTGACCCTCCACTAAATGTCGAAGTTTTTTTGCCATTTGAACCACCAATTTTCTTTAATAATATTACACATTTTTTAATATATATATATATACATATATAATATATAAAAACATCTAAACTAATATATATACTATTGATAATTATATTTTTAATTTATTTAAATTTTTTATTTAATAAATTATTTTTTTAAATTTGTGATTTCTAAACCCTTTGTTCTTTTTTTAATAGTAAGTGAAATTTTAATATAGTTTGAGAGCCCAAAATTTTAAAATTCAAGATCCTTAAATTTTAATCATGAGTAATTTTTATTTTTTAATTAAAGAATGACTTCTTAAACATTTTAAGAAATATAAAATTAGTAATTAAATATTTAAAATTTATTAACATTTATTTATTATACTAAAATTTTAACATATAATATTTAATATATATATATATATATATATTTAATTATTACTAATTTAACTATAGTTAAATTATTAAACCGTGAGTCAGTGCCTCCACTGATTTAATAACCAATATAATTTTAAAAATATTGATATCACCTAACCAAACTAATCAATATAAGCTGATAAGCTGAGTAACCCATATATATATATACATACACACACACACACACACACACACACACACACACACATATATATATATATATATATATATCAATAATAACATGAAAAAATTAAATGAAAGCGGCAAATATTAAAATTCTTACACTTTGTAAACCAAGGCTGTGCCTGGCGGAATGGTAGGCATCGTTCACACTTAAATAACGGGATCTTATGAGCATATATTTAATATTCCCCATATATAAATTACAGATCTAGTTTTAAAGAGTATTATAATATTATCAATTTTATTGTTCCTCCTTTGTTACAATTGTTTCAAGCAAACCTGATGCGAAAAGCAGACTTTGCCGGCCATGGTCGATAAGCCGGCATCCACAAATGAAATAACCAAGACGATTGTGTAATGCTCTGAGAGAAGAATCCATTTGGACACAAAATTGAGTTTCACACACACCAGTTATCCCATATTGCCAATTATGGGATCCACCCTCAGTTGCTGTGGTTCACACAAGACCGAAGAAGAAGCAGCGTGTGTAAATTTTACCTTTTCATTAACGTTTATCTCCATTCAATTATAGCATCTTCAGTTAACCTTATCAGTTTTGCATCAAATGTTTGTGTATGTTGTATCTGTAGGCCGACGACATTCGGCGGTGTCGTCAAGAACTCATGGAGAATATTCGCATACAAGGAGTTGCACACAGCTACCAATGGTTTCAGTGAGGATAACAAAGTTGGTGAAGGTGGATTTGGAAGTATCTATTGGGGCAAAACCGGTGATGGTCTCCAAGTAATTAAACTTCCTATTTACTATCTGTCCCTAGTTATTTGTGAATCGATTCGAATCTGTTAGCACCTGATGGATATGCGAAGCACTTAAACAACATCCAAATGTAAAGAAATGTGGAAGAAATCCAACTTCCAGCTCACAAAAACGGATTTTTAAGCCTATGAGAAGCTTAATTTCAAGCTATGAGTTTCACACTATTGATGACGTATGTAACATTTAGACGTTATACAATCTAGTGAAACTAAGCCTGGGGACCCATCCATATATATGGCAACAGATTTTAGCTCCTTTCCCATCAAAGAAACCCTGAAGGGGATGGAATATTCCCTTGTATAATCCCTTGGGTCCTTATATTTTCAAACCAGATCCTATAACCATTGACAGTATACTGGGTGAACATTCAAAATGAATCTTCTCTCACGTAGGATGCCTATTTAAGAAAAATAGACACAGAATGTAAAGCTCAATATTATAAGAGAGAATAAGAATGTATGAGACCCATACTTAGTTTATATTTTTGCAACAGGGTGACATCCTGTGCAGAAGAAGATTCTAATTGATTTGACATTAATCCATTATCAATGTTTACCATAAAAACGACAACAAAATATTCTCATAGGACGTCTCTGTGTGTGTGTGTGTGTGTGTGTGTGTGTGTGTGTGTATATATACCAAGACAAACACATTAGATAAGAGAATCTAATTCGCGTGTTCATTTACAAACCCCTTGCTCGTATTCACTCTTATGGTTTTCATTTAAATTGCAGATAGCGGTGAAGAAACTGAAAGCAATGAACTCAAAGGCCGAGGTGGAATTCGCAGTGGAAGTTGAAGTTTTGGGAAGGGTTCGTCACAAGAACTTGCTAGGGCTTAGGGGGTGTTGCGCAGGTGGGGCAGATCACCGACTCATCGTGTACGATTACATGCCAAATCTGAGCCTACTTTTAGTGTGTTTGGTTCTGCTTCTGGGAGGCTCAAAACCACGTTTGCAAGGAAACAACAATTTGTTGCTTCTACACAAACGTGGTTTTAAAACGGAATTCCAAACACGCACTTTCTCATCTCCATGGCCAATTTGCTGGTGAAGTCCAGCTAGACTAGAAAAGGAGATTCAAGATCGCCATTGGCTCCGCAAAAGGCTTATTGTAAGCTTCCACATTTCTACAAACTTCAATCCCACTTTTGCTCCATGTGAAATCTACCCTTTCAAACATGTGCATTTTCACCTTCTAGTTATACAAAAATGAATTTTATGGTTTATTAGAAACTTTAGAGGAATTCACTAATGTTTCAAGTACTTTTGATGATGTGGCAATAACATAGGCAATGGATACGAAAAATTCTTAAATACAATATAGTGTTTGTTTATATAATAGTCAAGATTTTATTTCAACAATCAAATATGTGGGTTCCAGATATACGCATTAAATCTTGGCCATAGAATGTATTGCCCTGTATTAAAACATTTTCATGAATATATCCAATAACAGTTGACATATCATCATAAGGATAGTTGGCATGTCATTGCCACATCATCAAAAGCAATTGATATTTCACAAATATTCGACACGTCAGTGAACACTGTTTAAGTTTTTAATGGCATGGACCACTTTAATTCTTTTATAAAACATAAAATTCGGGAGGCTAATTGAACATCTAGGGACAAGAGCAATGAGTAAATTGATATATTTTATCTAACTATTTTTTGGTAAAACTCCCCTGTTGTTGCTAGGTACTTGCACCATGAGGTCACACCCCACATAAATCCATAGGGACATTAAGGCCAGCAATGTGCTTCTGAATTCAGAGTTCGAACCTCTTGTCGCTGATTTTGGGTTCGCAAAGCTAATCCCAGAAGGAGTTAGCCACATGGCTACCCGTGTTAAGGGCACTTTGGGATACTTGGCTCCAGAATATGCCATGTGGGGAAAGTTTTCTGAGAGTTGTGACGTTTATAGCTTTGGAATTCTTCTGCTAGAGCTCGTGACTGGAAGAAAGCCCATAGAGAAGCTTCCTAGTGGGGTTAAGATAACCATAACTGAATGGCAGAGCCCTTGATAACCAAAGGAAAGTTTAGGGATTTGGTGGACCCAAGGCTCAGGGGGAACTATGATGAAAATCAAGTGAAGCAAGCCATCGATGTGGCTGCACTGTGTGTGCAGAGTGAACCTGAGGAGCGACCCAACATGAAGCAAGTGGTTAGTTATCTGAAAGGAGGTGAACCCGAAGCAAGAGTGATGAAGACAAGGATAGATAGTGTCAAGTATAAGGATGAACTGTTGGCACTTGATCAAACTAGTGATGTTGATGCTGATGGTTATGGTGTTTTTAGTGCCCTAGAGGTGCAAAAGGTGCATGATCCTTACAAGCGCGGTGGTGACAAGAAAATGGCTAGCTCTAAACCAGTTTGATGGAGTTTATATATAGATAATATAGGATAAATTATACTGAACTATTATAATCTTTGCTCCCAATTATAATTACCTCCTATAATTCTTGCATTAGCAATTCATTATTTATTTGTCCCATTGAAATATTTTTTATTGTCTAAATTAGACATTATCTTTAACTGATTTAATATTAAAAAGAAAAAAAAAGTTATACTTACCCGTGTTGATCTTTGCTTTACAACTTTTCCTTAATCAATTAATTTTTATAAATAATCAACAATTTATCTGTGCCATTGCAATCGATTGAATAAAAAGTGGATTGTCATTCACTTTGGACAAAGATAGTGGAAAAGTGTAATTTTTCTTACATGATAGGTATGTGGTATTAAGTCGGTCGAAAATAACGTCTAATTTAGATGCGAGAGATATTATTATAGAACAAATAAATCAAGAATTAATTGCAAAAGTTAATTAATTAAAGAAAAATTGCAATTAAAAATAAAGATGAGAACGGGAAAATATAATTCCCATTTAAATTCGTTCAAATGAATAAAACACTATATGCCTCTGCGCGTTGCGACACATAAGATCGATTCTTTTGTACAGTGGGCTTCATATTGGCTAGTATTTCTTTGATAATATACTTTTAATTCGCAGGACAAGAATCTGAGTTCCCATCTTCCCGGCAGTAAGAAGGATCTGAGCTATAGGGTGTGATCCAGGCCACTACACATATGGTTTTAAAAGAAAAAATGCTTGTTTTGCATGAATTTCATTAACTACCTTCTTCAGCTTTAAAACTTGATCATCATGCACACCAAACTTTAGCTATATGTATATAATAATTAATCAATAAAGTGAGGAAAATAACTTAAGCCTCTTTACCTGATAATTTGTAACGACCGTCATGATTAGAGCTTAAAAATCTATATCAAAGTAATTTATAGGTGTAAATAGAATCAGTTCTTACGTGTATATGGAGACAAAAATCAAAATACAGTCAGTCTGTGTTAATTTACACTAGCTGTGAAGTTGTATTTTACCTGCATTCTAGTCTTCAAGCCTCACCTGTCTTCTAGTAATCAAAACAAGATAATCTTAAAATGGGTCCGTACCAAAACATAGGAATTTAGATAATTTGTAAGAGTTCTTAGGTTTGATCCGTACTTTAAAACAAAAAACAAAAAGTCTCAACTTTTTTAGCAACGGATGGATGTGTAGACGGAGAACACGATTTTATTGTTGGTCGCTTTCTTCATTTTTTTTTTTTCCTTTGGGTCGATGTAGATTAATATCTTTTTTTGGTATGGAAAACACAGAAAGTGACCCTAAGTCTATGAGGCCCATTGGATTTGGGTGGCCTTTGTTTGACTTCATATGGTAGGCCTGGGTATCCATGAGGCAAGTAGATGGGGATAGTACAACAATTGACCATCCCTACAAGGCGTGAGCCATGCCCTCTGTAATTCAAAAAAGGGAAGCAATGAATCTATATATCTATATAACAACAACAACAACAAAGCCTTTTCCCACTAAGTGGGGTCGGCTACATGGATCAATCGACCCCATAAATCTCTATCATAAATCATATTTCTAGACAAACCATTTAGATCTAAATCTCTCTTAATAATTTCTCCTATAATTTTTCTTGGTCTTCCTCTACCTCTACTTATTGGACTATTCTCCATCTCATCTACTCTCCTAACGGGGGCTTCTATAGGTCTCCTTACCACAAGACCATACCACCTAAATCTCGATTCTACAATCTTTTCTACAATAGGTGCGACTTTCACCTTCTCTCTAATGCATTTATTTCTAATAATATCTCGTCTAGTGTGTCCACTCATCCACCGCAACATTCTCATCTCTGCAACATTAAACTTATTTTCTTGTTGCCTTTTTATTGCCCAACACTCAGTTCCATACAACATTGCAGGTCTTATAACTGTGCGGTAGAATTTACCTTTAAGTTTGAGTGGTACTCTTCTATTACAAATAACACCAGAAGCACTCCTCCATTTCATCCACCCCGCTTGAATCTTATGCTTTACATCTTCTGCTATTTCCCCGGTATGTTGTATGATGGATCCAAGATACTTAAATTGTGTGACTTGTGGTAAGATATGTTCTCTAATTTTTACTTCTACGCTAGAAGTGGTGTGCCTCTTACTAAACTTACACTCCATATACTCCGTTTTACTTCTACTTAAACGAAAGCCATGAGCTTCCAAAGTTTGTCTCCACCTCTCTAACTTCTCATTCATTTCCTTTCTCGATTCTCCAACTAGGACAATATCATCTGCAAAAAGCATGCACTGTAGCACCGGCTCTTGGATATGTTCAGTAAGCACATCCAAAACTAAGGTAAAAAGATAAGGGCTCAAAGTTGACCCTTGATGTAGACCAATAGTTATCGGAAAGTCTTTTGTAAGTCCACCTTTTGTTACTACGCTAGTTGTAACCTTATCATACATGTCTTGGATTGCTCGAATATAAGCTATACGAACTCCTTTTTTCTCCAAAGCCTTCCATAGAACTCCTCTTGGCACTCTATCATATGTTTTTTCTAAATCAATAAACACCATGTGTAAATCTCTTTGATTCTCCCTATATCTCTCCATTAATCTACGCAACAAGTATATTGCTTCCATAGTTGACCTTCCTGGCATAAAACCAAATTGATTCTCCGTAACTTGACTCTCTTTCCTTAACCTTCGCTCAATTACTCTTTCCCATAATTTCATAGTGTGGCTCATGAGTTTAATTCCTCTATAATTTGCACAATTTTGAATGTCCCCTTTACTCTTATAAATAGGGATTAAAGTACTTTTCCTCCACTCATCTGGCATCCTCTTAGATCTCATAATTCCATTAAATAACTTTGTGAGCCAACTTATACCTTTCATTCCCAAACTCTTCCATACTTCAATGGGTATATTATCTGGTCTAACTGCTCTGCCATTCTCCATTCGTTTTAATGCTTCTTTTACCTCTACCTCACAAATTCTACGATAAAAAGTATAATTTCGATCCTCTTCTTGCGTGTCTAGCCTATCCGATTGCAATAAAATCTCGTGCCCTTCATTAAAAAGCCTATGAAAATAACCCTCACATCGTTCTCTGATATCACGTTCCGTGACTAACACTTTCTCGTCTTCATCCTTAATGCATTTCACTTGATCCACATCTCTTGTCTTTCTTTCCCTACTTTTAGCTAACTTGTAAATACTTTTTTCTCCAACTTTAGTACCTAAAGATTGGTATAACCCATCAAATGCCCTCGCTCTCGCTTCGCTCACTGCCTTCTTAGTGTCTTTCTTAGCTACCTTATATTTTTTCCAATTTTCATTACTCTTACATAATGACCACACTTTATAACACTCTCTTTTAACTTTAACCTTATCTTGTACACTTGCATCCCACCACCAAGATTCTTTATCCTTAGGTCCAAAACCTTTTGATTCCCCTAATATTTCCTTTGCCACCTTCCTAATCTCTTTAGCCATTTCATTCCACATCTCGTTAGCATTTCCTTGTATTTCCCAAGGTCCTTCTTCTATAATCCTTCTCTGCAAATTCTTTTCTTTATCCCCCTTTAGTTGCCACCACTTAGTCCTTACCACTCTACCTTCACATTTACTTTTTACTCTCCTCCTAACTCTTACATCCATAACCAAAACTCTATGTTGAGTAGTTAAACTCTCTCCCGGTATAACTTTGCAATCCATGCAAAATTTTCTATCCGATTTCTTTATAAGAAAGAAATCAATTTGAGAACATACCCTACCACTTTTATACGTGATAAGATGTTCTTCACGCTTTCTAAAACAAGTGTTAGCTAATATAAGATCGAACGCTAATGAAAAGTCTAAAATAGTTTTACCTTCTGTATTTACTTCTCCTATACCATGTCCTCCATGAACACCCTCGTAGCCTGAAGATACCTTTCCCACATGCCCATTTAGATCCCCTCCTAAAATAATCTTTTCTCCTAACGGTATTTCTTGAACTAAACATTCTAAATCTTCCCAAAATTTTACTTTATGAGATTCTTCTAACCCTACTTGTGGTGCATACGCACTAATAATATTAAAGATTTCCTTTTCTACTACAAACTTTAATGCAATGATTCTATCTCCTAACCTTTTGACATCTACTACAGTATTCTTCCAAAACTTATCTACAATTATACCTACCCCATTTCTAGATTTATATTTACCAGTATACCAAAGTTTAAAACCTGAAGTATCTAATTCTTTCGCTTTTTCTCCTACCCATTTAGTTTCTTGTAAACACATAAAATTAATCCTTCTCCTAATCATAGTATCTACCACTTCCATAGACTTACTCGTAAGTGTACCTATATTCCAAGTTCCAAAACGAATCATACTCTCATGAACTAACTTCTTTAGCCACATTCGTTCACGAAAATGTGGTAGCCCTTGCTTATTTTTCACTACATCCAGGCGGTGATGCAGCGGCTCTTGCTCACTTCTCACTGTACTCGAGCTATACAGCGCGTTACTTACAGGCAACGACCTAACTTTACGTTTAATATATCGATTGTCCATGAAAATCTACCGGAATTGTGGTTTGTGAACAATGCGACTTCTATGTATTACATTACATGTTAAGACATTATTTATGTCCATATAAATATTGTTCATGTACTATTTTTTTTTCTCAAATTTTTTTTTCTATAAAACCCCCAGAATATTTTTTTAAATCTTTTTACATCTTGCAGAAGATAGGACCTAGTTTAACATGAAAGGAAGTAGTTCTGAATATTCTCGAAACACTTTTTTTTTGTTTTGGAGGCTTCAAAGGTTCCTGAATCTGAAACTTCATAAATTATAATATCGCGATGGATATTTATGTGGTTAAGGAAAAAATGACACCAAGAGTGAAAAAAAAAATATTAGAAGTGTGCGGTCAATATTCAAAAACAATTTTTAACATTAAAAGTTTTATTTTTTTTAATTGTACTTCATAGAATACTGTAAAAAATTCATTATATATATATATATATATAATATTGGATTTAATTTAAAGATTAAATTTAGATAGAATTGTTTAGATACTTGTTATTAAGTTTTTAATAAAAACATAATATATGGATAAATGTTTTTGAAGCACATAATCATGTAGTACTAAAATTAAAAAACGAATTCTCTTATCATATTTTTATTAGATAACTTAATATCAAACTCCAAAAAAATCCGGCCTAACTTTTTTCCCTTGGTGTAAATCTAGAAAATGACCGAACCAAATGAATGAACATTCCTCTCATGTTGTTGTCGGGCGAATGAGGGCGTTTGAGGGTGTTGGCGTTGGTGTTGATTTTTATTTTGACCAATCACACTTTAATTTGGACAGTGATGCTTCTTGCCAGACAGCTGAGCCCACTCCCAGTGGGCTGGGTGGGTGGCACACGTGGAGCGGATGGGTATGGGCCCATTCTCACAATCCACTGTGGGCTCCCATTTGATAGCAACCTCACGTGCTCAATCACACCCATTGCCTTTCCTCTTAAAACGGAAAAGACTACAACTTACTTACCCGTTGTGGAAAAAAACAAATTATTTTGTCGGTTCAATAATAGCTTTTGAATTTCCCAATCCCATTTATAACTAATTGTTTAATACTTACTCCACCTATTTTTTTTTAATTTTTGCTCCATTTTCATGATATATGTAATTTTAATTACAAATGGTGAATTTATGTCATTAGAAATTGTATCATGATTTTCTAATGTGAGATCCAAAGCCTAATATATATGATTAAAAAGAAATTCAAAGAAGTATTACTTACTTCATTAATTTTTAAATTCATCGGAATGTAAGTAGTAGGAATGAAAATAAGAATAAGAATAAAGGTAAATTAAAATTATGTTCTGTTACATTAAAGCGAAAGAATGCTCATTCCCTCCGAATTGATCCATCCATTTTATTTAATATGTCAAAGTTGAATTAACCTTTCATTTTGTGTTTCTAAACCTACACATTACCTTTATGATTAATGAGATTAAAGACGTTTGGCCCATTTTTATTTGATTGGATTGATTGAGCCAGCCTAATTGGTCAAGAATTTTTTTCTCCCCCGTGAGATAAGTAATGGGTGATCAACTAGCACTAGATTAACATATCTAAAGATCGTGTTTACTTAGGAAGTCGAGAAACATGCATTGTAACATTACTCCATTTATACCAAGTTTTATGGAGTGAACAAATTTTTGCCACACACACAACTATTGGTCATTATCTTGACTAAGGATAATCGCCCATAAATAGTTCGAAGACCCTTTAAAATAACTTCAATTTACACAGATCAACTCTCACAATTTCATTGGGTACCTACTAACAAAAATATCATAACTTGTGTTGCAGTCACTATTTACCACACCAATCACGATGTCTTGTTTAGACATCACAGCCGACCATTATAAACAATTTCATGCATGAGAGCTTAGTCAAAAGATTATATGAGACAAAATCAATCAACAATCACCATCTTAATAACCTAAAGACTAAATTACTCTATTGCTGCCATCTCCACCACCTCTCTAACGACCAACAAGAACAGTATTGTGATCGTGATTTCAATGATTCCGGCTTCATTTGGCATGCCAAAATACCAGTATAATAGTCATTAAATTGTATTATCAAGTTAAACATGGTTATGGCAATATATATTAACTTTCATTATATTATTGTTCTCGTTCTCCTTTTTGATTTATTCCCAATAAAAGTTTTTCAATGAACGAAATGGCCTCTTAATTTGGTTAGAAAAAGAATATATGGAATTACTAAGAGGAGAGATTTATCACCAATAATAGAATTATACGTAAAAGGAATGGAGATAAAATGGCCTCTTTTGTTACTTGTGAACTTTCACAAGGTTAAACTTTGCTCCCCTTCTCATCAATTTTTAAACAATCCCTGATTCTGAATATATTTTGAGATGACACTATTTCATCCCTAAATTTATTGCTACCTTTTATTTTTATTTTTTTTGACCATGTCAAGGACAAAACTAAAAATACAAAATTCCATCTCTAATTTCAAATAACCTAATATGTGACAGATCAAAGACTAAAAATTCCATCTTTAATTTGTAGATCATTTTCCATTAAAAAAATACAAGATGAATTAAAGGCAAAATTAGAGACAAAATATTCTAAAACAAAACAATTTCATCCCTAAATCCACCTCTAATCTTAATCGTATTACCCAAAAAGAATTCCATTTGAAATGGATTTAGAGACGGAGTTTTTCTTGCCTTAATTTCCATGAATAATAGTTTCTATAATCTTAATTATTCAACAAATTAGAGACAAAATCAAAGATGGTTACTTTTGAGATGCAATATTTTATCTTTAATTCTATCTCTAAAATTTGTTTTTTTTAATGAAAATAGCTTTTTAGATACAAATTTTGCTTTAGATTAGAGACATAAATTTTTTCATCTCTAATTCCTATTCTTGTAGTGAAAGGAAAGGCATGAAAATGAGAGGAAGGAGGAAAATAAGAAATGGAAAAAGGGAGTTCACCATTTTTTACTTTCCCTCTCTCATTCAAGCCAACATGAAGACAAAGGGAAGATCACAAACTAGCCAAAAAGAATGGAGGTTTTGCAGGGAGAAAGTGTACAAAAAATGAAGGAAGTGGCAAATGAAATCCTTTGTGTGCATTGATGATTTGAACAAACAGAGGAGTGGAGAGAGATGGGATGAACTGATTAAGTATGAGGAGTAGAATCCTTTGCAATAGAGACACGCCATGCAATAAGGGAATTTTAAAATTTTTTATTTTTTATTTTTGCTTTTTATATTTTAAAGTTTAACATAGAAGGTAAAAATTACAATTATCAAAATAAAAAAAAATTTAAGTATAAATTTTTTAAATATAATTTTTTTCACAATTAAATTTTTTATTCTCATAGTTGTAATTTTTACCTTCTATCTTAAACTTCAAATCTAAAAAGCAAAAAAAAAAAGAAGAAAAAAATTGATAAACTACTACACCCCTTGGATTCAAAGTATGAATGATGAAGATTGAAGAAGCTGAAGATGAAGATTGAAGAAACTCAAATCTAGAGAAGTATCGAGTGGTAGGGGCAATAGGGGAGAGAGAGAGAAACACTATGTTTGTGTAAATATGACTAAGGTAATTTGGAAAAAAAAAAAGGAAAGAAAGGTAGAAAAAATTAAAAAAGAAATGAAAAAAAAGGGTGGGTTCAAATTAAATATATATATATATATATATATATGTTTGTGCGAGTTTAGTAAGTTTAATAAAAAATATAATATCGGAATTTAATATTATAAACAAATAAATTTTGAAAGATTTGAAAAAAACGTCTGCTTATCCTCAATCTAACACAGCTCCACCATAAATGATATATATATTGATGTTTACTTTTTCACGTACATATAATATTCAAATTTTGCTAAACAATTAAAATAAGATATTCATATATTAAACACCACTTTAATATTTTTCGCCAGCTCTTGTACGAACAACCGAGGGAAGAACTAATATGATTTGAATATGCCGTCAATTAATGAACGACAGGTGTGTAGAAAGAGTTTTAAGGTGGACTAATAGAAACGTTAATCACAATCACTAAGGTTTGTCAGGAAATGCCGAAAGCTGTTGCTTAAAGAGCAGGGCAGCTCCACCCACGGCCGCCCCCGCGCCGTCCAATTATTTCCTCACATTCTCACGACCCGACGAACATACCCTTTTCCTCTCTCACCTATGAATTTCAACATTGCCACCAATCTCTCTCTCTCTCTTCTTTTTATTAGGAAAAAACATTTTCGCCGCCGACCAAGGGCACCGAAACTTATCCCAAATTTTCCACTTTCATTTTTTATAAATTTTATTTAATTAATTTTTTTATAGTCTTACTCATATCAAGAGCGAAACTTAAAAAAAAAAAAAACAGCATGAAGACAACATGTGTTACGCCATCTATATAATTTTAATTTTTACACATTTTTTAACTACTAATTGAATCAAATTTATAAATTTCTTTCAAGGGCGGCTGCCTCTAAATCATCAGAGATAAGTTTGTTCCTGGCTCTCATATCCACTTTAAATATAAGATAAATTATGTATGAGATTAAAAAATATTTAAGAAGATATATTACAAAGTAAATTATAATAATCTCTCTTAAAGTTAGTTTAAATTATAACTAATGTTTGTTTTATTTTAAAAATTACATCTAATTCTCTTTTAATTAATTTTCTATCAATAACGTTAACTTTATACAAAAATATATATTTCTTTCAATAATAAAATTACATAACCAACTTTATTATTATATTAAAAAAATTTCGTATTGTAATTTATCATCAACTTAACTGTTTTTATTGTTATATTAAAAATAAAATCAGAATCTCATATTGTATAAAAAAAATTAATTTTTTTTTACAAAAAATAAATTAAAGGTTTTCAATATATACTAAAATGTCAAAAAATCATATGTAATTTTTAAAATAAAATAAATATCAAGTAAAATTTAATTAAACATTTTTAAAAACAACATAATGTACTCTATCTTATTAGTTAGTTCTGGTAAATTGATAATGTTAAGATTTATAATCATGTTCGTGTTAATTATTAAATTACGGCATTTTTTTATTTAAGGAAAAACAAAAATAATTGAATTACCGAAGTTACATACCAACCTGGGTTAAACAAAAATAAGTTAGGCCTCCTTTCTGTTAGTTAGGAATCTAGGCCTCGCTTGGTTATGCGTCTTTTATTTTTTTGTAATATTATTTTTTTTTTTTATTCCGGCATTAATTTCTTAGAATCGTAGCTAATAATTGAGCCGTCCAATGAATAAAAATCATTATGAGCAGCCATAGTGGAATGCCAGAACCGACTGTGGAATAAATAGATTTATCTCATTAGATCCATTATTTATTAATTAGTTCATTATCGGCAGTTGGTGATGAGGTTATGTACCACGTTATGCTCCATTTTATTTTGAGTAAATCACATTAATAATTTTTAATTTTATTAAAATTACACATACGTTTATTTATCTTAAAAATATTTTTTTATGATTTAAAAGTAAAATAATTCTTTCACTTTAATTTACTTTTAAAATTTTGTATTAAAATATTTTTAAATAATTTAAATACATATTTATTAATTTAAATATATATTTATTTTTAATTAAAATACTCTTTCAAATTTAACAATTCGAGCAAAGATCTAATAATAAAGAAATCTATTACTTAGAGCTAAATTATACTCAAAACTAACTTTAAAAAACTGATTCACTAATAAATTGAGTTTAAACAAATACTTCAAAAAGTTATACAAAATTAAAAATTTTGATTCACAACAATTAACATGACCTAGTCAATTTGCATTAAAAACAAAAAATAAAAAGAGATTTACTTTAGAACCATGATCTTTTCACATGAAAAGTATATAGCATACTACCGGTTAGCTGATGAATAATAATTAGTTTATCGCTTTATTAAATATAATGAAAATAAAATCTATTTTATTATTTTTATTTGTGAATATTTGAATATAATTTGATGAAAAACAACGATAAAGTTAAAGATATTTAGGTTACCAAATAACATTGTTTATAATTTTTGAAAAAAAATCGAATATGTATTTAGGTTAACAAAATGTTTTTAAATAAAAAATTTAAAATTTTACTAAATTATATATTTTTAAAATAAAAAGTTTGTTTTGCTGAGAATGTAATTTACTTTTTATTTTTATGAAAATGGAAAGAATAGATCTATTCCTCAATTTCTTCTTTGCTGCCTGTAGCAGCTCTAAAATAAGTTTTTTCCACACCTAATAACTTATAATCTTCCATTTCCCCTACTAGTAATATTTGAAGAGAATTATTTATTAAGAAATTTTAATGAAATCAAATTAATTTAAAAAAATTTAAGGTCATTTATTTAGTCCAATTTTTTAAAATATATTGTTTTAACCTTGACACTAATTTAATTAGAACTAAATTAATAACAACAAACTTTTAAATTCGAATTAAATTAATGATATTCAACGAAATTGATAATAATAAATTTTTAAAGGTCAAATAGATAATGACCAAAAAAAAATCTCGAAGGCCAATATCATAATTTTTCTATATCAAAATAAATGAATTGACACCAAGATTGCTCCCAAAGGAACGAATGAAGAATTGATAAAAATTTTAAGTAAAATTGTTTAATTGTTTGTCATAAAGTTATTTACTTCATACATGTGGAGTAATGTTTTAAAATAGTTAATTATTTGATATCGAATAATTAAAAAATATGTGTGCATTATTTTTTATTATATAATTAAATTAAAATAATATTTAAAATGTTATTCATAAAAGAAATGTTGGTTGACGAAAATGCCCTTGGAAGTATCTTCAAAGCATATCAAATAACGAAGCGGGGTTTATGGCCACACCTGGCACGCTGACAGTGACTTGAGAAGTGTGATACTATATCCAATCATTTACGGCTACGAGGGTGAACTTGTCCAAATGAAAAAAAATTATTATTTTTTTTAAATTGAGAATTATGAATTATCTGATACTGATCTGATCGGTGTGGGCGAGGTTATCCCCTGACGACTGACGCCCCACAAAAACCTAACCGACCTAATTTTCAGTTCCAGCCTACCCTCAACGATCCTTTTGTCTCACAATTTTTCATTGGATAATTTTACGTATATTTTTATTTTTATTAATGATCAGTTTGGTTGAAGGACGTTGAAAGGAAAGTATAAACAATTCATGGAATAATCTCATTTAATATATGATTTATAGGATTAAAAAAAGAATTTAATTTTATTCAATAAGTACATCATTTAAAAATAATTATTATATTTAATTTATATAAAATTTATTATATTTGCATTACTATTATTTCATTTCAATATTATTTTTAAATAAGGATGAGAATTATTTTTTATTTTTATATTATTTTTATCTAATTAAAAATATAAATAAAATGACATTTTTATTTTTTTATATTATACTAAACATAATTATTTAATTTTATATATATTCTTATTTTCTTTTTCTTTTTATATTTGACAGCTTTATGTACCAAACAAGTGTCTATGTGTGTGTTATTTCATATATATATATATATATATAAATAATAAATTCTAATAGTCAAATAAATGTATACTTAAATAGTTCATTTAAATTTTTTTCCCCTTGGATTCTCAATCCGATGGACTTACAAATCAACAAATCAAATTAAGTTTTCTTGTTTGTTCTTTTCCAATTATCGGGAGTGCCAATTGAAAATTAGAAAAATGCCATTAATCCTAAGGATTTATTATTCTAATGACAAAATTAAATTTTTTATATGTATTAGAATTGAGAATTTGATTTAAAAATATGAAAAAAATACAGACTAAAATTATTTATTTTAAAAATATCATGACTGAATTAATCAACAATAAATTTTCTAATACTAAATTATTGTATTATAATTCTTTAAAAGACAATATGATAAATAACTCAAATTAAAAATAAGAAAGTTTTTTCATTAAATTAATCATTCAAAAGTTAATCATGTTAATTTTAACAAATCAACTCAATTAATTCTTAAATGAATGTAAATTTAATTTTTGAATGACTAATTTGAGAATTAAATTAATATAAGATATATTTTTCGTAGATATATACAAATATATAGTTGCTTACTTTAAAGATAAAATATGACTTTCCCAAAAGGCAAATAAAACAAATGGTCCCTCATGAGCACGTCACTCTTCAATACTCTAGCACGGCTTCACTTTCTTCAGAGTGGCTTGTATTTATTGATTATGACGCCCATTATACCATTCTTTTCCCCCTTGCAATTATAACTATAGATTCATATATATATATATATATATATATATAATTCATTCGTGAGACTAGTCTTAATTATATTCTCCTCTAGAGAAAGATCGATATAAAAAGATGATATTTGTGTCATTTAGCATGTCAAATATAAACGGCAATATAATTATTTATATCCTACTTATTAGGTTTTAGACACCAACGCTATTATTTATGACCTAATTCTTCCCATAAAAATTAGACAAAAGTCATGTCGATCTAATTAACTACTAAATATGGAATATAATTTCTTCATGGTAGACTAGATGTAAACCTTCTTATTACCTTTACCAAACCATATATACAATGCGCATTGACAATTATATATAGCGTTTGATATTAAAAAAAAATTATAAACTGTTGCGAGCATTTAAAACTATATAAATAAATAAATGAATCTAAATAATTAATTACAAATTAAAATTAGAGTAATTAATAATTATTAAATCTATAAAAAATTTCCAAATATATCATTTATAGCCCATAGATTATATGGTGTGTATTATTTTTCAGAAAAAATCTAACCAAACAAAAATATATAATTTTGTTTACTGTCCATAATTACTAGCACTAAAGATATATGTTCATACAATTGCTTGCACATTAGAACCATAAAATTGTCACGCGAAAACTTTTTGCAATCAATTTATAATTGTTAAGTGTTCAATATTGTATAAAAAATATAATTGTCCCTTTCAAGTGTTGAGGACGGGCATTATGGTGATAGATTGTGGGTGCACATCAAGGTGATCTAGGTTCATTCCCCATCGACAAGAATTTTTTCCCATCTCCAAAGGAAACCCTAATTTAATATTAGGGTGTATATACTTAATATCCATCTTTTTTATTTATTTTTTAATATATTGACATATAGTTTGCTATTATATAAGTGCCTTATTTTATATATATCTTTTAATTCATAAACACTTTTTTTAATTATTTCAATTAAAAATTGATTAATTTACAGAAAAAGTCAATACAATTATTAATTTGAAACATTGAAGTATAAAATTTATAAAATACCTTTGAAATAAGAGTGAAAAAGTGACACAATATATATATATATATATAGAACTTACTTCTCCACAAAAAGGAGTGAACTATATTCATGCTTTTACTTTTTATGTTATTTTTTTTACTATACAATTGTATTATTGCAAAAAATTTAAAATATTTTTTTTAATTTCAAAGATATTTTATAAGTTTTATATTTTAAAATATTCAAACTTAATACTTATCCCATTGATGTTTATGACTACGTAGAAAAACTAACCTAAAACTTGAAGAAATCAAATTAGTAATTACTTTTTTTTTTTGTTGGGGGGCGGGTGTTCATGCGACAAGCTCAAAAGCCTGAGTTTCTAGAGTGGGAGATTGTGTTCCCAGAATCATGGGAGAATTCTGCATCAGTAAGAAGTGCCATCGCTGTTTGACTTCCTAAAACAAATAATTTCTCCTCTTCAATTGGGGTAAGATCTTGAGTCCCTTAAAAACACAGTAGGCATTAGACTTCCTACAAAAAATCATTTCTTTCTGTTCCAAAAGTGGTAAATCATAAAATCTTTCATTTAAATGAATTGATTTTCCCAAAAGAAAAATCAAGTAATTTCTCCGAAGGGAAGGAAAAAGAACAAAATCAGTCCATGTGGGTTTCACAGTATGCCAACTTCAACTTGTCGCCCCTTCTCATCAAATGAACCTTTCCATTGCCACAAACACAATGACAACTATTACCCCTCCAATACGGATACGCCCATATCTATTATTTCACATTTATGTGGCCAATACTCATCCACGTGTCCATCACTCATTGGTCATTACCTAGATTTCCTCTCTCTCTGTCTTCTCACGAAGATTCATACATACTAGAAAAGCCACGGCCAAACACCCAAATTGTTTCAACATTCTTCAAAGCCTCACAGCATCCGAGCAGCCGATCACTCAGCTAACTTCCAACTGCGCCGGAGAGTATTTTTTGTATGGGAATCGAAAGAGGAAACCTCCAGGGCTTTCGGAGTGGCGGATGGAGCGTGCCGCCGAAGCCATGCGACTCCTGTAGATCAGCCGCGGCGGCGGTTTTCTGCCGAGCCGACTCGGCTTTTCTGTGCATGCTCTGTGACAACAAAATCCACTGCGCCAACAAGGTGGCGTTGCGCCACGAGCGCGTGTGGATGTGCGAGGTGTGCGAGCAAGCCCCTGCCTCCGTCACGTGCAAGGCCGACGCCGCCGCACTCTGCGTCACGTGCGATTCCAATATCCACTCTGCCAATCCGCTCGCCCGCCGCCACGAGCGGGTCCCCGTGGAGCCGTTCTTCGACTCCGCTGACTCGGTCGCGAAATCCTCCGTTGCTGCCCTTAACTTGCTAGTTCCAACCGATGGCGGAATCGGATCCGATGGGTTTCCCCATGAAGAATCCGAATCAGTATCGTGGCTAATTCCCAACCCGAATTTCAACCGGAAGATCATGAGTGCTCCGGATATTAAACCCGGCGAGATGTTTTTCCCGGAAATGGAATATCCATTCCTGGATTTCGATTACTCAAATTCCTTTGATCAGAATAACAATAGCAGCACGGGTAATAACGATAGCGTAGTCCCAGTTCAAGCGTCGGTTATGAATCATACAGAGAGTTGCTTCGATATCGACTTTTGCAGATCGAAGCTTTCCTCAATTAGCTATCCAACGCAGTCGTCGTTTAGTCGTCAAAGCGTAAGTATCATTAAAACTGTTGATTTCAGGCAAAAGAAAACTCAAGTCGTACTGATGTTTTGGAACGTAATTGGTTCTATAGGTCTCTTCGTCTTCGGTTGACGTTGGAGTGGTCCCAGATGGAGTAGGGAACACGGCGTCGGACATGTCGTTCCCATTCGGCAGGAACATAAGCAACGGTTCGGAATCGAGCGGAATTATGTCGGCCGGTAATACTAATAATCAATCCGGGAGTTCGTTGTGTGGTATGAACCGGGAAGCTCGGGTGTTGAGATACAGGGAGAAGAGGAAGAACCGGAAGTTTGAGAAAACCATACGCTACGCTTCGCGAAAGGCGTATGCGGAAACCCGGCCGAGGATCAAAGGCCGGTTTGCCAAACGGACCGAGATTGACTCGGATTTCGACCAGCTCTTTGGCCCTGTTGCCCCCGCCACACATCTCTTGCTGGATACTCAGCACGGCGTCGTCCCCTCGTTTTAAACATGGGAGTTGAATAATGAATCTAGTTTGTAGAATGTCAAATATGAACCGCTGATTATGAAGAAAGCAGTGGAATGTGGGTGATGCTTGGCCGTTGATGCTAAATTTTTTGGACCCGAACATTTCTCTTTCTCTAAAGTCCAAAGTAAAAGCTGATTTACTCGCTTCTGTAGAATCTGTACTGTAAACTCGTCTCGCTATCCAGTAAAAAGTTTCAATTTCGTCTGATCGCGTATCTCTTTCCGCATTCCTATTGGTCCGCAAATATAAAAATTATTTTATGTTTCTTGAGATTTTATTTATTTATTTATTTGATCGATAAAAAAGACTGGCCCAAACTGGAAGGGAAGTGAACGTCTAAAAGTGGCTTCTGGAAGTTTCAGAGACACATTGGAAATGGAAGTGACAGCTAGAAAGCATATATTTCCTGTTGTTTCTCATAGGATGTGAGTAGGCACGTCCCACTCTCTCGCTGGGACAGACCCCGTGAGTCCGTGACCCAACACCCAACCAGTCCTTTTGATATTATTAATTTTCACAAATTTATTTCCTTTTTTCTTTTCTATATCCAAAAATTCATTCCCCATTCACATTTTTTATTAATTAATTAATTAATTAATTAACGCTAGAGGCTAGAATAATAAAATTAACGGCGACGCAACGGGCACTAGTGTAGAAACTTTATCACTTTCGTAACATGCAATATTGAAGAGGCGCTAATCAAAGTACTTGGATTTGCTGCTACTAATTTAGATGATCCAAGTTATATATATAAATATATATTTTGATTTTTTTTTGTTTTGTTTTAAAGAATATAAAATTAAAAAACTTTAAGTCATCTATGTTAATTTTGGACAGCGCTCAGTAAAAAGAGGCTACTGCTGCTCAGCAGCAAATTTGAGTCCCTAATAAAAATTCTGGTTACTAGAAATAAAAATGACAGCTTATAGAAAACACCAACTAATTTAGGCTGATATAGAAATAGCTTAAAGATATAATTGAATTGAGAAGATTAGACATTGTTAAATTTAATTTTTTTAATTTAAACTTAAAAAGTTTTTCCTCAATTAAAACAAATGTCTCCCTTTAATGTCTTGAGAAAATTGCCCCCAAAACCCACAGGTGGTTAGGGGTTTTCATGAGCTAAGTTTTTTATTTAACTCATACCTGACTTGCTTTTATATGAACTTTAAAAATAAATCTCATTTTTTGAATCTGACTCCACTTGACTTAGCCTAATTTAATATAAGGCAAAGTAGGACTAATATTGAGTGGCTCAACATTTTTTTAATTTATTATTAAAATTATAAAATAATCATAAAATTTTTTTATATAAATTCTTATAAAAAGTTGAAATTTTGATACAAATCTTTATACAAAAATATTTTTTTTGGATGATCAGATCAATATATTCTTTAAGACAAGTCTAAGTTTATTATTAAAATTATAAAAATAACCATTAAAAAAAATTTTATACAAGTCTTTATAAAATTATTTTTTATTTTTAAAAATAATTAAAATTTTAATATAAATTTTTATAAAAAATATTTTATAAAAAATTATTTTTATTTTTTAAGGCTATATTGGATCGATATGGCCCTTAAGGTTTGTCTAATGCTTGGCTCGGTTCGATCAAACTCAGTTTTGTAATTCGACCTAACTTTAAATTTTTTAAAAAAAGTTTTTTGGCGCTCAACCTAACCTACACGCGATTTGACCAGGCATGATTCCACCGGACCTTCAAGCTAGGTAAACACTCCGACGTGTGGTTGTCTGTGTTTTTTTTTTCCAAGCACAACTCTCCTACAATCTAATAATCTATTTTCTACTTTCTTTTTTTTTAGGATTAAAAATTAGAATTAGAAATAAAAAATTGCAAGAATTTAAAAAAATAAAAAAGTTATACTTTAAAAGTTTTAACTAAATAATCTAGTTAAAATTTTTAAAATTTAATTTTTTTTCATAATAATATATTTTATCCTCACATATACACATTTTATCTTCCAAATTTTTTTTTTTTATTTGGTCATACCGTATCTAGTTTCCAGATTTAAACTCAAATATTTAAAGTATGAAGCACATATCTTTGATAATGAAGTCAACCCTCGAGTAAATTATATGATTTTTTTAAATTTTTTTAAAATAAAAAATTATATTATCTTTTAGTCTAATATTAATTTTTAAACTGAAATATTCTATATTAATTTAAATTTAAAATTAGTTATTAAAGAATATTTTAATAAAAGAATTTAAAATTAACTAAAGTATATATTTTTAAAATAAAATGAAGGTCCTCATAATCTTATCAAAACTGAGAGAAATACCTACAATTTACTCTTAAAATTACGCGTAGAGGCCTACTTTAAACTGAACCAACTGCAACATTTTAGGTTCTTATTAAGAGTTTACATTCCCTACTTTTCATAAATAATAACTCTAATGATCTAAAATCCATTTTATATTTTAAATATCATAATATAATAAACTATAATATTTATGAATTATATATGTATTACTGATAATTATTAAAAGAAGAATATAACCAATATTTCATAGAAATTGGTAAAATTAAGAATTTAATAATATGAGATCAAAATATTTTGAACATTAACGTAATAATTACACACATTTTTAATATACTTGAAGATCCAAGATGTTAGGAAAAAACATAAAAAATAATAATTAAAAAATAACTGATTATTTTCCTTCATTATTACTATGAAATGTCCAATTGGGCCATGAATGTCCAAAAATGCATAACCGTCGACATCCGGTTGCTATTGATTAGAACAACGATGTTTTGTAGGGACCCACAAGGCAGTCGCTGTTAAGATGCCCATAACATTCAATCAACAAGCTCATATCTGCCGGTGGGACCCCATTCTGATTTTCTCAAACTGGCTTCTTGGATACATAGTGCGTGTTTCGCTGCGCAGCAGGGAGGAGAAAATGTGATTGAATTAGAAGCAATAAATTATAACTTTTTAATAAAAGAGATTACAAACATGATTTTTTTTCTTTTTAACACGTAGTCAAATGCACTCATAATCAGTTGTGCTATTTGCAATTTTGCATCCTCAAATTTACATTTTGTAGTTCATTATTTTTTCCTATACCAAACAAAATTTTAATAATTTTTTATATTTTTTCACATATAATATTTCATTATACAAAATTATTTATATAATTAATTTTTTATATTAAATATTAATGATAAAGAGGTAAAAATAAGAGGAGGCATGAAAATAATGATGTTGAAATACAATTTTGATTTAAATAACTTGAGACACTTGCACAAAATATTAGGAAATAAAATATATTGATACTTAATATAATCATATTTAATTTTAAAAATAATAATTATGAAAAATGGCATCATTAATTAGTCAAATTCTCAAATAATATGAAATTTACAGCGCCCTAAAAAAGACAGGAGAGATATGAAATATTGATATCCCTCTGCCTAATAAGGACAACAAATGAGAGAATTTGCTATAAAACTCATGAAAAATATTAAGAAATATAACAAAAGTAAAAGAAAAAATTGTAAAAAGAAAGAAATGAACAATTCTCATTCACTTGAATGTTTCATATTCAGTATAGACTTTCAATTATAAAATAATTTTATGGGTTATGATAACATAAATAAAAAAATTTAATATACATAATTATATAATATGAATTTTTTTATTATTATAGTGCATATGCCATTAGCCATTAAACATTAAAAGGGATTTTAGAAATTCATTTTCTGGAAGTTATAAATATCTACATAATATATCATTCACAACGCTTCCCTTTGAATGTCACTTAACAAAATGATTTGTTTCATTAAAGTTTTATTAGAAAAAAACCTAATGGGATAAAAACATAGTGAAAAAAAATATTATACAATATTTAAAACATAAGCTCTAAAAAATGAAAGTGAAAAAGTGGCCTACAAACTAAAGATAAATTCAAGAATTGGCTGTATTGTGGGGAAAGTATAAGGTATCCTATAACATTTATTTCTAAAAACGATTATCTTAAATCAACAATACAAAATAAATATAACCTTAATCTTATTTTAATTACTTAATTAACACACATGTAAAAAAAAAATTAATTAATTAATTAAAAAAATAAAATTTGATTTAAGAAAACTACTTAGAGTTACGTACATTAAGATAGGGATCAAAATTTATATAATTTAAAAAGAAATAGAAAACTAGTGTCCCTTAGTTGGTATTTTTTTTAATTATTTTTTTTTTTTTTTGGCAATGCTTGAATTGGAGATGAAATTTTTTCCATCTCTAATTGTTTAAAGACAAATTTGTCTGTCTTTGATATTGTTTTTTTCTTGTAGAGTTTTTCATTAATGTTCGAAATTGCAGTTTCCATTCTCTCCCAAATTTATGGTTACAAAATGTGATACTTACTGTTCCAATATTGAATTTTCAACTTAGTCTTTGAACTTTTTATTTCATGTCGCTGTTTTAGAGAAATTTCGTATACTTGTGAGGCCTTAATTGTAGAATGATAGTCAATTGTTTATTTATATTAAAGAAGCATTTCATTAAAGTAATCGAGAGAATTGCTCTTTTGTCATGATACATATATATCTACTCTACTGAAGATGCCAAAACGAGCACTGCACATGTGACATTGAGGGATGCTTATGCTTAGGCTCTGAAAATTGCCTTGCTGCTGAATGCAAGTTGATGTTGATCCATCTTGCCTCCTTGCTTTTCAAATGTTGGATATCATGGATTGATGTCATTTACGTTACGTCTTAAATTAGTTTGTATATGCTTTTGAGTCTCTTCGCCTAGTTGCACGCTATAAAAATATCAATAATACATGTCCGCGGTATATTTTCAGTTCACATTTTAACTTACTGGATAATTATGAAAGTCCTTATACATGAATAATAGAAATAAGATACCTTTGAATTTGGAAGATCTATCGATTACTTTAGTCTTAAATAATGATTGAGGACACATACTTAGTGGTCCTGCCACTCCTGACTAACACTATGCTTGTACAGCCTATGCCACAATCTATTTCATAGTCTATGCCATAGCCATTGCCAATTTGCGGCTGTCCCTGCTGTCACCTACTCCACATCTGGACTCTAGTTATTTAAATCATTAGATAGGGATAATATACATAACTATGGAGCTCTTTCAGAGTTTAAAATAGCCAACTCCTCATGTTGACATTTGAAAAATGTAGGTTATAGAACCTAACTCTATGGATTAATAAGTCCGACTACTTAGTTCATTTTGAATACTTATATAAAGGATGGAATGAATTAGAATGTTATGTAATTTTCCCTTGCTTTCTCATTGATTTTTCCTTATTTCCTTTTGTTACATATTGATAAAATAATCTATTACTTAGTCAAAATATAATAGAAATAATAATAATAGCAAAGGGGTTATAGATATGACTAAACTTTTTACAGTCATAGCACTTAATAGTGGTAAAGTCCCTTACCTGAAATCAATAGTCTTTCATGTTAGTTATCCTTATTCTTTTTCATTTTCTTAAATCCCTTTAGGGCTAGTAGTTGACTTTTTTTTGGGTAATTTTTATTTTCAATCATCTAATAATTCTCTTTTAGAACCCTTGTCACTTCATTTTCAATGCAATGTGTTTTTCCCTATTAGCATTAATTGCCTAAAAAATTTGTAAAATTTAGGTAAGGAAGCCAATAAGTGTACCATCTATTCTTCTTCTTGTTTAATTGCCTCTTTTATCCCTCAAAAATCTAGATACCAACTTATTAAATTTATTCACGTGGTCAATAGCATTACCTTCTTCCTTTATCTTTAGTAGGTACAAATCCATCTTTATCATCAAAAGATTGATCAATGTCCTTGAGACATATTTGTCTTCTAATTGATCCCACAATTTTCTTGGTAATGTTTTTAACCATACTATAATTTTTATTTATGGGGTTAATGCCAACTGAATTGTACGAACGACCTTTTTTTTGCATAGTACTCTACTTTAAATCTTTCATGTCACTCAATAGCTTTTCATCATGCAATGCAAAATCAAAATCCTGTTGGACTAAATAATATTGAATTGTGCATTGTTGTAAAGTAAAATTAATTTTTTTATCAAACAATGAAGTCTCATACTTTAATATATTTATGATATTAAATAACCTAATTAAATAATTTTATCCAACTAACTAGCAATAAATATCACAAAATAATCAAAATTTAAGAAAATTAATTTGAAAAATGAAACCAAAACACCAAAATTAAAAAGAACCAGCATCTCTTCAAAAGTACTAATGTGACACTAGGACCTGTTGATGTGGCATTGAGACTTACTTGGATTGTTGATGTGGCACCTCTTGCTCCTTTCTCTCTCTTCCTTAGGTCGAATAGAAAAATTGCAAATTCTCTCTTACTCACAATTATCTAATACCCTAATTATATCCTTATGGTAATTCTATAATTGGACTAAGGGGTTCTATTTATAACACTTCATACCATCTTTTTTCTTTTAAATCTACTTATGTGGGCCTTTAGAGCAAGATTGTCAAATTCGTGAATTTAAGTAAACTTGTAAAGAGAAGTTGAACTCGTAACTTAGACTCATATTGTAAACTCATAAAAGTTTATATTTGTTAATAATTATATATAAAATAAAATATACAAAAAAATCTATTTAAATACAATTTAAATTATACTAATTTTTTTAAAAAAATTATTTATATTTCATAATTCATATTTCTCAATATAAAAATTATAATCAAGTTCATATATAAATATTTGTTTTATATCATTTTTTTTATTGAATTGTATTCGATTTAAGAATTTTTATTTTTTAAAACTTAATTTGACTCAATTATATGATAACTCGTCAAACTCAATTAAAAAAATGTTGAGTTAACTAAGTTTATCTGAGTCAAAGACAAATTAAATAGAGTTTGTATTGAATACGAGTTTACAAGTGAGTTGACACAATTTTATTATGTAAAAATTTAAACTCGCTAAATTCGGAGAGTCAATCGGTGAGTTTAACAACAATACTTTAGAGAACATCCTGGATTATAGGCAAAACTAAGTGTATAAGCGGTAGTTGACCCCTCTTATTTTTTTTAAATTATATATATATAGTATTAAATTTTGATACTATGCTTTCATTTTGAAAAAATTTGAACTCATTATAACTAAATATATACATAATTAGATTATATAGTTTTTTAAAATTATTTGATATTTTAATCTAAACCCAATAAATCTACATACATATATTATGTATATAATTTTCACAAAAACTTTATTTTTGTTTTTTCCCCAAAATATCCTTTTTTTTTCCTCTCATAAGTAATTACCTCTTTCTCCCCCATCCTTTTTTTCCCCCAAAAGTTGACCAATAATTGAGACAGAGAGAAAGCTGAGATTTTTTTTCCTCTTTCTTTCTTCATATATATTTTTTTGAATGTAAATGTATACGTTAAACATAAAATTGGAATGTGCTATTCAATTTTTTTTTATAACATCTAAGTTTTATTAAATTACAAAATATTTCCTAAAATTTAGAAGACAAAAGTTATTGATTTTTTAGTCAAAATATATAAAGACAAATGATTAAAAGTGAAACATTACACATATTCATTAAATTATTAGTATTTTCTTTTTTATTTAATTCATTTTTTAATATTGTGCCATTTAATATTAATGTTGCAAAATTTGATTTATTCTTTATGCTGCATTTATTTAATGTCTAATTGTAAGTTGGTAATATTTTTGGTTATTTTTAATTGGAGTTCTTGTTATATTAAAACATGATTTATGATAAGTAAATTTGTAAATTTTTTAAATTTTGAATAAGAAATAAAATTTTTTTCTAAAGAAAAAATTGTTATAAGATAAATTATTTTTATGCAGAGCTCATAAATTTAATTTATAATAATAATAAATTAAACTTAATTTAAAAATTATTATCAAATTAAAAAAACAAATTAAAATTTTAGCTTAATAACTAATATAAAATACGAAGAACATCTTATTTACGCAAGAGATCGCCTGGCTCTGGCTCCACCAGTGCCCTGGGGGGAGGAGCATGACCAGTACGAATCAATTGGACTAGATGATTTCTTGAGGAAACAGCGAGAAATCAGGATTACAAGCATCCGGAGAGTGTTCAAAGCATCACCATCGGGTCAATGATCTATTGAAACAGGTAAAATTTCTCTCTACTCTGCTATGATTCAATCGGAGGTGCCATGGGTTCCTTCGAAGATCCTTCTTGATTTACTATGGTATTTCTGTTTCGGCATGAAACTTTAAGCTCCCTTCTGCTATGTTTTTGATTTTTTGGGGAAAATGTTTGAGTAAGGTTCTGCGCATTCAGTCAGGTTTGATTTCGGTTTTGAGAAGGAATTTAGTTAAGGTTTGGGCTTGTTCTTTGCTAGGATACCCTGGCTCTGTGAAGGAAATTTGATCTATAATTAGGATCCGAACTGATTTGGTTTTGCATTTTCAATTTGGGAGTGCCCCGTTTGGTTTTTTGCGTGACTCTTTGGAAAAATAGTTCTGATGCATCTCTTGGTAATGTTTTCTTTTCCTCCTATTTGGTTTTCGCATAGTCTCTCTTGCTGCCAATTCACGTCTGAACATAGTTAACAAGGGATTGAATATTGTGTCGGAGCTGAACTATAAAATGTTTTGGAGAGAGAGTGTATTTTGGTCCAAATTAGATGTTGGAGGGATAAAAAATATATATATGCAGTTGACTGTTGATTTCATACTTTTTGTATAACATAAATTCAATTTAATCAATTTTTTTTTTCTTTTGGTTGACTCACAAAAATAATTGATGTCAAATAAATAAAATTGAGAATTCCGGTGTATATCATTTTTTCAGAGACAAGAGTCAAGTAGGTAATACTTTTCAAGGAAATTTAGTCAATAAAAGAGGAATACCTTTTTAGTAAGCAATGCCTACATATACATAATATAAACAAAAGTTTTATTGATTCTCAGTGTGCCTTAGAGCGAATGTGTTGCTTGGGTATAAGTACCCTCTTCTGATTGTAAGGTACTTTCATTAATGATTGTATTCCTTTTTTTCAGTTTTCTTTTTCTTTAAAGAAAAGAAAAAAACAAATTGATGTGTATCAGTCTACTTGCTCTTTTAATCTGGCACTTTCAGATCTTCTATTACTAATAGACAAATCTTAGGGGAAAGATAGCCAAGGACAATTGGTTCTATTATAAATATTTCGTCTATGTTTCGATCTAATTCAATGGCAGGGAATGGACAAAACGACAAGTTTTCATGAATTGGATACTTTGCTTAAGTTGAAATTGTGGAGGGTGGTAGGCACAATCCATTTTATCATAGCATTGAGTTTCTGAATATTGTTGAGATGGTTGTTGGCTTTAGTTCTTCCCAAAGAGATGAGTTCATTGCTCTCAATTCTTGAATGCCTAGTAACCTTACTTGCATTTTCCTTTCAACTTGGTGTTGATTGTCAAATTGACATGATAATATTTTATCATGACAAAATATGGAGGGTGGCTTGAAAGATTTTGATAATCGTATCTTTGTAAGAAGTAAATTCCAAAAAAGAAGCGTTTTTATAGGAAAATGCATAAGGAAAATCTCATATTTCAGGAAAATCTCATTAATCTATTAAACATGCTTTATATCATAGAATCCTTATCTTGAAAGTACATTATCTGACATAAGAGTCCTTATATAAAATATTGAAGGAGGCCCATGTACTGTACAAGGTTGAATAGAAGATTCCTCTTTACATAACTGATATTGGAGGTTGTGTTTTCTGTCCAGATGATTGTTTATTACCAGTAGAAGTCAAATTATATGAAAGTCTTGTCTTTCTGAATTTCAAAGGGTATAGATGCTGAATCCGTATCTCATTGGTTATCCTTGAATCAAGTTTAGGTTAAGTATATGTCCTAGTGGCTTGCTGACAAAGGAAGTTCGATATTTTCAGTTTGTAATATTATATCTGATAATTTTTCCAGCAGTTCAACAATCTGATAGAATGAGTAATATTATGGATCCATGCCTACAATTTCTTTCTCCAAATTTATAATTTTCTATTAGCATTGGTCACTGTTGCCCAGTTTCAGTTGTTATTTCTTCTCACTATTATGTTTCCAATTTTTCTTTTCAAAAGTGTTGGCATATCATGCAGGTGTAGTGTATATAACATTGTAAGGTAATGGTTCATTGTAAATATTGACACGTTTGCATTCTATATTCTTTTTTATGTGAATCAACTGTTAAAATCTGTAGGTATTGTTGCTGCATTGATGCTGCTGGTATCCTTAAAATTAATGCAGATTGGTTCCTGTCAGTATCAATATAAATTGCATTGCTTGTCATTTAATAGAAATAATTGAGAATTTTATATTGTGCTGTCACTGTTGGCATGTTGACTTGATTTGTTTAAAGGAGACTTCAATTATATGATATAACATGGGAAACCTATCTATGAAACAAAAAAATTCAGGTAAAACAAAACCAACTTTCAAAATGAAAATAGAGGAAAAAAATGTGGTTCACATATATCATATTGTGCTGCTGGTTACTACTTAACGATTACTACTCTTCTATTCAACTTCTTTTGTTGGTGAACATACTGTTGTATTCAATGGCTTTTGTTTACTACTTAGTACGTGTTTGGATGGATGATGGCGTTTTCCAAACCACGTTTCAAACAAAGCAATGAATTGTTGCTTCTACGTGCCATGGTTGGGCAAATGGGATTTTCAACTTTTCCACTGCAAAACCAAACACGCTATTAATGGTTTTACTCTTGAATCATTCACTTTGTTTTTCATTTTACTTATATAGTTCCACTTTTGACCCCCTCCACTTAATGGATGGAAGCTAGTATATATAGTGATGGTTCAAAACTGATTGGACTGCGATTCTCAAATTTTTCATAATGTATCATAGTTTTTCAAATATTATAATGTTTGTTCTTGACTGTCAAGTTTACTCAGTCTGGGTTCAGTCTCACACTTGTAAGCCTCTCCATAAATTTACTTAGTCTCTGAATACTGGACTATTGGTGAGTAAACCTTATTCAGGTCTTTAATATAATTCAAAAATCGTAGGTGGCTGGCTTTATTGTATATGTCCTTATCAACTTGGTTTTGGTCTATTCCTTTGTATATATCATCACACACAATTTGCACCAGCAGCAGCTGGATCTGGTATTCCTGAAATTAAGGGTTACTTGAACGGTAAGATGAACATTACAAGTTCCTCTGCATATGTTCCTCCAGCTTCTCTAGAAGTCTCATATATGTTAGGAGTTCTGATTCTTATTTATGTGCAGGAGTTGATACTCATTGCATCCTTCTATTCAGAACCTTGATTGGAAAGATGTGATGAATTGCATTGTTGAAGTGCGATTTTCCTTGTGCTTTTTCTACAGCCACTGTCTCAACCTAAACTATCTAATTTACAGTATTGGTGTCTTTAAATTTTGTTCAACCTAAAACAAATTATGCTTACTAACGGATGCTTTGATCAATTAGTGCTTCCCAAGTTTATTTGGCATTAAACTTGGAAAAAATTGCTGGTCAAATAATTTTATTATTGCTTGTACCTTATTTGTCTCATTTTATTTGTGTTCCTTACTATGCTCTGCATACTAACCTAACACTTCCTATTAAACAGACTCATGGACGTTGAATTCATGGACCTTTTGAATTTGCTTGAAATATATTTCTCTACTCAAGCATTTTCTTCCAATCATGAACCCAGGTATGTTCCTTATCTAAGAGGCTGCCATTTTTTATTATATGTGCATTTTTAAGGATTGATTTTCTTAAAGGAAAAAAGTTTTTGATGTCTCAAAAAACTGGGATTGGTAATTCTAAGAAGAACTTAAAAAAGAAAAAGTAAAAAAAGAAATGTGAATACTGGCCTTGATTGATTTGAATCAATCAAGAAATGTAACCTTACAATCCCTTCTGTACAAAAAGTAAGTATTCCAATGTATTAATCAGTAATTGAATGTCACGTATGATTTATTGGCTTATTACATAATAATTTTGATATTTTATTATTAACTCAATGTATTAATATACATTAATTATTTGTACTTAAGGATAAATTGATAGGCACTGTTTACTTAAAAAAAAAAAAACTTATGACCAGTTCACTTTGATATTAGATGTGATTATAGTAGTAAAGGATATAATTACCTAGTAAAAAGTATTATTTTAGAATAATTTTGACATGCAGATCATGCTTAGCCATCGTGCCCATTTTTTGCTATTATGGGGTTCACCTATACTTTGTGTCACATAAATCCATTTTATTTTGCAGATCTGACGAAAATCTCATGTCCCAAGATATTTAATGCCTTTTAGTTTTTTAGTGAGATATACATGATTTACTCCTTTTATCTTCAAGTCATGCATGATGTAGTTAGAAAATGATTTGATGTTGTAGTGTTTTTTATTTTGAGATGTTTAGTTGAACATTATGCATAATAGCTGATAATTTTGTAATATTGGCAATTTTTATTTTTAATTAATGTATTGATTGAATATTTTTTGACAATTATTTTAAATAGATTTGATAATTTAGCAATGATTGATAATGCCAAAAAATGATTGTGTGTGTGTGCGTGTGTGTGTGTGTGTGTGTGTTTGTGTGTATAGTATAATCAAGTAGACACCTAATATACGAGCAATCGGCAGTTATTCAAAACTGCTGGTGATATATGCTAAAGCCGCTGCACCAGTCCAGCAGTTGGGAAACAAACCACGGCGAAAGCCTCTCAACGGGTGTTACGTGGATCGACTGTCCCTAGATTCATTCAGAGACGGTTAAAGGAAACCGAAAAAAAAAAAAAAGACTTTTTCCTTTGGAGTAGTGTGCACCGTGTAAAATAATATTATTTTATATTTAATAATGGAATATATAATATTGAATATGATAAAAATTAATTTTTTTGATAAAAATAATATTTATTTAAAGATATAGTTTATTTATTCAAATTATTATATTATATTAATTTTTAAAGAAATAGAAGTCTTTTACCATTTGAAAAAAAGGAAAAGAGAAATTAAAATCCCAAAAAAAAAAAAAAATTATGAGAGAACACGAATGAGTGAAGTTAAACTTTCGAGTTTAGACATATTCGTAGAGGAAAAGTAGACTCCTAGATTTATAATCTAAATTTATAGAAATTTATTTTGATTTTTTTCGATGAAGAATGTTGCAATGTCAATAAATAGTTATTGGAATATAAAATAATATTATACATTATAATAAAAAATTATTCAAATGCAATTAAAATCATACTATTTCAAAAGAAATTTATTCATATTATATAATACTCAAGATTAAAATTTCAATAAAAATCATACATAAATAATCATTTACTATATACAAAACTCAAACACAAATAAAAATTCAACAAAAACCTTCAAAAGTTTAATTATTATCACCTCCGTCTTCTTCACCTTCACCATCACCATCACTGTCAAAGTTGTCATATTTACACATTTCATATATATATATATATATATATATATATATAATATCATAGAATATAAATTAAGTACACTAAAAAAATTACTTAAAATACATTATAAAATTAAATTAAAGTAGATACAACTAAATCAATCTCAAATTTAGCAAAGTGAATTTATTCTTTTGTCTCTAATTAAGTCGCATATGTATACACTAAAATCCTAACCTATCCTTTTATCCCCAGCTGTGTGGCATCTATATTATACAATAAAATCCTAATAAATTATTCTCCTTCTCAGAGACTACAAATTTACCACCCAAATTACAAATTCCAATAAGTGAAGTATGGTACATGGCTCAATAAGTTTGGCCCACTCAACAGCTCCCAAGAGAAGTTCAACTCTTCCTATCCAAACAAGTTACAACCCATTCAACAAGTTCAACCCAGTCAACGACTGCCTAGAGAAGTTCAACTTTTTCTATCCAAACAAGTTCAAATCTTCACGTCTACTGCCCACGGAGCTTTGACTCATCCTTCTTGCCCATTCAGGTTTCACTTTTCAACACATTCAACTTCTTTTAGTCGAAGTTTCGACTTGCCAAACGGACTGGGGAGTTTACGATTTAAAAAAAAAAAAAGCAAAAATACTCTATTGCAGGCATGATAAAACTCGCAGACTCGTCATCAAAAATGCGATTTCACTACACATTTATGATTTTAACCGAGTTCACATTGCGTTTGTAACTTTAATTTTTGGGTGGGAGTTAACTAGAAATTGACATACGAGATCATGGAAACATGCAATTTAATGTAATAAATCACGAGTTTAACACTGCAGTTGAGTAGAATTACACATACTATATAATAGGACTACACATGATATCAGTGGCCTAGTTAGTCCTATCTCATCTGGTTATATCCAACTAGGCCAAACAAAAAGATATATGGATATATTGAGTTAAGCCACATAATAATAAAGTTAGGTTAATTATAATAGCCAATTTAGCCTAACCCAATTTGGTTCTCTTAATTATAAAAAAAAATTATTTAATTAGAATTTATATAAAATTTTTATTTTTTTATTTATTATTTTATAATTTTTATCAAAATATTAAAAAAAATAACACAACTAATCCTACTGACTCGGTACTAAATTAAATTGAGTCAGACATAAATTTTAAAAAAGTAATTCAATACAAAATAGACAAGGTCAAAATTTAATTCAACCTAACCATGAATACTTTTATGAGTAAAGATTGAAATAGAAAATTTTTAATAAAACCTTATATATTAAAATTTAATTAAACTTAATTTCACCTTTTAAGATTTAATGATGTTATAATAATTCTAGTTATATATCATTTTGATATATAAGTTTATACCATGTTTTACTTGCACAAAATAAATAATAAATTCATAATATATTATATAAGTTTATATTATCAAACTTAACACAATGTACCAAAAAGAGTTCTTATTCCTTTCTTTAAACTTATGTCACGTACTTACTTTGCCTTGACTCCCAAGCTATCAGCATGTCACAAATCACCATAACCTGCCCTTGGATGGGATACGATTGAGGTGGTCCATTGCGGACTGCTCTCTATTATTCGAGTCAATAAACATTGTGCTACAAGCTAACCCAGTGTTTGATAAGTGGATAATTGGATTTTTTCTTAAAGCATTATATTATGTATTCACAAAATACTTAATCATTCAATTCGTGAACAAAATACATAAATAACAGAACCACATAAGATGAAATTACCAAATGAAGGGCTCATATACATAGTTTCTATAATTGCACAAAATAAACAACAGATCCCAGAATAATGGCTCATATACTTATTACAACTTTATTACTATAATTTAGGGACACATTATGTGCTATATATATATACTCTATTCCCTTCATGCTTACTGCGGCTGCACCACTGAATTGTTATCTACAATTACATCTTCAGAACGAACCATGGCTTCTGCTAAGATTCAGATCTACAGGTTGAGAAGCAGGCGATGATCCCACTGTACATTTGTTAACGATAAAGCAGTAGCTGCAATATGCTTTGAACTCAGCCCTGCCACTTCAGTCTGATCTGTCTGAGATCCATGGTCTATGTATCTGTCAGGTAGTGTCATGGCCCTCCACTGCACCAACCATATAAACTCAGGCTTAATACTACACATGCTCAATCTATTTATCTATATCCAACTCGGACATGATATAAATACCGTGACACAACAAAATATACAATGTTCATATACAATGTTATGCCATAACTTAGGTAAACATCTTATAATCGTGCTTCATATATCTATATATAGAAGGATAATAGAAAAGAGAAATTAAGATTGTAGATGAGATGATACCTTAAGATTTCCATCAAGCAATCCATTTAGGCCAAGGAAATGGGAAACATGAGAACCAAATCCTCCAATAGATCCCTCTTCAACAGTGACAAGAATTTCATGCTCTCTAGCTAGTTCCCTCAGCAGATCTCCATCCAGAGGCTTACAAAATCGCGCATCAGTTACAGTTGTTGAGATCCCCAAAGATTCAAGAAGCTTCGATGCTTGCATACAGCTTTGGACCATTGTTCCATAACCAACAAGAGCCACCCTGTTTCCTTCCTTTAATAATCTTCCTTTCCCAACCTATACATTTCAAGTAGTCTCGGTCAGCTATTAATTTGGATCACTAGTTCATTGGTCTAAGTCTAACCACTGCGTCAATCCGAGTCAATTCAGTTCAATTATAAAATCAATCTAATAATTAAACTTTGTTCATAGTCGGTTTACTAAGTCACTGATTGAACTAGCCGGACAGCGGGTGATAAGTTAGAAAGTACCTCTAATGGTGTGCCTTTGTTGTTTGGTGGAAGAGTGGATCCTATGCCATTTCCTCTGGGGTACCTAAAGCAACTAGGTCTGTCATCTATGGCTGCAGCTGTGGCTACCATGTGCATGAGCTCCGTTTCATCTGAAGGAGCCATAACCACCATGTTTGGCAAGCAAGCCATGAACGTTGTGTCGAAGGCTCCGCAGTGGGTCGGACCATCAGCACCCACAAGGCCAGCTCTGTCTATTGCAAATCTCACAGGAAGCCTTTGAAGGTCCACATCATGTGCTACCTGATCGTAGCCTCTTTGTAGGAAAGAAGAGTAGATAGCGCAAAAGGGCTTAAGGCCTTCAGCAGCTAGGCCGGCAGCGAAGGTAACAGCGTGTTGCTCTGCTATTCCAACATCAAAACATCTTTCAGGGAAGCGCTTTTGAAAGAAGTTAAGTCCCGTGCCTCCTCCCATGGCGGCGTGGATGGCGACGATTCCGTCATCAGCCTCAGCCTCTGCTATCAGTGACTCTGCAAAGTACTGCGTGAAAGAAAGCCTACTTGTTTTGGACCTCAGCTGCTTCCCTGACTTGGGATCAAACTTAACAACACCTGCATATGAAACCCAACTCCTTAAGCTGTATATGTGGTCATATCATATTTAGTGTATGTAAAATGTTCATAACAATTTCAGAAATGAAAATGGGTGGTAGTAATAGTACCGTGCATCTTGTCAGGAGCAACTTCAGCTGGGCGATAGCCTTTTCCTTTCTCAGTGATGGCATGAACGAGAACAGGTCCCACAGGTGGCATGGCCTTCAGCTTTTTCAGAATGTGTACAAGGTCTTCCACGTTATGGCCATCAACAGGACCAATATAGTACAGCCCAAGCTCTTCAAACAAACACGCACCAGACCCACCCACCATCCCTCTCATATACGTATCCAATTTTGCAGCAACATCATGTGCGTGGCTTCCCATTTGCTTCGTGATCCCCTGTGTCCATTGACAAAATTCAGTCTGTAAGCTTTTAGGCTCGGGCTTAGGCCCAAAGGCCAAAAATGGGTTGACACTTGAGAGGTTTACCTTGGCAGCCTCACGTAACTGACGGAACTTTCTACTAGTTTGAAGCCGGGTTAGGGCTCTGCTTAGGGCTCCAACGGGAGGAACTGGGCCATCGATGGTTGCTGTAGGAAGAGAAACTTGTTCATTGTCGTTTAAGATGATAATAAGGTTGGTGTTGAGAAAACCAGCGTTGTTCATGGCCTCGTACGCTTGTCCTGCTGTGAGGGCTCCATCACCTATCACCGCAATCACATGGTTGTCCTTTCCCACCAAGTCTCTTGCCACTGCCATCCCTGGTAGCCGCACAAAAGCTGGTTAGGCATCATAAAGAAAGAAGAAGCAATGGGCCTCTAAATTGCAAGACTCTGAGTTGGGGTCCAAGGCCATATGGTATTAGACTTGAAAATTAATACTACCCACAAACTTGCATTCACGAGCACAAATTGTGCATGTGATTCCATTCGCGTCAACTCACTTTTTTTCCCGGACACAGTTTTCAACTGGAGCCACCTAAAATTGTAAGAGTTTGTGTACTATTTTAATATATGTACACAATATGCACTCTGAAGAACGCTTGTATGTGGTATACTAATGTGCCAAAAATGTTTAGATATATCCAATTATTTAAATATATAGGAGAAAAATTCTACTTTGATCTCTAGCGGATAGGTTGATTTTTAATTTGGTCTTCTATAAATAATTTTATTTAATTTAGTCCTTTGATAATTAAAATATTTATTACTTACTCTTCTATTTCATCTTAAAAAATTTGATGTAAAACTGAATAGTAGTTTGTTAGCTTGAATAGTGTTTTTCGCTCTTTCCATGGGCTAAATTTGTCACCCATAACGTTCAAAAAAGAAGATTGTTAGTTTGCGATTAAATTTTAGATGAAAATAAAATAGAAGGACAAAGTTGCTAGCATTTTAATAATTGAAAGATTAAATAGAGAGATAGTTTATAGAGGATCAAACCAAAAACTTACCTATATATCATGGACCAAATAAAATTCTTCTCAAGACATAGAACACTCAAATATATATATATATATATATATATATATATATAGAGAGAGAGAGGTGTGTGTATAACATACATTTTGAGGAAATTACATTAACCTTTCATAAAGATTTGATTAAATTGCACTCCGCTCTCTAACATTTGATATATATTGCAACACCCTCACTTTTTTTTTTCTTTTATTAATAAAATTAACTTTCTATGCAATATGTATTTTTTTTTAAAAAAATTACCTAACTATATTTATTCTCATATTAAGAATAAAATAATAATCTTATATTAAAATTCATAATCAGTTTAGCTAACTTTATTATTATATTAAGAACTAAATCACAATCTTATATTAAGCAAAAAAGGAAATTAATTTCTTTGATAAAAAATAAATAAGAAGAGAAGTATTTGTGGTATATCAAATGTAAAGAGAGTTTAGTATAATTTTTAAAACAAAATAATATCAAGTGCAATTTGACAAAATTTCATAAAAGATTAGCATAATACTCTCTCGCTCTCGCTCTCTCTCTCTCTCTCTCTCTCTCTCTCTCTCTCATTCACATACACATCCATTTTCGGAATTTTTTTAATTTAGTATAAGATATTATAATATCTAAAATATAACAGAAATATAAATTAGTATGTCACAGCTTCTAACATTACTCATTATATATAGTGTTACTAAATTCATTATGTAAGGATATTAAGAGCGGAAAGCGTGGAAAAACAAGAAAGAAAAAATGGGGATAGTATAAGATACCTAAGCCAGCTGAAATGCTAGTAGAGCTATGACCAGCTCCGAAGGCATCATGTACACTCTCATCCCTCTTTGGGAACCCTGCAAGTCCACTCGTCTGTCGGATCGTATGCATTCTCCCTCTTCTTCCTGTTAGTATCTTATGACCATAGCTCTGCATGCATCAGTCCAGCCAATTTCTTAAATCTATGCAAATTCTATATACTCTGAAATTAAATTCCACATATTGATGGTTTCTTTTTTTAACTACCTGATGACCAACGTCCCATATGATCTTGTCTACAGGAGTGTTGAACACATGGTGAAGTGCTACCGTTAACTCTGCCACACCCAGGCTTGCACTTAGATGCCCTCCAGTCTTTGACACTGTATACACTATCTCCTCTCGCAGTTCATCTGCCAGAGCCTCCAGTTCCTGCATTTCAAATGTTTCCAAACCAGATCGTCTTTAGTTGATGTCTACTTTATGACAAGTAGGAATCGAAGTAAAAACTTTTGGTTAATGCAGCTCAAGTTTGCCAAGTTTGAATTACTTGCTTAATTACCTGAATGGACAGATTCTTCATGTGAATGGGGTGGTTAATTGTGTCCAAGATTGGGGTGAATGGCTTCTCTCCTGAGAAATTCAGAGGTCTCGGGAACTGTAGATTCTGTCTGGTTCCTTGGAATTTCTTCACCTTAGTGCTCTCCTCCTTACCAGCATTATCTTCTTGTTGAGCAGATATCACTCCGTTGATCTGAAAAAGGAAGATCAAATACCAAAAAAAAGGTCAAGATCACAAACAGACTCCACAGATCTTTGTCTTTGTTCTTCAAGACATGAATATTGATCATACCCTATGAGAGATGGAAGCAGAAACATGGGTCTGTAGATTTGAAATGCTTGAAAAGCAGTTGTTATGATCATGAGAATAGAAAAGGGGAAGGAAACAGGTTTGAAGAACAGAGGAAGCCATTGTTTTGCCGAAGAAAATCTGATGTTATGTTGTGTTTAGGAGAGAAAAGTAGCTACACTCTGGGGTTGAAAGACATGAAGGTGGGAGAGAAGAGGATTTATAGGGAAATTGTTTAATACAAGAAAATTGGAGGTCTATAATGAACCTAACTACTTAGCTTGCTTCGTCATTCTATTTAGTGAGTAGTGACAATTTTGTGGTTGTTAAGACTGAGGCTACAAAAGCTATATAACCTATGCGTATTATAAATTTGAGATGGAAAATACCTGGCCAAGAAAAAAAAAAGTTGGAATATACTTGAATTGACGCTAAAGTGAATAACAGATTCTTAAAATGAAATATTCAAAATACTTTTAGTTAAAATTTAAATTATTTAAATTATCTAATTATACTTTTATAAATATCAACTAGTAATTATATTATTAAATAATAAAAATAGCAGAAATATTTTCTTCTCTCGTCGTACATATGAACTCTTGTCTTGATTCAAGTTTGTAGTTTGTAATCCAAATCGAATTTGAACTAGAATGACTTTTGTTTACTTGGTCACTTTCTCCAATGTTTTACATGGGTGTGATAAACGTCGCGAGTCGACTTGACTTTTAATACAATTAAATTTGTTCATTTAAATAAAACAAGCATGAATTTTAAATAAATAAAAAATTGTAATGAAGCTCAACTCCTTTAAAAACCAGTTGAGCCTAAACAGTGCTATAAATAAAATATATATTTAAATGCACAAATAAAAATAAAACTATGTAAGATATTATGAAGTCTTATAGTATATATGTATACGTATTGTAAAATTTGTAGAATTATACACTACAAAAAAATGGGTGTTTAGCAATAGATGTTTAACCATGGTTATAAAAATAGTGATAAATCCTCAATTTAACCATGATTATAATAACCATAGTTAAGTTATAGGTTTAACCATGTTTTTAACAAAATCATGATTACCCTTGGTTTTATCCATAGTTATTAGTAATAGTGGTTAAACTCAAATCTGACCATGATTATTATAGAATTATAGGTAAGTGTGTGTTTAACCATAGTTACTAATTGTGGTTAACTTTGGCCTAACCATGATTTTGTTTAACTGTGGATAAACCTCATAGCTTAACCATGATTGAAAGAAATTGTGGTTAAGCTTAGTTTAACCATGGTTAAAGATCGTGGTTAAAGTGGTCTTAACTATAGTTTTATAATAACCATATTTAAAATGACTTTTAAAATTACAACCCCCTCATTCCAAGTCATGTTGATAAAAGTTCCTCTTATCAGTGACATTCAAAGCTTCGACAAAAGCCATTGTTCCTTTACCATCTGTGCCATTGTTCCTCAGACAAAAGCTGACAATAGGTCCTCTGTTGTTCAAAGCTTGGCTATTTACTACATGAAGCTTGTCTGCTACACTGCCATTGTCATTCAAAGCATTCGATGCTCTATTGAATCCATCTCCCAACCAAATTTGAAAATGATTCGTTTATTCTCTCCTCTGGTGGCTAAGGTTAATCTTTCGCCTAATTTTTTACTAGTTCTATTGATTGTTTCTATCCAAATCTTTGCTTGCTATGAAAGATTATGCATAATAGAGATTGATCGAACCACAACACCGCAAGCTAAAATGGGTTGGGCTAGATGATAAATCTCATTTTTCTTTCTCTATTTCTTTAGGCCAGATGAAACATATCATTTGACATTTATTGCATATTATTAGCAATGATAAAAATATATGTTAATATAACTTCAATTTCTTTTCAATCTTGGGGTTTTTTAATTCTTATGGGATTTTTTTTCCACAACTAAAGACGGTAACAATAAGAAATAACACATTTGTTGAAGTTAGGCATTGTGTGTGTATGTGTAAGTGTGAGTGTGTGTATCTTTTGATATATATATATCAGCTTCAAGGTTATCATATGAAAATCTTTGGTTCACAAGAATTCTTGTCCAACACTTCATGCGGCATTTGAATTTGTCTAGTCTAATAATAGATTAGATATAGTAAGTCATTTATTTTGTTTCTTATACCCCTTTTTATTAGGCGGGATATTCTATAACATCTATGCTTTGCCTGCCCTAATGCTCTATATTTTAATTGATCAAATGGGTAACATGGTTTCATTTTTCATATAGATATAGTTAAGAAAATCAATAGTTCATCCATTAAATGTACTTGCAATTTCTCCACCACCCCACCCCTTGCTAACCATTATATTTTTAATGGAGCATGTTGTTATTTAGAAATACATTTTATATAAGCACATTTAGAAAATATTAGAGAGTAGACAAAAGTTAGAGAGCTCTATCAATAATCTTTCTTGTAATTGGCATTGTTGGTTATTATGAAATATCAATTAATGTCTTATTACATTAACATCTTAGTGTGTGTTTGGATTGATGGTGAGTATAATTGATTTTGGTAAACTTGATTTTATAGAATTGATTTTGTGTAAAAGTGAGTTTGTTTGAACGTGATTTATGTTTGGAAACTTTAGTTGAAAAGTAATATTGTTAATATACTTTCAATGCAACTAGGTCTGCTTTTGCAAGAAGCAAGTGTCAGTTGCTTCAACCTAACGTGATTTTTAGACATCCCAAAATCATGGTGCAGCACGATGAATGCAGATCCAAACATGTTGTAAACGAGTTTTTCTTGTGCAAACCAAGGTTTGGAGCGAAATGTGGTTGGATGAACGTTAAACCAAACACACACCTAGTTAACATTAAAAGTTCAAAATTACAATATAAACACCTTAAGTTTTATCATATAAACTACTTTTTTTCATTATTTGTATAATTTCCAATCATGGAGTACTTGCAAATCCTTTCATCTATCCTCTTCTTTATCACATCTTTCTGCTTGCTTCTTCCAATGTTGAAATCAGATCCTAAGAAATTCACAAAAAACTTACCCCTAAGACTACCAAAATTACGCATAACCCTAATAATCATTTCATCTTTTTGGCCATAAATATTAATTGAATATCCTTAGTCTTTATTTCAATTATTTGTTTTCATGAGCCAATTGGTTTGTGTGTAACATTCCACAAGCAATGAATTCTCCACTTGACTTCAACATTTGTTTCTTTGTTAGAAAATTAACTTTTTTTAATTAATTTTCATTTGCCAATAAAAAGTAAAATATTATTTTTTAATAAAACAATTGGTATAGTTGATTCTCCCCAATTAAAATGGGGGAACATATGAAGGAGTTATGATAATTATTGTGATTAGTGTTATAAGAGAGAAATGAAGACCTTAAGTTTTATAGTAAGAAAAATGAAGTTGCAAATTCATATATTTGAAAATTTACAAATGGGAAGAAAGGAGTAGCAACACTTATTGTTTGCTCTTGCCTTCTCTCCAAGTCCCTTTCTCTTTCTTTCTTTTCCCTTATCTCCCTTACTCTTTTTGTGGTATCTTTTTCATTTATGGGATGATGGCATCTTTTATTTTGAAGTTACATCATTCATAGAGTATGGCTGTGCACCTAAAGCCACGTGATTGATACACCACAGTGGCAATGAAGATGACGACCCATACATTTAAGTCTCAGAAGTGAAGATGACAACGATATATGGAAGATAAGCCAAACAAAGATTGGAGTATGGTTGTGCACCTAAAGCCACGTGATTTATATGATATATGTGAAGATGACGATGATATTATTCACGAGAGCACCTTATCTACCTTAACAATTGGAAATATTATTCTCAGACTTGGAGTACATTTTGTGCTTGTTTAAGTCACATAATTTTTTAGTTTTTCTTTTGCTTCAATTTGATTAGATATATACCTGTATGCCTTTTGTTATATATAATTGTACATTATCTGTTAAATTTCTTTTTAACTTATATTTCATTTTATTTGTCTTTGGCAACAAGAATCTTAAAGACAAAAATGTTTTTAAAGAAGGCTAAATCAATTAGTGCTATGGAAGCGGAGAAGCTAACACCATGAGTCCTATACTGAGTGCTCCAATCAGTGATGGTGGAGATCTGAGTTACCTAGTGCCAAATGATCCACCATTTCCATCCATGTTGCCTGACCTAGATGTCCATGGAACTTAGCCAAAGTATGATGTCAATGACTTACTTACAAAGAATAATTAGGAATAGGCCAAACAACATGCATAGTCTAAATAGTAACAATGAAAATGAAATTGGTTGGTTGAAATTATTAGTAAGTAAAATGGCGAGCATATTGTTACTATTTTGTTTATTTCTAATTTAAGTACTAAACAAAAAATATCCATAGATGAGGAAGGTAACTCGAGGCTCATGCAGATGATAATGCATAATACTTGGTGACTTCCTAAAGGGCATAGGGTTAAAAGTAGATTTCAATAAGGAGATCCACCTGATTAGATAAGGAAGTAGCTTGCTTGGAGTTTTTTTTTTTTTTTTTTAGGTATAGTTGGGACTAACTTCACATTATTTTCATTCATTTACTATGATTAGAGGATTATTCCATAAAAATGTAAGGATGAGGTTTTAAGACTCATATACAGATAAAAACATATTGATTATTCATTTCTCTTAACACCTTGATTTCATATTTTTACTAACCATTGTATTATATCTTAAATCCTGGATTTATTGTTGAGGATGTTCACAAAAGGAGTATATATTAGATACTGGGCAATAGGTGGAGATAGAGATGATATAAATTGTATAAAATTAATGGGACTCACACCAAAGAGTAAATGATTTAAGATGTCTCAAAGGGCATTGATAGAGATCATTGGGCAAGTTTTGTTATCCATTGGTTTCAAAAGAAGACTCAAGTAATTACACTTATTTCCCTAAATGTATCAATTACTAGATGATCTTATTAATTTATTTGTCAATAACAGGAACTTACAAAGAAGAATAAACAAAATAAAAGGAACTTAACTATGCCTCATACAAGTGACTCTAAAAGCTTTGCACAAAAAAAAGCTAAAATGGTAAGTTCACTTTGGCAAATACTAGCATTTGAGTTCTAAATGCAATTTGAGACACATCATATATGTCTTTAAGGATGTAAGAAGCTAAATGTAACAATCCAGTCACTTGTGGAGATGTGTAGACTACAATCCATAAACATCCTAAAGGATCTTACATCAACTATAAAGTTAAAACGGTCAGTGCAAATATTTGAATTATGTGAGTGTTGACAACTATTGAAAGGCTTTATTCTTCACATAATTTATGGCTTTACATTTGAATTTGTAGGAACAAATTTCTTAGTTTTAAGTTGAGGACTCCTCATCTTAAAAAATTTCAAGCTATGATTCATTGATTAAGGCAATAGGAACCCAAAAGCACTATGGTTAAGTCTAAGGAATGGGCTTGATGCTTCCTTATCCTAAGTGTTTGAATGTCGAGCTCATGGAAGATTATCATCTGAGCCTTCTTATACAACATTGCAAAATAAGGTCACTCAACTTAAAGCACAAATAGTAAAAGAGAAAAGTAGCAAAGTCAAGCAAAGGCTAAAAGAGAAGAATAACAATGCCAAATAGAAGTAGTTATGGCTTTTCTTCCTTGAAATTTTTGCAACCTATTACCACTAGAGCTTGCAACTATATGAGCTTGAGGAGTAGTTTTGTAAACTTCCTAGTCGAATTATATGAAGAATAGTTTTATTTTTTTTCATGTTTAATTTATTACTAATAACATTTTGTTTTTGATTTTTAAGTACTAAATAATTAAGATAGTAAACACCAGCCTACTGATGATAGCCATTCCCTATATAAAAGAATTTTATTATTCTATAGCTAGTGGTTGTTTTATTGTTATTGATTGTAATCATGCTAAGATTAGTATAATTTGTAATTGTGAAATTTGTTGTTCTGTTTTGTACCTAAGCTCATCTTATTAATATGCAAGTTGTTGGCATTTTGATAAGAAAATCTATTTTCATTTAAATTTGTCATTTATTTTAGGTGAGGTAAGGTCTATATAGAGAAAACATTGGATCTCACAAAGTACAACATATCTCAAGGTAAATTCACTTGTATTTATTTTCTATGGTTTGTAAATTTTTTTTATATCTTTTTTGCTGTTGTCTACATTAAGAGTTGGAAATCTATTTTTGAATTATAAGGATTGTTACAATGCAAATTGAAAGACTGAAGGTAATCTATTTTTTAATTATACAGATTGTTTTCACTATGATATTATGATACTTTGAAAATAGTAATTGGTGTTGGTTATAACTCTTAGAGATTTCTTTGCCATAATGGATTATATACCGTAAACTTTTGTTTTAGGTATAAGGATGGCTGTTCTGAATTAAATGCTTAGCTGTTTATTTAGAGTGTGTGCCTTAAGATGGTAATACCACACATTTAAGCTCCTTTCATATGTTTCACCAAATTTTTGAGTGAGTGCTGTGCAATTGGAATTAGTCATCAATTTTCTAATTGTAAAGCATTTGTGTATGATACTAAGTGATTTTGTAAACATTAGAAGTTGCTTAGCTATTTAGTGGTTTAATGAACACTAGAAAATGCTATAATTTTTTGTTATAAATTACTAAGTTGGTGTTTAATTTTCAGGTATGAAGTTTTGTATTGTGGACTGAACTATTTCTGCTTTGTTGTTGGTTCTTGTCATTGAAATGTCTAAAGAATTCTTTCTTCAAATTAAAATATTCGTGCTTTATAGTTTATGAGTTATAATATCTTTATTATAGTTGTAACACAACACTTTATATTATCTTGCAAGTTATCATGGCTACATTTATGCCTAAAATGTTAAACACCTACCTTTGGCATTTGCAATCTATACACCAAAAGAAGCTAGTTCAATAACAAGAAATTAGTTCAAGAAGAAGAAGAAAATTGGTTGGGAATTGGTTGTTAGAAAATTCGTACATTGGTTGTTTAGTTGCTGGCCTTTTTGAAAATTGTTTAGTTAAAAATTAACTTTGGTCTTCTTATAATTATTGTTATAGGTATATAGAAAAAAGAAAATATAAAAAAGACAAAACAATAGTGTAATAATTTAAACAAAAATTATTTTATAGCAACTTCAAATCACCACCTTAAATATAGCCATAGTTAATATAACTATTGCTAAGCTATAGTCTAGTCATGGTTTATGCACTCATGGCTAGATTGTGGCTTAACAGTGATTTAACAACAATTTTTTAAATGGTTAGATAAAACTGTGGTTTAAACTCTTGCAATAAATGATTCAATGATTAATATAAAAATTGCTGCTAGAGGGTTTAGCGACGATTATAACTATTGCTAAAGCCACTAAAAAAAATTATAACTAAAGCCACAATTTTTTGTAGCGATAGGTTTTCATGATGTATGTATTCCTGTATTTATCTATAATCTTTAATAAAATATATATAATTACAATATATTAAATTGTTTATAAGCTCAACAAATTGAACATTAAATTTCAAATTCAATTTGCTTAACTAAATAAATTTAATATATTGATTAAGCTTATTCATTTAATAAATGAGTTGAGTTTAATCTAAACTTTTTGACAGGCTAAATTTAAATAATGTACAATTCATTTACAATTGGTTAAACTTTTACTTTTTAGTCTTGTTGATCATTGCAATATGCAATTCAACCTTGTAGCTTTATTTTTACATCAACGGGAGAGAAAGGGGGGGGGGTGGTGGTGAGGGAGAGACTAAGTGATAATGTGATTTTGCCAAACTTGAAAGACCATTTCAAATCACTAGAGAATTAAAGTGGGAACTTTTATCTTTAGAGGGCTAAATTGAGAAAAAAGTAATTGTTTAGGGACTAAACCATTAATTTAATCTAAATATTTATATCTCAAAAATAAAATCATTACTAAGATTAAAATTGAATTATGATACTATCAATTCTTTCATTTAATAATTAAATAGGTCTCTCTGTGTGTATGTGTCTGTGTGTGAATAACATTGATCATTTGTGTGTATATGTGTGGGTGCGCGTGAATAATATCGACCATTTGTAAAATTTTCTTTCATTTTACCAACAAATAATTGATCACATCGCACGCAGACTCCTCATTTGTTTTTCATGTTTTATTCCCATGCACTGATCCACATTCTCGCTCATCAATTTTAATATCTTATACATTATATGAAACAAATTTGTATTTTAGGGATTAACCACTTTTTTAAAATTATTAGAAGATTCATCTAGAAATTTATTCATTGAATAACTTAAAAAAAGATGAACTATAAAACATCTTTTTCTAAAAAATAATTATACAAGGAAAAAAAAAATCTTCTTGTGATGTAGGACAAATCACAGAAAGAGACGAAAAGGTTGTCATTGTAATCTAGAATGACACTAGACTCTCAAACAATAGTCAAGGTTTTGATTAAAGCGATTCTTGAATGAAGTGAAAGATAAGGTTTTGAATTATACATTGAAAAAATACAAAGAAACCGCGTAATTTGATAATAAAAGCACAAGAGGTTCAACACAATAAAAGGATGTTGTCACCATTATAGAAATCGTGCGTCTCGCACTGCCACCTTTTGAAATTAGTGAAAGAGACACAAAAGAATTTGATCTAATGAAGTATTTTGGAGATGAAGTGAGGAAAAAGAAAGAAAGAGATAAGTGTGATTTACATCTGTCATATAAATTCTACACAATAGGTCTTTTTTTTTTTTTCTCATTTCACCTAAAATATTTCAGAAGGTCTTTCTCCAACACAAAAAGTTAGGTTTTAATTCACTACTAAACAAATCTAATAAAAAATACAGAACTAGATTTTTAAAAAAGTACAAAAGCCTTTTAAATTTTTTGATTAATCATAGTTTAAGTTTTCTGAACAATATCAGAGAAAAGCTATATAAAAGATAACCTTAGAACATCTCGCTAGGCCTACGGTATGACACAACAAATAGCTTAATTCTGTGCTTAGCAAGCTGTGCAAGTGCTGAGAATTATTCCATTAAGAACCAAATAAAAAATTGACTTTGGACTATCTTGATAATCTACCAATTAGAAAATTCAAAATAAACTAGTCCATATGAAAGTAGTCATGTTCACCTTTCAAATGATTACTCGTTCATTAATTTTAAGCTTGGACTAAATGTTTAAATATTGAATCCAATAAATAAGTGGGGCTCCAATTTTCAAACAGCTGAACAAGCATATGTTCTGGACTTGAACCAATTATTTTATTAAATGTTGTTCTCACTCAGATACAGCTCCCACATCAACTTGGATACCAGACATGATTGCAAAATCCCTTTTATCCCAAAAAAAAAAACATTCTTAAGCATCATATATATGAAGTATATATATGTAATCACTAGAATTTAATTTCAACAAGTTGATATGTAGATTCCACACACACACACACACACGTATAATCTTAACTATTATTTATATTAATTGCGCTATGATATTTAGGAATTTCTCGTTTAATTATCCCCCCTTCATCCCCCATTCAGTTCTCACTCTGTCTCAAATATCTTGAAAGTATGAAATAATGATTTTTTATGGAACGAATTAGTAGTGTAAAAATAAAAATAAAATGTAATGATATAACATTAAATTTTTGGAAAAATTTATATTATTTAATTTCATTGTTGTGCAAAAATGTTGGTTTCGACAATTAGTCTAAAATCACGTCTTTTAGTTATATTGTTTTTTAACTATCAAATTTATATTATTCTTATACCTCCTTTTATGTATGAGTTTTTATTTAAAAACAATTATGTGACTTATTTTTTTATGTTAAATCAAAAACAAAAATTGGTGCGAAAGGAAGAGTTAAAGTATCTCTTTTTCTCTATGTCTGTATCAACTTGCAATTATCTTTGGTATCAGTTATTGCAATGTGTTTGGTGGGATCTCCCTTCTCTATACTTCCTTTGAGTGAAAACAGTAAAGAAAAAAAGAAAAAAAAAGAAAAGGAAGACCATCATTTTCTTCCTTTTTGCAGAATCCGTTGTTAATGTACCGAAAAACCATATTTGGATGGAAAGTTACTGTGCATATTGGAATCAAAATGAAAAATCTCATTTGCCTTTTTCATATGCGCTGGTCATTTGGTTGCTTCCATCTCTACGTTCTGCAGCAGGTAAGACTAAAAATATATTTTAATGTTTTATTTTTTTAATTATTGATAAATAAAATTTTTTAATTAAAATAATAATAAATATTTTATTAATTTATACCAAAAAATAAATATTTTAATACTTTTATATTAAAAATATTATACTTATTTATATAATTTTTTATTTATATATTATTTTTAATCTATCAAATATGATAATACCAAGATATATTAATTCTTTTTATATCACATCAATCATAATTTTAAGTAATAAAACTTCATTTCATTTTTATATCTATTTTCTTTTCTATTCCTTTAAAAATTATTTCACTCTATCAAATACAGTCTTGAGTCACAGTATCTTTTCAAAGCAGAATTTAAGGCTGGTAATCTTGCCATGTACCGTGTATTATATGTTTGATCACATGGGAAATTTTGTTGAGTAAAAAAAAAAAAAAAATTAACCTGAATATAGAAATGTTCATGTCTAAGTTCAGTTCAAAAAATGAATATTTTTATATTAAAGTAGAGTTCAAAATAAAAAATAAAAAATAGTATTTTCATAAATGATATTATAAAAAATACTAGACATTTTAAAACACTTGAGTATTTATATTGTTTATACTTTCCCTCTCGGTATATTATATATGTATTATAATTATAATTTTAAAGGATTAAAGTAAAAATAATTCATCAAATTTGTCAACGCCCAACAACTTCCATCACTTTCGCATATTAATTGTGGTTAGGATTAGCGTTGCGAAACTTCAATTTCTATGCCTAATTGGGTCCAGTACAATGAACATTGTGAGCTGCTCCGATAAGGTAAACCGAAGTGACAAGTTTCCAATTGGCCAATTAAGAATCACATCGTATAATCTAACAGGCGTGCTTTGTAGTATGGTCAATTCATGCACATTTATCAAAAAATTAAAGATATATTTGGTTAAAGAATATGAAGGTGTAAAATATAAATAGGTGAAAATAAATAAGATAAAAAATATTTTTTAAAAAAAATAATTTGATAAATAAAATAATAAATATAAAAATATAATAAAAATTATATAAAATATATTTATAATTTTGCGAACCAAATAGAGCATACAGGAGTTTCCGATTGACAAATTAAGAACGACATCGTAATTAAAATTTAACACACTTTGTAGTATTTTCAGTTCAATATTATAGATGCAAATTTACCCCAAAAAAAAGAAAAAGAGAGACAAATGCTACATGTATAAAGGCGTTTGATCAAACAAACGCAGGGGAAAGTCAAAAGGAACACAAAACATTATTGTCTGGTTTGGCATAACGAGCGGGTAATAAAATAGGAGTAAAAAAATGACATAATGGTGTCATCTTAATATCTTATTTTACCACTGAACTGAATTGGAAAAAAGAAAAAGAAGGAACTAAAGAGAATGGGTCTACCATTTCTCATTATTTTTAATTGAAACTGGAGGTCGGGAATAAAATTTATAAAAGATAAACGATGAAATTATTTTATTTGATTTGTGTTTTCATTACTATTTCTCACATATTTGCTTCCATTTTCTCTGAGTTATTTATTCCGTTCTTTGGTGTTATAATGAGCTCAAAATGTATACTAATCAATCATATATATAATCATTTTTTTCTTGCTATGTAAAAGCCTAAAATCTAATTTAAAAAACTTTTAATTTTTTTTTAGCATGACGGAGACCTTTTAAAAGCAAGTTTATATATATATATAATAAATTAATAATAAAATAGTTCTACTTTAATCTGATATAAATTTTATTCAAACTGTAGATATAATTTGTACTTCATAAATTGATGCTTCTTATTCACTTCCATTAAAAATTCATAGACTGAAGTTGTTCACAAAACAAAAACGAAACTAGTGCACAGATATGTACAATTTCTTATAATTTGAAAATAATAAGATAATGACTAACAAGCTTACTCAGCCATTAATTACTAACTGTTTTCTAGTTTTTTTTTTTTTAAATATTAAGATAATTTTAAAGTGAGAAAATGAGATAGCTATTTTTTTTTAACTTTTTATCAGATTGATGTCATAGGCTAGAGTATGACATTAAATTTTTTTTTTAAAAAATGTGTATATATCATTATCGATATAGATTAGCTATTTTTTTTATACGATAAACAAAATTTAAACTCTAAGACACTAGAAAGACAAATTAAAAATCAAATCAATATCTAAGGTGTACTTGTTCTGATACTAAACATATCCTATAACTTAAAAAGATACAAATATGTATAAATAACAGATACGTTTCATTTGTGATTTTTTTCCATTCAAATTTATTTATTAAAAATTAGAAGAGCATTAAGAGGAGCATACAGACCCGCGAGCCCTTATTGAATGTAAAGGCTTTTTCTTTTTGGGGCCAAAGAAGTAATTGAAGGGTAAAAAATATATATATATATATATATATAGAAAAAAAAGAATAAAATTGGTACATTAGAATATTCAACCCGTGGTTATCGACCTCCGTGTGTGCGCGTGTTTGTATATATATATGTATATATTTATGTGTGTGTGGAGAAAAAAATAATAATAATAAAATTGGAATTCGACAATAAAGGATAATGAAAGCAGAATTGGCAGTTTTGACTAGTTGGTACATTAGAATATTCAACTCGTGGTTATCGCGGTATGGAACACGTGGCACGCGTGGTGCACGTGAGGTGTAATGCACATCAATATAAACTCAAACGCGCACGGAGGGACGAACTGGAGAAACTACAGTGAACACGAAATGAAGACAGAAAGCCGTCAAAAGCACAGAAGCATATTTGGCTACGACACTAATTAAATACACTTTCTATAAATTAGTTTAGGTATCACTTAATTAATTCTATTTGAAATTTGATTAAATTATATTTAATATTAAAATATTATATTCAGCTGTTCTTTAATTTTTTTAAATAAAATTAATTTTTATATAATATATACTTTAAAAAATAAAATTATTTAGCTATTTTTATTATCATATTAAAAATAAAATTGTAATCCCATATTAAAATTTAACATTATTTTTATTACTTTTATTTTCATATCAAGAGTAAGATTATAATTTCATGTGATATAAAAAATTATTTTATGATAAAAGTTAAATTAAAAAATATTTTATATATGTGTGTCTATATATATATATATATCAAAATATTAAAAAATTACATATAATTTTTGAATTAAAAAATATCAAATACAATCTTTTGAAAAATGTTAGCATAATTTACTCTAATTATTATATAAAAAAGAATAGGCCATATCACAAGCATATGCATGTATTCTAATCTAATCTGGCTTGCGACTCCGTGACAGATCATGGTTCCATTCTGCATCGTGACAGATCATGCCTATTTCATTCATCACCGTGTAAAAATATATATAGTTTTGATTTTTAAAAATTTTACTTAGGTTTTGATTTAATTTTAGAAATTTATTTTGAATTATTATCATTCTCAAAGTTTCATGAAATATTCAATCTCTTCACTTTTTTTTAATTCTGTTAACTTTAGTAATAAAAGTATCCAATATAACTTAGTAGGAGTTACCGGGTTAAATAAAAACATTGACATGAAAAATATTTAACTGCTCAAATCCAAATCACACTGAAAAAAAAAACCATAAACTATCTAAGAGCTTTTGTTTTCGCAATGTAGTTTAGGATTTTTTTTTTTCCAGTATAAATGAGATCTAAGTTGTCAAATATTAAATATTTTTTAAAAAGTTGAGAATGATATATTGAATCAAAATAAAATCTGAGATTAAATTAAAACTTTAGTAAAATTTTCGATACTAAAATTATAATTTTTCCTTAAAACAGAATTTTTATTATTAAATTATTTTTATTTAATTATACTCCAAATTATTTAAATTTATTTAATCATTTAATTATTAATTAAAATAATTCTTTTACTTAAATTATTAACATAACATATTTTGTTAATTTTATTTAGATCAATGATTCACTTCAATTATGTAAAAAACTAGTTACAAATTGCTTTTAAATTTAAATATTATTCTATGTAATTATTACTTTATAATTATTTTAATTAATACTGTAAAGATAATTTTTGTAATAATAAATTAAAAATAATCTAATTTTGTTGCCCAATTAAATGTTGTTTTAGTTGAAATTACAGATATTAACTTGGTTTCTTAAGTAAACTAAAATTAAAAAAATTTTATACGATAAATTATTATTTTTTTATCAAACAGAAGTTTTTATTTTATGATCTTGCCACATGCGTTTATAGAGAAGGAGAGATTCTAAGATAATGAGAGATCTGAATTCTGATTTATATAATCGAAAAATTTGTTCAACAAATCCTGCCAGTAGTCTAGTGTTATCCCAAAACAAAAATTATATTTAAAGATTTAAATTTTATAATTTACAATAAAAATTTTTAAAAAATTAAAATTACTTCTAAGAATTAAAATTACTACTAAATTTTAAGAGATTTACTATTAAGTTTTAAAAAAATTATTATTAAGTTTTGAAAAAGTGATATATAAATTTTATTAAACTTGAACCTTTAAATGCAATTTTTCCAAAAGAAAAAGCTATCATACAAAGTAATGTCTGATATCTCAAACGCATACCTACAAATCTATATTTATCTAACACTAAACAATCATTCAATTAATCGGAATCTTTCTATCCGCACGGATCTCATGCACAGTGATGTGTGCATCCTACATGGGATGTTTAGATCTAATGGTTCAAATTTTATACATATTTTAATTTTAATTTTTTATTTTAAAAAATACAAAACATATAATAAAAATAGTTTTATAATTGTCAACTACAAAAAAAAATATTTATTATTAAAAATAAAAAAAATAATTTATAAAATTTGAATCTTCTAAATGTAATCTGCATGATGTATGTAGATTAAAATAGACACATCTCCCCAAATTTATAGAGAATCTAAATTCTCTTTCTACTGTTTGCAATGTATATAAGAAAAAAAAACAACTTTTTGGTGCATAAAAATTATTAAGATGAAAAAAAAATAATTTTAAAGATAAAAAATAATCATTTTATCTTTATTTTTTAAAAAATAAAAATTGTTTGGTAATAATCAAATAATAATTATAAAAATATAATAAATATTAAACAAAATTTTACCTTTATCTTTTATTTTTCATAGACATTATTAAATAATTATAAAGGTAAAATAAACTTTTATCTTACGTTTCATCAAGCGACAAAATTTTGTTCTACCTTTTTCTCGCCTTCATATATATAGCAAATGTCACATGGTTAGTTATTTTCTTGAGTGGTCTCAGAAAAAAGGACACAAATGCTTTACGCATGCATATGTTTGATATGTGATTTTTATTTTGAAGATTAAAATTTTCATTTGTAAAAAAAAATATAATTATAATTAAGAGAGTAAAATTTTTAATCATAAAAAAAATTATACTTTAAAAATATTAATTGTAAAAAAAATATCATTAAAATTTTAAAATAATTTTAAAATTTATAATCTTTTCTAATAAATATTTTTAACTTATAATCATAAAATATAATGTTTTAAAAAAATTTTATTTATGAGAAGTCATTTCTTGAATAGTACTAAATAAGAATAAGAGAAAAAATTGGGTAAATAAAAAAAATTAATAAATTTTATAATATAAAATATAAGTTTTCTTTAAAATTAAAATTTTTAGTTTTGCACTTAAAATTGTTGTCTCTGAAAAAAAAAAAAAAACAGATGACAGACATATACTTAACTGCATGGCCCAGCAATCACAGGAAAAGTTGATGAGGAAAGAGAAGATGGAGTTTTTTTTTGTTTTGTTTTGTAGGGGTGTGTTGGAAAGTCGAATTACTTCATCCTAGACGTTGTCTTAATACAAGTACCCAAAAAAAGGATAGGCAGTGAATTAAGACCTAATCGGGTCCCAATATAGCCCAGATAAAAAAAAAATTGCTCTATTAAGGCCCAAAGTTAAGGGCTACGACTTGGACTTTATTTTCCCCCATATATATAATATAATTAAAGAAATTTCATAATATTTTCGTGTTTAGAATTTTAAACCATTATAATTTTTTTAAAATTTATTTTTTATTTTTAAACTTAATATAATATAATTATTTATTGAGATTTTCACTCAATCACTCGTCTATTTGAGCTAGTCTCAACCGACTCAATAATAATATTTAAATTAAACTTGAATGCAAATAAAAATGTTAAAAGTGTACTAGGCCTAAACCCCCCAAGCCTTCTTTTTTTATCTTTAGGAAGCCCAACTCTAATGAAGTCAGGTATGATCTAGAACTTATTTTTGTCACAAACTTTTATGTCTAGCAAAATCATGTGATAAGGACTTACATCAGTATTATTGTATTTGACAATTTTTTTTTTAAAAAATACTTTTAATTGTCATATAATAAAATGGGCACACACGTGTGTACACGCACAAGTGCACATATATATATATATATGATTTTGCAATCAATATTATTTGAATAGATAAATAAATTTAAATATCTATTATGGTTAAGTTCAATTAAACTTTTAATCTTTATTTAATTGAAATATAGAAAATAAAATTATAAAATGTGAATGTAACTATGTATGATTATGATCATGAATATAATTTTGTAACAAATGAGAGAATGAGTTGTTCTTATTTATGGAATAATTTTGATGAGCATCCCTTCAGTTCAGTTGCCAAAATAGTGTGAATGAATAAATAATTAGTTTCAGTGTGAAGTGAAAATGAGAAATAAGAGTGAAACTTATTTAAGAGGTTAAGTAAAAATAGTTAGAGATAGTTATGGTATTGAGGGTATTATTGTCTTTTAAAAAATAATTTTATGCTTTTGATTTTATGGAGAAGCTCCATTTGCTTCTCCTTATAAGGAAAAAAACTATTTCTACTACCATTCAAAGGCTTGGTCAAACATTTTATTTACTCATCATAATTTTTTTTTTTTGGAAAATTAAACAGCTTCTACCTTTAAAACCTAAGCCAAACAAGCTATCATATAGATATAGGCAAAATACCATACCATATGAGTGGCTGTTCCATATAAACCCTAGACCCTAATACCCATACCCTATAAGTACTTGTACAATTCTTTCACTTGGGTTCAAATATGAGAATTTTTTTGTATATTTTATAAGTTTGACTGTAGTAGTATGATCCCCACTCAACAGCATATTTATTTATTTATATTTCTACACACATATATATATATATATTAATCAATATAATATATTATAAAAAATACCATTTAAATAGTATTTTTTGGGTTTTGAATCATATTAATAATTATTTAAGATATTTTATTCTTTGTTATGATTTTATATAAGTAAATTTCATGTAAATGAGTTCCAACTTTGAAACACTTATCCATTTTGAAATTGTGTAAATGAATCTAGGTTTCAATTTAAAAATTCAATAAGGATTAAAAAAAAAATTTCACCTACTAATTTAAAGTTTAAAGATATAGGCTATAATACTCTTCCAAAAATCAGCCCTACATATAAATAATTCATGAAGCTCAATCACACAAGTATTTGCCTATTTGGATCCTCTTTTGGAAAGACACATTATTTCAGATAAAAAAGAGAATGGGTTATCTTCTTTAGAAAAGGTTGATGTAGGAGAAAAAAATAATACCCATTTTAAAAAGGCTCATCATGTATGCAATCCACCCGGAATCTACTAATCAAGGGTGACCCACTATTTAAGTAAATCCCACACCTTATACCCCTCTCTTTCTAAAATTGACACTGCCAATTTCCTACAAAATCGAGAAGATCCAAATGCATTACACAATCAGATTAGACCAAGAACATTTTCCTTTAACAAAAAATAATAGAAGCAAAGAAGAGTCAAAAACAAATAAAATGCCCAAGAAAAATGCAGCTCATGACAACCCAGAGTTCATTGTCTTTAGCCAAACAAAAAGAAAGAAAAAACATATACATGTCTATGAGAAATGAATACAAATCATCTTGTAAAGATATCATTCATGACAGATTAATGTGGAAGTCATACAAAGTACATGTCAACCTTCCTTCTACATCACCGGTCGGACCAAGCATCTCATCTTTGAAGCTAACACGGTGCCATCTTCAGCCACCTCCAGATTTGAGTGTATTACTCAACCTACATAAACAATAGCAAGCTCACAAATTAACATTGCACAAGATGAAAGCCAAAGGTTGCAACCGGAAAAGAAAAGAAAAGAAAAGAAAGAAAGAGCCATTGCTATGTTATATGTGGTAGAATTGCAGCTTCTGAGAATCAGCGCATTAACCGGAGTGATAACTGTTTGAATGGATGCAGCCTTAAAAGAGTTGGAGATAAGCCACGAAAAAAGTTAAAAAAAAAAAAAAAAGGAACTTAGGTAAAGTCATTCCTACGTCTTCCCTGAGATGTGGGTCTTCCAATACAACTTTATCCCCTGAAAACAAATCTTACGTCCAACCTAATGCACAATCACCGCAAATCACATCCTATTCACAGAACTCAAGCATTCAACGGATGGAGAAGTGGGAAACAAATTTACCAAACAACCTGGAACCATTGAAGGAATTTCACTGTAGTTCCATGGCATGGACAAAAGATCGAAATATCAAAGGCATGAAGTTACATTGAGTAAAGTCCATTTCTTAGCATATGCAAAAGTTCACCCTTCTTTGTCACTATTTTCAAACTAAGGGAATATTGGCAGGTCATGTCAAGGATCCTTATTTAAAAATTTGATAATGAAGAGCAGCCAATAAAGTACTGAGTAATCGGACCCTAGGCAAGGTAACTTACAAAACTAAGGTACAACCTACGAAGACCACAAGATTATGTCAAAAGACATGAAAGTTAATTCATAGGATTTCATTAATTGGATTAAACTCTCAAGTTGGCAATCTCATCTGTTCGTTATAATGAGGCAGACAGTAAAGAAATGACATTTAAATTACAGCACTCCCTTAAACACCTGCGCATCCAGTGATCTTGTCTCAAGCTGAAATCGTCTATTAACATCACATAAATCTCAGTTCAGGCCCTATATGTAATTCAGACTTCAGATGACACAACCAAAATCAACTATCTCCAAATACAGCATGGAGTACTATTACTAACCAACTAATACTTCATAAACATTTGCAAATAATCCATATAGTGTTACCATAAAAAGTCTGTGCGCGCGCGCACACACATACAAAAAATAAAATAAAATAAAAGCTAAGTATGCAGCCATGCTTTCTAGAACAGTATAAACTTACCCCCAGATTTTTTTTTTTTTTTGAAATGACCAATTCATGATAGCTAGCAATATACCAGTGGACAATGATGGAGACCAAGATAATCTAGAATATCAAAGTCCCACAGAAAATAGTATAAGTTACTCAATGAGATACTTGAGTAAGACAATTCTCCTGTCTCAATAACTAGCTTTTGAAGAAAGGTTCTCTACCTTACTTAGGTGTCCATCAATTAGAACTGGTGTTCGGTAGCCACGAAAAGGGCTATCTATTAAAGGTTTTGACCAACAGAAGGCCAAGTGAAGTGCTACAAAATTTAGCCGCCAAAACCTTGACTTTCCAAGAGCGGCCAATTGATAAAGACCAAGATATTATGGGATGACAAAATCCCACATCAAGTATGGAACGCTCAATGAGGCACTTAAATAAGTTAGTTTTCCAACCTCAATAGCTAGCTTTTAGGGAGGATTTCCCAGCATGCTTGAATGCCCATCAAAAAGTAATCCTCAAAACCATATAATTACAACATGTTACCAGGCTACCTTAACTCCGTATAACAAAGCATTCCCAGAACAATGCATTTTAGTTTGTCAGCAGCATGGAAGTTCAGATTTGTAACCAAATTAGTGTTTCAATCTTACTTGACTCACCAGTCTAGACCCTCAAAAAGTCCTTCGCCTTTTATGGCAGAAGTTTTAAATATAGCCCATTGGCGGTTTTTAATCTTGTGTAACTCTAGAGCCTCTGTCACTGCAGCATCATCAAGGGCACCAGGGAGATCCTGTATCAAAGCGAGAGATAAATTTAAAAGAAAATCAAAAAATCAATTCTTGAAATGTTATATGGGCAGAAGGTATATCAAAGTATCACTTCTGAATGTATGTGTTTGTATTTATCATCAAGCACGAATTTGATATATTCTTTTGTATTATGTTATGTAGCAAAAACTTCCACCAAATTATCAGCTTCCTAACTAATTCACAATGTCTTCTTTTTTCCCCCTTGACTATGAGAATCCTACAAACACTAATCAACTAACCTGTTTGTTGGCAAAAATGAGAACAACTGCACCTTTCATTTCTTCCTCCTGATGAAAAGTTTCAGCAAAAGTAATAAATATAATCAAATATTCTAATAGTCTGAGAATTGCAATCATCAAAAGCAACATATCAGGCCATGTAATTTCGGCAAAGGTACACAGGAAACAAAATAAATCTATTCCAAGAGTAAACATCAAATAAGGAGGAAAAAACAGACAATATATTGAATACCAATCTGATATAACTTTCACAAATAAAGCATGCACTAAAACAGATATATGAATTTTAAATAACTGAGAAATTGAAATTGATTATTGGGCATTAACCAGTATGCATATGACAGTTTCAAATTCCTTGGTTACACAAATACCTAATATATACTACAGAGATTACTCAAGCACTCATTTTTTATCACCAAGCCAAAGTTGCTCGTGAAATACTATTCTTTATTAGTTAACTCAATCTTTCAACTTAGAGCCACCATTCGTATGTGACAGCTGCTAAATATAACAACAACTAAACTTCAACCCTATAGTCTATATGCCAGAAGCAACCACCCTAGTTACACAGACCAGAATTGCAAATGGGCCATAATGCTAACAACTTTTACAACACCCCTCCTGCCTTCCAAGAAAAAAATTATTATGCACCAGTTGTTTACCGATGATATCTTCACATTTGAGCTTCTGTTTTCCCATTATATTTATTTATAGATTATGAAGTAGACAAGGGTTCACATTGTATAACAGATTGTATATATGTGAAAACATTAACCATGAATGGCATACCTCCAGAATAGCATGAAACTCTTCCTTAGCTATCACAAGCCTGTCAGTGTCACTTGAATCAACAACATAGATAATTGCTTGAGTATTCGGAAAGTAACACCTCCAATATGGCCTAGGGATGAAAAACCAAAATAAGAAGCTGCGCCACTCATGATTCCAATTGAAAGTTTATTTTTAACAGATCAAGGGGCAAAGCAACATAGCCTACATATAAATTAATAGAAGAGAAGCTCATCTTTGATCACACATCTATTTAGATCACGTGGAGCCTAACTTGAATCATAGAGCAATTCTAGTTTATGTTCATACTTAATTAGGTTTATTTTTACAATTTGCTGCTACCATAATTTCAACACAAGGTTTTCACAAAAGTTTGAGAAAATTCCAAACTATTGGGAACATGGATTGTGATATCAAAGTTTCTTCCTAGACTCACTTTCTATATATAGTCATAAAAAATGTACTGATGTCCATAACCTACCACATCTTCTCATTATTTTTTTTTTTCAATTATTTTTTATTCATTTAAAAAATATACATTGATTAGTCACATTAATTAATTCATATCTCTCTGGCCCAAACAAATAATAATAATAATAGTAATAATAACTCATATAGCCAACCATGCAAGTATAAGCCTCAGTTCAGAAACATCAGATAATGAAATCATCAACCACATGAGACTCATTTATTAAATTAATGACAAATAGTTGGTTATTTGTTTGGGCCAGAGCTATATGAATTAATTAATGTGACTACTCAATGTATAATAATAATAATAACTCATATAGCCAACCATGCAAGTATAAGCCTCAGTTCAGAAACATCAGATAATGAAATCATCAACCACATGAGACTCATTTATTAAATTAATGACACATAGTTGGTCCCAAGGCTCTTATATATTTCACCATTATGTTGCATAAGAACCAGATTCCTCTTTAAATAGTCATATCAACTGGCAATTAAGTAGAACAGCTACCTATGATTTTGTTCAAACCAAAGAAATAGTATGGTGTAACATATTATAGTGACAATTGTGGCAAAAATGTAAAACCCCACAAAATGTGACATGTTCACTAATGACAATTCACTCAAGTTGACATACTCAAGTCTGAAATACAAAATGCCTATTAGTTCATCATGCCAAAATTTCTCAACGCTTACCCAACATTTTCTATTAAAAGGAAAAGAGGGGGGAATGGAAAGATACTACAAAAATATGATAGATCTCCTGTAAGCCCAATGAAGCAAAACTGAATCCAAAAGGCTTACCTAATACTTGTTTGCCCCCCTGTTTCAAGAAAAGTATGCTATCAGAATAAGAAACAATTCCTCTAGTGTTACAAAGACATACCAATTCTCATGAAATTGTAAGTTTATAACGAGAGTAAAGATGTCCTATAATTGTCTGAGTTGGGGTATTTTTCCTACAAGAAGTATAAAATAGGAAAGAATAAAAAAGACCAACATAAAACAAGACAAAATTGTTCCTAGGTTTTCTATATATTTTTAACCTATCTGAACTCCATCAACATTAAATGATAGCAGTCGACAAAAATACAATAGGCCAAAAGAAGACCAAATGTCATCTCCTAATTCTTTTATGTGCTGTACTTATATTATCCAGCATTAATACTAGAAGAGTTTTAGTCTCGGATATTGGCTCATGTGTGTTTGTATTATATTTAGCATGAGATAAGGAACATCATACAAGTGGTGTATGGTCAATGGGGCATAGCCTGAGCGTTTCATTGGTTTAATTCACTTGTCATCTATATTTCAAGATACATAGGTGAACATGTACTAATTTCTGATCACCGCTGGGATAGACTCAAGATGCCAAGCGGACAATTATTCTCATAATATTATGCTATCAATCTATCATATATAGCCATACCTTCTGTTGGCTTAAAGTCTCCTTGTCATTGGTATTGTAAATCCAATGCAAACATATGCCATAGCCATATCAAGTACACAATTTGCTTAACTTAAGGCCTTACCTAAATCCCAGACTTGAAATTTAATGTTGTTATATTGCACTGTTTCAACATTAAACCCGATTGCTGCATCAAATAACCATATAAATCAGTCATTTACTAACTATACATAAGGAAATGTCTAAGGGCATAAATACCAATTGTCCGCATTTTAACTTTTCATATCTTGGACCAAAAAATATGAGGATCAATATATTATACATCTCTGTTCGGAAGAATAATTTGGCTTTAAAAGAATGAGTTCCCAGAAATTAAACAGGATGACGAACCACAGTAAAATCAAATTTCAATATTAAAACGTCTGGTCTCTTCCTAAACACTCTAGCCGACAACCAATGTAGACAAATCAATTATTCAAAAAAAAAAAAAACTGCATGATTTGTGCAAATCTAAAATGAGAGAGTACCAACTTGGAATCGTGGAGACAACTTCACCCATCTGAAGCCGATCTAAAAAGGTAGGGCATAAACAAACAACAAATTAATTACCAAAACAAAATTTTAATAAAGCAAATTTCAGTCAGGGTGGGCAAGCACAGAGTTCAGATGCATACAGAGAATTGTTGTTTTTCCTGCATTGTCAAGGCCAAGAACAAGGATTCGCGCTTCCTTGTTACCGAATAGGGAAGAAAACAATTTCGTAAACACCAAACCCATGTTCCGATTCCGCAGAAGGACGGGCAGAATGCTCTTACCACATGAATAACTTTCAAATCACAAAAAAAATATATAGTATAATTTTTTCGCCGAAAATCAGATCAGATCCCAAAGCAGAACCCTGATACTCCCTGCAAAACCACGAAGAGTAATCAATGTCACTATCACTGAACAGCGTATAAAGACAAGCCAGGGAGAATTCGCGTGCCTGGGAAAAGGAGAGGGCCTGTGGTTGAATGCGAGAGGAGAAACTAGAAGGAAGATAGGAAGGCTGAGTCCGTCACGCTTAGCTGTCTGAGAAAACCGAATCGAAAATGAAGAAAGAAACAGAAGCAACGGAATTAGAGGGAACCAGGCAGGATAATTATTCCCCGAGGCGTTCGGGATTTAGTCGCCACTATTTGGGCCACGCGGTTTGGGCTGGCTGGGCTTGACCCAATCCTATGAATAATTAGAAATATATTTCTATAAGAAAAAATAATATCTTTTCCTATTAATTTGAATTATTTTTTGAAAATAAATTTCAATTGAATAGAATACAAAAAAAAATAAAGAAAAATAAAATTTAAATTTAAATTTAGATTTAACTTTCTTTTTAAGAATATGTTTAGATTGAGAATAATAAACCATGGACAAAGTTTCAAGCTTCCGCCATCATAATACAAGATAATAATAATATAATGATCATTCCATGATGTTGGGTTCCGATTTAGGGGACATCGTACGACTTATTTGCACATATTAATTTTGCAGAGGTTGTACCGTTATTTTACTCACAAATTAGTGAATAGATATATATATATATTTCAAAATATTTAATGAATTTTACGTTGACACTGTGATAAATGGAATATAGCCTTCGATCTCTGAGTAACCTGGTACTAATCACAATCATAATTTACGAAAATCAGCATTGCAATGTAAGAAGTACAAGGCCTACACCTTCAAGCTCGTTTATACTATTTCAGTAAAAATACCGAAATTCAAATGTCCATGTATTTGCATTTTCTTGGATTGCTTTATCAGTGATTCAGCATGAACTATCATGTTGTTTAATTATATAGAACAAAGATGAAAATTGAGTAAAAACTAAAAGTATGTTTGGTATATTATAAAAGAAGGGATGTAAAAAAGTGTCAAAAAATAAGTAACTAAAGAAAGATGAGATAAAAAATTACTTTTATGTCTATTTTTAAAAAAAGTGATTGGGTAATTAAAATGATAATTTGATAAATAAAAAAGAATACGCCTACCGAGACATACCAACAGGATGTAAATATCATTAACAAGTCAATAATTTTATAGATTTTTGTTATGGTCAGGGCATGTTACATTATTTTATGCCAGAAAGTTTATGTGCACTGTGCACTTCACTGGAGAAAAGTGCAGAAGCACGCGGAAATTGGCCTTTTTCATATTTTATTCCGAAGAAAAAGGAAGCAGCTATAACTTTTATTTCAACGTCATTGTATCCCTTGCTAGCAAAACCTATTATGCTGAGCTATTCCTAGCAAAAACGATTAGCAACATAGAAGTTACACATAGCTAGATGCTGCTTCCTACAGAACAGACTGAAGGATCATCTCTGCTAGCTCCTGCAAAACATTGCACAAAGACGCGTTGGAATCTAGGCCAAGAGACGTAAATAAAGTTGTTGATTACAGTTAATACTATGAATAGGACAAATAAATTTAACGGCCAAATATTTCCAAATTTAGAGGAAGGATAACAAAAATTCCAAATCTCTAGAAAGTTCCCTATCTTTATAGCACATAAGATCATCCTATAGTACACCTAAATATTTGCATTACCTGTTTAGCAGAAGAAACCTTTGGTTCTCCCCATTCTTTGACTTTCTTCTCAAGCGTTTCAAAGTCAGCTTTACCAGCCTATTGTAACATGCATTACCATAAAATAAGCACAAGGAGCATCAATAAAAAGAAGGAGAGGTTGGAAGGAAGTTACCTCTATTTGAGCCCCAATTTCAGTGTCAAAACTCTGATATCGCTTGCGGACAAGCTCAGCCAGAGAACCATCCTTTAGTTTGACATAATGGAAAACATTTAGTTTCACTTACAGGATAAAACAAATAAAAGCGAAACTTCCACAATGAGTGGTCCACGCCCCAGGAATCTATTAACAGTTACAAGGGTCTACACTATATCACCTCAATTAGCTTGGCAGCATTCCGGAGGCCACGGGCCATAGTATCCATTCCAATAATATGGGCAATGAACAAGTCTTCAACATCTGTGCTCTCTCTCCGCCTAAAATATTGTTTTGTACAGAAATTGAGAAAGAAAATAAATAAATGTTCTGCATAATTATATCAGATGTGTATAACCGCAAGCAAACTTCATAGTACCAAAAGAAACTAGACCACTCACAGTTTTGCATCAAAGTTGAATCCACCTGGTGCAAGTCCACCCTAGCAAAGGTAAAATAATCGACAAGAACCCAGAAAAATGAGATCGCATTTCTAATTACAAAGTGTATTGCATTTCATGACGCAAGTTAAGAGACATGTTTCATACATTTTTAATCACACTGAGCATAATCATTGTCGCCTCTCCAATATCTGTCAGAAACTGATCTGTGTCCCAACCTGTAGTATTGAGAACAGCTACGCATTACAACTTTCTATCTTGGGATATGTTAGCACAAAATATAGGTTTCTATAGTCATATATACTATTTTATGAATTAAAAAAGAATTCACATACCAACTTGAGGATCACCACTATTTGCGTCAATATTTCCCAACAATCCATTGATTCTTGCAGTTTCAAGCTCATGATGACAGCTTTTATGTAGACGGGCATTAAAGGTTTACAGAACAAGTCCACAGTTTCAGTAATGAATATCATATTGAAAATAACAAATACAATCAAGAACCTACTGTAATTGATAGTGTTTGATTCACCTGTGACCAGACAGGGTGGCATGGTTGCACTCTATGTTGAGTTTGAATTCCCCTACAGTAGAAAAAGGAATGAGAATGGGTTTCTCAACATAAGACATGAATAATATTTTAATTATAATACAAGAATCTCATGCAAGAAACCACAGTTTTGTTAGATTGGCTTCAGCAACAAGTCAGAACCACACCCTAGTAAAGTTGGATCTCCATTTATTTCCAACATGTATCAGCTAATAAACTGCTAGAATAAACTATCCCAGCTCTCTCGAAATAAGGCCAATTTGGTCATAAACTTGGCAGTAGTTGGGGGAAAAAAATTCATACTCAAATATCATATTAAGGACAAACTACAAAGTACCACAAAGCTGCAGACAGGAGCATTTAGACCAGAGGTAATGAAATGTAGCAGCAAATGGTAAAGAAATAATATCTCTTTATTTAAGGACACACAAGAAGTTTTATCCTGTTGAAGAAGTTATAACATGCACTGTCTGTCAAAATGCAAAGCATAAAAGTAAACAACAAATTTTTATCATGGAAAATTATTTGAGAAATCCAATTTTTCATTCTTGATAAGAAGCCAGTTAAATGAGGAGACAAGTGAAAATTACCTATAAGTCCATATTTTCGCAAGAAATTAGCAGTGGTTGCAGCATCCCAATCATACCTGAAGGAATACAAAGTTGTAATTTAGTTAAGATGTGTTCAATTCCTGATTGAATAGACAGGGAAGAAACATACTGGTGTTTCGTAGGTTCTTGCGGCTTGGGTTCAATCAGCAGTGTCCCTGAAATCCGATAAGGAAAAACAACCTCATAAGGAAACTCATTCCATCAAAAAGAGAGAGATAGAAAGAAAACGAAAATCCCACAAAAGTTTAGTAACAGATGTAAAAGGAAAATGAATAGCTATAAAAATTTAATTTCCTGCTAACTGGATGATTAGCTGTGTTCCACTCTGCATTCTATTGTTTAATGCTATACAATGGTCCAGCTACTTAATTACTAGTTGGAAATTTCTTTTTAAGAAAAAAAAAAGTCACCATTGAATCCAATCTTCTTTTTGTAAGCAACAGCAGCTTCAAGAAACCTGGCCTGTAAGCAGATAAAGAAACAGACAACAAAGCGTAGCTTATTAGAGCAAACTATTGAATGCATGGCAGAGGCACCCGTAAATTCCAAAAGCCTAAGCCAGAAAGTATGTCAGTTCGTTAGGTGTGGACCACTAGGAATGGACAGAATCATTCATGCTTTTCAAGAGATTAAGCATCTTGTGGAGTCAATAAATTCATTTTTTTCTCAAAGACTTCATGCTTTGGTATTACATGAATTCTTTTTCCTTTTTACAACTTCCCTCATTATTACTATGATTATTTTCAGTTTAGCATTCACATGGCAATGTCTGAGTTCTTTATTTCAAATGAGATTTATTTTTACTTGAAGCAACTTTTTTTTTAATTTCTTGATAAATTGTTATTTTTCTGATCCAAGGAAAAGACAGTATAACCAAAGAAAGTAGTTTGCAGATAGTAATTGACACACCAGATGATTAAGCTCTCGTTCCATGTCTGTGTTCAAGAGAGATTGATAACCTTCACGGCCACCCCAAAAGACATAATTTTCTCCCCCCAAGTAATGTGTGACCTGCAATATGTATAAATCAGCACAATGAAAATTGGTTCCAAAATAACAAGGACACTCTTATGTATGCACATACAGAAATGTACCTCCATTGCTTTCTTCACTTGAGCAGCAGCATATGCATACACTCCTAGCTCAGAGCTGTAAGGCAATCCATTTTGTGAGCCATGAGTCCAGGAATAAAAACCATATAAATCAGGCCATATATAAATTACCTAGTTGCAGCACCATGCATATAACGAGGATGCATGAACAACTGAGCTGTTCCCCATAAAACTTTCTTATTACTCTGTGTGGTCAAAGAAAATAGTTATTACGAGCATAAGGGTGCTTCACAAAGGACTCATAAAATATACGTATTTGAACATATTTTGTGGGGGGAAAAGTGTCTCCTAGCCAAAAAACACAGGATTTGAACAAAATCAATACTGTATGAATTTTTGAGTAACAAGATAAAAACAATAGAAGAGTTTACATCTTAATGTCCCGGTCATATCATATTTTCCTTCTCTTACATAGCACATGATATATAACTATCCCAAGCAATATCCTGTTTTTCATACCATCATCTCATAACACATTAGGGTAGAAATAGACACTTGTGCTTGTATCAGCCAACTAAAAACCATAATTGATTAACAATTCTTCAATTTCTGCATTCCCCTAGCTCCAAAACATTTTATATCTATTAATATATATGATCTTAGATACATTTGAAATGACAAATGGTAATTCAAGTAATTTTGTACAATGATTTGAGCCTTGGTACCAGTTGTTAGGAAAGACTTATCCTTCATCTACCAGCCAATGATGCTTGCGGAATTTAATTAACATTAACTTGTTTGATGATGTCAAAAAATACCTCTTTCTGAAGTTCACTAGCAAGAGCCACCACTTCATCCAAGTTTGCATTAGCTTCCTGTGACAAGCACAACAAATCCAATGACTCAGATAGCAGATTAAAATCTTAAATAAGATAGCAGACAGTTAATCTATGAAACAAATTCCATTGACTATGAGCACAGTTGGAGAATTCTATATTCAGGAATAGAAAATGGGATAGCATAAGCCATTGCCTGTGACAAGCCACATAGAGAATCATCAAAGGTTGACTCACCTCAAGAGTTTTTCCATCCGGGGCTATGTCCCTGTCATGGAAGCACCACCAATCCACTCCGAGCTTATTAAGGAACTCAAAGTTAGCTCTCACTGTGTGAATGAAGAGAAATTAATCTCTTACCAGATATAAATATTTGAATATGAAGCAAATCATATTGAGAATCATATATTAACGTACTTCTTCTTTTAGCCATATTTAATGAATTGGTACCATCTTCCCACGGCCAGTACTTGGTAGGTGCACCGAATGGGTCACCACCTGTTCCACGGAACGTATGCCAAAATGCAACACTAAATCTGAACCAATCCTGCCATTCCAAAAAGGAAATTCAGCCAGAAGCCAATAGCTGGAGGATGATCAAAGTATTAATTAAAATAACAACTTGGAACAGAAATAAAAACCAACCTTCATTTTCTTCCCAAGAATTTCCTCCTCTGCATTGTAATATTTAAATGAGAGTGGATTCTTGCTAGAGGGGCCCTGAAATTATATGCACAAATATATATACAAAAAATATCTAATTATGGATATATTTAAAACTATAAAGAGAAAGGAATGATTATCATTAAGATTTCCTCATATAATATTTTCATTAACAATATATGGAGAGACTAGTTCCGTTGAGGCCGATCAACCTCTACTTCTCTTCCCCCTTTTCCCAGAAGGACAGCCAATTATAGTCTTTAGTGACATTTGAGAGGGGAAAAAAACCTCGAGAATTAAATAAAATTACTATCACAGAAGATTAATCAATTATCATCCTTGCGCAAGGGAAAGAAGCAAGCCGTAAGTAAACTCACCTCATACTTAATTGTGGGAATGCCAGGAAAAAATTCCCCTTCCCACCCATCTGAATAGCGACATTTATCAACATTCTCAGCAGGGCAAGTCTGCGGCGGTGCAGCAATCTGCTTGCCAACAAATAAAAATTATATATCCATAAAAAAAATTATTAACAAGAAAACCATAAAGGGGGCCGTTTCATACCACTGCATAAGAAAAGACTTTTAAACAAAAAAGAAGCAATAATACTTTCCCAGCTTTCATCCTCATGGATTTATGCTAATAACTGCGCGATAAAAACATGTAAATTAAGAACAAAAATAAAAGAGACAGACATGATAAGGGCAATTCCAGAGTTGTTCATGGGATAATTAAATAAGAACGGAGAATCAAGGTTCCAAATTTTAACAAAAGAAAAAGGAAAAGGAGAACGCTTTGATCGAAAAAGCAAACGAAGGATGGGAGAGAATGACTCACAGACTCCGATTTTGGTACGTAACAAACTCAGTTACCACTGCTACTAGTGATCCCCAAGTGATATAGAGAGAGAGCGAGAGAGAGAGAGAGAGATGGCAGAGTCTGACGCTCGTTATCCAATTAATTATAAATTTCCTAAACTTTGAAAATTTCGAATTACGACGATTTATTTATTAAATCGAATTTGGATAAAGATTAACAATAAAGATCGCGCATCATGGGATAACTTACGTGTCAATTCTTGACAATCCCGAAGAAAAATTGTTATTTGCCGTATTACCCTTCTACTAGTGTTGCTGCTGTCTTATTTTGTATGACTAAATTATACAAATTTTGTTAAAAATTTTATCAAAATTATATAACTATTTTTATTTTTAAAATATATAAATTTTTAAGTAAAAAATTATCCTACACTTTTAATTAAAAAAATTTAAATAAAAATGTTTTAGTAAAAAAATTATAAATTAAATTAAATTATAAATTAATTTTTTATTTCAATAAAATTTTTTGTATATTTTAAAAATAGATGGAAGCTTATTCTTTTTGTATACATATTTACTTTCTTTATTATTTATTCGTATGTCAGAAAAATATCATTCTAAATTTATTATATAAGTATTTATTCTTGAAAAGTTATAGTAATCAACTCCAAAGGATAGTTGATTATGGAAACTTTTTAATTTTATTTTGATTAAATAATTTGTTGAATTATCTAATTATGGATATATGTTAAGTTAGATTAATTGTATATAATATAAATAAAGATAACTTAAGCAAACAGAATTTAAAAAATTCATAAGAAAAACATAAAAATATTATAATTTGGTGTGGCGTGACTGGAAATGGATTATCTGCAATTAGATTGCTAACCACACCTCATGTTGGGGTGTTTTGAACCATTTGATTCACGTAGTAATTTTTAGTCTATCCAATCATGTTCAGGTAATATTTGGTGAAAAAAAAATTGTAAAGAAATAAAAATTTTAAATTGTAAATGAAACTTTTAACTATGAAGACTAAAAATTTTAACGTGAAAATTGTACTCTAAAATTTTTAACTACAAAGATAAAAAATTTTATTGAGAAAAAATATATTTGTTATAAAAAAATTTAAAATTTAAAATTATTTAATTGACATAACTAAAAAATTTTTTGCAATTAAAATTTTTATTTTTATAGTGAAAATTTTTTATCTCTTTACAAAATTTTTTTACATCAAATATCACCCAAACACTATCAAACAATCTAAAAATCTCTACATGGATCGGATGGCTCAAAACACCCCAAAATGACGTACAGTTGGCCAACTACAGACAATCTATTTCCAGTGTGACTATATATGGAACAATCCTGCCCCTGCATGTCATGTATTTGGCTTAAAATTTTAAAGAAAAATTAGGAATAGAAAAACACAACCCACTATTCCATCATTGATGACAAGTAATTTAGATCTGTTCATGTCTAGAGAGAGTGACACTGTTAGTTGAAGGTGCCACAGATAGGTCTCACTAAGATCTATTTACTGTATCATCTTTTTGGACATAAAAGAATTTTAATTCAATGAGAAGCCATCACAATAGAAAAAAAATTATGTATAATTCTTTATATTTTTATTATCAAAATTTTTAATTAAAATATAATAAATATATTATTTTTTAATAATACAATAACAAGTATATAATTTTTGTGATAATTATATAATTTTTTGATTAAATTATAAACTTATCATAATATTATTAAAAAATTATATATTTATCATATTTTAATTAGAGAACTTAATAATAAAAATATAAAAAATTACACTTAAATCTAATCTATTACAATATTGAACTTTTTTTTTGGGTTAAAATTGGTGGATGGTACTAATAATTGGAAAAGCCCATTGGTTTCTATTTGTTTTGGGGTCAGCTTTGAATAATTAGTTCAGTTGGAATCTATACATAGAAATGCCCAGTGGGCCTAATATCTTAAAGTCCATTGAGCTACTTCGTTGGCCACATATAAGCCGGCACGTGGTTGCAATCAACCAATCATTCTCTTTGCTTAGGAAGCTTCATAATGCGGTATTTGGCAGACAAGTAATAAAATATATATATATATATATATATTTCATGAAAAATAATAAGGCAAAACGTAATTGTTCCAAAAGTAACAAAAACTTGAATTCTGATACATATATATCGAATTTCACGCTACCTCATACCTTGGTCGGTGAAATCAAACAAGCTCGATCAACGAGGCAATTAACCTTGTTGACTTCTAAATTTGGAACCTCGGGTTACAAATTCAGAAGACATTGAATTCAGAACCTAAGGGATCGAATTCAGCTTTTCTGAATTCGAAGCCTATGAGTCCGAAGTCAACAAAAATTCAACAAATGCAACCTTTGCAAGAGACGTGAACAATTATTGACTAGTCACGGACGCAGGTAAAAAATAAAGATAGGAATTACTGTTTTCGAGATATATGACAATTTATGATTAATTTTAATCAATTTTAATAAATTCTGATTAGTTAAAAAATAAAATAATAGATAATATCACAATAAAATTACAAAAATATCTTTTATAATTTGACTATAAATTACACATGGGACTTCTCATTTCTTTCACCTCTTTTACCTTACTCTCCCTCCATCCCCCTTCTTGCAAAGTGTTTGAGAAATATATGTAAAAATTATTTTATTCTACCATTTTTAGTCTTAGTTTTGTTACAAAGCAAGAAGGAAGGATTCTCAAAATTATCAACATCTTATAACAAAAATTAAGGTAAGTTAGAATTAACAACTAAAATATATTTATAATTTTATTTTACATGTAATATTTTTTTAGTAGCAAGAGAGAAATGTAAGTCTGTTGATACATTTTTATTATGATAATAATTTTTGTTGTATCATAAAATGTATGCATTTTCATTAATTTTTGGAGTAATAATGAATAATTGCATATGAATGATTGTTTGTTTGTTTGTTGTAATTTTTTTTAATTATTGTTGTAGTTTTTTTATTTTTTGGGCATGATAATGAAAAATAGCCATAAGAAGAAAAAGGATGAAATTAGTAAATAAATAAAAATGAAAAGAAAAATATTATGAAATAAATGTATTTATAACTATAAAGATATTAAAAATTAGGGTTGGAGTAGGAAAAGAAATGGCTACAAAAATTGGAAGTAATTATTAGAACAAAAAAATTTTGTAAAGAAAGAAAATATGGAATGATAATTAATTGAAATAAATTAAATGAGAAAGGAGAGAAAATTTTAGATGGTTGGAAAAAAAATAGGAATATTTTATATTAGTAGGAAAAGGAATTTATATAAATGTAAAAAAAAAATATTTTATTTTAATGCGTAAGGTACAAAGGAAGAAGGAAAAAATTTAAATATTTGAAGAATAATTGTGAAATATTTTATATTAAAATAAAAGAAATAAATTTATATAGTTGAAAAAATAAAAATATATGCTTCAGTAATTATTTAAGAAATTTATATAATCTTTGCTTTATATTAATATTAATAATAACAAAAATAATATTAGAGGAAAATAATTTAAATAGTTCAGAAATAAGTGCAAAATTTTTAATTTTAATAGTTAAAAAATAATATTTGTAAGAAAATTAGAAGGAATGATTAGAATTAAAATGTTTGGTAGAGAGAAAAAATATGGAAGGAGAATTAGGTGAAATAAATTAAATGAGAAAGAAGAGAAAACTTTGTATGGTTGAAAAAAAATAAGAATATTTTATATTAATAGGAAAAAAATTTATATAGAGGTAAAAAGAAATATATTTTGTTTTAATGTATAAGCTACAAAAGAAGAAGGCAAAAATTTAAATACTTAATAAATAATTGTGAAATATTTTATCTAGTTGAAAAAAAATATAAATATATGCTTTAAGTAATTATTTAAAAAAATTATATTAGATATATTTTATATTGATATTAATAATAAAAAAAATAACATTAGCGGAAAATAATTTAAATAGTTAAAAAATAAATACAAACTTTTTAATTTTAATAATAAAAAAATAATTAAGTATGCATGATTTTAAAAAATGAATTTATATGTATTAAAAGTATGCGTGATTTAAAGAGTAATCAACATAAAAAGAAATTTACAATTGTGAAAGATAATACAATGTATTGATTCGATAAAGTATGCTACAAGTATAACTATATGGAGCATATTTGTAATTAGAATATTTGAGGGGGAATGAAATGGCCAGGAGAAATAAGATTGTTTGCATTTATGCAAATAGAAAAATTTATGATAGTGCACAGGATGCGACATTTCAATGTGCAATGTCTATATATATATAATAGTTAACATTAATATCACATTGAAAGAGTTGAAAAAAGCTGTTAGTCAAAAGTTATGTCTTTCTACTAACCAAATTGTATCTAATTTTGTATATAGGCTCCCGACGACAATAAATCCAACATGGTACCAAGCGATCATGCTGGAAGATAATGATGATGTGTAAAGGATATGGCATTCACACTCATATTTCCCATCACAATTGAATTCAGTTGAGATATATGTGAATATTCAAGTATTCACCCACATTTAAGTATTAAATTTCAGCTAAACCCGGTGAATGAAGTGTTACTTTCACCTTATATGTTCTATTGACCAACAGCTTATCAAATAGTATCAATAGAGGATAGTTCGCACCCAAGTTCCTCTTATCCAACAATTGGGTATGATGCACCTCTTTCTCCACCAGACTCAAAAGAAAATGTATTAAAAAACTTTGAAAATGAAGATGAATATGATGCAGAACTTAACTTTGATTACAACAATGACAATGAAGATGATGACAGTGAGACCGATGACGATGATGTCGATAGGTATGACAGTGAGGGTGATGATGATGAAGCCGTTGATATTGAACCAGTGTCTCAATATATTGATCCTGCTATTACGTTCTTTCAATAGGTTAATTTGGCCTTAACACAAGGTAATGAATTTGAACATGTGGAAAATCAAACACAATTGAACAATCATGAGTTATCTGATGGATTAAGGTATTCAAATAAAAAAACGTTACGACTTGCTCTGAAATTCTATTTTGTGAGGGTGCACCATAATTTTAAGAAATCTTGACAAGTAAAAAATATAAAGAATGTCTATTTGTGAAGTATGGCAAAAACTGTAGATGGTGGGTCGGAGCATATAAGAAAGGCAAGGGGAATGATTCATTCTGGTAGATTACAAGATATGGGGGTTCCACATACATGTTTATCTTCAGTATTATCACAAGATCATCTAAAATTAGATTCTGATATTGTCTCATCATGTATTGGGCAATCGTTACAGAAACCCCTGATATTCCTATCAGCTAGATAATCAAGCAGATGAAGAGTGTGTTTGGCTACACTATCTCTTATAGAAAGGCATGAAGAGCAAAACATAAAGTCGCCGCTGTTGCTTTTGGTAATTGGGAGAGTTTCTATGCTACATTACCTAGGTGGATGGGTGCAGTATAACAACCCATGCCCGTCTCATATGTTGAATTTGTGATGAATCAAGTTTCAGAGAGTACCTCTACTAGTGAGCCAGTTGCAGTGTTTAAGAGAGTATTTTATATGTGCAAACCTTGTATAGATACATTTGAATACCTTAAACTAATGATTTAAGTCGATGTCATCTTCTTGTATGGCAAATATAAAGGGACATTATTAATGGCAATGACATAGGAGGGTAACTGTCATATTGTTTCCTTCGCCTTTGCAGTCGTTGAAAGGAAGATGCAATCAGTATGGACATGATTCTTGTATAACTAATGCAAATGAGTCGTACCTAGGCAACATAGTATTTGTTTGATATCAGACAGACATCTATCAATTTTATCTGTCGTCGCTAATTCACAGACTGGTTGGCAGTCACCCTATGAGTATCATGTTTTTTGTTTTTGTCATGTGGCAAACAACCTTCACACGTATATATAGTTCATTTGATTTAAAACAAAAGTTAAAAAATATTGGTATATTTTTTCTCTCTATCTAGTTATACATGTCATAGATTATTAGCAAATAATAATAGACACATTAATCATGTTACACAGGTTATGCATATGAGTATCGGTATGTTCATGAAAAGCTAAATGAAATAACAGCTATACATGAAGAAACAATCAGATGGATTACTGAAATATCCAAAAAATAGTGGACTCGTGCATATGATGTAGATGGTCGACGATATGGCCACATGACAATAAACCTAACAAATTGCATGAATGGTGTCTTGAAGGGGGTCAAATCCTTGCTTATCAGGCAAGCGAAAGCATCATATTATCAGGTTAGCCAGTATTTTGTGCAATGCTCCCAACAGATCAATGCTCAAATGAATACAAATCAAGTTTACTCTTAAACTCTAATACAGAAGATAACGGTCAATGTGCAGCATTCTTATTCATGTGTTGTACACATGTTCAATTGGGAAGCTGTATTGTTCGAAGTCGAGAAGCTGTATGACCTAATGAATTGCCAATATAGACGTTGCTGTAAAGTTAACTTGATTAAGCGCATATGGATTGCGGTGAATTCCAAGTAGAGAAATACCCGTGCCAGCATGCTTTTGCGGCGTGTGCTATAGCAGCTCTTGAGCCATTTTAGTATGTAAATCTTGTATTTAGACTGGAAACAATGCGTAATGCATATAACAATATATTCCAATCCATTGGAGGACAAGAATATTGGCTGCAATTAAGTGGTCTAAAATTAATCCATGATCTATCAATACTTCGAGAGCGAAGACAACCTCGTTCGACTCATTATAGAAATGACATTGATTTTAGAGTCTTGTTACAATTAAGTAAATGTAGCATATGCACACATATCGGTTATAATTATTCCTCATGCCCGCATCGCAATGTTGCCCTTTAATGGTATATTAATAAAAGTTGTAATTGTTTATAAATACAATAGGTGACTCATTCTCTATATGTGTTTGTTAACTTGACCCTGATTGTATGTACATTTATACTGGTAACTTGAAAGAGAATTGAATATCTTTTTTGTATAATACATTTTTTTTATTAATCATTTATATATTTTTTAGATAAATATTAGGCCAATTGTATTATTTTTGCCTATAGCTACCATGATTAGAGTCGGCCGACCTATTGATCAAGGTCCAGAGGATGCGTCACTTCTATACCTACATGAGTGATATATATCACAAGTCATCTGGAATGGTGAGATAAGATAAAATATTTATTGTTATTTCTTATTTCATTTAATCATTTAGTTATGTAATTTATCTTTATTTACCGGACGATTGAATATTTCGCACTCGACGAGTTTTACACAATGATCGCTTAGGTAATCTGCCCTTAGCCCTTGTCGATTATTTGAGGTAATCTGGTTTTTATTGTGTTGCGTAAGTTAGACAGTTCGAGTACTATACATCGCTAGTGAACACACTAACAAAGCGGTGGCGCCTTAAGACACATACATTTAACATTATTCGAGGAGAGCGTATGATTACTCTCACGAACATAGCAGTGCAGTTAGAGCTATCGATCGAGAGAGACCCTTTTGTGAGCGGGACATGTTTCAATTGGCTAGAGATATGTCAATGGCTTTTAAGAATTACACCACCAGTTGATCAGATTGACGGACAACGATTGTCCATTGCTTAGTTAACACAGAACTTCGCACATCTAGTAGATGACATTGATGATGAAGCAGTATGTTAGTTTACCCATGCTTATATTCTTCGTATAATTGGAGGGTGATTGATGCCAAATATATCTAATTATCGAGTTTACCTAATATATTTGCCTTTACTAGATGATTTTAAGTAGGCAGGTCGATATAGTTAGAGATCAACAGTATTGACTTATCTTTATTGTGAGTTTTGTAATGTAACATATAAGAATGATTCTGGTATCATAGGATGCTTAACGTCACTATATATATGGGTATGGGATCGATTTTCTATGCTTGCACCCGAGATATCACCCACCCCTGACCTTCAGATTGAGGAATATCCTGTACTTTCACTTTTTGGTTTCAGGTATGAACTAGAATTAAAATTTTTTTATATTTAATTTAATTATGTTGCCTTTATTTATCACACATGATTTATATAATATGTTTGCTCATTGTAATAGATGGCAGGGCAGAATGTTGGACAACCTCTGCGCCCGAGTGTTAGAGCCCTCCGATTATATAGAACTTTGCTGGATACAATGAGAGATGATGAGGTATATGCCTGACTTTTACTTATGATATTCATCATTTATTTACTATTGACTATTTACTTATTATTCTTTCTATTATTCTTTCTAATGTTGATTACAAATTATATAGCCCCCATACTAATCACAAGTGGTGCGAGAATTAATTATAGAGTATTGTTTGATTTCTCCAGACATTTGGATTATATTTGTACCACTTATATGCTTATAGATCATAAAGTGGCACCATCCAGATCGTGTCTTATGACAATTTGGTCGTCATCAACCGACTCCTCAAGAACCCGTCAAATTGGACTCCCTCCATAATTTACAGTTTCGATGAAGAACTTAGACTGATTGGATATCTGAGCATAGTATTTTCATCTAGTGATGGTATGAATGGAGAGATACTATGTCCCAATCCCCTATCACTGAGGAGCCTTTTAATCGCATATCTGAATACATGTGATGGTACTGGCAACGCACACATCAATGGATTCAGAAGTCTAGTACTATTACTGGATATGCGGTACAATTTTCTATAATTTATTAACTTTATCGTCATTATCTTTAAAATTTATTGCATATCTATATTTAACTATTTATTTTTTGTTTTGTTAGGCTGACTTAGCAGATGGGCTTTATAAGATGCACTTACAGGATCCTTTACCTGCAGACTTTCATGATATCGTCGGCAGAGACTCTAGCAATATACTACGTGCTCTCAGTGAGTAGCAATTTTTATTATTTTCGTAGACAGCTGACCAGGCACTAGATCTTCTTAAGCCTCAAATTCTGACAGGTCGACAGAAAAAGAGATGTCAAGGTTACCTGTCAACCTAACAGCCAATATTGGAAGAAGTAACCAATAATAACAAAGGCCATTACAATAAGACATTGGCCTTGATAATCCTGATATATCTTCGTACATTCCAACTCCAGTGCAACAGGATATGGGCGTTCTTGGTCCATCTTATCCTATACTACTAGACTAGTTCGACGACGTTAGTGGAGTAGGTCCCTTTTCTTACATGCAACCCTCGCTTTTGTCTAGCTCTTTTGGATCATTTGCGGAGCTTTTGTTTGATATATCAGCATTTAATGCCACGTATCCTAGTTGTTCCTTTGAGCCAAGAGGATCATCGCAACCAGGATTTATGATGCCACATCAACCGATTCCTTCAATTCATTCCCCATTTTTAGATTTAAATACAAATTCCATAGTACATAAGCAATAAGAATTAGAAAAATTAGGGCAACAACGACTACGCCATGAAAGGAGAAGACCTCGTTGTAGTACGAGAAGTAATTTACTATAAATGTATTTATAATTTTTTGTAATTTTGTACCAAATCTTACATAATTTATTTGTTTAATGTTATTTTTCATTTAAATTTTTTTCCATCCCAAAATTATAAATCAAATTTTACAAAATACTAAATATATGTTAAGTTAATTTAATCAACCAAATATTAAGCTAATTTCATGAAACAAATATCCAATCAAACAAATATTTAACAAATAATAAAATACTTTAACTAACTATTAAAATAAAATTATAAAATGTAATATAATATAATTCAAAAAGAATTTAACTTAATCTTTTATATTATTCAAATAAAATAAATTTAAAAATTAGATAAATATTTTTTATTATTAAATTCAATTTAAATTAAAATATTATATTAAATTCAGATTAAAGCAAACCATTTTTTTTACTTAAAAAATTGTCATAATTACCCAATCTAACTTCAAATATTTATTACTCTTTAGTCAATATTTTACTTCTTATTTCTTTTTTAATACTTAAAGCTTCCGATGTTATTTCTTAGATGTTTAATTAAATCAAAATAATTTATTTATACATACATCGCCTTTTTATTTTATATAATAATTATTATATTTTTCTAATATTTTAATAAATAAAATTTTTTAAATAAATAAGTATCTTTTTTAATTTATTTATTTTTTAATTAAATCTTTTCTTATTAATAAAATAAAAAATTTAATAAAAATTTAGAGTGTACCAATCCACTTTTTCATTGAATTTTTTAAAAAAATTAATTTCATAGAATTCGGATGCCATGTTTTCAAATTCTATGAAATTTAAAAAAAAAATTACTTTAAATTCAAATGTATAACATTTGAATCTCACTTTTTTATTACCCCTTGGTAGATAGTTTTCTTCCTATTGCTTTTACGTTATTTCCATATCCATTTATTACCTTTTTTGTATCTGAGCCCTTCATAATGTTAGACTCCCAATTAACAAAAAAAGAAAAAAAAAGAAAAAAAGAAAAAGAGAGAGAAGAAGAAGAAAGCTTCTTGATGCTTATCCAATGCTCTCCTAAGAAAAGAAAATTATGTTGATCAAGCAAAAAATTAATGTTGAAAAGGTTGCGAGACAATAATATATAATTAACATTACTCTTTGTTTTTAATTTTAGATTAGATTATTTTTAATCTTTACAATTTCACTCAAATTTTAATTTAAATTCTATTGTTTAAAAATTTATAACTAAATTGTTATAGTTTTAAAAATTTTAATTTAATCTTTATAGTTAAACTTGCTAATCTTATGCTAACCCCCAAAAAAAATTATGATGATTAAGCTAAAAATTAATGTTAAAAAAATTATGAGACAATAATATATAATTAACATTACTCTTTGTTGTTAATTCTAGGTTAGATTACTTTTTTAGTATTTATAGTTTTACTCAATTTTTAAATTTAAATTCTATACTTCAAAAATTTATAATTAAATCTCTATAGTTTTAAAAATTTATCATGAAATTTTTTACAATATTCTATTAAATGTTGATGATGTAATCATTATGGATTATTTTAATACTTTTAAATATACATGATATAGACAAAAAAAATAAAGGAGTAAAAATAAATAATAAAATAAAATAAACTTATATATATATATATAACATACAATTTAACCTATAATAAGTTATTTAAGTGAATTAATTTATATTATATATATTTAGAGTGCTTAAAACAATATATAATTAACTATTAAAAAATCTTAAACTATAAGAATTTAATTTTAAAATTTTAAATTATGAAGACTAAACTAAAAATTGAGTGAAAATATAAGAATAAAATAAGTAATTTTCTATTAATTTTAAAATTTTTGAACAAATTATTAGTTTTTATCTATTTTAGGTACATTATCAAATAAGGAAAAGCACAAATTACAAAAGCATCGAATTATTATAAGATACATTCTTGGATATGTTTAATAACTTGTTATCCCAACTTAGCTGCTCCTTTGTGAATCAATGTTGAGTCCTCTTGCTTACATTACTATCCCACCTATGTGTCTATTAGCAATGAAGGCCCACATGACAGAAGCCCAAAATCTACCAATGAAAATGAGTCCCTTACTTGAGAAAGTAGAACCCAAAAGAAACCCATATGGATGGCTGAATACATTACATTGCTACTTTTAGTGGCCCTAACTTGTGGCATGGCAGAGCAAGTAGATTTTTCGACTTTGATCATTAAAGATATTATTCTTTCTTCTTTTTGTTGTTGTTTTGTTAGTATTTTCTTGTTAATTTTTGTGTAGCTCCTTTTGGGAAGGATGTAACACCCCGAAATTAATTAAGGTGTTAATCATGGATTAAGGTTAATTAAGGATAATTAATAAATGATAATTGGGCAAGTTAGTGAATAGGTATTTTAGATAGATAAATTATTTATATGGGTTTGAGAGTTAATTGGAATAGAAACTTCATTAGGGCCTAAATTAATGAATCATGATGAGAGGTTGATGGAGGCCCAATGCATTAGAGGTGGACCCAAACTAATTTAATGAGATAGAGGCCCAAGATTTATCTTGTATAGGCCCAATTAAGTGGCCCAATTACCCTTGTGCAGACCCAAGCCCTTGAGCCCTTCAAATTAGGCCCAAAACCCATTAAACTTTAGCAACCCAATGTGTGAAAACTGGCCCAACAGAATTATGCAGCCCAACAATTAAAAACTGGCTCAACAAGGAAAATCTGAAACCCAATTGGATTTGGACTTGGAGCAACCCATGACCCAACCCCTTGACCCAACTTAAACCCACCTAAAACCCTAATGCTTCAGCCACCTTTTCCTTCAATTGCTGAAACACAAAAATAGAAGAGAAATTCGGAGGTGAGGAGAGGAGGCTAGGGTTCTTGACTTAATTCCATCTTTTCTCACATTTGGAGCAAGATTTGGCCAAGGTAATAGTTATACAACTTAATCCCCCCATCTTCCTCCTTAATTTGGTCCAATTAGTTTTTCATTTTGGAGAGATTTCATTATACCCAAAATCTGAAAAGTGAGTGGTTGGGGGTTTCCTTGGTAAAATTCGTAGGTTGAGGTTGGGGCTGGTATTTGGTGACTTTAAACCCCCCATTTTGATGCTTTCTTTGTTGGTTTGAGACCCCCATAGCTTATTTATATTATGGGTATTAACTTGGTACGAATTTGCTTAGGATTTTGGGTGAAACATTGAGAATTCTGGTGGGAGATACTTGAATCCGAATTTGGGATTTGTGGTGGCTGTTGCAATTATCTGCAAGTGAGGTAACCGGGGTTTACATTAATTCCATGCATGTATCTGCTTTAATTTCATATTTGCTATATATGAATGATTTGAAATGTTGAATGAATTGGTTGGCTATCTGTTGTATTATGATTGGACCTTGTGAGTCCATGGTGGAGCTGTGGTGCGGCTGCCACCCGTGCATGTGCCACGATCGGGCACCGGGTTATGATCAAACCCCAGATGCACTGAGCCCTGGTTGTGCTCAATGGGGAGTAGGTGCCGTGGACGGGCCTCTCCCGGTGTCAATGGCCTTTAACATGTGATAATATGATTGCTAGTATGGGATAGTAATCATGATAGCCTAATTGTTTCATTTGCTGAAATGACTGATATGATTCTGGTATGGATTTTGATTCATGCATATATGTTGATTAAACTGGATTATATGATGGAATTATTTTGGTTACTGAGATTTATATATCACCCCGTGTTATGGGATCAATATTTTAGGTGAAGGTTCCTCGGGTAAGGATAAGGGTAAGCAAGTGGATGAAAATCCATAAGCTTCAACCTATGGGGAGATGGCTACACTTGGGCTGACTTAACTAGTATAGATGCTAATTTTGTATTCCTTAATGTATAGCATCATCATGTATCTGCATTGCCAAGTGTAGGCTTGAACATTTGATTTATTGAGAATGTATGTACTAAAGGGTTAGACCCCCTCTTGACTTAGTATTTGATGTATGGATTCATATGATCTGCTATAAACTTTGTTGACCTATAATATGGTTGTCAATGGAAATGTAACTCTTGAGATATTGGTATGAACCCCCATTGTATGGAACCCCTATTGATTGAGTATTTAAGGATAGTTGCTTGTAACTTATGTATATTCTGTTGTTGCTATTTTATAAACTTGCTAATAGAGGGTGATTAGAGAACGGAAATGGGCATATAAGTTTTGAATTAGTAATGGAAGAATAGCTAAGTAAATAAGGTAGATAAATGCCATTAGAGCTATATAAAATAAGGGGAAGTGACCTTAGAGTGTCCCTAAGAAGAGAAATGGAGTGTAGGGGGCGAAATATAGTGAAACTAGTGACAGAAGGGAATCACGCCGCGGCCTTCGCCGCGGCCTAGGAAGTGACAGTGGCGAGGGACGCCGCGGCTTGAGAAATCTCGCCACGGCGCGGAGTGAAAATAATCGCGCAGGAGGTGACAGGACGTAACCTCGCCGCGGCGTAAGAAGTCTCGCCGCGGCGCAAGTCGAGAAAATTAATTAGAGAGGTTACAGTAGCAAAACTCGCCGCGGCGCCACATAGGTTGGCCGCGGTGCAGGTCCAACTCGCCGCGGCGAAAGTCAGGAAAATTCTCGAGAGCAACTTGGCCGCGGCGCAAGTCTAAAAACTCAGTTTTCAAGCTTCAGAACCTAGCTTAGCCGCGGCAGAAAAGTTCCAAGTCGCGGCGCAGGTCCCCAAACTCCTATATTTGACCTAGAAACCTTAATTTCAGTAAGGCTAATGTTAGGGAATAGTATGAGTACATTGGTGGGATGTTTTGTGGGTTGAAATTGATTAATGGATGAATCCTAAACCTTTAATGATGGTACAACCCCTTTTATGCATGTTCCCGTTATGGTTGTTAGTTGATGATCCTAGTAGTATCAAGGTTTAAATTTCCCCTATATTTCCCTAATGTAATTAATTGCAATGACTCTAAACCTTGATCATTATTTATTAATCGTGTATTCAGCTATAATCACTGATATTAGAATCTAGGATCGTCACAAAGGACACATGATGATTAATGAATGATGTATCTTAGGAGTTTTAAGCCTTTTCTTGAATGAAGGTCACAATGCTCTAAGATTTTTGTTACTTGTTCATTTATTTTTTTTAACTTACCCAAATCTCTGCTATCAATCTAGTGTTTTCATTGATCTTCCATGGCAAACAAAATATGCTTTGCAAGATTGGAAGAATCCCTCAAAGCTAGTCGTGATGATGTGACAAAGTTAAAAAATGGCATTGATCTATGACTTTGAAACATGGAATCTTCTATTGCCAACATGGAAGCTCTTCTCCATAAGTTAATGTCTAATTCATCTAGCTTTGTCGCCACCACCCCTTGGCTTTGAATTGTAACTGAATAGCTCTCTTCTCAAAGGCATAGGAATTGAGGTTATAGCTTTTGATGGTTCTAATGCTGAAGATTAGGTTTTCAAAATCAAGGAATTTTTACTATGTATAACACTCCTTTTGACCAATATAGTCCACTTACATCTTTACACAAGAGTGGCACTACCTATAGCTAGTATAAGTTGATGCATAGAAATGGGTTTATTTCTTCTTGGAAAGCATTGTCAGAAGCCTTGTTGTTGCATTTTGGCCAATCTTTGCATGATGATCCAAAGGCAGCTTTCAAGGAGTTAAAGCAAACTGAATCGATTGCTAAAAATTAAGCCAAGTTTAAAGAGATTTCTACTAAACTTACTAGACTTTTTGATGCTTGGTTAATTAGCTTTTTCATAGCAAGGTTACAGAGCCATATTAGACATGAACTACTAATAGCTCAAACTACTTCTTGCTTTTATGCTGTGGCTCTCACTAAGCTTATTGAACAAAAGCATTTGCATTTATTTCCTAATAAATTCTAGCCACATCCAAATCTTAACAAACCCACTCAACCTAATTCATCACTTACTTCTACCACTACACTAGCTCCTTGTCCTCTCTAATCCTTGCCTCCGATTCCTCCATCACCTAACCGAATTAGTACAAGAAGCTATCACTAGCTAAAATTAAGGCAAAGCATGAAAAAGGTTTATGTTATTACTGTGACGACAAATTTTCTATTGGCCATAAATATAAAAGTAAGATGCATTGTTGTTGAGACTTAAAGAATTACAAGAAGTATTGTTGTTGGAAGCCATGCCTTGTGAGACTAATATGGAGACAACTATTATGAATTCCTTCCCTTCAAAACAAGTGGCTGAAAATACTTGAGATTAGTTTACATACGTTGGAATGGAAATTAAGTTCTAAGACCATTAGACTTAAGGGCACTTGTAATTCAGTTACTATAATCATTTTAATTGATGGCAGTAGCTCTTAAAACTTTATTAAGTGAGCCATTATTAAAAAGTTATGGTTGCCTAAAATTTCCATCACTACATTTTCAACGAAGGTGGGTAATAATGCTTATCTTATATGTAATTCCAAGTATGAAAATGTTCAATTTTAGGTTCAAGGGTACACTTTGTTATTAGACTTATTTGTGCTTGGTGTGGATGGTGTAGACATTGTGTTAAGAGGTGAATGGCTCAAAACTCTTGGGCCTATTGGCATGAACTGCCAAGTACTTACTATGGATTTTCTTTGGCATGGTCAACATGTTCACCTTGAAGGAGAAAATGTTTTCCATCTATAACCATTATCCTTGAAACAACTACAAAAGATGACAATCACAGCAAATTCCTTACCTATGGCAGTAGTAAAATTGTTAGCTACTTATGACCAGATATTTCAAGAGCCTTCTTCCTTTCCACCTCAACGAAACGTTAAACATTAAATTCATCTTCAAGAAGGAGCACAACTTATTAACATCAAGCCATATCAGTATCCATATTATCAAAAAACATAAATTGAATAATTAGTGGTAGAAATGCTTAAGGTTGGAATCATCAGGCATAGCTATAGCTCCTTCTCTTCTCTTGTTCTATTGGTCAAGAAGAAAGATGGTTCATGGTGATTTTGTGTTGACTATAGGGCTTTAAACAAGATAACCATCAAAGACAACTTTCCTATTCCTTGCATTAATGATCTTTTAGATGAACTACATGGAGCCACGATTTTCTCCAATTGGACTTAGAGCAGGGTATCATCAAATCCGTATGAAGGAAATAGATGTCCACAATATTGCATTTTGTAACCATCAAGGTCATTTTGAATTTCTAGTTATACCTTTTGGATTGTTAAATGCCCTTGTAGCTTTTCAAACTATGAACCAACTTTTCTTACCATTTTAAAGAAAATTTGTAGATGCATTTTTTGATAATATTTTTGTTTATAACGAGTAATTGGCAAATCACATAACTCATTTGCAGTTGGTTTTAGACAAACTAGCTACAAATTCTTTCTTTATGAAGAAATCAAAGTGCCATTTTGTCAAGACTCCATTAAATACCTTAGGCATATTGTTTCAATTGCAGGGGTGCTCACAAATTTGAATAAAATTCAAGTTATGCTTGAGTGGCCTCGACCTACAAATCTCAAACAATCACATGGGTTCCTCGAGTTGATTGGATATTATTGAAAGTTCATTTGCAATGCACAAGCAATTGAGCTATTGATAAAACTTTTTTTAAAAAAATAGTTTTTAGTGGATTGATGAAACCACTATAGCCTTTGAAGCTTTGAAGAAGAAAATGACTCAATCGCCTATCCTTCCATTACCTAACTTTAATGCTATGTTTGAGATTGAAACTCATGCTTCCAATATGGGCACTGGGGCTACACTGGTCCAAAATAAATATCCTTTTGCTTGTTTGAGCAAGAAATTAATGATCTAACTTCAATAAGCTTCTGCTTATGTTAAAAAGTTATATGTTATTATGCAGGCAGTCAAAAAATGGCAACATTATCTAATTGGATGGCCTTTTCTCATAATTATAGATCATATGAGTCTTAAAAACATAATAAATCAAGCTTTACAAACTCCTAAATAGCACATTATTTGAGTAAATTGATGGGGTACAATTATACAATTGTTTATAAGTTTGGGTGTTTTAATAAGGCTGCTAATGCCCTATCTCATTGTTTGGATCTAACAGATTTAATCAGCAATGAACTAATGGCAATTTCGATGCTCCACTCAAACTTTTAGAAGTAAATTCAACAAGGGAATGAGCAAAGTCCAGAGTTGTAGAAGTTGCACGAAGCTGTCAAAGCTGGTAAGGGTTTTAAAGGTATGAAATTCATAATGGCATTTTGATTTTTGGAAATCACTATTATTTGCTTACAAATTCAAACTTATTCAGCTGTTCCTGCATTAATGTCACAACTCAAGTGTAGGGGGCCAAGCAGGCTATTCTAAAACACTAAAAAAATTGAAGAGTTGTTTTATTGGCCTCAAATGTGAAAATAGGTACGAGAGTATATTGCCCAGTACATAATTTGTCAGTTGATTAAGGTACCTATGTATTTTTCATAAGAATTATTGCAACCCTTACCCCATACCTATAAAACCTTAGGAGTATCTTAGCCTTGATTTTATTACATAGCTGCCAAATTTTAATGGCTTTACTGCTATCTTGCTAGTGATTGATAGCTTAACTAAGATGGTGCATTTTGATGCCTTTAAACTTAACTACACAGCTTTTCAAGTAGCAAATTTGTTCATTTGAGTAGTTATTCGAACTCATGGCTTTCCAAACTCCATTGTATCAAACAATGATCCTATTTTCATGAGTATTTTCTAGAAGCATTTGCTGAAATATAATGGTATTAAATTGAACTATCATTTTTCATGCCATCCTTAAAGTGATGGTGAGTCTGAAGTTGTGAATCAATGTGTGAAGCAATATCTTTGAGCTTTTACTCATAGCAAGCCTTTCTAGTGAAGTTGGCATCTTTTTTAGGCAAAATTTTCTTATAATAGTAGCCACAACTCGGCTATCGGGCGTTCTTTATATAAGGCTGTGTTTGGCCAAAAGCTACGGGTGTTACCTAAGTATGTATGAGGTGATTCTACTATCAATGTTGTAAACAAAGCACTACAAGACTAACAAGAAACCATTACTGACCTACAACAACATCTTAGCAACGCTCAAGCTAGCATGGAAAATAAATTAACTTAACAAGGCAAGAAAAAGATTTGGCTTTAGGGTAGTCGATTTGGATTCGATTGCACAAATACAAGCAACAATCCTGAATTGCTAGGAGGAATTTCAAATTGGCAAAACGTTACTTTGGTCCTTCCCTTGTCATCTAGAAGATTGGAAAGGTGACATATGAAGTGGAATTACCACTAGGAACTTGGATTCATAATGTCTTTCATTTGTCCTTACATAAAGAATACAAGGGCCTGGTGCTAGCTCTAGCTGTGGATAAAGTGGAATCAGAATATGTAATCGACTTGGAGTTAGCAAAAATTACAAGGGAATGTGTCATGGAGTTTGGAAATTGGAAATCCAAAAAGAGACAAAATTTTAGTGGAATGGGTTGTTTAACCCAAAGAGCATGCCACTTGGCAAGATGCGGAGACCATCGGAAATCTTTTTCCTTATTTTAACCTTGAAGATAAGGTTCTTCTCTAAGATGGCAACAATGTTAGCAATGACAGCCCAACTGACGAAAGCCCAGAATCTACCAATGAAAGGGAGTCCTTGACCCAAGAGGGCAAAACCCGAAAGAAACCCATATAGATGGCTAAATACATTGCATGACTGCTTTTGATGGTCCTAACTCATGGTGTGGCGGAGCAAGCAAGTTTTCCGACTGAGCATTAGAGATATTATTCTTTTTGTTTTTTATTGTCGTTTTGTGAGTATTTTCTTGTTAAATTCTGTGTAACTCCTTTTGGGACGGACACCTGATGATTGATGAATGATGTATCTTGGGAGTTTTTAGCCTTTTCTCATATAAAATTCGTAGTGTTCTGAACTTTTAGTTACTTTATTCATCTATTTTTGTTTAGCTTACCCAAATATTTGCTATCAGTGTCCAACCAATTTGATTATTATCCAATCATTAAATCATAAATCATTCTCTTTTTCATGCCAATTCGATTTTTAAAACATTCATCTCCACATCTGGATTGAGTGGGTTCCTTTATTCTAACATCAATGTCACATGTTTGTTGAAAAACAGCAGGTGGAGCCTGTGTGATAGCCGAGAGGAGAGAAAAAACTGTGATCCATTCGAGGGCTCTCAACTCCAGATAAGCAGTGGGCTTCAAATTCTCTTCTTTCCAGCCCCATTCACCAACTGTTGTTCCGTTAAGAGGAACAAACAAATTGTTGAATTGTATATTTATTAAAAGATTTAAAGGAAGATATATCAAAGTGTGAGAATTGGGGCTCTCTACATGTGACTTCGGTGATGATGGGCATCTTATGCCACGTGTCTAATTCTAGAATGTACCATCTCCATGGTGGGCACAAATGTTTGATATGTCCCAGAATATGGACAAGCAGAGCTCACGGGCACAACTCAGACCTCACTCACGAGACCGCGTTTCGTCTTCTAACATTAGATTATGCCAAATTGTCACGCATGTTATTTTGATTTCCCTCCCCACTCCGTCACCGCCCACTAATGCGTTTTGCTAACACTCTCCACATATTACCACTTTATCACAATTATATTTTAATCACTCGCCTATCACTTGGCGATGTCCTCTCAAAGCACCCAAACTGCAAGTGGGGCTGCCCTCTCTTCTGCATCTTCAGCCTTTAACTGAATTTCTTGCCCTTTCTTCAGGCTGATGCAACATATAAAATTTCAGACTTTCATTTTAAATTTGTCTTAAGATATGTGAAGTAGTTTTTTTTCCCTTCTAAAATCCTTCTTTTTGGTCCTGCCTTAGTCCGAAATTTTTTTTTTAATAAAAATTCTTTATAACATTACCGAAAAATACATAATATACGAATCACGTATTTTTTAAATTAACTAACTCATATAATACTGAAATGTAAAAACTATTTATATATTATATTTTTAATTACAAATTAAAATATTTACATAAGGTTTGTTTTATATAATTAATTCAGCCAACGAAGTGGGCTCACTGTTGATTAAAAAAATGGTTCGATTCTTTTTTTTGGTGGCAAGACAATTATTGGTTATATTCTTATTTAAGAGTCATTGTTTATTACTAGACATTTAAATTCCAAAATTTTTTTAGGCACCACTCTATATAAATTAAGGTATAGACCTCAAAATTTAGTGCAAGGAGAAGTTGCAGCAGGTTAACCAGGTCCCAGAAACATGAAAGCCCATTTGGTTTTCTTGTTCATTCTCTCTGTCACATTCAGTCTAACCATCACTCTTTCAGTAAATCCTTCTTCTTCTTCTTTTTCAATCCAGCAGAAAAAACCAGATAACCAGACCATATACCGAATCTCAAAGCAACTATGCTGGGGCTGCATAGCAGAGTCCCTGGAATTCTTGTTCGCACACAACATGGTAAGGGCATCGAAATGGGAGTTTCCATTGATGTGGGACTTCGAGCTCGAGAAGTACGCGAGGTGGTGGGCAGGTCAGAGAAAATTAGACTGCAAGCTCGAGCATTCTTTCCCAGAAGATGATTTCAAGCTTGGAGAGAACATATACTGGGGGAGTGGCTCCACCTGGACTCCCACGGACTCAGTGAGAGCGTGGGCGAGTGAAGAGAAATATTACACCTATGCCACCAACACGTGCGAGCCTGGCCAGATGTGTGGGCATTATACTCAGATAGTGTGGAAGAGCACCAGCAGGATTGGGTGTGCTCGCGTTGTTTGTGACGATGGAGATGTGTTTATGACTTGCAACTATGATCCCCCAGGGAATTATATTGGTGAGCGACCATATTGAGAACCTTTATGTTTTGTGGTATTTGAATCAAGTTTTAAAGGGTTAAGTAGTTATGGTTAGTTTGGATTTTGGCCCGTATAAAACTTACAAAATATCTCTAAAGTGAGGGAGAGTAATATAAAAAGTAAAAGTGTGTATAGAATATGTACTTTCTCTCCTCTCTTCATCTTTCTCTTGTTTCAGAGATATTTTACAAGTTTCACATTTCAAAATATCCAGACTCAATGATGTTTGTGTGAATTGGTATGTAAGTATCTATATATATATATACTTTGTGGGAAATGGGACAAGGGATTTCCTCAATTAATTTGTGGTTGAGAAAATAATTCGATGTACTTAAACTTGCAAGTAAAAGGGTGTCAATAAGTAGTTGTGTATGGATGGTTTTTATATGTAAGATTGAAATTTGTATGGGTCAAGACTGTAATAAAATATAAGATCAATTCCTGAAACCACCAGATGTGGTATCGGTTAAAGGATTTATATAGACTGTCCTGCATGAAAAATCCAAATTATGTTCCAATAGTTTTTCAAAATCTCATGTTATATATAGTGGGAAAGAAAAAAAGGGGTGTCTCCTATAAATAATTTCTTTTTTTCTTTTTTTTAAGTATGATAACAAGCCAAGCTTTGGATCTACTACAAAAGTGTAATTATTGTCTTGGAAAATTGTGAGTTAGGGGACTTTTAATTGGAAAAATACTAACTCACACCATAACTTGCAGCTCCGTTGATTGGAGTTCTGTGAATGTAATCTTTTTATATAATTTTTGTATAATATTATTATATTATTATTTAATATTTTTTAATGATTTTTTTAAAATAGTAATACAAAAATTATTTTTTTATTCCCTCCACAAACATATTCTTTTTTACATTTTGTGTACCAAATGAGCTCCATTAATAAAAATTTCATGAGAGAATTTTAAAAATCAAAATTTTTTAGAAAACTAAAAGAATAAATTACTATTAAAATTTTTGAAAGTTATAACTCATATTTCTTAAAACTTTATCTTTTTGATATTATAAGGAGTTTTCTCCCGTGATAACTTTAAAGAACATAAATGACACCTGTGGGATGCACTAATTGTAACTTTGTTTTTTTAAAAAAAATTTTGGTTTTTGAGGTCATTTAATTCTATTTTTATTAACTTATGGTCCTTATCTATAATTTTTTTTTTTAATTTTGTTGGTTCAGGATTTTGTAATTATGATCATGAATGTAGATCTATTTAGGGGACCAAATCACATATAATTCTTATGTTGATTTTGGCAGCCATTATCAACAATTGCCCTCAATTATTTGACTTTATTTTTTTTAATTAATTCGTTGATTTTTTTATTATTATTCAGACTAGATGTTTATTATTAGGATTTTCAATTAAAATATAATATGCGAAGAAACTCTTTTAAAGACTCAATTATAAAATGCTAACTTATAAAAAAATTTTCATTTATCATATTCTTATTAAAAAATTATTGATAAATATTTAATAATTACACTTAAATTTTCTCCTTTTAATTTTGGTTACGTTTTCATATTGAATCTTTCCTTGTATCATATAAATTAATACAAGTTTAATTTTTTTTTATAAAAATAAATGAATTTAAACATACAATTTAATTTGTACAAATTACTCAAAACTTTCACTGTTATGTCACATTATAAGTCAAGTTGTGGATCACTAGCATAGGTACAAATCACTGTAGCACGTGTGTTGTTCATAACTTCTCATTTATCAACGTGCATATGGGGTCAGCAGTAGACAAATATGAAGTTACCATCCTACCCGTATGTCGGGCATGCATGAATCAATAAATAATGCGTTATATAATAATAAATTAATACATGCGCCTTACGGGACAATTTGGACTTCTTTCTTCACTTTTATTATGAACACCCATTGGATTTTTTGCTTGACCAATATCTTTACCTACATCAGATCTGATTATAAGTCAAAAAATTCACTCAACCTTATAGACTTAATTTGAAAAATGTATATACATATGAGTTTTAAAAAAATCCAAAAAATGAAGGGCTCAATGAAAAAAAAAGAAAGAAACTCATTTTTAAAATAGGCTAAGTTCAAACTTTTTTTAAGCTTAGTTCTATTTTTTTAATTATATTAATATTATTAAGTTTCATTCACTTCTTAAATTTAAGTGCTTTATTAGTTTAGTATGATAAATTTACTTTTATCCAAGCATAGATTTTAACACGATAAGTTTATCTTTTTCATATATATGTTTTATAATAATAACATAGAGATGTATTACTTTAGAGTTAATTGTATTTAAATTTTATTCTTTTGATATTTTTTTTAGATTCAATAATGTTATAATAAAAAAAATATAAATTATATTTTTTTTAATATTTAAGTATATGTTGAGCTCTAAAAGTATAGCATACAAAAATCTGATAGACTGAGCTGGGCCTATCCTATTTTTCATGAACAGTACTAGGCTTAAACTCGAACCCTATTTTTTGTTACCTTTTTTTTTCACAAATTCAGCCATTTTCATGAGTCCAACCTATTATCACCTTTAACCTATACTAACTCTCAACTTAATCCTAGCATTTCCACATGGAAAAACTTCTCTAAATTACATAATTGAAGGTTTGAATTTAAATTTGTAAGTTACAAGGGCTATACACATCTAGAATTTATCACAGAATTTTCATGGGGGAGAGTGGGCAGTAGTTAATGCTATGGTGCATTTAACAGATGAGTTGGGGGAGCGAGCTGATTATCAAAAGGAGAGACAAAAAAAAAAGAAGATGTCATTAATAAATGGATACTTTGACTACAAATAATTATAAATTTCATTTAAAAAAAAATCAACTTTATTATATATTTACAAAAAATTCTTTTGGAGCCTGATATCGTCCCAACCCAAATTTACCCGATTAAGGCCATTTTTTGGGCTTCCAAAATTCTTTGTTTTTGCACATTTTCGAAGCTGATTTACTATTTTCTTTTTTTTTCGCATTTTTTTGTTATTTTTATGTTTTAAAAATTAACTAGGGAAAATAAATAAATACTTTTTATTCAATTTTGATACCAAATTTTTGAATTTTAATATGCTAAATTTTTGTTAAATTTTTCCAATTTCATGTGTTTTTGCTTCTTTACTTACAAGGACGACCCATGTTCATAGTTTTGGAATCCTCTGCTACTCCAGGTAAATAGCATAGCATGCAACTCAGATCGAGCAGATCTGGACCGTTTGATATATATTTTTTTCTTTTCTTGCAATTCCCACCATTTATGTTTTTAATATTTAAAAACCAAAAAAATAAAAACAGTTTTTCAAGACAAATCTATCCAAAAGTTGAGAAGTTGTCTTTATCTTTTATTTTACGTTTTTTAAAATAAAAAAATAAAAATAAAAAATAACTAAAATTGTAAAATAATAATAATAATAACAATCCAAATCTCCTCGAGCTGAGCTGCACAATCCCAATGCATGTTGATATTTAAAGAGAAGGGGGTCAAGTCAACAAGCCACACTCAATTAAGCAGTACATCACGTTAGAGTTTCTGACACAAATTCAGCTTCCATTTTGAAATGTTACCAGCCTTGACAATACCAAAATAACCACATACATATATATATATATATATATATATATATATATATATAATAAGACACAATATACAACTTAGTAAACAAAGACCACAAATTAAAAACAGATCCAGCTCAATGAGTCACTGGAGGACTAACAAGTATTAATTAGATCCACGTCATGAACAAACTGTTCATGATATAGCTAGCTAGTTGTGACTTTATTCTCTTTCCAGAGATTGGCGAGAGACTTAGATAACTCAGTAAGGTCTCTCTCCGATGTAGTTACCAGGAGGATCATAGTTGCAAGTCATGAACATGCCCTTCCCACCATAGCAAGTCACTCTGGCGCACCCCACCCTCCTCGTGGTCTTCCACACGACCTGCGTATAATGCCCGCACATCTGGCCTCCGGCGCACGAATTCGAGGCATAATTGTAATACTGGCGCTCAGACACCCACGCCGCCACCGCCTGGGCCGGCGTCCACCCGGTGCCACTGCCCCAGAATATGTTCTCGCCGTAAGGCCCCGTCGAGTGCTTGAGGGCGCAGTCGTAGCGCCTCTGGTTGGCGTACCACTGGGCGTAGTGCGCGAGCTTCGGGTCCCACACCAGTGGCCGCATTCTCAGAATGGATCGAGCCGCATTCTGAGGAGCCAAGAACTGCTTGGCCAGGCTCGGCAGCTTTGGGTTCGGGATGGCTCGAGCCGGTGATGAGATGGTTAGGACGAGAAAGAAGGCGATGGTGGCTAAGCACTTGAGGGAGTGTACTGCCATTGTGTGGCACTGCTGAGGGAGGAGTTGGGAAATGATGAGGGTGTGCTTTTGCAGCTTGGCACAAATGATGTATATATAAGCGAGAAGCTGGGGAGCTAAGGAGTAATTCGACACCTGAATTTTCAAACTCTTGCGGTGGCATCCATGTTCGATAATGATTGCCACGTCTTTCGTGAGGGTCCACGTACGGTTTACAGTTGAATTGCATTTTTAAGGGTTAATTGGATTTAGTTTCTTATTATCATATCGTAGAACGTAAATTACTTTTTCATATAATTTTTATTTATTTGTTATAAATTTTTGGATAAATTACTTTATACAAATGTTTTTTTGAGTTTTTTTAAAATTATAATTCTTTTATTTTTCAAATATATATAAAAATTTCCTAAAACAAAAAAATTATGTTATATTTCAATTTAATTTTAAAATTTTTAACTAAAATGTCTTTTATTTAATTTTTTTTTGGTTTTTAAAAAATATACTTAGATTAATGGAGGGTATTTTTTTTTAAAAGAAGATTTATGTATATTTTAAAAATAAAAATATTTGTATAATTTTAGAAAAATTTAAAATAATTCATGTAATTTATTCTAAAATTTTTAAAGGAGTCAATTTGAGTTGTAAATCTACAAGTCATAATTTTATTAAAAAAATTAATAATAAATACTTAAAATATTATAGCTAAATCTTATACGTTATTTTTAAGGTGGGCCTCTCCAATTATATATTCAATTTGGATAGGTCCACCCGCATGTGAAGATTGGCCAAGAAATAATAATATCAATGTAAAGTGAGATATTGAGTTTGAGATCAGCCTTAAGATGTGGCGGAATATGTGTATGAAGCAATTTAAAAAATAAAAAATAAAAGGCAAGAATATATGTAAGTATCTTTATAAGCAAGCCAACTCTAATTTGGAGCCAGGTACATTGGCCGCCCGGTTATTCCATCTTAATATGGCAAAAAGGCAAAGATTCTTTTTTGTTAATACTTGTTAGACTTTCTGATTAAATCATCAGTTCATGGCATGATATGATAGAGTATTAAATACGTGAAGTAGATGAAGCCTATCGATACAAACTAGTGACTACCTAAAATACATTAAGGAAATATTTGATGATTATATTTTGTTAATACTAGATGTATGTCTTAAGTAATTATTTGATGAATTATCTAATGGTCACCAAATTGATACATGCTACAAAGTGAATGGTTAAAAATTATGACATCATGTAAGGACATGTTTGATATGTAGGAGAGAGCAATTTTGATATGGGAAAGGGAGAAGGAATGGTTAAAAAAGATGTTTGGTACATGGAAGAGTATTATCCTTAGCAAAGTTGTCTCCCTTAAACTAGGGAGAGCACTATCCTCTAATCAACCATGTGAAAACTAGCTCCATCATAAGAGAGAGATATTTTGGACAAAATTGCCCCTCTCCATCTACTTGCTCAAAGTTATCTTCCCTACACCATGGCAATGATGACCACATCTCTAGTTTTAGGTATGGCATCACTAACAATGGCGAAGATGATGATGAGCTTTATGATGATAATGATAGTGTCAAAAATGACAAGGAAAAAGTAAAGACGAAGGTCAAGATGTTCATTGTTGTGAATATTATTGTGATATTTTTTGATTTTTGTGATTTTGCTAGTTTTAATAGTTGTTCTTCCATGTTTACTAATTTATGTGAATTTGTGATAGCATTATTATTGCAGTGTGTTCTAGTTGTTGTGATTTTGCGAAAATTTCATGGTTTTTGTAGAAAAACCAAAATATGTGAAAAATTTGAATGTGCAAAAAATTTCATGGTTCATTATTACTATAGTGTTTTTGTGAATCTTCGAAAAATTTTAAAAGGTTGTGTTCATAGTACTTTTTGAAAAATTGAAAGATTGTAAATAAATGTCAAGAGAAATCTGGAATGAATGTTCATGGATGTCAAAAGATTTCAAGAGGTTGTGATCATAGGGGCATTTTGGACTTTCAACATCTCTTTAATTTTACTTCTACCTCATTTCTATCCAACATAAAAAAGAAAAATCCTTTTCATTCTTTCCTATATCATACCAAATATAATTATGGGTTACAAGACTTCTTTTCATTTCCTAATATATCTTTAATTTTCATTCTATCAAAAACCTATATTGTGTATCAAAGGAGGCCTAAGGGATGGGATACTAATAGAGAAGTAGTGTAGATGGTTTGTGATATTTTGCATTGATACATTATGCATTTAGAAGAAAAAGTAATACAAGAGAGTGGAAGTGTGTATGGAGCTCACTTCTTCTCTTTCTACTTGCCTCCTATATTTTCTTTATCTCTCTTTATATGTACGTCTTGAGTGATCATTTGATGAATTATCTAATGATTAACAAATCATTACATGCCACTAAATGAGTGGTTAAGAATTATGACATCATATAAGGGATGGGTTACTAATGGGGAGGTGATTTGAATGGATTGTGATATTGTGCAATGATGTACTATGTATTTAGAAGAAAGAGTAATATAAAAGAGTAGAAGTGTGTATAAAATATATTTCCTTTTTTTTGTTTTTTATTTTCTCTCTATCTCTCTTTAGATATACATCTTTGGTGATTATTTGATGAATTATCTAATGGTTACCAAACCGTTAAATGCCACTAAATGGTAAGAAATTATGTCGTCATGTAAGGTTGGGTTACTAATGGGGAGTCAGTTTGGGTGGATTGTGGTATTTTGCTATGATATACCATGTGTTTAAAAGAAAGAGTAACTCAAGAGAATAATATATATATATATATATATATATATATTTCTTCTATTTTCATTTATCTTAGAGCTAAGACACTTCCAAAAGGTGAGTTTGTAATGTTCAAAATGAGCTTAGGGCGATGAGCTCGTACGTTGGGCCGATGAGCATTAAAGAGTCCAAAATGTGATTTATCAAATGTATACTTGGAATATGACTGTGATAAAAAAGATAAAAAAAAAAAAATGGAAATCTATTAAAAGTTACCACTTACATTTTGTGACCACTTCCTATTCATCTTGCCTCTTGCCTTAGAATCCACAAATAAGATATTTCCGAAAGAAAAGTCAGAAGTTCGTATTGGAGTTCAAGTTCGGAAGTCAAATGTAGACCAACTAATCATAGAGAAAAGAAAAAGCAAAAGGAAAAAGTACTTTAATAAATGTGCATCTAATATTGTATCTCACCGATAATCAAAGAAGATTATAAAGGAAAGAGTGGAAGGTAAGGTAAGTTAATTAGTTGCCTTGGGCGGGAATAAAGCTGAGAATTATTGTGTCGTCTTAATTGCCGCCTGAATCCTCGGAGCCTTAATCCCCGGCTAAGTCCACGGATGAAGAAAACCCAGCAGACCTTTAGTCATCGTGGCCGATCGAGGAAGGAGAAATTAGTCAATTACTCAATTCTCGATCTGTATAATACAGAAGAATTGACAAGACAAACGACATGTCAGTACATGAGCAAGTGGGGAAAGAAAAATCACAGAAGAAATTGTAGTCACTGTTCATTTCAAGTCTTAAACGACCCGTCGTTAGATGTCGTCTATGTATATACTAAGAAAAGCTTGCTATTTCATAGGTATTCTCTTTCCCGGTCTTGTATATATAGGTTTGCTTTCTCTTGCATTCATGTCTGTTAAAGGGCATGCAGGGCCTTTTGTGACTCCGGATCTTTAAGCCTAATGAAATCGTCACTAAAAAGATTAATTAAAAACATCCGCCCTAATCATGTATTATTCTCAAAAGACAAAACGTTAGGATGCTTATACTTTATAAGTTGATCATTCAAAATTCTGAGTTAATTAATCATTATCCTCAAAGGAGTAACTTTAATTGATAAAGTATATATATGATATTTCTCCTTATTTATCAACCTTAATTTGTAGAATTTTTGTTACACAAGCCTAATTAAACTTTTGTGACTCCGTGATCTTTAAGCCTAATGAAATCGTCACTAAAAAATTAATTAAAAACATCCGCCCTAATCATGTATTATTCTCAAAAGACAAAACGTTAGGATGCTTATACTTTATAAGTTGATTATTCAAAATTCTATGAGTTAATTAATCATTATCCTCAAAGGAGTAACCTTAATTGATAAAGTATATATATGACATTTCTCCTTATACATCGTCCTTAATTTCTAGAATTTTTTGTTACACGAGCCTCTGGAAGTTAAAAAAGAGGCGTCAATAGAAATTAAATCTTTGACATTAATTAATTCATGCGGTACAAGGAATATTATTTTTTGTATATGATTAATTATAATAAATTACGTTAAATCATGTTTTGGTTATATAATTTAAAAGAATAGATTGTAATTTAAAAAAAAATGAATTACATATATTAACTTCAAAAGATAATAAAAATTCTTCCTTACATAATAACTTTTTTTTTTATTTTGTTCGTTTATTCAAAGAAATCAAACATGATAAAGTCTTGTATCTGGTTGTAAAGAATTTTCAAACGTTAAAGACACTATTTTTGTCAAATCGGATGAGGCTATGTGAAATGGTACTCTAATTCTTTAAAACAATCCATGAACCAAACAAGACTATTAAGTCATGATCAACTTTGAACATACTCATTTTTTGGGTTACTTAAAATATAATAAATATGTTTATATATAAAAATGATATGTTGACATGTAAATTCGTAATAATGAGAACAATTTGAATTTTTTTATATTTAAAAAGTAAATACATGACATATAACTAACTATAGAGAGATAGGGTAAAGGATATAGAACTAAACAGCTTTTAATATTGGAAGTTGGAGATAGCAGTTATTAACATTAAAAACTGGTAAGTCTTTCTCTCTCTAATTGCATCATGTGTAATATTGTAAAGAAATCATTTGCTACTTGAAAGAAATCAAATTCCTAAAAAAAATAACAAAACTTTGAAAGGCATATATAACAAAGCAAAGAGTTGAAGAATATGTACTAAACTTGTATGTCAATAAATTCTTAGTAATCACTTTTAATTAGAACCATATTTCAAGCAACATCAAGTTTCACAAATACAGCAATTTTGAGAGATTTGGTCATAATGTCAGCAACTTGATTTTCACTTTTGCAAAAATACCAAATCAATTATACCATCATTGCAAAGGTCATGCAAAAAATGGTATCTCACATCAATATGCTTGCTTCTTCCATACAAAGTTGGATTTTTGAAAATTTTGATTGCTGAAACATTGTCACAATAAATTGTTGTTGGGCCTTGTTGCTCACTTTGAAGCATTTCAAGCAATCTCTTTAGCCATATAACTTGACAAGAATAGGTTACTGCTGCAACAAATTCAATTTCTGTAGTTGACAAAGTAACAATTTGTTGTTTCCTTGAAGACCAAGATATAGCTCCAAAACTCATTATAAAAATAAAGCCTGATGTGCTTTTCCTATCATCACGATCTCCAGCATAGTCACTATCAGAGAAACCATAAAACTTGCCTTTTGAGTTAGCTTTATAAAATGTTTAGAAATCAACGGTGCCTCTCAAGTGGTGAAAAATTCTTTTTGCAACTAAGAGATGACTCTCAGTTGGATTCTCCATATATTGACTTATTAGATTAACACCATGCATGATGTCAGGTCTTGTCAGTGAGATACATCAAACTTCCAACCATTTGCTTGAAAAGAGTAGCATTACTTTTCTTTTCTCCATCATCTTTCACCAACTTTAAGCCACATTCAGTTATAGTACGAACAGGATTGCAATCCCCCATTTAAACCTATCCAAAATCTGAAGAACGTACTTCTTTTGTGAAATAAAAATACCAAATGATGATTGCACAACTTCAAAGCCAAGAAAAAAAATACATTAAACCTAAATCAAACATTTCAAACTCTTGCATCATTTTCCTTTTCAATGCATGAATCATGGAATTATCATTTTCGATATAAATTAAATCATCAACATAAAGAGATACAATAAGCATTCTTCCACTTTTTTTCAAATTTTGTAAAGAGAATATGTTCATGAGGGCATTTTTGAAAACTTTCTTTGATAAAATAAGCATTTATACGACTATACCAAGCTCTTGGTGCTTGTTTTAGTCTATATAAAGCCTTTTTTAATTTATATACATTTTCTTCACTACTTTTCTTCACATACCCAAGTGGCTGATCAACATAGACCTTTTCCTGTAACTCACCATATAAAAATGCAGATTTCACATCTAATTGATAAACATACCAAGAATTTTGAGCAGCTATAGCTAATACTAATCGAATAGTATCAAGTCTTGCAACTGCAGCAAGAACTTCTTTATAAATCAATCCCAAATTCTTGCTTGTAACCTTTTACAATAAGGTGAGCTTTATATTTGTCAACTTTACCATCTTTGTTCAGCTTTGTTTTGTAAACCCATTTGACACCAATGGATTTTTGCCCCTTCGGGAGTTCCACTAATTCCCATGTGTTATTTTTATCTATAGATTTGATCTCCTCATCCATGACAATTTGCCATTTTGTATCTTTGATGGTTTCTTCAAATGTGAGGGGATCACAATCTGCAAACAAAGCAAAATGAGCTATTGATTTATTATTAGATAAATTATCTCCACTTACATAATCTATCATCTAAACTGGTCTCTTTCAAATATACTAAAAGCTTCTGCTTTCTCCTACAAAAAAAAAACCCAAATTTTTCGACTATAATCATTAATAAATATAATAAAATATTTTTTACCACCATTGGAGGTTGGTGTTATTGGCCCACAAATGTCGAAATGAATTAGCTCCAATACATCTTTTGCTCTCCATGACTTTCCATGAGGAAATTGAGTACGTGGTTGTTTGCCAACAACATACTCTTCACAAAGTTAACAAGGAACAAAAATTTGAGGAAGATTAGTTACCATATTTTTTTTGATGAAGAGTTTATAATCTAGTAAAGTTCGAATGCCCATAGAGATAATGTCAAAGCCATGAAGCATCCTTCTCACTAGCCAACAAGCAAGATTGAATACTTTCAATATTTAATGGGAGCAACCTGTTTGAACTCATTTGAATAATAGCAATAGCACCTCGTGAAGGATCATAAATCTCACAAGCCCTTTTTCGAATAGTTATAATATAATCATTTTCTTACAATTGACCAGCACTCAATAAATTTCTTTTCAAATCAGGGACATAGAAAATATTAGAGATTGTTTTTACAAAACTATTTTTAGTTTTTATTTTAATATTACCTTTTTCCATTACCTTTACAGTAGAACAATCACCAAAACTTACAGTGGAATGAAATTTTTCATCTAAGAAAAAAAGATTTTCTTCTATACATATGGTTGCTGCAGCCAGTACCCACATACCAAAGATCTGATTGAGGTGCTTCACTAACTTGACATGCCATTAACAAGGTTTCTTTCCCTTTCTTTTCTGCGAAATTTGACTTCTCTCCTCTTTCTTTATTGTTAGGTAACTTAGTATAACACTCAAAACGATAATGACCAAATTTATGACATCTAAAGCATTCTACCTTAGATTTGTCAAATTGTTGATTTCGTTCTCCACCTTTGCTTTGAAATTCATCCTCCTCCTCATCTTTATTGCCTTGATCTCCTCTTCCTCTACCGTGACCTCGACCTCGACCTCTATCTCTACCTCTACCCTTTCCTTTAAAATTTGAGGAAAGAGTAAAAGTATAAGCTTTTAAAGCTTGCTCCTCCGTAGTTGAACTGCGGTTCATCTTCTGCCCATGAACTAGCAAAGAGCTTTGCAATTCATCAAGTGAGAGTGCATCTATATCTTTTCACTCTTTAATAGAACAAACAACATAATCAAATTTGAGAGTTAGTGAACATAATATTTTTTCAACAATAGTAACATCTTGCATTTTTTCATCATATAAACGCATTTTGTTACTTATTTCCAATGTTCTGGTACAATAACTTGTGACAGATTCACCATCCTTCATTTGTAGAGTCTTGAAATCTCATCTCAACGTTTGAAGCTGTGCATGCTTTACTCTTGTAGTGCTTTGATATTTCTTCTTCATAGAGTCCCATATATCCTTGAAAGTTTCTTTGCAAAGAATAATTTTCAAGATGGGATGATCAATTGCCTGAAATAAATAATTCTTCGCCTTTAAATCTTTCAACTTCAATGCCTCTATCTTTGATTGTTGCGCATTCGCAAGTGCTACACCATTTTTCAACAACATGCCAATACTCCTTAGATCTTAAAAAATTCTCCATTAATAAGCTCTAATGATCACAGTGACTATCAGAACGTGGAATAGATGGCTGCACAAAGTTAGAATCTGAAGAAGACATATTGATGCAACAAATAGAAATAACAATGAATGTCAATAATAATAACAAGAGAAGAGGAAAAATAATATTGCTCACTTTTTTTTTTTCACCATATTTTGCACTCCTTACAAAGAAGCTTTGATACCACTAATAACTTTGAATATAATAAAGAGAGAGGGAGAGTAGGAGAATGAAGAATACATTTTATTCCATAAACCAAGCCTTTATATAAGCAAATACATGAGTGATAAAATTAATTAAATAATGAAAATAATTCCTAAATAATAGGATATGACTTGCAATGTTTAGCTACTACACAAATTCCATAATACATTTTATCTCCTAAAATGGTGCAACATGGGAAAATGCAAAGCAACATGCAGAACATTGATAAGTGGATAACTTAATGGTGGAGTAGGCAACAAGTTAGGACATGTGGCAAGTAAAAGATTTGATCAAATTTTATATTTTCCTTAACGCAAATATACTAATTAGACCATTCTTGTTACACGTTCAAAATTTTCATACCCTTCTTGTTGTGTTACCTATGTGATGCATAGGATTTCATTGCAAATTTATGAATTTGTATATTAAAGGAATTGCATGAATATGAGATTATAGTATAATGGAACTTAATACAAAGGCATATCTAGGTTAATAAAAGATGAATAATGTAGGAAGAATTGAAAAAAAATGCATATGTAGCATTATTGTTAAACTCACGAGTTAACTCTCCGAGTTTAGCGAGTTTAAATTTTTACTTAAAAAAATCGTGTTAACTCATTTATAAACTTGGATTCAATACAAAATTGGTCTAATTCGCATTTGACTCGAATAAATTCAATTAATTTAATATTTTTTGAACCGAGTTTGCCGAATTCTTATATAATTGAATCAAATTGACTTTTTTTAAAAAATAAAAATTCTTAAATTCAATACAATCCATTAAAGATGGACTCAAAAATAATATCTATATATGAATTTTATTAAAATTTTTATATTAGGAAATAAGAATTATAAAATATAAATAAATTTTTTTAAAAATTAATATAAGTTGAAGTGTATTTAAATAAATTTCTATTTGTATATTATATTTTATATGTGATTATTAACAAATATAAATTCTTACAAATTTATGATACGAATCCATGTTGCGAGTTTATCTTTTTTTATAAATTTATTTAAATTCACGAATTTGACAACTTTGACACGTAAGTAATAAAATAATGTATACTGAAACACCATCATAATGAAATATGAGAAAGAAAATTAACAAGTATATAAAAACTCAAAATTTGAAATCCAAATCCCTTAAACACAACATATATGGAACACACATAGTAAACTTAAATTCGAACCGTCGGAGTGTTCCTTGCCCGGTTACCAAAGGTAGAATGTTATGATTTCCAGCAAACTTTCACCTCGTCCCCCTGCTTTACATGACTTTGTATTAGACTGAGTTGGTGTTTTTTTAAAATTTGAATAGTTTAAATTTAATTTAGATGATAAAAATTTGATATTTATTTTTTAATTTAAATTATTATTTTTATAAAATAAATAATTAAAAGTTATTTTTATTTTGAGTATCTCTTTAAATAAAAAAGTATTAAAATATATAATTTATAAATATCAAATTTAAACTATTTAGATTTGATTTGAATAATCTAAAGTAATATGAGTAAAAAATGAATAGGAAGAAAATGAATTAAAAATTCAATTTCGAACTTGTATGGAACTTTGGTCTCCCGTTTTGCAGAGGTAGGTCCCAAGAAAATTGCAAGAGCGCAGGGGTGGTGATGTGATGTGCAATGGCAGCCTTGCCTTTAACGCGTCTAGAACTATTTTTCCAATTTTCCTCTTAAGTTGGGTTGGATTTTGAAAATTGGATCAAGCTTTGGATTATTTTAATTTGGGTTCTTTTTATTCAGACTTGGATCTCTTTTTCTTTTGTATTAACTAAATATTAAATAAAAAAATTCACCAAAAATGAAATAAAAAATCCAAAATGAAAATTTTATTTTCATAATTTTCATTATTTTTAAAAAATATCAAGACAAAATACAATTTTAACAATACTAAAATTCTTAGATAATTCATGCCATATAAATGATATAACTTCTAGCTAAAAGAAGAACTTTACCGATATGAATTTCCATCAAAGAGTTCTAGATTTAGTATGTAAGCAAGTAATATAAATACTCTTGAACTAAATGATAGAGAAATTGTAATTTTTTTTTTTAACGCATTAACTAAATATTACATCCGATCTTATATATAAGAAATTTTTTAAAGATTTGATTTAGTCTAAAATATAAGAAATAAACAATTAATATCTAGTATATTAATTATAGTATTCTAATTATATTTTTTATTAAATAAGTCATCTAAATTATAAGTAATAATTATTATTAATTTTTTTAAAAAAGTATATATATTAAATAGGAATATTTTTAAAAAATAATTTTTATTTAGGACAAAATTAAAAAAAAATAATTACTTTTAATAAACTTTTTTTAATCTTTATAAATTAATTAATTATTTTTTATATATAAAACCGGAGATACTACTAGAGAAGCAGTAGAAGCCTAATCTGACCCAAAGCCGATTCTATACTAAAAATTCATCTCAAACCATCAAGCAAGCATCTATCATCCCCGCGAAATCGAAATGAGATATAGGAAAGAAGTAACATGGATCCTCTACAGTTGCAGTTTCCTATTACAAAGGTGCATTTGGTAATTTAGTCTTTTTAATTTTTAATTTTTCTGTTGGTTTTGAGGTACAAATTTTATTTGTAAAAATAAAAATTATACTTATAAAATTAAAAAATTTAACTGTACACTATGTATAGTTAAAATTTTCAATTGAAGGAGCATGGGCTGGGCTAGATTATGTTCATGTATTTGCAAGCCCCCTAGTCTATTTCGTTGTTTGTCTTGTTTTTAGTCAAGTTGTTTTCAATGAATATTTTAAGAAAAAAAAAAATCCAAAACTCCGGCTTGAGTGAAAAAAAAAGCTTGTTTTTCTAAATAATACATAATATATAGACATATATGCTATGTACAATGTATAATTAATTTTTTTTAATGCATAGTTATTGAATATTACAAAATATCTATTTGGTTATTAGATGTATTTAATATAATTAATTACATAAACAAATTTATTTAAATTTCATTAATTTCTTAAAAAATTGCACTGAACAAGGCCGACTTGGATCGAGTGTTCAAGACAAAAGAAGATTAGGCCTAGACTCATTTGAATTTTTTTTTGGATACAAGGTTATTTGAATTTTTAACCAGGCCAGGAACGAACTTTGGCTTGGGCTCATATTTTGCAAAAAGCATCACTTGCTACTGATCATATATTTAAGGAACCAGAATTATGTTTTGGGTGTTTGCGAGAGTGGGGTAGGTTGTGTTTTGCAGATTATCGGCATAGTTTTCTTCGTGGACTCAATTCCCAAGTCATCCACAGGTAAGATTTTGTGGACAGACGTACGGGCCAGGATCGCTGCAGGCCTGGCCGATTTGGCCCAATTAGACATTCGTGGATTACTTAAAAGCAATGCCCAAGAGGCCCGATTGAATAATGGGGCTTCGTTGAAAATTTCGCACATGGTGCGGAAACACATTATTAGTGCGTTTGGATATCCGGTACACCCCTCCCAAACCACGTTTGATATGAAGTAAGTAAGGAAAGCTTTCACTTCAACGTGGTTTTGCAACGTGCTGCCAAACATGCTATATGAATATGTTAAAACTCTCATCTCTTTGTTGCATAAATTTTTTATCTATTTTAAAAATATGTATAAAATTTTTCTGGAATAAAAATTTATCTTATAGTTTAGTTTAATTTTAAAATTTTTAATGAAAACATTCTCCATTAATAGAGAAGTTTGCGTAATTTACTAAAAAAAAAAAGAAAAAAGAACAAAAATTCCCTCCTATCCTTAAAAAGACTTCTAGATGGATGCGAAATGTGTGGCTATTGTAATTTTTGTATTGTTCAAAAACAACAAAATAGTAGTTTGATTTTTAGTTATAATTTCATCCAAGTGCATTGTCAAAAGTGAGGACCTGCTTACTTTGATATTTTATTACAAATCTTGTAAAATATTTTGTATTTTAAGTATAAACTAATTGTGATTGTTTATAGCAAATTCATTTATTTTTATTATTCAAGAGAATTAATTTAGTTGATATAAGACAATAAATTCCTTTCTTATTAGCGTAAAATTAAAAAAAAAATGTCCTTAAAATGGTCAAGGAAATAATTTTAACCCCAATAAAAGTGGCTTGTTAACCTCATCTTCTAATTATAGCCCACCAGACGGGTCTGTTTGATCGGGTCTTCCGTCTGCCTTCCTATTCTTTACCCAAACCTGATTTCTATTTCTCTGTCATTAGGCACTGTGTGATCATTTGAAATCTTGTGTTTGGAGGGTAAAAATGTAGTACGCAAAGGGTGTGGCCCAAAATGGGCACACTCATGCTAGCTCAGCGGGGTTAATAAGGATTCCCTCATTAAAACATGGTCTGAGAAAACATCATATATACTTCTCCTGTAACTGAAATTTAATAATTTTTTTGGTTCAAGGAAATTGAATAATTTTCAAATACATATATTTGGGGGCCCTATATTGGAACAACATATTTATTTTAATAACAAAAGGGAATAAATTGAAGTTTAACAAATTATAAGAATAAATACACACACATAAATATATCAAACTGAATTATTTAACATTGACTTAATTAGTAGGATTGAGTTATATCGATGGGTTTGAAAAGAAATTTTACTTTTGGAGAAAATGGAAGAATTTTCTAATTGTAATATCAAAAAATTTATGCATAGATAAATTTTGTTTACTTCTTTAACCTATAAAATACGAAAATCAAGCAAACAATTAGTCAAGTTCGGTATTCACATCTCTGCAGCCAAGAAATAACAGGACAAAAATGAGTACTGGAAAAGTAAATAGCAAACTGATGTTAATTATCATACATTATTGCGATGACGTCCATTTTGGAGCTTTATGAGTTTTATCACAAGTCACCATTACATGTCATTTAACTATATATAAAACTGTGTATGCGTATGTGACGAAATATGATACTTACAGATCATCACTACGAAAAAGGAGGAGCCGTTTCCAGGAAAGCGTGTAAGCACATTAGAGAGTAGGGAGGTCATCATCGACGTGTAAGCATTAAAAAATATAACCGAAATTAAAAAGTGGAGTGAGAGTATTCTATAATACTTAAAATGTGGGTTACTTTCTAGTTTTAGCCTTAGGTGTTGTCTGCTGAATGTTCTAATAATCTGTAATGTTCTATGTATGTCAGATCAATGTATCTAGCTTAAGTGTGTGCTTGATGTTAGGTAGCTACAGAAATATAAGATAATAGATGTTTTTTTTTTTTGGTCCCTTTTAAATCTCTTACGGAAACATCCTACTGGCTGATTAGATATTGTATAGTTTAGCACAAGAATTAATGTTTAAAGCAGCACGTAGTTTCTTGGTTCCTTATGTGTCTCTAATTTGTAGACAAGGCTCATCACAATCATAGCTGATCACAAGATTATGATCCCCCAATCATAGTTTTATTATTAGTTAACTATTAAGTTATTGAAGCTAGCTTATTCATTTATGGGATTTATATATAACAATATTGACGGTTCGAATTTAATTTATCTGCTATGCCACAATTTAAAATCCCATTTCCCATGTGCTTGGTCCAGTCCACAAAATATGTTAAGAGATAGGGAGAGAGAGATGGAAGACTATATATATATATATATATATATATATATATATATGTATATGCGGGTCCTACTTATGGCATCGTGCAAGACACAGAGCCACAACGTACTGTTTCTTCTCCGATCTAGCTCTGACTATATAAATTGATGGGAGGCATATATCGCATCGATTACTATATCACAGGCTACTACAAGTCATAGTTTTTCTTCTTCTTTTTTTTTTTTTCGGGTGCCTTAATTTAACTTCTTATGAGGGGACTCTATTAATATTTAGGTCATTGACATTTGAAAACTACTTACCAGTCAGTCTTTGATTTATGTTGGGTTTGTATGGAAATGCAAATACATAAATGAAACACCAAGACAAGCGAGAATTATTGTGAGATCTGCCATTATTGACACTGAATAGAGCCATAATTTAATTACAAGTGCAGACAGATATGTGTGGCTTATATATATAGTAATTGAGATCAGTATGGAGCTGTAATTCATATGAGGTCCATGAGGTAGCTAGCACAATTCCAAAATTGCAATAATTAATCTGAACCACTGTTATTTAAATGGATCAATGTCCAATGTTCTATGGACAGATGGTATAAGATCAAGAATGTAAAAATGGTCTTTAATCATGTTCATTATTTGGTCTAGTCAAGGTGGATTATCTTGCCCAGTCTGCAATACCAATTTTAGAAATTGGATGGAACACTCCATGATTTTCAAGTTTGATCCAGTCCTTGTTAATAAGGGTCATGACTGGCTAGCTTTTCTTTTTTGGTATTACAATCTAGGCTTGTCAGGGCTAAGTTTTTTCTTAACTGATTTTAAGGATGTATTTTTTATATCAATTTAGTGTATTTAGAATTTTATTCCTAAAACGCTGATCTGAAAAATCAAACCAATATTAATAAAGAAAGATATATGCTATTCCCTTTTATCAACTAATGACCTAAACTCTCTTGAATTGATTACTAGTTAGCTAGCTATAGAATTACAATGATATGGGGTTGGAATTTATGTTACACAAGTATACCAGTACAAGGATACGGGTATAGCAATATATACTATATAAATAAAAAAATATTTTATAACATATAATAATTTTTACAATATAAAAATTGATACGATATATAATCAATTAAAATTGTGATTTAAGATTTCTAATATAATCTCAAAGTTTATTTTGTTTTTAAAAAAATAAGATTCAATTTCATATTTCTAAGATTCAAACGTAAACATTTGTAGACATACGCAATTTATCCAATATCTATACAAATTGAACTTTAAAGAAAAGAAGAACATTACATGATATTCAGTTTGAAGCATTATGGAATATCCAAAATACTAAGACTCAATACATAAGCGATACAAGTACAACTTAAATCTAAAAGTACCCGTACTATCTTGTGATTAGATGCTGAAATACCCAACATGCACGTAATATGTCCAAGACAAAATCTAAGATGAAAATACAAATAAACCCCATTAATCATTATTGTTAATAATGGGTTTTGTATAGGGAGTGCTTCATGGTATTATTTTTTATGCCATGGACCGACAAAGGATTGTATCTGTACCATTAATGAAGGCGACAACCTCTTTGATTCCCCACTGATCTTGCAGATATATGTCTCTCTATCTCACTCTATAAGACCATCTCTTCTTCACTCAATATTATACGGGCTATTTGCGCCTCCCTTAAATTGCACCAATCTATTAGTAGTCTATATCTTTTCATCTCCATTGTGTAAAGCATCTTAATTTCCCTCTTAGCCATGAGTTTCCAGCCTAATACTTCTCTTCACTTAAATCTCCCAGACGACAATAATCCACTACTGAACCTAAATCTTCTCCTCGAGCCTTCCTCTTTTCCTGGTTCTTCATGTTCACCCACAGGTTCCAATTCCATGGAGCCTAGGATATTCTCTTGCAATTATTGCCAGAGAAAATTTTATAGCTCCCAAGCTCTTGGGGGTCACCAAAATGCCCACAAGCTTGAACGTAGCCTAGCCAAGAAAAGCAGAGAGCTAATAAATAGTTCATCCATCCAACCTTATACTAATGGTGGATCAGGAGGATCGGACCAGGACCGCTCCAGCTTCAGCGGCTCGAACCGTCTTAGCCATGGGGTCGGGTCGGGTCTTGGCGGGTTCGTGAACCAAGGTCAAGGTGGAAGGAGAGAGTTTAGCTATGGTTCCAAGGAAATTGTTCAGGAGGATATTAGCCAACTTGACCTCTCGTTAAAGCTCTGAGTTTTAAAAGAAGTGAAAAATGTGAGACACTTAGAAGAAGGTGAAGTTCATGTAATGTGGGAAGCTATATTGATGAGTGTTACCTTTTTTATGGTTAGTACTTACTTAGCTTGTTTGTTTCTATATTGCAAGCATATGGGAGAATGTTATGTATTATTGAAATATATATAAGATATATATTCTTTTAGAGAATGGAGAGAATTTGATTGAATAAAAAGAAGCAATAAAACAAAAATAAGAGGCCCCAGAACAAAGGCTAGTTCATTAGGATGTGCTTTGGTTAAACGGTTCCATTCCATGCATATAGTTTTATGGGAGATTTTGAAGAATATACTTCTAGGTGAATATGTATTTTTATGCAAATAAATAAATACAATAAAATATTTTTGCAATTTAATTGAAAGTTTAGGATATAATTAATTCAAACAAGATCAGTTAACTAAAACATGAAATAGCAAGGCTAAAATAGTACTACTAGTTGACTACAAATAGGGTCAATTAACTAGAAATTTAAAACAATAAGTAAACAGAGATAGAGGAAAAAGAAGCAATATTAGGACTTGTTTGGTTAACCAAAAAGTAAACATAATGTATTTACATATTTTATATAATGTCCATTATATTCTCCTAATTGTTATTTTATCTATTAAATTATTATTTTAATTATCAAATTATTTTTTAAAAAGTAGAGGTACAAAAGTAATTTCATATTCCACCCACTTACTTTTGACATTTTTTTCTCCTTTTACATCATCCAATCAATTAGGCTTTTAGTATTTATCTTAGTTTAGCACTAGACTTATATCCAATCTTCTTATATTTTAAGGGATTTTCTTTACAATCAAAATACCAATATAGCAATGGAGGTTTTCTTGTGATCACATTTAACATAAAAATCTCTGACTTATCTCAAACTAATTATAAGATTTTCTCTTAATTCACTCTTCACTCACTTAAAAGAGATTTTACTGAAAAATTGAATAATTTAAGAATCGTTATAGATAAAAGGAATATAATGAATGCTTAATAAATGCTCTCAACTAATAAGATAAATCTAATGTTAGACGAAATGGATATACAAAATAACATTCAAAATATCCAAACTAAAAAGATTGGAACGAAATCATACCTTTAGCCATTGCCTCCGTGCTTTATTTTGGTTGGAGATTATGTGAGTATAAGATTGTAAGGAGTGTTTCCAAATTTTGGTTATCACTAGGTGATGGTGTTATACTTAGAAGCTGTGTGTTAATTGAGTTTAGTGACCCCTATATTTATAACCAAAATTCTAACGATAATTTCCATCAAATCACTGATGAAAACGCAACATTCAGGAATTGAGGTGTACAAGTTTTTTAAAAAATCTACTAAGCCTACAATTTTTGGATCACAATAAGACTCGTTGAAAGTGAGTATGGTTTGTTACCATGTTCAAACATGCAACATGGTATATTACCATGTTTAGACATGTAACATTTTATATTCTCCCACTTAATGTATGAGTTTAAGTGTCAAATTGATCATTTTTAGAACATTAGTTCTGAGGTTGATCACTCCTACTGATAAAGTTATTCTCAAAAAATTTTGTATTTTTTGATTCTACAATCTTAGTGTAGTCAGATGGATAACAAAATTTGTAACCCTTAGACCTTTCAACATAGCTAATGAAGTAGCTACTAATGGTCTTTAGATCCAACTTTTTTTCTTGTGGCTTGTAAACCCTCACCTCAGATAGACATCCCTAAAAGCACATGTGTCTTAGACCTAGTTTCCAAGTTTTTCATATATCAAATGACGTCTTTTCAACAATCTTAGTTGAAACTCGATTGAAAATATACACTACCATCTTAAGGGTTTTAATCCACAAGGACTTAGGAAGTTTGAAGTTGGCCAACATGCTCATCACCATGTCTAATAATGTTTGATATCTTCTTTTAGTTACACCATTTTGGTTTGGCGACCCAGGCATGACGTATTGGGCAACAATCCCATGTTCTTAAAAAAAATTGAACAGATAGACTCGATGTTTGTCTATTTTTAATGTATCTATTATAATGCTCTCCACCTCTATTTGATTTTACTATTTTGATTTGTTTATCACATTGTTTCTCCACTTCTTCCTTAAATATCTTAAAGGCATCTAGTGCCTCATTTTTATTATTGAGAAGATAGAGATATATATATTATGAGTAATTATTAATAAAAGTGATGAAATATTTTTAACTACTAGAGTCCAAATCTGGACTACAAATATCCGTATATATAATTTATAATATGCTAAAACTTCTTTTAACACTTCTCATGGTCTTATTAATTTGCTTTCTTTTGATATAGTCTACATAAGTGTTAAAATCAATAAAGCAAAGAGTATTGAGTATTCTATCTTTTACTAATCTTTTCACCCTGTTTATTAATATATGACCAACCTTATGGTACTATAATATAGAGGAATTTTTATTAGTAATATTTCTCTTTATAGTTGTGCTACTAGAAATATATATTGAATCATAAGAGTTACTATCTCACAACTGAATTTGGAATATACTATAGCAAAGTGTACTATTACCAACAATATTAGATTTATAAAATAATTTAAATCTATTATTTGAAAATTAAAAGCAATATCCCAACAATATAAGTTTGGAAGAGAAACTTGGTACATAAAATGTCTTCTCCAAATTTTAAACAAAATAAGAATCAAGAATTAATCTGCATGTTTTTATAGCTTCTACAGTTGAACCTATCTTATTTTCTAAGTAGATTTATTGTTCATTGCTCATAAGCTTCTTTTGGTTTAGAAAGCCCTATAAGGTATTAGAGATGTGAATTGTTGAGTCAAAATCAATCTACCATGTGTTACTACTAACATCTATCATATTAGATTCATAACAAAAATATGAGTTTAAGTTACCTTTTTTTTGAAGCCAAGCCTTGAATTTGACATAGTTTATCTTCATGTGTCTCTTTTTTTTTACAGAAGAAGCACCTGAACTCTTTCTTAATGTCTTCATGGATGGGTACCTTGTCCTTTCTTTTTGCCTCAACCTTTTTTTTCTTTTTTTTTTTCTTGTATTACTGTATGTGCACTTTCACTCATCTTAGTTATAAGCCTGCCTTCTTTTTCTATATACATGGTCGGAAGTTCATTAATTAACCATTTCTCTTTATATGTGTTGTAGGAAATTTTCAAAAGCCCATATTATTGTGGTAGAGAATTCAAAATGTAATGCACGAGGAAAGATTTGGATATCTCAATCTCGGGTATTTTCAATTGAGTCGCTATATTCTCATCTGCATGATATAGTCTTGCCCACCTTTTACGCTAGTAAGCTTTATAGATGATAACTTTGTCATTAGGGTGCTTGCTAAAGTCTTGTCCAAGGATTTGAACTATTCATCGATAGCCTTAAGTAAACTTCAAATGTTTTGATGCTCTTCGATAGACCTACAAATACTAGCAAATATTTTAGTCTTAATATACATCATGCTGAGGCAATTGGATCGCTTCTAGCATTCATAAAGGTCTACAGTTGATGCACTGCTAGTATATATGGGTTTAGAAGATTCATCCTTCCTGATAGTATTATCAACGTTCATTCACTGTAATTGGAGAAGTATTTTCTCCTTCTAAATATTATAGTTATCTTTAGTTAATTCAGGGATTTAAAAATTAGAGAAATTCAAAGGTAGAAAAGTTACATAATTTACATGCTATACCAATAATTTGAAACAAATAAATATACTAGATGATATATCATGCCAATGCAATGCATGTCTATTCAAATGATAAGCCTAGTCTCATATACTAATGATAAAACTAGCAGATTATATCCCTTATCTCAATCCTTGTACGAAAATTAAGTTACAGAAAAATTCACTATTCCACTCTAATTAATCGTATAAAATATGATAATATTCTTGTGGGATAATAATTATCAGATTAAAAATGTTAATTACAATTGATGTCATTTTTTCTTTATGTGATCTTAAATTTAATCTTAATAATTAAATTCTTAATGTACAATTTTGGGATAGTTAGGGGTACTATAGCTAAACTATAATTAAATTAAATTATACAAATTACAAGACATTAGAATTAAATGCATGAATATGTTAAAAAATGCATAAACAAGCATCACATAATGAAAAAAAATTAATCAATTGAGCCAAATGTGATTAATTAATTAATTTGTATTCTCCAATAATGCCTAAGAATCATTTTACTAAAATTAGGTATAAAATAATTATAGTCATAACAAATTTTGACAATAAATTTATAAATATTGCCAAATATTAACATAGTCGACCAAAATTAATCAACTAAAAATTAGGTCAAACAAAATAGCATTCAGTTATTACTAATTTTCTGTACAAAATAAGTCTAAAATTATTTTGCTAAAAAATTGCTTATTCAAATAATTTCATTTAAAAGTAGTTAAATTCACCCTAAAGGTAAAAAAGTTTATATACAGGAAGACCTAAATAAAATTTATTTTATTTTAATTATATATATTTTTAATTGCAATGAGAACAACCCAATAAAATAAAAGCCCAATATAAAATAAAATAAAATAAACATGCTCGAGTCTAAAAGCTAAAGGCCCAAATAAATAGTCGATCTAGTACCCCTTTAAGGGAAATAGTGCGTTTTACTAAAGATGCAGCAAAACGATACATCATTTAAGAGGGTCTAAAATGTGGTATAATGAAAGTTGAAACAACCTATCGTTTACAGCCAATGCTTAAATGACTTCTCATTTAAGTCATCTTTAACCTTTAGTCAGGTCACATAACTTGACCCAACCAAGATATAGACCCAACACTTGACCTGGTCGTTTCTAATATTTCTAAGCTCCGTTTTGGATTATTCAAGAATATATTTTTATCAAAATTTCATGAGGATTGAGTTGTTAATATCAAAATGATAAAAAAATGACTCTATAAATCAAGCTAAATAAGTACAATAATGTAAGTTTAAGCTCGAAAAAACTTAGCAAGGCATATGCATTTCTTGCTTTGATACCAATTATTAGACTAAATAGACATACAAAATAACATTCAAGATATCCAAACTAAAAAAAATGGAATGAAATAATACCTCAAGCTATTACCTCTATGCTCTGTTTTGGTTGGAGATTCTGTGAGTATAAGATTGTAAAGGGTGCTTCCAAGCTCTAATTATCACTAGGTAATAATGTTATACTCAGAAGCTGTGTGTTAATCGAGTTTAGAGACCTTTATATTTGTAGCCAAAATTTTTAATGGTAATTTCCATCAAATTATCAATGAAAACACAAAGTTCAAGAAATGGGGTGTACACATTCTGAACCAATCCACTAAGTCCATAGTTTTTGAACCACAATAAGAGCCGTTGCAAGTGAATGTGGTTTGTTACCATGTTCAAACATGGAATGTGGTATGTTACCATGTTCAGACATACAACATCTTACACTTGCAGCTAAGCTTAGAAGGAATGTAAAAGGAATATGAGGTGTAGTAAATGCTTGCTCTATTTTTTGCTTCTCTGCATTTTCACTTTAGCTTCAATGCATTTACAATCTTCAATAACCAATTAGCCATTGTGAGAGGAGTCTTCATTCTTCTTTTTGATCCAACTTTTTGGAGCATATGAAATGTTTGCTAGATTTCAACTTTCTTTCGAGATGGAGTAGCTTTGATGTTAAAAGATTGTTCATCTTCTTGCTTTTTCATTGCAATGCTGGCCATGGTCTAGAGAAAGAGTGCCAAGCTTTCTTGTCTTCAGTAAATGCTCATTTAATGCATGTAGAATGAGCCTAACCATCAAGTATAATGCTTGATAAAATATGAAGTATTGCATATGTTTAGAGCTTTTGGCTAGGAAACATATTGAGCTTCAAAGAGAGAATTTGGATCTATTTGAGTCTTTTCTTTAAAAATTAGATCCGAAAACTTTTTACTTAATCCTTTCAATTTTAGTTTTTATTATCATCAAACAATTGGACTTTTGTGAGATTATTGGGCCTTTGTGAAACACTTTGACCAATAAATTCTAAGTCACATTACTTGTTAACAGGGTAAGTATAGTGTAGATGCACAATTCAAAGCTTGAGGAGCGCTTAATTGCACAGTTATGGAGGCATGTGGGAATGGTTCTTGACTGCATAGGATCCCTTTCCCTTTTGCCTTGCATATATATCATATCAACTATATATATTAAAACGAGAAACTTTTAGGTCCCAATCATAAAAAAATATACAAGTATGCCAAAGCTAATAAGTATAGATGTCTCATATGCTTACATATATAATTGATTACTTGTTTTTCATTTTTAACTTGTTTTTGCAGATCTTTATTAACTAAAGCATTACAGAACTAGAACTTGATTTCATGCAGCTGCCAATAGTGCCATGTACTGCTACTCTCCTTGTCTCAGCTTTCTAGCATGTAGTCCTAAGTAATAAGCTATTTAAAATTCATGTTCTTGCACGGTGGGAAAGTTGAACGCAGCAAAATAAGTTCTTTGAAAATTCATTAATATCTGCTTCAGAGAGCTATTTGTAGAGTTCTTGACATGCAACTCATTCTTGCTTTTGGAAGTGATAATGTGTCTTTGTAAAAAGAACTTGAAAAAGAAGAGGAAAACAAATGTCGAATAAGCTCAAGCTAAAGTATGAGCTAATTTCATCTGGCCAATGAAATAATGGCCTTGAACTGAAATCAGCACAATCCTATTACTTTAGCCAAAAAATTCTTGCTGAACTATAAAACATCCATATATATACTTCAATAAGAGAGTTCTGTTGTGTTTGACAGTGTCGCATATTAGTATTAGACATGATATGATCACTGGCTTTCTTATCATAGTTATTAGCAAGAAAAATGGTCTTCTATTTTGGGAGTTAGAAATGGAGTTTTACACTGTAATAAACTAACAATTAGTCACACAGCTGAACTTGCACAAACCATTAAGAAGTAGATAATAGGCATTAATGAAAATGATGTCAAATTTATCATTAACTTAGATCAAGTGGTTGACTAATTTTAATTTTGGTACATATCGAAGATGCAGAATTTGGTGCTTCAAAGAGTGATATCTGATAAAGTGATAACTATGTGCTATGTGTTTTTCCTATTGTATCACATTGGAGTGACAGTAAATTTTAACTATTATTGGTTTAGATTGATGATAATGACACGTCCAACAGCTAGTCTCATACATATAGAGATTGTTCCCACTTCACTTGATGATAGCGATTAACGTCATCTGAAACTCACAAACATTTCTATTAGTATATTTTCAATTATTTATATATCATCCACTAACTTCTTTTGTTTTATTTTTTAATTACCAATATAAAATCTCCAGCTTCACTTTTGAAAGAGGAGCTAAGCTCGAAAGACATATTGAGGACTCCCAACAGCTAAAAAAATGCTACTCAAAAAGTGGATTTCGTTTTACAAATATTAGAATTCTATAACTATTATTATGAACTTCTGGGTTGTCTTATTTAACATGTACAAAATAATATCATCGAAATAGAATGACGAACCATAAAATTAGATTCATGCAAATATCGCCTAAAAGTTTTAACTCCAAGTTGTACTGTTTCTGGACGCAAGTTCCATAGGTACATCAGTTCGATCCTTGTCTCATCCCTTTCTCTCTCCTCTTTATTTCTAAAGCCTTATTTCTCTTCTGTAATTAAAAAAAAAAAAAAAGATCATATGATTACATAGGTTAAAAAAACAGAACAGCTAGCCCGATCAAAAACTAAGTAAACGGGTTATGATTTTGGTTCATTTGTTCTTCAAAACCAATTAAAAAAATATTAGTGAATGACTGAATCAATTAAAAATTATTATTTTTTAATTTAGTTAAATAAGAGTTTTAACATTCTATGATTAAAATTTATAATGTTTAATAAATTCTACTCAATTGATATCATATAAATTACTTTAGTTATTAATTTTTGTATTTTAAAATATTATATATTTATTTTAAATATTATTTTACAATATATTAATTTAATTATAAAATATTATATACATATATATATATATATATATATCTAAATTTAAAAAACATTCGAATCATAGACTGCAAATTGCTTTTTATGATGATTTAATAATCAATCCAATTTCTAGAATATTGTATGATTGATATCAAGACCTTAAGACAAAATATATAATTAGAAGGAAGCTTAGATAATGCAAGCAAAAGGAAAGAAATGGTCTAAACGGTGCTATAATCCCTTAATTCTGCTCTTTCACACTGTAACAATGGTAAAGAAATCAAAATTATGTTTGGATATATGGAATGTCAAAAGCAACTCAGCATAGATATATACCGCAATTTTAAACCAGACAGGGATTGTTACCAAGGACTATGAAAACCCTCAATGTGGGAACGATATGGTCGGCCATAATTACAAGTTATAGGGATAGGGGCAAACATTAGGTGCCTCTTTGAGGTTGTAATCCTAGCCCATCACACTTCATGACCCTCTCAGTTCAGTTTCAGATAATCCCATCATCAATGAAATTATCTGTATTTTGTGCTTCTGTGGTCCATCCATTCTTAACTATCAGACTAGGAGTCCTTTATGTGGGGCACTAAAGATGGTAGAATTCTAGCCTAGGCTGGAGTTTTCTTCTTTACAGCTTTAGCTAAAAGGAAATAAGAAATTTAGCGTCTTTCTTGTTCCAGTTATACAGATGGGAACAAGTCTCTTATAATATATGTTTTTATTTTTCTGTAACATGTACTTGAAACCTCTTTTTTTTTTCCTGCAAATTTAGTCCAAAGGAATCTGTCAGTGAAACAGCAATGAAACAATTCAACACGCAATGGGCACTAAAAGGCCAATGAATCACATCCCTTAATTTTCTTTCATGAATTAACGAAGCTGTATCTCACTAAAATATGATAAAGCCGTGACAAAGTGGTTTCCACTTTAATTAGTCTGTCATTATCATTTGGTTTGCAAGAACCGTGTTTCATGATGCTGTGAAGATAATCTGGGTTATAGAATTGGCCTTTTATTCCCATATTGTTATCTAGCATCCGATATTTGGGAAAATTTTATAGTACTGCGTATGAGTACCATTAATCTCACTTTTGTTCCATTATACTCTAATTTTAGAGGTTCTAAATTTGAATCCCATTGAAATTGGGTGGGTTTCAAGTTAAAGGAGAACACTAGGCTATTTCTGTAATTGAAGGCTCCATTTGTTTTGTGGAAAAATAATATAATTTTTTTTTAAAAATAAATTAAAATGAAATTTTATAATTGTTTATTTTAAAAAAATTAATTATTTGATCCTTATAATTTATCTAAATTTTTAATTTGCGCCCTATATATATATTTTTTCAATTGACCTATAATTTTTAAACATTTAAGATTTGGTCTTTACCATGACTACAAATAAACGGAATATGATATAATCAAATGATATAGACCAAATCTTTAATGAGTATAGGAACTGATTTTTTTAAAAAATAAAAATTACGGGGATTAAATTAAAAATTTAGTTAAATTATAAGAACCAAATGGTTAATTTTTTCCTAAAAAAAATTTAAAACTTGTCTTCACAAAATATAAATTTATATTTCAAGCCGTTAAGAATATTGCAAGTCACATATATCAATAAAAGTGGCTTGACATACCCTAAAATATATGTTAATATTTTAAAATAAACTATTGAAGTAAATAACACCATTAATATCTTCTCACTCTCCCCTTATTTCAATAATAATCTATTTTTTAATTGGCATTTATTTTATTTAACTAATATATAATTTTGATATATATTAGTACTTGTAGTTTGGTATACACTAAAAGGCATGTTAGTTTTTTTAATTTATTTGATAATTTATTTTAAATTAAATTATAGTATTTTTTATATTTTAAAAATGATAAAAGGAAGTAGCGAGACTCTCATAATTTTTCTATTCTTTTATAATTTTTTTCTTAAAGAATTTAAAAGAAACTTAGATAGATCATTAAAAAATCTCTTCAAAAATTTTTTTTAGCAAAATAAATACGAAAGAATTATGTTGAATTTTTTTTTCACAAAACAAACAAAGTCAAAATAAAAAAAATAAGTGAAAATTTGGTCATAATGAAAAGATTATGGCGAAAGGAAGGGAGAAAAAAAAGGCAATACAGCATATGAAATACCTTTTTTTTTTTTCCTTCGATAATCAAGATATGCAAAACTATTATTGTCCCTTTTTATTATTTCAGCTTTAGTCAGCATTGTATTTTGAGTAGATTCCGATAAATTCTTGAGTTTTTGACTAAATTATATTTAATAATTTTTCTTTACAAAATTATACTCAACTCTCATAACTTTTTGATATATGTTACAAAAATTGTTTCTTTAAATTATTGTGTCAAAGAAATTAATTTTATTGTTTGCATAATATCGGACCATGATGTTATTCTTAACATGACGGCAAAAATAAGTAAATTGATGTTAAGGTCCAACATAAAAATAATTTTATTTTTTATATCATATTAAAAATGATTAAATAATTTTATTTTTGGAGAAAATATATAATTTGTAGAAACTTAACTTAATTAACAAAAAATAAAGTGAGGGGAGAGTCCAGTGTAAATTTTAAAATAAAGGATATATTAAGTATAGTTTAACCAAACTTTAGGGAGATTGCAGTAATTTATTCTCATTTCTTTTCAATTCTTTTGTTTTTGGGACAGGTTTTACTATTAATCTTAACACTAATTAACCGGACACCGAAAAGCCCATATGCTAAACTTGCGGGGTCCCCCGTCCAATATTTAATTATGGGCTTTATCTTTTAATTGGGCTGCTACGTTGGTTAATTCGTATATACAAAGCAAACTTAAATGTCACTAAACCAATTTACTTAACATTTTTTTAAATTAGTGATTTAATTTTAAAAAAGTTATAGTAATCTTAATTTGGTTCTTCAAAGATAGAATTTTTTATTTTCGCCTTTCAAAGATTTTTTTCTAATCAAAATGATCTTTTTATTAGATAAAATTTATAGTTATTTAATAGATTTATTGGTGTAGCATAAACAAGGGTTGTATATCTGGTACCTCACAATCTAGACTTGCCACGTGACATTTTCTCCCGAAATAGCATTATTTAGGCAAATTTCACAAAGTCAAGTAACCGTTAAAACAAAGCCATATAGGAGAAAATGTGAGCTAAGCAAGTCTAAGTTATAGGTTAACTGTTACATGAGTTTTGTTTATTTTACAACAAGTTTACTAAGTGATTGTGAGTTTTTCCTAATAGAGTGACCATTTTGATTGGTAAAACAGAATATTTGGAGAATAAATTGAAAGGTTATTTTTTAAGGACCAAACTAAAAAAAGTGTGATCTTTCATAGAATAAATAATTAATTTACTCTAAAATATATAAGAAATAGATAGATTGCTTATATGAAAAGAAAACATATGATATTATTTCAAATTTTTAAGAAACAAAGCCTGAAGTGAAATTATAAATGACAAGTTGACCTAATAGTTGGGAAGTTCTATCCTTTAGTTTAAAACTTGGGACCAATAATCTTAGAAAATTTATTCTCCTAAATCAATTTTATTCTCCTAAATCAATTGTCAATGAGTATGTGCTCTTAAGACCTCTCAGTGAATGAACTTAGTCTCAATTGACGCATATTGACCTAAAAATATGCCTGCTATATAAGCAAAAAAAGCGTACCCAAAAAAAAAAAAACTTGAAACAAACAATATTTGCCTAATTAATCATTTTTCACAACAATGTATTATATAAGTGATAATGGATGATTCTACGATGCAACATGTTGCATGCATACAGTTGCTTACATTTGACATTATTTCAAATTTTGAAGAAACAAAGCCTGAAATGTAATTATCACAAGTTGATCTAATAGTTAGGAAGTTCTATCTTTGGCTATTCGAGTTTAAAATTTGGGGCCAACAATCCAAGAAAATTTATTCTCCTAAATCAATTGTCGATGTGCATGTGCCCTTAAGACCTCTCAGTACATGGACTTAGTCTCAATTGACGCAAATTGACCCAAAAATATGCTTGCTGCACCAAAAAAAAAAAGGAGAAAAATCCTAAAATGAACAATATTTGCCTAATTAATCATCTTTCACAATAATGTACTATATAAGTAATAATGGATGATTCTACGATGCAACTTCTTGCATGCATACATTTGCTTACAAAGCATAATCCTATAAGTTTAACTAATCCAACGGTACTAAATAATAGAAGGGAAACCTGCTGAACTAGTTAACAAGGTAATTTGGGATAAATTGATTTTTAACCTCATAATTTATTAGAATTGCATAATAACCCTAAATGAAGAATGGAAAAAATTGTAGACATACAGCTTACATACTAAGTAAAAGTCCTTTCCTTTGATAATTTGATTAATTTCAACAATTTGACAATAGGTAAATGGTGGAAAAATTTTGTCGTCTTTGACTTGAAAAAGTGATGCCTTATTGAAATTGGAATTGCACATTTCCATTGTTTCCTTGAGGTCGATATGTTGCGCTTCTAATGTGAAATCGAAATTAGTATAACTTCTCCAAAACTTAGAAAAGAAATAAAACACAAATTTTCTTCCACGCCCACATCATCTTTGCATATATTGAAGTAAGAATATCCATAAATCTAACATACTGTAAGCCTGATTACTATAACGAAAAGGCGTTTGAGATTGTTTCCAACTTTCCGTCCATCCGAAAGGGGTATCTGTTCAAAACAATAAATATAACAATAGCCTATGACATCGATAGTTGACTATTGTTAAAAATTTTAAATTTTTTCTTATTTATTTAGCATCTAATCAATTGTATTAGCTCCAGGAGAGTTTAAGAAAGAGGTGAATTGGACACTTAATAAATATACTTCAAACTTAAAAGTTTCATTGAAAAACTTCAGATTCTTACAAAGTTGTTTAAAGCTTAGATCCTAAAAAAATGTGTGATTCTTCAAAATAGAGTTGTAAGAATGAACAGAATAAGCAATATAATCTTTTTTCTAATCTTCAGTCAAAATTCAGAGCTTGCAAAGATTGAAAATGTAAAAGTGCAAGGTATTGAGAGATTCATTTCACAAGATTTATAGTGTTTTAAATTATAATAGTCGGTATACTCACTCCTCAAATACGAAACAAAGGAAATTTCTATATGAGGGTACGTTAAAATTTTTAAATAAGGGATCAAATTGGATAGAAAGCAAGTCATTGTGGATATAGAGAATCACTAGAAAGCAAATGTGCCCTAATGAGTATCGTTGCATATTTTAATTTTGAAACTATCAATAGCTTATTATTAATAACTTCAACCAAAAAAAAAAAATTAAATAGGTTCAGTGAAATTGAGTCATGTCCCTTTGTGATAAGATACAATTAAGAAACAGTTCGGGAAACGGTTTACATATACTATGGCGATTAGATAATTTATGTAAATATGACAAAACAGTGATGCTAATAGTATAAATATAAAAAAAAATAGTTGTTCAAAGTTCAAAAAACTGTTGACTACTCAAATATGCCCCATGTCAACATAAACTACAAAATCATATATATATATATATATATATATATATATATATATATATATAGAGTAACATGCATACAACAAAAAGTGCAACTTGTATCACGGACTCCCCCAATATATATAAAACAGGATTATGCACTCTTTAAGCGCAGGAACCACTTTGGTGAGTAGAACCTAAACAAGTTGTAGGCAGAGAGAGAGGATATGAGAGCCAATAGGATGAAAGCCACGTAGCCGCATAGCACAGCACCTCCAATTTGGTTGCAGAATCTGGTGAACTTGTTGCATACCTTCATCCATTCAAGGGCTTTTGACCCACCTAGTGCAAGTGCCGACCCTTCAACTGTTGCTGAGTTTGCAGCCAATGTCATGTACATTGCCATCTGTTTATAAGTTTCTAAGTTAGTTTTTTTTAAATGAAAATGTGAAAGGAAAAACAAATTACACGTAATTTTTTAAATATTTTTATTATATTTTTTAAGTAAAATATGACAATTATATAGTTTTTAATTAATAACTTGACAAGTTTGTATGGCTATTTGTTGATAAATATATGGCTTCTACAACTTAATATTACACAATTAGATTTTAAAAATTTTTTTTTTTTGCATATGTTATTTGGAGAACCTGATAATAAACATCTAAGAAATTGTATCTTAGCATAGTCCATATGAAAATTTATGGCTACAAGCTTTAGATAAAATTCATTAGAGCCTATTAAGTCTTATAAAAATATAACCAGTGAATAAAGTTAGCTATTCTGAAGAATTAATTATATATGTGATATTAAATTAAAAAATTATCTACTTATTAAGTTTTTATTAAAAAAAATATGATAATACTAACTCAAAAATTGTAATTAAATTTTAATCAAATATTACATGTGGTGTGATCTAGAGGAAGAAAAAATAGACCTGCTTTGCTTAATAATTTTTTAAAGATAATATATGAAAGTGCTCTTTTATTTCCATAATAAAATAACAAAAATAAAATATTAAAGATAAAGTGCCAATTTTGAATTAAAGCCATTTTACACAAAAATATTCAGTTTTTTTTTTAACTTGTAATAGTGGCAATGTATATTCATGATAATAATAATAAAATCTAAAGAGAGAAAAGGAATTCATTTTGTCCATGATGAATTGAAAAAAAAAAAAAAAGAACCAGATTTTCCATGAAACATTTCTTAAGATTAAAGATGTGGCAGTCAACAAATTTAATCATTGATTGTGTAATTTATTATATAAGTGGTTGGCCATCACATTGATTTCTGAAGGAAACAACACTACCACTCACTGCAATCTCTTGCTATACATGATTAAGGGAAAATTACAATTTAAGACCTAAAGTTAAAAATATTTTATATTAAAAAATTTAAAAAATTAATATTATTCTAATGGATTTTGAAATAAAAAATTTTAACTTAAAATCTTAAATTATAATTTTTTTCATATGAGTATATGCAAAATGTATAGCCCCTCATTGCTACTAATTTAAGGGAAGCAACGTATTCCATATGTTAGTACTAAATTAGGTGTCTTTTAGTGACTGGGAAATGCAAATAATTTATGGCTCGTTTTTTTGGTAAATATTAATAACAATTTTTTATTACGTTGATAATAGCTCGAGAAATGCTAGTAACCAGAATATCTATAATTAATTACTAATTTTTTTTCATCTGAGACAATTACTAATATTTTGAGTAGCCACTTATGAGTATTATGAGAAGTTGTTACTAGCTAGTTGCATTTTTAATGTGCGAATAATTATGCATTACTATTATTATTATTAGTTAGTTAGTTATCAATAACTAAATGTTATTAGCACATCTTAAGAGTCATTAACAGCATGGTGGGAAGCTGTTATTGTGTATTGATACACTTAAAAATGCCCCCATAAAATCTATATAATTTATATATGTCTTAAATTCAAATCTTTTTGAAAAAAAACCTAACTCGTATTGTCTATAAAATTTTAATTTTTTTAACCAAAAAAAAGTTCAATTTACATACATGGCTTAATATATACATCAAAGCGTTCAGAATGCAAAGACCTTGGTATTGTAAAATTTAAAAGGACAGACTCTGCAAGTTGTAAGGTTTTATATGTTCTGGTTATCAAATTTTTTTAATAAAAATATAAGATGCATGAAATTTTCTTAAAAAAATTAATCATGAGATGCTAAACTGTAAAAATTAAATATTTATTGTGTTTTTATAAAAGGATTTAATAATAAAAATATAAAGACATTGCCTATAATTAGGTATTCTCCAAACTTGAAAACTGACCGAAAATAAGTAATTACCTGATCCAACAGAAGACAAACCCAAGCCATGTATATAGAATTGAACCCTCTGGAGTTTCCTCCAAAACAAGCTAAGACACAGTGTCTGCATAATTGGAGCAAATTATAACCAGCAACTGCAGAAGTGATGTACACCAAGATCCTGCAAAAAAATAATTAGCAGTTCCTAGCTCTGAGGTTAACGCTTTCTTAATTATAAAGCCACAAGAGCTAGAGAACAAACAAAATTAGATAAATAGATCAAAGGAAGAAAGCTCTTACTTGAGAGCATCCATGTCTGTATAAGTCGCCTTTTTCTCAATAGTTAATATAATAACCTTTGTTTGAGTATCAAAAGCAACCAAACAAGCTGTTAATACCAATACCAGGATGACAGAAACTCGTAAACAAACTTCCCCTCTTGCTATTCCCGACGCCATCTCCATCGATCTGAATAACCCTAGTCAGTTTCCTTCATTTAAGTTCCATTTATGTAAATGAAGAGGGTGCATTAAAGTTGCTAAAATGGTGACTGGACTCTGTTGTTAACGTACGGAGAAATTAATAATCCCAACAGTTACCAAACCTCTTTATTGTTATCTATATTTTATTAATATCACAAACAGCTATCATGAAATTTTCAATTCTTATATTGTGATAATAAAGCTTTTTGTTTGTAAATGTAATAGGAAGAAAAAGGTTTGAAACTCAAGGATTTGATAAAATAAAAAAATATTCATATAAATTTAGAGTGCAATTTTTAGATGTTATTTAGTATCAGGTTTTCACAAAATAAGACAAGTTAATTATATAATATAATATTGATTTTTTTTTTTGTTTAAAAAGCCTTTAAATATAGCTCCAAGCTTGTCTCCCTTCGTATCATGCAGATTCCCCACATAACTACTTGTATTAATCGAGTTTATAAATAACTGGAAAATTTAACTTTGGTTCCTATAATTTTTTTGAATTTTTAATTTGATTCCAATAATTTTTTTTTTTCGAAATTGACCTTTATATTTTCTAACATTTAAGATTTTGGGTCTGCTGTCAACCACAAATTAACAAATGGAGTTATGACAGAATTAAATAGTAAGGATTAAATCTTAAATGTTTGGAGAGTATAGGGTTTGATTTAAAAAAATTACAAATTATAATTAAAAATTTAGATAAGCTATAGAAACCAAATTATTAAGTTTTACTAAATAAAAATATTAATATAAAATTATAATAATAAGAGAATTAATATACAAGTGAGAGAATCTCTCTACAATTCCTTCTATGATTTTTAAAATATAAAAATACTATAATTTAATTTTTGGAAAAAAATTATTTACAAACAAATAAAAAAATTAACATGCATTTTAATGTATGCCAAATCCCTAGTACTTATATATATATATATAGTTTTGGGACGCATTTGTGTTCAATTTCAAAATTATATATTAGTAAAATAAATAAAATAAACTAAATAATTATCAACTAATAAATAGGTCATTCTCGAAATAAGAAATGGTGAGAAGTTATATAACTTCCTATTAAATACTTTTATTTTTTAAATATATATTAAAATATTAATTATTAATGATATTATTTATTTGAATAATTTATTTAAAAATATTAACATAAGTCAGGCCACTAGTATTGACATATGTGACTTGTTATACTCTTAGGTGCTTGAATCATAAATTTATATTTTGTAAAGGCAAGTTTTAAGCATTCGGTGGAAAAAGTAATTGTTTCACCCCTATACTTTACCCAAACTTTCAATTTAGTCCCTATAATTTGTATTTTTTAAAAATTGGTCTCTATACTTTCCAAAAATTTAAAATTTGATTGTTTGGTCTTATTATAACTATATTTGTTTGTAACTATTGGTATGGACCAAATCTTAAACGTTTGAAAAATATAAAGATTACTTAAAAAAATAAAAAAGAAACTAAATTAAAATTTTAAGTAGATTATAAGGACTAAATAATTAATTTTTCTTAAATAATTTGTTGCTACATTTTAATATATGACCATGATTATGATGTCTCCTTATATATTTGGTAAACTTATCAAAATACACAGAATTTTTTAATTAAAAAAATCTAATTATTTTTCAATAACAGAATTTGAAGCTATAATTTTGAAATTGAAACAAGAAAGATTAACCTTTTTTTCCTTTTTGGTGAATAGAAGGGGGCAAAGCCCAAGATGTCAACCCGTACGAAGCATACAAACTCCTTGGATGTCAGCTTATAGGCAGCTGCTGCATCCACTGGGAGGATGGGAAAAAAGCATGTAAACCAAGAGGCAGAGAGTGAGAGAAATTAGCTATCCAATCCGCACTTCTGTTAGCCTCATATAGATACGAGAGATATCAACCTTCTAGTGCCTATTCAGCATATCACGAATCTCAGAACTCAGCGAAAAGGAGGGGAGTTGAGGAGAGCAAGGTCCATGTATCAGGTTAATGGCGGCGACTTTCGAATCTGCATGAAGAGAAATTTTCCTCAGCCCTCGTTCACAAACTTGTTGATACCCCACAACTAAGCCATAGTGATAGAATAGAACAGACCCCAAGCTTGCATGGTAAAGCATCCACCCACCTTCCAGAACCATCACGAATCAAACCACCGCAGGATGCAAGTTGTGTAATAAACATGATGAAAATCATCAGCTAAGAATAAGTATTATAGTAATAAATAGAAAATAATACATCAAATCTGGATTATCTTCACATCAACTTGTTCAATATTTAGAACGTTCGTTAGAATAAAATTTTAAAAGCATTAAATTAATATAAAAGATTATATTCTTTAAATTATTTCAAAATAAAATTTAATTTCAGTTCGAATGAGTCAAATCCAGTTCATATTTTTAAAAACCAGTCTCAAAACAGGAGTAAATATCTTTGTTAACTTTGAAAATAAATAAAAATATATTCCTTCAATTATTACTTAAAATTTAAATTTTTTTGTGCCTTTTCTTCATTAATTCCATTAGTTGAAATGTCACAACAATAGACTCTATTATCATTAATACAATGATTCCAATTGAATGCAGATGTGTTATATATGGTCAATGAAAGAGTTTGATATGTCGTAGCAATCCAAGAAGAACAGTACATAACATCAATACCCCAGGGCACTTCCTCAGGATCGGATGCGACTTGGTTTCTCTCACTTTCATGTGAGAGCCATCAAACTTGTTTTTACTTTCTACAAACGAAGAGGACTATTTGTAATTGCCTTTCTGGATATTACAGACACCAATTACTGAAATGAACGTTGTTATTAGGACAGCTCTAATCTACTTAAATGCAGAAAGTGTATTCCTCACTTTTTGATGGAAATTTCAAAATCAGATTAATAGATCAAACTTTGCTTACAAGCCTTAAGATTTCAAAACGGATTTTTTTTTAACAACTCCGTGTTGCTCAACAGAAAAATTACACAATTAAGAACAAAACTAACAACAAAATGGACAGTCCCCCTTTTTTTGGGGGGGGGGGGGGGGGGGGGGGGGGGGCGGGCGGATTGCCATGCTGCTCCAAGAGAGCAACAAAAAATTCAGATTGTTGAGGTTCAAGTTTAACTTACCAGTGCCGAGCAAATTTTTGCACCCGAAGGAGTCACTCTTTGTTGGAAATTTAAAGTAATAGGCTATTTAAATAAAATTAAAAAAAATATATAGAGAAATTAATATTTTACTACTTTACTTTATTCCACAATTGAGGCTGCCTATTTATAGGCTTACAAATAACAAAAAAGTAAAAATAAACGATAACTAAAAATAGAAAATCATGGAAACAAACTACTACTTAATTTAATTTAAAATTAGATAAAGTTTCAAATTTTTAGCTAACTAACTAACTAAAAAGATTAATTATAACAATTTTGAATCATATCTCCAACATTCCCCCTTAATTCAAAATTGCAAAATTTCAAATTTTATGAAACACTTCTCTCCACATCTTCAAATTTGTGAAGCACTTCTCTTCACTTTGTGATGCACTTCTCATCATCTTGTTGATGCACTTTCTCACTAACTTTCAATTGTTGGAGCACTTCTTACCAACTTTCAAAAAAGAGTTTCCTCTTCAACTATCTACACCATATTTTGCTTTATCTTCCTTTAGCATATTCCAAACTTCATTTGTTATTTCACAAGTCATAATTCTTGTGAAAACTGATTCTGAAACAGCAGAATGAATTAAAGATAAAGCTCTTAAAGCTTTTGCTTCTTCTTTTTCATGAGCCCTAATTTGATTGAGAGTTGGATTGCTTCCCAAAGGAATTATTTCTCTTTCATCTTGAACCCATTGCCATAAGCCAAGACCTCTTAGATGAGCTTTCATCTTGACAGCCCATACTTGATAATTTTTGCCATTGAAAATTTAAGGTGAGAGAGCCGATGTATTACTAGAACCCATGAGAGTCAGTCATTCACAAGTCTTTTAAGATCCATGAGAGCTCTGATACCATGTTCAAAATTTAAAGTAGTAGGCTATTTAAATAAAATTAAAAAAATATGTAAAGAAATTAATATCCTACTATTTCACTTTATTCCACAATTGAGACTGTCTATTTATAGGTTTACAAATAACAAAAATATAAAAATAAACGATAACTAAAAGTAAAAAATAATGGAAACAAACTACTACTTAATTTAATTTAAAATTAGATAAAGTTTCAAATTTTTAGCTAACTAACTAACTAAAAAGATTAATTATAACAATTTTGAATCATATCTCCAACACTCTTCACCACCAACTAGCCTTCAAACTTCAAAATCATTCAGTTGACCTTGAGGATTCAGTCTCCTCAAATGCTTTGCTTGTTGTAGCCGTTTGAGAGGGGACTCCATCCGTCATTCAGATCCCAGGATGAATCCCCAAGGGTGATCTTAAAATCCAATAGTTGTTTACAAATGTTTTAAATAAAAGTGATAATTTTTTGTTACCCATCATTCATAGTATTATGGAACAATTCCTTTTAATTTATTAAAGATGACAGCGGATTGCTAAGTCTTTTTAGACATGGTTGTGATTGATTTTAAATCATTTCCACTTATTTATTTGGATTGGAGGAATGTTCTACAAGATTACAGAAATCACGTATATAACAATGTTATTCAAGTAATAACATATTTAATATTTATTTCTCTTAGCACATTGAGTTCATATCTTTACTAACTATTGTATTTTATCTTGTAGACTAAATTTATAATTGATGACATACACAAGAGATATATTTTACAATCATGGAGAGTAAAGTGGAGACATGCATGTTATGAATTATATAAAAATAATGGAATTCACACTAAAGAGTACTAATTGAAGATGTCCGAGATAACATAGATAGGGATTATTGGGATCATTTTAGTGAGAAGTCTCAAGTAATTATATTTATTTTTTAAGATGTACTAATTCTTGAATGATAAATATTTTAATATGTACTAATTACATTTAATATTTTTCTTAATAACTAAAAAATTGTAGTGATAAATAAACAAAATATAGAAATATGTTAACCATACCACATAAAAGTGGTTCAACAAGCTTTAAATGAAAAAAAGTTGAAATAGTAAGTTCATTTTAGTAAACAAATTATTTAAATTATAAGTCATTTGAATTTTAAATGTAATTTGAGATTGTCATATATGTCTTCAAATTTGCAAGAAGTTGAGTGTGGAAGTCTAGTGACACAAGAAGACATGTAGATTGTAGTCCATAAATATGATGATAAATTTTACGTTAATGATGAAGCTAAAGCTATCTATGTAAGTGTTTTAATGATATGGGTGTTGACTTTTGATTTTGTTGAAAGTCTTTATTTTTCAATTGATTTATTATACTCTATTCGAATTTGTAGGAACAAATTAGAATGTTTCAAGTTGAGGACTCCCTTTCTCAAGAAATTTTGAATGATGGTTTATTGGCCCGAGCCTTAAGAAGCAAAGAGCACTGTAGTAGAGCTCAAGGTTTGAGATTTGGTATTTGCCTATTCTAAGTGTTCTAATGTTAGGTTCATGAGAGTTTATCTAGATCTTCTTACGTAGATTTACAAAATGTAGTTACTTAACTTAAAGCACAAATGGCTAAAAGAAATGATGACAATGACAACAACAAGCAAAGGCCGAAAATGTTGCAATAGTTGAGCGACAACAACAAATAAAAGCAACTATAACTTTCATACTCTAAAATTTTCAAGGAATATTGCCACTAGTGCTTGTAGCTTATAAGCCTAAGGGATAATTTCCCAAATTTATATTATAGTTGCAGCCATACAAATGAATTTTGACTAATAATATTTTGTTTTAAATTTTAGAGACTAAGTAATCAAGACAACAAACATCAACATACTAACAATAGTCATTTCCCATAAGATTAGACATATGGGTTAGATAAACATTATAGTTACGTTACTTGTTTGTAGATTAATGGAACATGAATGTATTTTTAATTTTAATAATATTATGGTTGTTATTAAAAGTTAGTTCTTGTTGTTAGATATGCTGTTAAAAATTGTTATTAGAAATTAATTACTAGACATATTAGTTAAAATTTATTGTTACAAATTTGTAACAAATTGGCTACCACATTTTATGATTTTGGAAGTAGGCCATTGCTTGTCTTAGCCATAGTTAAGATAAATCGTGACTGAGACAGTCTTAACTATGGTTCAAACTAAAAGTGGCTAAGGCAAGGCTTTCCCATGGTTAAGTGAATCATGGCTAAAACATTCTTAGCCATGATAAAAACTAAATGTGGCTAAGATAGGTAGGCTATAATCGTGGCTAAGTTTATCCTAGCCACAATATATTCAACAAGAGGCATTTGTGGGAAGAAATTTAAATTTCTTCACTACTTTTGTTCTGTTTCTTACATGTATATAAGCAAAAGCTTTACAACTTAAGCAAGCAACATTAAATACTTAATTATTCTTCTAAAAACTAGAAAACAACTTTAATCATTACAACTTTACAAAGTATAGTCCTCAAATAGAAAAGCATATGCTAATATTGCTTAAAATAACAAAACATTATTTGGCTTCAAGCATTAGCTTTGCATTAATGACCAAAATAAGCTTTTCATTTGCTACTGATGTAGTAAGGATGATACTAACTTTTTAAAATATAATAAAATTTTCAACATTTGGAGTTTTACTTCATTATAATTGTATTGCATTTGGAGTTGAGTCAACTTCACTTAGAGTTTATTGGGTTGTATTTGAAGTTAATTTCAACACTCCTCCTTAACTTCAAAATAGCAAATTCAACACCTTCTTCTTCTTTTTTTCTTTAAGGCTTGGGTGAAAATGTCATTAGGTGGAATTGTTCTTTGTACAACAAAATCTTTGTAAAAATCATATTTTTTAAAAGTTGGATCTTCAACAATTTCTTGCTTGGTGGAGGCTTTTGTCATCTTCCTCCAATTTGAGTTGCTTCTACCATCAACCTTCACACTTTTATTCATAAAAAATTGATGTGCGACTGGCAAAGTTACCTTATTTGTAAGAAATGATGATCTGTTCGTCCTTTTTGGCTAATAAACTACACTCAAATGAGCAGTCATTCACAAAAGTTATCTCAGTCACCAATCTATTTTCATGAACTGATTTCAAATTTTTATCTTTTACATTAATATAAGCATTAATCACCTCATTTTTCAATTTAACAGGAAAAACTTCTATTATTCGTTTTAATTAAAAAAAACCTTGTACTAGTAGGATAAAAAATTTCATAAATCTTATTTTTAAATATCAAGATGAATTTTTCATCAATAAGTTATCCAACATTTAAAAATTTTTTACTTATCTCAAGTACAAACAAAACATCATTTATAAGTTTTGTACTTGGGGATGTTTGGACAACCACTGCACCTTTTCCTTCAACATTCACAAGTCTATTATCTCTAAGTTTGACTTTGGATGGGTAACCTTTGTCCAAGGTTTTGAAAATTTTCAAGTTTGCTATCATATAATGTGTGCATCCACTATCAATAAACTACACATCATAATTTTGAGCTTTCTTGCTACATTCTTCAATGACAGTGACTTCATCTTCTTCACTATCATTAGTTACTTGTGCATATTGGGCTTGAGCTAATTTTGATTTACTTTGCTCACTTTGTAAGTGTGCCCAAACCGATCACAAGTTATACATTGTACTTTAAGTCTCTAAGAACAATAGTTTTTAGTATGATTTGTCCTTTTGCAATAAGGATAAAATGGAAACTTATGCTTTTTCAATTTTCTTATTTTGTTCTACTACTCCTTCTTGCCCTCACTTCTTCTCCTATTGTTTTCTGTCTTAGATCTACCTTCGCCTTTTGGCCTTGGCTTTTGAGAAGTTATTAATGTTGCCTTAATAGCACTCTCCTCTTCTTGGAAAGCTTTTTTTAAGCTCTAGTACTTGTAAGGCATTTCCAAGTTCTGTTATGGTAAGCTGTGACATATTACAAGTGTTTTCAAATAAAGAGAGTTTGGCTTCAAATCTCTCAAGGAGTGTCACTATCACTTTCTCCATAATCCTCTTCTCTTCCATATCTTCCCTAAGAAATCTAACTTGATTCACAATGGCCATTATTTTGTCAAACTCCCATAATCCCATGGATCAAATGATTTGAGGTACATCTTTATCTTGACAACCCACATTTGGTAGTTTTGACCTTTGAAAATGAGTGGAGGATGTCCTGAAGGATTGGATGAGGCCATGACAGAGGATTCAAGTGTTTAAAGGGCAAGTTTGGTGAGTGTTCTTCCTGGCTTTCACTTACACACAGTCTCTTCAAAAGATTGTGTAAGGCTCTCATACCATTTGTTGGAGTTTTGCAACAATTTTTTTGCAGTAGGAAGATAAGGAACTAAAAGGGAATGGAGGAGCAATACAGCATATTCAGAAAAAGGCATTTGAAGGAAGAAATTCAAATTTCTTTGCTGCTTTTGGTTTGTTTTTTGCACCTATATATAAGTAAAAATTTTACAACTTAAGCAAGCAACATTAAATGCTTAACCATTTTCTTTAAAATTAGAAAATAACCTTAATCATTACAACTTTACAGAAGCACAATTCTAACATAGAAAAGCATGTACTGGCATTGCTTGAAGTAAAAGGAAAATTATCTAAAAAAAAATTATCTAACACACCATGCTTCTTTACATCGGGCATGAACTTTGCATTAATGACAAAAATCAACTTTTAACCTGCTATTGAGGCAAAAAGGCTGACATTGTCCTTCCATAATAAAATAAAATTTTCAGTATTTACAGTTTATTCCATTGCAATTGTATTACATTTGGAGTTAATTCCACTATACTTGGAATTCGTTGGGCTGAATTTGGAGTTAACTCAACGGATTTTATCTAGAAAGAATTTGCTTATATGTTTGATTGTATCCTGTGAATTTACCGGACTGGTTTATTTTCAAAGACAAAATTATTTCTCGGTTTCCAAATAAACTAGCAAATAGACATTATACGAGCTGGCTGCTGTCTACTTAACATTTAAATCAAATGTGCATGTCTCTTGTCATTTGTCTAGTCGAGGGACATTGTTAAAATAGATGCTATGTAGATTTAGGTTCCTCTTCACGTAAGGGCTTCTCAGTTTTTCTACCTATACACTAGAAATATCTCCATAGAAAACTTCTAAGCCTATGTTTATTCGCTTAGATAAACTAACCTCAATTGGATTAAAAAAGAAGGAGGAGAAGCTAACGCCACCAATCCCTCAAAAAAGGGTTTTCAGTTGACTGAGATAGTTGAAATCACTAATAATTTGATTGGATAAATCAAAGAAGACATTTTCATCTTAGAACTTTTAAAAGGAGAGGAAGTTAATCACTTTATTTTTAGCATGAAGATATTCCTTTTCCTAATCGGAATCCAAAAGGAGAGATAGTTTATTCTTACTTCAGATACTATTTGGCATCCACAGTGAAGGGAGATAGAAAAAGGCATTCCTTCAACCTTGAAGAATAAGCTGAAAATGATAGTGTAGATATATATGAAAAGCACAAGCATCATTAGCCACAGAATAGGAGCTCCGCTTAGGAAAAGCACATACGTGAAAAGAAAAAGCACAAACATCATTAGAGGCAGAATATAAAATTTCTTCGCCAAACCAAACATCAGAATGTTTACTTTGGAAATAACATTTATGGCTAAAAGACCTAACAAAATCAGCCTTAAAAAAAGATCGACCTAATAAAAAAGCCACTAGGTGTTGTCTAATGCTAAGGGGTGTGGGGTAGTTGGTAATAGGTCTTAAGTTTAAAACTCTTGTTCCATCATGTACCAAAAAATACAACAAAGACCTAAGAAAAGATAGAAGGCAACTTACGCCCCCTAACTTATTACTACGTCACCCAAGGTAATTGATTAGTAACTTCTTGCTAACAACTCATTAGTTGCGTGTAAAACTTTTTTCCCACCTTCTTATAGGCATAATCTTTATGTGAAATAGTTAAAACCTGAATATGAAGAGATCTAAATGAGAAATTTGAAAATTCTGGAAGTTGCACTTTGGGGGCCCTCATTGTATTGATGAAATAGTTGCAGTGACAACAATGATCCTCCATCCACCTGGCATTGAAATCTGTCCATATGGAATGTCTTGGGGTCACTAATGGGACACACGCCATCTTTTCTGACGAACCTAGCAACGTTCTCAGGAACACTATTATATGAATTTTCAATGGTGTTCTGTTCTAGAAGTTGCGACAGTGTTGTAGAGTTTAGCACAATATCCATAATAGTGAATCTCTGATTATTTTGCTGTATGGAGTCTTTCTCAGCAACACCATCATACTATGATGGTGTTCTGTTCTGGTGGCTGTGAGAACATTGCAGAGTACTAGAGTATTCCTCTTAGAGCAAAATTATTTATCATGTCGTCAGGGTGTAAAAGATAGATGAACGCAGTGAACTAATGACACACACTAAGTGATAATTAAATTAAAAAAGGAAGTATTCATTTTTTAGTGGACCATTTCTTCTTCTTTTTTTCCCGATTTTCTGGAGATTTTATCACCGGTATCAGTTGTATTTTATGAGAAGTGAAGACTTTTCTGTTTCAGAGATAGGTGATGCCTTCTAAGAGGAAAATTTATCCATCATATATTTTGCACAGAACACCAAGCTGCAAAAGATATATGAACATAGTAAACTATTGAGACACAAATACAAGAAAGTGTTGGAGAATATGTGTGTGTGTGTGTGTGTCAAAAGGGAAAGAGAAAAAGAGGAGTCCCACATTGCTCAAACAAGTGAAGGCCAAAGGGTATAAATATTAACATGTGATTATGAAAGAGCAAAATGGGCCTAGGAGGAAAATGGGCTCACGCGCACAAAAAGTTGGGCCAACATAGTTGAGCACAGTTCAAATTCGGCGATTTGCCCCCCCTGCGCGTAAAAATATACGCGGTGTTGGACAATTTTTACTATTGCCAGAATTTATTTTTAAAAATTAAATATTTTCAAATAGCCTTCCAGAAAATTAACAATCTTGAGAGATATGGAGTCACAAAACAATGCTCTGCTTCCGATGGCCCTACCGGTGCTAGTCTTGGTCCTACATCCTGTGTTCCATTCACACTACTCCGATGCCACTGTCTAGGCCACCACCAGATATTTCAAAACTTGAAATGTTCGATGGCAAAAACTTTTTTACTCAATCCTTGACCTATATGGAGTTGCTGTTGCACTCACACAATCTGAACCTTCATTAGATATTGACCAAAATTAAAGGATTGCTTGAGAATATGCCAACAAGGTATGCAGAAATACCATCATTAACACTTTGTCTAATGATCTGTTCAATGTTTACTATGTGTACAAGGAAGCAAGTAAAATCTGAGAATCGTTAATTGCCAAATATACTGCTGAGGACGTTGGGAAGCAAAAGTTTGTTGTTGGAAATTACTATAGATGGGAGATGACCGAGGACAAGGATATTAAGCTGCAAATTAACGAGTACCGTAAGCTGCTAAAAGAGTTTAGGGCAGAATAAATTAACTTACCTGCCGAGTTTGTTGCTGGAATTCTGATTGAGAAGCTGTCTGAATCATGGAAGGACTACAAATAACAACTGAAACACAAACAAAAGCAATTGCCATTGTCAGACCTAATCACTCACATCATAATCGAGGACACAAATCGAAAAGAGATGCAAGCTGCAAAAGGCAAGGAGATGACCTCAAAAGCAAATTTGGTGGAGACAAAGCAGTATGCCAAGAGGTATGACTCTAAAACAAAACCTGACTACAAGCTCAAGAGTTCTAACCCCAAATTCAAAAAGAAAGGGAGTTGCTTTGTTTGTGGAAAACCAGGCCATCATGCTGCTCAATGCAGGAAGAGGGCTAGAAATAACAATCCTCCTAGGGCCAATCTGGTTCAAGGAGATGAAGAAAATGAAATCATTATAGCGATCATTTCTCAAGTTCTCTTAGTATCTAATGTGAAAAAATGGGTGGTAGACTCTGGGGCTACCAGGCATATTTGTGCAAATCGTGAGATGTTTGCCTCCTATAATCCTACCAAGGAAGGAGAAGACTGTGTTTACCTTGCTGATTCCCGAACTGCAAAAGTTCTAGGAAAAGGAAAGGTTGAACTAAAACTCACATCTGGAAAAACTTTGTCACTCAGTGATGTTCTTCATGTGCCTGATGTTAGAGCTAATTTAATTTCTGTAGCTCTATTAAGCAAAGTTGGGGTTAAGGTGTCATTTGAATCTGATAAGATTGTAATGACAAATAATAATGTATTTGTAGGGAAGGGCTATTGTACTCAGGGGCTGTTTATACTCAACATTGCTGATATGAATGAAAATGCACCATCTTCTGCTTACTTGCCTGTTTTTATGGTTGATACTTTTGATATATGGCATGCTTGATTAGGACATGTTAGTAAGTCATATTTAAAAAAAATGCAAAAACTTGGTTTAATTTCTGAAATTAAATCAGGCACGCGCAAGGCCGTAGTTTAAAGCGCAAAATTGCGATAACAGCAGAAATTGTGGGGGTATAAATTGACTCTTAAAGCCTCTAATATACAATGAAAAATTATTGGTTCATAGAAGATATAAGTTTCACCTACAACTTTGTATACTAAGCTTTATTAGTCTAGAAATGGTTCATAATCCATAAGACACCATACTCATATGTATAACTCAGATGATAGTGATATTTTAATACATATGTGGGGGATTGTTGGAGAATATATGTGTGTGTGTGTCAAAAGGGAAAGAGAAAAAGAGGAGTCCCACATTGCTCAAACAAGTGAAGGCCAAAGGGTATAAATATTAACATGTGATTATAGAAGAGCAAAATGAGCATAGGAGGAGAATGGGTTCGCGCGCACAAAAAGTTGGGCCAACATAGTTGAGCACAGTTGAAATTCAGCGATTTGCCCCCTTGCACGCAAAAATATATACGGTGTTGGACAATTTTTACCGTTGTCAGAATTTATTTTTAAAAATTAAATATTTTCAAATAACCTTCCAAAAAATTAACAGAAAGTACTCATACTCTCATATGTATCATTGGGACCATGGTTTGTTTCTTTAGAGAATTATCAACCTAGTATTTATGGATGATCGAATTTGTCTTGATACCCAAAGGAATTTCGATATAAAAATTCAATGTTCTCTTATGTCCAACCTGACACCCTGAGATAGCACGTGTTTATCTTTTCCTGAAGGATTTCAGTATCCATTTTTTTCTTTGGGCTAAAGAAGTGACCTTGCTTCTCACCTACTGACTTGTTTTCTTCTGTTATCGCTCAACCAAATTAGAAAGAGAGAGAGAGAGAGAAGAAAAATCTATGATGGAAAGAGAAAGTAGTTAAATACGTAGCAATAACACTATACAGTACCATAAGAAAAATACTATACTCATAAGCTGTTTCTATATACTGAAACGAGAAGTTCAAAATTCCAACATGTGTCAATATCAAAAATGGGTGAAAGGGATTTTACCCAGATAAAAAAAGATAGGTAAAGGAAGAAGAAAAAAAGGGCGGGGGGTACCAGCAAGATTCATAGGACCGCTTTCGTATAACTCAAGCTCCATGATCTTATTAGGCGGTAAATGTTGATCGGCAACCCTTTTTTTTTTTTTCAGAAGTAGTAAATGAGTTCTTCGTTTGTGGGTTCAAACCTATAGGCTATAGCCAGGTGGAAACGAGGCAAAGTATGATTCATCATAAGAAACTTGATGACTTGCATTCATGTGGTTAGGGTCTGCATGATCTTCTATAGCAAGATTGAGAGAACCAGAATGATTCTCCAAAGCAGACATCATAGAACCAGAAGGGGTCATATAACGATGTGGATTTTCCAAAGCAGGGATCATAAAGGTAGAGAGATGAGGATTCTCCAAAGCAGGGAAAGCATGTATTGGAGAACTAACAAGCATGAAAGAAGAACCACAATGGCACTCCATGGCGAAAATTAGAGAACCAAAATGGCCTTGAGAAGCGGGCGTATGGGTCCTCACGCTCGTGCTGCATCCTGAGTAGCAAATCTATACTGTTTATACAAATTTAGATGATTTAAATTTTAGTTTTTGTATTTTTTTAATTTCAACCATTTATTTTTTATATTTTTTAAAAAATAAACATAGAGTAAAAGTAATATCTCAATTTTTATCAGATAATATTTTTATCATACGTTTTATTTTGTTCAAAAAAAATCAAGATAAATAATATTAAAAATAAATAAATTAAGATTTGAATTGTCTATGCGGACAGTCCATAGCATATTCTGGAAGCGGCAAGGCCCCTGTAACTGAGATGAGAAACTCAAGATTCGAGATCATATATAAAGGTATTACTCTTTTCAAATATCTTTTAACCTTTTTTTTTTTCTTACTTCGTTTATTCTTTTCATATGTTCATATCAAAATTTTTTTAAACTTTGTTTACTCTTTTCATATGTCTATAGCATTTGTTTTAAATTTTCTTTACACTTTTCATATATCCATAGCAATTTTTTTTCACTTATTTTACTCTTTTCAAATATCTATAACTTTTTTTAATTCTTTTCAATTACTTATTACTATTATTTTTACTCATTTTATTCATTTCAAATTGTATATATTATATAAAAAAATATATTAGACAAAATTTATATGTTCAATAATTTAAAATAAAAATATAATAATGTTTCTATTAAGATATATAAAATAAAATCATATTTTTACATGATATAATATATAATGATCAATAATGATAGTAATAATAACAACAACAACATTATTGATAATATTAGTTGAATTTTAAATAATTTATATTATATTACAAATTTTTCTCATATGTCATAAATTAAGTAGAGAACCAAAAGTCAATAAAAAATAAGTTGGGTCAAAAGAAAAAATAATAATAATGAACCAGTAGAACAAAGAACATTATATATATATATATATATATAGACACACATGTAAATATACACACACATACACATATATAATGTTTTGCACAAAAAACCTGCCTTGGCAGCTGGCAAATGCACTAAAGGTACCATTGCACAGGTTTGATCCCTTGTGGCAATTTTCTGATTATTTTCCAGCATGTTCAACCAAACGTCTTCTTAATAAGTTGACTAAAAATGCAAAAGTTTAATTTTTTTGAATAAATTTTAGTGAGTTCTAACAAACATTAATATTACATAATTATTTTAAAGTCAAGTAATCTTATATTATTTTATAAAGACTAAATTGAAAGAAAGTTAAATGGTAATTTACTCTATTATAAAACCATTGTAATTAGAATAATTTTTTTTTAAAAAAATAAGAACTAAAATTTATATACAATTTTTAAATCTTTATTAACATCTTAAAAACGCTATGAAAGTCTATTGAAAAAGAAGCCGTACAGATCCAGCTATTACTCTCTTCTGAAAAAGATGAGCATGCCATGCCGTGTAAATTTCAAGGGAGGAGATCCTTCGGATTTTCGTTCCCTAAATTTTCTGTAAATTTAAAGAGAGTGAGAGAGAGTATGAGAAGGTTCCATTTATTCTCTTTCTTTTTTATCACCTTGTCTCTTTTTAAATTTAAAGAAAATTAAGAGAGAGAAAATTAAAAAAATTCAAACTTTATGAACAGTTTGAATTCTTTTTTGTACAAAAGAAATAATCTGGTTTCTCTTCTATTGACCTGCAAACGTGATATCTTGTTAGATAAATCTAGGGGTGTAAGTCCATACATTTTTATTCGAAGGAATTGTCATAGAAATAATTAAAAAAATAAAAAAATTCACAAAAATAATAGGTGTGAAAATATTTGTCGTGGAGGCAGTAAAAATGTGGAATTCGGCTTGTCACTAGCTCATTGAACAAGGCAAAATGCCTCGTTAAAGGAGGGAGGCTGGCTAGCTTCTGAATTCGGAACATAGAGTTTCGAATTCAGAGCTGCGAATGCGGAACCTTGGATTCCGAATTTAGACTTACACCCTGCAACCTTCAATGGATGTGACCGGTTAATGAACGGTCACATAGCACAGTTGAAAAGGAAGGGGGGGGGGTGTGAAGAAATTAACTATTTATGGGACACGTGGCAGAAGATAATTGATAAAAAAATTGGGGTGCATTCTGATTGACTTAAAATAAGATAATATATAATATTATGATAAAATTATGAAAATGCCCTCTATCATTTGTCTATAAATTACAACCTCTCTTCACATTTACCTCACCTCCGTCCATTGCTTCTGTGAGTGTTGTTGGAAGCTCTTCTTTTTAATTTTTTTTTATTTTACCCTTTCAGTTGAAATTCTGCTACAAATAAAGAAAGAAAAGTTATAAAATTTATCACTAAAGTCACATTTTCTAGCAAAATCTAAGATAAAATATATTTGTAATTTTATTTTTAATATAGCATTTTTCTATCATTAAAAGAAAAATATAAGTATATTGATAAATTTGTGTTATGATAATAATTTTTATTGCATTATGAAATATATGCATTTTGGTTAGTTTTTTGTGTAATAATGTTTAAGTGCATATAGATGATTATTTGTTTGATGTAATTTTTTATTATTATTGTTATTTTAGATTTATATGAATTGAAATATGAAAATAAAAATTAGTTATTTTAAGTTTTTTGTGTAATAACATTTTAGATTATTTATTATCGTTGTTCTTTTAGTTAGAGAAAAAATATGAAATAAAAATGAGTTGAAATAAATTAAAAGAGAAAGAAAAATAAATAGAAATGTTTTATATTAGTAAAAAAAATGAATTTATATAGATGTAAAAAGAAATATAATTTATCTTAATAATTACTACAACAAAGAAAGAAGGAAAGAATTTAAATAAGTGAAAAATAATTGCGAAACATTTAATATTAGTAAAAGAAATAAATTTAAATAGTTAGAGAAAAATAGAAATATATGCTTCATTAATGATTAAAAAATTTTATTATATATATTTTATTTCAATAATAACAAAAATAATATTAGAAGAAAATAATTTAATTAGTCAAAAAATAAGTGTACAAATTTTAATATAAAAAGTGAAAAAAAAATTGATGTAGTGGGTGAAGAACTATATATGGTATATTAATAATTGTGAAAAGTTTTATTATATATTTTATATTAGTAAATATAAAAAATAATGTTAGCATAAAAAACTTTAAATAGTTTTAAAAAAATTTAATAGTTTAAATAGTTTATTAATAATAAAATAAATAAGGTGATATAAAGCTATTTTAATAGTAATGAAAAACATTTTATATTAAAAATGAAAAAAATATTATGGTAGAATAAAAAAGGTTATATAGTTGAGAAAAACATCGAGATATTTTACATTTATATTACAATAAATAAGTTTATATAGTTAGTAAAGAATAATAACTATGTGTTATGATAATAATTTTTATTGCATTATGAAATATATGCATTTTGGTTAATTTTTTGTGTAATAATGTTTAAGTGTATATATATGATTTTTTTTAGTTTTTTATTATTGTTGTTATTTTAGTTAGAGAAAAAATATGAAATAAAAATATTTTAAAGAAAAATTTTTTAGGTTTTTTGTATAATAGTATGCATAAAATTTTAAAAAATATACATAAAAAATACAATTGTGGAAGATTAATGCAAAAAATTGAAAAGATGAAATATATTACAAGTATAATTATTTGGAGCACGTTTGTAATTAGGATATTTGAAAAGAACAAAATGATCAAAAGAAATAAGATTGTTTGCATTTATGCAAATGGAAGAATTTATGAAAGTACACAATGTGTGACATTTTAATGTGTAATGTCCAAATACATAATAGTTAGTACTGATATCACTTTGAAAGAGTTAAAACAAACTGTTAGTCAAAAGCTGTACCTTCTTGCCAACCAAGTTGTATCTAATTTGATATATAAGCTCTCAATGACAATAAATTTAACATAGTACCAAGTGATCATATTAGACAATGACGGTGATATGCAGAGGATGTAGCAATCACACTCACATTTCTCATCACAATTAAATCCAGTTGAGATATATACGAACATTTCAAGTATTGACCCACATTTGAGTATTGATTTTCAGTTAGACCCAATAAATGAAATGATGCCCTCACTTGATTCATTTTTTCGATCAACAGCTTATCAAATAGTGTCAATAAAGGATAGTTCGCACTTGAGTTCCTCCTATCCAACAATTGGGTTTGATGAACCTTCTTTTTCATCGGGCTCAAAAGAAAATGTATTAGAAGACTTTGAAAATGAAGATGAATACGACGCAGAGCTTAACCCTGATTATAACAATAACGATGAAGATGATGACGATAAGACTAATGATTATGATACATATGACAGTGAGGGTGATGATCATGAAGCCATTGATGTTGAACCAGTGTACTTCTGCCTTTTGGTTTCTGATATGAATTATAATTAAAATTTTTACATATTCAATTTAACTATATTAACTTTATCTATCATCCATTATTTACATAATATATTTGTTCATTGTAACAAGTGGAACAATGTTGGATAACCTCCGTGCCCAAGTGTTAGAGCCATTCAGTTATACAGAGTTTTGTTAGATGCAATGAGGAATAATGAGGTGTGTACTCGACTTTAACTCATAACATTCATTATTTCTTTACTAGTTACTTACTATTTTATGTAATGTCGGCTATAAATTGTATGGCGCCCATATCAGCCATAGTCGGTGCAAGAATTTATTCCAAAATATTGTTTGACTTCCCCAAACATTTGAATTACATCTGTGCTACTCACATGCTTTTGGATCATAGAATGACATCATCCAGATCACGTCCTATGACAATTTGGCCTCTATCAACCAATTCTTCAAAAGCCAATTAGATTGGACTCCCTCCATAATTTACAACTTTGAGGAAGAATCCGGATCAACTGGGTGTATAAGTATAACATTTTTATCCAACGATAATATGGATAGCAAGATACTATATCTCAATCCACTGTCACTGAAAAGCCTTTTGATCGTACATCTGAGTACGTGCAATGGTACTGGCAACACATATGTTAATTGATTCAAAAGTTGAGTGCTGCTACTAGATATGCAATACAATTTTCTATAACTTATCAACTTTATCATTATTATTTTTTAAATTCATTATATATCAATATTTAACTACTTTTTTTTTTTGTTAGGCTGAATTAGCAGAGAGGCTTTATAGAATACACTTACAAGATCCTTTGCTTACGGATTTTTGTGATATCATTGACTGAAATTCTAGCAATATACTATGTGCTTTCAATGAGTAGTGATTTTTACTATTTTCTCAACCAGCTGGCCAAGTACCAGATCTTCTTAGACCTTAGATTCTACTGGGTCATATGGAAAAGAGATGTTAAGATTACTTGTCAACCCAGTAGCTCATTATTGGAAGAAATAGTTAGCAACAATAAGGGCCATTGCAATAGGACATTGGCCTTGATATTCCCAGTGTATCTTTGTACATTTCAACTCCAATGTAGCAAGATATAAGCATGTTTGGTCCATCTTATCCTATACTACCAGGCCAATTTCTTTCTTCTTACATGCATCCTTCACCTTCGTATGACTTTTTTGGATCATTTGCTGCATTTCTGTTTGATACATCAGCGTTTAATGCCATATATCCTTGTTGTTCTTTAAGTCGAGAGGATCGTCGCAATCAGGATTTATGACGTCGCATCAACCGATTCCTCTGATTTAATCTCTATCCCTAGATTTAAATACAAATCTCACAACACAGGAACAATAAAAACCAAAAGAATTAGGGTAACAAAGACTACGTCATGAAAGGAGAAAACCTCATTATAATACAGGAAATCATTTACTATAAATATATTTATAATATTTACATTGGTGTACTTTTTTTTACCAAATCTTACACAATTTGTTTATTTAATGTTATTTTTTATTTAATTTTTTCCATTAAAAAATTGTAAATCAACTTTTAAAAAATACTTTATATATGTTCAGTTAATTTAATCAACCAAATATTAAGTTAATTTTATGAAACAAATATTCAATCAAACAAATATTTAATAAAAAATAAAATATTTATGACAATACATATTTAATTATTTTTATAAAACAAAGATTTCATAAAATATTTTAACTAAATTTGAAATAAAATTATTAAATATAATATAATTCAATAGGAATTTGGCTTAATCTTTTATCTTATTCAAATAAAATAAATTTAAAAATATAGATAAATATTTTATCTTATTAAGTTCAATTTAAATAAAAATGTTGCATAAAATTCGAATTGAAGCAATCCAAATTTTCTTTTGACTTAAAAAACATGTGGAATTTCATCATCACTCAATCTAACTTTAAATGTTTATTACTCTTTAGTCAATATTTTACTTTTTATTTCTTTTTTATTATTTAAAACTTCTGATATTACTTCTTAAATTTTTTATTAAATCAAAATAATTTATTTATACATACACAGTTTCCTTAATTTTATATAATTATTATTACATTTATTAATATTTTAGTAACTAAGATTGTTTAAATAAATAAGTGCCCTCTTTAGTTTATTTATTTTCAATCAAATTTTTTCTTATTAACAAAATGCAAAAAGTTAATTTGAAGTACCAATCCGAATTCCTATTTGATTTTTTTAAAAAAAATTAATTCCATAAAATTCAGATGGCGCCATTTTGAATTTTATGAAATTAAAAAAAAAATTCACTTAAATCAAGTTTTTATTACTTCTTGGTAAATAATTTTTCTCCTATTATTTTTACGTCATTCCTATATCAATTTATTACTTTTGGGTTCTCTCATATTAGACTTCATATTCTATATTTATTTCGCACTAATAAAATAATATTTTATACAAGAAAAAATCTATTTTCATATAAGATGTTTTAAAAAGGTAACTGAGTCAGTGAGAATTAATCCAAAAATCACTGTATCTCTCCTACAGGACTCCTCTTATGCAAGGAATCTAAATTTGTCTTTTATGGTTAGGGATGCAGTTATTTGTAACAATGATATGTGTCTTTTTTTTTAATTTGTGGAGAAATAAAAAATTTTAATTCTGAGAATAAAATTTTTAGTTGTTAAAAAACTTTTTAATTATAAAAATAAAAAATTTTAACTGAGGCAAAAATTTTAACAATAAAAAAATTAAATTATAAAAATTTTAACAATAAAAATAAATTTTTTTGGTTATTTACAAAAGTTTTATTGTAAAATAATTTTAAAATTTAAAATTATTTATAATAAATAGTTTCAATTTATATTTTTAAAATGTTTGAATTGTGAAAAATTATTTTTTGAATAATAATAAATAAGAATAAAAAGGAAAACTAAGAAATAATAATAAAAATTGATTAAATTTCATAATATAAAGTATAAATTTTTTAATACTTAAAATTTTTATCCTCCTAAACAAAAATTTTAAAAAAAATTCTGCATCCCTGCAGTAACATCTGACTTTAGCCTTCGTCATTGTCTGGCACTCTCACCCTCCAACTCGTTATAGCCTGTAAAAGAACATTCCAGAAACCACGATGACGATAACCTTCTAGCGTTTTTTGCGTTTTTTTTGGGGGCCTTGCTCATATAATCAAATCCTTTTTTATTACATTCCAACCTTCATTAACATTTTATTAAATAAGGAATGCCATCTGAACACGTCGAAATCAATCATTTGAAAAAAAAAAAAAAAAGGAATGCACAAATATACATGCAAAGTGTAAGTTTTATGACTTGGTGGTTCGGACGGTGCATTCCGGAGGAAGACCCTGAGGGAACCGCTTTGTGTCTGTACAATAATTGTAGATCATGAAATTCTTCTGCACCCATTTGAGCCTTTTCTGGTCGGTAGAGTCAAGTTGCTGAGTGAGCCAGGCGTTATTGGTGGAGTTCGAAGTGCAGGAAGAAACTCCATTGGACCAGACACAAGCATTGGCTTTCAAGTTTCTGAAAGAGGCAGTGAATGGAGCTTGGCTCCAATCTGTCTTCACAAGCCCTCCTCTTGTAGCCCAGTCATCTGCGTTCCACAGACTGGAGTATAGTCTCATAGCCTGGCTCTTTGGGTAGGCAACGCCTACACCTTCCATGTTCTTGAACTCCCTTATTGGTCTACCATCAATATAGAAACTGAAAAAAAAAAAAAAAAACACAATTCAAGTCTAGTTGAAGAAACAAATTTGGAGTTGACAAGTATTACCTTTAATACTTTATATCAAAAGATTACGTTGGGTCCATATTCGTTGCAGTAAAAAATAGCATCGTTTACTGTGCTCCAAACAAGGGATCCATTCCTTTTTTTTTCGTTTTTTTTTTAAATTTCTAAACATCCTTGCTATAACAATATGATATTATCATGGTAGAGGATTTTTTTCAATTAAATGTAGTTTTTATAAATAATTTACAGGAGTTTTTATTAATATTTTACAGGTTTTTCACAAATAACACAATCAAATAATTATATTTAGATTCGTTTAAATACGGGCTCATGACTTATTGATTGATGAGAAAAATAATTAAAAAAATGAGAAAAATAAGTCATTATTGAATCCAGAGGTTTAAAAATTATTTTTAATACTTTATTGTTTAATACTTATGTACCTTATTGTATATACTTATTTAATTTTTTATGAAAAATTTAAAAGTAAAATGAGCCAAAAGTGGGCTAACTCATTGGCTACCATATTTTTAACTCATTTTACCCATTTGATAAAGGCATGCACACTAGTCCATTTATTCATCATGGGCAACACCAAGTTGGCCTGTTTAAAATATTAATGTGTGTGCATAAACCCACATAAGAAGAATCCTGATTTTTTTTTAAAATTATAGAATCCCTAATACTATAAGGATGATTTCTAACTCAACATAATGGACTGAAAGTCATGATTATCAATAGAGTCATAGTCTCATGGCCTGAATTGTCTGTACTTACACAACGTGTTGAGGATTCCAAAGAATGGAGTAGGTGTGAAAATCCGTAGTTGGGTCGAACCACACGTAAAATTGTTGCTCTCTGTCACCTTTGCCCTGGGTGTACACATTCGTATGAACTATGTAAGGATTACCACTCAAGTTCCCCAGAAACTCAAAGTCTAGCTCATCCCAAGATGACCCTTCTGAACGTAACTGCCCATACAAAATACAAATATATTACAATTAGAATAGAACACCATTGACATTAAACTACATAAACAGCAAGTAATAATGGAGATTCATGAACTCACATAATAAGCTGCGACTGTGCCAGCTGAATTCCCAGGGACAAGCTTGATTTGCATGTCAATTTTGCCATAGAGGAATTGGTTCTTGGATTGAAACCCAGAACCAGAGGCCTTATCAAGGGACAGAGTCAGGAGCTGGCCATTGTTAAGAATCTTACCTCTGCCATCTCCCCATGTTACGTCAACATCTTGGTAAAAGTTTCCAGCAAAGACAACCTTAAAAGAACCAGACAACAACAGAGAATAAGCTAGCACAATCGCAACCAATAATGCATTATTAGCACTAGGAAAAGAAGAGAAGGAAGCCATTTTCAATATTTTGTATTGCTTGCAGAAGCTATTTAGAATGCACGTTTGTGAGGTCCCATTTATAGTGTGGGCTCCTGGGGGGTTTGAAGGAGGCATATTGGGAATGTGTTTGAATAATAAAGGTGGGTTAGTGGGGGTGAGCTGGTAACCAAACAGCTGGATGGCAGAGTCAATAAACAAACAAGAATTGGCTTCTATTTTCTTAAGAAGAAATAATATGGTCCATTACTTGGTGCTTCTTAAGGCTCAAGTACTATTTAGGAGGCAATATTAATGGAATAGCGGATAGGGAGATGTGGGTTCCTAGGTTTGGTTGTTGGATGGGCGTGTGGGATTATTGGTTTGGGGCTCATCATTATCAAGTAAGTGCTCCCACTTGAGCATTAAAAAGACATTGAACTTGTCTCTCCCTGGTATCTTCCAGTGGGCATTCTATACTATTCTCTGTGCTTGCCAGCCTTATAATAGTCAGCGTTTTTTCTATGTAAATTCTAGAAACATCTGTACTATGCCCTTTATATCATTCAGGATAGAAACTTCTGGGCTGATGTCTATCCTCCTTTTAGATGGACCATCCCCAGATAAAAATATTTTTTTCCATTACAACTCTGAAAAACTTGAAACAAATCCTCTCTTAGCTATGTTTGGTAGGTGGCATGAAAGATTCAACATAATAGAAAAAATTTCAAAATATTTAAAATATATTTATTTTACTCTTGTAACTATTATCTAAGAATATTTGTCATTTTTTATTATCTCTTTTAAAGAATATAAGTGTTATTTTTTATTTTACTTACCATTTTTTTCATTTTATTTTATTTTTTTAATGTATCTCAAATGTAACTTTATAATGAAAAGAATTCTGTAAAAAAAGAAAAAGAGAGAAGTGTGTGGAACCTACTGATTAAATGAGTATCACCAGTTCCATCCATCTCTCTCCTCTCTCTTTAAGGGGATATTCTTCCAGCCAAATCTGAAAACGCCACTTTTTTTTTTTTTTTTAAATAAACCCAGCAACACCATCACATAAATATGTGATGGTATTCCAGCGAATTATTGGGTTTTATTGATTTTATATTGAGCATAATTTAATTCAAACTTGACTGGCTCAATAAAACCTTACATTGTTCACATTTTACAATCTTCGGGATGATTTAGACACAGAAAATAAAAGTATTTTTTTAGAGTTATAAATTGATCAACTATGATATGGAAAACAGTGAAAATCTATTTAGACTTCTAAATAAGAATATTTCAATAAACAGAAGATTTAGAAAAAACAAAATTCCTTCATGCTATTCGATAAGGATGACCCGGTTTAACACCTCCCATCTCTTTCATATGATTAAGTGATTAGTCTTGCTTATGCCTCTTTGGGACATGCCCTATGGTCAACTTTTAGTTTTCTATGACTACAATTACGGTCTTCAACCCACGAATATTGGGCCCACACTGACCCAAGCCTAGTGGGCTTAGCCTACTCACCAAATATACACAATCTAAACGTGAACATGCCCGCACCAGATAACATACTCCTGCTTTTTATTTCTTTTGTTTGTATTTTTTTTGTTGGGGGGGGGGGGGGGGGAAATTACCACCTTCAAACCGTGTTTGTAGTAGATCTCTTGAAGCCAAATACAGCACAACACGTGGCTCACATTAATTGATTCTTTCAAAGCAATCCTTGAGCCTTATCCTTAATTTACAAATAGGCTAAAGATATTTTAAATGTTTTTTCTGATTTCATATATAAAAATTAAATAATTAATTTTTAAAATTAAACAAAATTAATAAAAAATAATTCATTCTTTTAATTTTATCTTGAATAAAAATTATTTTTTAAAGATATTTTTATTTAATATATATTTTTTAAAATTAATAAAAATTACTATTTATAATTTAAAAAATTTTATTTAATAAAAAATATAATTAATATATTAAATATTAATAATTTATTTTTTATATTTTAGACCAATTAAATTTTAAACCAATTCTTTATATATTATGGGGCATTCAATTTAAGATTATCAGTGACTTTGACATTTGTCAAAACTACTTTAGCTTCCTGTGACTATTGCTCAGGAGACTAGTTTTACCCCGGGGGAAAGTCACCCACTCCCACCCGTGTTTGTGCTAGATCTTTCCATCCAATTACAGCACAACACGTGGCTCTCCATTAATTGATTCTTTAAAAACAATCTTAGAGCCTTATCCTTAGTTTATAAATAGCTTAAAGATATTTTAAATACTTATTTTGATTTTATATATTAAAAAAATAATTAATTTATAAAAATAAAAAAAATAATTAAAAATAATTAATATTTTTAATTTTATGTTAAATAAAAATTATTTTTAAGAATATTTCTATTTAATGTGTATATTTTTTAAAAAATTAAAAAAATTAATATTTATAATTTAAAGGATTTATTTAATAAAAATATAATTAAAATGTTACAATTATTATATTAAATATTAATAATTTATTTTTTATATTTTAAATTATATCAAATTTTTAAAAAAATTTCTTATATATTATGGAGCATTCAATTGAAGATTATCAGTGACTTTGACATTGAAGTTGTCAAAAATACTTTAGCTGCCTTTGACTATTCCTCATAAGACTAGTTTTTATTTGAATGAAATTTTTATTTTTCATTAAAAAACAAATTCAACTTTATGATTCCAACCTGGTAGGATGGGTCATGGTGACGCTGACAAATCTAAATTATTTTAATTTTTTAAAAAAATTATTTTAAATAAATTTTGATTGCCTAAATTAGTTAAAAAATAAATAAATTATATTTAAAAAATAAAATAATTTTTTTAAAAATAATTTGAATAGTTAAAATTTACTTAAAATAATTTTTTTTCTTTTACAAATTGAGAGAATCCAAACTCCACCACCCGGTCCACTAGGAATGTGATCTATTTGTCGCATACTGTCCTTACTGCCGCGGCTGATCATCCTTTACATGAAGAGAGCGAGCGACTAACGTTTGCATTCCAAAACCGCGTGCTCCGTTGCCCCCATTTATTCAATACGACAAAGTTTGCTGTCGGCATTACTGCGTTTTGACAGCTTTCTCCTCAGACAACTGTCCACAGCTTAGCTGACACAGCATTTCCCCTCTCCTTCCTCTCTCTTCCTGCAAGTTGATCCATATCACGCCCCATATATAAATACCCACTAACACTCCAAGCTTAATTCACACCAAACCCATCGCTTCAAAAATCTCATTGTAGCTAGCTTCATAAAATGGTTACTTCTGCTTCTACCATCTCTCCTAGGATGCTTCTAATTCCCCTTTTTCTTCTTTTGAGCTTTTATGCTGCTGCTGGTAACTTCAACCAAGACTTCCAGATTACGTGGGGAGATGGTCGTGCAAAGATACTCAACAATGGAAATCTTCTGACCCTGTCCCTTGACAAAGCCTCTGGCTCTGGCTTCCAGTCTAAGAATGAGTACTTGTTCGGCAAGATTGATATGCAGCTCAAGCTTGTTCCTGGTAACTCTGCTGGCACTGTCACTGCCTATTATGTAAGTTCCTTTGATTTTGAAGTTTTGGTGTTTTATCGGTTACAACATGTTGGTTGTTCTGTTGTTCAATGATACTCACAGATAAACTTCTGTTCTTGTGGCAGCTATCTTCTAAGGGATCAAATTGGGATGAGATTGACTTTGAGTTCCTAGGAAACTTGAGTGGAGACCCTTACATCCTACACACCAATGTGTTTAGCCAAGGCAAGGGCAACAGAGAGCAGCAATTCTATCTCTGGTTTGACCCAACTGCTGATTTTCACACCTACTCCGTCCTCTGGAATCCCCAACGCATTGTGTGAGTACACGTAAACCCTATCTAGCAGATACAAGACACGACACAGATACGCACCTTCAAGAGTCATATCATATCTAATACAGATGTCAAGCACTTATAAAACAACTTAGTCTCTGAAAATCACATGAATCATTTTTGTCAGGTGATGTAGGATACCAGAAAAATTAACATGTAATGGGTTTGCTATTTTAATAACTATTCGTCTCGAACTATAGCTAAATATGCCTATCAATTTAGGAATTAAATTGCAGTTGAGTTATATATTTGAGTAGTATAAAATTACTAACATGCTGTTTGTCTTGTGTTTCAGCTTCTCTGTGGATGGCACCCCAATCAGAGAGTTTAAGAATTTGGAATCAATTGGTGTTCCATTTCCAAAGAACCAGCCAATGAGGATATACTCTAGCCTCTGGAACGCAGATGATTGGGCGACAAGAGGAGGACTAGTAAAGACAGATTGGTCTAAAGCGCCTTTCACTGCATCTTACAGAAACTTCAATGCAAAAAATGCTTGTGTGTGGTCCAATGGAAAATCTTCTTGCACATCAAATTCCCCTCCTTCTTCTTCTACCTCTGGCACTAATAATGCATGGCTGTCTCAGCAGTTGGATTCAACTAGCCAGCAGAGGCTTCGTTGGGTGCAGAAGAACTATATGATTTACAATTACTGCGCAGATAAGAAGAGATTCCCACAAGGCTTCCCAACTGAATGCAGTCGCTCTTAGAGGAAGATTTTATATTTGGCTTAGGTTCAAACTCAAGTGTTTTTTTTTTTTTTGGGATCTAGTTCTGATGTGTACCATATGTGTTATTCTTTTATTCGTCTATATTTTCTGCCTACTGTTTGTTCTTCATGCAATGTAAAATATCCTACATAATAAAAGAGTTGAGTTTTTCCTTATGTTGTGCACTATACCGGAAAATTACTGTAATAAAAATAGTTGGCCATGACATCCGGTGTTCTTACTTTCTGTATAAAACTAGAATGGGACCACTTAAATGCATTAACTCAGTTAATTAGAAGATATAGTATCTTTTTTACTAAAATAAATTATATAAATTTGAATTTTTTTAAAATTACATAGATATTTTTAAAATATATACAGATTTTTTAAAATAAAAAATTATTTTATACTTTAGTATAATTTTAAAATTTTTTTATTAAAATACTCTCAATTTAATTTTTTGTTAGTTTGAAATATATAAATTTAAGTTAATAAAAAATATTTTTAATTAAAAATTTAAAATTATACTAAAATATAAAATAATTTTTTTCTTTCAAAAAAAAGTTTTTATATATTTTAAAATTAAATAAAAATTTATATAATTTCCATAAAACTATTTATGTAATTTACGTTTTTGTAATCTAAAATTTTATCTTGCATATTCTAAACTAAAATTTTAAACACAATAAGGTGACATGAGACAATGTTATCTAAAGAGTAAATTTAGATATTTTTATTATCAAATTTTTTAATAAAAATATAACATGCATAAAACTTTTTTAGGAAAACTTAATAATTTATTTTTCATTAAGAGGATTTTTATAGGATTGTAACTAAGCGTTTAAAAAAATTTAATAAAAAAGAGAGGATGTTGACTGCGTCTTTCAGCCAGAGGTCAAGCGCCGTGGATGACACTTCAGGTGAATGGTGAGCTTGCGTTTGAAGTTACAGGAGTTGAAAGTTCAGTGTCAAAGCCGCTTTACGAGTATCAGTCAAATTGTCCGCAGATACGAAGCAGGACTCTACAGTAGAAAGTTGGAAGATACTTTATCTCATGATAATGCAGAGTTGGCAGCAAGATCAGTCGTATAAACGCTTCTTAACAAAAATACAAAAAAACCTTCTGAGTATTACTTTTTCCATATAACTAAATAAAGAAAGTAACAAATTTTGAATTACTTATTTTAAAAATTATTTAACGTTCCTGATCATAAACACATCAACCTATATACAAATTTGTATTTGGTTATCAAGAATATGCATTTCGAAATGTATTGCGCTAAATTCTATTGAAAGCACAACCAGATAATCACATTAGAATAATTTTTAGCTGAGGAAGCCAAAATTACAAGATATATTTAGCAAGATGCAGAATCAAGGTGACATAAACCTAATATTTGCAATTAGACTTTTCTTGGCGGAATTTATGTATAAGGCGATTTTAAAAAAAAAAATTATTTTCCCCACAGATTCATATTACATCAAATCCATAGTGTTACTCAAGACTAATTTTATTCTCCGTAAAATTACCCCCTTTTTTAAATGCGAATACCCGCGTTTTTAATACTAAGGTCAAAAAATCTTATATCTCTATAAATATTCAATAATGATCTTAGAATACATATGATATAATTAATTATTAAATATTGTTAAATATAGAATAATATTTTATTTATTTTAATAAATTTATTAGTATAACCATATTCATTAATTACACAAAAATTAAATTAATTATTTTAAAATTTATTAATTATTAAATAAGTTAATATTTTAAATAATTATTTAATAAAATATTATTTTATATTTATTAATTAATTGTGTCCAGAGAACATGTATTTCCAGAGACACAACATCATCACTTATAAATATTTGGGGCCCGCATTTCGCAAGGCATCATTTAAAATGGAAAATGCCCTCCTAAAAGACCACAGGATACAATCAAAAGAAGTAAATAATTTTTACAAGAAAAAGAAAGGCAAATAAAATATGGATTAATAGCAACATTTTTTCCCAATAAATGAGCAATTACTTAAGAATCACTACTAATGGTAGATATCCAACAATAAATAACTATATTCAAAACCACTTTAGCTAGGATCGGTTTAAAGATAAAAAAATTTTGGAATTTTTTAATATGCAAAAATTGCATTATTTTTCTGTTACTAATTCTAAAATACATAAATAGCCCCATATATCAACCACTTACGTATATCTTCTTCTTTTTCAAAAAAAATGTTGAACTCGTTGCTGGAAGATTTTAGACAACTGGGTAAAATATAAAGTACTAAATAAAATCACGCACGTGACTGCGAAGTGTTATGATATAATCTATTTTTAGCTTTACCTTTGGATACAGTAAGGACAAGGATATTTCGTCCCTATGCCCCTCGAGCGGGCCATGGCGGCGGAGACTCTTCTCGTTTAGGAATATAATATAGCTGTAAAAGTGGAGTCCTCGGTTGGCGGTGGCACACCCAGCCAATTGATAAAAGCATAGAGCTGGGCTTGTTGACAACTACTCTGGTCAATTCTGAACACGTCATTCAAATTTAACTCCACATCACGTCAGACCATCACCCATTAACGAGTGCGATCCTGGACAGCTAATTTATTACCACGACACAGCTAGCTTACTGCAATTTCGAGGGCCTTTCCACCCTTTCTACCAGTTGCATAACCATCATAACCTGCTTGGTATAAATACCAACCCCAAGTTCATCCTCATCCTCATCCTTCAAACTTCACTAGCCGTTAGCAAATAGCAAAGATCACTACAACTTCATACTTCATGGCTTCTTCTACTACTTCTTTCATTGTATCAGTAATGCTTCTTATTCCTCTTCTTGTTAGTTCTCTGATTGTTGTTGCCTTTGCTGGTAATTTGAACCAAGAGTTTGACATAACATGGGGGGATGGTCGAGCCAAGATACTCAACAATGGAGAGCTTCTCACTCTATCACTGGACAAAGCATCAGGCTCAGGATTCCAATCAAAGAATGAGTACCTCTTTGGCAAGATCGACATGCAGCTCAAGCTCGTCCCTGGAAACTCTGCTGGCACTGTCACTGCCTATTATGTAAGTCTTTGTTTTTTTTGGTGGTGCCTATTATTGGTATTACAGAATAATCTCTGAAGGAATCACCCATTATGGCTAAACTAAATCTCTGCCTTTGTTTGCACTTGTAGTTATCTTCCAAAGGATCAACCTGGGATGAGATAGATTTTGAATTTCTGGGAAACCTGAGTGGTGATCCATACATCCTTCACACCAACGTTTTCAGCCAGGGAAAAGGAAACAGAGAGCAACAATTCTATCTCTGGTTTGACCCAACTGCAGATTTCCACACTTACTCTATCCTCTGGAACCCCCAAAGGATCATGTAAGTTCTTATTCTCAGTTCCACCATTTCCCTGTGTTTCTCTTCTCCCCGTCTGTCCTATCCTGCATAGACTTATAAGTGATATCATTTTGTTTCCTTTGATTCAGATTCTCAGTTGATGGCACTCCCATTAGAGAGTTCAAAAACTCAGAGTCTATTGGTGTCCCCTTCCCAAAGAACCAGCCAATGAGGATATACTCTAGTTTGTGGAATGCCGATGACTGGGCAACTAGAGGTGGACTTGTGAAGACGGATTGGACACAAGCTCCCTTCACTGCTTCCTACAGAAACTTCAATGCTGATGCTTGCATCTGGTCATCTGGAGCATCATCTTGTGGTTCAACGTCCCCATCATCAGCTGCTTCCACCACCAGTTCCTCTTGGCTCTCACAAGAGCTGGACACTACGGGCCAAGAGAGGCTGATATGGGTGCAGAAAAACTACATGATTTACAATTACTGCACAGACACCAAGAGGTTTCCCCAGGGCCTTCCACCAGAATGCAAAACCTCTTAGGAGAAAACACAGCAATCTATGCATTAAATTTATTATTTCAGTAAACATTTTTGGATTAGTTCGTCGATGTGATTATTTTAGTTTAAATTCTTTCATTCTTTTGTGTGTTTGTCATCAGTATGGTAACATACAGGGTCATTCATTATGATGTAATATATATATATATATATATATATGAAATAGACAGATTGTTTTCTTTTACATTTTTTTTTATCATTCTTTTTATGCAATTTCTTGAGATGATATGCTGAAATGAAAATGGTGGATACCATGATTATCGCAGACAAAGTATGCACTCTATTAAGTCTTGAGCATTCAGATAAGCTTCCAAGTCCTCATATTCTGAACAGAGCTATTCATATTTCAGGTCCATTATTCACTGAAGTTTCCAAATGTGACCATCCACGTCTAATTCTCCTATGAAAGATATATATCAACAGAAACAAGGGTCCAAATTAATAAATAAAAGCTTTCTTTTTTATATAAGAAGAATATATTGAAGGGAAAGAAGTGTAAAACAGTAGAGGTTGAGGAATCATCCTCAGACAAAACAAAAAGCACAAGGAAAAAATGCATTAGCTCATAAGAGCGTTCCAATGTCTTTGTATTGGGATACCAGACAAAGAAACTTTCCTAAAGCAAAATATAAACCATAACTTACATCAATAAAGGCAAACCACAGGATATAATGCTTTGTTAATATCCTAGATTAATAGTAAAAACACAAAGATAAAGACATTTTAACAACATAGTTCATTATGTAACATACAATCAAGCAAAGAAGCGTGCAGTAAGCATCAGGCAATATCCAACCCCCTCAACCAGGAGTACCATATATATATATATATATATATATATATAAAAGCAAACTTTTAGATAAAAAGAAAAAAAAAAAAGATGCAAATTCACTTCCATTTTCACAAATAAATAGTCGAGTCAATTTCCAGAATACCAATACCCAAAATTTCAGCAATTCAATTACCCTTCTGTTATATGTAGACACATTAATAGGAAAAAACTGCAATGGACAAGAAAATAACAGTAATTTAAAAATAAATATTTTAAACCAACCAACAGCCAGTAAAACCAGCACAATCGTCCATGTTGAACATTCATACAAATTCGCCCTATTAATCACAAAATAATTCATGCCCTCTGACAGATCATAGCATCATGAACCCTGAGGCATTTTCAGCACAGCATCTGGGATCAGAAAACCGCAAGATGAAGAAAAGGAAAATTCAAGCTTACCTAGAGTTAATGGCCGAAACTCAAGTGTCGAATAACAAGGTCCACGAAGCGAACGGGTATCACAAATTCATCGGACTTCGCGCACGCACTATCGAGAAATGAGTTAGATATACAGTGTGTATATTCAGGCTGAGTCGAGAGAGAGGGGGTGGGAAGAGTCGCTCCTTGAACAACCGGCGGAGGCAGATTCTCTCGCATCATACAAATATATTTTAATTTAATGGTAAGAAAATATTATATTTTATATTATAAAATGTATAAGTATTTTTTGAATATTTATTTAAAAATTGTAATGGTAAGAAAACAGAAATTATAGTGAAATTTTAAATATTTTAATTATTAAGATAAAAATTTTAATTATTAAAAAATTATTATACTTCATATTATAAAATATATAAGATTTATTTTTTGTATTTTTATTTAAGAAATATTTTCTCACAAATAAAATTATTGAATAAATAATAAAAAGATTTTATGTATTTACTAATATAAAATATAATTTTTTATAATTAAAACTTTCGTTTTTAAAATTTTTAATCTCTCAATATAATTTTTGGTCCCTCATAGCATAATTTTTAACTCTATGAGACGTAGTTCCTCCGGTGACAGCAAAGTATTGCTTCCGTGGCGAGAGACACCAGAGAAGGAAAAACGTACAAAGAAGGGTGCTATAATTCATAGTAATAACTCCAAAGGTAAAGAATGTGATCAATTCGATCGAAAATCAAATGAGAAGTGATCAAGATGCGTGCAATTTTGATTGGACATTATGTAACTAATAGCATTTGAAAACACATGTGCAACATTTGGATTTGGGGGATTTGCTTTGTAATTATGTAAGCTATTTAAGTTATGTTTGGAAATACGTTTAAAAATTTTTAAATTATGTTATAAAAAAAGTAATAAAATAAAATTTTTATGTAAACATAAATTTTAAACGTGATTCCAAACAAACATTTAATCTTTTAAAAAGTTCAGCCGAATTTGAAGTGTTTATAATGATATTATAAGCAGATAATGGCAGAATTATGCAATAACAAAATAAAATGTCATTTTAATAATATAATAAAATATATTTTAATCCCTTAATGAAATTTAATTATATATATATTTTTTATCATTCTTTCCTTACTCAAACTCCTCGCATATTCTATTATAACTTATTTTGTCATTGTCTTCTTTTGTAATACGTAATGTATATATTTTTCTATTATCTTAAAATTCATCATTATAATATCTGTCTAACTCAAATTTATTAACATCAAAATTATAACCACCATCTATCCAAAATATAATTGTGATTTTTTAATACGCATATATAAATTTAAAAAAATTAACAAACATCAAAGTAATAGTATTATAGTTTTAATTAATTTTTTATTATATATATATGACACTATATCATGTGTCTTTGCAACTTAATCAGTCAAGAATTTCAATGACTCTTACAAGAAAAATAAGGACCTTTTTGGTATTCTAATGAAAAAGGAAATGAAAGACAAAAAAGTTTATGCAATATTTATTATATTATTAAAATTATTATTCAATAGTGTTTATATTTTTTATTATTTTTTTAAATTATAAATATATAAAATTATTTTTTTTCTATTTCCAACTTTCTATATATTAGACAAAAGTAATTATTAAGATTAAGAAATAGTGACTTGTTTTAAACATGTTATCTTATTTTTTTAAATTTATTATTGCCTATTGCCTGTTCTTGAAAAAAAATTACAGAATGGTGTGTCAATATGAAAAAAACATTGGAGCGTGAATTTAAAAAAATTAGAGCCAAAATTAGCTTCTATAAATGCTTTAAATTCAGCTCATATCTTTCTTAACGGCTAAATAACTTGCATTGTTAGAAAGCAGATAAGTCAACCCTAAATGCTTTACGCATAGTGCTTTCAAAAGTCATTAATTGCATAATTCCAAACGGATTCCTTGGCGCTGCACGGCAGGGCAAACATGAGGACGTAAAAAACAAAATGATACGACTCCGTTATTTGGAGGGTCTGAATCAAATTTGAACACTTCAAGAACGTGCCTATATAGTATGCGTTTGGAAACACATTGAGTTACCTGTGTTTCGGCCTAAACCAAGGTTTGCACAGGAAAAGCCCATTTGAATACACGTTCGACCTACCGTACCATTGCTCGGAGGAGTATGAAAATCACGTTGGCTTAAAGCATTTTGCACTTGCTTTTTGCCAACGCGTTTGCATTGTATTAAAGACACGTTAATTACTCCAATGGTCAATTGTCCTTTATACCTAAACCAGTTCGAGGATACAGCAAACGCACCTGTCCTTTGTTGCATGTTCTCTGTTTCACTCTGTTTCAGCCAAAGAAGCACCGATACGGGTACGAGTATCGGGTACGACACGATACGATACGTGAAATATGGCAATTTTTAAAATTTTAAGATACAGGTACGGGAATATATATATTCAATAATCTAAATCTAAGCCACTAAAAATTAAATTAAATTATAAATAAGCTACAAATTACAAATATAAATAAGATGTTCATAATAAGTTATATTCCATACAAGTATTAATATTAAAATTTCTAATCCAAGTTAGTCTTCATCTTCATTTTCATCCGCATTAGAAATATTCCCTATGAGCTCTTGTTCTAACTCTGGTTCATCTAAAGATAAGTTTGCAACCTCAAGACCTCTTGCACATATATTTTTCAACGCGAGATTGAGCGTGTGGACAACACATGGTGTCCAAAAAATGCGAGGATACTTACCTTCAATAATCTTACCAGCAGCTTTACAAACAGGGGCATTGCCAGTAATAATTTGAACCACATTTTGAGGTTTTACCTCTTCAATTATCTACTTCATCAACTCGGCTATGTAAAATTTATCCTTGTATTCTTTAGTCCCATCAATTGCCTTCAAAAAAATAGGACCTCCATCAGATACAGCCATAAAATTAATTAATGGCCTTCGTTGTGCATCAGTCCAACCATCTGTTACAATACTTACTCCCTTCTCACTCCAAGTCTCTTTTATTGGCTCAAGCAACCTTTCAACATTTGCCCTTTCTTGTTGCAACAAATGACCTCTTAGTGCATTATAACCAGGAGGTTTAAAACCAGAAATCATATTGTTTGTAGCATATTGATAAGAGCTAATGTAATATGGATTGTGTGCCAAATTAAAAGATAAACCACCTGAATAGAACATCCTAGCAATTTCTGCACACAAATTTTCTCTAACTGTTTGGTTGAAGGCTTTTTCCAAAGCACCTACCGCCCTCTTTTTGCCTTGATTGTACTCACTTTGAACACCTAAAGGAGATAAGCCTCCAGCTGGTGGTGGTAATGACACTTCTTTTGGTTTTGATCTATTCTCAGCCTCCTCTTGCAAAATTTTCATTTCTACTAAACAATGAGCATCAACTTTGGGATACATAGAAATTCCTTTACCAGATATCCTCAGCAAATGCCACTTAACTCTAGAATAAGACCATTGAAATTCACGATTACAATAATTACACTTCCAATGCTTGTTTCCACCAGAATTAATAGTTTCTCCTTCTCTACTTCTAACAATCAAAGTTACATAAGCCCACAAAGGAGTTCCCTCTTTTTGGAGAATATTACTAGAACAATATTCAGCAGAAGAAGAGGACCTAGAATTACTAGCAGAACTAGAACTTCCATTTGCCATGGTACCTATAACATTGAATTATAATTACAATCATAGCTACACCAGAATATTACATATTTAAAGGTCCTGTGAGTTGGACTATAATTCATAGAAGACAACATAGGCATATTCTGAGTTCTTACTATAATTACAATCACAGAAGACATCTCTAACTAGTAGAGTCCAAAAAAATTTGCATCAATATTATCCAATACGCCAACAGCAGAAAAATTTGCATCAACAAACGATTTTTCTCAGACCTTTCATTATAAACAATTGATCAACCAGTATAGCCCTAACAAATCATAAAATTGAGTTCAGTTGATCAACTCAGTTTGGGGGTTTTAAGAACATTTATGAGTTGAGTTGAAAATTTCATACATAATTATACAAGATTCTGGTACAAGTTTCAAATTCTCCACAATTGATCTTAGCACTCTATCAGAAAAGTCAAAATCCAGGAAATGACTTTTGAACTCTCACAAACACTAGCCATAAAGGAAGCAAATTCATTATATACTTTTTCCAGAGTAAATCCATTTTCGCAATTTACAAACTCCTACATAAGCTAAAAGTTTATAATGAATGGTTGATGAATGGAATACATATAGAATCTCAGAACTTTCATTATAAACCATTATCCAGAAAACTCAGTAATCAGCATCAACCATTCAACCATTATCCAGAAAACTCAGAAATAGGCGACCCAAGATGAGCAGATCATAGCATAAGGAAAAAATCACAGTTAAGACAGATGGACGGACCTGAGAAGTGAGAACCTGCCACCGGAGAAGCCAACACCAAAGTCCACTAACCAGGGAAGACGACGGATGGACGAAGGAACAGAGCACAAGTCGCAGGACGGACGAACGGATGAAGAGAGTAGCAGGCGACGCACGACGAGAAGCAACGAGCAGACGGTGAATGAGCAGACGGCTAGGGTCGAGGGAGAAGGAAGCAGAGTGCGAGGGTCGACTTCGAACGAGGGTGAAATGCGAGCGTCAATGGAGGTTAAACGCGACGCAAAACGCAGTCGTTCAAGCCAATACGTTTCGCCCGCCATTTCGAAGCCGTTTCGGAGCCGTTTAGCAAATGTTTTGATACAGACAGAAACGTTTCGAAACGTACAGAGGAAAAACGAAATGTCTGGGTACGTTTTGTACCCGTACGGTATGCGTATCTGTACCAGATACGTATCCAATATAGATACGATCGCCTAAAGCACGTATCCATGCATTGGAGGTTTCAACAATCTTCTATCTTCTTTCACTGCTTCGGTGAGTTGAAGAGAGTACTGAAATTCAGCTTCGGGTCTGTTTTGCTGTTCAGGCCTGACGTTATTAATGCGAGATCCTAGCAACCAGTTCCAGCTCTTCGGTTGACTAGCAGAGAACAACTTTGATTCTCAAGCTCCCACATTGGCTTTGTTTCTTCAGGTCCATCGCTTTCGTTCTCTCTCTCTCTATTTCAAACCTGTCTTCCTCTCCTCCTTCTTCTATTTTTCTCTCTCTGCTTCCATAAATCTCCCTCAAAACTCAAATCTTCTATTCGGCCTTGGAACCCTATAGCTTTGCTTGTTATTGCTCCTTAGCACAGTCTTTGCTTCCTCTCGCTATCGCTCTTTCTTTCTCCCCTCACCCTAATTCAACGACCTATGGAATCCCATTACCCTAGCTCACCCAACAGCAAGCTACCCTGCCCTATGATCATCTTCGAGGGGAGCAGCACTGCTACTCATTTGATCTGAAGTCGACCACCAATTAGTGGCCCCTTCTGTTATTATTTGAGGTTGTACAGTACTGTTTTGTCCGAGCCTTTACATTGAGTGTAGTAAACTCGACATTGGCTTTGAACGTATTTGAGGTTTTGTGGGTCCGTAGATGCAACTCCTCAGAAATGTGATCATTTTAATGCCCACAAGATGTAGGGATGGAATAGAGGCATGGGTCACCTTGAATGAGCTTCATATGGCCCAATTTGAGCAGAACCCAGAACTTCTTCAGTTTACTTCTTTTGATCCTTAACTGCTTCTTCTGTATCTATACTAGCTACTATATGTATTTGTTAATAAATTTGGTGGGAGGGGGGGGGGGGAAGCATTTCTAAATTATATGTCGATATAGCTTAAATTGCATAGAGATGCAATGTCTATAATTGTATTATTATATGAAGTTTAAACTGGTGAAATTTTCTAGATGAAAATAATGTGGTTGCCTATGTCACTGATTTCATTTTCTTTAAAAGCGTCCCATGCATAAGCGAAAATTGAATCTCTGTGATATTTAATTACACGTACCTTTGCTCCCATTTAAACGTAAAAGAGAGACAAAGTGCTAATTTTATGAAACTGATCATTCCTCTTAATTACAATTTTCAATATTATTTAATTATCCAATAATAAATAAAAATTTTAAAGAAGAAAAATAGTTACTCAGATTATTATTAATAAATATATTCAGTATTGAGTTTTGTGAACTTGATTTTCTCCATTGTTATAAGTGACTATCAAACACGACACAATCATGCTCTTGCGCACATAATTATTTATATGAAAAAAAAAATCGAGTACAATTCTAAAGGACATATTGTCAAACTCATTAGTAAAATTGATAGTAAACACTTGATAATATCTTGTCCTTTATACAAATGGATAGATTAAAAAAAAAAAAATCTTGGAACTATGCATCAACTATGGGTGTATTGAGCAACAGCTTGTCGAGGATGATAAAAGGCAAGACTATGATATTATTATACAAAATTATTGCTTTAGGACGTGAGTATGTTCTGTTTCCATCATCTAGCTATGAAGATAATGCTGCTCTAATTTTATTTAATGACTCCCAGCATTAGTTTTCAATGACTTTCTTTAAACTAGTATATTAGCTCCAACATTATTCAAATAAACAGTTACTGTTGGCTCAATAACTGCAAAACGCCCCATGTTATTAAATTTTGTTTTCCTGCATGATGAATATTCAAATGTAGATTGAATATTTTTCAAGATTTTGATGCTAACTTCCTCATACTGATTGCTTATTTGAATTTTTTTTTTTGGGTGGCCTGGGCAGGTTGTTATACAAGCTGTGCTGTGCGTCTAAAAACTAGACAAATTAGAGAAAAGAATTTATAAATACAAATAAATGTGAGCGTTATCATCTCCTTGACTTTAGACGTTCTTCCAGATTTAAAAATGATAATGAGGTATTCAACTATTACCATTCAAGTTTGAGGTGTACTATAGAAAGAACTTTTGGAGTATGGAAGATAGGTTTAAAATTTTGCGGTGCATGACAAAGTTCAAATTTGAAACACAAGTGCAAATCATTAATACGATAATGGTTATACATAATTTTATTAGGCGAAATTTTACAATAGATATTGAGTTCAGCCATCTTGAAGACGAAAGCCAATTTGAAGGAGAAACTGATGAGCACAGTGGCTTAGATTCATTGCCAAGTCTAAACATTGTCTCTACATCTGAAATGGATTAACTTCAAGACACTATTCGGATCAAATTGTACTATATGCGCATAATAACTAGTAGTTTCAATCAATTGTAATACTCTATTTCTATGCTATGCACATTTATAACGTAACTAAAATATTTATTTTTAATTTATATTTTAATTCGAATATCAACAGAAATAAAAAGATATATTATGCTATATCATTTGTTAAATGCCATTTAAAAAAAAGTAATGTTATAAAAATAAATCAAATAAAATAATATGACTACCCTTTTTGGTAATTTTTCACTTAAAAGTGATTCTAGTATATAATATCTAAACAAAATCAATTTTACCAGAATCACTTTTCACTTAAACTTTCCAAACATAAATCACGTTCATGTAAACTCACTTTTACACAAAATCAATTCTACAAAATTAAGGTTTGGAAAATCAATTTTACTCACCATCAATCCAAACACACACATATAAGTTCTTGTGAACGTTAGAACACTTCTAGAAAATAAAATACCTTAATTTTAATTGGCATTTAAAATTTTATTTTAATCTAAATTTTAGACAAATATATTATTATATTTTAAAATTTACACTAATATTGTAATTAAGAAAATTATAAATGCCTATATTAGGTTTTTATCATCTTGAATCACTATCTTAGGAGATTTCTTGTTATGATACTTTACTTCACTTTATATCATTCTAATAATGATTAAAAAGATTAGTTTAATTAGTAAGATGAGATAGTATTTTTTTAGATTTTAAGTTTAATTCTTATAAGAAATACTTTGAAATTAAGATATTGAATGCACAAGATTTATACGAGGGAGTGCGTCATTAACATTGCAAAAAACTAAAGTGTTCAAATGAAGTTTAAGAATATTCTGGGCATAGAAAAATTTTCTAATGACAAATATCCCAGTTTAAGGTTACATATTTGTATAAAGGTATCTGTATTTATAATCAGGAAGAATATATTAAAATATGTAATTCTAAAATAGTCACACATGCGATTAAAAAAAAAAACAGAAAAATAAATAGTTACACATACTATTTGATTGAAATAAATGAACTTTTTCCCCCAAAACCCCCGTTGGGGAGGAAGTTGCATAAACAGAAAGTGAGAACGAATGTGCCTTTGGTTTTATTGCAATTAAAGAACAGTTCAGTGGAAAAGAAATTGAAGATAGGGGATTCATATCTGATTCAGTGAATTTGTTGATTCAATGCCCAAAAAAAAAAAAAACAACAGTCAGATCCAGGGAGTAATTTTATGCTTTGTTTGGAGTTTGGAGGAAACAGGATGAAATAAAATGTTAAGGAAATAAAAGGAAAAGTGAGGAATGGGATAGGAGTCACCTTTCTCTTGTTTAAATATTCAAGTAAGAAAAGAAAAGACAAATCACCTTTTCGTTGTCTGAAAATTAAGTGAATAAAATAAATTTAAAAATAAATTTTTATAGTGATTTCAAATATATATATATATATATATATTCAATAGAATGAATCTTTTCTATTATCTCTTTCAAATCAGGAAAGTCAAATTGATTACCAAAGATTGAATAAAACAACTCTCCTCAAATCGGTGTTTTTGAGCTATAGGTTGTTTGGTTTTTTTTGAATTATTTAGCATGGCCCATAGTCATGGCAAACTATAAGAATTTCCTAATTTGGTTTCTAGATCTTCGTCTGTATCCGAAGAGTTTGTAAGATATGTGATGTGGGTTGGGGAGGCGGGATGTGGGGGATGGATATCAAAGGATCAGTTGAATTTACAAAAAAGAAGGTAATTTGATTGATCCTCTGGTAAGCTGAGTAAAGTCTGGCAAGGAGCAATTTATTTACTATCGAAGAAATAGAGAGTAAATAAAGAATTAGAGAGTAGATTGAAGAGAACAAAACTACCTGGGTATGTCTTCGTCTGCCGAAAAAAGAATGAGAGAATAAATTGCGGAATAAACTATATTGCCAATTACAGAAATAGGCCTTCGATTGGATCCACCCCAATTTGGAGGGAAAGGATTTTGGGATTTTGAGAGGATGAGAATAGAAAATAGATTCCTTTCAATTCTATTAATTCCTATTACTTAAAAATCTTTTAATAATAAAACACTATCTTTTTACCCTTCCATTCCATTCCTTCCCCCCTTCTATTTCATCCATCTAGACACAGCGTTAGTGGAGCAAGCAACAAATGCAATGCCTGTTTTAAGGTGGTTTTGACTATGATAAATTACACTAAATGAATTAATTTGGAAAACTTGGAGAAGCATTTTAAAAATAATATTTACGATAAATTCTTCTCCCTAGATGTTCCAATTATAAGATGTTTTCTTTTATTTTGAAAAATAATTTAAAAAAAAATAAAAAAAACATATACTAACTAATCAAGGTACAATCAAATGTATTTTGATCAAAATATTTATATATATTATTTATATAATATAACAAATGTTAAATATGTATTTTATTAATATAAAAATAGTTCATTTTTAATTTTAAAATAAAATAAATTTATAATTTTTAATATGAAATAAATAATCCTAAAATAAACTTTAGAAAAATATATTTTGAATAAGAACATTTTTTTTGAAAAAAAAGGTAATATTACTCTTTGAAAACCTTCTGATCATATTTTAACTTCAAAAAAAAAAATTATCTAACTTTTTTTAAAAAGATGGTGTAATTTTAATAATCCTTGTGAGAAGTAATCATTTGCCTTAATATTTGTAAGGTCAAGACAAGGATGTCTCGTCCCCATGTCTCTCTAAAGCGGATCAAGGCGGTGGAGGTCCTTCTAGTTTAGGAATAAAATATAGCTGGAAAAGGTGAGTTCTGGGTTGGCGATGGCACCTATTGAAACAATAAAATATATTATAACATCAAATGTAAATGAAACCTCCGAACTTACCATTTAAATTTAATACAACATCGGGTCAAAGGTCTAGTACTGATTATTACCAAAAACGTGTGCTATCTGAACAGCTCATTTGTTACTAATGTGTTCTCTTTTTGAGGAACAAAACAACTGCATAATACAGTACAGCTAACTCGCTGCAACTTCGAGGGCCTTTCCTCCCCCTCTACTTGCTGCACCTGCTTACTATAAATACCAATCCCAACCAAGTTCATACTCATCTTCATCCTTCAAACTTCACTAGCAATTTAGCAAATATCACTATTCACTCCAATTTCATACGACATGGCTTCTTCTACAACTAGTACTTTGAGTAGTGTATTAGTAATGCTTCTGGTTCCTTTTCTTGTTAGCTCTCTCATGGTTGTTACCTTAGCTGGTAATTTAAACCAAGAGTTTGACATAACATGGGGGGATGGTCGCGCAAAGATACTCAACAATGGTGAGCTTCTTACTCTCTCACTGGACAAAGCATCAGGCTCTGGATTCCAATCAAAGAATGAGTATCTCTTCGGGAAGATCGACATGCAGCTCAAGCTCGTCCCTGGAAATTCTGCTGGCACCGTCACTGCCTATTATGTAAGTTTCTTCGCCTATTTTTAGTATTACAAATTATTAACTTTCAGGGGATTGGACAATATGGCTAATCTAAATCTCTGCCTTTTGTTTGCACTTGTAGTTATCATCCAAAGGATCAACTTGGGATGAGATAGACTTTGAATTTCTCGGAAATTTGAGTGGTGATCCGTACATTCTTCACACCAACGTGTTCAGCCAGGGCAAAGGAAACAGAGAGCAACAATTCTATCTCTGGTTTGACCCAACTGCAGATTTCCACACTTACTCTATCCGCTGGAACCCCCAAAGGATCATGTGAGTTCCTAGTTCTCCATTCAGCCATCTCCATGTGTTTCTCTTCTCTCTGTCTGTCCTATCCTACGTATCACTTATCATTTTGTTTCCTTTGATTCAGATTCTCAGTTGATGGCACTCCCATTAGAGAGTTCAAAAACTCAGAGTCTATTGGTGTCCCCTTCCCAAAGAACCAGCCAATGAGGATATACTCTAGTTTGTGGAATGCCGATGACTGGGCAACAAGAGGTGGACTTGTGAAAACGGATTGGACACAAGCTCCCTTCACTGCTTCCTACAGAAATTTCAATGCTGATTCTTGCATCTGGTCTTCTGGAGCATCATCCTGTGCTTCAACTTCCCCATCATCAACCGCTTCCACTTCCACTTCCTCATGGCTTTCACAAGAGCTGGACACTACGGGCCAAGAGAGGATGAGATGGGTGCAGAAAAACTACATGATTTACAATTATTGCACTGACTCAAAGAGATTCTCCCAGGGTCTTCCTCCAGAATGCAGTACCTCATAAGAGAACACAGAACTATTCATGCATTAAATTTTAGTTTAAATTCTTTTATTCTTTTTCCATCTGTGGATAGTATGATGACATATATGGTTATTCTTTATGGTGTAATATATGTCCATTTCATAATAAAATTAGTTGTTTTCCCTATTAAAATTTTCAGTAATTTTTGCTCGCAATTTCTTGAGATTACAAGATAATACGAAATAGATGGCATGGTAAAATAAAAAAGACTACGCCACACAAAGAAAAACACTGCCGAGTTAGTCTTGAGCATTCAGATAAACTACCGAGTCCTCATACTATATACACAGCTATTTCATATTTCAATTTCATTGTTCACTAGCGCTTGATTCTTCAAGGCATCAATGATTTCATTCTCCCCAGGAGTGGGACAAACCAAAATTAATTAGAAACAATTCGGATACAACCTTTCGAGCTCTACGTTCGAACGAGCAAAATATATCTCATAATACAACAAAGTCATAAATATTCTGACTTACCTTTTTCACTTTCAACCCAAAGGAGGAAGCTATAATACAGCGTGAATACAGAAGTAAAGGTATCACAGGTCAGAAAGGAAAGCCAAAAGAATTGCAGTGGCACACAAAGTTCCAAGCCATCCTTGCAAACAAAGTGAAATGTGTTAAAAATTCATTGACAGGAATATAGGCATCCATCTTTGCCAAAATCTACCACTCATTCACCTTTGCTTTTTGTATTATGGATTTGCAATTGCAGTAGAAACGCTGATGAATTCTAAATTCTCCTATATATATATATATATATATATATATAAAATATTGAAGAATTATTTCTAGAAGGGAAAGAAGTGTACAACAGTGATGGTTAAGGAATCATCCTTATAGACCAAACAAAAAGCACTAAAAGAAATAATGCATTAGCTCATAAGGGCATTCAAATACCTCAGGATATCAGATGAAGAAACTCCCCTACAGCAAAATAAAAGCCATAACAAGGATAAAGGCAAACCACTGGAAATATACAGCTTTATTTATATCTTAGATAACGAGGAAGAATACAAAGACATTTTAACAACATTACTTGCCCCATTAATCTGGCCTGAGCATATGCGTCCAAATGAGGATGATTTGATTATTTAACATATCGCAAAGCTAATCATTACGTTTTTCACGAATGCAGTAAACAACGGGGCGAGTTCCAACTTCCTCCTCCCAGGAGTGCCTGCTTCCATTTTATATAATTATATATATAGCAGCAAAGTTCTTATAAAAAGAAAACTGCAAATTCACAAGTAAAAATTTGAGTCAACTTAAAGAGCATCGATATCCAAAAAATCAGCAATTCTCATCAAAACACATACAGCTGTCTTTTTTTTTTTTTTAACAAACACAAGATACTAGAATTTCACATATTTCTTCGATTTTTATCATAAAAATATATTCTTTTAATATAATTCCTTTTTTAATTCTATCACTACAAGTTTAGTAAATCTCTGACTTTCATCTCTATAATATATTTCAATTTAAATATTAAAAAATTGATATTATTTTAATAACTTGATATAAATTATTTTTTTAATCCATTTGCTTGATACAAAATTCTCTAAATTTGTAGAACTGCAACAAAAGGAAAAAAAAAAATTTATAGCATATTCTTATTATTGTCAATCAACAAATTCACAACTATTTTTTAAAATTATTACTAAACACACTAGAAATCAATTTTAAAATTTAGGTGAAAAAAAAAACTACTCCACGAATCTGTCTGTGAAACTTGGGGAAGCATTTAAAAGGACTAGCCTATTCGGCAAGAAGAGATAAGAAATAATGCAGTTCAGTCTCTTCCCAGGAGTTTGATCAAGCAGAGGAACTGCTTCTTAAATCAACAAATTGTATAAGCTGTTTCAACCTTGTGATCTCTGTAATGGTTGAGGATCATCATGAAAAGATGTTCGAATAGGCTACATAGGTGATTAGGAGCGCGTCAGCACGCGCGTGTGTTAGGAAGAAGATAAGGACGAGGAAATTTCATCCCCATGCTCTCTGAAGCGGGCCACGGCGGTGGAGGCTCTACTAGATTAGGAATAAAATATAGCTGCAAAAGCCGCGTTCTGAGTTGGCGGTGGCACCCACGCAATTGATAAGCCATAGCTGGGCTGGTTCATAACTACTCTGAAAGGTCTAAACTTGTCATTTAAATTTAATACCGCGTCAAAAATTTGGTACAGAATAGTACCACAAACGAGTGTGATTTGGACAGCTAATTTGTTAGTAATATGTTTTGCTTTTGAGGAACACAACTGCATAATACGATACAGCTAGCTAGCTCACTGCAACTTCGACGGCATTTCCTCCCTTCCTACTCGCTGCACCTGCTTGGTATAAATACCGAGCCCAAGTTCATTCTCATCTTCATCCTTCAAACTTCACTAGCAATTAGCAAAGATCACTCCAATCTCTTACTACATGGCTCCTTCTTCTACTCCTACTTCGAGTAGTGTATTAGTAATGCTTCTGATTCCTCTTTTTGTTAGCTCTCTGGTGGCTGTTGACTCTGCTGGTAATTTGAATCAAGAGTTTGACATAACATGGGGGGATGGTCGCGCCAAGATACTCAACAACGGTGAGCTTCTTACTCTCTCACTGGACAAAGCATCAGGCTCTGGATTCCAATCAAAGAATGAGTATCTCTTCGGGAAGATCGATATGCAGCTCAAGCTCGTTCCTGGAAACTCTGCTGGCACCGTCACTGCCTATTATGTAAGTTTCTTCTCCTATTATTAGTATTACAAATTATTAACTTTCAGGGGATTGGACACTATGGCTAATCTAGATCTCTGCCTTTTGTTTTGCACTTGTAGTTATCATCCAAAGGATCAACTTGGGATGAGATAGACTTTGAGTTTCTGGGAAATTTGAGTGGTGATCCGTACATCCTTCACACCAACGTGTTCGGCCAGGGCAAAGGAAACAGAGAGCAACAATTCTATCTCTGGTTTGACCCAACTGCAGATTTCCACACTTACTCTATCCTCTGGAACCCCCAAAGGATCATGTGAGTTCTTATTCTTCATTCAACCATTTCCCTGGGTTTCTCTTCTCTCCGTCTGTCCTATCCTGCATAGACTTATAAGTGATATCATTTTGTTTCCTTTGATTCAGATTCTCAGTTGATGGCACTCCCATTAGAGAGTTCAAAAACTCAGAGTCTATTGGTGTCCCCTTCCCAAAGAACCAGCCAATGAGGATATACTCTAGTTTGTGGAATGCCGATGACTGGGCAACTAGAGGTGGACTTGTGAAGACGGATTGGACACAAGCTCCCTTCACTGCTTCCTACAGAAACTTCAATGCTGATGCTTGCATCTGGTCTTCTGGAGCATCATCTTGTGCTTCAACTTCCCCTTCGTCAACTGCTTCCACCACCAGTTCCTCGTGGCTTTCACAAGAGCTGGACACTACGGGCCAAGAGAGGCTGAGATGGGTGCAGAAAAACTATATGATTTACAATTACTGTACAGACACTAAGAGGTTTCCCCAAGGTCTTCCTCCAGAATGCAAAACCTCCTAGGAGAAGACAGAGCAATCCAAGCATTAAATTCATGATTTTTAGTAACCATTGCAATACTAGTTAGTGGATGTGAAATTTTTGGCTTAAATTCTTTCATTCTTTTCCATCTTTGTTATCATTATGATAGTATAACGACATATATGATTATTTATGATGTAAAATGTATCCATTTCGTAGTAAAATGATTGTCTTCTCTATTCCATTTTTTGTCAATTTCTTGATATCATGTGTTAAAATGAAATAAATGAAACAAGGTCAAATAAAAGCAATTCTATAATAAGATTATGGCACACATAGGAAGCAGTCCTCAATTAGTCGTGAGCATTCTGATAAGTTAAAGCTACGAAGTCCTCACACAATGAATAGGACAGAACTACTTCCATTAATCACTATCTCTTTATACTTTGAGTTTTTAATATTTCTATTTCCTTCAGGAGTGGGACACTAATTACACCAAATTAATTGAAAACAATTCTGACACAATCTTATTACGAGCCCTAACAGATAAACATGTCCTCGGTACATTAAAGTCAAAACTCTTTGTAACTTGTGTTTTTCGCTTTCAACACAAAGGAGGAAGTTGCACAGTGTGAAGTAAAGGCGTCATAGTTCAAAACTGAGGCCAAAAGAATTGCAGTGGCACACCAACTTCCAAGCCATCCGTGCAAACAATTGAAATATCTGTTAAAAGATTCATAGACATAAATACAGGCATCCATCTTAGCCAAAACCTACCACTCACTCATCTCTACTTTTTTCTTAGGGATTCCCAATTGCAATAAAAGCCCTAATGAATCTATTACAAGAAAATAAGACCTTATAATCGATATATAGATATAGCGCAAAACTTGAGATTCCAAATATGACTCTACATTGATTTGTATATATATATATATATATATATATATGTTGCATATTAAAAAAGAATTCCAAATTACACAAATGAGGCCTTGCGTTTTATAGAAGAAGAATTTATTGAAAGTGGCGTAGAAAAGAGGAGGTTAAGGAATCATGCCTAGACCAAACAAAAAGCACTAGAAGAAAAAATGCATTAGCTCATAAGAGCGTTCCAATACATCTGGATATCAGACAGAGAAACTCCCCTAAAGCAAAGTAAAAACCACAACTCACAAGAATAAAGGCAAACCACAGGAAAAATATATTGCTTTATTTATATCCTAGATAAAGAGCAGGACACTAAGAGAAGACATTTTAGTGCAATAAGAAAAAAAAAAAAGGATTTAGCATCAATAAGAAGAGTCGCTCCATACAATGATTAGTCACTAAAAATCTCAACTTGCAGATCCTCTATGACGTAGAACCAATGCTATGGAGTAAGGGATGTTTAGAAAAGTACAAAAAACCAAAAATAGGATGGCCCCTTATTTAAGAGCACAGCATCGTAAAGAATCAATGCTCGAGACGTTAGGAAAGGGAAAGGGTACGACGATCTACAAAGAAGGTGGCATAATTCACGATAAGACCCAAATTTGGACCACGTTTCAAGGTGCTTCACACCTTTGCTAAAGCTTCAAAGTCTCTGGAAAAAAAAAAAAATCAAAGCGAGGCTATTCAAATTGACCAAAAGTGAATGGGTTTAGGTTAGTTTGTTTTGATTTTGAAAGTGGGTTGAAGATGAGTCAAATTATATAGACAAACCTATCAAAATAATTTTGGAAAAACTTCAACAAAAACAACACAAAAAGGTTAATATTTTAAGTAATTAATAATTAAAAGCTAAATTAATGATTTAATTCCTAAAAATATTTTTCACTTAAAATTTTCCTTTAAAGATTAAATAATTTTTGAAATATCACCTTTTTTTTTTACAATTTGATCTGCTAAAAATAAAATATCTTAATTTGTCTTACAAATATTTCTTTTCTATCAATATGGTCTCTCTAATAGACAAAAATGGGGTTGTTATTTAATAATTTAGACTTACTTAAATGTCTTCGATCTCTAAAATGACATTGTTTTTTGTATCTGAGTTAAATTTTAGTATATTAGAGAACTATACATGCTTTTTGGAGAAATCTTTTTAATTTTCAAAAAAAATATTTTAAAAATTAAATTAAAAGACTTTATCATCAGAGAGTTCTCATTAGTAATAATAATAATAATAATAATAATAATAATAATAATAATAATAATAATAACTACTACTACTACTACTAGCTTAAGCCCACAGGTTAACCATGCCAAACAAAAAATAATTCAATTCAAAACAGGTCTAGTTTTACAACTCAAGTACCCGACCGCCCTTTTGAAGTAGTATTCGAATTCTCTGCTATGCAACTTGCTAAGCAATTTCAACCTTTTCATTATATTTTTTTGCAATCTTAACCCTTTATTTTTTTTTATTTTAAAGAACACATGATAAAAATTGTTTTTTAACTTCTACAAGACCAAAAAAAAATGATATTTCAAATTAGAACAATGAGAATATAATCTAATATTTGTTTGGTAGAAGTTAAAAAACTGTTTTTATCTTGTGTTTTACTTCTATTTTTTATTTTAATTTTTTTTTTAATTTTAAAGAAAACAAAACACATGATAAAAATGGTCTTTAACGTCTATCAGATAAATATAAAAATGATATTTCAAATTAGAATAATGAAAATATAACTTTATGTTTGTCTAGTAGAAGTTGAAAAACTATTTTTATATTACGTTTTATTTTCTTTAAAATTAAAATTAAAATAAAATACAAAAGAATGAACAATTGAAATTGTAAAATAAATAAATAAAAGAATGAAATGTTTGGGCTGATACGCAAATTGCACAACAAAGGATCCATTTTCTTTTTAGGTGGGTTGAGTGCGAAATTCAAGTGATTGGGTTCATATTGACACCTCTATCAAGTGCCTTATACGCTACACACTTCTTTTCGTTTATTTAATTAATATTTTGATATCTTAATTTACTTTTTTTATTATAATCTCGTCCCTCAATTTTTTTTTTTAAAAAATTTTGTCTATTCAATTGTTAAGTTTGGTCGCGTTCGTTCTAAAGCTTTATGTATTTATAATGAGGGATATTAAATTACTGTAAAAATACGTAATTCCAAAATTGTTACTCAATTTTTCACCTGAATTAAATGATGAGCAAGATATTTTTTTTTTTTAACAAAAATAATCTGAAAATTGAGGGAAAGTTATATTTGTGAGTGAGTCATTGTGTAATATGCGCAAAATTTTGTCCGTTATCCGTTATATTAATTTAGTCATATAAGTTAAAGATCAGTAATTATTAATCTAATAAACAAATTTTAATACATAAACAGTACACAAATGCCTTCCTTAAGAATGTCCATTGTAAGTATATTACCAAATAAAACGTTTATAAAACAAATTTTGCCGCCGACTTTATATGACAATGAGAAATAGAAGCTTCCAACTTTCCACATTAGAGTCTTGCTCTGCTTATGCGGACAAATATGACTAATACTCGCAAGTGACTATGAAAATTAATAAATACATAGTTTTGCACGGGTCGCATTATAGTTTTGTTTTCTTAAATTTTTATATGTTGATTTTGTTGAATTCCCGTCAGTTTTTATGTCACAACATTTTATGTCATAGCTGAGCTATACCAGCAGAAAGCTTTGGAGCATACATCATATCGATGACAACAGCGCCACCCGACGTGCTTGCGGTTGAACTTCTACAATGAGAATGCCATATCAAGCATCCATTAAGAGTCGTCCCATTGTTTGAGAAGCTTGCAGCTTTGGAGGCTACTTCGGCTGCTTTAGCCCGGTTCTTCTCAATAGAGTGATAGACTAGTACAAGAATCAGATCAATGGGAAGCAAGAAGTCATGATTGGTTATTCAGATTCTGGGAAAGATGCTGGGAAATTCTTTGCAGCATGGCAACTAGGTAGGGCTCGAGGAGCTTATAAAGGTAGCCAAAGAATTTGGTGTTAAGCTAACCATGTTTCATGGTCGTGGTAGGACTGTTGGGAGAGGAGGCGGCCCGCCCACCTTGCCATCTTGTCTCAACACCCTGAGACAATTCACAGATCGTTTCGCGTGACCATCCAGGGAGACCCAGGGATTGCTGCTCTCTGTAAAACCGCCAATAAATTTAACCCATTGTTACTCTAGATTCAATTATTGAAATTGTCGGTGGAGTCCTACGTGTGCTTCATAGTATTCATCTGGTGTTAAATTTTAATCAAAAGTGTGATTATTTGATCATTGCAAAGCAAGTGAAAAAAATTGTTGACTAAATGATTGACCTTCTCTTGTCTAGTTTGAAGCAAGTTTTAAGTAGCTATTCCACTGAAAATAAGAAAATAATAATAATAATAATTTTAAGGGTAGCTTGAATTATGAATATGCATAACACTTTGAATTTCACTTAGATAGAAGAAGAGAAAAGCTAGAATCAGAGAGCACCTAATGACAAGATCCAAGGAAAGTCCTCTATAGTACTAACTTGTTTGCCATAGTTGGAGAAGGGATAATTGTAAAGTCAAGTGAATCGAATGCTCTGGCAGTGGCTGTATTGCATGAGCAAAACTAGTGCTAGACTATTTCAAGATTACATCTTATGCGTACACCTGGGATTTTCCTTCAATTTTGATATCAAATTGGGAATGATAAGGATATTGCATAATAACTATAAAGAATTTGATAATCTTGTAGTGATTGATTACCGATATACCGAGTATTTGAAAGGCATTGGAGATCTTGTTTTCCCTTTACATGAGGACAAGCAAAGGTTCAAGTTTAAAGAAATTTGTTATGTCATATTTTCATAATATTTAGTTGACTTCAAATCCTAATTTCTGGTCAATATTAAGTGGTTTCTTATGCTAATTTATGTATTTTGATCAAGAGCTGGTTGCATGAGGTGGAAGGACATTTTGGAGCAAAAGGCAGAGCTTTCCAGCAAATTACATGGCCTGCCTGTGCTTAATCACATGGCCGTGTGATTGAGGGAACATTGAGGAAGCTATAAACAGAATACCACACGGTTGTGCGTTCGAGGAGCAGTGAAAAAGTCTTACTCTGTTTATAGCCCGTGCTTCTTCTCCCTAAGCACGGGCTATAATAATTGATCATAGCCTGTGCTTAATGAGATACTAAACATTAGTTAAATTAGTGGAGAATATGAAGTCACCCGTGCTTCTTCTCCCTAAGCACGGGCTATAATAATTGATCATAGCCTGTGCTTAATGAGATACTAAACATTAGTTAAATTAGTGGAGAATATGAAGTCACTGAACAGACAATATATAGATTTTAGGAGATGAATAGTGTGTAGTATACCCAGTATTGATTTAACTATATTCCTTTTAACGATCAAACAACTTCTAAGGAGATATAAACGAAGCAGGCTGCATTAAGCTGTAGAAGGAGAATCCCCCACTTCAGCTGTCTGTCCAAAGGACAGAGGGAAGAAAAAAGAATTATTTCAGTGCTTTGATTAATCCAATATTATGTTTGCTTTTTCTTATTCATATGGCTGGAGTAGCTTGGGTGGGTATATAATATACAACTGTCTTGCGAGCCACGTGCTTGGATGTCATAATATATATCTTTCTGCTAATACGTATGCTCATGGACTTACCAAAGTAGATATCTCTTTCGTTTTTCTTCCATGATGGACCTCCTCCAAGACTGTTACATTACAGCTATAGTCATGAATTCCTTTACAAAAGAAATAGAAGATGGACAAGTTTTATGGTGAACAAGTTTTATGATCAATGTCGTGGAAAGCTTTAGGCCAAATAAGCAGTTGCTTTAGGCCCCACAATTTACTAGGCCTCTAATATATATATATATATATATATATATATATATATTTGTCAAGACCCATGTATACGTCCATCTCATGTCTTCTTAGTATATCTTATAGAAAAAAGACAAAAAAAAGGAAGATGATAGAAAAGCTTTTCACCTCCTCCAATGACCAATAATATTGAAAGGTTTCATAATGGCATTAAAAATTATTTCAAAAAGTCAGATTTTTTCCCCTTATCGAAGCAAAACAAACAAGCAATCAAAGTCTCTAACGTTTTTAACCTTTAGTCTTATTAATTCCCATTCCTCACGTCTCCTTTCTGGCTTTTCAATTTCTTCTCATCGCATCGCATCGCATCTTATCTCTAAATCTTATTCTCTTATCTTTTCTCACTCTCTATTTAATTTCATCACTTCATTTTTGTCTTTTCTTTGAAAAATATCACAATTACTCATTTGCTCCTAACCTACAATACAGCAATAAATACCCCTTTCGTCCTTCATCATTTTATCGAAATATTATTTAATACTTCAATACTTCATACCTGAGAATGATGCCTTTTTTTTTTTGGCTTCATATGTTCATTTCCTTTTTTTTTGGCCTTAGGTGTTGTTTTCATCAAATTATCTCCCAATCTCATATCATTGGTTGAAGCTACGAAATAAAAGGAAGTGAAATCTTTCTTTTCTTTTCTTTTCTTTTTCTTTTCTTTTCTTTATTTTGAAATCTTAAATACTAAATTTGAGGTGGTTTTCCCCTTTTCTCATAGAATTGCTATTTTTACAATTGATATTTTACATATATATATATATATATATATATATATATATATTTTTTTTTGGTGCTGCTTTTTTATTTTACTTTTATTATTTGTACTAATAGAAAATTTCAAATAGAAAGTATGAATTCGGTTTTGAAAAATTGAAGAAAAAAAGAAAAATTAAAAAATTAATTCAATCTCAACATGGTGCTCTTGATAAATTTGTTACTATTCATAATAATAAAGATGTAACAAGAAGCGTAGTTAAGCAATCACCCATAGATGACACTGAAAAAATGATAGAACAGTCACCCATAAATAATGTTGAAAACAACAGTAGTCCTCATTTCAATCAAGAACAAGAAGATAATATAAATTTAAACAAAGATAATTTATTTGAAGAGAATTAATATTGAGCATAACAGTATATCAAGTGAAATTCCTAAAAATATTTATGATCTTGGACATTGAAAAAATATTGATGAAAAGTTTAGAGATTTAATGGTAGAAAATGATTCAATCAGATATGATAATTTACAATTTTCAAAAAATGAAAATAATAGACATTTTTCTTCATTTTTTTACCAATGAATATTGCCAAATGGAGAAAAATATGATAGAAAATGGCTAGTTTATTCAAGAAATTTAGATAAAGTTTATTGTTTTTGTTGCAAGTTGTTTTGTTCAAAAAGTACTGTTAATCAACTAGTTAATGAAGGGACTAAAGATTGGAGAAACCTTGATTCTAAACTTAAAAGTCATGAAATAAGTCATGAATATATCGCTAATATGGTTAAATAGATTGAAATAGAAACAAGATTGAGGAGAAAAAAGACAATTGATAAAAATATATAAGAACAAATTAACAAAGAAAAGGAATATTGAGAAAAGGTCTTACTTAGAATTATAGCTATAGTCAAACATTTTTCTAAAAATAATCTTGCCTTTCATTGGACAAATGGGAAGATATATGAAAAAAATAATGGGAACTTTTTGAGTTTGATTGAGATGCTTGCAAAATTTGATCCAATTATGCAAGAGTATGTTTGGTGCATAAAAAATAATGAATTTCGTGCATATTACTTAAGTAATACTATACAAAATGAACTTATAAATTTGTTAGCTTTTCATATAAAAAGTATAATAATAAAAAAAGTTAAAGAAGTAAAATATTTTTTTTATTATTCTTGATTGTACTCCTAATACAAGTCATCAAAAACAAATTATTCTTATTTTGAGATGTGTTGATACTTTGAGTTCTCCGATAAAAGTAGAAGAGTACTTTGTAGAATTTTTAAAGGTTAATGATATATTTAGAAAAGGTCTTTTTAAAGAACTTATTAATGTATTGAATAAATATAGGCTTGATATTACTGATATAAGGGGACAAGGTTATGAGAATGGATCGAACATTTAAAGGTAAAAATCAAGGAGTACAAAAAAGATTATTGGATATAAATCCTAGAGCATTTTATACACCATGTAGATGTCATAATTTGAATTTAGTTTTATGTGATATGGTCAATTCATCTCCTAGAGCTATTTCTTTTTTTAGAGTTCTACAATGCATTTATTCTTTATTTTCTTCTTCCACCAAAAGATGGAAAATCTTGCAAGAAAGTGTACCTAAATTTTCTGTTAAATTACTATCTCAAACTCAATGGGAAAGTAGAATTAAAAGTGTCAAAGCATAGAATTGAAAGTATCAAAGCAATAAAGTTTCAAGCACCAAATATAAGACATATTTTGATTAAATAATCAAAATGTAGTGAAGATCCTAAAACAAAAAGTGAAGCCATGTGTTTAGCAACTTATGAGATTGAGAATTTCAAGTTTTTATTAGAAATAAATATTTGGTATGATATATTGTGTGCTGTTGATTCTATTAGTAAGACTACAATCTAAAGATATGCATATAGATATTGTTATAGATAATTTAAGGGGCCTTATTACTTATTTGAAAAATTATAGGGAAAATGGTTTTGCATTTGCTTTAGACTTTACAAAAAAATGGCTATTGAAATGGATATAAAGCCTAAATTTCATGAAAAGTGAATAATCCATAAAAAAAAATATTTTGATGAACATGTTGATGATGAGATCACACATTCAGCCGAAGATTCTTTTCGTATTGAATATTTTCTATACATAGTATATCAATCTATTTCTTCTATTGAGAGTCGATTTGAGCAATTTTTAAAATATGAAACTATTTTTGATTTTTTATTTGAATCCAAAAAATTTAAAACTTTGGAAGAGGATGAATTGAAAAAATATTGTATTAATCTTGAAAAATTTTTAAGTTTTAGTGAACATTCTGATATTGATGGTTTTGATTTATTTTCAGAATTGAAAGTATTGAGAGAAATATTAACAAAAGAAATTAATATTTCAATAGAAGTGTTAAAATATATGTATCGCTTATAAAATATTATTAACAATACCTGTAACGGTTGCTACTATTGAAAGATATTTTTCAAAATTAAAATTACTTAAATCCTATTTAAGATCAATTATGTTACAAGGTAGATTAAATGGATTAGCCTTATTATCAATTGAAAATGAAATGTTAGAATTACTTGATTATAAAACTTTGATAAGTGATTTTGCAATTCAAAAAGCAAGAAAAGTAATATAAAAATTAATAAGTTACATTAAGCATCTTTAATAATTTTGCTTAGAACCCCAAAATTTCTAAACACGGCTTTGTTTATGATGGACAAGTAACATTTCATTTTGTCTCATGATGAACAAGTTTTAAGTTTGATTTTATGCATGATAGGAGTTAAAAAATCTTATAATTTATTTTAACTTTTTCTATTTAGTGTTTTTTTTAATTCAATTATTTTGATAATATTTTAGAAATATTTTATCTTCTTATTTGTTATTTAAATTGTTTTTTTAACTATAATAACATTCATGTTTAGATTGATAAGAATTTAAAATAAAAAATTGTTAATATTTTTTCACTAATTTTTTTATTAGTTCTTTCGTGTTCTTATTTATTTGTATGAGTTATTTGTATTATTACAAAAATATCAAAAATATATGTATAATAATTGATCATAGCACTCATTTGTACGGATCACCATACTAATTACTGAAATAATGTTTATAAAACAAATTTTGCTGCCGACTTTATAAGACAATGAGAAATCGAAGCTACCAACTTTCCACATGAGAGTCCTGCTCTGTTTATATGGACAAATTTGACCAATACTCGCAAGTGACTCTGAAAATTAAACCATCAACTCTTGGAACGTCGAACACAAGCCTAGAGATACGGAAGGGATTTTGCAATTCGGTCTCTTTACCAGAGTTTGTATCTGACCGTGGAACTGCTTTTAACTTCAACAAACTGTATAAGCTATTTCAACCTTGTGATCTTTGCAATGGTTGAAGATCATGAAAAGATGTTGGAACTTGGAATACTCAAGGAGGGGAAACTCAGGTAAATGAGAAGTGCGAAGTACAAAAACAGTAAAACCCCGTCATGTGTTTGGGAGCACGTCAGCACGTGAGTGTGATATATTATAATTTTCAATTTACCTTTGCATAAGATAAGCAGAGGATGTTTCGTCCCTATGTCTCTCAGGGGGACCATGGCGGTGAAGGCTCTTCAAGTTTAGGAATAAAATATAGTTGGAAAAGTTGTGTTCTGGGTTGGAGGTGGTACCCAGCGAATTAATTAAAGGGTAGGGTAGGGCTGCTTCGCAAATTACAACTACTCTGAAAAGTCTGAACGTGTCATTCAAATTTAGTACAACATCGGGTCAAACATTTTGTACCGAATATTACCGTAGTGCGATCTGGACAGCTAATTTGTCACCAATAGTTTCTCTTTTTGAGGAACACAACAACTGTATGATATAATACAGCTAGCTCACTGCAACTTCGAGTGCCTTTCCTCCCCTTCTACTTGGTGCACCTGCTTGTTATAAATACCAACCCCAACCAATTTCATACTCATCCTCATCCTTCAAACTTCGCTAACAATTAGCAAAGATCATTCCCATCTCTTACACCATGGTTTCTTCTACGACTATTGCTACTTTGAGTAGTGTATCAGTAATGTCTCTGGTTCCCCTTCTTGTTAGCTCTCTGATGGTTGTTGCCTTTGCTAGTAATTTAAACCAAGAGTTTGACATAACATGGGGGGATGGTCGCGCCAAGATACTCAACAATGGTGAGCTTCTCACTCTCTCACTGGACAAAGCATCAGGCTCAGGTTTCCAATCAAAGAATGAGTATCTCTTTGGGAAGATCGACATGCAGCTCAAGCTTGTCCCTGGAAACTCTGCTGGCACCGTCACTGCCTATTATGTAAGTTTCCTTGCCTATTATTGGTATTACAAAATATTAACCTTTCAAGGGATTAGACATTATGGTTAATCTAAATCTCTGCCTTTGTTTGCAATTGCAGTTATCTTCCAAAGGATCAACTTGGGATGAGATAGACTTTGAATTTCTCGGAAATTTGAGTGGTGATCCGTACATCCTTCACACCAACGTGTTTAGCCAGGGCAAAGGAAACAGAGAGCAACAATTCTATCTCTGGTTTGACCCAACTGCAGATTTCCACACTTACTCTATCCTCTGGAACCCCCAGAGAATCATGTAAGTTCTTATTCTCCATTTAGCCATTTCCCTATGTTTCTCTTCTCTCCTCTCCTATCTTGCACAGACTTGGAAGTGATATCATTTTGTTTCCTTTGATTCAGATTCTCAGTTGATGGCACTGCCATTAGAGAGTTCAAGAACTCAGAGTCTATTGGTGTCCCTTTCCCAAAGAACCAGCCAATGAGGATATACTCTAGTTTGTGGAATGCCGATGACTGGGCAACTAGAGGTGGACTTGTGAAGACGGATTGGACAAAAGCTCCCTTCACTGCTTCCTACAGAAACTTCAATGCTGATGCTTGCATCTGGTCTTCTGGAGCATCATCTTGTGCTTCAACTTCCCCTACATCAACTGCGTCCACTACAAGTTCCTCATGGCTTTCACAGGAGCTGGACACTACGGGCCAAGAGAGGCTGAAATGGGTGCAGAGAAACTACATGATTTACAATTATTGCACTGACTCAAAGAGGTTCCCCCAGGGTCTTCCTCCAGAATGCAATGCCTCATAAGAGAAGACAGAACAATCCATGCGTTAAATTTTAGTTTAAATTCTTTTATTCTTTTTCCATCTGTGTCATCACTATGATAGTATGATGACATATATGGTTATTCTTTATGGTGTAATATATGTCCATTTCATAATAAAATTAGTTGTTTTCCCTATTAAAATTTTCGGTAATTTTTGCTCGCAATTTCTTGAGATTATAAGATAATACGAAATAGATGGCATGGTAAAATCAAAAAGACTACGCCACACAAAGAAAAACACTGCCCAGTTAGTCTTGAGCATTCAGATAAACTACCAAGTCCTCGTACTAGAAACACAGCTATTTCATATTTCAGTTTCATTGTTCACTAGCGCTTGATTCTTCAAGGCGTCAATGATTTCATTCTCCCAAGGAGTGGGACAAACCAAAATTAACTAGAATCAATTCAGACACAACCTTTCGAGCTCTATGTTCCAACAAACAAAATATCTCATAATACAACAAAGTCATAAATATCATAACTTTTTTCGCTTTCAACCCAAAGGAGGAAGCTATAATACAGTGTGAAAACTGAAGAAAAAGGCATCACTGGTCAGAAAGGAAAGCCAAAAGAATTGCAGTGGCACACAAAGTTCCAAGCCATCCTTGCAAACAAGTGAAATGTGTTAAAAATTCATTGACAGGAATATAGGCAATTACAATAGAAACGCTGATGAATTCTAAATTCTCCTGTATGTGTGTGTGTGTGTGTGTGTGTGTGTATAATATTGAAGAATTATTTCTAGAAGGGAAAGAAGTGTACAACAGTGATGGTTAAGGAATCATCCTTATAGACCAAACAAAAAGCACTAAAAGAAATAGTGCATTAGCTCATAAGAGCATTCAAATGCCTCTGGATATCAGATAAAGAAACTCCCCTCCAGCAAAATAAAAACCATAACAAGGATAAAGGCAAACCAGTGGAAATCTACAGCTTCATTTATATCTTAGATAGCAAGGAAGAATACCAGACATTTTAACAACATAAATTGCCCCATTAATCTGGCCTGAGCATATGCATCCAAATGAGGATGATTTGACTATTTAACATATCACAAAGCTAAGCATTACGTTTTTCACGAACGCAGTAAACACCGGGGCGAGTTCCAACCTCCCACCCCCAGGAGTACCTGCTTCCATCATATATAATTATATATATAGCAGCAAACTTTTATAAAAGAAAACAGCAAACTCCCTTCCAATTTCACGAGTAAAAATTCGAGTCAACTTCAAGAGCATCAATATCCAATAAATCAGCAATTCTCCTCAAAACACATATAGTTGTTATTTTTCTATTCACAAATACAAGATACTAAAATTTCACATATTTCTTCGATTTTTATCATAAAAATATATTTTTTAGTATAATTTCTTTTCTTAATTCTATAACTACAAGTTTGGTAAATCTCTGACTTTCATCTCTATAATTTGTTTCAATTTAAATTTTAACAAATTGATATCATTTTAATAACTTGATATAAATTATTTTTTTTAACCATTCACTTGATACAAAATTCTTTAAATTTTTAGTACTGCAACAAAAGAAAAAAAATTTATAGCATATTCTTATTATTGTCAATCTACAAATTCACAACTATTTTTTAAAATTATTACTAAACACACTAGTAATCAATTTTAAAATCTGCTTTTACAAAATTTAGGTTAAAAAAAAAAAAGAGAAACTACTCCATGAACCTATCTATGAAACTCGAGGAAGCATTCAAGAGGACTAGCCTATTCGGTGCGAAGAGATAAGAAATAATGTAGTTCAGTCTCTTCCCAGGAGTTTTGATCAAGCCGAGGAACTGCTTTTCACATCAACAAACTTTATAAGCTGTTTCAACCTGGTGATCTTTGCAATGGTTGATGATCCTCATGAAAAGATGTTCGAATAGGCTACATGGGTGTTTTGGAGCGCGTCAGCACGCGCGTGTGTTAGATATAAGATAAGGACAAGGATATTTCATCCCCATGTCTCTCTGAAGCGGACCACGGCGGTGGAAGCTCTCCTAGTATAGGAATAAAATATAGCTGCAAAAGCCGCGTTCTGAGGTGGCGGTGGCACCCACGCAATTGATATGAGGGTAGAGCTGGGCTGGTTCATAACTACTATGAAAACTCTAAACTTGTCATAATACCGCGTCAAAAATTTGGTACAGAATAGTACCACAAACGAGGGTGATTAGGACAGCTAATTTGTTAGTAATATGTTCTCTTTTTGAGGAGCACAACTGCATAATGCAATACAGCTAGCTAGCTCCCGGCAACTTCGACAGCATTTCCTCCCTTCCTACTCGCTGTACCTGCTTACTGCTTGTTATAAATACCGACCCCAAGTTCATTCTCATCTTCATCCTTCAAACTTCACTAGCAATTAGCAAAGATCACTCCAATCTCTTACTACATGGCTTCTTCTTCTTCTTCTACTACTTCGAGTAGTGCATTAGTAGTGTTCCTGGTTCCTCTTCTTGTTAGCTCTCTGGTGGCCGTTGCCTATGCAAGTAATTTGAATCAAGAGTTTGACATAACATGGGGGGATGGTCGCGCCAAGATACTCAACCATGGTGGGCTTCTTACTCTCTCACTGGACAAAGCTTCAGGCTCTGGATTCCAATCAAAGAATGAGTATCTCTTCGGGAAGATTGACATGCAGCTCAAGCTCGTCCCTGGAAACTCTGCTGGCACTGTCACTGCTTATTATGTAAGTTCCTTTGCCTACGATTTGTATTACAGAAACCTTTCAAGGGATTCAACATTATGGCTAAGTCTCTGCCTTTGTTTGAAATTGCAGTTATCTTCCAAAGGATCAACTTGGGATGAGATAGACTTTGAGTTTCTGGGAAATTTGACTGGTGATCCTTACATCCTTCACACCAACGTGTTCGGCCAGGGCAAAGGAAACAGAGAGCAACAATTCTATCTCTGGTTTGACCCAACTGCTAACTTCCACACTTATTCTATCCTCTGGAACCCCCAAAGGATCATGTAAGCTCTCCATTTAACCATTGGACAAAACTCAAATAGTTTCTTAAGTGTTTACTATCAGATTTTTCAATCAAAGAGTAAAAATTTGGAGGAACTTTTTGATATACTGTATCATATCATATTGTGCTGAGGTATAAAAACTCTCCACATATCACATTTTTTTGAGAAACTTGATACTAAAAATCTAAAGAATGTACCATTTCTTGTCTTTAAACATTTCCCTTTGAGTTTCCGTTCTACACTTCCTTCCTATCCGGCATACACTCATATATCATCTTTGTTTTCTTTGATTCAGATTCTCAGTTGATGGCACTCCCATTAGAGAGTTCAAGAACTCAGAGTCCATCGGTGTCCCTTTCCCAAAGAACCAGCCAATGAGGATATACTCTAGTTTGTGGAATGCCGATGACTGGGCAACTAGAGGTGGACTTGTCAAGACAGACTGGACGCAAGCTCCTTTCACTGCTTCCTACAGAAACTTCAATGCTGACGCTTGCATCTGGTCTTCTGGAGCATCATCTTGTGCATCAACTGCTTCTACCACCAGTTCCTCCTGGCTTTCACAAGAGCTGGACACTACGAGCCAACAGAGGCTCAGATGGGTTCAGAAAAACTACATGATTTACAATTACTGCACGGACACCAAGAGGTTTCCCCAGGGCCTTCCTCCAGAATGCAATAACTCCTAGAAGAAAACAGTGCAATCCACGCATTATTTTCAGTAATCATTCTAATATAGGTTTGTTGATATGATAATTTTGGTTTGAATTCTTTCATTCTTCTTCATCTTTTGTCATCACTATGGTGACACATAGCGTCATTCTTTATGATGTAATACATATCCATTTCATAATAAAATAGATTGTTCTCTGTTTTACCACTACATTTGTCACACCCGAAATTGATCATAAGGTGCAGAAAAAAAGAAGTTTGATTTTCAAAAACAAAAATTAAATAAAATAGAGTTGTCACTAAAATTTTAATTTTAAAAGATAAAACTTTGAAAGAGAAAAAATTTTAAGAATGAAAAATCATTTACTAATAAAAGAAAAGTTTAAGAGTATGTGGAAAAAGTATTAGACATTCCATAATATCCATTCTTAAAAATAGTTATCTTAAATTAATTATGTAAAAATAATATAATTTTAATCTTATTTTATTTATCCTTATCAATCACATGGATAAAATAATGAAAAAAGACATTAAGAAAATAAAATAAAATAAAAAAATTTGTTTACAAGGACGAATTTAACCTAAAATAAGAGTTTAGAGTTCATGTATCTAAGGAATCAAATTTTATATAGTTCCATTGGTGGAAAACTTATGTCACGTGGTTGACAACTTTTAATTATTTTTTGGTGAGGTGAGCGTGGAGTCATTGTTTTAAAAAATATTTGAGAATTTCAAGTTTGAAATGAGAATGAAATAGTGAATAGAGTTGAGAGTTTATTTGATGAGAGGGATATTTTGGATCTTTTGTTGACACAAAGTATTGCTGATACTATTATAATGTAATCCTTATTATTTAAGATTTTTGGTTTTAAAAAAATTATTCCATTATTGATCTCTTGGCATGTTAATGTTCATTTCCTTATTTGGCTCTTCAAACTGTCACTAACTTTTGTTTTTGTTATGCTTGGTATGTGAGCAAAAACAACCTTGGGTGTTATTATTATTATAATAATATCTTTTCTACTTGTGCTCTTGAATAGATGACTCTTGATTGCACATAAGATCATCAAAATATTGCATGCTTGTAAACAATTATTTTCATTTTATTTGATCTTTTAATTTTCTTTTTATAGTGTTGTGTGAAATCTAATATTTCCTCAAGCACATAAGGTGTCAACTAGGAGGGACACCTTATGTGCTTACAATCTAGTGGAAGCTAGCTTAGTGGGAAAGCAAAGAAATTATCCATTGTTGTAGAAAATTTCAAAACAGACCTATGGTAAGTTCTCGTGATTGTATTAATTACAACCTCACAATTGCACACCAACAATTTGCATATGAGCAAAGTGTCCTATCTAACAAAGCAATGCACCTTATTCATTTCTACCATAGTAACCAAATAACTAAAAAGCTAAGTCAAAATATAAGGAATGCGTGAAATAATGTGATATGCAAAGGAAATTTCCAATTGGACAAGCACGATGTTACAACAACTAAAGAATATCAAGAATGGCTCAAAGAAGGGACCAAAGATGTTAACCTCTTTTTTGGACCTCATAATTCTTTATTCAGGAATAACATACAAATAATCAACAAGTAATTAGCCCAACTAAATTGGAGGATAAAAAGGCAACATTGAAAAATCTAGAAGAAGAAAGCATTTAAAAGGCTTAATTCAAATGTGGAATGGATGTGCAAGCTTGCCAAAAAAAAAAGACTGCCAGAGTAAAAAGACACAAAATACGCATAAAGGGTACAGAAATAAAAAGATTGAGAGAGGAAAACATAAAGTTGAAAGATGCTATAGAGGATGCACAGAAACGAGTGAAAAGAGAACAAGAGAAGGATGTAGAGTAACAAAACCAAATTAATAAAAGTCGTTAAGGAAAAGGATAAACTTTAAAGGAAAATGCAAAAGCTTGTGTCAAGTGAGGTTCAACAGGAAATTAATATGTTGATCAAGGAGCTAGAAAGAAGAATGAATGAGTTGACTACTATCAAGGGTAATAATGCGATAATAATGCAAAACATAATAAAACAACTCAATTAACAAGCTAAAATCATAGAAACTTGGAAGACTCTCCACACCAAATAAGTAGCAGAAAAGGAAAAGTGGATGGAATGATTTAGGAAATTGATCTTCATAGCTAACATAGCCATCCTTAAATTCACAAGTGCGTTTAAAAAAGCTAAGGGCATGACCAATCCATTGAATACACTAACAGAAATATTAGAGTTCTTTTTGTTATGTAACAATATTGTGGCAAAATTGAAAAATGTTACTAGTTGTTGACTTCAAAAAGTGATAATGTAATTTAGCTGTTTAAAATACCACAAAGAAATTTCATAGTCTTGTTATTTCTTTTCTTTAAACATCATGTTTCAAGTTGCCCAAAGTCATTAATCATATAGAATTCACATTTTCCTTAAATTAATTGCCAACCTCATTTTTCCCCATATATAATAAATGTTTAAGAAAAACGATAAACAACTCAAATGTATGCTGTAAGTGGGACACTGAGCATGCAAGAACTCAGACTCCCTCTTATATTAGGTGTCAACTTTGATTTTTTATGTGGACTAATAAATCTGCTTAAGAAATCAAAAAGCTCAAAGTTCCTCAATTGTTATGTCAAAACAGCTCACTCGAATCATTGTCTCAACCTAAAAATAAATTATTTCTTAAAAAAATTGAATTTGTTTTACTCTCTCATTGAATAAATAAGAAGGGAAGACAGTATTGTGCCTCTAAAACAAAATCAATATACTCAGACCCATCCCCATACTCAAGTCTATGACACTCGTTATAAAAGCAAGCTCATGGTGAGACAACAACTTGAAGGGAATCAAAGGGTTGAAGATGGCATGGTCGTGTTGAATAAACCCGTAACAACTATGGCAGGTCAGATAGCTCAAATGAATGAGACAATAAAAATGCTAGTTGAGGCTCTAAAAGAAAAAAGTATTAATAATATGTCTAGGGCATCTAATCCTCTGTCCATCACCATAAACATGAAAAAGACAAGAGGAGATATTCCAAGAATAGTTGTAGCAAAGACACATTCTAGCTAAATGGTAGATATCACCAGGAAGAAGTTTATAAAAAATTTCTCATCTCTGGACTACACGTACATCTTTGTATAATAGGATATCAAATAATAGACCAAATTACTACTACCATTATACTTGTCAAAATCTAATACCTTAAATTTGTTAAGGATAAAAATTTCTAAAATCAAGTACAAATCTTCCACATCTAAAGATCTCCATCTAACCAATCCTTATAGGACGTGCAATAGGTCTTTTACTTCTCCCAATTCTTTCTTCCATTCTTCTTTAACATTACTTACTTACTCTTTAGTGTTTACAACTAGGATTTGAAACGTGTAAATAAAGTTATCACCAAAGAATTCTTGCATATCTCTCACTTTTTTCATGACAACCTTGCTTGTCAATCCCCTATACTTGAGGGTCTTGGACTTTATTTTGCGCCTGGGTGATGTTTGTCATTTTGCTAAAATGTGCCTCTGCTACAACTAATCTCGATAGACTTATTCCCATCTCTATCATGTTTATGGTGATGGATGAAGGATTAGATGCCCTAAGTGTGTTATCAATGTCCTTCCTTTTCAAAGCCTTAAAACTAACATTTTCATTGTTTCATTCATTTGAGCCATTTTCCATGGTCATTATACATTTATTCAACATGACTGCGTCATCTTCGACCCTTTTAGTCCTTTCAAGTTGTCGTCCCTCTACGAACTTATTTCTAGAACAAGTGTTATAAACTCAAGTAGAAAGATGGGTTTGATTAAATGGATTTCATTTTGGAGGTGCAATATTGTCTCCCTCTCTTATATATTCAATAAAAGAATTAAACAAATTTAGTTATTTTAAGAAATAATAAATTTTTATATTAAGATAATGATTTGAGTGAACTATTTTGGCATAATGATTGAGAAACATTTGGCCCTTTAATTTTTTAAAGGGATTTATTAATCCACATATAAAATCAATATTAACACCTGATATAAGAGGGAATCCAAGTCCCTACATGCTCAGTGTCCAACTTGTAGCATACATATGAGTTGTCTCTCTTTTTTCTTAAATACTTATTACATATAGGTAAAGTGAATTTGACAATTAATTTAAGGAAATGCAAATTTCACATCATTAATGACCTTGGGCAAGTTGAAACATAACACCTAAAGAAGAGAAATAACAAGATTCTAAAATTTCATAACAATAGTTTGAATAACTAAATTACAGTAGCACTTTGTGAAGTTAAGTAATATTTTTTAATTCAGCCATAATATCATTATATAACAAAAAGAAATCCAATATTTCTATTGATGTATTTAGTGGGTTGGTCATTCCCTCAACTTCTTTAAATGTACTTGTGAATTTAGGGATAATTGCATTAGATAGGAGGATCAATTTCTTGAATCATTCCATCCACTTTTCTTTTTCTACTACTTGTTCAATGTGAAGAGTCTTCCAAGTTTCTGCGGCTTCAACTTGCCGATTGAATTGCTCTATTTAGTTCTATATTATTATCGCATTATTATCATTGATAATAGTCAACTCATTCATTCTTCTTTCTAGTTCCGCGGTCAACATATTTATTTCTTGTTAAATCTCACTTGACTCAAGTTTTTACGTTTGCCTTTCAAATGTATCCCCTTTTTTTAATAACTTTCATTAATTTGACTTTGTTATTTTGCATCCTTCTCTTATTCTCTTTTTCGGTACATCCTCTACAGCATCATTCAACTTCATGTTTTCCTATTTCAATCTATCTATTTTTGTACCCTCTATGCGTCTTTTATGTCTTTTTACTTTGGCAATCTCTTCTTCTTGCAAAATTACACATCCATTCCGCATTTGAGTAAAGCCTTCTAAATGCTTTTGGCTTTTTCTTCCAAATTTTTCAATGTTGTCTTTTTATCCTCCAACTACTTAACTAATTGCTCATTGATTATTTGCATGTTATTGTTGAGTAAATGATTATGAGGTCTAAAAGAGAGATTAATACTTTTGGTACTTTCCCTGAGTCATTCTTGATATTCCTTAGTTGTTGCAACAATGTACTTACCCAATTCAAATTTTCTTTTACATATCACATTATTCCATGCATTCTTTATATTCTGGCCTAGCTTTTTGGTTCCTAGATTATTATGGTAAAACTAAATCAAGCACATTGTTTCTTCAGTTAAGACACGTTGCTTATACGCAAACTATTGATGTGTAATTGTGGGGTTGTAATTAATACAACCTCAAGGACTTACCAAAAATACGTTTTGAAATTCTTTACAGCAATAGATAATTTTTTTGCTTTCCTACCAAGTTAGCTTCCACCAAATTGTATTTTCATTCAACAAACCAAACAATTGAGCCCAATAATCACGATTCATTCTTGTTAATCCCTCACTATTATTTGAAGAAAATGATATAAAATCTTTACAATTATTAAAATCTCTAATTAGATAGTGTATGGTATCATATCTCTTATCCAATCAATACTTCTTCCCATAAATATGATTGATGATTCACATAATTAAGAGTTGTAGACAACATTTTAATTTTTCTCCTTTTTTCTTGATGGCAAAAGCTTAATGTTAGAAATGTTTCTATTAAAATAGTTGGCATAGGATTTATGCAATGATATTCTATCATCTATAAAGCACTTATAGCGACTATATCAACTATTCTCATAGCTAATGGAAACAACACTAAAAGCAACCCAATCATCTTTTCTAGCCAAGACCTCTATTGCTTTTCTTAAAAAATTATAATAATATTTCAATATTGATCTCATAGCATGTTAATGTTCATTTCCTTATTTGGCTCTTAAAACTGTCACTTACTATTGTTTTCATTGTGCTTGGTATGTGAGCAAAAACGACGTTGGGGGTCGATTAGAGAGAATAGAGAAGCTAAGAGATGCAAAGGCAGATAATTGGAGGCAATCAATTTTTGTCATGTATTATTATTATTATTATTATTGTTGTTGTTGTTGTTGTTGTTGTGCTTTTGTACACATAACTCTTGATTGCATACAAGCACTCACAATCACCAAAATATTGCATGCTTGTAAATGATTCTTTTCATTTTATTTGATTTTTTAATTTTCATTTTAGAGTTGTTGTGTAAAATCTAGTTTTATCTCACGCACATAAGGTGTCAACTAGTAGGGACCGTGTGAGATCTTATATCTTCTCAAGTTTTACTTAAAACTAATTAAGTCATGCCTAAGAGTTTTGTTCAATGAAAATTGGATTCCAATGACCCACGTTTTGCCAAAAACTTAAAAAAAATGACAAATCCAAAAAATAAAAAAATTAGATTTTCCTTTTTAGGAGTCTTGTTTTAGAAATAAAAATTAAGAAAAAAAAAGAAGAAACTTTCAAATTAAAAAAAAAAATAGTTTATTGAACTTAAATAAATTATCTTTTCTTGCCTTAAGAACTTTCCTCATGTTTTCTTTTGACAAAATTATAAGAATTAAAAAAAAAATATACTTCATTAAAAAAATAAAAATTCCTTTCCACTCAAATAAAATCTTATTTTTAAAAATAAAAAAATTAAAAAATTAAAAGAGTAAAAAGATGAGATTAACTCAATTTTTACAAAATTAAAACATATCAATGAATTTTAAAACAGTTTTGTTTGCAAAAAATAAAATTAATTTCTATTTCTTTCTCTTTTCACCAAAAATAATTAAAAGTTACAAGCCAAGTGACATCAATTTTCTACAAGTCTAACTAGATAGATCTTGATCTCTTTTATAGGATACATAGGTCCTAAACTTTAATCTTAGGTCAAGTCTATTTTTATAAATAAACTTTATTTTATTTTCTTAATTTTTTTCATTATTTTATTCACATGTAATTAATAAAAGTAATTAAAACAAGGTTAAGGTTATATTATTTTTTGTACAATTAACTTAGGATAAATATTTCTAGGTATGAGTATTATAAGGCATTTAACACTTTTTACACACACAACTGACTCCCATACTTAATTCTGTTATATTTGTTTTCATTTTCAAAAATCAAAATTTTGTTTTTCTGAGCCTTGTAGTCACATTTCGAGTGTGACAACATTTTTTTTAATCACTCTTTCTTTCACAATTTCTTAAGATCATAAGCTAAATTGAAGAAAGGTGGCATGGCGAGGTAAAATCAAGCCAATTCTATAATAAAACTAAGTCACACAAAGAAAGCACTTCTCAATTAGTCTTAAGCCTTCAGATAAGATACTAAGCCCTCATACTTTGAACAGAGCTATTTAACTAAAGTTTCCAAATGCTACTATCCACTAAACTAATCAAATTCTCCCATGGAAGATATATAATAAAAATAAAAAAGTCTAAATTTCTCTAATAAAAGCTTTCATTTTCTTAACAGAAGGATTTATTCAAGGGAAACAAGTGTACAACAGTGGAGGTTAAGGAATCATCCTCAGACTAAACAAAAAGCATCGAAATTAAAAAAAAGAAAAATGCATTAGTTCATAAGAGTGTTCCAATTCCTTTGCATATCATATCAAAGTAACTCCCCCAAGGCAAAATAAAAGCCATAAGTTACAAGAATAAAGGCAAACCACTGGAAATATACTACATTTATATCTTAAAGAAGGAAAGCACAAAGATGTGACATTATTACAACAAGAATGTTGGAACCAAAGCAATCACTGTAACATTCAGTTTCTCTGCAAACATGAGAAACGTAATGTCTAATTTCTCCATAAACATACATAACTCACTGGATATAAAAGAAAGTCCCCCATGTAAGCATTGACTAGAAATGTGTTTATGGTTGCATTATGGTTTACATGACTTTGGTGATGCCAAAAGTCTCTCAACAAGGATGAGGATGAGTCAAAAGTCCCTAAAAATGACTAAGACAAGGCCAAAAATCTCAAGAAGAGTGAGGTTAAATCAAAAGCTCCTTAAAAATGAGTGAGGCAAGTCCAAAAGTCTCAAGGGAAGTGGGTAAGGCTAAACAAATGCCCTTGAGAGCTTATGTATATTATGTATGAGTTTTTTGAACATAGAAAATATTATGTATATATTCACTAGTAGCTTGAAAGCCATGCATATATTCTTTAACATGTTTTAGCATCCGTTATATATGTTTAAAAGGGTTAAGAGTTATTGAAAATTTTTGAATCTTACTCTTCCCCCACATATGCCTAACCATGTCTGGGTGAGCCAAGTGAACAAAGAAATGGAGACCAACAATTTTGAAAATCAAAACTTTGACAAATGGTTATGAAAAATGGGCATTTTGATGGCATTTTGATGTCAAACTATGTAACCATGAGATGTATACATGATGTAAACCCTTGAACATATTCTAATATATGTATAAATGGTGTATGTATCAATATGAAAGCTAAATAAATGAGTATATATGCTCTTGCCACCAAAGAGCCTTTATGATGTGTGATGTTCATGTGTATGTATGCAAATGGCAAGGTAACATTGAGATCCATGATGATTTAGATCATTTGGTATACTTTTATATATAGTAATTATACTTTTATACTTACCCAAGCGGTTGTGGAAATTCAAGAAAAGCTTTTATTGTCTTAAAATCTCATTTGAAGCTTCAAATTTGACTATTTCTTGAGTTGAACTAAAGTTTGACCAAATGGATGAGTTTTTACATGAAATTTGGCCAGCAACTAGGGCTCATCAAGATCTTTTCACAGAATCAAAGAGCACCTAATTTGGAATTCTATGAAATTTATTATGATTTTTCAAAATTAGCTAAAATATGCAGAATGATAATGTGTACTCTTCATATGATCAGATTTCGTTTCTATGTTACACATGGGTCAAATAAAATCCAATATTCATGAAATTTTACAAGCATAAACTAGACACCATAATCTTTCGATAGCCACTGAGATCACATCATTTGAAACTCTGTAGAAGGAGAAATGAATTTTTGAAATTGTATGATAGTACCAGTAACACAGCCTGACCTGAGTTACTGTTCCATCGATTTTCGTGGGGTTAAGACCATGTCATTGGTCTAGAATTATTTTTAGTCATTAGTAGACATCCACAACTTTTTAGAATGATATAGTTTGCTAGGTTTTTATTTTTTTGGTATTAGTTATGAATTTTTAAAATTTATATTAGTAACTTGTGATAACAAACCTGGGCAGCTAAACCTTTAGTGTTTTTCTATTGTCAGTTATAGTCTAGTTGATGCTTTCATGGCCTGTAATAATTTTTAAGTTATAGTTGACATTCAAAACTTTTTAGAAAGCTATCATTTGCTTGATTTTCATTTTTTTAAAATTAATTATGATTTTTTAAAGTTGATGGCAGAAAGCTCGAATATGAAACTCGAGGCAAAATCCTAATTTTGTGTGATATAGTTCCAAATCCGAAATTGATGAGACCAAATGTGATATTTATGGCTTGTACAAATTTGTTATAGATAGAAAATAATATGGACGAGTTCATACGGTCCATGAATCACAAAATGAAATTTTTGAGCCTTACATAACATGATTTAATATTATAATTTATGCATTATTTCCATGTAAGTGATGGAAGTAGGGCTTTCAACGGAATAAGTAAGCTAAATGATTAAGCTATTACAATCAGGCCCATAATCATATGATCATAATGGAGCTTAAATGCTATCACAGGATTTGTAGTAAGACTGCATATACTAATGGAGCGAATTATATGATCAATGCTTATACTACAAAGTACAAACCCTATGATAGCATTTAAGCTCCATTAGTATTTAGTTTTCTCATCTCTTTGCTTAAAGTAAGAAAGAAACCCATTTGGAGCCTTGACCAGGCGATATAACATCAACAACATAACTTGCCCCAATACTTCTTAAAATAGAAAACAGAGAATGCACTTCCATTTTCACAGGTTAAAAGTCCATTCAATTTCATGAGCACCAACAGCCAAAAATTCAGCTATTCAAATATTTAAAAAGAGCCAAGCGAACCGACAGCCATTAAAACCAGCACAATCATCCAGTTGGAACATTCATGCAAATTTGCTCTATTAATCATAAATTCATGAAACCTCAGACAGATCGTAGCATCATGAATCGATAAACGTTTTCAGCACGGCATCGAGGATAAGAAAAACGCAAGATGGAAAGAAAAAATTAAGCGTACCGAGAGTTATTGGTCAGAAGCTCAGAATTCAAGAGTGTCGAATAACATGGTCCACTGAACCCAATGAAGATCACAAATTCTTCGGACTTCGCGCGAACACAAATTCGTATAACAAGCTGAGGGAAGAGTTGCTCCATGAACGATCAGTCGCCACTCCCCAGAGACCGCACGGAAGGAGAAGGGCACGACTCGTACCAGAGTGAAGGTGCCATTCACTGTAAATGTCCAAATACGACAACGTTACAAGGTGCTTTAATAATTTGGTGCTTTGATTCACATGGAAATTTTCAGAGGGGAAAACTCTTACGTAGGAGAATCTATAATCTAATTATCATCTGATTTAATTATATTTTTTATTTTTTTAACTTCATAAAATTTTTATTTGATTCTTAATTTAAAATTTATATTGTTCTCTTTTTTTTTTTCAAAAGCAATAAAAATTTGTCCCTCTATCTCATAATTCATATAAAATTTAATGTTATTTATTGATTTAAGTGTTATTTATTTACATAATATTAATAACTTATATTTAGATTTGACATTTAAATCAACATACTGCTAAATTTGACACTAAAATTTGGATTGACTATGAGACGAAAGGTCTAAATTGGATCATTATAAAAAGTAAACAACATTGTCTGTATTTTTTTAATAAGATACCAAATTAAAATATTTATGAAACTACACATATCAAAAATGCAGTTAAGCCTAATTTTGGCATCTAAAATTTGGAAATAATAATTTACCCCTTAAATTATCATAAAATATAAAAATATTACATATCAGTTAAAATTAACTTTTAAAATTTACATAATTTGTCATGTGATATTTTATGACTTCATTATCTAATTCCAATTTTCTCCCTTGCATATTATGTCACTTTTTTCTAACCAAAATCATGTGATTATTTATTTTAAATGATACGAAATGTTAAAACTTCCTATGATAATTCCCAAAAAAAAAAACAAAGTCCTACATTTTTTAGTTTCAGTATGAAAATTATAATTAGACTATAATTTCAAGATTTATATGTAGTTTCTCATTTTTTTTTTAACTACACATATTTCAATATTAGATAACGATGACTTTTGATTAGGTTAAAGTCAACAAACAAAAACAAGTTAGAGATAAAAAGTTTGTAAAGGTAAGGGAAAAAATCAATTGATTTTTGAGTTGAATTCTCTCTAGTTGTTATATAGGTGCAATAGATGAAAGAAAGAAAGGTAAATTTTGAGCCAATCTTAATTTTTACCTAAAAAACTTTCCAAATTCATATCAAACCAAAATATTGCACTCATATCGTATGGTTTTAATGAAAATCAAATCCTATGCGGCCTATTTTTTTTTTTAATTTTTTAAATAACTTTTCATGCAAGTCAAACCTTATGACATTGACTTGCAAGAAAATCATACTCAAAGGCCGATTTTAGCCTCACACCTATCAACTTGACAAGTCATTTGAAAAAGGGGAAGAACAGGGCAGTGGAGATGAATGGAAGAAGTAATAGTGAGAATAATAATTTCATACAAAAGGTTGGCCCACTTGCAACTTAATTAGGAATGGATGAATGCTTGTTTGAGAAGCGTTGCAGCTTGGAGAAGGAAGTACTATAGCTTCATATGTGGGAGAGGGAGAAGAGAGGAAACCAAAAAGGGAGGGAGGGATCCAGATATTATACTGTTGGCATTATAATAAGGTGCTCATTAAATTACTTTTAGACTTGAAATGAAAGTTTCATAAATATTTGGTTAAAGGTTTTGATATATAAAAGAATTATATTGTATGTAAGATAAATATTTAAATAATTTCATAACATAATGTCTAAACTTTAAAATTCAACTAAAATTTATTTATTATTGGTTTCGAACTTAAGATAACTTATTTAGCATTAATAGCATATTTATTTTTTACTTATTATTACTATAAGATTAATAATAATAAATAAATAAATAATAATACTGAGTTATTATTAATTTTCTTTCTCCTTTCTTCTCTTTTTCCTCTCTCAAGCATGAAGCTACCATACCTCCTTCTCTAAGCTACAGTACCTCTGGGACAAGCATTTATCTATTCCTAATTAAGTTGCAAGTAGGGCAACCTCCTAAATTAAATTATTATTCTCACTATTACTTTTTCCATCCATCTCCGCTGCAAGCCTTTTCTGCCCTTTTTTGGATCCGGACAAGGTTGCAAACACCCTATCATGATATGACAGGTGTGACAAGTTGAAATCAGCCTCTATGAATCTGATTTTCTTGTAAGTTAACGTCATAGAGTCCAAATTGCATGAACAATTATAAAAAAAAAAACAAATTTAAATGGAAATAGCTGGCATAAGATCCAATTTTCATTAAAATTATAGGATATGAATGCAATAGTTTAGCTTGGTACAAATTTGGAGAGTTTTTTAGATGAAAAATAGGATTTGACTTTAAAAGATCATATAGGTCTCACTGAGCCCCACTTAAAGGTGAGACTACCTCCTCTTCTTTTTTCTGTATTACTGCACCATGCAATAATTACAAAGAATTGGGATCCTTAATTTTTCATCCATTTTTTTGTTCTGTTATTTATAATTAAAACAAGAGGAAAATGTGAGTTAATATGGAATCATGAGTAAATTGGTGAAATGAAAAAAAAAAATGTTAACTTTTGATGAAAAAATTTGATAACAAACATACAAAAGATTGTGTATAAATATTCTCCTTCTTTGATGAGGGGTGACAATTTTTCCTTTTTTGTGGAAATTTGTGCTGGGATTGTTCGGAATGAGGATGGAAATAAGAAGAATATTATATTATTTTAAATTTTTTAAAATTTAACTCAGGTATATAGAGATCTCAACAAGTACTAATTCCACAAAGGGAAGATAGAAAGATTTACTCCCTGCAATAAAAAATAAATAATAATGATATAAAGGCAAAGGGGTTACGGAAAAAGAAATGGAGCCTAGGGGTAGGCCTATCTTTGATCACTTCCTGTATGGTTAACAGTAGTTTACATTGATCAAATTAGATATTTGCGCTCCCCATAAGTTACAGACTCATAAGCCAATTTCGCTGTAAAGTGCCTTTGCTTAGGAGCAACCATTCAATTTGGATCAGGAAGTCTGGTTGAAATGACCGAAGAAAATTTCTCAAAAAATTTTTCATTTCATTTCTAATGACACTTTTTCAACCCACAATTCATAGTAACCAAACACAATAATTAAGTGAAAAGAGTTCAGAGTAACAAGTGAAATCCTCTTCCTAAAAAAGAAACAAAATTGCTGGTGGTAACTTTAAAGGGCACGGAATGAAAAGCAAGAATGACAAAGTCATAAAACCTCATCATCATCTCTCTGGCAACACGTCCAAGTTTTCTTCATGGCTTCTTTATTTCTTCCTTCTCGTAGTATGCTTTCTTCGAAACTTTCATGAACCTTAGCTTCAAAAAAGGATTATAGGGTCACAAACAATAATCCTCAGATGAACGTATAGAAAGAGATGCTTGACACTGCAAGAATTTAGAAGAATGTTTGGAGTAATATGGGGAGCTCCTTCGAGGCCTATAGGTATCAATCTCTCTCGGTTTCTTCATCAGAGAAAGAGAGAGAAGTCCCCTGACCCAGTTTCCTTTTCTGAATTCCCTTCCAAATTTATAGTCACTTTAAGCCTCCCACTTGACAGTCGTTTGTGTGCCAAGACTAAAACAGACTCAGCTACTTGCTATCTGATAATATTACCTATTCATTCAGGTTTCATTTTTATTAAAACTAAGGTTTAAAAAAAAAAAGTTAAGAAGAATATGCCTGAGCCGAAACGAAATCCTACAGCGTTTTCCTTCATTGCCAACAATTACCTCAAAACAAAATTTTGAATTTTCAAAAAAGCTTGCTTCCCCAATAATTGGTAAATATTAAATCTACTTTAGTTTTAACCTCTGCGATGATCACAAGTATAACTAAACAAGCGTTGAACTTTCTGCCACATGCAGCCAAAAATTGGAGCAGAAACTGGCTGTGGCAATGACGTTATGGAGGAAGCTTGATTCCTGAAACTAGAAAGCAATGCCCAAGTTGAAGTCCCATATCTCATATGCTATCTTCTATGGCCTTTGGCTTTATCCGCTTTCCTACGTTGTACATGACGACTACTGCGTAAGCCACGAGCCACCATAATCTCAATCGTCACTACTTCTCTAGTGTCATCCTCTCGGTGCCTTTTTCAGGCTCCTGTTCCCACATGCTAATGCGGCGAAGACCAGAAGGATTAGAAAAGGAAAATTGATGAAAATTAACCATGCTCTGAGGGATATTGAAATGAATATTACAAGGTTATTTTACGAGTTTCCACCACTCCTAGTTTCACATACCATAAGAGAAATTTATTTTCCCATCACCATCAGTGCTCTTACAATTTCACGTTCCAGATCAAGAAAATCAAACTCAGCATGTTCGTTTCCACTGTTTTGGTAGTCATGATAAACATGAAAGACAAGTAACAAATAATTGAGGTAACCACAAGATTAAATAACGTAGCTCAATTCCTATACATTAATAAATGTGGGGCGTCAAATTCAAATTACATCGCATAAACACCATTCCTGAAAACCCAAAGCCCAATGGAAAGATAGGAGAGTGAAAAAAAAACAATCGCGGGGTTTCCTAATCAACAACTTACTGTACAGCTAACTGTACAAAAAGAGCTTCTGCCTAATCAGATATCAAGAATTGTACGACGTGAAGACTCGTGGACTGCATAATTTTGTTGGCACTGGAAAGAGAACCTACAATTTGCACAATGTCAGTGAAATCTCAAGGCTATTTGTGAAAAGTCCTGGATCATTGTCCAAACAACCTATTCATCATCCAACTCCACTATATGTGCCCGCCTCTCAGCTGCTTTCTTCCTTATGAAGAAGCCCCACCTCATTGCTGCCTTGATCTTCAGCCATCCTACAACAGCTCTACCAGGACGAGAGCGATCCTCATCAAAGTTTGGCATCGGTGATGCCATGTATGGTGGGAATGAGTAGCCATCTTCTTGCATATTTATGGAGGTATGACCCCCCATGCTGAAGATTCGAAGCAAGTGCTGCATATCTTCATTCTCTAGCATCTCATGGCTTCTGAGACGGATTTCTTCCTCCGAAAATAATTCATCAACCCCTTTGTCCCTGTTATGTGACCACTCATCAAAAGGATTCAAAGTAGAGGACTGAATTGAAGAGCTACCGGCATGGAACACTGATGTTGATGATTGAGGAGGACCAAGGGCCAGACCAACTGCACCATGATCATTTCTTGTGCTTTGTTGTTGGTGGGCGTTGCTGATTAATTGGTCATGAGACACATATGAAGCGCTGTCAAACTGGCTCCGAGAGTTGGAATTTGGTATCAGTGGCTGAGTTGAATATTTAATAGCCAGAGTATCATTATAACCTGAAAAAGGAGACATAAAAAGGACTCAAGATCAGCCGGCAAATACAGGCAATAGTGTTTTCACAACACTTTACATACAACCAAATCCGTAAACGTGTATGTATATTTTCTCTTGTGCATAAACATGGGGGAATAAAATACAAGAAAAAGTGGCAAGAAAAAGAGGCCTAGATGACAATGGAACAGAACCCAAATAACTGCATCCATTACAAACCCTCACTAGTTTTTTTTCTTTTGAAAAAAGAAAAGCAAAAGCAAACAAAAGCAAAAACAAATGAAGGTGGTCGGTTAGGGTCCATAAAACATGATTTTGCACAGCAGCAACGCTCACCTCCAACAGGGAGCCCTGAATTCATTTGCTGCTCAGAAGGTTCTGTAAGTGGCAAGGTTGGCAGTGGCAGTTGATGATCTAAACCACTAGCATTCAAAAATGATTTGCCATCATACTCTACGACCTGATCCCAATTGTCATATGCCCTCTTCACCAACGAATCTACATAAACCTGTAATTGCAAAAGCATTTTAAAGGCATATATATAAACTTACCCTTCTCCAACGAGACTAACCAGAAAGCTTTAGAAGTAATCTGCAAACTTCAAAACTTGGCAAGTCTTTAACTACTCCAATCCTAAGCAAACTAATGATTTTTCAGTCAGTAATGTAACATGTGCTTGTTTAGTTGAGTTTAGATTTTAATATGCTTGTCAGCAAGAGAGAGAGTAAAACATGAAGACATCAGTTCTGTTTGGATTATGTTAATAGGTTGCCAAATGCCAATACAGGTTCTTTGTCAACTTAAGGAAAAGGAGGACAAACTATCATATAAAACTCATCAACATTTAAAATTTAACGACAGTATCTAATAATGTCAGAGGAAGAAATGCATAAAGTGGACTAACCTTCTGGCTATCAGAGAGAGAATCAGCAGAATAAAATTGTTCTCCCGAAATAAGACCACGCAGCTCATAGATGTTATTAAAAACAACACCAACATTTCTTGCATCTTCTGGATAATAAACATAGAGCTTCCCACTGAGGATACAGGTCTTTGCATGTTCTAAGAGAGCATCCCACATTTTGTTTGACATACCACTCCCAAGGATCTAAAGTTGAAGGATATAAGAAAATGGCCGGGAAGAAATAACTTTGAGACTAAGAAGCAAACCCTAAACTTACATTCCGTAATTTCTGCTGATCTTTAACTGCGAGTCGAAGAAAGTCTTCAACTGTGAATATTCCATTATTATTTAGTTTCTTGTGGAATGATCCATCCTTGCCAATCTTCTCCAACCTCCATACATCATCGTTCAATGCAGGTGGATAATGCTTCTTATATACTGTAGATTAGACAAAATGCAGATATTCAAAGATGGTATTATAGATATGCACGGAGAGCTTGAACAGTAGGAAAAAACTAGAAAGTGCAAAGGCATAACCCTACATTCTCCTCTGTGATCTTTAACAGTGAAAGCCTCTGTCTTAGCTTCACGAATGCGTATGGACTCACAAAACCCTGAGGCAACCTTCAAGCCAAGCCTAAATTTGCGGCTCCTTATCCAACTTGAATTATCTGTGAATGTCAGTTCCCCCAATGTTCCAACACCTTCCTTGAGTGTCACCTGAAGTTCCCCAGTCAACAAAGGTCTCTTGCCTTCACGCTCTTTCACCACATGGCTTTCAAATTCTTCTTGCGTCCAGTCTTCATCATCCTCATTATTAAAATCACCTTCAAGGACAACAACATCAAGTTTCATATAGGCTTCAGGTCCAGATGTCACAACATTGCCAGTGGTGGCATCAACCAGAACAACATGAACCGCTGCACCCTGCTCGCCTTCCACTTTTCCCCCAGTGAAGAGGGGAAGAGATAGACGGGATCTAAAATGCAGCTGCAAGTTTCTTCCATCCGGACCTTCAATCATTTTTGGTGGAGACCTGAAATCTTTCAAAGTTTAAGAATATACCATCCTCACCAGATATACACAAATCAGACATGGCAAAAGTTATAATCATGCAAAAGAGAATAGATGCAGGTATAATATGAAAGGATGGTGAATGAAACTTGAAAGGCAGAATTATTGTGCTGCCAAATCCTCAAAAACTGACTCAGCAAGGCATTTAAATGAAGATAGATCAAATAAAACATAGCCACACTTGTTTTATCTATATACCCTGGGGGACTGCATGGGTTTGAACAAGACCGTAAGTGACACCTCATGAAATAATTTCTGTAAATAAATTCCTCCAAATCTTTTAGAACCAGCTGGTAGAAGAAATTTTTGCTAGTATGAACAGTCATATACATAGACATATCTAAACCACAGCATTATTATGTATCAGTGTAGGTACACCCATCAGCCTCTACAAGATGATATATTTTCCACCTAGGCTATGTTTGGGAGTTTATACGAATAATGGAATGGAATGAAAAGGCAAGGAGTGGAATAGCAAGTCATGTGCCATTCCCTTGTCTGGGTGTTTAATAAAAGAAAGGAGTCATTAATGGAATGAAATAACTTATACATTATCTTTACAGTACTACCATCTTTACAGTATTACCGTCATAACTAGAATGTGATTTTAGCAAGTTTTTAACTAAATAGGATATAATTGTAATTGTATCACATGTCCATTCCATTCTATCCCAAATCCCCCAATTTGAAGGGTCAAAAAAATTTGGGTTTTGGATGACAATGAGGGCAGAGTCCTTCCTTTGCCATTCCATTCCATATTAAAAATATATATGTCTATATATATCCCAAACAACAGTTTAGTCCTTATTAGCCATCCATTCCTTGTCATTCCACCTCTTGTCATCCATCTAAACACACCTTAGGAACTTAGCAGAAGTTATACACTACAAGAAAGACCACTTAATTTATGCCATAGTCTATTAGAGAAAATGAACTCAAAAGCATAAAGCAGACTGACTTTATATATATTAAGTAGTCCACAGTATCCAAACCCATCTTTCCTCTGTCTACATATAAAAATGAAAAATTATATAGATGAATTATAATTTAAGGGAAATTTCTAGAGACCATAAGACAACTTAGAAATTAATTGCCTCAAATTGTAAAGAATTTTTTAGACCTTCCGCTAAGTCTTGCAGGACCTAACTTTGCCAGAGCACGTTCCACTTCCTCACTAACCTGTTTCACATCAGTACCGTTGAACCAGTTAGGGAACTAAAAGAAGAAACTCTAATGAGCATAAGAAGACATATTACATAATGTATAGTGTAAGTTCTTGCACGCAAATAGTTTCATTCCTTTCCAAAATCATATGACAAACAAATAAGTTTCCATGCAAAGCCACAGATGATCTAACTAATGATGACTTACTGACAAGGAAGAAGAAAAAAAGGGATGGAGCTAAGTGGATTACAGGAAGAAAAAAAAATGGACATGCAATATAATTTGACATTTGGTCTTGTCAAGTCAACAAAGCAAATCAGCATGTAATTTAAGTCTATCAAGTAATAATACTCCACTAACATCAAATTTCCAAAAGACAAAAATTTCAAAAGAATGGCAAGAGCGAGAATAGCTTAGATTTGGGGCAGAAAGAAGATAACTGGTACAATATTCAAGCCAAAAGGAAAGATAAGGCAATCATAACCAAACACATAAGAAAGAATACTATATAGCACATAGTGGTACCCAGAAGCCAGAGCTCTTACAACTCGACGAAGAATAGGTTCTAACGATGAGCAAAGCTTCTGCAAACTGTCCACCTTGAGAGCTTCTACAATTACACTGCAAAATAAATGTCTATCAGTGAAGGGAAACTGATAAGAGAAAATTAGAAAATAATTTGAGCAAGCATGAAGATTAATAAGAAACAAAATAAAATAGTTTGACCTCCCTAGGACTTGCATTAAATTCGCAAGCCTCCCTTTTGTTTAGAAAATGTACATGGACATCTTTTATATCTCAAAAACGTGATCATTTAGGCCTTTTACAGGTCAAAGGCCTCAACCCCTAATTCTCATATATTTTAGGAGCATCCCATCAAGGGATTTCACATGGCCAGGGACGTCCCCATCACTTTTCTAAGTTAACATTAATTCATCCACAAGCCAAATCTATGGATAAAACAAAAACTGGCAAGCCCAAAGTTGATTCCAAGTTTAAACCTTACTCAGATATCACTTTAGCAACCAAGTTGTTAATAATTTAAATGACATAGTTACCAATAAAACCCTATTCCAGGAACATGAGGTTCGAACTTGGAAGTTACAAAGCAATTTAAATGGACCAGTCATGGGGCTAGCTTGGTAAAAGGAAAAGTGAAGCACTCTAGTATGCCTTTAGTAAGACGAGAGCTTGATCAATAGACCCACATTAACTTCCTTTGTGGACATACCTCAGTATTTAAAGACAAAAAGACAGAGTTCTTAGTATAAAAGCCTTCTTCTTACTAAGCTTAAAGGTTTCCGAGAAATATTTAGAAAAAAAAGGTGCTTGCAAAGCAATTGGATGTATGAAAGTGTAAGTCTAAAAGCATGTGAATACCACAAAGCACTAAGCAAGTATAAGTCTAAAAGCATTTAAGCAAGTGTGTCTCTCTCTCTAAAGACTAAGAGGTTCTATTCATAGTGATGTCAACAAACATCTATGATGGGCATGACTGAGAACAAGGGGGTTTAACTTTACAGAAGACATGGAATCATGGGTGGTTCATGCATGTGAAAGACATGCATATTGATCATGAGTTTTACAAACAAAGATAACATGTCTAGAAGGGGTAGGTGGGAAGGAGTCAGCCTTGAGTGCTTAACCCTCAAGGAGGATAAGGCCAGAAGAAGGGGAATGAACCTAGTTAGAACAACAACTTACTAAGTGTCAAGCTTTATCCTGACTAACTAACATGATGGTGTGATCACAAAGTCACCTTCCTTTCAATGCTACCAGTCACTCCTAAGAACTATTCCCAAGAAAGAAGGAAGAAAATCACTCCTTCACGACACTCCCAGCCTTGTCTAAATTGGGCATCGAGGTGGCACTTGGCCTGCACCAAACCTATTCGAAAAGCGTTGCTTCCTTGCAAAGTCAAATTAATCTTGGCACAATTATTCTCATGCTAGCACTGCACCAACTTTGAGGGACGAGATGACCCTGTTACACTCTCTCTCACCTCAACTTCTTGAAAGGGGGATAGGTCACTTAGTTTATTGCCCAAGGGATAGATTCACCATGCACTTTGAAACATTTTGCTCATTAGAGAAGTTTGTCATTGGGAGTTTCACTAGGCACTAGATGTCATAAGCAACTAGGCATCAAGGGAAAAGCCAAATTTGCATTGCTTGTGCCAACCCTTACCTACACCATCCTCAAGGTTGGTGAAAGGGAAGGCTCTCTGTCAGGTTTAGGCAAGTGCAAGCATTCGATAATTTATATATATCAACGGAGAAAATCAAGATGTGGAAAACAAGACAAAGATTCTTTACAATGACACTGTAAACCAATTGAAAGGGTGGTAGCGCAACTTGGTAGCACATTTGTTTTGGGTACAAAATGTCATGGGTTCACCTGCCAGAGGAGGAAGACCTCCTAACGATAAGAGACACAGAGCTAAAGAGAGAGCCAAAAAAGGATCTTTCGTGTATAATCCTGCATAATCTCAAATGTTATCAATTCCCATACATAGACCAAATGATACAATGCAAGAAAAAGTTCATAGATTCATGGCGATATGGTTTGGCAAGTGCAAGCATTCCTTGTGTCAAGCATACCATGCTAAGGGCATCTAGGGAGAACTTATGTTTATTATTCAAGAGACGAATTTGCTAAGCATATTTAAAAGGGAGGCGATACTTCTTCTTCTAACTTGCTCCTCTTAATTAGTGGAAGCACCTAAACTACGTAGGAGGCTCTTGGCAGGAAGCACTCACTACTTTAAGCATAACAAGAGGCAACCACTACTAAGTATAGCAAGCTTACAAGAGGCACTCACTTATGGTAAGATTAGTAGGAGGCATTTCTCCTTAGCTCATGAGTGGAGACACCTCTTAAAAGGCTAGAGGCATCATTTCCTACTAGGTGTCTCTTCTTAATAATAAACTTATAATCAAATTATCGTGACTTTTTACTTGATTAAATAAATTAATATGAATTAAAAGGCCATGTGGCAACAATCCCAAATTATAATCTTACGTCCATCTCACATCTCACACAATACTTTCATGCGCAACTATCCTAAAAAAATTGAATTACACCACTTTCCAAAACCAGTATTGCTTAGTCATATAAACAACCGTTTATACTATTGGGTTGATTTGGGAACATCCAAAAGAATCTTTCAGATGCAAAATTCCAACACCACCTAGATAAAATTAAAAACCAGTTTAGTGGAAATGTTCACATAAGCTTCTACAACAAATATAAAAGGTAATAGTGTGTCAAACTCTGTTAACAAGGAATATCCACTTAATGGCACTATGGGGTGAGACCATGGTGGCAGCTCATCTAGGAAGCCATGTTACCTTTCCTCTTACATTCAACTAGTAGGACAATTTAGGGGATACCATTAGGAAGAGTGACATAACTTTTGGAGCATTATGTTGGCTTACCCACATGATTCTTATGTTTTTTGTAACTTCTTTTCTTTCCATCTTTAGCTCTTGATTTCTTCCCTTATTTGGCACGTGATTTCTTTCCTTATTTTTTTCCTATTAAATGTAAAGGTCAAATATGACTTTATTTAGAAGATTAATTACTTTATTTTCTTGCATAATTTCTGCACTTTGATTAGGAGATTTGTCTCCTATTCTCCCTTATAAATTGTGACTATTCTACAAAATCAAATACATAAGAGAAATTCTTTTCAGCTCTGCATTTTCTCTTCCTCTTTCCCTAAAATCTTTGTGGTATTAGAACAGATGCCTGATCCACCTATCACTTTTTGGCCAATATTTTGGCCCCCACCATCGAGACCCATGATGGCTCTGCTTCCTCCACCACAATGCCACTCTAGATTGGTCAAAACCTCTCCTCTATCCTCTCTCAGGTCTGGTGCCCAAATAGCCTAGGGGCCCTCCCTTGTTGGTCATGCCACAGCCATGGAATCCTCTCCAATCATGATCAAAGGGCACAAATTCAATGGCACAAATTATCTTCAATGATCTTCTTTGGTTATATTATATGTTAGAGGTAAAGGAAAAGCTGCCTACCTCACAGGTGAAGTTCCTATACTTAAACTTAGTGACCCTATGTCGCTTATTTGGGATGCTAAAAAGAATATGATCATGTCGTGGCTTATTAACTCTATGAGACTTGAAGTGGGAGAAAAATTTTTTTGTTTTTCTTGGGCACAAGACAGCTACTGAAATTTAGGAAGCTATCAGTGACACATACTCTTTAGAGAAAATGCTAATGTCTTAATTGAAATGAAAATTTTTTTTCATGATTTTAGATAGGGAGAGCTAACTGTGACACAGTACTACAATGTCCTTAATTGATGTTGGCAAGAGCTGCACGTTTATCAAGTTTACCCATGGTCTTGTATTGCTAACTCTATTTTTCAGGAAAATTATTAAAGAAGAACATACCTACAATTTTTTTTTGGGGCTAAACTCTACATTTGAAGACATAACCCATAGAATTATGAGCATATGCCCACTGTCCAGCCTTCGTGACATTATTTCTATAATTATTCATGAAGAAAGCTGTCAAAAAATCTTGCCAACCTCAGTTTCCCCCTTTGACTCCTGTGCTTTGCTTGTCTGTGGCTTGCCATCCTCTCCCCAAAATAGTAGAATGCAAAAGCCAAACAGCCAGCAATCACGCCCCACATGTAACCATTGTCATAAACTTGGTCATACAAAGGACCAATGCTAGACGTTACATGGTAAACCCACCAATTTCAAGCCCAAAGCCAAATCTAAAGCTTGAGGCAATATGGCAAGCTGTGAAGGATCACTTGATCAGCCCCTCTTTAGCAATGAGCAAATTGAGTTTATGAAAAACTTGTCATGCAATCCTAACACCCATCAAGTCAATTTTGGACATGTGGCTCAAATCGATAATTCTTCAACTATCCTGCTCTCTCAAGCCCATTTAAGCTCACAATGGGTCAAGGACTCTAGTGTCATTGATCATATGATCGGCAACAAGTTCTATATTACAAACTTTGTTCCTTATCCTAACAAATTCATGGTAAGAATCATTGATGGCACTTTTTCTGAGGTTAAAGGCATGGGTTCAATTACTTTATCTATTGAATTGTCACTTGCTAATGTGCTTTATGTGCCTAGGCTAACAGGCAATTTACTTTCTATCAGCAAGTTAGCTAAGGATCAAGGTTATGTGACTAAATTTCAACATGATGCTTGTTTTTTCCAAGACTTTGGCATCAACAAAGATAATTGGGCATCCTGAGGAGTGTGCAGGGCTATACATCTCTCAACCTGCTGGCAGTCATGACAAGCAATGTTTTTCAACTATTAACATCAATAATGAGATCATGCTTTGGCATTTTCAATTGGGTCATCCAAACTTTGGGTATTTAAAAATGTTGCTTCCCAAATTATTCAATAAAGATGTTGGTTCTTTACATTGTGAAGTGTGTCAAAAATCCAATCATATCAAACATTACTATTCCCTACAACCATACCAACCTCCTTATCCTTTTGCTCTTGTTCATAATGATGTATGGGGTCCCCCAAGGATACCTAGCATTTCTGGGTCTAAATGGTTTGTTACTCTTATTGATGAACACACAAGGCTTAATTGGGTATCTCATGCATGAAAAATCTAAAGTTTCCCAAATCATTAAAAGTTTTAGCCATATGATTCAAACCCAATTCCATACTTAGATAAAAGTGCTTCGATTTGACAATGGCTGAGAATATACAAACTCTAATCTCCAACAATTTTTTAACCAACATGGGATAGTTTATCAAACCACTTGTGTGAATATCCCCCAACAAAATGGGGTAACTGAACAAAAGAACAACCACCTTCTAGAGGTCACTAGAGCCCTTCTCATTTCTTTCAATGTTCCCACCCAATTTCCAAGGGGAAGCCACTCTCAACACTACTTACTTGCTTAATCAAATGCCCTCAAAGACCCTGAACTTTCAAATCCCTTTCCAACACTTCCTTCTATCCCATCCTAACACCCATCCCTTATCCTCAAGGTCTTTGGTTGCACTGCCTTTGTTCACACTTCCCATGGTAGCAAACTTGAACCCAAATTCCACAAAAGAATCCTTTTGTGCTATTCTTCTACCAAGAAGGGTTAGAAATGTCATTCTCCAACCACTAGACAATTCTACATTACCCTTGATGTCACATTCTTTGAGTCGACCATATTATCCAAAATCCACCTTTTAGAGGGAGATTCAAGAGAGTGAATGGAGTTTGTTGGACCATAAAATTGATGAAAATAACAGAACCAATGGCTGTTCTTTACTTCAAAACAGCCAAAATCATCAAAATGATTATCACCTTGTTTTGAAAGAACAATTTGTGACTCTTCCCAACACATTTGACTCTAATCCTGCCCATAACAACCCTAGTACAGCTGAATTAGAACCTAAACTAAAAAAGGAAGAAAAGGAACTTTAGGTCTACACTAGAAGGAAGAAGATGCAAAATTACATGAGCCCTGCACATTTGTAAGGCATAACCAAGAATCCTCCTTGAGACTAAGTTTGTCTACCTCTCATGACTCTTCTTTGGATGACTGTAGGGATTTACCCATTGCTTTAAGAAAAGTTGTCAAAAGCCATACTTGACATCTTATTTGCAACTTTGTATGTTATGACAAACTCTCACCTAAATATAAGGCTTTTTTGACTCACATCTCTTCTAAAAAAAATTCCGCAAAGTAATACAGGGGGCTCTCCATACACCAAAATGGAATCAAGCTATTAAAGAAGAGATGTCGGCTCTTGAGAAAAGGGCACTTGGGAGATTACTAAGCTTGCCAAAGGAAAAAGACCTATCGATTACAAATAGGTGTTTACCATCAAATACAACTCTAATGAAACTATTAACCACCATAAAGCAAGGCTTGTGGCAAAAGGATTCACGTCGACATTAGGAATAGATTATTAAGAAACATTCGCCCCAATTGCCAAACTCAATACAACCAAATTGTTGCTCTCTTCAACAGCTAATAAGGACTGGCAACTTCATTAGTTGGATATTAAAAATGCCTTCCCCAATAGAGACCTAGAGGAAGAAGTTTACATAGAACTACCTCCTAGTATTATTTTCCCTCACTGCAAGAATGAAGTCTGCAAAGTAAAGAAATTCCTATATGGCCTCAAACTGTCTCCAAGGACTTGGTTTGAAAAATTCACCAAAGCCATCAAGGGTTATACCCAGGGACAAGCTGATCACACCTTGTTTCTAAAATTCTCTCCTCAGGATAAAATCACCATCTTAATTGTCTATGTTGACAATATCATTGTGACCAACAATTCTGAAGAAGAGATCAAGAGGTTGAATGATTTTCTCGCTTCTGAATTCAAGATCAAGAACCTAGAGGAACTAAAGTACTCTCTTGGGATAAAGATGACACTATCAAAGAAGGAAATCATCATCTCTCAACGAAAGTACACACTTGACCTCCTTAAATAAACTAGGATGATTGGGTGTAAACTAGCTGACACTCTTATGGAAGCCACCTACAAGTCTAACTTCAAACAGGAAGACACTCAATTGATACTAGATGATACCAAAGATAGGTTGGAAAGCTCATTTAATGTGGTCAGTCAGCATATGAACAAGCCCACAAAGGACAACTTGAAGACAATCTATAGAATTTTAAAATATTTAAAAATGACGCTTGGTACAGAAATCTTATTCAAGAAAAATGAAAAAATAAAATAAAAAATCATAGAAGTCTATACTGATATTAATTCAGCTAGATTTATCAATGATAAATGCTCAACCTTAGGATATTGTACCTTCCTATAAGAAAATCTTATTACATGGAGAAGCAAAAAATAAGTAGTGGTTGCCAAAGCAGGATTTCAAGCTCTAGCTCATGGAATATGTGAAATCTTGTGGCTTAAGAGACTAATGGATGAAATGAGGATATTACTTACTTGCCCTATAAAAGCCTTCTATGATAACTTGGCAACCATTAGCATTGCAAAGAACCTAATACAACCATGATAAAACAAAGCATGTTGAGGTTGATAGACATTTCACTAAGGCTTTGTTTGGTTCAACGGAGGGGAAGGGAGGAGAGGTTAATGGAGGGGAAGGGGTTTAATGAGTTTTATTTGGTTGGAAGGAAGGGGAGAGGAGGGAAGGGGAGATCATTGTTTAGTTCAGGAGGGGAGGGAAAGTAATTATATTTGGACAAATTTGGCTCCTTTCCCTCCCCTCCAATTTTATTCAACCAAACACCTTATCCCCCCTCCTCTCCCCTCCCCTCCAAAAACCCCCAACCAAACACATCCCAAGGAGAAGCTAGATGCTAATATTCTCAAATTGACCCACATCCTTTCCCAAGAACAAGTAGCTGATCTCTTAATTAAAGTTTTACTTTGACTGAAGTTTGAAAACCTTACTAGCAAACTAGGCATGCTTGATATATACTCCCTAACTTCAGGGAGAGTATTGGAGAATCACGTTGAATTGCCCATGTGATTCTTATGTTTTGCGTGACTTTTTCATTTCCATCTTTAGCTCTTGATTTTTTTCCCTCATTTGGCACATGATTTCTTTCCTTAGTTTTTTCCTATTAAATGTAACGATCAAATATGACTTTATGAGGAAAATTAATTACTTTATTTTCTTACATAATTCATGGGCTTTGATTAGAAAATTTGTCTCCTATTCTACCTATAAATTGTGTCTGTTCTACAGAATCAAATACACAAGAGAAATTCTTCTCAACTCTGCGTTTTCTTTCCGTCTTTCCCCTAAAATCTTCAATAACCAATATCGAAAATATCTTCAGGAGTAAGCAGATTGTTCAATAATAGTGGCACTGGCATTTCCCTCAACTGCTTCTAACTGGACGAGAAACAGACAATCCATAAAACCATTTAACAGAAAAAAGAGCTTCCATTACCTGGCAAGAGCAGGCCTCTTTCGTTCAGGCTGCTCGTCTTCCCCACTTTCCAGTGTCCTTTTTCCCATACCAATTGCGTTTCTCTGCATTTCACTCCCTTTCAGTACGACAGATTAACAGATCTGCAACCATCCAAACCACAAACGTCACCATTTTCAACTAGACTATCAAACCCTAGTTGCTACAGTCAGAGAAAAAAAATTATATTCATAACAGATCTCAAACAACACACAAATTGAAATCGCAAACAGGAAAAGAAAAACCAAATAAGCAAGTTGTAGCCACAGATTTACAGGGGAAAATACAAAAACAAAAACAACTGAACTTACTGAGAGAATCCAATTGCTTATAATTGGAAAAATTGAATAAGACGTAGAGAGAGAAAGCTCATATAGAAGCGGGAAAGCGAAGGGAGAATACCTGAGAGAGAATTTTGGAGTATTTTGGTGTGGGAAAGAGAGAAAGTGAGCGAGAGCGAGAAGCTCGAAATCATGTAATGCCGAAGTCACAAAACAGCAAGAAGTGGCCTTTGCACTTCGTCGTTCGCATTATTGTGGTCTTCTCTGGCGACTTGGGTCTGAAAGGAGCAGTAATCGTCCACTCACAGGAACACGGTAATCCTTATCCAATTGATCATTTGATGTCCAGGACTCGAATTGTGATAAATTTAATAGGACACGCTTGCTGGTCCATGTTAACTTGCGTGATCAGCGTGGTATCTGAATAACACCGGTGGATAAAGGTCCAGGACAATGTTTATGTGGCCGCTGTTCGAGTCGTTGAAAAGTCAAAGCAAAGGAGCAATCAAAGCGGTACGTTGGCTAATGGTAGACACTATCGGATGACGTCGTTTGATGATAAGGAGATGACGCCATTTTCACTTTATTCATTTTATTAACACCATAAACCTTTTTCTAAGTGTACTGGAAGGTTAAAAAAAAATTATAATTTTATTTTTATAATTATTACTTAATATTTTTTAATAATAATTTTTAATTATTAAAAATAAAAATATTATAAATATTTCTTATATATAAAATCATCATTTTATTTTTATTTTTATTTTCATCTTAACTTTTTATATATTAAATGCGCGTTTGACTTGAAACTTGAAATCTAGATAATAGTTCTCGCAAATATACTCGTCTATGAATTCAACTAGTTGATACTAAGTGTAAGTTCGATTCTTTTTTTTTTATTTAAAAAAAAAAACAATGTCAGATTGGAATAATTTGGTATTTTGGGCCTTTCATGAGTTTGGAAGAAACCCCCCCGCCCTCAAAATAAAAAATGTTTAAAACTGAATCAAATTAATTAAACTAAATCCAACCAATTAAAATTAAACAAAATCAATAAAAATAAGTTCAAATCAATTGTTTATATGCAAAGACCGACTAAATTGATTCAATTTTCAATTTTTAGTAGTTTAACTCAATTTCAACTGAACCAATATATTACTTTTGTTTTTTTTAATATCTTATTAAAACCAACAAATTTAATCACTATACACATTTAATGTACAACTTTAATAAATATATGAAAAATTATACAATCAATAACAAATCAAAATTAATTATCTGATTTTTTATACAAAATTTTATTTAACATTTACAAATATTTAGTTAATTGTGTAGATAATAAATAATTAGATTAAAATAACTTGTAAGTTACAAGAAAGTGTTATTTGATCTCTTGTAAATATCGTTAGTGTTTGTTAAATATCCTAATAAATTAGTAAAAAGGAATTATCATGACACAAATTACAAAGAACCAAATTGAAAAAAAAAAAAAAGTTAACCACGCACCCAAATACTAATTCACCCTTAAAAAAAAAAAAAGATTGATAATCAAGAAAATATAACATTGAGCTTCGAGAAAAGAAAAAGTAAATTTCAAGTCTCAATTCTACATGCAACCTCAATCAGAAGTGCTCTTCATCCTCCTTGCAGCTAGCTAAAATCGGTAGTAGTAAGTTCATATCTCAGGATATTGATTTATTACTTTGATTAAATTCTTCAAGTCTCTCATGAAGTTTGACAAGTAACTGATTGCAAGTATCAGGAGACGTGCAGGGTCCACACATGAGGTAAATGACGTTGCCAAGAGGCCTCATGTAAACGCCATCATCCCGAAGACTCTGAAGAAGGGATCTTGCATACAATGACTTATACCTGTGAACTTGACAATCAGTATAAAACATCATGAATGAAGGGTAAAATGAACCACACATTTTTCAACTTTGACCTTCATTCTTTCACATAAACCCTATTCATGGACATGTTTCTATTGTTCATAGCAAACACAATGTCACAACTCACAATCAATTAGTTAGTGGGAAGAGATTCTACCCTAATTAACACTTTATCAATGTTTTGGAAAGTTAAACAACAATTCTAATCCTTAGTTATTAGTAATTTTGGTTGCTCTAATTTTTTTTTTTTAATTTTTCCTTCATGTGTTTTAACTGGACTAATAATAATTAACCTCTCATCTTACACAAGTAATTTTTACCATCAATTAGGAAGCACAGTGGACAAAATGGGTCAATTTGCCAAATTACTAATCCATAAGAAAAGTGATTTAACAGGTTTGATCCAAAGAAGCACATCAACAGAACAGTCAAACTTGAAGGTGTATTATCAGTGGATACATCAGCATACATAACCATTGTTTTTTTTTTTTTTTGGGTACAGACCATTAATTATAATTGTAAACATAATGTTTGGCTGTTCACAGCCTTCCATGAAGTTGTAGCCAAGATGATAACTTGAAGGGCTGATAAGAGTAGCATCTGTTATAGAGCATTTTTCCCTCTCTATAACGTTTTTTAACGAAAATGCATCACCACAATCACCAAAAGGACAATGCTAGAGATTGCCTTCAAACAAAAAATGTAAATGCACTTAGATACCAAAATATTGGATATCACGTGCAAACAACCCTTAAATTGCAACAGTACCACAAACTTCGGAATGAGTGATCCATTGATAAATATATATATATATATATATATATGTATATATTGCTCATTAACATTATCTGATGTGGAAATCCTCGAATCAAAAGCGTTGAAATGATTATTTAAAAAAAGGGTCAATTAAGTTTGTGAAACAATACCCGGCATTATGGCCTTCCGCTTTAAGTTCCAAGGCACAGAGAGTTCCTAATGCAACTACTCTTTGAACAGCAGGGTTTGACGAAATCTGATCAACCAGTTTAACATCCCATAACTGCAAATTCATGGCAACAAATATTATATCAATGAACATTCTAAACGGTGAACATAACAAACTCTATAAATGCAGCGATTTAGAATTCAACATGAAAAGTTCTAACCTACCTATAGATTAATTCTGAACCTATTGTTAGACCCCAGAATCAAAAACAGTTAAAGCATACAAGATAGGCAGGAATGGCAATTCCATTCCTGCATCAATTTTACAGGACGAGGATTCATATGTCTGATGCAGAAAGATATGGAAGTATTAACCTTGATTCCAAAAGATAATAGGAATCAACAATTCCCCTTTAAGAGGGGTGGAAATGGTGATTCCTGGCCACCAAGAATGAGTTAAGGCTTGTTTGTTTCCTTATTTATCTTCATTAGTTATGATTTTATACTTTGCATTCCATGTTAATTCCATGCACAAACATAAAAATGAAATGGAATGGAATAATAAGAAATTCCATGCTTGAGAGAACCAAAAACTGGAACAGGAATGATCATTCCATTCATAATCTGCAAAAATGGATTCTGTGTACCAATCACTCTTATTAAAGAAACTAATTCTTGATTTAATTTTATCACAAAATACAAGACACAACATCTATTAAGTATTGATTTCATACTGCTAAACAGTAAATTTCATACGCCCTTAACAAATATGATAACAAAATGTAGACCAGAAGTATGCATTTATGGAGTAAGAAGCTGATAATAAAATCTAAGAAAACAAAACAAACTGTGGTAATCTTACCTCTCCAAGTAACCTTCCATCAGAACTGATATTAGGGTTTGAACAAGGGTCTTTAAACCATTCGATTGATTTAGCCGCAGCCATGCACCCCATAGCATGTGCAGAGTAAGAATGCCCGTGCAAAAGAGCCTTCAGCTAACCAGAACAAAAAGGATGCATTACTTAATATGCCATAAAAGGACTGTCCAGGAACTTTGCTTGGCATACAGACAAAACACAAGCAGGACCAAAAGGCTGATAAAAATTTTTTACTAAAATGAGAGCACTTCAAAATTCGGAAAAAAGAAAAGAAGAAAACCATTATATATATTTTCCTCTTAAGGCAGAAAATGGAGAGCTGTAGAACTAAAAAAATTTGCTTATAGCCATTACTTAAAACATATTATCCTTTTTCATACATTACATGATAATTCTATCACAGGAAGATATTGGCAACAAACCTCCTTCCTCTTGATAAAAGATTTAACTAAATTAACCACAACAATCTGGAGTGTAGAAACTTTATTCCAGAAAAACCAGAGCATTGTGATTTTCATGCTTAGCACACATTTGTGGATAAGAACAACAAAAAATAACAAAAAATATCTGGAATTGAGACACAAGCTTAAGCCCATTTTCAGGCTCCTTAGTAGGTCAAATGAAGAAATAAAGTTGGAAATCAACTAAAAGTGTTCATCTAATGATTTAGATCTATGATGGAATCAAATTAAATCAAAGGAAAATGATGGAGTTGTTGTTAAGCATTACGATTAATAAGCAACCCAATCAGTCAGCCTCAAAGAGTAGCTTCCAGAAAAAAAAAAAAAAAAAAATACCTTTGAGTCTCCAATAAATGAATTAAACACAGCATCTGTTGCCAAAGTGACAGCCAAGGGTATAATACCACCTGTCATCAACTTCCCAAAGCAAGCAATATCTGGTATGCAATGAATTAGCTCCACTGTAGTCTGTGAAGAAATATAAACTGCCAATTACTTAAATATGAGATTCTAATTGAGCGAAGAAAACAACAGTCCCTAAGTGCAATCACCTCTACTCCCAAACGCCAGAAACCAGTAAAAACTTCATCAAAGATAACTGGAACTTTTCTTTTCCGGCACTCATTAACAAGTACACGCTGAAAAAGTGGATCAACCATGTGCATTCCTCCCGCACCTTGTATAACTACAAACAGTTCAGGCTTAAGATTAGATAATCAAGACTAAAAGAAGGCACATTTAGGTTTAATTTCATCCAATCAGAAACGTTCACAAGAAACACAGAAGAAGAGCCAGAACCTATGAGGCTTAGCTCTTTATTAAAAGTATAAATCAAATGAGGCACAGCCTACATGAAATTGAAACAGCTATGTACAGCTCACCTCTGTTCTTACAATCAATGAATGCAATTAAAGTTAGAAGATTTAGAAGCCTCCCAAAACAACTTGCAAAAGAAGATACTCAGAGAAAGAGATAATTTTCCTGTACGAGAGATTTTACATTTACACAGGTGTTTGTGATACTATGCGCATTTAGACAAGTAGACAGAACTCTCATGTTCAGGCGTTGAATGAACAAATAATTCCTTTTTCCTCTATCTTCATGCATTGGAGCAGAATGCAGTCATTGGGCCACAAAAGACAAATGACACATTATAATCTGCAAAAGAAATTGAAGTAACATAACCAATTATCTTGCCTGGTTCCATAATCAATGCTCCAATACTCAACCCTCTATTTCCAGAAAAAAGTTCTGATATGTAAGATGAATACACTTCAGCAAGTTCTGACTTGTCCCGACTCTTGTAGAATATTGCATCCCGTGAAGCAAAGGCTGAAAATATGTCAACAAATAGAACATAGTGGCACCCTAAACATTAATAAAGAAAGAAATATCAAACAGGTGGAAATTTCAAACTTACTGATATTTTTATGTTTCAAACTTCCACTATGATACCCTTCTGGTAAGGAAAGAGTCCATGTACTTTTGCATATAAACACAGTAGGAGGATCCAGAAAAAGACCTCTTCCAGTGTACCTAGAAATTTTGAATGAAACTTAAGAAGAGTTTCAGGAAAGAGTTTCAGGACTAGTAGCAAGATTTTGAAAACCAAATCCTGTCCCTAATCCAAAGGAACTCAAGAACAAAACAGTTTCACATATATGCTAACTAAATACTGATTACAAAACCACTAATAAACATATAGCCCTTTTTATTGACATCACTTTCATAGCGTCACAATGCAAAATGACAAGAGCAAGTTCAAGAAATCAAGACACTTAAATGGACACAATTTAATGCATATGGAGAAGACCATCTATATACCAGGGTTGCTGCAGGAAGCCTGTATAAGAAGATGCTGCTTGTGCTTCCATAGCACCCAATGTATCACCATGATAAGAACTCTTAAGTGCAAGGACCTGAAATAATTAACTGATGATTGTTAGATGTTTACTCCATAGGATTAAAAAAAAAGGTCCCATCGTTAACCTCAGAGATATCTCAACATTCCAGTTTTTTGAAGAATTATGGTGAACAAACACATAAACAACTACTTGGATAAATTGTGCTTAGTATCACAGTCCACCATTACTTAAACGGAGAGCAAATTCAACTTGAAAAGACACACAGCATAACTTACTCAACCTAGAACTCTAAAAATCAAAATTTCTGGAAGACTCCAAGAAGAAGACATTGATTTCAACTATATCAATATTCCCCCACCCCCCTTCCCGGGCGAAAGAATTTTTTTAACATGAATGAGTTGAAAGAGATCTATATCCAGATTATGATCAACACACTGAGCAAACCAAATACAAAGATACTAATTATAATTGGTATAAGCAACATATAGTGTTTCACAATAAAGTGACATAAAAAAGGATTACAAATACCCTGTACTCAACCACCACATTATAAGATCCTTCTCTGGAGTTGTTCTATTTACACTTTACACCTTTACCTCCTACATGAGGGCCCCGTGACGCTGTATTTACCATCATCCCATTGGCCAACCTATTATATAATTTTTGGTCATTTTTGCATTTGAGTTTACGAGAATTTTGCCCAAACTCATACATACAAAAGTAATATTTCACTTCTATACAAAACTAAGGAGCAACTCAGGGTTCATGTGCCATTTCACCTCTAACCATTAAACCTGCTGATCTTTGAACATCAGCTAAAATTTAATTCATTCTGAGTTAGGATGCAGGTCTATAGATATATCCATAGTATTGATGGCAGATGCTCATATTGATTCTGGGCATTGAAAAACATAGAGGTGAATTACTTTCAGTGAAATCAATCTATTTAACAAACTAAGCCACATCTAATATAAGGATCTACGTAACTGTAGGGCCACTAAGTAGGAGTCCCTTTGTCAAATAACCACTCAACCTGAAAGCTTAAGCTGGTAGAAGGTCAAAGAATGATTTTATAATTGCTACAGTCCAAAAGCATGTTCAGCTCAAACTTGAACAAAGTTGACATCTACCACAAGCTTTGTATGGGAAATTAATCATGAAAGCGGGGGTAGTTAAATCAAACTTTAGGCCAATTGTTCAAAGAGCTCTCATTATCATGCCAGGAAACTACTCCAACTAGAAGCTTGAGACATTAAGTGAGACCAAACAAAGGAACATCATGTTCAACTTTAACATCTTTGAATATGTATTTACTAGAACCATTTAAGTAAGCCATATTTTCCTACATATTCCAGATTAGTCCCAACCCAACTTACTTACATTTTAATTGCACAAAAACCCCCAATCATAGAAGTGATAGAAAAATGAATATTCTAAATGCTAGATAAATCACATTTCTTGGGTCTATCATCTATGATCTCGAGTCTCAATGTTTCACACACAACCACAAAATATTCAATCAGAAATGAATATTCTCGAATCTCAAGACAGATTTGGCCTCCAACTATCATATTACTATTGCACTGTATAATAGGTCTTCACTGATGTTTACTACCAACTTCTCAAGAGTCTCTGTTCCCCTTTAGTGTTTAACTAAATTGAAGTACGTAATAGGATGTAAAGACACATAATACTAGTCAAATGAAGCTCTTTCTTTCACTTCATCAGCCAAATAGATCCTTCCTGCTATTGAATACCAATCTCATAGGTCAAAAACGTACTACAAGATAAAAACTACCACTGAGTAATTAAAAGGCTAAAGACACCCACCATAAGCTCAATGGGTCTTTCAGTTATGGTATCATGAAAATCTGGAATGAGTCCATGATCAACAGAAAATTTACGAAATGCCATCTTGAGAGCAATTTCAATTGCTGTTGATCCATTGTCTGAAAAGTATACTCGAGAAGCCCAACCTACAAAAAATACAACTCTAACACAATATAATAAATATAGAAATAAACATAAATAAAAGAAGAGTCAGAAACTAAATGAACAACTGCAAATTGTTTATAAAATATCACCAATCAGCAGATAATATTGACATCAGCAACATCATTGAGTAAAAATCAAAAATATATTCACAACTTTAGTATGCACTAATTGTGATAGCCTTAAGATCAAGAAATATCTAATTTACCATTCGTAACATAATAAAAATGGAAGTTAAAAGGGCACACTTACCTTTCCCTACACCTTCAAGCAAAAGCTCAGCACAATTTAATGCTGGCTCATAAACATTCTCAGGAAACATTACATGCCCAAATCTTGCAGCAGTATATCCCATATCCCTTGCAAGCTCAGTCTGAAATCACCTAAATGGAAAGATCGCATTTAAGGAAAACTTTAGAGACGCAGTCATTGAGGAGCATGCAACTTGCAAGACCATATCAGACAAACATTCAGTATAAAGTTAAAAGGTTTGCTGCAAGTCCAAGAACACTAGAACATTCCAATAAAGTAAGATTTTGAGACTTCCATAAATACATGAATAACTCTTCCTTGGAATTGAGAGGAGAGAGAGAGAGAGAGAGAGAGATCATATGATCATATGCTAATACTCATTTTAATGTAGTCAAAATAACAAAAACGATCAAACAAAAAATTACATTAGGAAATCAGGGGGAAAAAATTATCTCCCATGTATAACACTGTCAATGCACCATATTCCAAATGCAGCAAGTAGACCCATGTTGCCTTTATCACAGTACATTGGATATTCATAAGCTATAATAAACATTTGGAAAAATTACATTCAAGGACCTAGATCTTGTAAAATTTACAATAAAAGATCTTAAAAACCGTAATTACCTTTAAGGACCACAATGACTATCAAATTTTAGAGGATTTACTACTGGGTCCAACTTTTCTAAACTTAGCATTAATTTTACTAAATCCAATAATAAATCCTCTAAAACATGGTAGTAATTATAATCCTTAGAAATAATTACGATTTAGGTCCTTGAATGTAATTTTCCCTAAACATTTTGGCCAAAATAAATATATATGCACACACATATAAACATCAAACAGATGTTAACAGTTTCCAAGTAATTGAAACAATATCCTGTTAAAATCAGTAAGAGGACTTTAGAGAGATGACCAAGAGGACTTTAGAGAGATGACCCAAATGCTTGTCATCTACATGTATTAAATTCTAAATTAGGCACAGCCCTAATCCAGCTGCTCATAAATGACTGCTTGGTATTTTTTTTTTTTTTTTGGGGTGCTTTCACCATCTCCCTAGTAGTAGTTGCATAAGAGCTACCCTAAAATGAGTTCCATAAAAGTGAAAACAAATAAAGAAGCATTGAAAAAAAAGTTAAATAAAGAGAACATATTTGGCAGCATATCCAAGACAAACGAAAGGCACTATGGTATATTTCAATATATGTCCATTAATTAAACAGCCAATATGACTATTACAACTATGAAATGACAGAATCAAAAGCTTAAAGGAACACATGAGGATGACCTGCAAAGCAGCATTGGGTCCTTGAGTCCACCAACTAGCACATGCATCAAATTGCGGTGCTATCACTTCTGTATTCTGACCCTGAAAAGGAAAATAGCATAAGAATCTCATGATTTGGCATATTTGTATTAGCAAACAATAAAGCATGAAGAATTTTGATAGAACTCCTGATTTAAATGTAAACACTAAATGCAGTATGCTCAACCTGGCGCAGTGTACTACGTAAGATCAACCATGTTATATTACAAAGCTTTAAAAAATAGAAAAAGAACAGATACATACAACAGTGAAGAAGAGAAGATACTAATATGGATTTTACTAGAAATAAACCTTGAAGACTGCAAAGTTTTCACCACAACGTGAATCAATTACTGTTATGCCTCCCTCTGGCACAAGTTTGTGTTGAGTGAAAGGCCACCAGAAGATATTCTCAGCCTTTCTTGGCATGCCATGCAACTTCTTAACTCTCTCATAATAAGCGGAAAGCATTATTTCCTTCAGAGTACTAAATGAATAATGAGAACCTTCAAACCATTCCATAAGGTCATTTGATGGATCTTTCGGAACAGGTGGTAGCACTAGCACAGGAACTCTATATAAAGAAGGCAATGATAATATATAAATACATAGTAACATAGGGAAGTCATACTGTCAAATATTAGGAAAATGAATACCATATAGAAAGCTGAAACCTTAATGCAGGTATAAATGGAAGAGACTGTAAGTATAAGTATGTGTGTGAGAGAGAGAGAGTAGAGACTAAGGGAAAAAAAAAAGGAATGCATGTTGGCCTTCAAGAGTATGGAAAATTCACTGTGCCTCATGTCACTAGAGGAATGTAATCAAGCTTACTTGTTTCTCGTATAAGACATCAATGAAACCTCATTTAAAAGGCCATGATCTTCAAGAACAATGGCAACGACATCATAACCTCGAAGTGTCAAGCTTTCATATGCTGAAATTGTTCCAGAAATACCTCCTAGCTGCCCATCACCAACAAGAATAGCAGGCATACGAAATGGCCTGACAGAAAGTGGTGGAAGGATCTGATTTAATAGAAAACTACACACAGATATAATTCTGGATATGAGGATATTCATGACAGATGCATAACTGATCATCCTTGTTTGACAACACATAAAATGTGTATGTTGTCTTTGCCTACATCAACCTCCTTTTCCACTTAATATGATCATTGTGAGAGTAGAATGTGTCACACGATAACCATAAATCTACCATGACAGCACTCTGACAGAGTAGCAAGGATGAAAGAATGCGTGAAGTATTAGGGCAAAGAATATAAAACTTACATAATTGGGCAAACTACCTCCATTAAAATTGAAAAAATAAAATTCTTCAATTAAATTTGTAAAACTACAAGGAAAACCTGAAAGGACAAAAGACAAACTTCCAGTACTGTTACAGATATTTCCCCAAACATCTGAAAATATCAAAAAATACTTACAAGCATGAATCTCTCAGGTGAAAGGTATCAAAGGCTGACTTTTTTTCCCATCTATATGACTTAAAGTGAATCGTTTCCCAGTTTGGGTAGCAACTCAACTACAGTTGCTCCTGACCGGCAACAAAGAAGCCTCTTCACAAAGCCAATTGATGAGCACACATGAATAACTTGCCAGAAAATGGACAGAAGAGGCAATAACTAAATGACATGGGCAGTTTAATATTTTGAAGAGGGAAAGGAGGAGAAATACCTCATTTGCTTTATAACATAGAATATCATATTGGTAAAGGATTCATGTAATTGTAAACCAAACACAGTGAAACAGAATTTCTTTTTATAAACAGTAAAAATCTTGGTTCCAAAGGACAAAGAAAGAATAAGAAGTATTCAAATAAATTTGTCACCATTATCCAGGAAGCAGCCCACAAATAAATTGGATTCCCCACGATAACCAAGTTACATAACAAAGGAATTCACAGTCAACAGAGTGTTGACAAATTCAATTGACACCTATCTCAATGAATGGGCTTATTAATTCAACAGTGGCAGAGCAGTATCATATGCGAATTAAAATTAAGTGGGAATTTAAGTCATGCATGAATTACCCACTAGTGGGCAACCCAAAAATATGCCAGTTAGTCACACTTCCCCAGAGCATATGTCAATTTTCGACACTTGACAGCAAAATCCCTGAAGCAAGCTACTATGAATGGCATATATTTCATTTTTCAATAAATTATTTGGTGCATCCTAAAAATTGATTGCTCCAGTACAATCACTACGTGACACAATAGAGGGAAGACACATAGCGATGATGTGTCAAAATATGCTGACTGAGTTACAACAAATTATTTTAAGTTAACATCTAGTCAGTATATTTTGACATGTCATTACTAAGAGTGTTCATTGGCCCATTAGTCCCAAGGGCGCCATGCTAACCCAGCCTAATTGGGTTGGGTTGCGCCGGGCCAAAAATGTAAATTAACAGAATTTTAAACAAAATTATACTAGGTCAAGTTGAGCCACGGGCGAAAACATATTTTGCCTAATCTAACCCAGTAGTTACTTTTCTTTTATTTATCAACATATTGTCATATTATATCTTTTTTTATTCTTATTTCGTCTAACTCTCTCTGTATGTTACAGTTTTTATTACCCACTTAAACTCTCTCTACTTCTTAATTGTTTTTATTATTGACGTACATGCTTATTGACATTTCTTTTGTTGAATAATAAAAATACACATGTTTATCTAAGACTAATTATATTAGTATAACTTGTGTTTTGCTTGATAATTACAGATTATTTTTTTATTGAAATTATTTTACAAAAAAAAGCATGAGGATTCTAAAAGCCCATTATTTTGAAATATATATCTATAAGTTTGCAAATAAAATATTTTTATATTAAAAGTATTAGTTCAAACAAAAAAAGCCTAGGCGGCACTAGCACAACATAATACGTGGCTTGTTTAGGTTAGGACAGAGCACGGGCATAAAAACAATTCTTATCTCTTAATCGAGCTAAGCATTGTACCTACTATATCCTTGGCCTGACCTGGCCATGAACATGAACAGCCCTGGTCATTACCACATGTCTTTCTCCTAAGTTGCTACATAGTAGTTGCATCAGTACAACTACTTTTGAGGATGCACCAAAGAATTCACCTCATTTTTCTTGTTTATTTCATAATTATCATGATCTTTTTTTGCTTTTTAGCGATCAATGCATATCATGATTTAATGATGAAAACTACATGTCATTAATAGTCGACTAATGTAAAACAATACACATTTGGTTGATCGTCTTCGCCATAGAAGTGTAAGGGGGAAGAACTTTATAGTCATCCCAGTGAATTATAAAGGTCCCAATAGTATTCAATACTAAACGTTTATGAAAATTCTGCAACCCCGGTCTTCAAAAAACTACAAACGAAATAACAGTTATAAAAGCCACAAATTTTAGCCATCCCCTCGTTCCCAATCTTTCTCATCATTGTAGATCCCGCAAATGCTTTAAGAAAAATAAGAATAAAAACAGTACCGATACAAGTCACACTGAAGTGACCCAGAAGGACCCGGACTGGCCACACCACCGGCAGTCTCAATTACACACAGGACTTCCGATTTCCCCTTGCCTGCCCCACCTTCCAACACATCCCTAAAACTTTTATGTAGTGTTTCGAGCACCACCGAATCCTTCACGGGCCCACTTTCCCTCTCTGCAGCCAAATGCGGCGACACTGCTTCTTCCCACGCATACATCGTCTTACAAATCAATTCCGAAGATCCATTCCCTTCCCCCACTAGCTTCTTCTCCTCACACCAATTCAACTCAGACATCTCCATTTTACAACTCTCGTTCTCCCCCGCGGCATTCGCAGCCGCGCCTGAAGCATTGAGGACATAATTGGATGCGCAAAGAGACATGGAGGGGTTACGGCGGAGAAAGAGCTCAATGACTTTATTGAAAACAAAGCGGGAATCAGAGTCGGTAGGGAAACCGGTTTGGACGGGCTTAAGGTAGTGGAACTGGGTAGGGGAAGAGAGAAGGTGCGAAGCGGCGACCCCGGCAGAGACGAGGGTTTTGCCAACGGCGGTGTTAGAACCCCAAATGAGGTAAATGGGGTAGGAGAGCGGTAGCTGGAGGGGTTGTGAAGTGGTGGAATGTAGGTGGTGGCGATGGTGAGGATGACGTAAGAGAAGGCGGAAGGGGAAGCGGAACATGGCGGATGGGAGAGGAAGAGTGGAGAAGCAGAGGGTGCAGTGAAGAACTTCGAAACGGATAAATGGGGAGGTTGAGGTGAGATGGGTAGGTAGTTGTATAGGCAGCCGCGTCAACTCTGAAGCATAAACTCTCGAGTTTCTTTCCTTATTGGCGGGGAGTTTGCAGAGGGGGACCAGCTGGACACCTGCGGCATTTTTTAATGACCGCGTTCAAACTTTTCGTAATTACGTTATTTATATTTTGAATATTAATATTTTTAATAATAATATAATAAATATATAAATTTTATAAATAAATATATAATTTTTACTGTTAAATGTCATATAATTAATAATAATCTTAAAAAAGTTAATTCAAGTTATATTTTGATTAAAATATTAAAAAAATAAAATATAAACATGATAAACATTAAGTTTAAATGTAAATTAATAGTGTTAAATAAATAAATAATATTTTAATAAATTATTAAACTTGGCATATGATTTTAGATTAATTATGTAAAAAATTAAATTAAAAATTCTGTAGAATTAGAAAGATAAAAAATTTATTTAAACTAAAACTAAGGGGGTTTTTTTATTCTTTTTAGGAAAAATTATAAGCTTAATCCTTATAGTTTGACTTAATTTTTAATTTAGTTTATATAGTTTAAAATTTTATAATTAATTTTTTATCATTTGCAAATTTTTTTAATTTAATCTCTCTTGTTAAAATTATGTCAGTACCCTGTTAAATTTTGCTGATATAACTTGTCTTGATACTTTAAATATATATATATATATATATATGATTTATGATAACAAAAAAATAAAAATAGATAATAAAATAAAATCAACTTAAATATATAACAAAATATTGACAGAAACATAGCAACATGGACTAAATTAGAAATTATTAAAATTATAAGAGTTTAATTATAAATTTTTGAAATATAAAAATTAAATAAAATTATAAGAGTCAAAAACATAACTTTTCCTCCTTTTTAATGTAAGAGTGTGCAGTTGACTTTTTTTTGTTTTAATTTAAATTATTTGTTACTTCATTTAATATGTAAAAAATTAAGTGTAAAAATAAAAATAAAAATAATTTTAAAAATAAAAATATAATATTAGTATCTTTATTGTTAATAATTAAATAATAATTGAATAATAATTATAAAAATAAAATAAACAATATATATATATATAAATCTTTTTTTTTTTAGTTACTTTTCCTAGTCGTGTCAAACGGGATTAACGCCCCCTCTCTTTCCCCTCCCCCGCTAACTCACGGATTTTGAAGTTATAAAAGTCACACACACACACACACACACACATTTTGAAGTTATAAAAGTCACACACAAAAAGTCACACACGCGCGCGCGCGCACATATATATATATATATATATATATATATATATATATATATATATATATATATATATATATATATATATAGTATCTCCGGTTCCCAAAAGCGAGGCCATCTTTAATGGAATCCGATTCTTTATTATGCTAAAAGCTAAAGGCTTACCATGGGAATTCGACAACAGCAAAGCCACTGGGAATGGAAAATTCCATATTACAGCAACCATCTTCTTCAATACAACGATGGTCGATAATATAATATCAAGCTTACGAGAAACAAATTCTTTGTGGAGGGTTTGAATGCTGATACCGATGATATTTTAATGATGATTAAACTCTAAACTGAATTATACATTATAATAGCCGCCTTATCATTTTATTTCAGATTAAGGTCCAAAAACACCCTGTAATTTTTGCACAGTCATACTGGACACTGACTAATTTTTTAATCAAACTATTCAGTACTTCTTAATCCTATAATATATATACACTTCTGCCTTTTTATTCAATTAAAAAAAAAGTTGTCTCCCTACATTAAATTATTTATTTTTGTTCTGTTTTTCATTTATTAGACAAACGAATTTCAACAACCTCCTTTTAATAAAAATATGAATAAATCATAAAGTTTTTAAATTATTTAAAGTGATATACTTATTGTGTTACCATATATTGCCATGTCATACGTGTTTTATTATTGTTATAATACCGTTTTCATGTGTATTATTCTTAAACATTATAATAGTGCATTTTAATATCAAATACTAAAATTTCAAGAGTTTGTTTTATAAGTCTCTAATCTTAACGTGGATGATTTACAATTAACTGAATTTTAACAAAATGAATTGATTGTGAAGCTAACAAATTAACTGATACACTAACAAAGACGCTGAGTAGAATTGGCCAAGAATAGAAGAAAAGTAGCTAACTAGTAAAAAAAACTTAGTTTAAAAAAATCGAATCAAATTGGCTGCTCGGACCTAATTGGTTAGTTGATCAAACTGATAATTTGATAAATTGACAGTGCTTTCAATTTAATTGATTTTGAGAACTGATTAGGCTAAAAAAAAGCTAACTAAATCGATTAAAAATTAATTTTTTTGTCTAAATCAAAATTTTAACATTTTAGAATAAATATTTATGTCATTTACTAAACTTTACAAAACATATTTCATATAGATTTGTTATTATATATAAAATATTTAAACTAATTTTTGTATTTTAAATTATTTATATTTATTTTATAATATATTTACTAATTTGATTATAAAATATTTTTTATATATATACACACACATATTTATATTATATATATATATATATAAAAATGGTCCAATTATAATTTAATTATGATTAAATTATTGAACAGTGAATTGTTTCTTATTTCGATTCAATTATCAATCTAGTTTTTAATATTTTCATAAAAGATAACATAAACAAAATTTAAGAAAAAAATATAAATGTCTGTTTAATTTTGAGATATTTATAAATATCACCATTAATTTAAAAAAATAGAAAAATAATTTCCTTAAACTTTAACTTTTATCCTTTATGACCATTATGGTTATTTTTTATTAATAAATACATTACCCCAAACTTTATTTGTTATATGATATATTCTCATTTGTTTGAGAATAATATAAACAAAAATAATAAAATATTTTAACTTTTCATGCTTATTTCCATTGAGTTTTGTTAAAATTATATATTATTTTTTATTTTTTAAATATATAGTTCATTTTATAAAACTAAAAGTTGTACTAAACTTTAGTTTCATATAAATTTTTGACTAAATATCCTCCATTTTAACCTAAATACATATTAGATTTTTCTTTTGTAAGAATTAGAGGTCATGCTATTTAATAACCTAAATACCCTTATTTTCATCATTGTTATTCATTGAGTTATATTTAAATATGTATAAATGAAAAATAAAGTATATTTTATTCTCATTAATTTTTGCAAAATTTTAAACTGATTATTATTCGTCAACCAAAAATTAGTATAGCACATGACTTTCATATAAAGAAATGACAATTTTAAAATTCTTCTCTTTTCTTTTTTTGTTATAATGCAAATTGGCTAACTAAATCAAAATTCTCAATTATGTAGGACTTTTTCATATATTTGTTCATACTTGATTTATGAGTGAATTATTCCCTTAAGGTTAGTCTTAGTTATAATTTGACTCTGAATAATAAATTTCTTTATCACTAAATCTATTCTATTTGAAAGAGAGCATTTTGGTAAAACAAGAATATGTTTTGATTAATAAATAATATTTTAGTTAAAAATTTAAATATATTAAAATATAGTATAATTTTTAATTTAAAAAGTAAGTATATATTTTAAAAATATAAAAAAAATACCTCTTAATATCAATAAAAGTTAAGGGAGGAATGTAATTTACTCTTTAGTTTAGTATGCTTTTATCAAATAAGATTTTAAATGGCAGTTTTCAACAACTTCTTTCACATTTATTATATAACAGATTTCAAACAGGTGATCCTCATGGTGGCTTTTTGAAAAAATAATTATTTTTATTTAAATTCCTTTGAAATAGTATTTTTATCTCACAACTAACTAAAAAAATAAATATAAATACTATTAATTTGTGCACCTTTCAAAATTGTTGGAATAATTAATAATATAATTAATTCAAATTTTCAATTAAATAAATTAATAAATTTTTTTAATTGTAAACATTCATATTAATTGAATAAATATATAAACATAAAAATATTATAATGGTTTTTGTCATTTTTTCAATCAATTAAAATTATTGGTATCTAGCTTTTTTTTTTTTTCAACTCTTGTAACTTTTCTTTCGGAGGGCACAACAAATTATAATAAGCCTTAGCATCTTCTGAAATGAAATAATAATAATAATAATAATAATAATAATAATAATAATAATAATAATAATAATAATAATTTCTGAACATCCCTTGAAAAAAAAGGCATATCCGAGGAGAGATCAAATAAGATGCCAAAAAATGCCGTTACGAGAAAGTGCCACGTGGGACACTACATGGCAACCAGGCATCGCATCTTGGAGCGCCCCAGAAGCCACTATCGCCTATGGAGGTCCTTCTTCGCCACCATCATCGTCATCCTCCTCTTCTCCTCCCTCCCCCTTCATCATCGTCACCGTAATATCGCACCGTGCTTATCCCTCTCCCTCTTCTCTTTCATTCTTTTCTATTTCTTTCCAACTCTCTGCCAGATCAGCAGCTTAGAACCCCACTACCCCAATCTCAAAACCATCAGATATAGTGTGAAAATTAGGGAGCGGAGGTGCGAATGTTCACGAAAGTGATGAAATAGATTTCCTTTGGGGGTCATCTTTTTACTTGGGCACTTTTGCATTTAGGTCTCCGGGTATCATCGAATTTGGCAGTTCAGGTACCGGCTAACATGCTTCCCCGTAGATTTGGATAATATCCTCGCCGAAATTTTATTCTGGATCTGTAGTTAGGGTTTGGAATTTTTTTTTTGGGGTTTCATTCCCTTTAAATTTTTTATATTTTTTGTCAGCATTCTTTGTCCCTATTCAGCTGGTGGTTGTTCTCGGGAAATGTGATGGCTTTTAACATCTTCCCCGACGTTCAAAATGGGAAATTTACATATCCGAAATAGCCGAGCAATGGATCAGGGTAACACTTTCCGGTTCTAGTTCGTATTCATGAAACTGGCAAGTTATATGGTATGAGTTGTGCTCGTGTGTTATGAAGGAATTCAATGCTTAAGCAAGTCAGAATCAAATTGATCATCGATAGTTTTTGATGGATAGTCCTACTGCAATTCGACCTTCTACACACGGTTCTGGTTCTGCACCGGGTTCGGCGCCTGCTTTCAATGATGATAGCCAGCGTGTTAAATTCTTATGTAGCTTTCTGGGAAATATAATGCCCCGTCCCCAAGATGGGAAGCTTCGATATGTTGGTGGAGAGACGCGAATTGTGAGTGTTCCACGAGATATTAGTTATGAGGAGTTGATGAGTAAAATGAGGGAGCTGTATGATGGCGCAGCAGTGTTGAAGTACCAGCAACCTGATGAGGATCTTGATGCCCTTGTCTCGGTTGTGAATGATGATGATGTGATTAACATGATGGAAGAGTATGACAAATTGGGTTCCAGTGATGGATTCACTAGGCTCAGGATTTTTTTATTTTCGCAATCTGAACAAGATGGTTCTTCACATTTCATCGATGCGGATGAGAGGGATACTGAGAGGAGGTATGTTGATGCATTGAATAATTTAAACGATGCTTCTGATTTTAGGAAGCAGCAACAACCTGAGTTTCCTATGCTTAGCTCGGTTGAGGATATACATATAGCTGATCAGTTTTTTAATCCAATCAGTGTGGATGGTGGCCTTCATAGCCAGAGAAGTGGTGAGGTGTCCATGACACATTTTAACTTGCATCATCCCACAATGCCTCACATTGGATCAGGGCAGCACCAGCAACCTATATCCCAGAGATATAGTGACATGGATGCGCCATGGAGTCCTGCATATTACTCTCCTAGGCATCATGGTCACCATGACTCAAGATCAATGGTAGAATTTCCATCTTCTCCTTCTTCTACAAGGTATCAGATGCCGTTTGCAGATTTACCAGATAAGTGCATCGATAGAATGCCAGAAGAATATGCTCGGCCTCAGGTAAATCACCATCCTGTGTATGACAATCAACCACAATATTCTGACAACGTTGTGTGGTTTCCAACTGGAGCTGCATCTAGTGAGAAGTCAGGTTTTCCAGGCAATATTCTTCATGGCCCCCAAGTTCTTGATGGGAACTGTATTTGTGAGCACTGCCGGATAAGTTTTCAGAGAAGTCAATCACATTTTGAGCATCCTAATATTAGTAATGGACTTCCACCGGTTGCTAATCCATGTGCAGAATGCCACTCAAACAGGGATACTTTTATGATGAATGCTGATGCAAAGTTGCATCCTGTTATTTATCCTAATGAGCCAAATAATGATCACAGATCTGCTTATAATGATACTCCAAATCATGAGAGAGGATGGGTTTTGCCGCATCAAACAAATAATCGGGTTGAGGACGCAAGGGGCCATGTCTCTGGATCAGGAAGATTGAATGATCATTATGTTCTTGATGGTTCTGGCATAAATTTCTCTCTTGGGCATGGTAGTGTGGCTGATGGACATCATATGTCTTCAAATTATGTTCACCAAAGAGCTGGACCTGAATTGGGTCCTGAATTGTTTCACGATCAAGCTGTGGCTACTACAGCGCATCTACAAATTCCTCCTCTAGAAGAGCGCAGTGTGCGGTATGGGAACCCACCTCCTTATGGAGTTGATAGTCATTACCCTGTGACTCATGGACATGTACCTGGGCTTGCTTTCTGGAGAAATACTCCAGCTCCACTTCACATTGGACCATCTTATGAGGCATCTAGTCCACCTCGGCAGGTAAATGGTGTGGTAAATGCAGGAATAAGGGGAGAGGGTAGTCCAAGAATTTACATTGGGCCAGATAGTCAAAATCCTTGGGTTGATTCCACACACAAAATGTCAGGTCATGATGGGCTAGCCATCCCAGAATTTTCTTATGCTCATTCTGTGAAATTCAATCCAAGGGCTCTTGGTCAAGAAAATCAATACCCAGTTATAGACGCCATTCATTCCCCACAGGACATGAATGTTGGCATTCGCTTGGAACAAGTGCAGCAACCAAAATCATCTTTTACTGTGGCTCACAACAAAGATGTTTCAAAAAATGGTACTCATATGACTGAAGCAATGGGGTTGCTATCTCGAAGTTTGCATGGAGAAGAAAAAGAAGCAGAAAATGTGGACAAGGTTGAGAACTATAATGCTCAGAGTATATCTTTTTCTGAGCAAAATAAAATTGCTGAGAATGATAGTGAAGCTGCTGCTTCTGTTGAGTCTAAAAATTCAAAATCAAAACCTGTAGAAGAATGTAGTGATGTTGCAAAACTAGTTGATGGGGACCTACCTGCTTCTGAAGATTCCAAGCCTCTAGCTAACCAATTCAGTTTCTTGCCTGAGTTGATTGCTTCTGTGAAAAAGGCTGCATTGGAAGGAGCTGAAGAGGTGAAAGCTAGAGCTGAGGACCACACTATTTGTCAGATTCACAATTCAGCAGCCAAAGATGACACAGCAAATGAAGGAGAGTCAGCGGTGAGGATAATGAATTTGTTTTCTTCTATTTAGAGATTATGTGGTAAAGGTTAATTTAAGCTGTCTCCTATTGTTTACCTATCTGCAATGTAGAATGCTCATGGTGATTTAGAATTGGACTCTGATAACGACAATGTGGATACTTCTAAAATTGAACCTACAAAAGCTGAGGCAGAAGCTATTGCTAGAGGATTGCAGGTTTTTGTGCTATCTTACTTAAGTCTACTATGTTCTAATCTCGCGGAATTCTCTTAGAAGGTCTTTTTTGGCTTTCTCTTTCCCACATGACTTGTGTTTGATGATGGTATGCTGATTCCTTTTTCAGACAATTAAAAATGATGATTTGGAAGAGATTCGTGAACTAGGTTCTGGAACCTATGGGGCTGTTTATCATGGGAAATGGAAAGGTTCTGATGTAGCAATTAAGAGGATAAAAGCTAGCTGTTTTGCTGGAAGACCATCGGAAAGAGAAAGATTGGTAATATCTATATGCAGTACATTTTCCTTCCTTTTAAGTCTTTATTTCACAGATTAAAAACCATCATCTCATCTCTTCTCTTTTGTGTGCACAAAATGTTTGATCTCTGGCCCAGAAGCTCATTGATGTCATAAATGTTACCCTGTATTACGTAATGGGTCTTATCAACAGACAGAAATTTTGGTCCCCAAGAAATATTTGGATATGTTAGATATATAAAATATTGAATTAGTTTTGTGTTTGGAGAAATCAAATTGAGAAGGTGGTGTATTGGATAGCCCCATTAGAGAGGTTAGTGTCACTATGTTTATTCTATATAAACTCAGCTTGCTTTAAGTGGGATGAGATATCTGATTTTCCCTACGTATAAGAATGTTTAGGAAAAAGGAATGGTGTAACAAATATAAGTGTATGCAAGTAATATTATTTATATTGCAACAATTATTTGAGTCAGCCCTTTATAGGATTTCTCTTCTGTTGCTGTCCCAGATTGCGGATTTCTGGAAAGAGGCATTGATACTAAGTTCATTACATCACCCAAATGTTGTGTCCTTCTACGGTATTGTCCGTGATGGCCCTGATGGTTCTTTGGCAACTGTGACAGAATTCATGATTAATGGATCCCTGAAACAGTTCTTGCATAAGAAAGATAGGTAATTCAATAATGAGCTCATGCTTCATCAATCTTTTAACATGCTTGCCAGCACAGGAAAGTGTGCCATATCTGAAAATTATTATCTATTAGTTACATAATAGTTAGGCCCTTTATGTCTGAGTAATTCAACAGAACTATAGATCGTCGTAAGAGGCTCATTATAGCTATGGATGCGGCATTTGGGATGGAATATTTGCATGGAAAGAACATTGTGCATTTTGATTTGAAATGTGAGAATCTATTAGTCAACATGAGAGATCCGCAGCGGCCTGTCTGCAAGGTAACCATGACTTAGATCAAATTTATTCCACAATTCAACTTTTAGGTAGTTCATATTGAAATCTTTTCAAAATTTTCCTCTTGTGATGAAGTAGCTGGCTTTAATTGTGCTTGGACAACTACTTTTTTCTTTTGAAGAAACTTGCTTTGGAGATTGACATGATGTTCACATATTTTTCAGATTGGTGATTTGGGTCTATCAAAGGTAAAACAGCACACTCTAGTATCAGGAGGAGTGCGGGGAACTTTGCCATGGATGGCACCTGAACTCCTAAGTGGGAAAAGCAATATGGTGTCAGAGAAGGTATTGCTGGCATGGGTGTTTGCCTGTGCATTGTTATATTTGTTTCATCCTTTCTGATGATATTTTTTGGGTCTATCCTTGCCTGTGCTGTAGATTGATGTTTATTCATTCGGGATTGTCATGTGGGAATTGCTCACTGGGGATGAACCCTATGCTGATATGCATTGTGCTTCAATAATAGGTGAGCACCAAGTAACAACCAAAGTGTTTGTGCTAGTTGTTTGTTACATACTATGCTCTCATTTTGATTTTCGAACTGTTTCTCTAACATTATAATATCAGTTTGTAGTCCTTGTTAAAAATGTGCTATTAATATTGATTATCTTCCATGGTGCCTGCTATAATATTTTTTTGGTGTGCCTTGCATCATACCTGATCTCTCATGTTTCTCAAGCTGTCAGTCTGGATTTTATTTAGTTTCCAGACTTCCAGTTAGTTAGTCTGTTGGTCATAGAGGATTTAGAAGTTGTTCCATTATAATGCAAGGAATTTTGTAATAACAAGATTTGTAGAGTGGTAGCAGTTTCTCATTTAGATTTCTGATTATGTTACCACAATTTCCATCTTGTTTGATTTGCAGAAGATATAGCTTTTATATTCAGTGCGATATTGCGGGTAATTAAGATTTAATTAAGATAGTATCTATTTGTTGATATTCTTTTGGTAGTACCTAAAGCTAGATTGCATTGGAAATGGGAATAGCACTCTATCTCGTAACCTATCTCTTAGTTTCTTCCTTGTTGGTATGTATGAGCTTCCCAATCTAGTGACAGTAAAGCTGGAAAGGAAGAGAGGTGTAAGTAGAAATGTGGCTCCCATGTTTAGTAGGGAGATGTTAGGCTTGAAGTATACCAATACTTTAACGAACAAAATCATGCATTATTGGCATAAACAGAAGTTATTGAATTTTTTATGTTATTGGCATAAATAGAAGTTATTGTATGTTTGATGTTATATTGGTAATTTTAATGGTCCATTATTGAGCCCTGATATTTTGCTTGAGCTGCATTCAATATTCATGTAATTCTTATGTAACTATGGAATTGGCTTTTCAAAACTGGAATGGATTGGACCGGCTTGTATAAAATTTATACGTGTGTATATCTACTACAAAGGTGCAGGTAATAGGTGGACCAAAGTATGAATTGAACTTGCCCTTCTGATGGACGAGAAGATCATGGTTGATTACCTTTTAATACTTATATAAGATGTTTTCATCTTTGCACGTGTCGTGCTCCAAGTGCTTTATGTTTATTCTGGCATTTGGAGATCTGGCCTACATATATTGTCTTTCTTCTGCAGGAGGTATTGTGAACAACACATTGCGTCCCCAGATCCCAACATGGTGTGATCCTGAGTGGAAGTCTCTAATGGAAAGTTGTTGGGCTTCTGATCCGGCAGAGAGGCCATCGTTCTCAGAAATCTCAAAGAAGCTGAGGAGTATGGCTGCGCCAATGAATGTGAAATAGTGTCAGTTGATCTTGAAACAGTAGCTCTTCATGCATTGTACGTAGCCTGGAATTGATGAAGAAGGGATACGGTGAAGCATGGTTCTATCAATTCAAGGCACCTACTAGCTTAGCTTTGAAAAAAGGAAAAACCCAACCCAAACAAAGAAAAAAAAAAGGTTATGAGGGAGAGGGGGAGGGGTAAGGGGTAGGGGGAAGGTTTTACATGTGCAGTGGCTCTTGGAGCTGTAGAAATAAAGGTCATTTTAGGACGACCTGCTTCTTTTTATGTTCAATATGGAGCATACAATTGTAATGAAGTTTTCTCCTAACCAAAATTTGAGTGCCTTTATGGCTTTCTTCTGTTAAATGGAACACTATCGCTCCCTCTCTGGATATGAATGGACATAATCTCATAATTGCTCCTTCATCTGCCTTCCTGGATCATTTTGCAGTTTGTATATACATTTGTGCATGGGAAGAAAAACGCTTGTACTATGTAGATTGAGAGGTTTCTGATAAAGTATTACCATATTGGGATTTATCGGCCGTGGAAAAAAAGTTCATTCCAAGTAAGTTGTTCTAGTTATAAAGCAATAATAGCATCATTAGCAAGGATTGAATTTGAAATATTTAGTAAACTATGTTTAATCCTATATCAATTGAGTCAATCCATCTAGACTTCGATTACATGATGTTGTGGATGAATGACAAACTCACAAATTCAACACCTCGCTGACTTTATCATTAAATTAATGTCTAACCATCCGATCCGTACAATTAAAACTTACCAAGTTTATGAAAGAAGTTATCCAATTGCTTGGCGCTACCCACTCTGTACGTGAAGAAAATTCACAAGGTCAAATTGTGTGACACTATCATCATCTACTCCTTTGGGGCCTCTGGAGTCTTGAACAACTGCATCCTCGTACCTAACGCACGACTAGACTTTCTGTATTTAAGTCGAAGGAGGCTTGCGCCAGTTGACTTCCTACATTTGTCTAGAGTCACCAATGGCATTTACATAAGTTGGAATTAAAAATGTTTACATAAGTGACTAATGCCACATAGTCGCAACATCCATAAATATACAGTGTGTTTTGGAAGTCACTTTTATTAACATAATAGGTGTTCAGTAATCAAGAATTATAAATCCCAACTATAATATCTTTTTATTTTCAAAATTGACATGAAAATAAGAAATGGCATATGGGGATTTTGTTTTGTCCAATCAGTATATATATATATATATATGGTGTAGAAGAAACTTTTCTTCCAAATATTATTCTTAAGTCAAATTGTTATTGATTTATTGTTCATAGGCCAAATTGCCTGGGGCTTCGTACTCTTTTTTTATTATCTTTTTTGAAAAAAAATAAAAAAATCTTCCCCTGCACTTATTGGGTTCCATGCATTTAAGGGAGGCCACTTATCTGGTTATTTAATAAGTTTAAAAACATCCCTTCTACATTAATTAAAAGAAAAAAAAAATTATACACGGTTTTATAATCTGTATTTTCAGACTTTTTTTAATAAAATGTAACAAGTATATAATTTTTTATAAGTGCATAATTTCTATGGACAATTTTATAATTTTAACAATTCAACGTTACATAATTGGGTTTGTAAATTTTTTTTGTTAAATATGTTATAATTTTATTGAAAAATTTAATAACAGAAATATAAAGAACTTCACTTAGATTTAATTATTAATGATAAACTGGGAGTACTATGAGAACTGAAATCTTAAAAATTAAGTTGAAATACCCAGCATCAAGTTATGGAGATATCTTTAAAGCGTCAATAATTTTGTGTATTGTTAAAAAATTCGGATGTGTTTTAGGTCAAATTCTTGGATGTTCAATTATATGGGTTCGTTACCAGTCTTGTTTAAAAAGTAATTAATGAAAAGGTTTGACATTTGACATTAATTAATTTGCCGTGTGACCTTAAGAGAAAGTAAAGATCAATTTGAGTTCAGTTTATAGCATCCATTGGCATTACTTTCATCACAAAGTGAATGAATAGTGATAGTAACAGCTTGATTGTTTTTTATTTATCACTAGCACGTATTAGTTGGACTGATGCAATTAGTCATTAGAGTGTTGTTGAAGAATATGTTAGCATATATAGATGGCATTCAATTATACTAATCTACCAGTAGCATCTTTTCAACCCTACTGACGACATAAACAAGAGTACGACGATCTTTCTGCGAAATCTCCGGCTTTTTTTTTTTTATATTAAAACAACTTTTTATCAATGCTTATCTTAATTCTTTTTAAAGAATAAATCAACAGGGGTGGCATGGCAGCAAATTGAACATGGATTAACGCAAAACCTTGTCATTGTACAAAGAGTAATAGACAGTATTGAAATAACCAATTCCTCTAAAGATTAGATTTAACTAGGTATATATATATTTTTTATATCTTTGTTATCTGTTTCTTAATAAAAATATGATATGTATAAAAATTCTTTTAGAAGTCCAATCATGTATTGATGAATTATAAAAATTATACATTTATTTACAAAAATTTATACATTGTCATGTTTTAATCATTAGAGAATTTAATAATAAATATATAAAAATTATATCTAAGTTTTCTCTTTTCTATAAAAAGCATGCACAAAATAAATCTTGAATGTGTTAAAAAGAAGTATATATATCCTCAAAATCGTCATATCGTGAGAATGACTTTATTTTTCCACGAAACTCTTCAATAACTCTAATTGTAATATTAAATTTGGGTTTTACTCCTCCAAAAAGCATTACATGAGTAAAATTTTGAAGCTAACATGAAGAGTGTATCCTTAAGATTATCTTGAGAGAAAATATAGCATTGACAAAGCCCAATATATATAACTTGACCATAATACCAAAGAAATATAAAAGCTCTCAAACTACCCTAGATTAAAGCCACTGATGTTTGTCTCTCGCGATAATTAAGAGGTGTGAACAATTTAGCAAATGGCCTTAGATTGACGTACCAAAAAAATTACCTTAGATTAGGTAACTAATTTACTTTCTCTTACTGTTATATTCTTCTTTTTGAAATTATTAGAGAGCTAGAAGTGAGCATCGGTTAGGTTTGATACAAAAATAAACCTAATCGACCAGGATTTAAGGTGAAAAAATCATCACGAGTCACCAACTGTGATTTATAGCAATCCAAACGTCTCAAGTTTGTTTGGATTCAGACAAGCTATGCCACAAAAACATTGTTTCTTTTTATGTTTTTAACATTACATACTTCTAGAACCCTAAACCCGATACAAACTTGATTTCTACATAAAAATCCACTTGGGTGAACTCATTAACCTATTGAACCCATGCAAAATCATTAACTTTTATTGGGTTGAATCCAGTTGAAACAAGTTTGACGAATTATATGGACACTCCTATAGTCACACCACCCATGCACATGTTTTGGTTTATGGCCATGTAGTTCAATCCTTATCTTCATATGAAGACTGCGTTCACCAACTCTATATTAAAATTGGTTGGGTCCAATTGATGATGAAATATTGCACTGTTTGCCTCCCCCGTTTTATGCATTTTTCTATTGGAGAAGAAAATGGAAATATGCACAGTGTCAATGCAAAGATTCTTGGTCAAGGAGAAAGACAAGCAGAAACATGTGCTTTCTTCGTCTTAAAGATCTGAGTCTCTATTTGATGAGAAGGATATTAATTTATGTTTATAATGTGGAAAGTTGAGAGTGCTTTTTGAAAATTTGATTGTTTGCCCTTGTTACATTTATATGTGGGGTACAGTTCTAGACATCTTCCTTTCGCTCCTACTTAATTAAAAATTGCCCCAGGTTAATTATTAAAATGGGAAACCAAGGTCAATGAGTGGTGCATCTTCTCAAAAATTTTGAATGACGAAGGCCTCTATTTTAGAATTTTCCTTTATTTTCTTGTTTGACTTTTTCATTTTTGCTTTTAGTATTCTTATAGCATAAGCATTTCCTGTTAAAAGATCACTTCAAAACAAAAAGTATGCTAACAAAAATTGAACTCCTAAATCACCTAACAATGAAAACTGTGACATTATGTCAATGATGAGGCTAATTCAAATTAAATTTAAACATTTAAAAAAAAAAAGATTGGGATAGTGTTGGAGAGTTTACGTTTCCACTCAATTAAATTATTCGAGAACATTGAGTCAAAATAAGAAGAATTGGCTAATTCCTTTTAGTTCTTATTCTATGGATAGTGCAAATAAAATACCAGTCTCTAAATATAGGTTTTCCTAGATTCTAAACAAAACTAAGCCTAAGTAAAGAAAGGCCTCACACATGATGATTGAAATAGACAATGGTTGCAACTAGAATGTTCTTGTAATTTATGTAAATTGTGTGTACAAACTTAAACCAAAAGGAATGACAATAGAAAGCTTTAAAAATAACTTGATTACAACTGGATTGAATGATTGATATATAAATAAATTGCACAAAGCTATAAATTAAATGAAGCATGAATCTAATTATAGAAAGTATTGAATATCAAATTCATTATGAAAGAACAAGCTTTTAGCAGCAACTTTTGTTGCTGTTAAAAGTTCAAAAGTCACCACAACGAAATTTTTTGTGACAACATGTCGTCGTTGCTAGGTCATAACTAATACTACTAATAAAGGATACATAATGGTAACAAAAGTCACCACTTTTAGCTCCAATTTTTTTTTTTTAAATACTTAAAATATTTAGTGTCAATTTATAATCACCATTGAAAGTGATTTTTGGCAGTAACATTAGACAGTTGACACTAAGGCCCTGTTTGGTTGGTGGAAAAGTTGAGCGATAGAGAGAGAAAGGAAGTGGAATTGAGAGAAAAACATGTTTAGTAGACAGAATACTTCTTTCCCTAGGAGAATTGTCTTTCACTAACATGAGAGAGTCCAATCCATTACTTTGTGATGGGAGAGAGTTTTATTGAGTAAAAGAATAAAAATTGAGATTATTTTGTTCTTCTTCAAATAATTTTTTTCTATTAAAGGTAAATTAAAAATAAGTTTTTAAATTAAAATGTTATTTTATTATTTTTTTTATTATTATTGATAATTAAAAATAAAATATTTTATTATATTTTATAATTATTAAAAGTATTTTAATTTTTTAATTATCTTCTCATTCTATTTTTATGTCATTTTTATCTAGCTAAGTATAAAAAAGTAAAAATATTTTTATTTCTTTTTCCATCATATTAAACATAACTATAGGGTACAAGATTACTTTCCATTCTTATTTCATTTCCCATTCCTATTCCATCAAAACCTAATCCCTTATACCAAACGAGGCCTAAAGACATTTTTTGTTGTTGGAAAAAGTTTGGCTCCAAATTTTTTGTTTATCACAAGAAAAAATAATTTAAAAGATTTAGCAATGACTTATAATTAGTATTAAAAGTTATTTTTAGTAACAACTTTTTTTAAGTGACTATTAAAAGATATTTTGTGAAAATACTTTTGTCATTCTAAAAAACTTTTAGTATTGACTTTTATTATATCACCACAAAAATTTTAACAAAATGAGAAAAAATTTTTAGTAAGGACTTTTAGTGGCAGGTTAAAAAAGTCGTTGTTAAAAATATACTTTTAACAATAACTTTTTTTAATTATCACTTAAATTATTACTAAAAATCTATTTTTTTGATAGTATAATTCTTTGAGAGATTTCTGTGTGTCCTTCATCTTTGTCTTCTACATTGTATTATAGTTTCTCTGGCAATTCGTAACTGTCCCACGCCTAGCCACTGCTCACTTTTCATGTTTTTGGTTGTTTTATGGGCATTCGTAGCAATCGTGTTATACCTATTGCCGAGGATCCATATATCCTGATTTCTTGCTTCTGTTATTAGGGTTTCCAGCTAATTGAGTTCTTGGCATTATAAACTAGCATTCTTTCTTGGTTGTCATGTCCCGTTTGTCATTTTTTCTCAACTGCCATTTGCAGTTGCAATGTTATCGACATTGATTTTTAAGCTTTTGTTATGGGGGATGCAAGATTCATAGGTGAAAAGTGGCATCTTCTGGTCTAGCCAGACATAGACTTTTTGCCGTATCAATTTGAGATTATTCTTATTATCATGTGTCTTCTTGAATTGAATTCAAATGCCAAGAATGAGCTGAGCTATAAAACCTTGATTCTCATGGGCCGGTTACAAAGCACAATTGAGTCAAAAGACCATAAACTTTTGTACAAGAAATATCAATTTTTTTTTAAGAAAATTATATCTAAGTTTTATATATATTTAATATCCTAGAGTAGTTGGATATTCACATAAACCTTACCCGCCCAGCCACTTCTTCCATTTAGTTAAATAAGGTGTGCTACTATACGTATAAGACACGGTGCATTAATTTACTTAAATATCTAGTAACAAAGAACTGTTAACAGGAATTTAATTAGCTCAATCTTATCAAATCAAATAAACAATATATTATGTGTGCAAAAGATCTTAGGTTAAAACTTTGTGATGGTGTGCGTGTGTCTATATATATAGAGAGAGAGAGAGAGAGACTTTTTTTTTAATTCATGACAAATAGATATTTTTTAATTTGGTCCTCAATAGATTTTTTTTAATTCAATTTCTCATTATTAAAATATTTGTAATTTCATCCTTCCATTTCGTCTTTATCTAAAATTCAACGTCAAATGGAAGATTTTGCTAATTGGAATGCCATTTGTACTGTTGACTCACGTTTTAGATTTGGTATTTAAGTCAATAGATTGTTCGATTTAACATCAAATTTTAAATGGGAGATAGAACAAAACAACAACATTACAAATATTTTGATAGTTTAGGGAACTAATTGAAATAAATACTTTTTTGAAATGACCCAAATAAAAGTTCATATATATGTTAGGTACCATAATAAGAATTTTCCTCAATTAAAAATGAAATGATATGATCTCGTTGATGAGAAAAGAAAAAGTACAACGCATTTACTCTTTGCATATGTGCAGTTAAAATGATCACAAAGCACCATTTTTTTTCTTGGTGAATGTATTTTGCCTAATTTTGGTCAGGGTATGTAATAACAACACTATTAAATTATATGTTAGCTCGTGCGGTATATATATTTTTTCCTTTAATACAAGCAAAAATATAACTGGGATGGCTTGAAACACAATGGAACATCTAGGAGGATATGACGATCTAGCTAAGAAAAATGAGGCACCTTTTGATCCAAGTACTTGATACGAATATATTAAACTAATGGACCTGCAAAAAACTAAAGCAGTATATTCCTTTATGGAAAAGAGAAGAAATTCTTGTCCATTTGCATCCATATTTAAAAGATGGACCGACCTAATCCAAAAAGAAAAAAAAAATATATAGAATTAATAATGAATAGCCACAGAGTTGATGAGGTGCAAGGCTTTTTTAATTTGTCCATTTGAGAATCACATCGACCATTCTTCCTTATAAATGGTGGTCATCCTTCTTCGTAGTTTCCCGACAATCTCAGGGAAAGAGTCCTTCTCTGCAACAAAGGATCACAGAGAGAGAGAGAGAGAGAGAGAGAGAGAGAGAGAGAGAGAGAGAGAGACTTAAGAAGGAAACAGCATTAATTAACACAGAGATATCATGGGTCGAGCTCCATGCTGCGACAAAGCCAACGTGAAGAGAGGACCTTGGTCTCCCGAAGAGGATGCTATCCTCAAAGCCTATATTGACAAACATGGAACTGGAGGCAACTGGATTGCTCTTCCTCAGAAAATTGGTACGTACACCTTATTAATTACAGTAGTCACTCACTAATCTCCCTTGTTTAGCTTTGGAAAAGTTCAAGTTGAGCATAAATTACTATATAGGTCATGGAAGATACATGTTCTATCAATTTAGTTAGTCCTTCAAAACAGTTATTATCGTTTGACTCTAGCTAAAATTTTTAAATACCTATTTGACATGGATCTTACTATATACTAAATTGATGATTAAGAGAGCTCACCACAAGATCATATTGATGAGATTCTTAAAACTAAATTGATGGAACATGCATCGATCTTTCAGCAATCTAATTACTAGCAGTTTGCTTATTCTAATATTAATATATGGTAGATATCTCTAATTAATCTTCGGTTAATTAATGTAATCTTCTGATATGGGTACAATAATTCACAGGGCTGAAGAGGTGTGGGAAAAGTTGCAGACTAAGATGGTTAAATTACCTGAGGCCTAATATCAAGCATGGTGGATTTACCGAAGAAGAAGACAACATCATCAGCAGCCTCTACATTAGCATTGGCAGCAGGTAGCTCCTTCTCTCTCTTCTTCCCCTCCTCACAAAATTTTCCATCTCTATCTACCACTTTGTGCTGTAATTTATCAACATATTCGTTTGTCTCTCATCTTTGTCATCAGAATCTCTGTTTCTTTAATGTAACTGTTCAATACACGAACATATACTTTTTCAAGTATGTAAAAATCTATATAAAACAATTTTGAGTATGAAATATGCGTAAGAAAATTAGAATTTTTTATGTTATTATAAGACATATACAAATCACATAAAGCATTTTAATTTAGTATCTAAAGAATTATTTGTCTTTTAATTTAGTCCTTAAAAAATAAAACATTTCAATTTAATTTTTCAAACATCATTTTTAATCAAAATGATCTCTCCAAAAAGAATTTGTGGGCTCTCTATAGAAAAATGGTATCATTTTGGAGAGTTGAAGATACTTGGACGAGTTTATATCATTGGCCGGGTAAAATTCTATTTTTGCCTATAAAGAAGTCATTTTAATTGGAAGAAAATATTTAAAAAAACTAAATTAAGAAGTTTTGTTGTGAGAGGACCAATTGGAAAAAAGAGTTATCTTCTAAAAACTAAATTAAAAACTTTTTATCTTTAAGAGACTAAGTTAAAAAAAATAAATTTTCACAAAGTCATTTCATCCACCAAACACCTGGCGTGTTTTTTATTGTTAGAAACTGAACCCTTTCATCTTCGTGATCTATGTGTAGGTGGTCCATTATTGCAGCTCAGCTACCTGGAAGAACAGACAATGACATCAAGAACTATTGGAACACAAGATTGAAGAAGAAACTACTGGGGAGGCGCAAAAAAGGAAACATAGATCAGGAGAACTCAAATAACTCAGATCATACCCTAAGCAACTCGGCTCTCGAAAGGCTTCAACTTCACATGCAACTTCAAAACCCTAATTTCTCTTTCTACAATAATCCTGCGCTGTGGCCCAAGTTGCATCCTTTCCAACAAAAAATGATCCACAACACCCTACAATCCTTGAACCATACCTCCAATTTTACAACCATAGCACAAAAATATAATGAATTTTACAAACCCGTTTCTGCTAATAATATTGACGCAGTTCAACCAGAAGCTGTAAGGATCAGCAGCCCGGAGAGCTTGGATCCAGTCATCGGTACCGGGACTAATCAGGTAGACATGAGTCGGGTTGAGTTTGATAGGGGAATCGATCAGGTTTCTGCACTGCAAGCGGAGCTTGATAACATTCTCAACAGCAGTAACAGATCAAGAATGGGTAATTACGTGGCACAGCAGGAAGAGCAGACAGCTGAATATGATTGTTTCGGAGAGATCATGAATGGTTCCTTAAAGGACAATTTGACCTGGTGGTCCAGTAATTTTGATGCCAAATCAGCATCCTCGAACTCTTGGGATTCAACTATTGCCACCATTCCTCAAATTCTTCAGCCAGATGAGGGGATGTTTCAAGATTATGAACTAGGTTATATTTTGTAGTCATAGAAGGGAAGACAAAAAATTCTTAGGTACGCTTCTTGCATCTAAGGTTTTAGTTCAAGGAGTTAGTGAAGTTTATTGGGTATTTCAAGTGATGAAATGGATTGACATACTCATTTTAATAAATTCATTGACTCCTTTTTACTTATCTTATGTACAAGACGTGTATATAAGAATTTCTAATCAACATATCTCTCTCTGTCTCAGGGTAAATTGTTGTATATGGGTTATAAAATGAGGAATCAAGTAGACATATGTTGTTAAAAAAAATGTCGATTACATAATAATGTAAATTAACGTTTCTATCTTGTAGAAACTCGAACTTGTTCTCTGGATACAAACTAAATGATGCTTGATATATATCGCTTCTTTAAGCTTCATTAATCGTTGCCATTAATTTCTTCCAAAAAAAATATACATATATAGTTTTTGTAAGTATTTATTATTAAGTTTTCTAATAAAATTATAATATATATACGCAGGAATATAATTTCAGGAATTTATCATGCAATACTGTTCACATATTATAATTTTATTAAAAATTTAATAATAAATGTTTAAAAGGTTTTACTTTTAAGAGAGAGAGAGTGTGTGTATGTGTATATATGTATAAAGCGAGCAGAGAGATTCTTGTGCACTAAAATTCACGTTATATGACTGGCATTGATCGGAGTCTGTCCTTAAATTTTGTAATGCGATTTGGGCTCGTATAATTATAAGAGAAAATGGGAAATTTTAGTTAATAATTTTAAATTACAAAATTGACAGTAAAAGTTTTTTTTAATGACTTCTTATAACTAATTTTTTTTTTAAATTATAATCAACTTTTTTAAAAAAACAATGTTTTCAAACTTTAATTCCTTATCTGAAATTTTTCTTCGCGTTATTGCTTAAGCTATCAGCGCTTTTGGTATGCGTAAATGAGTTGGGTGGGATAGGTGACACAAATGGAATCTTATCAAAAGAATGTTTGGTATGCTAGCTACAACTTTCTGAGGAATTGAAGTTTACCCTATCCGAGAGACCCTGCAAGCCAAATCCAACCTCATTTGGAGGGAATGTGAAATTTCAACCGGGAAGGCCCACAAAATTTGACAATCCTGCCATCCAAATATATCAGCGTCCACTTCACTCACGCAACCCGCGACCCAAATAGTGATTCAGAGCATTGTTGCACCATATATGCTATGTTTGATATGTAAAAAGTTAAAAATAAAAATAAAAATAAATAATTTTATATATAAAAAATATTTATAATACTCTTATTTTTAATAATTAAATAATAATTAATAGATAATATCAAATAATAATTATAGAGACAAAAAAAAAATTTTACCAAATTTTTCATTTTATTTTCCTTTTCCATTGACAAACCAAACAAGCTGGTAATTTGCTAGGAAACAGGATATGAATACAAATGCAAAATACATTAATTTGTATAATTTGAAATATTACATTTATTTGATAAGTAGTATAATATAAAATTATGAATATCTAATTTATATAATTTTTTATATATTTAATAAATGAATAATTTAACGAAAAATTTAATAAATATAATTACATAAAAAATGAATAATTAAAATTGAAATTTCAAATTCGTAATTCATAAATTTATAAATTAAATCATAATCAAACAAGTTTCAAAAAAAATAAAAATACAAAATATATAAATTAAAATATTGTTAATCTAATTCTTTTCTCTTTCCTTTAGCATTCTCATGTGCTACAAATTTAAATAATTGAGTTTGTTATATTACACGTTTGCGAACTTGGAAAGTGCCAAAACTTATACTTCATTTTGATCCACTAGAATGAAATAAAACGCTTTGTTATTTAACTTTCTTTTTATTTATATATTTTAAATCAATTATTATATTATATATATTAACTTTCTTTTTATCTATTATATTTTGTCTCATTCTATTTTTTGACTTTTCTTTTAATATATTTTTACAATCCTTCTTTCCTTCTTAATTAATATATTCTTTCTTATTTTTACTTTTTTTTTCCTATTTTCAAATCATATTACTTATTTTGATTTTTAGCAATATAAAAAGTAATATAATCATCATGATTAAAATAAAAATTTTAAAATAATAAATATTAAAATATAATTGTCATAATTAGATTAAAAGTAAGTTTATTTAAAATAAAGAATAAAGATTAAAATATAAAATAAATTTAGTTCTAGTATAAATAAACCTAATTATTTGTTATTAAAATATAAGCCTTCTGCTAAATAATAAAAACAGCGCGTCCCTAGCGGGCACAAGGAGAGGGGATTATGCTGGTAAACTGAGAGGAATGCCTTGAGAAGCCATTGTCGCTACCTTGTCGTCGTGTACAACTACACCTTGCAACCGCTAGTTTTTGACCTCCAATCCTTTCAAGTCCCTAACTTGAAGGTCACTAAGAAGCCCGACGATGCATACCTCGACGTCAACACAATTATGAGGATGGAAGTGGACAACCCAGACAGCAAAGTCCGATGGTATTTCAGCGAGACAAGGTTTAGGATTTAGATGGATAATGGGAATGCAAATCTAGAGTGGAAGATGCTTCCAGGATTTACGATTAAGGCAAGGGAGGTGCCATTACCCCTCTGTAATTTTGCACTATTCCATTTTGATACTCTGTGGAAGCCGTTCTGATATGCGAACAACCCACGATTAAGGTCGTCCGTATCAGATTAGAGTTCGGCATTCTTGTTGCTAAATTAGGCAAAACTGACCCAAAGACAAAGCAACTTCCATCCTCGTCTTTCTACAACTTCGTCCTCCACCAGTTCAAGATTGATGAAGAAGATGCGTTTTCAAATGGTGGTCTTGGCCATTATGTTTGTAGATTGATGCACGAAAGCTTCTTATGTATTAATCTCTTTGAGTCCAAGTTTGATTCCAATTTCTATTTCTATTGTTAGTTTAGTTTAAATTATACAGCTTCAACTCTTAATTTCATTTATCTATCTGATATCTAATGAATTAATCCTTATGTCTTAAGATTTAAAAAAATGTATAATATCATTTTGTTGAAGAACTCTGTATATAAAACATAAGAAGCATAATAATAATTTATTGATCTTGATCTATTATTGTAGAAATTGTTTTCTTAAATCTTTCTTTTTGAATTGTAGAAAGGAATATTCTCTTTCTTTCCTTTTTTTCTTTATAACGTTAAAACTTTTTTAATAGATATTTTCTTTTTTTAGCATAAACTTATATAGGCAGGGAAAGGAAATATTTTCTTTTATTTTTAATATTACTTTTAATTATCCACTCTCCATCAGGTAATAATTGCTCTTATCCACTCCATATCCTATGATAAAATTGCTTCTTCATTAATTAGTAAATAATTAATTAAAATTAGCAATAATGACTTATTTATTTATTTAAATTATTTATTTAATTTACAATATCACTTATGCCACATAATTGAAAATATTTATTAATAAAATCACATTTAATTTATTTAAATAGATTTATTAATAACATCGTACATTCTTTCACTTGGCATATGTGATGTTGTCATACTTAATAATAAATAAATCAGTTAATCATTTAACTTAATACACATAGATAACATTAACTTTTCCATATATTAATTACAACATTCATCATCACTGAGAATAAGAACTAATATAAGTATGACGGTTGCATATTATTTATTCAACATGTTTCTTTCCAAGTACTACATAACAACTCTTTATTCTTATTATAATTTGTAATTAAGAAGCACTTAATTGGTTCACATAGTGTCTTTTTACAAGACTAAATCTGTTATCATCATTCTAAAACAATCATTTATACAATTCTTTAAATAACAGGAAAGTCAAAAATATTTTATTAAAGAGCTCAAGTGTCAATACATACTTAATAATAACATTCATAATGTCATTCAACATTCCTTACAATGATGTCTATATTTACAATATGATCACTAAATGCTTTGGGTGGTAATCCTTTTGTGAAAGAATCAGCCATCATAAGGTTAGTACTAATATGTTCTATTGACACTACATATTTCTAAACTTATTCTTTAATGACAAAGTATTTCAATTCCATGTGTTTAATGCCTTTGGAATACTTGTCATTTTTAGAGAAAAAGACAACTACAGAATTATCATAATAAATTTTCAGCGATTTGACAATATTGTCAATTATTCCAAGTTCTAAAATAAAGTTCTACAGCCATTTACCGTGAACCATGGCTTTAAAGCATGCCACAAATTTAACTTTTATATTGAATGTAGCTATTATTGACTATTTCACACTTTTTCCATAAAGTGGCCCCTTTGGCTAAAAAATGCAAATAACCAAAATAAATTTTCTTGCATCTACACATTTTGCGAAATTTGAATGGAATATCCAACCACCTCAAGGTGATCAAATTTCCTATATGTGAGCACATTTTTTTTTGTTCCTTATAAATATCTTAAAACTTTCTTTGCAACCTTCCAATGAACTATTCCTAAGTTACTTTTGTTACCTAGCATTCTAACAACAAAGCTTATGTTTGGCTTAGTGCATGTATTGGCATACATCAAACTCCCAAAAACAAATGCACAAGGAATTGTTTCCATCTGTTTCCATTCCAAACCATTTTTTGGACATTGCATGAGACTAAATTATCTCTTTTCTAAATTAGAATAGGGGATGCTAAACAATTCTTCATTCTATATCTCTTTAACACTTTATTAATATATCTTTTTTTAGACAAACCTAACAATTCTTATGATCTATCCCAAAATATTTATATTTTAATCACATAGCTTGCCTTACTCATATCTTTCATTTCAAAGTTATTGGAAGGAAATTCTTAGTCTTATATAGTAGACCAAAGTCATTATTTGCTAGCAAGATATTATCAACATATAAAAAAATATAAACTTGCTCCCACTGATCTTTAAATATATATACCTATCAACAATGTTTTCGTTAAATTTAAAGGAAACAATAGTATCATTAAACTTAAGACACTATTATCTGAAAGTTTGTTTAAGTCCATATATTGATTTCTTTAACTTACACACTATATGCTCATTTTCTTCAACTATAAAACCCATTGATTAGTCCATATAAAACTCTTTCCCTAAATTCCTAATGAGAAACATAGTTATTCACATCTATTTGATTAACTCTAAATCATAATAAATTACTAATGCTATGATAATTCTGAATGAATATTTTTTAAAAACTGGTGAAAAAGTCTTCTTATAGTCAATACCATTTTTATAAATAAAACTTTGGCAACTAGTCTAACTTTGTAATGTTCTAGATTACAATAAGAGTCGCATTTGATCTTAAAAACTCATTTACATCTGACTCTTTTGTAACTTTCAAATAATTTCACATGAACTTAGGCCTTATTTTATTTTATGGATTTAACTCTTCCTTCATCGTGTCTAACAATTTATCAATATTATCACTTTTAATAGCCCATGAAAATGAAATTGGGTCATCATCTATTCTTAAGTCAATTTTTGATTCTTATAGATAAGCCACATAATCATTTGAGATAACATATCTTCTTTCTCTTTGAGATCTCTTTTATATTATCTCTTGTGGCTCCTTTACTGCAGGTTTTTTTTGAATTGTAAGGTTATCAACTTGTTACCCCTCTTCATTATTTTGTTGTTTAACAATTTGAGGAGTAATTTTTTTCAAAGAATTGTAAGATACAGGAACTTGCATTCTTATTTATTTAATTTCCATATTGCATGGAACTTCACTTCTACTAGTTTCACCATTCTCACTAAATTTTACATTTCCAGTTTCAACTATTGTTATACTATAATTAAAATAGTAAAATATGTGCCATTTTGATTTTTTTGGATAATCAATGAAATATCCACTAATTGTTCTTTCACTTTTTTTATGAATTATATATTTTTATTTCTGCTTGACAACTCCAAATGTGCAAGTTTCTTAAATTGGGTTTCCTACCAGTTCACAGTTCAAAAGGTATCTTAAGAACTACTTTATTAGGAACCCTATTTAATAAATACATGGCAGTCTTAAGAGCATATCCATTAACTTACTTGTCATATTCATAACCATATCTGTTAATGTACAGTTGCATCTTTTTGAAACACTATTTTGTTATAGTATACCTAACATTGTGTATTGAGCACATAAGCCTCATTTTTTTAAGAACTTAGCAAATGGATCTAGGTGTTGCCTAATTTCATCATATCTTTCATAATATTCACCATCTCTATCCGATAAGACTATTTTTACTTTTTTATCCAATTGTCTTTCAATCTTAGTTATGAATATTTCCAATACATTTACTACTTAAGATTTTGTATACAACAAATATACATATTCATAACATGAGTAGTCATAAATAAAAGTGATAAAATACTTTTCTTTATTGAAAGAATTAACACCAAATGATCTACATACATCAATATGTATTATTTCAAAAAGTCAGTTGCTTCTTGTGGCTCTTTTTTTTTTTTTTTGCGTTTGTTTGTTTTTCTTTAATATAATTCATACAAATATTTAGGTAAGTGAAATCCAATTATGGAAGGATTTCATTCCTTATTATTGTTTCCAATTTTTCTTTAAAAATATGACCTAAAATTTTGCGCCACAAATTAATAGATTATTCATTCATCAAACTATGTTTAGTAGTCATCAATAAAAGTAATAAAACACTTTTCTTTATTGAAAGAATTAACACCAAATGGTCCACATATATCGATATGCATTATTTCAAAAAGTCAATTGCTTCTTGTGGCTCTTTTTTTTCTCTTAAATATAATTCACACAAATATTTAGGTCAGTGAAATCCAAGTATGGAAGGATTTCATTTTCTAGTTTTTCTTTGAAAATATAACCTAAACTAGATTATTCATTCATCAAACTACGTTTAGTACCAACATTATAATGCAAGGTCAAAAGTGTTTTAATATAAATATTATCTAAATTTGGTTTATGTAATCCATCACAAAGTATACTAGTATTAGTCAATAATTATGCTTAAACAAATTTAAACATTTGTTATCAAAATTACATGAATATCTAATAATATCAATTTTAGATAATGAAACTAAACTCCTAGATATATTAGGTATATAAAAAGTTTCCAATAAATTTAAATGATGTCCAGTGTTTATAATCAAACAGTAAGTTCCAACACCTTCTACTGGAACTTTCATCCTATTTCCTATAAAGATAAATTTCTTAATTAGGTTTTACGGTTTAGATTGTAAGGAACCCCTGCATCATATTAGAAGCATGAGTAGTACATCTAAAGTCAATTTAACATGTATTATAAGGAACTTTAATTAAATTTAATTTCAAAACATACATAAATATTAAGCTTACGTTTCTTTTCAAACAAAGCTTTCCATTTTAGGCAATCCTTTTGGAAATCTTTGAGCTTTTTATAGAAATGACATTTGTCATTCTTTTGTTCCTTCTTATGAATCTGATAAGAGAACTCATTTTACTTTAATGATCTCTTCCTCTTACCATGTTTCTTTCCTACTTTCTTTCCAGCTTCTTGATAGGTAACATAATGAATTAAACAATTTCTTGAATTCTTTAGCCTTGTTTTTTCTTGAACTAACATATTATACAATTCATACATATTCCATTTATCTTTCATGGTATTATAGTTCATTTAGAAATGGCCATATTTAGAAGGTAATGAGTTCAAAATAAATTGAACTAGAAAATTTTTGTCCATAGCCATATCCAAAGACTTAAGTTTTGTTGCGATATTTATCATTTCTATAATATGTTCATACATGGTACATGAACCATCAAATTTCATGAGGGTTAATATACCCGTTAATGTTTCAATAAGAGACTTATCAGTTGTTTATGAGCACTCTTCTGCAAATTTCATAAATTCTTTTGCATTCTTAGTTTTTACATTTCCTAATTCTTGAAATGAGCTTTCTTTTTATTGCTGCTAGATGTAATAATAGCAGTAGGCTTTTTAGTTAAAAGTGATAAATCAAGATCTAACACATCAAGGTGAAAATTGGACTTGTTCACTCAAATTAAAAAAATTTAGCCTATTAAAAATTAGAATATATGAAGCATGCGAATGTAGTAAGTTTGAAATAAATATTGCAAGAAAATAATTATACTTAATATTAATGCTTTAGATCATACCAAAATACTATTGATTCAAACAATCATTCATTTAATTATTATATTAATAGCTACTATTTTTGCAAAAGATTCCGCAAGTATGGACCGTTTTTGTAATATAGTGAATCAAGGTCGTCCCACAGAGAATTGAATTAAACTCAATTAAGCTTAAAGAAATCCACTTTTGTTTAAGTCAAAATATGTAACTACCAATGTAAGGAATTAAAATAAAATGGAAGTAAACAAATATTGAGCGTCAAGATAGTTCTGATAAGATAAACCACTAAGGAGTATCATAAGTTCCTATCCCCTTATTGCTATGAATTGAGATGCCCAATTAATTGGTTAATCAACAATCTGAAGGTTAGGAAAGTTAGATGAGCCCAAATGTCTCTCGAACCACTTAGACTTCTATTCTAATTAATTTTAGACTTCTCTCACAATTAATCAAGTAAAGTATATTCAGTCCCTTTCACCACTTAGGATCCTTGAGCATATTTCTATACCTAAAAACAAAATTATTGTGATATAATTTCAATCCTAAGTTGTTTAATTAATTGGTCTATTGAGATTTTCCTTTTTCAAGAGCCAACCTCAAACCCCCCCAATTCAACAAGAGATGGCCAAACTCTTACATGAAACATAAAGGACAGATTAAGCATTCAAATCATTAATCAACTCAATTTAACCTTGCAAAATTCTCAGTACATGGCAATAGGTTCAAGTAAACCTAGAATTAAAGAAATTTAGCTACACATAGCTCTACACATTGTAAACAGATTCAAAAATTCGAATAGACAAAGAATCATGAAGGAGAAGATGGAGGATCTAAGAAAACTCAGTACAATCGTGTTGATTCGGCTTCCAATCTTCAACCCAAGCTTTTCCCCCTCAAACCCTAGCTCTTTGGTGGGTTTTCCTCTTCAGAATTTCCCCTCCCAGCTCAGAATGACCAAACCCTAGCAGCCCTTCATGTTTTTAGCTCGCAAATCAAAGCTGTGCATTTCAGTAGTCGAACTTGCTATGGCGAGAGGTGTCTCTCACTATAGCAAGAGTTTATAGGCACCTAAATTTTTGTTGATCTCGCTACTACTTATGCTATATCTAGAAGCTCCTTGGATTTTGTATGAATCACGACTTTGCTATGGTGAATTGACTTCCTCGCCACAGCGAACATGCATCCTAACTACAGTGAATTGCGTTCTCGCTATAACGAGTAGACTTGTTAAGCTTGCCTTTTGACTTTCTAGCTTTTCTCCCTTTTTGCATTCCTTTCTACAATTTTTTACCTTTCTCCTGAGATAAAAATCAACATCAAATAAAGCTTAAAATTGATAGAGATATTGCAAATGAGGTATTTTCTTTATTTTGTTTAATTGAATAAATATTTAAGCCAAGTTACTCAAAAAATAGGTGATTTGACTCTCTAATCTATCATAAAATATACCTTTTCCTTACCCAAGATTAGAGAGTCATCATATATATATATATATTAATATTCTCGTTTGGGTGATACACTAATATACAACAAAAAATAATGATGTTATTCAGTCTCAATTTTATTTGATAACATGTATGTATGTATGTATGTATGTTAATAGTTTTATTTATATATCCAAAGATAATAAATATCCAAAGATAATATATCTTTTTAATAAGTACATATTATCAATATTTATGTTCAATAATTATAACAACAATTAATTTAATAATTATAGCAACAATTAATTTAACTTTAAGTAATCTATAAATGTATTATAATTTTGAACTTATAAATATACTTATAAATAACAAATCATTCATAGTATCAAAATTTATGAGTAATTGAAATATTCATTATGTAATTTGCAATAAAAACAACTTAAATATTTAATCACATTGGTAATTAACAAATATATTTTAATATATTGCAAATTATTAAACATTGAGACTTTAAATAAATAAAATTCATTATATAATTTAAAATAAAAAACAACTTCAATATTTCATCATTTTGATGATTAATAGATATACTATAATATATTTCAAATTACTAAATATTAAACTTTAAATAATATATATAATTTTTATGGGTACTTTCTGGTGAATTTTGACCATTCGAATTCAATTCTAAATCTCTTTAATCAATTATTAATTTCTATTGGTCAATTATGAGGCTAAATAACATAATTCTACCAATTAAAATTACTTAATTTGTCCATAATAGGAAATCTCCAAATTTTTCCTTTTCAATAAAACTTAGGGTTCTTCATTTTTTTTTTTAAATTCATCCTAATTAATGATCTTTTCCTAATCCATTTACAAATATCATAACAATTTTAGGTTTAATTATTCGATTAACTCAAATCCCTAATTTTATAAATGGGGTTCTATTATAATTTCTAAATTAATGTTCTTTATTAGAGTTTTTCATTCATGGATGTTATGTGTTTCCCTAACTAGGCTTTGATATCATATGTTAGTTTAGTTTAAATTACATAATTTAAACTCTTAATTTCATCTATCTATCCAATTCCTGATCCATTAATTCTTATGCCTCAGGATTTTGAGAAAAAAAGGCATAATATCACTTTGTTAAAAAACTCTACATATAAAACATAAGAAGGAGAAGAATAACTTACTTACCTTAATCTATTAATGTAGATATTATTTTCTTGAATTCCTTCTTCTTGAATTGCAAAACCAAAAAAAAAAATCTTCTCTCTTTTTTCTTTTCGCTTAAATGTTAAAACTCTTCATATGGATATTTTCTTCTTTTGACATAAACTTATATATGCATAGAGAAAGAGCTTTTTTTATTTTTTAATATTACTTTTAATTATTGACTCCCCATAAAGTAAAAACTACTTTTATTTAATTTTTATCATGTGATAACTGCTTTTTTATTAATTAATAATTAATTAATTAATTAAAATTAGTAATAATGACTTATTTATTTATTCAATTTATAATATTACTTATGCCACATAGTTAAGAAATTTATTAATAAAATATTATTAAATTTATTTAAATAAATTTATTAATAAAATCTTACATCTATTGCCTCTGTGTGTTTAGTGGTGATTGATTTGCTTTGACCTTTCGCTTCTTTTTTTCTTTCCTCCCTTTTTTTTTTTTTGGGTCAGTGTCTGTCCACCGCATTAAAAAAAAAAATCTACAGAAGAATTGTTGAATTTGAAAATAATGTTTGCTTGATGGGAGTAACGAGGCATACAAAAGATGCTGGTGAATGGTGAATGATACAGAAACGCACATCATTTAGGAAGAGTTCAAGGAACTTGAAGCAATGAATCAGTTTCTCATCGGGAAGCACAAGAGAGGATGGGTTTCGATCTACGTAAAGCTTTTTTTTTTTTTTTAAATTTAGGTAAAATATATTATATTTTATCTTTTTATTTAAGAATATTTTGATCAATTTTACATATTATTTTCTACTCCTCTATTATTCTAATCCAACCAAATATAAAAATGTAAAAATACTTCTTTTCTTTTTTTAACCATATCAAATATAATTTTAGCTATACAACTTTTATTTTATTCTTATTCCTTTTTTCATTTTCATTCACTTTAAAATCTTTTGTACATATCAAATGAGTTTTTACAACTACAAATCTGTGTATAAGAACAAGTGAATTGTTTTTATTTAATAAAATCTTATATAATATGCATAACATAATTTAAATAATTAGATAAAATGATATTTATAAACATAAAAAATTAAAGATAATATTCTATTAAAGTATGCAATTACTAAAATCTAAATGTATGTTTTGATCACTATGTGTATGTTTCAAGACCTTCGATTGATTTTTCTTCGTGGTTTCATGGGTTTGAGTCTGAGTAGCCTCCCTCATGTGATATGATCAAGAGGCAGGTCTAATTTTTCCTCAAGGCTTCGCACTAATTGATCAACAACAGAAAACGAAAGGGCCAAGGGTGAATTTCTTTACGATTAGAGGGATTGATTGAAGCGAAATGATTTTTTCTTTTTGTAGTTTGGTTGGTGCATTTTTGAATTGTGTTTGAACAACACTCTTCACATCACGCTGTTGCATTTAGTATTCGAAACACAGTATATCCTTCTAGTCCATTTGCAAGTGTTGCAGCAAGACATTTGGGCTTTGATTTCTCCATTTTCATCGATTAGGTTCTTGTGTATTTCAGAAAGTTTGGATTCTAAGCTTTAAACTCAGTTTCAAGATGATATAATGTTTATTTTATAAATACTATTTATTTCACACACACACACATATATATATATATATAGTGTATTTTCCAAAAGAATGGATGCTAATTGCTCTTCCTTTGCCCTATTACTTTTGCTTCTCTATTTTGCATTCCAATTGTGGTAATCAAAATATGTAGTTAGTCTTCTTCCAAATTTAAGCACAATGTGGGATGCTTTATGTGTAGCTATTAAATAACCAGTATGCCACTATTTGTGGCCATTATTCAGCGTTAATATGAACTATAGGTAAACCAATATAAATGCATTATATTGATGGTAAATAACTCTCTGTCATATAAATTTGGAAAACCTTTGGTATAATGTCACTTCGTCATTTCATACAAAATAGCATCTTAGATGTCAGATTGGTTGACAATGTTTAGTATACTCATATGTTATGTGATAATAGCGTAATATATGGGATAATACTTAATATTATATTTCAATCAAAAGATATTTAATGATAGCTAAAAAATTCTTTCATCTCATATCATAGGGTAAAGTAATAATTTTTTTCTTAATTTCCAACTTTACCCTTGTCTTTCTATTATTTTAACTTCACAGTAAAACTTATTTATAAAAAAAAATTATAAGCATTTAAAATATAATACATAGATTATTAAAAAATAGTTGGTATTTTTTTATATGAATGAAGTAGGAATAAATTACATACGAACTTTTTAATTTTTTAAAAATTTTAATTATATTTTTATTAAACAAATAACAAAAATAGTATAATTTATAAGATGTAATTTATTTGAACTTAAAAAATATATATTTGAAAATCCATAAGGTAAATAAACATTTATTAATGCGTGCACTCAAACATTCTTGTACTGAGATATAAGATATCACCCATTACCATACAAAATATAAATATATAAATACCATGAATATCAAAGGATGGCATGTTATAATAGGTAAGATATTAATGATATTTGTAAGTTAATTGTAAAAGCAAAAGCTCCCAAAGTGGGATTTCTGATTAGGACAAAAAGTGATTTCCTTTCCCTTCATTTGGAGGTTTTTGAATAATGAAAAAAGCCCCACTTTATCTTCACAAGCCCAATATCCACGTTAGGAGAAGGCCCTTGGCCATTATAATGACTCAAGTACATTACTTGTCTCCTACATCCACCATGACTTAATTGTGAAAAAAAAAAAAGAAGTTTCGATTTTAAAAAACTGAGCTTATGACACAATAAGGAAGAATGTATATGGGTTAATTTTCTCTTTTTATTCAATTTTTTTCTCTCTATCTTTATATCTTTCTTTACTTAAGAAACAATTTACCATTTATTCATTTGAGAGAATTCAAATCTAATATAATTTTGATGGTAATTAAGTCAAAAATTATAGCTGAGTAGTACAATTATATTTGCTTATCTCACCTTATAGGAGACATCGATCAAGTAGAAATGGTTCGAACTCTAAAAGAGTTGATGGACAGAGCCAACATGTGACCTTGAAGAGCAGCAATAGTTGTTTGCTTCTGCTGTTCAGCGCTTGTTTGACCGCTATCTCTGGGATGGTTTCAGCGAAGGACCGAAGAATCTGTCAGCTAAGTTGTGGAGACTGGAGATGGAGGTGAAGACTACTAGAAACATCACAAAGCAATTAGTCAGGGTTCAAGTTGAATTAGGAGGATGCCTGAGAAGTCAAATGGTTTAATGTCCTGCCAAATCACCTTATTCTCCTTGCAGCATAAGATCTAATTTTGCTTTCTCTTTATTTTCTTGCCAGACAATCTCTCCTTACAGTTCAGTTTAGGAATAAGATAAATTATTTTCGTTTTTTCTTTCGGAAGTTTAAACTACATGACTTTTTTTTTTTTTGTTATGAAAATGACAATTCTTTTTTATAAAATCAAAAGATTTCATAAAGTTGTTCTTTTTTTAATTTAGAATAAATTAAATTTATAATATTTCACAAAAAATGAATAATATTGAAATAGAAGTTTAAGAAATACATTATTTAATAAGTTATATTATTATTTCAAATGAAAATTTAACATTATCTCTGAAAATATTTTAGTCATTCGTATAAATTTTTATAATAGAAAAAAAATAGTTCACCTTTGTTTTTGTTTTTCTTCTTGAATATTCCAATTTAAAATAAAAAAAAGTAAACTAAAAATAATAGTAAAAAAAAAAAAAGGGTTTATAGAGTTCACCATGTCTCTTTCCTCTTGTCTCTCCTAAATTTACCGTCCTAATCATTAAAGTGGTAAAGCAAGCGTTTGATGCGTTTGGATTAGCTTTCAAATGAGTAGAGTCAAAACTCAAATGGGCAAGGGAAGCATGAGCATACGAAAAGATGATCGTTTATTAAGGCACAAAAAGTGGCCTTCTCACGATACTCATGGTGGGCTTGCACGAGAGCAACCCCAGTGCAACTCTCAAAACTGGTGCGAATGACTCCATTACAAACCCAAGTCGTCTGTATATCTTTTTAGTTCTCAACGCATACAGGACCTTAAACAAACTATTAATTTCTTGGGTCAATTAATGGCGTTGCTTCATAGTCAAGTATGGCGTGAATTATGCTCAAGCCTCACCCTACCTTGTTCATCAATATGCATATATGCCTAATTTACGAAAACTTGACCAAACCCACTTTTCGTCAAAACCCAAACTCAGTCTTTCAACATATGAATCTATATGCATGCACCCCCACCTTTAGGTCCCACTCCACCACCCCAACCCTTGTTTTCTTCTCACGCCAAAAGCTCAATTAACTAATCACTCGAATTTCTCAATACCAGGCACATATTAGGGGGAATCAAACTGCCTTTTTCAAACGCAAAACTCCCCAATTATCCAGCCCTTTTTATGTTACTTGAACAGTTACCCCACAAAATTCTTGAATAATTTGGCTTACATCTGACATGAAAAAAGCAGCCTCCACTCAATATTATTATATGTATTTATAATTAAGAGAAAATCACATTAACTTGCTTTAAATCAATATATATATATATATATATATATATTATCAAATGAACTTCTGATTAATCTAAACTTGATTAATAACATTATAAGAAATCTGAAATCTCGTAAGAGGGGAAGTCAAAAGGGTTATCCCAGTAGTACGAAAATGAACACGAACTAGTGCGTAGTACCTAAGAAACATTGGAATTTATTAGTATCATTCGAGATTACCAAAGCCTCAAAGCAGAAGCACAAACCCCAATCTTCCTTCCGTCAAAAAATAATCTCTTGCGTTTTCTATATTCTTCTCAACATGATGAAGCCTTCCAAGGCAGAAAGGGGACGCTTCATCCTCTGTTGCTTCTTCTTCATCATCTCTCTCTGCGTCTATGCCTCCATCAACGAAGCCCGATTCGACGGCCTATTAAGATTCACTGGTGGGTGTGCTGTAGCAAATTCTTCCTCCAAATCTCTCACCGCCAATTCTTCTTCCTCCTCCACCGACGACGACGGCGAAATCCGAATTCTCATCGGCATCCTCACACTTCCCGACCAGTACCTCCGGCGGCACTTCCTTCGCCTAATCTACGGTATACAGTCTCCGGCGGGCGCGAAAATCGACGTGAAGTTCGTGTTCTGCAACCTCACAAAAGAGGATCAAAAGACTCTGGTAGCATTAGAAATCATGCGATACGACGACATTATAATTCTCAACTGCCCAGAAAACATGAACAAAGGCAAAACGCTAACATACTTCTCGAGCCTCCCTGATCTCTTCAACGACACCGACCGACCGTACCCTCCGTACCACTATGTAATGAAAGCAGACGACGACACATACTTGAGACTAACCAATTTGGTGGAATCTCTGAAGCCGTTGCCGAGGGAAGATCTGTACTACGGGTATGTGATTCCGTGCCGGAGCATGGACCCGTTCGTGCACTACATGTCGGGGATGGGGTATTTGGTGTCGTGGGACATAGCGGAGTGGATAAGGGAGTCGGAGATTCCGAGGAAGCAGTTCGAGGGGCCGGAGGATAAGGTGTTCGGAGAGTGGATGAGGGAGGGACGGCGAGGGAAGAACAGGTACAATGCCAAGTGGTCGATGTACAATTTTCCGGAGCCGCCGACGACCTGCACGCACGAGCTGTGGCCGGACACCATTGCGGTGCATTTGTTGAAGAATCAGGAGAAGTGGATTCGAACGCTCAAGTACTTCAACGTTACAGATCGTTTGAAGCCTTCCAAGTTGTATCATATACCTTAGGTTGCTTAATTTCTAGCACTCCGGTAATTTTTGACCATTTTGTTTATTTATTTTTTGTATAAATGTGAAATAAGAAAGTTGATTTTGAGTCTAATGGTTATTCTTTAGAGTCTGAATTCTCTCTTGTTTTAATGAGAAAGATTTAAAAAGAGATTAAAAAATTAATTAAAAAAATAGATCACAATTATGTTCTCATTTATTTGTATTACTCTATCTCTCTTTGATAAAGTAGGAATCCAAATTATGTTTTTTATTTTTGTTGAGAGAAATGAACTTGATCTGTACTTCAACTACTTATGAATTTTTCTTCAGATGGAGAAAACAGGGTCAGGGATGAATGAAGACGAGAAATTATGAATTCAGGGGAGGGTATTGAGCCACTATGGCACTCCCACATAAAGGTTTTTATGTTATGGGAAGTTTTTTTCACATTCTTTCTGCAAGACATGGTATCAGAAGCATGTTGATCTTTCTCCATTTTCATTTGATGTGCTCATGAAATAATAAAACCAAAAAAACACAAAAAATTGTCATTCAAATTAGAAGATTGTTTTGGTAAGTAAAGTTGCATCAATGTAAATAATTGGATTTGAAATGCATCTCGCGTGCATGTATCTCATAGGGGTCATATCATATTGTGTGAATTGCTACTTTTAGAGCCATATAAGCTAAGTACTCCATATCTTTGCCTCGCGCGCGTGTGTGTATATATATAAGATTTAGGACTAGTATACAAAAAATTAAATGTAAAATAAAAATGATTTTAAAAATAAAAAAATAACATTTTTTTTTTTAAATTTTCTTTTATCATACCAAATGAGACTTAAAAAATGAGGTGGAGTGGGGGGAAAAGGCCTTCCTTGCTCCCATTCCTACCTATTCCCAATTTTCAATGGAATCAATTCCTCCATCTCCATTATCGACGGATGATTAGAAACTTGTGAACAAACATCATCATATATTATAATTAGGATTTGTTTATATTAAATTTATTTACTCACAAAAAAAAAATCTTACAACCATAACTATTATTTAAACATACAATTAATATAACTTAGAATTGACCCTTTCCTAACCCTGGACCCAAATACATTTTTATGGAGATCCTCGTATTTATAAAACTTTATAAAATTTAGGTGAAATTTTACAAAAATGAATAATCTTAATTTTAAATATAACCCTAAAAAAGATATAGTATATTAATAAATGTGCAAATACTAAATTATATATATGTTTGTTTATAACCAAATCCTTTAAATCATAGCTACCTCACTATTTAAAGAATTTAAGTAATTTATACATACAAAAAAATGCCAAATATCCTCCAGACTTTATTGGCACGAGATAGTATCTGTGAATGGCTTGTTGACCCAAATGTGAACTGAAAAAAAAAAAAAAACAGATTCAGTTGCGCTCTCATTCTTATTCTACTCAGATGCTGATTTTTTAAATTTTTATGGCTGTTCCAATATGTCTCAGACCAAGACACCCATTTTTATTTTTATTTTTTTGAAATTGGGCTGGTCACGGTTTGTGTCTTGACACTTTAAAAACCTACCTATTTTAAGAAAGAATTCAACTCGTGTAAATATAATTACTCTTGTGACTGACTGCATTAAACCTAAACATGACTATATGGTCTATTAATTTAAAAAATTTAAGAAAATAAATGTAATTTTCTCTTGTGATCATTCTATACTATTTGATCGTGTGAGGTGATAAATTAACGCAAAAATAATTGTTACATGAGACTATCTTATTAAATACCCTCTCCTTATCTTATTTACCATGAAGTATCAAACAAGTAAATGTAAAATTTTACAAATATAAAGCGAAAAAGAAAAAGAATACTTATTGTTTAAAATAATAGCTCTCAATGTCATAACTGTAACACCTACTTTAGTAACCTAGATATTTAACAATAAAGTAGCACAAAATAATAGAACCCCTGACCTACAACATAATGGGTTAGAGACTTGGCCCTAATTGTTTATAATAATATGGAGGCTCCGCCTCCTCAAACAATGTCTATTAGTTTAAGGGCTCAGCTCCAACATAACCTAAAGTCACATACTCAATATAAAACAAATAGTCCAAGGGCTTTACCTGTCTTATTCATTAAATAAACTATAAATTTTTAGAGTTCGTAGCTAATCAAATCAATTCAAATACTTAATAATCAATCCATACCAAAGTTTAAAAATCCACCAGCATTAAATCGTTTAAATAAATAAGGTCCTATAGTCATGGCAAAAAGTAAATAAACCCAACATGTGCTCGGGGAGCATAAGAGCCAGTAGCTCACTCCTTCAGTGCCTTCCCTTGCCTCCTATTTGATCCTTCACCTGGAAAAATAAAGATGATATGAGCACTAACGTCTCAATAACTTAGAATCTTACCACATATGAACAAACTAACAACACACACACACAAGTGATGAGCTATAGGCATACATACAATTCTATCAACATTATTCTTAGTTATTAGCATAACAGACCACACAATATATCTCATAATAATTACATGCAAAACATGAGTGTGCAATATATACAACCTCCCTTATTACTCTGTTCGGCCTTATACCGCTGACTAGAGCCACAGGCTTATTCACGGGCTAGCCCACACATTAGACCGACCAAAGCTCCTCCGGTGCTCAAGATGTACCTAGCCAAAGGTACAGAGCTCAAGCCTAGACTATGGCTACCCTCCTTTAAAGGACTAAACTAGGAGATATCACTATCCCACGTTCCCCCTTTACAAACCTAACTAGGTAAGTATGGAGGAACAGGGCCCTACAAAAAGCCAACCACTGTGCGCAAAGTGGAGGCAAACCACGTGGTCACTGTATCATATGTATATCACCAACATCTCCTTAACCCATCGTCAATGCATGTCATGTTTATCTAGAAATCATACAAGCATGCTTGAAAAGGAAACATAACATCAAAATTTTATTATAGCTACAAGCATACTTAATAGGATTCTATTAATTCCATTAATTTCACAATAGTTTACTTTTACTGTTTCATAATAAAATAAACTTATTTATTTAATTAAATTACAACAACAAGGCAGTTTGCACACACATATGGAAAAACCCCAAGTTACCTGTTCTCCTTTAGCTCATAGATAGTCGCAGCAAACCCAAGTAGTAAGATTTCTCAATGAGAGTCTACAGAAATCACATATATAAATATTAATATATAACTTAGTACTATAAAATCATCTTAAAGTTACTCTAAAGCCTCAAAGCTACCCTAAAAAACTCCAAAAAAAATCCTCTTTTAAACCCATAATAATTTTCTTTTTCATGCAAATTAATTAGTTAATTAGAACAATCTATTACATGTTGAATTTTACTTTACAAAATTTTTTATATTCCTAAATGCTAATTCTTCCTAACATAAATTCATTATATATATATATATTTATATTCAAAATATATACATAATTTATTTATTTATATTTATGTATATAGTCATATACTCAAAGCTAATATATATATGTATATATAAAAAGTAACGAGAATGACCAAAAGAAAACATGCATATTTAAACCAATTTGAGTAAGACAAATTAACACATGTAGATTTAAACCAATTTGAATAAGACAAATTTGGATCAATCCCTTTATTCCAAGGAAACGTATAGCAATAAGTTTGAATAGGAAAAAGAAAAAGGAAAGGACAATTTAAATCTTCTTTCATGTTTCAAATGGTCAGTGTGGATCAAAGCTAATATATGTATATAATAAATATATCATCTCACCTCTCTAACAAAGGAAGTGGCAGGAGGCATATACAGGAATGGGAAAAAAAAAAAAAAGACTAGCGAGAGAGCAGAAAAAGAGAAGGAAAAGAGAGAGTTATTTGTGAGTGTGATATTGACAGTAGAGAAGAATGAGATATTTAGAGGAGAAAAGATGTAGGGTTTCACAACTTGTTTATTAATTTAAACTTATAAATTTATAAAAATTTAAACTAATTTTTCTTTTCTTATTTTCTATCTTATTTGTATTTATTTTATTCATTTATTATTATTTTATTGAAAGTCCTATCGAGTATAAATTTAATATTTAGATGATGGAAATATTAAAAACTTAACTAAATTTTTCTAATTATTTCTTTTTTTTTTTAACTTACCAATAACCTAATTTGCCTTTAAATATAATTGTCATCTTTCATTGCAAATATATATACATATACATATATATATATATATATTAAAGATCATTTGTGATTATTTATTCATTTTTATTATATATTTTTTCTTTTAAATCTCTTTGGTTTTTCTTAATCTTTTATTTTATGAGAAAATTTCAAATAGTTTTAATTTAATTTCCTTATATTCCATCCTATGTCCTACTCTTTTAGGCCCAATACTTAATCTTATGTTCTCTTTAAGGACACTTTTAGCACTCTAAGTCTCAAACAAAAATTAAGATGTTACAGTTCTTCCCTCTTTAAAGAAATTTTGTCCCCAAAATTTTAAAGCCCATACAACAAATCAAGTCAAACAAACACACATACAAAGCACACAAAACAAAAGCATACCTAAACAAACAGGTAGGGATATTTTTGTCTCATTTTTTCTTCAGTCTCCCAAGTTACATCACTGGGAGTCATTTCCTTCCACACAACCTTTACTAGTCGGATGGTTTTGTTTCTCAGCTACTTATCCATAGCATCAACAATCCGTTCTGGTTTAACATTGTATGTCATGTTCTCTCTGAGCTCTATCTCCTCAGGTTCAATGATATGCAAGGGGTCTGGTTGGTACTTCTTCAGTTAGGATACATGAAAGACATTGTGGACATTCGCTAACTGTGGGGGTAATGGAATTCTGTACGCCACGAGTCCCACTCTCTCCAAGATCTCGTAGGGACCCATGAAATAAGGCATTAGTTTCTTAGCTTTGATCAGCCTCCCAATACCAGTCATTGGTGTGACCTTTAGAAAAACATGGTCGCCCACTATAAATTCCAATGGTCGCATTCGCCTATTAGCATAGCTTTTCTGTTTGTTCTGAGTTATGAGTAATTTCTGTTTGATTAACTCAATCTTCTGAGTAGTTTGGTCCACCAAATCAAGACCCAGTAAAATTCTCTCACTCAACTCTGTCCAACAAAGGGGGAATCTACATTTTCTCCTGTATAGTGCCTCATAAGGCGCCATCTGAATACTCGAGTAGAAACTATTGTTGTAAGCAAACTTTGCTAGTGGAAGGTGAGGATCCTAGCTTCCTTTCAATTCAATCGCACATGCCCGTAGCATATCCTCAAGAGTTTGGATGGTCCTTTCTGACTGTCCATGATAAGCAATGCTAAAATTCAACTGAGTCCCCATAGCATTATGTAGTAATCTCCACAACCTTGAAGTAAATCGTGAGTCTCGATCTGACACAATACTGTCTGGCACCCCATGTAATCTAATTATTTCATCCATGTGAATCTATGCTAGCTTTTTCAAGTGGATAACTAACCTTGATAGCTAGGAAATGAGCCGACTTGGTTAACCTATCAGTGATTACCCATATGGCATCATGTCCTGATGTTGTCCTAGGTAGACCTATAATGAAATCCATAGTGATACTATCTCATTTTCACTTAGGAATCTTTAGATTTTATAATAACCCTAGAGGTTTCTGATGTTCAATTTTGACCTTCTGGCAAGTCAAATTTCACTTCTTTTTTCATACTTGGCCACCACCAATCCTTCTTCAAGTCTTGATACATTTTTGTTGCTCCAAGATGAATGGTATATTTACTCCTGTGTCCTTCATCTAATATAAGTTTCCTCAACCCATCATCGTTAAAAAGGCATATCCTTCCTTTATACCTTATGATCCCATCATTTCCAACCTCAAAATCTTTACCCCTTCCTTCCTCAACTTCCTCTCCCCCAGTAGAAACTCATCCTTTAGCTGTGTTAGCTTTACCTCCTTTTGCGTTACACTCTTAATTGTCAGTGCTTCCATGGTGGCAATCGATCCTAATATCTCAATAGGGGCATTTTGGACATCCTCTAACAATTTCTGCTTCCGAACCATCATTTGAGCTACATGGATAGACTTTCTACTTAGAACATCTACAACAACATTAGCCTTTCTGGGATGATATTTCAGTTCATAATCGTAGTCTTTTAAGAACTCCATCCACCTTTTTCGTCTCATATTAAGCTCCTTTTGGTCAAACAAACATTTTGAACTCTTATGGTCGCTGAAGACTTCAAACTGTGAACTATAGAGATAATGTCTCAAAATCTTCAAAGCAAATACTACTGCTGCCAATTCCAAGTCATGTGTCAGATAATTCTCCTCATGTGGCCTTAGTTGTCTTGAGGCATAGGCTATAACCTTACCATTTTGCATTAAAACACACCCGAGACCTTTCTTGGAAGCATCTGTATACAACGTAAAAGTCTGTGTAGGGTTTGGGATAACAAGTATAGGTGCTGTAGTCAACTTGGTCTTCAGGTCCTGGAACACTACCTCACACCTTTTAGTCCAAACAAATGGAGAATCCTTCTTTGTCAACTTAATCAGTGGCATGGCTATCTATGAAAACCCCCTAATGAACCTCCTATAGTAGCCTGCCAATCCTAAAAAACTCTTTATCTCAGTAACACTCTGCGGTCTTTCCCAATTTAACACTGCCTCAACTTTACTAGGGTCTATAAACACCCCATCTACTGACATAACATGACCTAAAAATTTCACTTCCTTGAGCCAAAATTCACACTTGGATAGTTTCGCATAGAGCTTATGCTCCCTTAACACTTGTAATACTACTCTGAGATGCTCCCTATGCTCCTTCTCATTCTTAGAGTAGATAAGGATATCATCAATGAAAATCACTACAAATTTATCTAAGTAGGGCCTGAAGATCCTGTTCATGTAGTCTATGAAGATCGCTGGGGCACTGGTTAACCCAAATGACATGATCAAGAACTCATAATGCCCATATCTAGTGTGAAAGGTAGTTTTTAGGATATCCTTAACTCAAGCCCGTAACTGGTGGTAGCCCGATCTCAAATCAATTTTGGAGAAAATAGCTGCTCCGATCAATTGGTCAAGCAAATCATCAATCCGAGGTAGAAGATACTTATTCTTGATGGTTACTTTATTCAGTTGGTAGTAGTCGATACACAGTCTCTTGCTCTCGTCTTTCTTCTTTACAAATAATACAGGTGATCCTCAAGGAGACACACTAGGCCTAATGAACCCCTTTTCCATCCGCTCCTCAATCTGCTTCTTTAGCTCTGCCAACTCGGATGGAGACATCCAGTAGGGAGCTTTAGAGATAGGCTTCGTCCTGGGCATAAGATCAATGAAAAACTTCACTTCCCTTTCCGGAGGCAAACCGGTCATCTCCTTAGGAAACACATCAGGAAACTTATTCACCACTGCAATCTCATCCACTCCTTCTTCTACTTCTACTTGAATAGAGAAAAACACCATATAGGCTTGACAACCCTTGCGTATACATCTCTCAACTTGCACAAAAGACAACAATTTGAGTCCACCAAGAAGCCCAGGAGTGACCGATAGGGAAACGGTCTTCCTCTTAATCCAAAATGGTGTTGTTCGCCGATAGCTAGTCCATTCTTACTATTAAATCAATACCCTTTAGAGGTAAACAAACCAGATCGATGGTGGATGTCCTACCATCGAATTTAAGTATACAATTCAAAAAAGCCTGGGATGTTTTCACCGAAACTCCTGTCGGTGTAGAGACAATCATATCAAAAGGCATTTTATAGACATATAGATTTAATTGTAGCACATAAGCATCAGATACAAAAGAGTGAGTTGCTCTAGAATCGAAAAGAGCTTCAATTTCAAAGCCTTGGATTTTGAGAATACCTTTAATGAAATTTGGTGCTTCATTTGCCTCCTGTTGTGTTTGCGAAAACTCTACCCGAAATGGTGTTTCTATTCTCATTGGTTCCCTTTGATCCATCTTCACAGAATCTAGAGATATGACCTGGCTTCCCACACTTATAGTAGATTAAACACTTTTGGGGATGCACTTTCCCACACTTTGCACACTTTTGGCTATTAGCTGTACTAGCTGTAGGAGCATTAAAACCTTTATATGAATTTTATCCCCCAGTAAACTGGCTCCTCGGAGGTCCACTGAATTGGCTCCTTGGAGGTTGGTTAAGCTACTTGCTTGAACCGCCAGTGTTGTAATTGTTCCTTTTATTAACCCCCCAGTAAGTCTCATAAATGGGGCAGACCTAGATTGAAATTTCTTCCTCTTTTCAGCTTCCTCTTCCCTCATTCTCTTGGCAGTGATGCGCAGTTTAGTGCATAACTCCTCGAAGTTCTGTATCTCAAATGGTGCCAATGTCGTTCTCAACTCTGGCTTGGCTTTTTCCATCAATCCCTTAGCCATCCATTTAGGATCATGGTGCTTTTGAAGATACATGCTGTACTTAGACAACTCCAAAAAGCGAGTAATGAACTCCTCCTCATGCAGATTCCCCTGTTTAAAGGCATGGAATGCAGCCTTCTGATCGGCTCTAAGGGTGGTGGGAAAGTAATGTTGCAAGAATTTATCTTTGAACTCATCCCAAGTAATGTCAACATCATCATCAGGTTTGGTGCTATCCCACCATTGCTGGGCTGCTTTTTGTAGCAGCTGCTCGGCAACTCGTACCTTTTGTTGATAAGTACATTCCACAACCCTGAAGATCTTTTCTAGCCATTTCACCCATTCCTCTGCATCAGTTGAGTTCAATTTTTCTTCAAACATGGGAGGATTAAATTTCTTGAAACTCTCCCAAACTTTTGTGATAGTAGCAGGTTGAGGCGAAGGGTGTGTCCCAGTACTACTACTCGATTCGTGCATGTTGTGGCCACCCTTAGAATGTTACTCACTAGCCTTCTCGTTGAAAGAGCCATTCTCATTGACATGGTTATCTCGTTGTCCTCTTATCGCAGCTATCTCATACTCATGCCTATTCACTTGTTGTCCTATATTTTAGACCAGATCCCTTAATTCCCTCAAGATAACATCGTCATCTTGAGGCGAGGCTGGATTTTGAGGCAGTGGAGGTGGGTTTGAGTTGGTTCTACGGGTGTTCACCATTATTATCCACTCCTATGTAAAAAAAAAAAAAAGGTTTGAGTTAAAAAGTACGTTTATGTAAATCTAAACTTAAATAAAGGCAAGTGCACATGCTGATATTTACTTGCCATGACCTCTAGCGAGAAAAGTCAAACAAAAAACAAATGGCCACAGAACAACCAGGCTCTGATACCAAAAATGTAACACCTACTCTAGTAACCTATATACTTAGTAATAAAGTAGCACAAAATGATAGAACCCCTGACCTATAACATAATGGGCTAGGGACTTGGTCTCAATTGTAAAGACCTAGGTACTTATACATTTTATAACACTATGGAGGCTCCGCCTCCTCAAACAATTTCTATTAGTTTAAGGGCTCAACCCCGACATAACCTAAAGTCATCTATTCAACATAAAACAAATAGTCCAGGGCCTCTACCCGTCTTATTCATTAAATAAACCATAAATTTTTAGAGTTCGCAACTAATCAAATCAATTCAAATACTTAGTACTCAATCCATACAAAAGTTCAAAGGTCCACCAGCGTTAAATCGTTTAAATAAATAAGGTCCTATGGTCATGGTAAAAATTAAATAAACCCAACATGTGCTCGGGGAGCACAAGAGCTAGTAGCTCACTCCTCCAGTGCCTTCCTTTGCCTCCTATTTTATCTTTCACCTGGAAAAATAAAGATGAGCTGAGCACTAACATCTCAGTAACTTATAATCTTACCACATATGAACAAACTAACAACACACACACACAAGTGATGAGCTATAGGCATACATACAATTCTATCAACATTATCCTCAGTTATTAGCATAACAGACCACACAGTATATCTTATAATAGTTACATGCAAAACATGAGTATACAATATATGCAACCTCCCTTATTACTCTGTTCAACCTTATACCGCTGACTAGAGCCACGGGCTGGCCCACACATTGGACTAACCAAAGCTCTTCTGGTGCTCGAGATGTGACCGGCCAAAGGTACAGAGCCCAAGCCTAGACTATGGCTGCCCTCCCTTAAAGGACTAAACTAAGAGGTGTCACTGTTCCATATTCCCCCTTTACAGACCCGGCCAGGTAAGTATGGAGGAACAGGGCCCTACAAAAAGTCAACCACTGTGCACGAAGTGGAGGCAAACCACATGGTCACTGTATCATATGTATATCACCAACATCTCCTTAACCCATCATCAATGCATGTCATGTTTATCCAGAAATCATACAAGCATGCTCGAAAAGGAAACACTACATCAAAATTTTATTATAGCTATAACATACTTAACAGAATTCTATTAATTCCATTAATTTCACAATAGTTTACTTTTACTGTTTCATAATAAAATAAACTTATTTATTTAATTAAATTACAACAACAAGCCAGTTTGCACACACACATGGAAAAATCCCAAGTTACCTATTCTCCTTTAGCTCATAGATAGTCGCAGCAAACCCAAGTAGTAAGATCTCTCAAGAGTCTACAGAAATCACATATATAAATATTAATATATAACTTATTACTATAAAATCATCCTAAAGTTACTCTAAAGCCTTAAAGCTACCCTAGAAAACTCCAAAAAAAATCCTCTTTTAAACCCATAATAATTTTCTTTTTCATGCAAATTAATTAGTTAGTTAGAACAGTCTACTACATGTTGAATTTTACTTTACAAAATTTTCCATATTCCTAAATGCTAATTCTTCCTAACATAAATTCATTATATATATATATATATATATATAAGGTAACAAGAATGACCAAAAGAAAACATGCATATTTAAACCAATTTGAATAAGACAAATTTGGATCAATTCCTTTATTTCAAGGAAACGTACAACAATAAGCTTGAATAGAAAAAAGAAAAAGGAAAGGACAATTTAAATTTTCTTTCATGTTTCAATGGTAAGCATGGATCAAAGCTAATATATGTATATAATAAATATATCATCTCACCTCTCTGACAAAGGAAGTGGCAGGAGGCGTATATAGGAATGGGGAAAAAAAAAGACAAGCAGGAGAGCAAAAAAAGAGAAGGAAAAGAGAAAGTTACTTGTGAGCATGATATTGATGGCAGAGAGGAACGAGATATTTAGAGGAGAAAGTAATTGTCAGTGTGATATTGATGGTAGAGAGAAGCAAGATATTTAGAGGAGAAAAGATGTAGGATTTCACACTTGTTTATTTATTTAAACTTATAAATTTATAAAAATTTAAACTAATTTTCCTTTTCTTATTTTCTATCTTATTTTTATTTATTTTATTCATTTATTATTATTTTATTGAAAGTCCTATTGGGTATAAATTTAATATTTAGATGATGAAAATATTAAAAACTTACCTAAAATTTTTTAATAATTTCTTTTTTTTTTTTAACTTACCAATAACCTAATTTGTCTTTAAATATAATTGTCATCTTTTGTTGCAAAAATATATATATCTATATATATATATTAAAGATCATTTGTGATTATTTATTTATTTATATTATATATATTTCTTTTAAATCTCTCTAGTTTTTCTTAATCTTTTATTTTATGAGAAAATTTTAAATAATTTTAATTTAATTTCCTTATATTCCATCTTATGTCCTACTCTTTTAAGCCTAATACTTAATCTTATATCCTCTTTACGAACACTTTTAGCATTCTAAGTCTCAAACAAAAATTAAGATGTTACAATAACAAAACTTTTTTTTTACTTGCTTTGCTTGTCTTTGTATGGGTTGATCTTTTTTTTCTTTTTTTCCTCTTTGATTTGGGTCGTTCTCATTATTAGTTGGTAAAAAAGTTAAACTCCATTGAAAGGATTAAGTGAAACATTATCGGCCATGGGGTGTGACCAACCCTTACTGTTGTTTGTGAAACATTATTGGCAATAAATGCTAACAAATCAGCAAGTTGGGCAAATCAAAATATAATTTTGAACAAATTTTGTCTTGCAAATTTCACCAACTCTTGGGGGTCTTTTTTTCTAATTTTTATATTAATTCTCCTTAATAGATGAACTTTAAACAAGGGGGGAAAAGGTGGATCCGCAAGTGGGATCAATATATAATTGCGAACAAGTTGGATTAAATAACTAAATTTATCTGTTCGCATGCAACAAAACATTAAATCCATTTTTTTTTTCGTATCCTCATGCTCCTTCAATGTGGCTTTAATATCGTTCAAGATTCATGGTTACTTTTCTTGAAAAGTATTTTTCAATGATCTTGATCTGATATTGTAGAAGTCCTTCAATTGCTAAGTTTAGGTGTGTTTTTTCACCTGTGTTATTTCTCATGAATTAACTTAAATATGAATGTCATTTTTAGTGTTCATGTTGCAGAAAATGTGAAAAATGAATTGGTAAAATGGAGAGAATTAAAAGAAACATTTTAATGGCTGTGGAAGATTTACTAATTACTTATTAGTTATTATTAATTAAGTTTGAATTAGATAGTATTTTATTTCGTTAACTTAATTATTTATTTCAATTTGGCTCCTAAACTTTGTTTCAGTCAAGTTTGGTTTCATAACTTTCATTTTGTGCTACATTTATTCTTTTGCTATTAAATCTTCTGGGACACTTATACAAATGTTAATGTTATTGTGTTCATTCATATTTTTTAAAGGATCAAGGTTACATATAATTTTTTATATTTTTATTCTTAAATTCTCTAATTAATATATAATAAATATACAATTTTTTAATAATATTATAATAATTATATTATTCAATTGAAAAAACAATATATTTATTTACAATTAGAGAATCTTCCACTCATGATATTTTAATTGAGAAATTTAATAATAAAATATAAAAATATATAATTGTTTTTTTTTACTTGCTTTGCTTGTCTTTGTATGGGTTGATCTTTTTTTTCTTTTTTTCCTCTTTGATTTGGGTCGTTCTCATTATTAGTTGGTAAAAAAGTTAAACTCCATTGAAAGGATTAAGTGAAACATTATCGGCCATGGGGTGTGACCAACCCTTACTGTTGTTTGTGAAACATTATTGGCAATAAATGCTAACAAATCAGCAAGTTGGGCAAATCAAAATATAATTTTGAACAAATTTTGTCTTGCAAATTTCACCAACTCTTGGGGGTCTTTTTTTCTAATTTTTATATTAATTCTCCTTAATAGATGAACTTTAAACAAGGGGGGAAAAGGTGGATCCGCAAGTGGGATCAATATATAATTGCGAACAAGTTGGATTAAATAACTAAATTTATCTGTTCGCATGCAACAAAACATTAAATCCATTTTTTTTTTTCGTATCCTCATGCTCCTTCAATGTGGCTTTAATATCGTTCAAGATTCATGGTTACTTTTCTTGAAAAGTATTTTTCAATGATCTTGATCTGATATTGTAGAAGTCCTTCAATTGCTAAGTTTAGGTGTGTTTTTTCACCTGTGTTATTTCTCATGAATTAACTTAAATATGAATGTCATTTTTAGTGTTCATGTTGCAGAAAATGTGAAAAATGAATTGGTAAAATGGAGAGAATTAAAAGAAACATTTTAATGGCTGTGGAAGATTTACTAATTACTTATTAGTTATTATTAATTAAGTTTGAATTAGATAGTATTTTATTTCGTTAACTTAATTATTTATTTCAATTTGGCTCCTAAACTTTGTTTCAGTCAAGTTTGGTTTCATAACTTTCATTTTGTGCTACATTTATTCTTTTGCTATTAAATCTTCTGGGACACTTATACAAATGTTAATGTTATTGTGTTCATTCATATTTTTTAAAGGATCAAGGTTACATATAATTTTTTATATTTTTATTCTTAAATTCTCTAATTAATATATAATAAATATACAATTTTTTAATAATATTATAATAATTATATTATTCAATTGAAAAAACAATATATTTATTTACAATTAGAGAATCTTCCACTCATGATATTTTAATTGAGAAATTTAATAATAAAATATAAAAATATATAATTGTTTTTATAAATATTAAAGGAAAGTTAAGAAATCATTTTAATACACTAAAAAAAAAAAGAAAAAACCCCACTTTGAAGGTTGATGGGCATCCCAAGAACACTGTTTGTTCATCTTAGGATGTGTTTGGTTGAAAGTTTTTGGAGAGGAAGAGAGGGGAGGGGAGGGGAAATGAAGAAGATGCTTGGTTGAAAAAAATTGGAGGAGAGGGGAGAGAAGGAGGGCAAATTTTCCTCCTTTTCAAATTGGGGAGTTTTGGAGGGGAGAAGGGGGAAATTTTTTAATTTATAATTTATTTTTTTGTTCCTTAATTTTTTAATTTTTTAATTTTTTAATTTTTTAACATTTAATAAAAATTAAGATAAATTTTTTTTATCAAGAATTAAAAATAAAAAAGATTGAAATTCATAATTTTTTTTGAAAAATATTAATATAAATATTTGTTTTTATAAAAAAAATTAAAATAATATAAGGATAAATTTGTCCAAATATAATTATCTCCCCTCCCCTTTCTTTCAACCAAACAGAACTCATTAAATCTCTTCCCCTCCACTCTGTTGAACCAAATAGAGCTTTAATGTCATTTAGGCACCATTGAGTACATCTATTGAATCCCCTATCCAATGTAATAGAAAGGATAAATGTGACGTAAATTAAAAAATTAAAAGATTAAATCAAAAAAATTGAAAAACCATGTTGAAATAAATAAATAAGATAAGAGACTAAAACATTAATTAAATCTACTTTTTTTAAAGAAAATATTATATACATGATTTGAAAAAAGTCCTCTACTGTCACTAAATAAAATTTTTGTAATATTTTAATCTAAGAGTACGTAATATACTATCAATACAATTGTTAATTATATAATCAAAATTATGTTCAACTCCAAATATTATTCTATTTAAGTAATCATAGAAAGATTGGCTTGGATGTGATCTCATTGCTTGTTTATATCTAATGAAAATGATTTATTGAAATTAGTATATTCGGTTGAAAAATAATTATATTTAATTAAATATTCAATGTATTATATAATTGCTTTTTATTAATATTTATCATTAAATTAACATACAACGCTTGTTTGGCCTAGTTTTTAGGAAGGAGAACGCTGTTTATTTTTCAAAAAAATACTTATTTTGAGAAATGAAATGTTTGGTCAAGTTTCTGAAAAAAAAAAATGCTTTTGAGTGGTAATAAAAACAATTTTGTAATTGTGAGAATAAAGTAGAAAATTTGAGCTTTTCCTTGAAACCTGAATTAAAACATTATTTGTTTTGAAGATAAACAAACATATCTCCATATAAAATCACTAATTTTTATAAGGTTAAAATATAATTTTAATCTTTTAATTTTATTTTAAGTTTTGCGTTTGTCTCTTAATTTTATTTTATTTTAATTTGATCATTTAATTTTATTTTAGATTCTATTTTTATCTTTTAAATTTATTTTGTTCTAATATGATCAATTAACTATATTTTAAGTTTCACATTCATTTCCTTGATTTTATTTGTTCAAATTTAATCTTTTAACTTACATAAACTATTTAAATATTTTATTCTTTTTAATACTATCAAATTGTTTAATAGCAAATTTATTGGTGGATCATTAGTGGCTTAACTTTGATCATCTCATGCCAAGTTGGATTTTGATTTGATGGTGTGATAAGAAAATAAACAATTGAGTAGTATTTTAATGTTAATAGATCAAATTTAAAAAATTAAATTAAATTCAAAAAATGAATGTAAAATCTTAAATAAAGTAAAATGACTAAAGTGAAACTAAATAAAATTAAAAGATAAAAGTAAAACAAGAAATAAAATTAAGAGATTAGATTAAAATCATATGGATAAAAATGTTTATTAAATGATTTTTGCCAAACATAATCTACTTCTTTCTCACAACATTTTTTTTTTTACAAAATTCTAGTTAAAAGGAAACATTTTCAAAATAAGCAGAAATTAATACCAATCCTAAACAGATCCTATGGCATTTTTCAAAGATAATCTAAGTAAGTTTGATTTTTATTCAATGAAACTAGTTTTGTTGATAAAAAGACATTATCTATTTTTAGATATAAAAAATGTATTTTGATATTTAGTTATACGTTATTGGAATGTAGATATATGTCCACTTTTAATTAAGTATCTTAATTTATTAAAATGACTTTTCATTTGAAAATTGTTTTTTAATAAATTTAAGTAATTAACCTTTTTGTATAATAAATAGCCTCTGATTAAAACACATTAGGTTAAATTATTTTATTGCTTTTAGAATTGGCTCAACTTTTAATTTAATTGGATTATTAAAGTTCAAAATTTTGTTTTGAAAACACACGCGCGCGTGACTTGGTAATAATTTATAATTATCATATGTAAAATATTTAGATAGCACAAGATTGATTATGTAATTAGAATTTAATGACATCTTTATAGAGGTTTAATGATAGGATGAATTTTAGAAATTTTAAAACTATAAAAACTCAAATTTGTAAAATTATATGAACTAAATTAAAAGAAATAAAAGGAATTGTATATTTTAATATAGTAATTTAACCTTAAAAATTCACTCAAACTCAAATTTTTTTTGGTTCACTGTCATCTTTTTTTGTGTGTGTGGATATAATAGTATAGAGAAACAAGGTATAAGATTTATTTATATATCATTCAAAATTAGTATGACGTGAGATTTCTATAATATGATAATTAAAAATTATCATAAGAGAATACAACCGACATTTTAATTTATAAAAATTTACAAAAATAATGTGATGTAAAATGTCATCATTTTTAGATGATATAAAAAACTGTCTAAAATGGTGTTATTATAGGCTTCTTAATATCTGGAATAATAAATATATTAAATAATAATATACTAAATACAAATATTTATGATACCTACTGTGGTATCTAGCCAAAAAATTGAAGGAATACTAAACTCAGGTCTCGTTTATGGCCAGTTTGGTTGGCGTAGGAAAGTAAAAATGAAAATGGAGAAAGAGGAAATATATAAAAAATTATAAATTTTAATTTATGTAATGTTTTTTATATTTTTATTATTATTTAATAATATTTATATTTATTTTTAAGTGAAAATATGAAGATTATTTTCTATTCATTCAATCTAATATTATCATTTTTTAAAATTTTTATACCTAATAATTTTGTATACCAAATAATTTCTTAATACATAGAATAAAAGAAAATATAAAAAGAAATGAAATAAAAAATAATTTTGTAACTAAGAAATACATATTATATTTATAGTTAAAAAATAATAAAAAAAATGAATATTATTAAATAATAATTATAAAACTTTAATAAATATAGTGAAAAATAAGATAAATTTCTATCCGTGACCGTTACTAGTTGTCCAGTCTAAGCTATAATCTTTTGTAACTAACACAAACTCATTATTGGTCCGTGATCAAGTGAGATCAACCGCATGTGACATAATCATGCTTTCAACACGTCACCACTGGGGTTCGGAGTCCGCTTTTTTGACCTGCGCCTGACCTTTTTCTTGGGCATCAAACTGCCTCCACAGATTCTTGGTTGGCTGTACCATACACTATACACAAACGGGAGACAACGGCTTGGACCTGAGGCGGCTGTTGTTGGAAGCCGCAATCAGGGTTTGGCGGCGGCGTTTCCTCTCCCCTCACAATCTCTTTACCTGTAAGAATCATTGTCTCTTCATTTTCTTCGTTGGGAGCTTCGATAATTAATGGAACCGATCACCAGTGTTAGTTCTCTTAGCTTTGAGATTTATATGTCTTTGTCTTTTGTTATTCCGAAACATTTTTCATTTGAGCTTATTTCTTTTGGTATTGGGTTGTGATTGCTTCGTTGGAGATTTCCAGATAGGCATTTCCATTTGGGTATTTTGTCGGGCAGCTGAGGAGCCAGAGTGCCTTCATTTTTTGCTATGAAAGAAATCAGATTGGTGCTAGTGCTTTTGGCTTTGAGATATATATGTTTCTGTCTTTTCTTATTACGAAATATTTCATTTGAGCTTGTTTCTTTCTCTTGGATTTGTTTTGTGATTGCTTCGTTAGAGAGGTTCGGACAGGCATTTCCATTTGGGCTATTTTGTTGAGCGGTGTTCACAAGAGTGCGTTTGTTTCGGCAATGAAACAAATCAGAATGGTTTATGTAGCGACAGATACTAGGAGTGGATGTGAATTTTTTTATTTGTATGAGAATGACCCCTCTGGTTGGACAGTGATTATAAACTATACCTTATGCTGAGCTTAGGTCGGGGAGAGGACAGTGAGGATGAAGGATAGAGTTCTAGGCTTCGTTTTTATTTCTTTCTACTTTCTGTTATGCTGCCTGGGCCTGGCTGAGAATTTCTTTGGAGGCATTAGGGCAAAAGTTCAGATCATCTACCACATACCCTAAATTTTTGTGAAAGTGAAACAAAGGGGGAGCCAGTATTGATAGAGTTTATGTAACGTAGTTAATTATAGAAGTTATTGAACTTTATTTTGAGCGAAAAATAATCTGCTTTTAAGAAATTGTATGCAAAACAATCACATTAGTTCTGCTCAAATTCTTAACTCCCACTAAATTGCAGCAGTTATTGGGAAACTCCATTAAATCTCAAATAACCCTTTTGGACATTTCATGTTTAAGATTAATTTTCAAATGGGCTATTACCAAGACATGCTGCACATGCATCTTTGGGCATTGAGCTTCACTTAGGTTTTATATTGTGATTAATTGTGATATTGAGTAATGTCCTGTGATCTCAGTGGGAGATTACGATCTCACCTTCTTAAAACAGTAATGGTGAATGTTGGGATAGCATGCGGGGCCATAGATTATTTTCTTGTCCTTTAGAGTTCAGAGTATAATTAAAAATATAGAATTGCTATGCATAAATGTGATAAGAAAAATTCATAAGCTTTAACTTCAGATTTATTTATTGGTGTTGCTCATAGCTTACTTAATCCTTTCCAGAATTAATCTACTGCTTATCTTGCACCTGCAAGTACCTCATGCTTTAATTACATCTGGTATTTGGATGAAAACTTATTCAACAAAATGTTGACACAGTTTCATATAATATTGTGTGCCTGCCCATGAACTTATGAAGCTTGTAAGGTCTGGGGCTTCAATTTGTTGTCAGGCTCAGATCTCCCGGTATCTGTTGCATACTTGTCCTTTTAGAGAGACAAAAAAGAAAAAATCTAATAGCTTATGGGTCCATCATTGCATTGCGCATGATCTCAATTGCTGGATGATTTTATTTGTAATCCGTTGTTACTTCTTAGAGAGACATTATTATTACACTAACATGTGTTCAATCAATGCATAATACTATTATGATTTTAGTCAATTCCTTCATTTTATTCTGTTATTTTATCAGTGTTTTATTGTGGTATCCCAGGTGCAGTATACTTCATTCTGACTAATTATGGCCAATGGTCCAGCACCATTTTCGGATATTGGTAAAAGGGCAAAAGGTAAGCCTGCATTTGAAACCTTGATGTACCCCTTTTTGCAACTTACTTTGTTAAAAGATGCTTTTTATGTTGAACCCACACATATGAGTCCATTACCAATTTTTTGGTGGAGAGAGGATCCCTCACTCTTTGATTTGTTAGTTATAGTTTATCTCACCTTACTTGCATGTGCATCATATCTGTAGGACAGCCTAATGGTGCATATTTACTGATATGATAAACATTCTCAACTGGTTCTTCTGATTCCCTTGTACTCTAAATAGTTTTAATTTTCAAAATTCCTGCTTTGTTGTATGAATATTACTCTTACACAATCTTCACTCCTAGAGTTCTTTTACCTGGTGTTCTTCAATGGCTCCTTCAACCTTCTTCCAGCTCGGCTTGGTTCTCACCTTATTGAGCAACAAATAAATTTGCCTGAGCCAAACGAATGTTTACAACAATCACCTCAACCAAAAACAAACACCCTTCGCAACATCTAGCATACAATTATCTCAGTAACGAGAAATCACATTGAAATAATAAAAAAGATAGAATGTCAAGGAAAAATAAAATCTACAAGCACCAATTGCACCAGCCATATGATCCAGGACTTACAAGCCTGTAACAATATAACACCAGGGGCAGGAGAAAAGCGGGCTTCACTAAATAAACCAAGTTAGTAACTCACAGACTTAGCAGAATCTCAAGTTGCTTTTGCAGATTTAGTCAAGGACCAAATTGGCCACCATGCTCGGCCAAAACAGAGAACAGCAGGCAATCAAGCTCTAATCTGGGGTGTCCCAAATTGCTGAGAAATTGAATCAAAGAGGAAAGTGATGCCTTTGATGTGTTACACTCCAAATTGTTGAGGAAAAACTCCACTTCGCCCAAAGATATGCTTGTCCAAACAGCCGTTGGCTTGACTTTTACTGTTAAATTCACTGTATCCAAAACAATCCATCCTAGGATATATAAGATTCCAACTGTGACTCTCTGGGTTGCTGTGCCTGAACTTAGAGATATGTTGCAGCCTTACAAGGTGGTTGGATTATATTGGAAATAGGAGCCATGTCATCCAATTCCTTGATTCTAGCCTGTCAATCATGTCTTCATTACCTTCCTATTCAAATCCCCTAATTAATAGAAAATGATATTGTAATAAATTTTTGATTTATCAACACTTAGCTACCAAATCATATCTAAAATTGGCCTTCTATTGAAAAAAGACATTAGAGACTACTCTTTTATTTATCCTAAGTTAGAAGACATTAAAAAGCCTTGCATCTAGATTATTGGCTTCCTGATTGCAATGTGATATATCCTTGTTAAATTGCATCAGTATATGAAAAAATTTCTTAACTTAAGCAAAGCAATACTCATGACCTTTTTAAGGTATGAATATTCTGATTCTTTTGCAGATCTCTTGTACAAGGACTACAACTTTGATCAAAAGTTTAGCCTGTCAATTCCAAGTTCTTCTGGATTGGTAAAGCTTATCCTGTTTTCTACTGTTTTATTTATTATTTTGATTTTGATTTTCACATTACACTTGGTGCTTAGTTGACATTAAAACCTTTTGGCTTGAATATGCCATGATCATTTCTTATTTTATCTGCACTGATTAAATATATATTGAACATCCCTTAGTAAATGATATGCTGGAGAGCAGCTGTTTTACAACATGAATTTTTATGTTCTTCTTTTGCCAGTCATGAAATAGTAGAAATTAATTTTTTTTTTCAAGTAAAATTTTATGATGAGTGTAAGTAATACAACTATTCCAGGGATAGATTGTGCAGTATCGTCCTCTTCTTTAGTTAATTCTATTGTAAAAATTTGGAAAAATAGGGCATGTCAACATTTTCTTGATGGACACGTGGACTTTGACTTGTTTTAGTCTTGTCTGCTTCATGCGGTTGTTTCTTACATTTGAAAAATCATGAAATTTATAAACATAGGTAAAGCTTGAATTTTATTTTGTCTGGCCTCATTTTTATGAATATTTCTTTGAATAATGCTTGTTGTCTTTGAGTTGCCCAAAATTTCTTGGTAGCTCTCTTGTATTTTTGCACTCCATTTTTCTATTAAATTTTTAGTTCTTAATAATTTTAATAATGTCTTTATTTTTCTGCCGTCTCTTCCCCTCCCTTTATGTTGGATTTCGTGTTTCTTTCAATTTAAGTCTTTGAAGGTTGATATGTACCTATGAAGCAAGAGTGGAGGTGGTCAAACTTCTCCCTTCCTCTTGAGCCTTTGCTTTCTTCTTACATCCTAATCCATTCCCCAAGCCCCCATCAGTTGATCCCTTGAAAATCCTCACCTGCATCCCCATGCCTCAGACACCTCTCCCATTTCCCTTACAAAATAGATTTTTCTGCAAATCTATAAAATTTCTTTCTTATTCAACTATTAAGGGAATGAGCAATTCATTAAGCAGTAAACATAACAAAATTTGTCTCTTATTTGATATATTTAACTAAATTATGCCACAGTACATTTGTCACTTTATCAATAAAACTGTACTCAGTAAAATGTAAATCTTTGAATCTATTTTCTTTTATTTCTATGATAGAAATTTTTAGTTACTTGAGATCAGAAGGTGGATCATAACACTAGCTCTGCCAGTGTAGATTGCTTTGCTTTTCCCACTCGTGCTTGATGGTTTTATGAATTTGGCAACTTATAGCTTTGAATTCATTGGTTGATTTATGCATTCTCATCGGAATGAAAGCTGAAGAGAATGATTGCTGATGACAAATTGGGTGGTTGCAACCTTTTGGTTGTCCTGCTGTCTAGCCTATCTGATTTTAAATTCAAATTTCCATCTTGCAGGGCCTTATAGCTACAGGTTTCAAGAAGGATCAAATTTTTGTTGGTGACATTAATACCCTTTACAAGAGTGGAAATACAACCGTTGATGTGAAAATTGATACATACTCCAATGTAAGAAATTTAGATCATATCCTTCGAACTAATATGCTGCTTTTCATTGCATTTATAGATTATATCATGTCTACTACTGTGGCTATTGATCTGTTTTTATGAGTAATTGTAGCAAAAGCTCAAGTTTCATAAAACTGGTTGAACTATATCTGTTATACTAGACTGCAATCGGTGGTTACTATGATGCATCATGAAAACATTACATCTCTTCAGGTATCAACAAAAGTGACTGTGAATGATATCTTCTCAAGCACAAAAGCAGCCTTGAGCTTCAATATACCTGATCACAAGTCTGGCAAGGTGAGTGTAACCCAACTTCCTTTATTTATGATCATGCTGTTGCTTCATGGGGCTTTAAATTTCGGCTATGCAATGTTTTATTTGCTTTTTGCAAATACTTTAAATGTTATATTTGATTTTCTATCTTTGAGGATTTTATTAGTTTATCACTATTATGACTCCATTGGAGGCTGACCGAATTTTGCAACTATCAGTAGTATCAATTACACAGCTTTGTAAGAGCTAATTGGTTTTGGACTTAATCAACAAAATGGGTTGTATTCCTCAAGTTGTGCCCAAAAATATGTGCTTGGCATGGTATATATGGTAGTTGATTGAGATATTGAAACCGCTGTACAAATTTTAGATAAGTAAACTGAGATGCTGGTTTTTTATGACAAGCTGAAGAACAGAAACTCTAGTCAGAGATTCACTTATTGAGATAAAATTTAATGTTTCAAACTTCTCATTAGTATCTGATTAAAATTACCAAAAAAAGAAAAAACACTTTTCACTTGTAGAATGATACTGGAAAGGGCCTGATGATTGGTGGTTCAGGAATGGGCTCAGAGTATTTGGGAAAAATTACATATACCAAGACTGTAGTGAGAAGAAAGAAGGAAAAATAAAGAAGAGGAAGAAGGAATGATGACAAGTAACTAACTAGTGACAATTCCAAACCATAAGGTAATAAGCTGATGCTTCGATTTCCTGTTCCTGCGCCCGGGGGGGGGGGGTGTTTAAAAGGAGTCTGAGTTTGAACCTAGAAGTTATGAAAGTGCATTCTTCTTTCCTTCTTGTGTGGGGAGAAGATTTGGCAGGGAGATTGTCCTCTATGTTAACATGAAAATAGAAATTTTACTTGGGCATGATTAGAAAACATTGAAACAATTTTTACCTGGACATGCATACCATATATCTGACTCTGCAAAAATTACTTCAGCTGGATGTCCAGTACCTTCACCCTCATGCTGTCATCGATTCTAGTATTGGCTTGAATCCATCCCCTCAGTTGGAGCTTTCAGCAGCAATTGGCTCCAGGGATCTTTATCTGGGTGGTGAAGTTGGATTTAATACGGCTTCTGCTTCATTCACAAAATATAATACTGGGATTGTCTTCAATAAACCAGATTTCTCTGCAGCACTTATGTTGTAAGTGTTGTTTGGACCAGATTTTTTGCTTCAGTATTATTCTGCTAGTATCTTGATATTATCATTTTCAAGTTTCAGTAAATTGTGATATGAATGTGTTCAACTCGCATCTGAGGTACATTTCTTTGCGAGAAAGGCTACACAACATTATGACTTTACAAGTGTGGCAAGAATTATTATATTTACTGTCAGGCATCTCTCTTTTCAATGCAAGATTTGTGATTTGGAAAATTTATTTGTCCAAGAAAAAAGGTTAATTATTATCATTGAATCCTGAGACCCAAAAGTTGTGGATAACTAAACCTATCTGTGTATAAGATGTGAACATACATGATAGTGGACAACCGTTTAAACTAGTTATAGTGGAGGGTATATTATGTAGCTAATAATAAATTCTTTAGATTTATCTGCTTTAATAGTGTTCTTCCCCCCCCCCCCCAACAAAAAAAACAAAAAACAATGCAACTCACTGTTTATTAATGCAGGACTGATAAAGGACAGACCCTGAAGGCGTCTTACTTTCATTATGTGGATCGGCAGGATGGATTTACAGTTGCTGCTGAAATGACTCACAGATTTTCCTCCTTTGAGAACGGATTTGCCATTGGAACCTCGCAGACAATAAATCCTGACACAGTCGTAAAGACTCGACTCACTAACGATGGTAAGGCTGCCTTCCAATGCCAACGAGCGTGGAGGCCAAATTCACTTATAACCCTTTCTGCTGAATATGACTACACAAAGGTCTTGAGTTCATCCACCAAGTTCGGTCTTGCTCTTGCCCTCAAGCCTTGACATGGTCTGCCATTTCACTCTTTATTTGGCGACTCATCCCTTCCATCATTTTACATTGTTTCCAGAACCCGTGGTGGGTTATGTTTTTTTCAGCTCAATTATATCATAAGGAAAACCAAAGGAACTAGCAGTATTTGTGAAATCTTTGAAAGCAGCAGGGGAAAAGAGAACCCAGTTTTGAAATATTTTGTAATGGTAATATTTTTTGAATCTGATTTTCAGTACCGCCATATACAACGTCCAGCATATGATTTTTGTGGCCACGTTCAATAATTTGATATGCGTTGACCCTTTACTTGGTCAGATGCGGATGCCTGAGGTCCAATTTTATATTTAACATGTTCCCTCATTGATTCAGCGGTGTAGGGCTGTACAAATTGATATATGTATATTTTAATTTGGAATTCAGGTACCTTTTTTCTTTTTTTTTTCAAACAAAGTAGATAACGTTTCTTTTTAGTATATTCCCATCTAAATTTTTAGTTTTGATTGATAAGAACAGGAATAGCATCTAAAATATCATAAGGCATTGTTCGCGTAGCACATTTTTTTTTTTTTGAGCATATCACATTACATAATAAAATTTTCACATTCTTGAATGTAACAATTCTTTTTTACAAAATATTAAATTTTTTAACCTCTAATTATGACATCAAAGGTAAAACTTACAATAGTCTTATATCTTATCCCCAAATGTGAGCTGTCCAAAATATTTGAAAATAGGTGCAAGTGTTGCTTTACCAAATGAATCCGATGTGTTTTGCTGCCAAACAATTTGAGACTTCATATAACTTTAAATTTATTTCTTACGTGTTCCTGATTTATAAGAATCACATTTTAGAATGGGGGGTTTTTTTGAATATATATTTGAAATGTTACTGTGAGATTATATTGAACAAGAATAGTTACATTACTAAACTTCAATGGCTGATCTGATTTCAGCGCGGCCTTCCTAACCACCGCGGAAAAGGGGGGGGGGGGGGGGGGGGGGGGGGGGGGGGAGGAAAGGAAAAAAACTGAAGATGAGAGACATTGATGAGCGAATAGGCAGTGTATTGGGTTTGCACACAAAATCGGGTGGGCACGTAAATTCGGGTTGGTTATGTTGAGTTGGATTGATCTTAAGCCTTAAAAAAAATATGGGTTTCCACTGGACTGGGTCAAATTTTGGGCCAAACATTTTGGTTAAATTTGCCTGGCTATTTATATCTTCTAAAAAAAATAATATTTTAAGATTTTATGTAAAAATCTTATTTTTTGCAAAGACAATAAATTATATAGACCTTTCTTAATTTTTATTAAAATTATATAATTCTCTCATCTACTTTTAAGATATAGATAGGTCTTGTATATTTTAAACATAAAAAAGAATTTACATAAATTCAACAAAATTTAAAAAATGTGTAATTTATTTTAAATTTTTAGTCATAAAAGAAAATTTTACATAAATTCAACAAAAATAAAAAAAGCGTGATTTATTTTAAATTTTTAGTGCCCAACTTCCTCGCAGTAGGGATATTATTGCGTAACGCTTTTGGAAGGTTTTTTTGTTTTAGCTAAAAAAAAAAAAAGGTATTAAGAAATTAATTTTAATAGTGAGAGAAAATTAATAAAATTAAAAATTTTAAAATATAATTTTTTATACTAAAAATTTGTCTTCATAATTATAATTTTAAAATATCCTATATTTTTTTAATTCTTAAAACAACCTCCAAAAAAGCTATTACATTAACATGGATTTGGATTTCTAGGTGAATTGGTACATCGCAAAATAAATATATATATTTTATATAATTTATATAATGTTTATTATATTTTTTATAATTATTAAATTATTATTTTAATTGTTAAATTAATTTTTTAAAAATTAAACTAACAAATTATTTTTTATTTTATATACACTTACCAACTTATTTTTGTATTTTCTTTATCTTTACGTTAAATGACCTGCGAGTATTAATTATATAAAATGATGTTTTAGCGCCGTGAGCAGTTGAGTCATTTCCAAGGTAACAAAATTTACGACAGGATTCAATTAATGTTTTTTTTTTTTGTGTGGAAAAGTTTATACTGATTTAATAGTAATTATCCATTAATAAAACTTAACCAGTAACTCAAGTATATTTAAGGGCCAAAATGGTGATTTAATCAACGAGTAAAAACGACACAATAGTTGCAGACCTAGACCCGATCCTGGGAAAGACCAATGACCGATTAACTGATTTTTCTTGCGAGTGCTGGATCCGTTTCCTTCTTCTTGAATAAAGCGAGCTATCTCCGATCTCTCTCCTTCGCTCTATATTTTCAAGATCTCTGTTTCTTTAGTTCACTCCTCAGATCCCCTGTAAATCCAACTTTCTTCTGAGGCAAAAATGTCACACAGCGATACAATACCCCTTCACCCGTCGTCCCAGTCCGACATTGACGAGATCGAGAACCTTATTCATGCCAGCGTCCAATCAGGTCCCCCCACGGTTCTACCTGCCAGACCTCCCAGTCCTCCCCGAGCTTCAATACCCGTATCTTCTTCCCCCTTCGTTCCATCTAGTCTTCCGCCACCACCACCACCACTACAATCCTCCAATCAGAAACCCCCATCTGCACCTGCGCCCCCTCCGCTTCTAACCCCATCAGCCAATGACCGTCCAAGCATCGCCTCAACTGGGTTCGGCTCCGCTTCTAATACTCTAACAGAGCCGGTATGGGACACCATCAAGAGGGATCTTTCGAGGATTGTTAGTAATCTGAAGCTGGTTGTGTTTCCCAACCCTTTCCGTGAAGACCCTGGGAAGGCTTTGAGGGACTGGGATCTGTGGGGACCATTCTTCTTTATTGTGTTTCTGGGTCTTACTCTATCATGGTCTGCGTCTGTCAAGAAGGTAAGCAAGCACAACGGATCAATTTGTTTTTTCTACTATGGTTTTCTTTCTAACATTAAGTTCTTTAGCCGTAATAGTAAAATTTTTATGGTTGTTTCGTTTTTGGAAAGTTGAGTGTTCTCTAGTCATTCTTGAATTGATATCATGGGACTTGGTTGATATAGATTTATAACCTAATGTATGAACTTGAGGGTTCAGTTTGTCTATAAATATGAAGTCAATGTAGAAATTGTTTAGTGTCTAGTTGAGATGAAATTTCTGATTGTTTATTTGGCTTCTTGATTTTCATCTAGTGGCATTTCAGCTCTCACCTCTCTGAAAATGTTTGGCACTCTGCTTCGAGGCCCATTCCCTGATCTTTAAGATCGGTGATTTTCACCTCTTGTCATTTATTTTCCTGTACTTAACGAAATAACAAAACCTAGAGTATGAATTTAAAGCAATTCAACATGGACATGTGATCATAAGCAAAAGTCATTTTTAATTAATTTTCTATCAGCAGAAGAAGCTTCACGAGGATCTCTGTTTGGATTTGGTTAGGGAATGGATCATGTCTTTGTACAATGTCTCAATTTCATAGGAATGTACTTTTGGTGGAGGAGAAATAGAGTATAGATACTGAATTTCCAAATTTGATACTCCATGAATTATAGTTGCAGGACTTTGTTATAAATTGTTTCTTTAGTCACCGAATTTTTTTTCTTACAGACATGTGATGGATATTTATACCTTTCAAAATTGAAAGATGCTTCTGATAGAGCACATTGGGTGATCTTCACTGATAAAACTTAAACGACTGACAAGGGCTGTATATGTCTTTCTAATGTAGATGTTACAAGCAGAAAATGAGCCAGTGAACGTTTAATTCATGTCTATCTTAGATCTTAATCTGGCTATATTACTGCATGGCATGGTGCACCACATTCAGCTGTGCTGATCAATGGGTACAGCCCACTGGCACTTGGTTTGACATAATTCTTTTTGGGTTCCATCATGCAATGGTAATCAAACCAGCTTTATGCGCTCACTGGTCTGGTGCACAGCTGACATTCTGCACCATGTCCCTGCCACAGTTTTCCCTAAATCAGTCTGCTGCAAATTATGTAATGCCGAGTCTGCCAAGTTATTAATTGTTAATCATATTGTTTAGGTATGATGAAAACACTAGAAAGCACGGACAATCCATTTTGGTGGCATTTTTGACATATAGACACATGTCCATACGCATCTGAATAAAAAATATTTTTTCTGGCTAGTACACGCGCTTGACATGGCTCCAACACAGCTAGACACATCTGACACAACAATTTGAAATTAAAAAATGATCAAAAAATGGAGAGCTGAGATGTTTTAAGCTTGTGTGCTAGGGACCCATTTTACAATGACTGAAAAGAAGGATCCATTTCATTTTCCCCTCATTCTCTCCTCTGCCCTAGCCCATCAACCTCTACCATCGCTGCAACCCTTCTTCCCTGATCTTCTTTCAAGCACTGGTTGCACCAGTCAACTTGCTTGGCTCGTCTTTCTGGAAGTTAATGCTGATTAGTGGTTAGCCCTTTTTTTATTGTTTGTTCTCTTGTTGTGCCTCTTTTTGGTTGCTCTGGAAAGTTAAAAGACTTTGGGTACAATGCTGATGAAAAGTTGTTAGGATTTAGGAGTGAAGGAGGTACATTCTGATGAAATTTGGTGACTTCTACTTGTTTTTGCTTGGTGGTTGTTCTGATAATTTGGCTACAACATGCTCACTCCAGAAGTTGAATGTGTTTTTGGAGGAGGGAGGTTTACATTTTTCCATGAATATCTAAATGATTTTTTATTTATTTTTGGGGGTATTGTCATATTTTATTTTGCTGGTTATAACTGGTATATTCATAGGGATTAGGGAACTCATAGGTTATTGCTGGTTTGATGGGAGATGCAGAGCCCATTTTCTGCAGATTTTATATTATGTAGAACCCATTGAAAGGGATTGATTTAAGAATCTCTTTCCTTAGCAATTTTCAAATTTTATATATGTATGTATATATGTATGTATGTATGCTGTATCCATGTCCTGTAATTTTTACAATATGGCGTGTCTTCATGTCAGTTTTTGTGCTTCATAGTGAAAACATGAACATATGCATTAAAATAACATGTCATCTTGTTGAGGACCTTGCAACATTTAACTTCCTACTAAATAATGCTGGAAGATTAGAAAAAAGGAAAAGATGAAATTTTACAGGTACAAAAACAACAAATTCCTATATATATAGTTGGCATAATTCATGCGTATTATCCTTTATAAATAATCTTGTATCACGTACAAATCTGTTGCCACCACTACCATGCTAAAAATGAAGGTAACACTTTGGAGAACTAGTTACTTAATTTATTTTTAATAGGCAAGTTACTTTTCTATTTTTAATCCGCCAATCTTGGGAGTATTAAATATACTGCTCTTACATATTATACCACAAATTCAAGTCGCCGTTTAAGCATTCAAGAGTCATCATATGCTGTAGTTGGTCCCAGAAAATGGTAGTTCTCCTAATGAAGCAAGTTGACATATGGATGCACATTATTTATAAATTTGATTGTGTGTGTGTGTGTGTGTGTACTGAAAGGATTAGAACATATTGCTTTTCTATATAGAGGAACTGAACAAGTAAAAGTTTTATAAGTCTGATCTTATAATTTTAATTGATTTATATGTCATGGGGTATTTATTCCTTTTTAAGCCACTACCCTTGCCGACATATCTGCCACTGTACAAATCTTATTGAAGATGTACTGCTGTATAGCTTACGTTCGTTTGAGTCCCATTAAAGTTCCTATCAGTTCTAGCGGTTCGTTTGAGTCCCATTAAAGTTCCTATCAGTTCTAGCGGTTCATACCCTTGTTCTTTGTTCTGCTTATTTTTGGTAACATCCGGCTATGTCTTTCTGTATCATGTGATGTGTTTTATTTGAGAACGTTTATTTTATTGGTTTTAGTTAATTCCTACTAACAGTTACTTCTGATTGTGGCTCAGTCTGAGGTATTCGCTGTTGCTTTTGCCTTACTTGCTGCTGGTGCTGTAATTTTGACATTGAATGTACTGCTTCTGGTAATAGCCTTTCTCTCCTATCTGGTCATATTTTGAGTATCAACTTCTATTTAGTTAACTTCATATTTCTCTGTGATGATGTTTAGTAAAAGTATCCTTTAATATGTGGAAAGGATATAATTGTACAAAGAAATTGCATAATGGGTAAAGAAAAAATTGGGGGCTGGTGGGTTATTTTACCTTTCTATAGTTTTTTGAGTGCAAATAGTTGTCAATTGTCTTTTCATCCCTTTTACTTTTAAACTTCAGGGCGGACACATTATTTTCTTCCAGAGTCTAAGTCTTCTGGGGTACTGTTTGTTCCCTCTGGACATTGGTGCCTTAATATGTATGTTGAAGGACCATGTCACAGTGAAAGTGATTGTGGTATGTGTGACATTAGCTTGGAGCTGTTGGGCTGCATATCCTTTTATGAGTTCTGGAGTCAACCCGAGGAGAAAAGCACTTGCTCTCTATCCAGTTTTTCTCATGTATGTATCTGTTGGTTTTCTCATCATTGCCATTGATTAAATGCATGAATGCTTCTGATTACTGGCTCCAACAAGCAAGTGGAATAAGAATCTATATAGGAATTCTTTGTTTAGTGATCAACGAATTTTTGAAATTTTCTTCTCCTTGTTGGCCCCTCCCCCTCCTCTTTTTTGTTGAAGTTTTTTGTTAGATTTCTTTGGAGACAGACAGACTTGTAAAATATTGCTTGGAACTAGGAAGGTATATGACGGTATCAAAAGCTTGTGTACTTATAGAGTTATGACCAACACTGCTGCAGTTATCTCGTTAAAGCTTGCCAACTGTTATGTCAATACTGCTAGGGATTGATGGTTGTCAATTCAATACTGGTATCATTTTGTCTCTCCCATTAGTGTTTGTCTGTGTTTTCTACTTGCCCTTTACTCCGAACACTGCTGTGTCCAAAATCACTCTGCATTTTCCTTTTTAAATACCCAGAAACAAAATGCTTCATAGCTAAGTCGAGATTTATAATTCTCCAGACTTTAGAGTCAGTCTCCTTCCATTCCGAGTTCTAATTCAAGATTATCAATAGCGAAGTAAATTTGCTGAAGCATTCATGTGATTGCATCATATACCCTATCAGGAACTTGGAATTGACAAAGCGTTTATAGGTTGATATCCTAATTTTTAGATAGTTGAAAATGAAAATCTATTTTAAGAAAATTTAAGTATGACAGATATGGAGGAATTAATCATTTTTCATTTGTGGGCAAAAAGGGGCATGGAGGCCCAAAACAGAGAAAGGCAACAGAAAGCCAAAGGAGGACCACGAAAGGCTGGACATTATTTTTGCCCATTCCTGTTCTTATCTCTCTTTGCCTATAAAGTATTTTTTCAGCAAACTTGAATTCCTGACATTACGATGATCCTTCAATTGTTAGGGTCAAATATGTTTTACCATTTGAGCCTTGAGCCACTCTTTTGTGGGTAAAATATTAAAAATTATTGTAATAAAAGTTTATATTTAAAAATAAAATTGAGAAAAAATTTGCATGCACTTTATGCCAAGCCACTAATATCTATATTAATATATATGGTTTTAGGACCTTTTGGTTATTAATTGTAAAACCATATGTTATCGCATACATAGAATAGAATATGAATATAAATTAGAATATAAGAAAGAAAAATTGATATGCAGATGGGAAAACAAAAAGTTAAATAACTTTTTATTGCCTTTTTTATTATTATTAAAATATAAAAAAAAATTTACATGTGTTTTAATCCATACCTTTTTAACTACATAGAACAAAATTATACTAAAAAGCAAAACCAAAACCAAAGAAACTGTAGAACATTATCATTGCCCAAACCAAAAGACTGCACTTTTATGTCGACATTGTTGGATGTACTCCTCTTGTTATGGCTGTGGTAATATCACAATTCTATTGATTAGCCAACTGCCAAAAATTCCCATCGAAGTATCGAAAAGATAGTTGTCATATTGAATTGCAGTAAGCGTATTCAAACAGCCACAGCAGAGCGTGCTCTGCGGTGGCCTCCGAGCGGTGGGGCTGCTCCATTTTTTGCGTGTTTTTTTTTTCTTTAAATTAAAACATTTTTGTTAAGGTTTTGTTATTATTGTTGTTGTGGATATAAAATATTTTTGTTAAGATAGTAAGTGCCATAATTTTTAATTCATATGCCGCACGTGTTTCCTTGCGCGTATAATGTTGTGTTTGGGAAAGTGTTGGCTCTTCCCAGATCACGTTTTATATAGGAAGCAGAAAATTGGAGTTTATGCTAAAACATGATTTTTCAACGTGCTGACAAACGAGCGCTAAGATCAAAGAGCCAAATCTATATTAGTGTAGACAATCAAGAATAGAACAAGCCAAGTACAGGGGAAGTTTCGCAGGAATTATAGCGTGAAAGAAAAGAAATAAACTATTCCCGTTTAATATACAGAATTTTTTATGAAAAAAAAAAATAAATTAAATTAAATAATTGTATATGATATAACAAGAAATAACTTTTTCTTTATTCGTTTTGTATGATTAAAAAGATGGAGTGAAAGGTAAGTAAAAATAAATGATTAAAATATTGTTAGATTACAACAAAACATAAAAATAGATTTCTCTATATAATTATGATTAATTGATTATTTTTATATAATTATTTATATTTATGAATAAAAATAAATATTTATTTTAATATTTTACATGTATTATTTATTTATATATATTGATTTAATTTTTATTAAATTATTAATATATATAATTATAATTAAGTTATTATTTTATATAATTATTTTGCTAAATGAATCTATTTCATTTTCTCATTCTAGTGTTATACCAAACATATAAGTTTGTTTGATATGACCTATAAATTTTTTTTTTAATTGTATAATTGGTAGAAAAAAAATTTAAAGGTATGAAAAATAAATAATAAGAAAAGACCAAAATACCATTGTATAAAAAATAAAACTTAAATATAAAATAATATTCTATTTATTTTAGTTTGTTTATGATTAATTTTTTTAAAATTATTAATTACCAAATAAATTAATATTTTAAATAATTATTTAATAAAAATATCATTCTATATATTTAATAATTAGTTATATTATAATAAAAATATAATATCCTTAAAAAATATATTGTGATCACTCTAAAGAAATTGCATTTACAAAAGAATTTTTAAATATGTATCAATGGAATGAAAAACCTCCTCAAGTGGCACGTTTTCCTGCAACAAAATTCCAGCCAATGAAAAACTAAAAAGCAAAACCACACACTATGGAGGGAAAAAAAAAAAGAAAAAAAGAAAAAAACGAAACACAACTGGAAAATCCCTACACCAAGAACAACAAAATAAAAACTGAGAGCTCTCGCTATCGAAAGGTAGGACCACACAGATACATATGGAACAGACTAGACTTGTAAACGATGTCTTGTGCTGTGCAATCAGAGGGGCAGAATGGAGATTTCACTAAAATGGTGCCAATCTAAGTACCTTGTCCCTTGCTAGAGTGAAGGAAAGTGTGTTGCAACCCAATTTCCTCTTTTCTACCTATTTTCCTCTCCTCCTACCAAACTTAACACACACCGGAATTCCTTTCGCTTTCCGTTTCAGGGAGCTACCAAATGGGGCTTTATTTTTTAGCGTGACAGAAGACTCCACTAATGAATATCAATTTTCAAAATAAAATTGTCAAAGCATTTATTTAAATTATTTTTTCATTGATTCATTGTAGCACAAATATTTATTTATTCACCTCTAGATGTGTTTTCATAATTAATTTAATTTTTATATAATTAATGGATATAATTATAATAATAAATATATTAAAATAAATAAAATATCATTATACATTTATTAATATTTAATAATTAATTATATCATAAATAAAAAATATTGTGTTCTGAAAATATAAAATCATTACTCTTAAAAAGCTAAACTCTTCGAAAAAAGAATGATACAAAAAGCTTTACTTATTAGAAAGTTAAACGTTTTTCTGGAGATCTATTATCTTTTTTTGTTCTTTTTAAATTCACAAAAATTGAGAGAAAAGAATTTTTTTTTGTTTAAATTTTGATTTAAAATATGTATATAATTATAAAAATATTATTTATTATAAATTTTTAAATACTTATTTGACTTATAAAAAACTCAAATATTTAAAAAATTATAACTTATTTAATATGTAAAAAGTTAGGTATAAAAAAAAATAATTTTAGAGATAAAAAATAATTTTAATATTTTTATTTTTAATAATTAAATAATGATTAATAAATAATATTAAATAATAATTTAAAAAATAAAATAAATATTATATAAATTTTTTTATATTTTTTTGGGACTAAGTGAAAAAATTAGAGGATCCTTGTAGAATACATGAAAGGATTGTTTACTTGACAAGCACAGCATACTTTGCATGAAATGACATCATTTGCTTTGGGGGTTCAAAACGCACCGTGTCATATTAATGAAACAGTGCGCATCATGGAGGCTGAAGTACTTCCTTCGAACTACAACAGAAAGGCACGTCTCTTCAAACTAGATTTCAGAACTACTTTCTCGTGCTCTGTTTAACTCTAACTCAGTTTGAGTTACAAGATTATGCACTCCAAGATAGAGTTTTGTGTGTCTGAACTTTGACAAGAATTATTTATCTACTTCTTCTTTAATTTGCTTAACAGTGACTAAGCATATATAATTCTCCAACACCCATTTAATAGTAAAATGTTAAAGATAAAAATAAAAATAAAAAATAATTTTATAGATAAAAAATATCTATAATGTATTTATTTTTAATAATTGAATAATAATTAATAAATAATATTAAATAATAAATATAAAAATAATTATAATTTTATTAAATTTTTACCTACTTTTTCCCTTTCTCCCATCCGACCAAACATGCCGCAAATGTCAAAAGGTAGGAGGAAGAGAGAGATATTAGAAGCCTAGTAATGTTAAAGGCTCCGCCATTAATAGAATATAAATGTTTCTTGCAAGTGAAAAAAAAAGGGCAGTTGGGGAGAGGAGGGTACAAACACATAACAACCTTAAAAAATAGAAGACTGAAGATCACCATGACATTAAAAAGAAAGAAGTGTTATAATTAAGTATAAGCACACACCTCAAGCTATTCATCCCTTGAAGCATCTGTAGCCTTAGTCCCTACCTCAACATGCGGAGCCCTCTTTTTTTTGTGCAAATATTAATGTATGTATATGAGAATCATCAAATAAGCAAGCATATCTGATATAAGTGGGTTTAGTGAAAAAAAAAAAAAAAACCTAAGAGATTTTTTAACAAAACATATTCTGATTAGCTTCCATTCTCAACATTTTATATGCATAAGACCAGATAATAAGCTTTGCCACAAACACATAGATATTGAACAGGGAACCAGAGAGAGATTCTTATATACTCCAGGAGCGAATGCATTTGTTACGTTCGAAAAAATATGATGAATCCAAGTTAAATAATTACCAACTATGAGTTTAAAATACACAAACAACATTCCCTTCCTTCGTAGCTTCTTATTTGTCTGGAGTGATTCTCTTACTCTTGGATCATCTAAGAATCTCTTTTACAAAGTCTAATTTCTTAGGTATTGCTTACTGTCCTAATGGATATCGTGTAGAGAAAATTAGCAATGTGTGCTTAAATACTCTTACTAAAGTGCCACTCATGTGCCAAATCTTTGTTAGTGTGGGAGTACTGCTTCGCCTCACTTTTGGATAGACCATTGAATTATGAAGTACCATGATAATCCTTTAACAGCAAAGGCCTCATGGAAAACTATAACTAGAAGAATAAGAACAAAAGCACCACATACTACTATATGGAATTGGAAGTTAGACCCTAAATCAAACAAATAAGTATAATAAAAAAAGTCCCAATACTAGTATAACTAACAAGATCCAACAATGAATACAATCTTTTAATAGTCATCTGAATGTGGTAAATCTATTCAAGCACATTATTCATTTTTTTCTTTTAAAGAACTTTATTACCTTGGATAGGTTCTATACATGACCATGAGCCTATAGCCGAGAGAGGACAATGAGAGCAAGTCCTAGAGTAACAAGAAAAATAGATTCCATGCTAAGAAAGCCACTAGGGAGAACATAGCAATCTAGTATTGACGAATAGTCCTAGAGTAACAAGAAAAATAGATTCCCTGCTAAGAAAGCCACTAGGGAGAACATAGCAATCTAGTATTGACGAATCTAGTCGCTTCCTTTGGAGTTGGGTAACAGATTTGCAGGAGGAGAGGATAACGTTGAAGATGCAAAGCCCGATGCATGGAGATAAAGGAGCAGAGGATCTGTGCTCAATTCATGGAGATGAAGAAGCAGGGCCCAATACATGAAAGGAGTAAAAAGGATGGATGGTTAGATTGTGCTCTGAAATAAACAGCTAATATCTCTCCATTAACACTCAAATGACGTCGTTCCCATTGCACAGCACAGTATGCTTCAGCTTGTCAAGTAGGGAATCCGGTCCCGTAGAATACTCAGTGGACAACTCCGCGTCTAATGCACATGCACACAGGACACTCTTTCTGTACAATAATGATATTCAAATCCCAGTTGATTTGTTTACTGTCCTATTAACTTGGAAAAATTATTTTAAATTAAAAAAGTTTTAAATTTTAAAATTATTTTTTAAAACCTAAGAATAAAAATTTTAAATTATGTAAAAAAATATAATTTAAAGTTTTAAATTAAATTTTCAAAATTTTTAATATAAATATTTTTAATTTAAGATCTTCAATTGTAATCCTTTTTTTTTCAAATTATTTTTCGTACAATACTCGGAGCAGGACACGCTTTCCGGACAATAATTATGATCCTTTTACTGTCTCATTAACTACTCCTGCAAGGTGTCTTAAAGTCGAAGACAAAGACAAAGACCAAGACCAAGACCACACTCTCGCAATCTGTCATATATCTGCAGGGTTCCACTTCATGCATTAATTCGCAGGTGTTTCATTTCTCTCAAAATCTCTTAGAACCTCTGCATTGTGACTTGTGAGAAGTAAGGGAGGCAAAAATGGCGACTCCGAAGGAACACATTGAGAAGATACGAAGGGAAAAATTTTCGATTGGAGGGCCCTTGAACCCGATAATTGAGGACCTGCACCAAGCCACCAAGAATCTCTATGCTGAACTCTATGCTAAAGATTTTCACTTTCTCATGGAGCTCATTCAGGTTCTCAACATTCTTTCTTGACATTTACGTACGTATAATAAATGCATCATGGGTGTTTGTGTATCATTGTTTGTACGGGGGTGTTTTAGTTGTGCTTTATTATCTTATCACTGTTTGGATTTTAATTATGAAGTTCAAGATATCAAAGCTGAACTAACTCGTTCTATGTTGAATCCGTACACTTGAAATGCTTTTTATTTCTAAAATCTGTAAATTACGTATCGAAACACACACACACATATATAAGTTGGTTCGTCCTCTTTTTCATATTTACTAGTCGATCATGGGTTGGTACGAAGCAGTATCTGCATTAATACTCACTGATCATGATCACGTAGGAGATTCCGTAAGGGTGTGTTTGGATGGTGATTTTTGGAAGGGAGAGGAGGGAGATAAATTGTTTGATTGAAAAAAATTAGAAGAGAGGGTAAGGGAATTTTTAATTTGTAATTTATTTTATTGTTTATTAATATTTTAATATATTAATATTTAATAAAAATTAAGATATTTTTTTTTATTAAGAATTAAAAATAAAAAAGATTAAAATTTATAATTTTTTTAAAAAATATTGATATAAATAACTTTTTTATAAAAAAATTAAAATAATATAAAGGTAAATTTATCCAAATATAATTATATTTTCTCTTCTCCTGAACTAAATAATAATCTTCCCTCATCTCCCATCCCTTCCAACAAAACAGAACTCATTAACACTCTTCCCCTCCCCTTCATTACCCTTCCGCCCTTTATCTCTATTGAACCAAACAGAATCTAAGAGTATTATGGACAAATTATGCATACATTAGCTGTCATATTCAGTGATTCAAAATAAAAATTTAGTTTGATTGCATAAATCTATTTTACTTTTAGCAAATAAATAAATTTTACTGTGAAATGTTTTTATACTTTAAAGAATAAACTACTATAGTCTAGACTCTAAAAGATATTTGTTTAACCAACATAGTCCTTAAAATATAATTACCTTTAAATCCTTTTAAACCTTATGAAAAGCACATCAATTCAATCTTTTTGTGACTTTTATTATTTTTAATGAAAAAAGAACTTATCCCTGAGAAGAGAGATTAATACAAAAGGTACAGAAAGAAAGGATAAAAGGATTCTCTGCAAGCAAAACCTAATACAAAATAAGGTCTGTTTGGTATTTGGAAATAATTTTTATAGGAATAAAACTAAAAATAAAAATAAAAATAGGCATAAACTAGAATCTTGTAATTTATAATTATATTTGACATTATTTAAAAAGAAATAAGGATCTAATTCTATTTTTATATTTAGTTAGATAAAAATAATATAAAAACCCAGATTTTATACAAATGTGAGGTGGTGTGCATTCTAATTTGAGTCATTTAGATTAAATTTGAATAATTTAGATTTTATGAATTTTGTTTATATGAAACATCATTTTTAATAGTTAATAATTGTAAAACTATTTTATTTTGTATTTTACATCATTTAAAGTAATATATATATAATTTAGATCGTTTAAACTAAATCTACACAATTCAAATGAGATGCACACCACCTATACACATGAAATCCATGTGCAAGTACGTAGAATGAAAAAAAAAAGAATAAAATAACAATAATGCCTTTAAATTAAAAAATTAAAACATTATATTTTTTTCCTAACAATAATTGAAAATAAAATAATATTTCTTAAGCAGTCTAGGAAATCCAACTCATTCTATCTGATTTTTTAGGGAATTTCAACCCATCATTTTGAATGAATAAAGCAATTTAAGGAATAGGATTGAGAAGATTAGTCTGCCAACCGGATAAAAAAAATATGAAAATCTTCCTCTTATTCCCAACGGTATAGTAGATAATTCACCGTATCCAACCAGGCCAAAACAACATAGGCTCTAACTCAAACGGGCTTGTCAATCCCTTTGAAGATCCACAAGAGACCCCCTTAAAACACACAAACACCATAAAAATTAATAATCTCCATAACTAGACACACCGCAAACCATCAAAAACTTCGCACTTGTAGAGGCTCTTTCTGCCTTGCAAGACTTGTAAACTTGATAGCTAAAAAGTCCTAAGATCAGTTAGGCAAACCTAGCTCTTTGCAAAGAAACTAAACAGTCTATTCCAAAAATGCCAATTAAGCCACTTCACAATGTGAAAAAAAAAATGATTATTTGTCTTTGAACTTCTGAAAATCGCACAAACATCAGGTGATAAGGCCTCATTGGGTCCCTGAGTGTATTAATTCTATTAAGTATTGCTGTCAAAAAAAAAAGAGCTTATACCTTCAAAGGGGCATGACTTTCTAGAAAAACTTAAGACAAAGGAGGAGAATTAGTATTTGGGCTTCTACATAAAAATTTAAAGAAAGACGAGCAAGTATAAGAACTCGAAGAATCCAAATCCCAAATCTTTCTATTAGGCAAAGAAGAAACAAAGAACAGAAAAAGCATTTCCAGCAACAAAGTCTAACATTAATACTTCTGGAAAAAGTAAAAATTCCAGGAAGAACGGTTACTTTGTCTGGTTAAAAACTTGGAAATTTAGATCGTTATGCAAAGAAGACAACCAATGGAGACATGGAAAAAAGCTCAAGAGAAAGAGTCGCCAATCCAATGATCCTTCCAAGAACGAAAACGGGTACCATCTTCAACGCGAAAAGAAAGCATTGAAGAAAAGGAAGGATAGACCTGAGAGCTTGCATGAGTATACGCCCTAATCCCAGAATTAGCATGCATCCCATCCATTCATCACCCTAAGCCTATGCCACAAAGAAATAGGCTCCAAAGGAAAATGCCAAAGCCATTTAGCCACTGGGGAGTTGCTTTTAGACAACAAATTAGCCAAATCCACCGTCGTGGGTATTATTAACCTAATATTAACCAAGTTGCCTACGTTAATTAGCCTAATTTACACTGACTTGATGACAATTTTCTTTTAAAGACTCAATTAGTTAAAAGAAAATATCTTTTAAGGACTAATATAATAATACTCTGCTAAAACTTTTATTGGTTATTGAACTTTTTGCCACTTTTACGCTATGTGCGAGTTTTAACCGGCCATACATAAAATTGCAAGCAAATGCAATATTGGTGTTCCAAATATTGTATATGAAGTTTTGAAAATGTACAACTTAGCTTTCGAAATTAATAAATGTTATTTATATATATATATATATGTATATATACAAAAATTACAAAATTAAATTAATAAAAAAATTAAGTTATAGAGCTTTATAAATCTTTGAAGGTTAACTATGAAATAAAGTAATGGTTAATTTGTTACGGTTAGAGAGAGTAAAGTAGTTAATTTACTAAAAGGATAAGCTTCTCATTCATAGTCACGTTTCACTCTCCGCTGAATGTTTTTTAATTATTAGATGACGATAAAATTTGGGTTAGAGATTTGTAAAAGAGTTTAATTTCTTTTACGTACACCAGTGTTAATTTTAATAAATCAACTCCTTTGCTCTCTTTCTTGCCATAACCAATTAACCATTACTTAGTTTTCAAAAATAATTTGCGCATAGAAACTCATCAAGCTTCATGCCAAGTAATTTCCATATGATTCACATATTGTATTACAAAAATGTCAACACAGAAAAAGAAATGTATATGAATGCCAAGAAATGTTGCCCTACAGAAGGATGGGATCATGTATAGTGGTTAATTCACTAACGTCACTGACTTTTGTTGCTATTACAGAACGCAGAAGATAACCAGTACATTGAAGGAGTGAATCCAACGCCTGAGTTCATCATAACATCTAAAGACATAACAGCCACGGGAGCTCCGGCCACATTACTCATTCTGAACAATGAAAAGGGTTTTTCTCCCAAAAACATCGATTCCATCTGCAGTGTTGGACGGTCCACCAAGAAAGGCAACAGAAGAAGTGGTTACATAGGAGAGAAAGGTGCCTTCTCTCACTCGTAGTCTCCCTAGAAGCGATTTCCTAAGAGTACCAAGTAGTTCCATATTGAAAGATGCGATTGACTGTAGGTAGAGGGAATTAGTATGTCTATCGATCAAGGTAGTTTTATGTCCCACAGAACAAAAGGATTTAACTATGCTTTAGCATATGGGATTTGATTTTCTTATATAAAATATAGCTCGCACATTTGTGCATGTTACTTTCATAAGCAGCTTTGAAGCAGTGCTGAGGCTGTCTTATGGTTAAAATGCAAGGATTGGTTTCAAGAGTGTATTTCTGATCACTGCTAGGCCTTATATTTTTAGCAACGGATATCAGATACGGTTCAATGAGGAGCCTTGTGCACATTGTGGGCTTGGATATATAGTTCCTGAATGGGTTGAGGAGCACCCAAGTCTCCATGACATAGAGCAAATATATGGTGTGGTTGATTCCCTTCCAACCACAACCATTGTCTTGCCTTTGAAGCCAGACAAAGTCAAACCCGTGCAACAGCAGCTCTCGAACATTCATCCAGAGGTTCTTTTATTCCTTTCAAAAATCAAACGGCTTTCAGTGAGGGAAGATAACGAGGATCCTAGGCTCAATACCGTAACTGCTGTAGCCATTTCAAGTGAGATTGATTTAATGAGAAGGAAAAACATGAATGCTGAGTCCTACATACTCCGTCTCTCTGCTGAAGAAAACGGTGATTCTGAACAAGAATGTATGTACCACATGTGGAAGCAAAGGTTTCCCGTCAGGCCGGAAAATCAAGTAGAAAGGAGAATGGATGTGGAGGAGTGGGTTCTCACAGTAGCCTTTCCAAATCAGGAGAGGCTTTACAGGGGAAGGAATTCACCTGGGGTCTATGCGTTTCTTCCTGCAGAGTTGGTAACAAACTTTCCTTTCATAATTCAAGCAGATTTTGTGCTGGCTTCATCAAGAGAGACAATTCTCTTGGATGATAAGTGGAACCAAGGTTTACTTGACTGTGTTCCATCTGCCTTCATGGATGCTTTCAAATCACTTGTTATAGCAACAGATGATGCTCCAGTATCCAGTTTGATTCGGTTCTTTGAGTTCCTACCAGTTAATAGCTCTTCCTACCAGGAGTTAAATGCTGTGAGGGAGAAAATCAGAGCAAAAATGGTTGAAGAGAGGATTGTTCCTATTGAGACATGCACGAAGCAGAAGCACTTTTATAAGCCTCGTGAAGTTGGCAGACTGCAGCCTGCTTTCTGGGATATTTTGGCGAAGACTCGAGAGCAAGGAGTACACTTGCATAACCTATCATTCCATGGAAATTATTATATCCTGAGTTCTTCATTTGACCAAGTTCAGTATAATCACATACTGGATTTCTTGGGTGTACAACCAGTCAACAATGAATGGTATGCGAAGTGTGTTGGGAGTTCTAATCTTGTGATGGGAGTATGAGAAGATGTTTACTTGCGGCTTTTACTGTTTATTGCTGAGAACTGGGGGTCCGGTATTTGGGGCTCCGACATGAAGAACGTACCACTAATGAAACACGTGGATTTTGATGCGAATCTATCCTGTTTCAGTCTTGATCAATGCAGAAGGAACCATGGTTCCAAGTGGATTCTCTTAGCTGATACGAATCGGTCTTGTCCTATCTCCTGGCTGATTGATTGGAACAGGGAATTCAAATGTGTAGGCAATCGTTATTTTATGCCAGAAAGCACACAGGAAGCAATACACCAATTCCCTCAAAAGCAGACTTTGTTGGATTGGCTGGAAGAAGAAGTTAATATTTTTACTTTGAGTGTATACAAATTTGCAAATGACCTTTGTAATTTTATCAACAATGACCGCAACCTTGCCCTTGCATATGCACATTTCTTAAATCACTCTTTCTCAAAGGGATATTTGTCACTGTGGGAGGTTAATGATTTGTGCAAATCTATGCCACTAGTAGACAATTATGGTTAAGTGGGCTCATGTAGACTTGGGGTTCTTGTGCCAGCTAATGGGAGCAGATGGGCAGATTTGATTGTTTCTAATCCATGGAGAGATGAAGACTATGTTGAATTGAACGAAGAATATATGCACCCACGTCAATATGCAGGCCAATTTACCGGCGAGAAAGACCTCGTAGGCTTTCTTGAAACTTATGTTGGAGCTTGTGATATACCTCATATATCTCCTCCGAATGTCGGGTTTTCGGCAGTGGATACACCTCTTACTTGGGAAAATGCTTTCTTGCTTTTGGAATGGATTCGGAGCCTCAAGTATAGGGGAATCCTACCAGAGAGGTTCCTAAAATCCATAGGGCAAGGGAGCTGGCTAAAAGTTACGGCGAATGGATATAGGCCACCTTCGCAATCATTCTTAATTGTCTCATCGTTGGGAAGCCTTTTGCGAAATGGATCTGTTCTTGTGGACATACCACAGGTTGATTGCAAGTTTTATGGGGATAAAATATTTGAGTATGAGGAAGAGTTAAAAACAATTGGCGTGAGTTTCAAAGATGCGGAGGTGTGTGAATATATAGGGAAAGAACTTATGTCTCGCGCAGCTTCTTCCACTTTAAGCAGTGGACAAGTTCTTTCGATACTTGAATTCATTCGACATCTGAGGCAAAGTCTTCATCCCTTGGACCACTTTGTGAGAAGCATCAAAAAGGAGAGTTGGCTAAAGACATCATGTGGTTACAGGTCTCCTGTTGGATCTGTTTTGTATGATTCTGAGTGGCAAACTGCATCGCAAATCAGTGATATTCCTTTCATCAACCACTCTTACTATGGTGAGAAAATTTATAATTTCAAGGAGGAACTTCAGTTGCTGGGTGTGGTGGTTGGCTTCAGTGGAAGTTACGAACTTGTCATTGACCACTTAAAATCAACCTCTTACTTGATTCATTTGACGATTGAGGCTGTTATTTTGATACTAAAATGTATACATTTCTCGGACGTCTCTGACAAGCTTGTTGATGCGCTTAAAGGATCGAATTGCTTGAAGACGAGCGAGGGTTACAAGGCTCCAGGTGACTGTTTCTTTTTTGATCCTGTGTGGGGTTGTATTCTAGAAGTATTCAGTTTCCCTGTGATTGATCATAAATTCTATGGAGAGAAGATTATGACTTACAAATATGATTTGAAGAAAATGGGAGTGGTGATTGATTTTGAGTATGCAATCAAAGCATTTGGTGCTGTTTTCGAGCAGAAGGCATCACAAACTTCGTTTACCAAACAGCATGTTGAGTCATTTCTCTCATGTTACAGACAACCGAGGGGAGCACAGTATGAATTTCCTTTAGAGTTTTCGAAGGTCTTAAGAAATGCCAAGTGGTTGTGGACTGTGCTTGGTGATTATAGGCCTCCAAAAGAATGCATTTTATTTGGTCCAGAATGGAAATCTCTCTCTCCAATTACCCTTCTCCCTTTCATCGATGATAGTGACAAGCTGCATGAGTACAAAGAAGAGCTCGAGAGCATGGGAGTTGTTACTGAAGTTAAATTTGGGCTGAAATTAATCACTGCCAGTTTAACATTCCCTTCAGATCCTTCCTCAATAACTCCTGAGAATGTGCTTTCATTGCTGGAATGCATTCGCCTAATGCAGGAGCATCATCAAACCTTTGAAGATGATTTCACAAAAAGATTATCGGGAAAATGGTTGAAGACCAATGTTGGCTATAAGCCTCCAAACAGATGTTTATTGTTTGATTCTCAGTGGAATTTGGAGCCGACGGACGGACCCTTCATTGATGAGAATTTTTATGGACCGAAAATTCCTTCTTACAGGAAAGAACTCATTGCGATAGGAGTCATTGGTGATGCCGAGAAAGGGTGCTCATTAATAGCTTGTCACTTTGACTTGCATTCTGAATTTTCTACCATAGTACGAATTTACAGGCACTTGAGTGAATATGATTGGAAACCAGAGAAAGAAGCTGCTAAAAGGATTTGGGTTCCAAATGGAGATGAGAATGGAGAGTGGGTCAATCCTGAAGAATGTGTCGTCCATGACATAGATAATCTTTTTAGTTCAAGTTTGAATGTTTTGGAAAGACACTATGAAAAGGAGTTACTTCCTTTTTTCTCCTCAGCTATGGGTGTGAGAAACAATCCTTGGGTTGATGATTATATAGAGCTTTGGAAGGAATGGGAGAGTTCAGTTGAACAACTTTCACATGATAAATGCTGCAAGTTCTGGATTGTTATTTTGCAGCATTGGAGCCAGAAGACAGAGAAAAAACTTTCTGACAGCTTGATGAAACTACCTGCTACATCAGGCTCCGATGGAATACTTTTGTCTGACAAGTGCGATGTTTTTGTTGCTGATAACCTTCATATGAAGAATCTTTTTGAGCATGAGAGAGTATTTGTCTGGTATCCTCAGCCAAGCTTGCCATCACTGGACAGGTCTCAATTATCAGACATATACAAGAAAATTGGTGTTCGCACTATATCTGAATCCGTGCAGAAGGAAGAACCATCCCTAGGATGCAGTGTCGAACTCAAGCAGGTGGAACCAAGGAGTATTTTCATTGGGAAGGGGTTGATTAAGCTGATTCTTGGTTTTCTTTCTTGTTCTAGCCTCAACATGGAAGCTAAGAAGAGGCATGAAGCTGTTCAAGGTCTTCTTGACCTTACTGTTTATGAGATGACTGAGCCAATCACTGTAAGTTATAGGTTGTCACTATCATCAGGGGACATCATTATTAAGAAAGCAAACAGGATGATACGTTGGGAAAGTTCGAACCTTTTCATCCAGCAGATGGACTTGGATAGTGGAAATGCAAGTATGATCAAATATGCTACATATTTCTCAGAAGCAGTCTCTGTGGGCGTACTGTGCGAGAACGTTGATCATGTACGTGCACTTTCTGAGCTGATCAAGTTGGGTTTTCTGCTGAAGTTCAATGAGGAAGCAATTGAATTCCTGATGGAGTCTAAGGATTTGCAGATTTTCTCGGAGGATGAGGAATTCCTCAGTTGTGCCTTCCCATCTGACTAGGTCTGCTTCACTAAACATCAAATAGTCTTTAGTTTGCTTGCTCCTTTTTATTTTGAGTCCGTAGTAGAGTCTGTGGTTATTCAATTTGATAACCTGTCCGTAGCAATCAACGCTTGCGGATCTTGTAGACCAGGGAATATTACTGCACTGTGTGTAATAATGCGTTTTATACGTTCTTGTTTTTTAAATATTGTAAGATTTAAATTTTAATATAACAGATAAAAATTATAATTATAAAGACAAAAATTTTAATTACAAAAAAATACACTTTAATAGATAAAAATTATAAAAATAAAAATAAAAATTTTAATTATAAAAAATATTTTTTTTTTGTAATTATAATTTATGTCTTTATAATTAAATTTTCATTTTCTATATTAAATTTTAAACCCTAAAAAAAAACCACAGAAAATGTGTTACTGCACGTGACTCCTGATCCTGATTCGCAATCTGATGCTCTGCCCTACAGCATCTTCCAGGGCAATAGTAGGTATTGTTGCCAAGAGATCGCTAACAGTATAAGAATAACTTGTAGTTTGGCTTTGATTTTTAATCCTTTTTGTACGCTAATTACTCATTTACATCTTAGGCTTAATCTCCTGTACAAGTTAAGCACAAATATTTATTGCATGATTTTATTCAAACAGGTTAGATCCACGTCAGTAGAGCTTATATATTATATACTCTATAATATAAAGTCAAATCGAGCATCAACATGATAATTAATATAAAGTATTAAATATATAATTTTTATCTGCATCTTTTAAATTAAATGCTCTAATAGATTGTACGTATCTTATCTAGATAATTTTAAGGATCTTGCCATAGATGGTATATATATTTTTATTATAGTTGTGTTAATTAATAAATATAATAAAAATAGTTGATTGATATTTCAAAAAGATAAAGCTATTTTTTAAAAAATTTTGTCAATTTTTTTTAATTTTTTTTTCAAAAGTTACTGTCAATCATTATTTTATTATTTTTACTTTTTATTTTATTAAAAATTTAGGGTTTATGATCTTAGAGTTCTAGTGTTTAGGTTTTTAGTATTTAAAATTTAGAGTTTAATATTTTAGGTTTAATTTGTCACTTCGTTTCATATATTTTAGTTCTACTTTGTCAACTTATATATATTCTTTTTCTCTGTTATATAAAATTAAACCCTTGTTTTTCCAAAATAGAAATCTAAGATATAAAATTCATACAGGGTTCTAACATAATTGCATCTGTAAGAGGCTAAAACCTTCTTTATCATGCCAGCAGAGTTAGATGTTATCTTTAAAAAAAGTTTCAAGATTTCGGTTTTAATTTAATCCTTTAAAATTTTTAGAGAAAATAATAATGTTAATTTCAAAGGAGATACACACATTCCCACAGTCTAATATAATTAGCAGGTGTGGCTTAATTTTATTGGTGAGACAATTTAGAGTGGACCCCATACGTTAAGACATGGATATACTAATAAAATCCTTTTAAAATATTGGTAATGTCACCTTAAAATATTAATTGTGCTAAAAAAAATTTCTTAATACATATTAGTAATATCTTTACAAAATATTGATAATCTTTTCTCAATATGTTAATAACCAGTTATTAACTTCTTAAACACCAAAAATAATTAACAACGAGTGAGTGTTAGTAATCTTCATCTCACTATCAACCCTTTAAGAAGTTAAAACGTGTTGATAACGTTTCCACAATATTTGTTGGTATTATTTTTATTTATACTCATACGGTTAACATAAATTTGCATCATTGAATCCAACATTTATGTTAATATTTTTATTTTTTTTATTTTTGGCCAGCACCATTTATGTTATCAAATGTGAATTTCAAACATTACATAAAATGTTTAGAAGATTCAAAATTCAAATTGTAATTGCATAGGCCGAGCTCTACTATATAAATTGATGATAGCCCTTAGGATATGTTTAGTATTACGGAAGCAACTTTTCAGTGCTGTTTATTAAAAAAAAAGGTTAAAAAAAATTATGTCTTTATTATTATTATTATTTGATAATATTTATTTTTTATTATTTTTTTAAAAATAAAGATATAAGTATTATTTTCTATCATATTTACTTATTTCTTTATTTTTGTTCTGCATTTTAAATATAATTTTAATTTTAATATTAAAATTGGCTGCCAAATACTTGGAAGCTTCTTCTCATTGTGAGTGAAGACTTTTTTCTATTTGCTTCCTCTTGAATGGATCAACACAACCACCTTTTTACCACCACAAGGTACGGGTCTCTTTAGTTGTTTCCACCACATAATTCTTTACATAATCCCCAAAATATCCCTCCTATACTATCTTATCACTAGAGCAGTAGCACTTGTTAATAAAAATTGAAAGTAAATTACATCAACTTTTCTATAATTGTGTTAAAATTATACAATTTTTTTTTATTTATAAAATATAAATAGAGCTTTTCTTAAATAAAATGTTATACAATATTTCAATTTAATTTTAAATTTTTATGACTAAAATATCTTTTGTTATCTTAAATACATGTTCTTTTGTTAAATTTAATAGAAATAAAATCTGTTCTTTTATTTTTATTTATGCATATTTAAAAACAAAATCTATTATTTATTTATTTATATTTAAATATAATATTTATTTATTAAGGTTAATAAAATGAATCTCAATGAAAATATTTAAAATTAAACTAAGGTGTATATTTTAAAAATAGAATAAATGTATGTATTATTTGGATAAAATTTTAGAGAGATTTATATAACTTATTCTAAAAGTGAATGATCTAATACCTATTTTAATCCAAACGAATCAATTTTTACAATGATTTTTAACAAAATTTTAATTTAATTTAATTTAATTTTTTACTTTTTAAAATTCATTTAATATAGTCTTTTGGTAAGTGAATTGTTAATTTTACTAACAAATTTAATGACATTTACTGGCCTTACGTCCTAAAAAATGTGTCATATTATTAAATCGGTTAACAAACTTGAGTGATTCACTAAAAAAACAAAATGACTATGTAGATTTTAAAATGTGAGAGATCAAAGTACAAATTTGAGATCAGTTAGAGGCCAATTTAAAAATTAGTTCATCTATAAAAGACTAAAATATATTTTAGTTTAGAGATAATATGTAATCAATCTAATCCGACTTCGGCTTAGACAACAAACTTTAGTCAAGAAAATTAGAAGGGTTTTCAGGACCATTCCATAGTTCATACGAAAAGACTTTCTCATATTACTCGTTAAAATATAAGTAATTATATTTGAATTTAACTGACTTTACTTTAATTATTTTTAAGTGAAATTAGTTAAATTCCTAAGCATATGTCAATTATTATTATTATTATTATTTGAAAATAAAAATATCTAAAAAATATTAAAAGAAAATATATTGGTAAACCTTCCTATTTCTTATTGGACAATCTATTACTCTGATCATATCTATCCGCCAAGTTTACTATTGCAATAGACAACAGTAACAAATCTTAATTGCAAGAACATAACAAATATACACCTTAGAAAAAATAGGGACAACTTAATTTTGAATATCACGAGTATAAATTATAATGTGTATAAAGCATTCCTTCTAATTAATAATAATATTGATTATTGAAATGAAAAAAATTAAAGCCATCCAATAACTAGTAATTAAAATTAATCAAATAAAATATGGACATCTTTTTAATAGATATGTTAAATTTCTAGTAAATTTTACAACAACTGTTTGGCAGCTTTTAGATAGAGATAATGAGGATCTTAGAACAAAGCACATGAACACTAAATGGTTGCTATGCATGAATTAATGCCTCTAAACTCCAGATTTTGATTATTCCCTTCTTCAATTATTTTATGAGTTATGTGATTTCCACGTCACTTAACAATTAACATACATCATATTCACAGATAAGCATTTGGTTGCATATGAGTTTAATTAATTGAATCCCCAATTAAACCTTCTTATTAGTTTAATAGTAATGACCAACCATCTCATACGGCTATAAGAATTTTCGCAACTCAAACATCATTCTTGAATGATGAAAGAACAACTTCCTTAATTTCTAAATTCAATTTTGAGGAGCTTATTAATCAAGGATATCCATGTTTATATATATATATATATATTGTAGATATAATCTAGATCCTCTACATTTAAGGAATAAATTTATAGTGTAAATTTAGAATAAAAAAAAAAGAAAGTAGGTTAAAAAAAAGAGTAAATAAGTTATATACACATCTGCTTTTTTATGTAATAGTTTCTCTTTCTATACTAAATGCAATATTGTAGAGGATCCAGAAGTAATATAAGAGAAAACCAAATTTTAGGTTGTGTTTTATGTAACATCATAATATTATAATATTACGGCCTTCCCTTTATCCTTATCTAGCTACATTTTTTTAATTTCACAAGTTTCTTTGAGAAAATTAATAAAAAATCATCCTATAAATTTTTCAAATAATATTTATATTTATAAAAATGTCATTATGTTTTCGACCATTTTATTGAACTACTCTGACTTGATTTTTTGGATATCTTAGATTTTAAATTCTCATTTTTTATTTTTTAAAATTTTATTTTAATTTTATTTATCCTCAAATCTATCATTTCAAGAGACTTACCTTTTAAACTGACTAATTTTAGTGTTTTTTACGAAATAGCATATGTTACATTTTACATAAATACTTGTCACATTTTGGGTTTGAAATTTTTTTTTTTTTAATTAAGTAGTGAAACTCAAGCTCACAACTATGTAAGAAAGTAAAGTGCATACATAGAACCGGTGAAATTAATGTAAAAAATGGTTTTCTAAAGTTTTTATATTGACTTTGTTTGAACAACTTTAAATGACATTTTTAGAGTTAACTTGTACAAAATTATCTTTCTAAAATGTCATTCAAGAGAAAACCAAATTTAAAAGTTAAAATATACTTTTAGTTCTTTAATTTTATCTCAAATTTTATTTTCATCTTTAACTTTATTTAGTTCTAATTTCATCCTTTAATATTTTCTTAAATTTCACTTCTATTTCTTATCTTCATTTAATTTCAATTTAATTTCTTAACTTTATCATAGGTTTTATTTTCATCCTTTAATTTCATTTGTTTTCAATTTAATTTCTTTATTTTTACCTTAAGTTTCATTTTTGTCCCTTAATTTTATTTTTGTCCAATTTACTCTAATTTGACTAATGATTTCATTTTGTTTTACCGATAAATCACATAGAAATGCTCTATTAAGCATTTTAATTTAATAATATGAAATGAAAAAATATTTGAGTAATTTGTGAAAATTAATAGATAAATTATAAAAAAATAAAGTTAAAAAAAATTTAAAATTTAAAATAAAGTTAAAGGACTAAATTGAAATCAAATAAAATTAAAAAAAAATTAAAATTAAAATTAAAATAAAAGTAGGGAACTAAATTAAAACTTAATGAAGTTAAAAGATGAAAATCAAATCTTCGATAAAATTTTGAGAGACCAGAAATATATTTTTGCCAAACTTAAATATATTTCTTCCAAGCTTAAATATATTACAGATTATAAAAAATATTTTTAAGCTTGTTAATAATCAGTGATTTTTTTTTTTTTTTGAAGTTGAACTAATCGATGACGTTATATGAGAGTCTTACAAGGAAACAATGAGTACGTGTTTTTTTGCGTGAAGGACAGCTACGTCAGAGATCATAAAAGAATTAGTAAGGGCTTTTATTTAACGTCTTAAATTTTTAAATTGAAATGCCCTCCTCACACAATTAATATTGAAATTAATATTTTTCACAATGTAACTGATAAAACCGAAATTTTTTATTCCAAATTATTTACATGGCCTTGAGTAATAATGTTGTCTGTAGGAACAGTCTGCGAAGCCCAAGAAGTAGATCCCATCTTAATTAGTGGGCTCTACCTAGTGATTTGGGCCAGAGTAGATTATATAAATTTTTCATAAAATTTATTAAAATTATACAAATTTTTATTATTTTTTTAATTTATACTCTAATTTAATTTTAAAATTTTGGATTATTTCACAAAAAAAATATATAAGAGAGTATTTTTAATTAAAAAATGTATTTAAATTAATGGAAATATTTTAATTAACAAATTTAAAATTTAGACAAAAGTATAATATAACTTTATATTTTAGGAAAAAATTGTGTATATTTTGAAAATAAAAAAATATCTATATAATTTTAACAAAATTAAAAAAAATTGTCCAATTTATGCTAATATTAATATCACTTTGTGATTTTTTGCAGAGTGATAGTAAAATTAAAACCAAATTAATACAAATATATGTGTGTGGGTGTCATCTCCTTAATCGAACTATCAAAACTGATACCGTTAATAAAGACCTTAAACTCTTCTCTGTGCTCTGAACTGTTTTTATTGTGTTCTGGTGACTACTTACTTACATTATAATTAATCTGAACATATGTGTTTGGTTGCCTAGAAAATGCAAAACTAAGATCATAGAAAATATTCACAACTACTTTGCAGTGGTTATTGTTTCATTTGCAGAAAGCCATAGTTGTGACTTGTGATGTTGGATAAATTTATGTTCAGCTGAACTACTCACATGGCGTAGGGTACTTGCCTTTCCCAACTATGGCCTCTATTATTGGGCCACATATTCTTCGCACAATTTAGCACTTTAATCAAGTCTTTGATAAAATCTTCATTGACGTAATATCTGGGAAATTCACCTACCTTCTATTAAGAACTTCAAATTTGTTTAAACATGTATCCTAGAGAAATTAATTATTTATTTTTACTCAATAGTTTAACTTTTTCTTAATACCAACATAATAATTTAAACTTGATTAACATCATATTTGAGCTTTACAACCAACTCATGTTGTTCTTTTGGAAGTGCTCATGTAATCATTACTTGTAACTGAATATATATATATATATATATATATAAAACTTTTTTTTACTAGTTTTTCAAAAACAAAGATGGAAGATTCGGATAACATGCGCATTGCTTTTTAATGGGCTGTCAGTGGAGCCCCTGGCCCCGATTGTTATGAAGAATTTTTTTTTTCATCGTAGATTGAGAAATTAAAAAAGATCTAATATTAGAACGAATGGGTATTATGCTTATTTAAAAAAAAATAAAAAAATAAAATTTAATATTTCAAAATATCAAAATAAAACTTCTCAACAGAATAAAATTAAAAAGATAAATATTTTATTAAATTTTTACACTTGGAATATTATGGTAATTTATTTATTTTTATTCTTATATTATTTTCATTCAACTAAATATAAAAATAAAATAGAATATTATTCTTTTAAGTGACATATTAAATATAATTATTTTATTTTATTAAAATTTATTTTTATTTCTATTTTCATAAAAATTATTTTATGACCCAAACAAAATCTTAATTACCTTAATTAGACCTAATTGTTAAACCCTTAAAGGTTGATTTGGACTGTAAATTTTCGAGTTACGCCATTCTTTGTCTTCATTACACCAAAAAGACATAACAAATCAAACAAAAACACTTCACATTTATGTTATGTTTTAGTGTGTCAAACTGGTGACCTTGGTACAGTCAACCTTCGAAGGTTACCTCAATAAGACCCACGTGATAAAAGGCCAGGATTATTGTCAAGCATCAAATGATCAATTTGCCACAATTTTTATAAATAAAGTAGGTGATAGATTTTTCACCTCGATTTTTTTTTCAAGATATTAACTGTAATATGAAAATCTATTTTCTTTTTTTCTTTGAAGACCGGTTCTCTTCTTGATGATTGTAAAAAAAATTTGTCTCTCAAAATAATTTTAAAAAAATTATTAGTTGAATCTTTTTTACTTTTTTCTCACAATAATTGGTTTAAGTGATTCGCACATCTGAACACAACGATTGAAAGACTCCTAAAATGTCAATAATTTAAACCTATTGATATATACTCATAATCTCTAATTGTTCTAATAATGTATTCTTTTGTTCTTTTCATCTTCTTATTTTGCTCTTCTCTTACGTTTAGCTAGTTATTTTGTTTTCTTTTTTATTAATTTTTTTTTATAACCAATGAGAAAACTACGCCACCAAAACACCAACACCACGCGAGAGATTGGGCAAACCCTCAGCATCCTGCTTCAACAAAGAATCTATGGTGTTCCACGAACTTTTGAAGAGCCAAAAATCCATCTGCATGCCTTCAGCCTCTTTGGCCACCGCATCTGCCGCACGATTAGCATCTCTATTACATAGGGCGATGCCAATAGACCAATCTCTTTGCATCATACCCTGAATCTTCGACAGCATCACCGAATCCGGATGATCCTAAATATTGTTCATCTTCAGCAAGTGAACAAGCTCCAAACAATCACTTTCAACCACGACGTTGCACCACCCATGATCCCAGGTGAGCTTTAACACCCATAAAATACCCCAGGCTTCAAGAGTAAGAAACGATCCGCCCCGGTGCCCTAAACATGAAACCCAGAAGAAAATCGCCGTTACGATTTCAAGCAACACCGCCACACGATCTCCTCCCAAAAAGAGCATTGACCGAATCGTCCACATTGAACTTAACTTGCCCAACCATAGGAGGATACCAATGAACCTATCTAGAGTGCCAGACTTTGTCCAAACCAAGCATCAGTCTCCCCCAGTGTAGACAGGCCCTCGTTTTACTAATGATCTCCTTCGAGGTTGGCATCATACCATTGAAAAGCCTTTCATTTCTAGCCAGCCACAAATTCCTACACACGATAGGAAACCACCTCTTCCACTCAAACTCTTCAACAGTCCCGATAACACCAATATTCCAATAAATCCAATCTCTAACTTCTATGTAAGAGAAGAATCTATGACGCCACCTAACTAGAATGATTGCTCTCCAAGTGTAGAGAGCATGAGGGCAATCCCGTAAGGCATGCAGGGAAGTTTCTGTCTGAGCTCCACAGAGCTCACAGGTAGTCGAGCTCTGCATGACACTCTTAAAACGGGTAGCATTCGTAAGTAATTTGTCGTGAGCACATAGCCAAATGAAGGTTCTATAGCGTTAAGGAATGTGGAGCTTCCAAAGATGATGCCAGAAGCTTCTCACAATACAGTTGTCATCGCCTTTGAGAGCCATGTAAGCAGACTTCAAGGTAAAAGCCCCATGCGTCGTCCATCTCCAGAGAGGCATGTCTAGGCTATCAAGACGCACAGGGGTTTGAGTAATCTGATTCACAGCATGATTCGGAATGAGGTGGGAGAAATTACCCCAATCCCAACCATCTGAATCAAGCAAACAATCTACCACTTTCCAATTGGCAAACTACTGGGGAATACCACCTTCAGCAAGAAACTCTAGCTCCTTATGGTTAGGTAGCTATTTGTCTCTCCAAAATGAAATAGACTAACCATTTCCTATCTGCCAAGAGAGACCATCTTGAACATGCTTCCAAGCAGCATTAACCCAACCTAAGCACGAGACTCATTCTACTTCTTGCTACTAATGGGAATAATGTCACTCCCACAGTTGTACTTTTCTCTCATGATTTCGACCTAGAGGGTGTCCCTCCGCTTCACCAAACCCCACCTAAGCTTTATCATGAAGGCGGAGTTGTGAGACTTGGCCTCACGAATGCCCAGACCACCAAGCTCCTTATTCTTACAGACCTTAGCCCAAGAAATATGATGGACCTTCCGTTGCGACACAGTGCTTCCCTATAAGAAGTTCTTACATTTTTTATCAATCTTCCCACAGGTCACACCAGGGAGAGGAGCCATTTGCATGGCATAAGAAGGGATAGAAGAGAGGACAGATGGGGCTAAAGTGTGTCTCACCGCAAAGGATAGCTGGTTCACCATCTAACTAGAAAGCCTCGCCTCAAGCTTATCAAGAACAAACTGATAAGTACTCTTAGTTACCCGCTGATGATGTAAGGGCATACCCAGGTACTTGCCAATATCAGCAGTAGGAGTAAACCCCAGAAAATTGCTTAGCTCTCGAGACCAATTGTGATTAATGTTATTGGAGAAAAAGATTCTTGTCTTGGCAGCATTAATTTTCTGACTGGAAGCTTCACAAAAATCATCAAGAATAGCCCTAATAAGCCCAACTTGTTCAAGGTCAGCTTCAACAAATAGGATGAGATCATCGGCAAAAAACAAGTGAGATATAGGCATACCCCCCTTACTAAGTTTGAAAGGCTTCCACGCTCCATTATCAACCTCATTGTGAATGAGATGACCGAGACATTCCATAGCCAGGACAAATAAGTACGGAGAATGTGGATCTCTCTATTGAACTCCACAAGACAGCCAAAACTCAGAAGCTCACTCACCATTCTAGAGGAGATGCATGTGGGGAGTAGAGACACTCCTTAATCACATTCAAGAGCGAATTTGGAAGCTGTATCTCCCTAAAGCAATCAAACAGAAAAGTCCATCGAATCCGATCATAAGCTTTTTCTAAATCAATCTTGATAGCCATAAAACCTATCTTTTTCTCAGTCGTTCTCATAAAATGGATAATCTCCTGAGCAAGAACAATATTATTTGCACTCTGCCTCCCTTTGACAAAACTACATTAATTAGGAACTACTAGGTGCGGCATAACTTCTCTGAGACGATTGGTAATGATTTTTGTCACTATTTTGTAAATCACGTTGCACAAGCTTATAGGTCTAAACTCAATGATCAACTGAGGCTGAGCAACCTTGGGGATGAGAACAATCTGAGTGCCATTTATATTATGAATAGAAGAAGGATGATAGAAGACTTCCTTAACCTTACCAATCACTTTGCTACTAACGGTCTCCTATTGGCTTTGGTAAAAGAGCAGGTTGAGCCCATCTGGCCCAAGAGCTTTTAACAGCCCCATATCAAATAAAGCACGCTTGACCTCACTATCATCAACCCTCTTACCCAGAAAACAAAGTTGCCTTTCGTCCAGAGGGGGATAACTATAATAGAAACGAAGGTTACTACTGCCCATCTTCCTTATAAAGATCTAAGAAATATTTGGTCCCTATCTCCATGATTTCTTTCAGGTCATAAGACCACTCTCCAGACTCCAACATGAGGGTGTCAATTCTATTACGACATCTTCTACTATTAGCCACGGAATGGAAGTACTTCGTATTACAATCACCATGGGAGTACCAAGTGTATCTAAAGTTTTGAAGCCACATAATTTCCTCTTGCTCAAGGACAACCTCCAGCTCCTTCCAAAGCTCTTCTCAAAGCTTGTCAAATTTAGCCATATTCTGGACAGTAGCCATTTTCTGTTAATCCCTTTCAGCCTGCAATGAATCTTATCCTTCCTTCTATTAATACGCCCAAAAACTTCCTTATTCCATCCCTGTAACTTTTCGCAAAAATCAATATTTAGATGGGTCCACTCCTCATTCCCATCCCAATGCTTCTTAACAAAATTAGCAAAACCATCATAGTGGACCCAAGGAGCAAAGAAGCGAAAGGGACAGTGATGAGTCTAAGCATGCATGGTGTTATCAAGTTGAAAGAGCAAAGGGTGATCAGATTTGTAACAAGGAAGATGTGTAACCGTAGCATCTGGATGCACGGCATGCTAGTGATCGTTAACAAAAATACAGTCAATTCGACTCTGGCTCCTACCATTACTCCATGTGTAACGAGGACCAGTAAAGCCAATATCTATCATGTTGGCAACTGAGACCCATCAATGAAGACCAGTCTCAACGCCCCTTCCACGGCCACTCCCTTTACACCTATCCTTGGGATACAACGTGGCATTAAAATCCCTGGCCACAACCCAATTGCCCCTCATATAAGTGCGAATCCTCTCCAAGTTACTCCACAACTCGCGACATTTAGCATGATCTAGATCACCATAAACTACTGAAAGGGACCATTCCTCATCTTTACCTTTATTCACAGTGCCATGAATGATTTAGTCAAACTTTTCTTTAATAGTAAAATCAATCTTATTTTTCCAAAACAGCCAAATTCCCCCGCTAAAGCCCTTGGACTCCACTAACTCAAGATGATGCCACTTTAGCTTACGAGCTAACCTTTTAGCTTTAGAACCCCTCTGCCGAGGTTCAATGAGAGCCAAAAAACCAACATGGTGTCTAGTGACTAGATCACAAATCAATCGACTGAAGGTGGTTCCTCCAACTCCATGAAAGTTCCAAAACATAAGGTTGTGAATCATAATAACTAGAAGAAAGGAAGACACAGCCCCACCACGACACTCTTAGGGAGTCAAGTCCATACCTAGACCAACCACATCATCTGACTGCACTAATCCCGTATCTTGAGCGAGAGGATTCAAATGGATCACCATTTGCCCACCTTCCCTCTCTCCTGGGTCATACGGGTCACTAGCATTAACCATGAGGCCCGCTTGACTAGAGACAGGCCCACTAACAAAATCCACGATCTCCATTCCATCTACTAACAGCTGGTTAGGTTTCCTCGCATCCATCTCTATCATTCCATACTCGTGAGTCATAGTATCGTTCTTCTCCTTAGCACCCACGAGGCCCAAATCCTTCTTCTCCCCTAAGTAGAATTCTAGCGGGCCCTGACTCCCTTTTTTGAGGCCCATGTTCAACTTCTTGCTATCCGTTTGATTTATACACCCAATCTTCCTACTTGCTTGATCCTCACAAGGCTTACTAGACTCCCCCTTATGCTTTAAAGTATTGCTGACATCACAGAGCGAAGGACGTGTCGTAACTGCATGATTCTCGTCAATCGTAACCTCCTCATTTATCTGATTGAGAGTCGAGAATCTTGAGCCATTATTCCCTCTAACAGAATCCTCTCGACAATCACGCCTAGTATCTTGTGACCTAACGCCCCCTATGTCTGCTGTCGCCCCTGTTATGCTCCGTTTGGCTCAACGGAGGGGAGGTTAATGGAGAGGAGGGGAGGGGATTTAATGAGTTATGTTTGGTTGGAAGGGAGGGGAGGAGAAGGAAGGGAAGATGATTGTTTGGTTCAAGAGAGAAGGGGGAGTAATTATATTTAGATAAATTTACCCTTTATATTATTTTAAATTTATTTTTTATAAAAAATTTATTTCTATCAATAATTTTTTTAAAAAATTATAAATTTCAATATTTTTTTATTTTTAATTTTTGATAAAAAATATCTTAAATTTTTATTAAATATTAATATATTAAAATATTAAAATATTAAAAGAGGCAAAAAAATAAATTAAAAATTTAAAAATACCCCATCCCTCCCCTCCAAAACCTCCCAATTTGAAGGGGAGCCAAATTTGCCTTCCCTCCCCTCCCTTCTAATTTTATCCAACCAAACACCTTATTCCTCTCCCTTCCCTTCCCCTCCCCTCCAAAAACCCCCAACCAAACATAGCCTTAGCGATCAGGTCTGCACATCCAGCCACCAAAAAGTGGAAAAGTCCCCGACGGTGATCCCTCAGACATCTCGTTCAAATTAGGTCCCCTGGCGCTAAAACTTTCATTTCCTGAGTCCACCTTTGGCGATTGAGCACCCTGGTTCAAGGATGACTGAGCAGGACAGTGATCAATATCATGCCCATACTTCCCGCAATGGAAGCAGATTAGGTGCAGCCCTTCATAAACCAACTTCTTCTCTTTGCCATTGATTTGGATCGAAGGGAGCAACGGTGCCTTCAAGTTCAGTTCCACACAGAGATGCGCGAAATGGCCCTTTGATTGATACAGTGTGTTAGTGTCAACTTTCAATACTTTTCTAATTTGGTTGCCAACGACATATAAGATTCCCTTGTCATAATAATCTAGAGGAAATTTTGGAATTCTAACCTAGGCAACAATCTTTGATATCTCTTCCTCGCCTGGATCAAAATCAGGCTTCTAAGGTTGGATAGTTAGGTAATGATCCAGCAACATCCAAGGCCCTCCAGTCAAAGCAAGGTCATAGTCTACCTTATGGCTAAAAGTAACGAAAAAGAAACCAGAGCCAATTTCAAGGGTCTCGACATTCCCATCTTTCCCCTATAACTTCTGAAGCTTAACTCCTAGAAAATTTTCTCTCACCATGTGTCCCAATAATCGGACAATAAGGGTTAACCTCCATTTCTTCGCGATCCTCTTCATGAACTTTGGCTTGATGATAATATTCAGTCCTCTGTCTGTCCTCATCACCTCAATCCATTCTTTCCACCCTTCCTCATTCCACTAGCCTTCCTCATCATCCTCGTCACTATCAGAGTCTGACGCTTTCCTGTTCATACAGGCGCTTTTGTAGGACATCTTCTGACCCGCGATCTCCTCCTCCGATCCATCTTCCTTCATCCAGTCTTCCATACAAGGAACCACAGTGCGATCATTGCTCGCTGATCCCTCCCCCATTCGCACTTTCTTCCTGCTACGCTCAAGGGCATCCGCTTCTTCTCTTGACGGCACCACCACTCTCTCACTCGACTCTCCTTCCATTATCAATAACTAATTTACTTATTAACTTTTTAGTAAGATGTTAACCTCATGTACCTTTTTTTGTTTTTGGGGTTAGGAGTTTAAATTTTATTTTAAAAAAGTAAATATTAATATATAAGAATATTTATTTATTATGTCAACTACATCATATTAAATTACTTACCACTCGTAAATATTATGACATGGCCAATATAAAGCATTTATGTTCTTTCTTTTTTCTTTATTTATCCAATCAATTCCATATATTCTACCACACTTTTTCTAACCACATGGTTGATCTTGCGTTTTCAAGGAGAGGAGAAAAAAAAAAGTAAATTAGGTAGGTCTTCTTAACTTTTATTAAAATTATATATTTTTTATTTTCAAAATATATACAGCTTTTTCTTTTAAACAAAAAATTTATTTATATTTTAATCAAATTTTAAAATTTTTTAATTAAAATATCCTCCATTTGATTTTTTTTAATTTTAAAAAATATATATTTAGATTAATAAAAAGTATTTTAATAAAAAATTAAATTCAATTAAAATATAGGACAATTTTTTTTCTTGTCGAATATCTGTGTGTATTTTAAAATAAAAAAATTTTATATAATTTTAATAAAACTAAAAAAAAGTAGGTATGCTTTTATTCAATATATATATATATATATATTGAAAAAGGTAAGAAAGGCCAAAGTTTCATTTTCAGCCACCAAAAATCTTGAATCAATTCGAAGTTTATTTGATCGGTCGTTCAGTGAGTTATGACTTGGAGGACACATTCGCATATGCTTCACCCTATTTATTTAATCCTTTTTGTCATCATTGGCATGATCACACAATGAGGTAGAATAAATTCCTTGCCAACTAACATAAATAATTTTCGGTTATTCTTGTCAAAAAACAATTAATTAATCAAGAGAATTTAATTCGATTAGTAAAAACAATAATGTCTTTAGTTGTCAACTCAATTTTGATTACTTTAAAAAGATTTTATATGCATTCTAGTAATCTTAATCTTGAACGTATTCTTGATCTTAAAAACCATCATATAATCCTTTCAAATTAAACTTAACTACATAGTTTTTTTTTTTCATATATATACAACTTTATGTGTCACATTAATTGTCTACAATAAAGGCCTAAATGTAAGATTGAGTCATAGTTAAAACACGACTTTTAAATTAAATGTGATTAAATAAAAAAAATTGTATTTTAACTAACAATTATAACTTTTAATTTAATTCTAAGTATTCAATACAACACTTTCTACTTTTTAAAAACTTAAAATTTGAAAAGTTTAAACATGGCATTCAAGTTAAGTGTAATTATATAAAAAGAGTTGTACCTTAATTAACATTATAACTTCTAAGTTAAATGCTAAATATTCAATGCAACACTTTCTACCTTTTAAAAACTCAAAAAAGACACTTAAAATTTAAAAAGCTTTTGATACATCATTATCTTAATTATAATATCTTAATCCTCATGCATGCAACATATAAAATATTTTTATTTTGTATATTGTTACACAAGACAGTAATTAGAATGTCATAAAATGACATAATTTTTTGTAGGAGGGCATATTATCAAAAAACTATAAAGATATCATATCATACTATTTTTAATTTGAAAAAGTGCATAAGGCTCACTTAATAGGTCCTATTTACTCTATTCGTATTATTTCCTGTTGTTTGGAACAACACAGCATGTTACTTTAAGGGGAGTAGATTTAAACAGTCAATATCTAAGATGGATGGTCCAAATTGTAAATATATATTTTTTAATTTTGATATTTTTTTATCTTAAAGGAAGCAAAATGTAAGATTTGCTTATTTCAAAAAAAAAAAAGAATATATTAAAATAAAAAAATGAATTATTAAAAAAATAAAAAAAGATTTAAAATCTAAATGTTTCAAATTTGCATCCCTTGAAGCAAAGAAGCAATAGAGAATTTGAATTGCATACTTACTCTCTTTTTTTTCTCTCTGTTATAATTGACAGAAAATTGAGAAAAAAGAAAATGAGAGAATCCAAATTATATCTTGCATGAAACTCACACTCTTATTTCTCTCTTCATTCAACTGCATGAACATAATTGTTGTAAAAGATCTAAATTACCACACTCTTACAATCATACCTAGTTTATGGGGAAGTGATTTTAAGTTCATTTTCTTACACTATCATGTATAAAAAAATTTTAAAAAATCATATACAAATGTTTATATCTTTATTATTAAAATTTTTAATTAAAACATGATATATATATATATATATATGTATATATATATATATATAATTTTTAATAATATTATACTAAGTATATTTTTTATAAATAATTATTTAATTAAATTATACACTTGTTATAATATTATTAAAAAATTATATATTTATTTTTTAATTAAATAACCTGCTAATAAAAATATAAACAACTATATTTAAATATATTGCATTTAAACACTGAAAATGAGTTTCATTTAGTTGACAAAGACTTTAGCACCAAAGAAACTTTAGCGCCAAAATTATTGTAATTTCATCGGCAGAGGAATGCTTCTCGCCTATATAAAGCCTTGTAAGTTTCATTTGTAAGTATCGCCTCGAAAACACTCTGAATTTCCCTCTGAGAATTCTGAGCACCCTTCTCTCTCTAAAATCCCCTTGTACTCTCCCGCTTACATCAAATAAAGAAATATTTTGCAAAATAAAGGTATGACTTGCTAAACCTCTCCTCGGAGATTAAGTGTATTATTTCAATCGTATCCTTCATATATGTTGAATTGATCCGTGAATGGGATAATACTGGAATGAGGATTAGAGATCCTTTGAACAGTAAATTAGAAATGGGAATAGTACACCTCTGGTAGAAAACGATGGAAGGTTGTGCTAGACTAAGCTGAAGGGGGAAGGTCTTGGCTTTAATGAACTGTGACTCATCGCTGAGAGTAGCCATAGAAAAGAGTCTTTTACTATTCAAAGGATCTCTAATCCTCATTCCAGTATTATCCCATTCACGGATCAATTCAACATATATGGAGGATAAGATTGAAATACTACACTTAATCTCCGAGGAGAGGTTTAGCAAGTCATACCTTTATTCTGCAAAATATTTCTTTATTTGATGTAAGCAGGAGAGTACAAGGGGATTTTAGAGAGAGAAGGGTGCTCAGAATTTTCAGAGAGAAATTCAGAGTGGTTTCGAGGTGATGCTTATAAATGAAACTTATAAGGCTTTATATAGGCGAGAGGTATTCCTCTGCTGATGAAATTACAATAATTTTGGCTCTAAAGTTTCTTTGGTGCTAAAGTCTTTGTCGGCTGCTTTGTGACATGTCGAGTCAAGTCTTCTTTTTCTTTTGTCATTCTAGTGTCTCTTCTTCTTTTAGTCTTTTCTTCTTTTGTCTTTTTCTTCAGGGAATCTTTCTTTTTCTTTTTCCTTTTTGTCATTTCAATATTTTTTGTCACTTCTTTGTCTTTAGTCAAATCATCTTTCTAGGATGTTGATGCAGGTTGGTGGATTATTTTGATCTTCTACTGATCTTTCTTTGTCTTTACAATAAATGCATATGTGAGAGGGATAATCTGATAACTGTTGACATATTCGTTTTTTGGTGTCTTCAGTATATTATATTTTATTGGTTTTAATTTTATCATAAAATTGAGCGAATAATCGGGCATTTTTACTTAATCTTCCTACTGAGTAGATACAGGCATTTGGGCCGGTGAAGTAAGTCCATTGGACCTCATCACTGGATAAAGTTCTATTCATTTCTTAGAAAATAGTATCATATTCTTGGGCTCTAATTTTTGAGATAAGAAGGCGGAATTCTTCTTGGTCAATAGAGGATTTTTCAGATTCATCAGAGGTGAAAGGTTGCCTTGTTGTTCTGAATTTAATAAGATTAATAGGAGGATAAAATTTCTCGGCAGTTATTTCTGCTATAGTTGAATAACATCGCATATATATGGTATATTAAGTAATAATGGCATGATAATGTTTAGCGGCTTCTTGGACAGCTTTTGGTAGTAGGCTTAATTCAGAAAGTTCTTTAGAAGGATATATACAGTGAACTAATCCATAGCTGAATAAAGTATGAACTAATTGAGGATTTGTGCCAAGGTTAATGACAGCTTTGTTAATGGAATAATGAGAAATATATTTGATGGTTGGTGAAGCTATTTGACAGTGGTTTAATTTTTCAATAAGTAGCTGAAAATATTCAAACTGTTGGTGAAGTTTTTGTTGAGCAGTAGTCTGAAAGTTTCAGGTAGACGATGAGGCTATTTGAGTATTAGATTGGGCTTTTTCTTGGGCTTATTTGACTTCTTGTTCTAGGATGGCTGTGAAGGAAGGAGTAGAGGGAATATGAGTTGATGAACTTTGTGGTGTCTGAGGTGGTGATGGAGTTGGAGATATACTCATTACTTATTTTTCTATTTGTATTATTCGTTTTTCTAATTCATTGACATAGGAATTGAGGTTTCCTAATAATTAATGGAATTACTGATATTATTCACTTGATTTGTTGTCTGAGATGACATAATACTGAGATTGAGTTCGAGAGTATTTACTCGTGCAATGATATGAGGATGACTCATATCTTCTTCTTGTTGGGGATTACTGGTAGCTTTACTTATTTGAGATGATTGCTCTATCTCTACTAAGAAAATCAGCAATTAAATTACTTTTTCCTTGCACATATTCAATATGATAATCATAATAAGATAAATCAGCTTGCCATTTATATAACATTTTATTAGCTAATCGAATTGTTCGAAATCCTCTTGATAACCAAAATTTTACTTGAATATTATCGGTGCGAATAATAAATTGAATGTTAACAATGAATAATTCGAATTTTTCTATAACTTTTACAATTGCTAAAAATTCTTTCCAAGTTGAATGATAATTAGTTTGACTTTCATTAAATTTTCCACTAGCATATCTGGTAATTATTTCTTTTCCTTCATGATTTACATGGTAAAGGGCAGCGCCCCAATAATTATCTGAAGCATCTGTATAAATAATCCATTTTAGATTTTCTTGAGTTGGGATCATTAATTTGGATAAATTACTACATAAATCCTTAATTTTTTGAATAATTTGTTCAATTTGTTCATTCCATTGCCAAATAGATTTTTCTTCAGCTAATTTAGTAATTTGAGCAGTATATTTGGATAGATTGGGAATAAAATTTCTAGCTTGATTTACTAGTCCTAAAAACAATTGTAATTCTTTCTTTGTTGTAATTTTCTTAAAATCTTTGATTTTTTGACTAATATGTTCTTATAATTCTATTCCATTTGAGGTAATATAATGGCCTAAGAAAGCTATTCTTTCTTTTCTAAGTTCGGCTTTTTTGGGTGAAATATCAATTCCTTTTTCTTCAACTAAGATCATAAATTGATATAAATATTTTTCATGTTGTTCTTTATTTTCTGAGAATATTAATATGTCATCTATGTATATTACAACAAAGTTTCTAATTGGTAACAATAATTTTGTAATATATTCTTGAAATATACTCGGACTATTATGGAATCCCATTGGCAATACATTCCATTCATATAATCCTTCAGAAGTCAAAAAGGCAGTATATTTTTTACTTGATTTTTCTAACTTAATCTGAAAAAATTCTGATTTACAATCAAATTTACTAAAGATTTATTTTTCTTTTATTAAATTAAATAAGAGTTCAATATTTGGAATTGGGTATCTATTTCTGATTGCTAAATCATTTAATTTTTTATAATTAATAACCATTCGGGATTTATTTCTGCGTATTTCAGCATGACTCATATTTGATCTACTTTCTCTAATTAAATCATATTTTTTCATTTCATTTATATGTATAATAAATTCTTGTTTATCATATTGTGTCCATGGATAGGGTTTATTATATATTTCTTTCCTATTATTGAGTAATTCTATTTTAGCATAAGGTTTTGATTTTTCCCAATGAATTAAAGGGTTTTCATTGTAATTATCAATTAATCTTTGTTTAATTATTTTTTTTCCTTCTATATAGCTTAAAGATTTTTTAACTTCAATTTTTATGGGTTTATTATTAGGGATAAATTGAATTTTATTATCAGATTTCTTTCTTCTAAAAATTGTATCTGTTCTATTATAAGGGTTATTGATCCTAATTGCCCATGCTTGGTGTTTACACGGTGTGGTTAATATTAAAGTTTTCTCAGTAAAATGTAAGGGCATATATTATTCTAAAAAGTCCATTCCTAGGATTATGTCTGGAGTTGTTTCGTTATATTGGTATAATATTGATATTTTTAATTCATATTCTCCTATTTGTATTGGTACTTGTTTTACTGATAATTCAATAAAATGAATTTCTTTTCCGGCACTACTCATCCTTATGGGTTTATCTTTTTTCCATAATTCGGAGGGTAAGATATTATATTTAGCGGTAGTAATATTTGTTCCTGTATCAATTATAGCATAGTATTTGCGTGATTGATACTTTACATAATTAAATCTTACTAAAATGTAGTAAAATTTCATTAAACTAAATCAATTTAATTTTTTCAAGAATAATTACTTGATTATCTATATTAATTAAAATTCTATTATCTTGAAATCTATATGGTTTTACATATTCTAGGAAATATTTTCCTAATATAATTTTATGGGTTTGATATTTTATTTCTGATTCAATGTAGAATTTTACTTTGATGATATCACGCTTATTAAATCTTAACATAGTGTGTACAATAGTTTCTTCTTCATTTATTTCGATGTTATTATCTGTATAGTCAATATGTATAGTGCTTTTTGTTATTTTCGGCTTAATTAAAGCTATTATTTCTATCCATTTTCTTTCTTGGGTAATTTCTAACAATATTAAATTTTTTAAATTCTGGGTTAGATTTATTTCAAGTATATTTGGTGGAATTTCTGCTAAGTTGGATCTTATCGGTATTTTAGCTAATTGATATGATTCATAATTACTTTGACTTCTAGATCTAAGTAAAGGTCTTTCTATAGGTCTTGATTCTTGTATACTTCTTCGAGAGTTGATATTAATTCTGATACTTCGGTTACTTAATCGATTATTAAAGGATATTCTAGGGGTGTTTTCTTCTCCTAATTCTCTTGTATTGTCTAATTCTAATTGTAATTGTCGGGGTATAGTTATTCTATTTCGATCTAAAGGTAATTCTTCTAAGACTGGCATAAAGTGTTTATCAATAGTAATATTTCTTATATTTCTTTTATAAATTTTATGTTCGTTGAAAAATACTAGTCCTACCATTCCAGTTATACTAATAATTCAACTTTCTGGTGGCATTTTTATTCCTTGTAATTTGTGATAGATTACTAAAGTTCTATTCGTATTCGTTTCATCTCTAGATATGGCAAAATTTGTGTTAACAGTTAATTTTAATTTTTGATAAATTAAATTTTCATTTAAAGCTTCTAATATAATGTTTGGAACATTATCTATAATTCGATCATCAGTGATTAATAATTCTATTGGTGTATCTATTCCACCTTTAAAATATGCTTTAATTAATAATTGGATTCTTGGGATATAGATTTCTGTTATTTCATCTTTAATACCTAATTTTTGAATTTCATTTTCAATTAATTGTTTATCAATAATAGGGATTCTTAGAATTCCTTCTGTTAAGGTTGATTATATGGGAAATTTTTTTTCTATTACTACACAAGCAGATTTTTTTTTCTTAGATTTAATAAATTTGCTAAGTTGTTTAATAATACTATTATGAGTTAGATCTTGGAGTGTTAAATCTAATTCTTTATCTCGAATTTTATTATATTGTTGCTGATTAAACATCGTTCTTTTTTCTACTATTCCTTGACTAGGATTTCTAATTTCTTGGAATTCTTCAAAGTCGGTTTGGGTATTATTACTAATATTACTACTTTCTCCTTGCATCATATTTATTTCATCTTCTTTAGAAATGTAATTAAATTCTTTATCGGATTCACTAGATACTTCTATACTAGCTTTATCTAGGTTTAGATTATTAAAGTTGTAATTATAATTATTTTGAAAGTTCATTCTTCTTTCTTCTTCGTTTTCTAATTCATCTAATATGTGTATAATATTAAACTGTTTGGGTTCTATTTTAGGTGTTTCTATTTTTGAAATAAAAGATAATAATTCTTGTATATCATAGTCTAAATAATTTATTCTTGTTATTCTTTGTAAATGTTAAAAGTAATTAAAAGAAAGCAATGATTAGGAAGCAAGTTCGAAACACAGAAAGCAGGAAACAGATAACAACAGAACGCAAAGTATGAAGGCAGATGGCAGAAAATAGAATAATATGACTTGAAATAAATTCAGAGATTAAGCTTCATATTTCTCACTTATCTTCCATCCATGATGCTCTGATACCATAATTAGAACAACCTGAAATGAGTGAGATCAGCTACTCATTCAAGGAGTAAAATAGAATTAGGAATAGAGGTGACCGAAACTAAATCGGGTCATGGAAGGAATTCTGTTCTCTTTCATGCAGAGGTCTTTTCTATAGCTACTCTCAGCGATGAGTCACAACTCATTAAAGCCAAGAACTTCCCCTCTCAACTTAATCCAACACAACTTTCTATTATTTTCTACTGGAGATGTACTATTTTCATTTTTAATTTACTATTCAAATAATCTCTAATCCTCATTCTAGTATTATCCTATTCATGGATCAATTTAACATATATAAAAAATAATATTAAAATACTATACTTTTGAAGAGAAGTTTAGTAAACCATATCTTTATTCTGAAAAATGTTTCTTTATTTGATGTTTGTGGCTAATTGAGAAATGGGACCCAGAAAACTGTAATTGCTTGGCAATTCAACGAGGCAAGAGGCGTGAACACATTGGGCGAAGCCAAATAAGCATCCCACCTTCTAGTCCTTTTCTTTCTCCAACCGCCAACGCTTCTCGCTTCCCCATCTCCATCAATCTCCTTTTACTACTCGATCATGTGCGGACTCCAACAAGTTCACCGAAAATTCCTTCAACTCACAACTCGACACGTGGGTGTATATCGCACGTGCTAGTTTCAAATTGGTATAAGCTTTTGAGATATCGTGAGAGTTCTCGCAGGCGATAGAACCTTTCCTCAAAAAAGAGACATGGTTGCATACAAGGGCCGCATAAGAAATTGGAGATAGCAGGAGAGAGAAGAGAGGAGGTGTCTTTCTCTCTCTTCCTGCTTTACTTTGCTTCACCATATCACAGAAGAGAGAGAAAGAAGCCATCGTCAATCTCTCTGCCTAGCGGCAGTTATTGTTCCCGAGATAGGAGCTTAATTATTGAAGCTTGGTTGGTTTTGCTGGGAGCTCGTTCGAATTGAAGTTCTTCGGTTTTTTTTAATCGCTGCTTTGATTTTGTTTTTTCGAAGATGCTGGTGGCTAACAGTTTTGATCTATGGCAAAAGGACGCTTTCTTTTCTGCAGCTGAGGAGGTGCAGGAATCAGCTGATACGTACGCTTCCTTTTTTAATTTACAGATCACCGACGCACCGTTTTTAGTAGGATTATTAATTTTCCTTATTTTTGTTGCCTGTACTTAGTTATAAGTTTCGTAAAATTGCGTCTCAAACTCTGCTTCTCAGGGTCTTAGGTGATGTGGGTATAAATTATTGTGGGTTCTGCGACCCTTAAATTTGGCTTGAATTCCGATTTAGTAACTCTTTTATTTTTAATTAGAAAAAATTTTGGTGTATCTTTCACATTTTATGTTGAACGAAGGGTTAGAAACAAGGGACAGGAACAAGAACTAAGGAAATCTAACTGTTCCCCTGTTTAAGAATCTAGAGCTAGAACCAAGCTTACACTTCTTATGATCCTGTATGTAATAGGCAGTTCAGAGTTGATTCGCATCTAATAATTTGGGATGAGATGAAAGAATTTATTCGCTTTGTTTTGGGGTAATGCCGAGCTATTTATACCCAGCATGTTATACTTCCTAATTTAGGAGTTACTTCCTTCACTTTGTTTTGGAGGGAATCGTCATTCCAGAGTTTATTAAAATGCCTATTCATATTATATATTTAATTTCTGTCCTACAGAAGTTTCATTTCCTTTTATCTTGATTTCTCGTTTTCCAGAATGGAATCTGCGTACAGGGCATGGATAAGGGAGAGGAGAGAAAGGTCAACTCCCGAGGTATTAGATGAACTATGCAGGGAGCTGCAAACTGCTTTAGGTACTGCAAAATGGCAGGTAAGTTAATATTACCCTTATTCTTATTTTGAGTTCCTCTTCCTCTTTACCTATCATATACATCTGGCGCTCAAAGTTACAATAATGTTTCTTCTTATAGACTGCCTGACAAGTCAGCACTCTTCCTTTTCCTCTCCTATAATCCCTTAATGTTGATAGTTCCTTTGCAAATTTTCATATTCGTTAATTTTCTGTTTTGACCATGCTGAAATAGTTGGAAGAGTTTGAGAAAGCTGTCGGGGTAAGCTATAGACATCTTGGCGATGACAGTACAAACACTAGGCATAAGCAATTTATTTCTGCCATCGAAAGCCAAATTTCCCATGTTGAAGCAGCATTGAGGGAATCTTATATTGAAGAAGGTCGGCAACCTCTTCGATGGGTTAATCTGGATGATGAAGAGCGAGATGATCTAGCTGCATTTCTGTCTGGAACTTCTCAGACTATAAGAAGTGCTAAGGATGAATGCATAGAGCTTACTCATTTCTTGAAACTTCAAGAGAATCAGGTCAACAAGAAAGATAACAAATCTAATATTAATGATGACTGCAATGGGATTATCTCTGCTGATCAAACAGATTCTAAGGATATCATTGCCATTAACAAGGAAGAAGATTATATAATAGAAATAAAAGCAGATGCAGTTTCTGGAACTACTGATGATGTAGTTTCTCAAGCAGACAGAACACCTTGCACAAGGAAAACATGGAGTTCACCAAATTATGGGGCTTTAAAAATTGTAATTGCTGATGAAGATGAAAATAAATTCACGCAGACTGTTGAAGCCACTCCTAAAGAAAAAGGATCCAAACGCATATTTTGGAAACAAAAATATGAAGAATATCCTCATGCCATTCGAGCAGCTCATTTGTTGAATCAGGTTAGATGAATAACTTTTTAAAGAGATGCATGCAAAATAAAACTGCAGACTTGCTCAATATCTATTCTGCTGTGCTTTCAGTCATCATTTAAGAAAATGTATCCCTATGGTTAAGATTTTGTCAAGGTGCATTCCAATAAGAAGTTAATGAATTCTTAATACTATACAGGTCTTCGGTCGGACTGGTTCGTTCCTGAGACAATTTCAAAGTCCTCTACACTTGCGATATAGTTGTTCAGTTCAAGTTAAACTTGCTCTGATGCTGACCGTTTTTCTCATTGGTAAGCTTTGAATTTCTAGCTCTAATCACTAAGGACTCTTTTGATAGCAAAATGTGTTTAATTTATGCTTATCTCATTCATTTTCTGATGTTCTTGTAGCCAGTATAAAATTAAAAAGGGAAGCCTAAAGTTTACCATTAGATAAAATGTTCTTATCATGAATATCATCCTTACAAAATTTGATATTAACCCAAAGTTGTTTGAGGCCCCATCAATATATCCAAAAAAAATGTACAGTATACTTTTAATATAAGAAATTATTAACTATTTGATTGTATACTTATAGTTATTCAATTTTAATAAATTTTGACATGGATCAATATAGTTATTATTTCTAATCTAATGGATGGATTAATGAAAATCAATTCTTACAACAAAATATTGAGGAGGTGTAAGGGTGGCAAATTTTACACAGGTATCCAATTGATCCCTCCTATATATATAAAATGATTTCGGGTATTTCACTCTTGCTTTGCTTTTATTTTACTTCATTTGATACATTTTTGGAAGCAATTTGTTAGAACTTTATTGAAGTAACTCATTCAAATATCTTCATAGACATTCTTCAGGCTTTTATGTTTGGATTGATGGAGTGGAGTGGTAATGGGGAATGATAACTCTTCAGGGTTTAAGAGTGAAGTGGGATGGTGGGGTTCCAAACCTGTCGAAACCATTGAGTTCGTTAAACCCCAAAATAAGAGGGATGGAATCGAGTAAAATTTAGTTCACTGAAAAAAAAAAAAACACAATGGCTCTTCTACCCACTGTCTTTGTTGAAAAACATAAAACACAAGGACTATATTGAAAATTTCCTCAGTACTTTATCCCTTCTCACTCTTATTTCTCTTTAAACAACCTAACAATAGAAAGGTTTACTCCCCCTTGCGAATATGTTCCTTCTACAATCAACCCATTCCTCCCGGAACTTCCAAACATACCCTGTCTGGCTGTTTGATTTGCATATTAACCGAGGATAAATTCAACAAGCTGAACTTTTGTAATTCTATCTTGTTCAATTTTGCCAATTATCTTTCAATAAGTTTACTTATTCTAATCTCGTCTTATTTGTGTTATAGTTTACCATGCACACAGTATTGTTTTATTATAAATTTTAAATTAAAAGTTCTAAGCTATACCTGTCTCTAAGATTTCTTAGTTTCTGAGTCAAGCCCTTGCCTTATTTGTTCACGCTTTGCAGTTCCCCTGGTACTTTATTCAACTTGAGTTTAAATGCTGCTTCACTCAACCAGATCGGGAGGTATTTCAACAGCCTTGGAAGATTTTAATTTTGTTTACATGAATAAAAGAGTAATACCTAAATCTGGCAAAAGCATGTTTGTGATTTAAGTTACAGATAAACTTGTTGGATAAGATGACATTCCCCTTTTGCTATTAGGTGGCTGATTGTGATTTATTTGTTAAGCAAGATCTTTTTCTTTAGTTAGAAGTCACCGATGGATTTTTCCACAAGCACGAGCAGCTTCCATTGTTCCTTCATCAGCCCAATCATAACGTACTTCATTTTAAAGCGATTTTTTTAGGCTTGAAGATATGGACATCAGAAATAATTAATTACTGCCATCATCTGCGTTTGAGATCATTTAAATTGATGCTTCTAATCTCTGAATCAAGATAGCCACAGAAATGATTTTTCAAGGGCTTACCTTGTTTATTAGAAGCACTTATATTAATCTTTGGCTTTTGCAGTGCTTATCTTGGCCTTGTGAATGATAGAATCGAGGTCATTGGCCGCATGTTAATCTGCATGTATTGGCGCTATCCTTTCAAGTGGAAAAAGTAGGGAAGAGCAGGTGAAGACGATAGGTTCTTGAGATTAAAGAAATTATTTTAGCAATAGCATTGAACCAGGCAACAAAAATGGGTTTCATTTTTGTTTCCTGGGGCCACTAAATGTAAATGCTTTCATTTAATATTTAATGCAAGTTTTACTATATTAGGCAGTGAGATACTCCTGCTTGGATGTAAGGCCCCCCTCCCAAAGAAAAAAAATTAATGTGACTTTAAGTTTAATATAAGGCAAGTTTGAAGTGAATACTTCTGAATTTTCATTTGTGGTATGTATATAATTTTGGAGATAGGATGGGAGGGAGGAGGTATAGAGGAAAAATAAATTCCATCGAGATATAAATTGAGAATGACTCTCATAAAAGAGAGAGACATATTACTCATTCATGTAGCTGCCAAAATGTTTTTTCTAAATGCATTTTTTTCTTATAAGAATGTGGAGGGACCTTTTTGGCATTTTAAAAAAATTACTTATTTTTAATTAAATAAAGGAATGTGGAGGGGCAGAACTGTTTTAACTTTTCCTCAATTGTCTCTTTCAACTTCGGTAATGCTAGAGTTAACATTTAACATTTTTTATTTGATGTATTCAAATATTACTCTCTCAATGTTGTTATAAATATTTTTATATGCATATATACATACAATTTTTTTTTTCTTTTACTCAATATAATTCCTATAACAGCATTTGTGAATAAGTATATAGAAAAATACATAATTTTTTTTATGTTCAACATATAAATGCTTAATAAATTTCATTTATAAATATTTGTTTACAGTTTTATTGTTTTGAATGTTCAATTATTTAATAAATTTTGTTACACATTTTCATTTAAATTTATTTGGCTTAAAATTTTATTATTTTCAAGGTATAAATATACAGTAAATTATTCATAAAAGGTTAAGCTAATAAGATATTTTCATGTATTAATAAATTAAAATATTACAAACAACTAAGTAAATTAGTTAGAATAATATTACAAATAACTGAGTAAATATTTGTCTCTCCCCTTTTTAGTCTAACGCATTGCAACGCGGAGAGCCTACTCCGCGTTTCTTAAAAAGAATATAAAATAAAAAATACATTTGAAAAAAATATGTTTTGGCCAATGTTTGAGTTATATGTTTGTATCATGTATTTATGAGAGTCAAAAAGCCAAAAAATACCAGCGAAAAAGTTTGAGAAGAATATGGACATTGAAGAATGTCTATATCATGACATCATGGTCCAAAATGGAAAGCTCAGGAAGTAATTCTTAGTGTATAATGGCACTGAGGATTAAACCCTACAAAATTATGCATACTTCTTACTGCTAGGAGAAGCTAAAGAGTTTACATCAACTAAACAAAATATATACATATGTTTCTATAAATTAGAACAAAACACGAACACCAGACACAAAAATGGACAATCACACAACAAGCAAACTATATAATGCTTCACCATAATTTGAAATGAGATGTCACCTATTCCACTCTATTTTTGAAGTATTAGTACCTTCATAAGTTATGTCTCTACGCCAAAAATCCCTTCTCTTTTTATGACGAATTCGCAGGAGGATTCAGGCAAATGAGGAGCAAACACAACACTGAGTCTCCTCCTCGTTTTCCTCTGTTGATAGACCCCACCTTCCTCATCAACCAAGCCGTTTCCTCCTCCGCCTCCTCCTACTACCTCCTCATTCCTCGACAAGAACAGCCTCGAGTTCACGCAGTTAGCCCATGCAATACCTAACGCAGCACAAACCCGTCTTCCCGATGAACACAAACTATTCAAATTCCCAACCCTAATCCCATTCACACCCTCGGAGGCACCGCCGATCAAATCAACCACCTGGTTCGTCACCACCACTGCCAATCCAAATTTCTTCGCCAATAATTTCAAATTCCCGGAAATCTTGAAAAATAGCGACGATCTGCGCTTGAGATCGAAAGGGGTGTTCTCGAATTCAGATCGAAACAGAGCAGCAATGGAATCGATCACAATGAGCCTAACTGGAAACTGCGATTTTGTGTTCACCTGGAGGAACAACTCTATCTTGGGCATCATATCGAGCATCTCATCCGCAGAATAAACGCCCTGGACGAACACATTATCGCAAGGATCGTAGTTGTGGGAAGATGCGAAAATATCTGAGTGGGAAGATCGGAAAGCGGACGAGAGTTGTTGGAGGCGGCGAAAGGGGAAAGGGAATTCCGTGTGGATGTATAAGGATGAAGCAGATAAGCCGCCATGTGAGGGTGGTAATTGGGCAGAGAGGACGAGTTGGAGGCAAAATTGGGTCTTCCCGCAACCGCTTTCGGCCACTATCTCCGTCAAGGAGTTGCAGGGAATGCCGCCGGCAAGGCAGCGATCCAGTACCGGACAGCCTAGGGTGCACTTTTGGGTTCTAAGCTGCAAGAGACTTTCTGGAGTCATCTCTCTCTCGGTCTCTGTGGCGCTTTTGAACGGGAGATGGGATGACTGATGAGCAAACACGAAGAGGAATTAGGGAGGGAAAACCGAAATCACATCAGGTTCAAAACTTCTTACGACGTCGTTTTTATTGAAAGCGGGGCTACTACTTTTCCTCAAGATATACTAATAAACTCTTTTTTTCAATTAGATAATAATTTAATTTTAAATTTGGTTGATGAATAAGTAGCTTATGTCTTAAGTTATGGATTGTGAAAAATAATTGTCAAGGAAAAACATTTAAAATAGTATTTACTAAAAATGCTATAGAATTCTAGAGGTTATTTATAATTGCATTTTATTTTATTTTATTTTTTTGGTTAAAACAACGGGCTGAGAAAAAATAATTCTAAAGAAATCAACACTCAAAGCCAAGCTGAGGATGGTCGAAATACAGTCTCAAAAATAAATTTCTAAAGGAAGAGTGAGATTATGATTTGTTAGAATATCAACACACGAGTGACCTTTAGCTCCCAGTTTTTACTACGCACATCTCTCATTAATAATTGCATTTTATTAATAACCATGCCTAATGAATAAGTAGAAGGATGTTTAAGTGTTCGACTAAGTGTTGGATTAAGTTTAAGGATAGTTCACTATATATATATTTTGGTCATATTCTTTAATAAAAATATAATAAGCGTATGATTTAATTACAAAATTATATAATTATTAGTAAAAATTATATATAACAAATTGAAAAACATCATGTTTGATTTCAAATTGAGAATTAACCATGTCCTCGAAGAAGGAAACCAAAGTGCTGACTCTCCTGCTTGCTTTGTTTTGCCGTAATACCACGAAAAAATTGGAATGAAAAAGGACAAAAGTTTATATTTTTATGCTTATTTTATAATTATTTTCAAGAATATGGAAATAAATTATTTTAAAAGAATCAAATGTAATTTTCCCTTACCAAAAAAAATTCAACATTCATAATTGCATGTAATTTTTTGATGGGCATTATAATTTCATGTAATCTAAGTAGGAGTTTCCTCCAAAAAAAAAATTCTAATAACAGTTTTTTCTTTTAACTAGATCTAGATATATTTGTTTATGTTTTATATTTTTTAACAAAAATATGACATGTATAAAAAAAATATTCTAAAAGTGTTAATCATATAATGTTGAGTTATAAAAATTATACACATTTTATATTTTTTATTAAAAAATCTGATATAAAAAATATAAAAGTTATAGTTGACAAAACTTTATGCATGCTTTTGCTTTGTTTTGGGGTCAAGTTATGGATGGTAAAATGATCTTATCTTAGTCAGATTGGTAAGAGCCCATATCTTTAAGCAACCTCAAAACAAGGAAAAAAAAAATTACACTCATTATCTTTTAAGAGATGTTGAAATTATACAATCATATATTCTATTTTTAAAACATAAACTTTAGTTTAATGAGTCAACATAACACTATTAAGAATATTTTTTAAGAGCCTGTTTGGTATATAAAATTCTTTTTGATTGAAATACAAATAGAATATTAAATAAAATACAATTGATTTAATTATATTTTGTGTGATAAGAAAAGAAAAAAATATTTTTTTATATCTCTATTTGATAAATGAAAATAGTAATAAAATGAAAAATAAATAATAACAAATAACTTCAACGTCTTTAAGTTATAAAAAATAATATAAAAAAAAGAAAATGACAAAATTACTCTTTATTTATTTTATTTTTTACTAGATAAAGAAAGTAAATAAATTATTTTAAAATTTAAATTATAAAATTTAATCATTTCTTTTCCTATGTGTGTAAGAAAATTAGGGCATTTGTAACATCCTACCACTCCAAGCCCAATTCCTTCCGTCGCCTCAATTTGTTTTTATAATTTCTCAGAGACCAACACGTTTGCTTCAACCAAAAGGAATTCCACTTTTTCTTAGGCAAGGGTTAACTTCCTCTTCCCTCTGTTTCACTTCCCCTTTTGCTCCTTATATATAGGATTGTGCGTACATATATAATATTTGTTAGAATGAACAATGAAATATAAGTTTTTGCGATAAGGTATAGGTTATGTTGAGTGGCAATGCCTTGTATTTACAAATGAATACGTATGGGGTGGCTTCCAATTCAATCTTTTCAAAGCGTGGCCTTTGGTTTCAAGAAAAATGACGAAAGTGGGAGTATCTATAAGTTATTAAACAGTATGACCTTCAATTTTTATAAAAAAGAAAAAAAATTCATTTAATATATATTTAAATTAATGAAAAATGTTTTGATTGAAAAAAATGACATTAGGTTAACAAACGTAAAAGAAACTCTGACAAAGTTTTTGACCCAAAAAAATTTATAATTTAATTAAAATGTAATGTATTATTTAATTTTAATATATATATATATATATATATTAAAAATAAAGAAGGAGGAATTGAATTTTGGGAGGAGGTATTATCTTACTCAAAAAAAGAAAAAGAAAATTGAGTTCTCTACCGGGTCTAACCCAGTCCTCGACTAGGCTCTGTTCCGTCTCTTCCATGTGCGACAATTTTTTGTGTACAGAATTCGGATCGAATCAACTCCTTCACCTTAATCTTCGATTCTTTAAATCTCTTCGAATTTCTGTAATCTCAATGCAGATCATTTTCGAACCCTAGATGCGCAAAAACCACATTTGTTCATTCACAATCATATACAGATCCATCGCAAGCTAGATCCGTCGCCTTAAAAGATCGGAGTCTTCTCACCGGCCATGTCTTGCTTAGCTCTTTCTTTGCAACCCGCCAACGGATCCGACATCCTGCTCCAGACCCGCGAGTGGTTCCCACCCGCAAGCGCCCTCGGTGCCCTCTCTGCCTTCCGTCAAACCCGTCGTGCCTTGGCTGCCAACAAGAATGCCCAATCCTCTGGCGACGACGCCTACGCCGCCGAATCCATCGGCGACGATCCGCTCGCCGCCTCCAGTGGCCAAGTTATTGTTGGCGTGGAGAGCCGCTACCGTGTAGTCTATCGGTTAGTTAATGGTATTTATGTGCTTGGCATCACTGTCGCCGATCACGACAATTCCGTGAATGTTTTCGAGTGCATCCATATTGTTAACCAAGCTGTTAGTGTCATTGTTACTGCTTGCCGTGGCATTGAGGTTACTCGCGAGAAGCTTAGCCGGAAATATGCGGAGATTTACATGGCTTTGGACATTGTTCTTAGGGGTGTCAGTAGCATTCGCCTTGCTGCTATGCTCGCGTCTATGCATGGTGAGAGCATTGCCAAGATGGTGCATTCGGCGCTAAACGCTGAGAACAAGGTTCGAGGTGCTGATAGTTGGGCCAGTGTTGAAGTGCATTCGGTCGAGCGCCAAGCCGACATTGATGCGTTCTCCAATACTCAGTTTGAGTTGCCGCCAGAGACACTTGCAGCTGGAGACGAAGTCGCAGCTAGCCTTGCTCCCGTGGCACAGCCTGTGGCTGAGCAGCCAGATGAACTGCAGACGAAGCCGGAAGAGCCTTCGGCGGAAAAAGACCCATTTGCAGCAAGCGATGCGATCAATAAACCCCAAGAGTTGGTGGGTGGATTTAAGAAGACTAAGGATCCTTCAGCTACTGATTTGACACTAGCGTTGGCGGGGCTTGAGGTTACGACATTGCCACCTCCAGAGGCGACTCAATCCACCCATATTAGTGTCGAGGGATTTGAAGGGAACTACGGTGGAGTGGAGTTTGGTACTGAGCAAGCCTCTATAGGGGAAACTTTTGAAGCCTTCAGTGACGCTTGGGGTGGTGGACTTGATCCATCAGAGTTTGTAGGTCCAAAAACGGCTCCAAAACCGCAAGGACTTGGTGGACTTGAATTGTTACAGACTGGCCCAGATGGTGCACCTAAAGCAGGGGTGGCAGAAAGTGGAGCGGGAACTCCACTTGAGAACTTGTTGGTGAGAAAAACAGAAATGAAGGGCCCTGAGATGTATATTGCGGAAGAGATTAGTGCAGAGTTCAGAGAATCATTACTTGCAAGAGTAGGGTTAATGGGTGTTGTTTACCTTAGAACTTTGCCTCCCAAAACATCTGCTGATAAGGAAACCGAATTCTCATTCCGTGTTGGGGGAACCAGTGTCATCAAAAGATTTGTTATACAGAGTTCTCTTGTTAGTACTCTTGGTAATGGGATGTTTCATGTGAGGACTGCAGCATCAGAAGAGCCTATACCAATCATAAAGTATAGTTTGTTACCCAGGTTGACGCCACTGCCTTTGAGGGTTCGGCTTATACAACGTCATACTGGAACTTTGCTTTCTGTAATGATACAATATGCTTCCAACCCTGATTTGCCAGCTCCCTTGAATGATGTTACATTCATTCTGAAACTACCGGCTGACCCAACATTGTTGAAGGTTTCACCAAAAGCTGTATTGAATAGGTCTGAGAGAGAAGTTAAATGGCATGTGCTGGAGATTCCACAGAAGGGCTCTTCTGGCCGGTTGAGAGCAAGGATGCCAGTAGATTCTAGTGAAGATGATGAAGAAATCGATGTGGTTTGCTATGTGAAATTTTCTGTACAAGGAATTCAGTCATTGTCTGGGGTTTGTCTACGTCCTGCTTCTGAGGGTAAGACAGACTTTTATGAGGCTAGTCACAGATTCGAGAGTGGGGTTTACATGTGCAACTGATTTGTGATCACATAGATCATCGTTAGCCGGCTGTACTTTTTTCTTTTTTCTTTTCAAGAGGGTGTATGGTTTGGAAGTGTTTGTTACATTCCTTCGCATCAGTCATGTAACTTGAACTCTGAATTATGTGTGAATCATTTTGTGTGTGTTATGGCTATAAAGTCGCATCAATGGGTAGTATTTTTACCCTTCTAGTATTTGATCTTCATGATATGTTTTTCGCTCAAAGTATACCAAATAAATATATCATCTTCAAGTACCAACAAGAAAGTGTAGAGCCTATGAGCTAATGCTGTTAGTATTTTTAGTGGTGCATTTTTTAAATCCTCTGACTGAGCATTCATGGGGCTGATTAAAGGTATGAATTTAGGAACCAAAGACTGTGCCACGTCTTGTTCTGGTTCAGCAAATATTCAAGAAACTTTTGTTAGTTTACCTTGAGTGTAAGTGAACACTAGGGAAGAATTTGGCTTTCTGGATCAAGTAAGAGACTAGAAATGTATCGATTCAGGAATAATATAAATTTATTGAGTAAATTACACAAGTATTTTTTAAATTTTGTTAAAATTATACAGATCTTTTTTTATTTTCAAAATATATATAAAATTCCTTTGAATCAAAATGTAACTCTACCTTTTAATCTAATTTTTATGTTTTTGACTAAAATACATTTTATTAACCTAAATGTATAATTAACTAAATAAATTATTAGTGGAAGGTGTATTATAGTTAAAAAATTTTAAATTAAAGTAAAGTATATGATAATTTTCTGTTTTAAAAAAAGATTAGGTATATTTTAAAAATAAGAAAATTAGTATAATTTCAATAAAATTCAAAAAATATACGTGATTTAATATAATTTATTAGACGTAACCATGGCAATGTTGTTGATGAAGTTGGTGGCTTGAAATACGGGTAACTTGTTAAATGAAAGCAAGTTGTGTGTTCGTAAATACTGTGTTTACTTGTCCGTATCACTTGGAGCGCTACCAATTTTTTTTCTTAGGAGGTCATCTATTCATAAGAAATGATGATTAACAACAAATCATATTTTCCACCACTTATTTGTATAATTTGCATTGGGAAGTGGAGACAAAGTGAGAAATATATTCCTGTCTAGTCTGGTTCATCATGTTGCACTATGCCAAAGTTTGCCTTCTCATGTGAGTCATCATAGTATGGAAGAATTTATGGAAGACAAATCGTTGAAACATGGTGACTTCCCTTGGCTTTCGGATGAATCTAGTATTCTAGATACCTCTTTTAAGTACTTCCCCTTTTGGAGTATCTGACACGCAGGAAATTGAATAAGGGACATGATTGTTCGGTAACTGTATCCCTTTATCTGTATGTCAAGGTCAAACCATGTGGCAGCGTATGATTGGAGAAGCTACATTATATTGTCATGTGGCAAAAAATTATTGGACAAGAAGTTATCCAATATTTTATCATTAGCTCATTTTTCCTTTTAAACTTCCCATGCTTCTTCTCCTACTCTTGCATTCATCTTTTAGGTCTTATTTAGTTCAACGAAGGGGAGGAATTTTAATAGAGAGGAGGGGAGGGATTTTAATGATATATTATTTGGTTTAAGAGAGGAAGGAAGGAAAAATAATAATATATAGAATATTTTATCCTTGTATATTTTAAAAGTAATAACAATACAATTAATTATTTTTTTATTTTTAAAAATTTAACATTTTCACCACCAAATTAAACAAATGTCAGAAATTATCTATAATTATAATTATTTAAAAAAAATTGTAAACAAATGAAAGTAACTAAACAATTATTTCAACAAATGTATAATTTAACATGTTTTATTTCATGAAATTATAATGCATATGAGTTCAGAACATTGACATGTTTACTTTTTCCTCAATATGGTAATATACCCATGTTAATTAGTACCTTGAAATTTCCCCTCAACCATACCTGTAAAAATTATATGAAATATGAAATTAATAATCAAGACAAGGACATTTTAGTCTTTTTTTGTAACTTTCCCTCCCACTCCCCCCAAATTGAAGGGATAAGAGAGAGGGGGAGGGGAGGAAAAATTTCATTAAACTTTCTCTCCCCTCCTCTCCAAAAATACATACCAAACACGAGGAGAATCCCTCCCCTCCCCTCCCTCCCCTCAAACCAAACAAGGGGTTAGTTTCTTCTCTTTCACCGGTAACTTCTCCTTCCTTTCATCTTCTTCGTCTTTCTATTTCATCTTCTTCCTCTTTGTTTTTTTGTTCATTTTTCCTTCCTCCCTCTAGCTTCCTTAGCAACAAGTTTTTACTGCAATAAAGAATATCCTTAAGAGTTTTGAGTGATTACAGGAGAAGGAAGACAAAAAGAAAAACTGGTCCCTAAGATAAGACACTGATCTGGTATAAAAATGTGAACAAAAATTAATATTTATTTTATTAAAAATATGATTATGCTGTAGTTTAAATTTAATTATTTGTGATATATATTTTTACTTGGTTAATGTATATCTTGGAATGATTTTTTATTTTTACATACAAAAACTTAGTTGTAGCTGAATTTAAAAAATATATATATAATTGTAAGATCTAAATAAAATAAGTAAAAAATTGATAATTTATAGTTATTTTATGTAGGAAGGTGAAAGAAATTTTAAAATTATATGAAAGAGGTTGCAAACAAGTAATAAATTTAGGAAAGAAATTGTGATAAGAAAAATTAACTATTTGGGTGGAAAAAATTTGTCAATATTGAATGCTATAATGATAGAAAAAATTAAATTGAAAATTATGATGGAAGTATAAGATAAAAGAAACGTTATAAATAATAGAGATATGAAGAAATATTGTAAAAAAATATTATAGTTTGGGGAACAAATATGAAAAAAAAATGAAAAAAGTATTAAAGAATATTAGATAGAAATAAAAGTGGTGTAAAAAAAAAAAAATATTGTTAAAGAATATAATAGGGGAAAATATGAAAAGGATAACATCTGAAAAGATATAACTAAAAAAATATTATGAAAATATAATATGAAAAACATGTTATAAGAAATATAATATGAAAAAATATTATAAAAATAGAAACAAAGATTGTCAAAGAGTATAAAATGGGAAAAGAAAATATAAAATATATAATGTGGATGAAAAAAAATTAAAATTTATAATTCTATATGACATAATTTATTATAGAAAACAATAGTGTAATATTGAGAAAAATGTAAGTAAAAAATATAAAAAATTTAAAAAAAATTTAAAAAATGAGTACAATACAAAAGAATAATGAAATAATAATTTATAACTTTTTTCTTTATTTCAGATGTTAGTGGTAGTATTGATTGGGCTGGTAAAATGAATAACAGGAAAAATATTATATGCATATATTAAAATAGGCAAATATGCGAAACCGAGGAGAATACAACATTTATCGTAGATACGATTGCTGTAATGACTGTTGATTATAACATTTCCTTAGAAAGGTTAAAATAAGAAGTTGCCGAATAGTTACAGTAAGACTTAAATCAATGTGTCTCACTTAGTACATAGGCATTCAGTGTCACTGAGACTCATAAAGTATCGAGCATATAAGTTAAAGAGGGATATCAACATCCAAGCGATATGAATGGCAAATGCAAAGTTTCCACCACAGTTGGATTTAGTAGAATTATGTGTAGAAATATTGTCAAAAGAAATAAATTTAAATGTGGCAATTCAAGAAACAGTTGAATATGTGTCAGATCCACTCCCATCTTCCAACCAGGCTAATGTCACAGATGATCAGTCTGCCTTATTTATGACATACTTTGTAGGCATTGGTCAATATTCACCTATTGGTTTGGTTGACTATACCTCTTATCTGAATTTATCTCATCCGCCAGTTGATGATATCTCACAATCAAATTCGCCACATGCATCAATTGGTGCCTCCCTTCTCCTCCAGAACAAACAGAGGACATAATGGATAAATTTGAGAAAGATGATGAATATGATGCTACTCTTTACAATTACAATGATATTAGTAATACAGATGATAATAAAGACATCGATTGTGTGGACGCCGCCGTAAATCCAGCAGCCCTCATTAATATTTATGATGACTCAACTATTGCGTTCCTTGAACAGATAGATGCAAATGGTACGAGGGTTCCTAAATATGCTGAAATAGAGGAGGCAGCAATAAACATGAATGATGGCCAAGAATTACGTATAGGTATATTGTATAATGATCAGCAGTCCTTTTGTCGGGCAATAAACATATATTCGGTACATGCACATTATACTTTTAAAGTGTTCCATTTTTCAAAAAAATATAAAGAATACTAGTGCCTTCAATATGGACAGGGGTCATGCAAGTGGAGAGTTAGGGCTTGTTATTGAAAGAAGAAAAACTATTAGGAAATATAATAGGCCTCATATATGTATTTTAGCATCATTGTCATAAGACCACGCAAAACTAGATTTTAATATTATTTCAATATGCTTATATCATTGGTAACTGAGAATCTTAGGATGTCAATTCGAGAGGTCATTGAGTGGATGCATTCTATATTTGGATACAATGATTCATATAAGAAGGCTTGGAAGGGAAAACATCAAGCTATCTCACATGCATATGAAAATTAGGAGAAGTTCTTTACTTTATTACCTAGGTGGCTAACTGCTGTTTAACATTTCTTGCTTGGCTCATACTATCACTTTATGCATAAAGAACGTGTATCGATTAGCATAGTTAATAGGGAGTCAGTTATATTTTATCAAGTATTATGGACCTTTAGGCTGTACATTGAGGCATTTAACTACTTGAAGCTGATGGTCCAAATAGATGGGACATTCTTTTATAGCAAATATAATGGGATTATACTAATTGCAAGCACACAAGATGGTGAGAGGAACATTATCCTGCTTGCTTTTGCAGCAATCGAGAGAGAAACATATGAGGCATGGATATGGTTCTTATTTAACCTTTGAGCATATGTGGTGAAGGATAAAGATAGGCTTTGCTTGATTTCTGATCAATATACTAGTATCATAGTTGTCATGATTAATGGGCAAATAGGGTGGTAACCCCCGCAGGCTTATCATATGTTTTACCTTCGATATTTAGCTAGTAATATCAATAAGAAATTTAGAATGCCCTGACTAAAGAAGCTATTCATTAAAATTGAACTTCATTTGTATTTGTTTTATATCATGGTTTCGCACGAATTTTTAATTATCCTATCTTTTCCTGTATAGGTTACCTGTATGAGCAGCATAAAGTAGATGATGAATTAGCACACATACGTCGACTAGACATGCACGCTATAAACTGGATTGAGGAGATATCTAGGGGTCAAAGGTGTCGAGTGTATGATATTGATGGCAGATGATATTAGTAACATGTATTAGTAACATGCGCCCACGTTCGAGTAGATTACATATAGTATGTTGATCAAGTTTTTTTATTGGAGATTATTTTGAAGGCTTATGAGACTGAATTTCACCTTATTGGTAGTGAAGTGTATTGGCCTCAGGTTCAAGGCCCAACGCTTATCACAAATCTTACAATGAAACGAGGTAAAAGTCACCCAAAGTCAAGTCAAATACAAAACAAAATGGATTAGCAAGAAGCTCCAAAAGATTTGCAACAATGTGCATTGTGCAGATAGACAAGTCATAATCGAGCAACTTGTTCATCGCATTGCTACCTGAACCCATAGCAAATGGGATATATCACAACACATCAGCCAATTCCTCCACTTCAATCTCTGTGACGACCCTAAATTCTAATATCGGTGATTATAGCTAAATACACAATTAATAAATAATAATCAAGGTTTGGAGTCGTTACGATTAATTACATTAAGAAAATATAGGGGAAATTTAAACCTTGATACTACTAGGATCATCAACCAACAACCATAATGGGAACATGCATAAAAGGGTTTGTACCATCATTTAAGGTTTAGGATTCATCCATTAATCAATTTCAACCCACAAAAACATCCCACCAATGTACTCATGCTATTCCCTAACATTAGCCTGACTGAAATTAGGGTTTCTAGGTCAAATATAGGAGTTTGGGGACCTGCGCCGCGACCTGGAACTTTCCCACCGCGGCTAAGTTAGGTTCTGGAGCTTGAAAACTAAGTTTTTAAACTTGCACCACGGCCCAGACCTTTTGCGCCGCGGCCAAGTTGCTCTCGGGAGCCGCCGCGAGTTGGATCTGCGCTGCGGCCAACCTATGTGGCACCGCGGCGAGTTTTGCTACTGTAACCTCCCTAATTAATTTTCTCGACTCGCGCCGCTGCAGGACTTCTTGCGCCGCAGCAAGGTTACATTCTGTCACCCTCCTGGGTGATTTTTTTCACTCTGCGCCGCGGCGAGAGTTATCAAGCCGCGGCATCCCTCACCACTGTCACTCCCTAGGCCGTGGCGAAGCCTTCCTGGCCGCGGCGTGACTCCCTTCTATAGCTGTTTTCCCTATATTTCGCCCTCCACACTCCATTTCTCTTCTTAGGGACACTCTAAGGTCACTTCCCCTCATTTTATATGGCTCTAATGGCATTTATCTACCTTATTTACTTAGCTATGCTTCCATTACCAACTCAAAACTTATATGCCCATTTCTTTTCTCTAATTACCTTTTATCAGCAAGTTTATAAAGTAACAACAACAGATTATACATGAACTACCAACAGCTATCCTTAAATACTCAATCAATGGGAGTTCCATACAATAGGGGTTCATATCAATATCTCAATGATTACATTTCCATTAACAGCCATATTGTAGGTCCACATAATTTACAGCAGATATCATGAATCCATATAGCAATTACCAAATTAAGATGAGGTCTAACCCCTCAATACATACATCCTCAGAAACCAAAATATGAACGCCTACACTTGGCAATACAGATACATGATAATGCTATATAAGACTAAACAAAATTTAGCATCTACCCTATTACACTCAGACCAAGTATAGCCTCCCCACACTAGGCCTCAGCTCATGGATGTTCATCCACTTGTTTGCCCTTATCCTTACCCGAGGAACCTTCACCTGAAATTGTAATCCCATAAAACAGGGTGAGATACACATCTTAGTAACCAAGGCAATTCCATCATATAATCCAGTTTAATCAACATATAAGCATGAATCAAAATCCATCTACAAGTGAGGTAACTGGGGTTTACATTAATTCCATGCATGTATCTAATTTAATTTCATATTTACTATATATGAATGATTTGAAATGTTGAATGAATTGGTTGGCTATCTGTTGTATTATGATTGGACCTTGTGAGTCCATGGTGGAGCTGTGGTGCGGCTGCCACCCGTGCATGTGCTACGATCGAGCACCGAGTTATGATCAAAACCCAGATGCACTGAGCCCTGGTTGTGCTCAATAGAGTAGGTGCCGTGGACGGGCCTCTCCCGGTGTTAATGGCCTTTAACATGTTAAATATATTATTGCTAGTATGGGATAGTAATTATGATAGCCTAATTGTTTCATAGCCACCAATGGTACAAAATCCCTATAACCATAGCATCGGAAAATTACCACTCTAATTTATCATTAATAGTAGCAATAAGTACCTAAGGAATTTAAATACTAATATCTACCTAAATAGCACTTACCCAGTCACTACAAGTCTCAAATTCAGATTCAAGTATCTCCCACCAGAAATCTCAATGTTTCACCTAAAATCCTAAGCAAATTCGTACAAAATTAATACCCATATTATAAATAAGCTTTGGGGGTCTTAAATTAGCAAGGATAACATCAAAGTAGAGGGTTTAAACTCACCTAATGTCAGCCCTAGTCTCAACCTACGAATTTCATCAAGAAAACCCCAAATAGCCACATTTTAGATTTTGGGTAGGGTGAAAATCCTCCAAAAGAAAAATTAATCGGGCCAAATTAAAGAGAAAGATGAGGGGATTAAGTTGTATAACTATTACCTTTGCTGAATCTTGCTCTAAGTGTGAGAAAATATGAGATTCTTGCCCCCAACCCTAGCCTCCTTCTCAACCTCCGAATTTGCTTTTTTGAGTTTCAGCAAATGAGAAAGTGGCTGAAGCATTAGGGTTTTAGGTGGGTTTAAGTTGGGTCAAAGATGGGTTATGGGTTGCTCCAAGGTCTAAGTTTAAATGGGTTTCAGACTTTAACTTATTGGGCCAGTTTTGAAGTGTTGGGTTGCAGAATTTCTTTGGGCCAAGTTTGAAGAGTTCAAGGGTTTGGGTCTGCATCTAATTCCTTGGGCCTCCATTAGCCTCTTATCATGGTTCATTAATTTAGGCCTAGATGCAATTTCTATCCTAATTAATTCTCAAACCCATGTTAATAATTTATCTCTCTAAAAATTTCCATTCACTTAACTTGCCCAATCATCCTATATTAATTATTCTTAATTAATCTTAATCCATGATTAACACCTTAATTAATTTCGGGGTGTTATAATCTCCCCTATTGAATGTCAATCCCATACCATACCAGCAAATAGAAGATCAAGGAAATAACGATAATGAAGAAGATGAAGACAGAAGCAAAAATGAAAAAGAAATCAAGGAGGAAGGCAAGGTATAAGAGGCAGAAGAAAGACATCATCTTGTTCGACGACAAGGCCAACGATTAAAAACACAAACTCAATATGGCATAGGAAGTCATTTCTTTTAAACGTTATGCATTATTATTATTATTATTATTATTATTATTATTATTATTATTATTATTATTATTATTATTATTATGTACTTTTATATTTATTTTTTAGATTCTTGTAACATATTATAACTATTTCTTTTCATTGATTACAAAATTTAACTTATTTCAATATTGAGTTCAACAACACTTTATAATTGTGATTAATTTCGCATCAAACTTTTTAACACTCTTATTTATTTATCTAGTTTAAACAAAATTGAATTAAACAATTAACCTTCATTTTCCTAAATTAATTTTATAACTTTCATGGAAAATAATTTTTTATCTATTATAATTATTTTCATTACGTAACTTACTACTCCTAAAATTTTTTTATCAAGTTTACATTATTTCATATTTAATTTTTTTAATACTACTTAGCCATAATTTTCTTAAAATTCCTTTCATTTTTTTTTATTATTTTTAAATCATTATAATTAATATTCATATTAATTCTTTAATGTATTTATTTATAAAATAATTAACTTAATACAACTAACAACTTTTAGGATTATTAAACTTTTAAATTTCTTAAATTATATTTAATATTTAAAAAATAGACAATTATAAATTAAAAGCAAAATTCTTAATCAATTTTATGAGTTTCATGGTCAATAATTTTATATCTATTACAATTAATATTTTCATTATGTAAATCACTACATTTAAAATTTTTTTTACAAAAATAATTCTAAAATTAAATAAAAAATAATTTTATTTAGAGATCACAGTTGGCCCTCCGATCGTAACTCATTTATATATTAGAATAAAAAAAATTCAATCATAACCCCACTTTTTTAAATAAAAAAATTTTAATTAACAGTAAAAAATTTCATATTTTAGTCATGGAAATAATAATTTTAGTTTATTCTAACTTTTTCTCTAAAATTAAAATTTTTAAATAATTCTTAACAAGTATACTTAATTACTCATCAAATTTTTTAACACTCATATGAAAATTAAAATTTTTTTTTTTAAAGAAAATTTCATTTTTCTTAATTCATTTTATCATATTTAAAAGAATTATTTTTTAATTTTTCTCAACTAATGATCCTTTATTTTTTAATATGTTTATTAAATTTCAATTATTTCACTTTTCATTTTAAAAAAATACTTAGCCTTACCTTTTTAAAACAACTTTCATTTTTTTTATACCTTTTAAAACTTTATAATTGATATTTATATTAATTTTGTTTTGCTACTTATAAAATTATTACATTAATACAACTAAAAATCTTTACAAATAGTAATTTATGATTTCACAAAATCAATTTAACACATAAAAATAAGTTATTAATGATACAATTTTAAATTTTCATTAAAAAAAAAGTAAAATAGGTCATAGTTGCATACCATGACCCATGTTTTTATTTTTTGGGGTCACGATTTCTTAAAAACCATGACCGCTTAATTTATATTAAAAAAATATGTATTATATATGGGGAAATAAGAATGATGGTTGTGCATGAAGTGAATTTATGAGTAGACTCAGAAAATTCCCTTTTATTATTTCTGAATAACGTTACAAAAATATATAGAGATCAGGGTAGCGCTAGGTCTGCCCTTATTTACAGCTAGAATAATCAAACTAAAATCTGATCTAAATTAAAAATAATTTAAACAGATAATCATATCCCTAAAAATTAGGGATTTACTTATCAACCTAAATAAGTAAGATAATAAAAGATATTAAAATGATATAAGAGAGAAAATATTAATAAAAGCACCGATCTCCAGCACTCCCCCTCAAGCAGGTGAATAAATATTGAGCATTCCCAACTTGCCTCTAAGTTCTTCAAACTTGCTTCATGTGAGAGCCTTAGTTAGCAAATAGCAACCTGAGAGTGAGATGGAAAATATGATAGCTCAAAAATTCCAGCATCAATTTTTTCTTCTATGAAGTTTTTATCTAATTCCACGTGCTTCGTCCTATCATGATGAATAGGATTATGGACAATTCCTATAGTTAGTTTGTTGTCACACCATACTTTCATCGAGAACTGAACCTTGATCTTGAGTTCTTTAAATAATTTGAATATCCAAATTCCCTCACAAATGCCAAGGGCAATGCTTAATACTCGGCCTCTGCACTACTTCTGGCAACCACTGATGGCTTCCTACTTCTGTATGTGACTAAGTTCCCTCAGATAAAAGTACAATATCCAGAAGTAGACCTTCTATCAATAGGAGAACCTGCCAATTAGCATATGTGAAAATCTCAATAACCCTTGTGCTTCCCTTTTTGAAGAATAGCCTATTCCCTTGAGTCATTTTTCAAGACCTTAGAATTCGATATATAGCTTCCATATGTTCCTCCTTAAGAGCACTTATGAATTGACTCACAACACTAACCGAGAAGCTAACGTCTAGTCTAGTGTGTGAGAGATAAATAAACTTGCCAATTAACCTTTGATATCTCCCTGTGTCTACAGGTGTGCCATTAGATTTCTGATCAAGTTTAATTGTTTCCATAGGGGTCTCAGCAAGTTTTGCTCCTAGCATTCCTGTTTCCTTTCATAAATCAATTGTGTACTTGCTTTGAGAGATAGAGATACATTTATATGATCTAGCTACCTCCATCCCAAGGAAGTATCTAAGACCTCCAAGTCTTTCACATTAAATTTAGCAACTAGTAGCTTTTTAAGCTTCAAAATACCCTCATAATCATCACCTGTCAGGCTAATATCGTCAACATATTTGTTAGATTCTCCATACTCCTTTAGACTCTATGGAATTTCCATGTACACCTCCTCTCTTAGGTCCTCATTGAGGAATTCATTTTTAACATCTAATTGATATAAGGGCCAATCCAGATTTACAGCAAGAGAAAGTAATACCTTGATAGTGTTCAATTTGGCTATGGGGGTAAAAGTCTCCTGGTAGTCAATGCCATGTGTTTGAGTAAATTCTTTAGCCACCAATTGTGCCTTGTAATGATTGATACTCCCATCAGGATTGTATTTGATGGTAAATACCCATTTACATCCAACTGCCATCTTACCATTAGGTAATTCAGTAATTTTTCAGGTCTTGTTTTTCTCCAAGGCTCTCAACTCCTCCTTGATAGCTTCACACTGTCTAGGATCTAAGATAGCTTCGTGGAAACCTGATGGTAATTTCTCATTGGAAATTCTTGCAACAAAAATTCTTAAGTTAGGAGACAAGTGTTTATATGAAACAAATCTGCTTATGGGATGTAAAGTACATGAACGCACCCCTTTTCACAAAGTAATAGGCTAGCCTAGATTATTAGGAATTAGGTCAAATGTGGATTCTTGACTTTGCTCAGGATTGTTAAAAGTCTCTTCTCTATTCTCCTGTTGCTGAATTTGTTCACCATCCTCATGGTTTTCATCCACCTTTATTTCTGTATCATTTTCCTGATTTTGACTAAGAGTAGGTTATGGTTCAGGATTATTTTCACTACTGGTTTGGGTATTTTCAGAGGTTTTGAGTACTGTGTCTTAGTCAATTTGTGTCTGTTCAGGAAGAGGAAGTTGTGGTAAAATATTGGGTTTATCTTAGTTTGAACAGCTGCTGGTTTGTCTCAAAAAATCCCATTCTCTGTAGCTCTCCCCCTGAATAGGTTTTTGGGATAATAGAATTGGTCTTCAGCGAAGGTTACATTCATAGTGACAAAGAATTTTCTCAATGTAGGTGAGCAATAGCAATACCCTTTTTGACTTAGAGAATAACCTAGAAAGATGGATTTAAAAGCTCTAGGGTCTAACTTCCCGCCATGGTCATTGTGAACGTAGGCAAGACACCCAAAAAAATTTTGTGGAATGGTGGTAATAAGATGATGGTGTGGGTAAACCTCAATTAATTTTTGCAAAGGAGTTTGGAAATTCAAAGTCTTTGAGGGCATTCTATTCACCAGAAAAGTTGTTGTAAGGATAGCTTCACCCCAAAACATTTTAAGTACATTGTGAGTCATCATAATAGCTTTAGCAGTTTCGAGTAATTGTCTATTTTTTCTCTCTGTAGTCCCATTTTGTTGAGGAGTATTAATATAAGAAGTTTGGTGAACTATTCCATGTTCATCAAGATATTGTTTAAATGTTGTACTAAGATATTCTCTTCCATTGTCACTCCTAAGGATTTTGATTGAGGTCTAGAACTTATTTTTGACCATGGCATGGAAGTTTGTAAAAATTTGAAATAATTCCAATTTTTCTTTCATGAGAAAAACCTAACTCATTTGAGTATGGTCATCAATAAATGTTACAAACTAACGAGTTTTAAAAAGATTAGGTGCATTTGCAGGCCCCCATATGTCACTGTGAATGAGGTTAAAGGGATTAGTTAGTTTATGTGCATATGAAGGATAAGGGCTCTTTGTATGCTTGGAGATTTGGCAGATATCACAAGAAAAAGAAGAGTCAATTTTATTATCTAAATTAGGAAATAACTTTAACATGTACTTGAAACTAGGGTAGCCTAACCTATAAAGCCACAACAGTAATTCATTATTTGATATGATGGCTGAATATGCCCTATTTAAATTGCTGCTATTTCTTCCTTTTAAACAATAGAGACCCTCAACTTCCTTAACATTGCCAATCATCCTCCTTGAGTCCAAGTCTAGAAAAATACAATAAGTAGAAGTGAATAAAATTGTGCATATCAGATTCTTGGTAACTTTACTGACAGAAAATAGGCTGCATTTTAGACTAAGTGCATATAAAACCCTATAGACTATGAGACCATTAGGGAAATAAACAATATCAATTCCCAGTGCTTTAATATATGTACCATCAGTAATTTTAATATTGATTCTGTTGTCACATGGTTTTAAGTCTCTAATTAGATTAATATTACCAGTCATATGATTTGTTACTCCAGAATCAACAAACCAGGCATCCTCATTCTGAGCTGTAAATTTGAGAGCTATAGAATAATTACCTGATTGGACAAGATTACCCATTATAACAGTTTTTTTAGGTTGAGAAATACTCTGATTATGTTTTTTCCAAGAGTTTTCTCAAGGTCTCTACTTTTGGACAAGATTACCCATTATGCCAAGGCCCATATCTCTTTGGTTATGGTTTATAACAGGTATCCCTCACCAATGTTAGGTTCTATAGAATTCACAAGCCATGTCATCACCTGGGAATTCTCAGTGAACTAAGTTTCAAACTTTGAATCAGTGGGTTCTGGACATATAGCTTTGCCTGTAATGTATTTCTCCTTACCCTTTCCCTGAATAAACATCAAAATACTTTAGGACCACTGTAAATAGTTGTCCCCATTGAGCCTATGATGAACGATGATCGGAGAAAGAGTATCGCTGCTCATTAATATTGGGGTTTTGGCCAAATTTTATGGGCCCTTCTCAGTGGATGGTGGGTTGTTGCCTTCGACACCACCATGGAAGGCTCCTATCGAGCCAAATTGTATGGGATTCTGAGACATATTGCTCGCTGCTCTGATACCATAAGCAAACTCAAAAATTCCCCCTTATTATTTCTGAATAGGGTTACAAAAATATATAAAGATCAGGGTAGCGCTAGGTCTGCCCCTATTTACAGCTGGAATAATCAAACTAAAATCTTATCTAAATAAAAAATAATTAAAACAGATAATCATATCCCTAAAAATGAGAAATTTACTAAGCAACCTAAATAAGTAAGATAATAAAAGATATTATAATAATATAAGAGAGAAAATATCAGTAAAAGCACTGATCTCCAACAATTTATAATTTATAATTTTGCCTAAATAATATGAATAGTAGTAATGACATACTAAAAAATCCATATTACCTCTTTAAACAATGTAAATAATTCATGCCCCCAGGGAAAAAATACACTGTTTAATCGAATTTTAGTTAAAAAAAAAAGATGTATAGGCATAAGGTAGAAGAAATATTAGTTTCTGCCTCTGGTCCCTATTCATGCAAGGCAAGTTGAGGCAATCATATCTTTTTTGAAATTTCTTTTTTCATGTGCAGCCTTAATTTTCAATCTACCATTTTGTTGAACTGTGATTTTAAGTTAAGTTACTTTTCAACAGAGAAGTGGAGGGAATGTTTAACAGGGGTATCTTCTATGGCCCAATCTATTTATGATTTTTATTGCCTTGAATTAAATCTAAAAGAAATGCTTTCAGCATTATAAGTAAGGAACTAACTATTCTAAAAGTTGAAGCTGTTGAGAAGGCCCAAGAATGATACTATTAATATATATAATACCCACCTAAGGGTCATTTGAGGGCCAACTATTCTGATTGTTGTTGATGTTTAGAAAAGTCAGTGATGTGCCTCATTTTAATGCTCTCTTTATTGTTGCATTATTTGCCTAAGTCTATTCATCCAATGCCTTCAAAGTTTTGTGCCCAAGCTGGGACAATTAAATCTTCTTCAGAGGAAGTTCCTCTGATACATTTGGCAAGTATTCAGACACAATCGTCACATTATCAGCATTTCTTTCTTCCACAGAAATAGATGTTTTCAGGATTGGTAATTTATAAATATGCTTTTTGTCTGTCCGTATGTAGAAGGATGAAGTTACTTCTTTTCATATAACATAATATGTGTGTGAAACAATTTCATGTAGTTTGATGAAAAAACTACTGTCAGTAACTACAAGATGTATGAAGCTTTTAGAAAATGAAAAGAAATGTACAAATGAAATTGTCATGTACTAAAAGCTAATTTAGGCAAGTAATGAGCTTTATTGCTCACCTAATAGTTTCAAATCATTATGAGAAAATCAATTCATTACATATATTAAAATTTTGTTTTTTGCACTATTCATAACATCTGTAACATCTTCATGATGTAACACTTTTTTTTTAGAACACATCTTTTTTTTTTTCTTGTTTTCTTGGACTTTATGCCAATTAGTATATATACAAAAATAAGATTTTGAGTCATTGTTTTTGAATTGTGCTTGATGTGATTTTTTTTAACTTATGTGTTGCTGTCTCGTTTCTTTTACTCTTTTTAAACTGTGAGTCCCACAACATTTTGGTTGATGTAGGTAAAACCACTAGTTCTAATAAATTATAGGCATGTTTGATAAGAAAAAAAAAAGAAAAGAAAAAATATTAAAAATATAATTTACATTTTTGTAATCATTATTTAATGGCATTTATTTTTTAAATAAAATTTAAAAAATAAAGATATAAAAATTATTTTTTATTTATAAAATCATCTTTTTATTTTTTATTTTTATTTTCTTTGTTAAACTCATTACGTATCAAAGGAACTCTAAGATTGGTAAGCATCGCACATTAGGCTTGTAGAAGCAAAAGAAAAAATGAAACTTAAAAAAATAAAATTATTCCATTATAAACAGCTTTTACGTAATTGATTAAACTTGATCATGTAAATGTAATAGTCAGAGATGCAAGCATAGGCGTACGCATGTGTGGTGTTAGGAAGCATTGAGATTCCTCGGAACTGTAATTGTTAGAGTAAGTGTGTAAAAAATGTGTTAAAAGCTTAAGTCCAACATTGCCTAGAACAAAGAGAAGCTTAGTATATATATACTAAGATGTGATATTAGGCAAGTAAATGGGCTAAGAAGAGGAGTGGGCTCGTGCGCACAACAACAAGCCAACGTAGGAGTAACGCAGTTGAAAATCTCTGATTTCCCCCCTGCGTACGAATTAGACGCGGAACTGGGCATTTTTTGTTGCAACTATTTTTGTATTTTAAAAAAATATTTTATAAATAGGCTTACCGGAAAAACTTTCTTTTCAGTAGTTTTGAAATTGGGACAATGAATTTATTAATTTTCTGAACGTTGAGAATTTAAATTTATTCGCTTTAATTTTTCATTAACCAGCTTTAATCTCAACATTCAGAAACGGCCGCTGCTTTTAATCCCAACGTTCAAAATAGATTTTTCATTAAACAGTGCTTAAGCTGCCATTAATTATTTTTAATTGCCCAACGTTTCTTGTTTCCATTTTCGGCCTATAAAAGGCAGTGCGTGGTGTGGTACGGTTCATGACACACCGAGCTCTCAGACATCTTTGGACCTCTCTCCTCTCCTCTCCCTTTGCTCTTCCGAGTACTTTAGTTTTTGCTATTCTGTTCCCCTATTATAGGAAGGGTCCGTTTAATCCTGGGGAGTTGTTGACTTGTGGTGGAATAACTCTTAAGGATAGTGTCATTGGGCATGACTCGAATCAATTTATACTAATAGCTTTGTGTGTTACAGCCTACAATCTTAAGAGTTATTATAGAGCCACACCAAGTTGATTCTGATGATCATGTTAACGTTGCTATTGCAAGTTTCAATGGAGGGAGTGGCGCTACTGCTCCAACTTTCATTCCGAATCCAATACCTGCTGTGACGCTGCCCAAGCCATTCCTAGATATATCCAAGATTGAGGTGTTCGATAGGGAGAACTTTAGAAGGTGGCAAGAGCGAATCTTTTCTATCCTAGACATGCACGGAGTCGTAATGACGCTGGCCCAATCTAAACCTATTCCTGATGCTGACCAAAATCAAAGAACTGCTTGGGAATATGCCAATAAGGTCTGTAGACATACAATTATTAGTACTTTATCTAACGATCTGTTCGATGTGTACTGTGTCTACAATGAGGCCAACAAAATTTGGGAGTACACCGCTGAGAATGCTGGAAAATAGAAATTTGTGATTGAAAATTACTACTGATGGGAGATGTCTGAGGATGAAGACATCAAGCTGCAAATCAACGAATACCACAAGTTGCTGGAAGAACTTCGAGCTGAAAAGATTAATCTTCCAGATGAATTTGTAGCTGGATCCTGATTGAGAAATTGCCAGATTCATGGAAAGACTATAAACAACAACTTAAACACAAGCAAAAGCAACTGTCACTGTCAGATCTCATCACTCATATCATCATCGAAGACCCCAACTGGAAAAAGGCTCGAGCTGCAAAAGGAAGGGAAATAACCTCAAAGGCAAATTTGGTGGAAACAAAGCTGCACAACAAGAGGTATGATTCTCATAAAAAACCTAGTTACAATCCCAAGATTTCTAACCCCAAATTCAAAAAAAAGCATAATTGCTTTGTTTGTGGCAAGTCAAAGTACCATGCTGCACAATGTAGAAAGAGAGTTAGAAATAATAATCCTCCTAAACTAAATGTAAATTTGGTTCAAGGAGATGAGAACAATGATAATGTCATTGTGGCAGTTATTTCTCAAGCTCTCGTTGTCTCCGATGTGAGAAAATGGGTGGTAGACTTTGGGGCTACCAAATACATCTGTGCAAATAAGAAAATGTTTACCTACTATGATCCTATCAAGGAAGGAGAAGATCGCATTTATCTTGCTGATTCCTGAACTGCAAAAGTTCTTGGGAAAGGAAAAATGGTTCTTATACTCAGATCTGGAAAGACCTTAGCTCTCAATGATGTTCTGCATGTGACCGATGTTAGAGGGAACTTAATTTCTATAGCTCTTTTGGGAAAGGTTGAGGTTAAAGTGTCATTCGAATCTGACAAGATTGTAATGACAAAAAATAATGTTTTTGTGGGAAAGGGATATTGTAACCAGGGACTATTTGTATTGAATGTTGTTGAAATGAATGAAAATGCATCCTCTTCTACTTACTTGCCTATTTATATGATTGATTCGTTTGATGTGTGGCATGCTAGATTAGGACATGTTAGTAAGTCTTATATTAAGAAAATGTAACAACTTGGTTTAATTTCTGGAATTAAAAATGATTGTTTAAATAAATGTGAAGTATGTGCCAAAGTTAAGATAACTAAAAAATCACACTTTCCTACACAAAGAGAAACTGAATTGCTTTCTTTAATACACATTGATTTAGGTAATTTAAAACAAACAATGACTAGAGGTGATAAAAAAATATTATGTTACTTTTATTGATGATTTTTCAAGGTATACTAACGTATATTTATTGAGAAATAAAGATGAAGTGTTTGAAAAATTTCTTTTATATAAAGCACAGGTAGAAAATTAACTAAATAAAAGGATTAAAAGAGTAAGGTCGGATAGAGAAGGAGAATATGTTTTATTAAATAATTTTTTGAAAAAGAAGGAATTATTCATGAAGCAACTCCTCTATATTCACCTGAGTCTAATGGCGTAGCAGAAAGGAAAAATATAACTTTAAAAGAAATGATGAATGCTATACTTGTAAACTCTTCTACACTAAATAATTTATGGGGTGAAGCGTTGTTGTCTGCTTGTTTTTTGCAAAATAGAATACCATATAAGAAAACAAATAAGACACCTTATGAACTATGAAAACGTTATGTACCTAACTTAAAATATTTAAAAGTGTGGGGTGTCTTGCTAAAGTAATGTTACTTGATTCTTAAAAAAGAAAAATTAAGTCTAAAACTTCTGATTGCATGTTTATTGGGTATGCTGAATATAGTGCAACTTATAGATTTCTGGTTTTAAAAGTGATGTTTTAGATCATAACATTATTATAGAAACTAAAGATGCAGAATTTTTTAAACATATGTTTCCTTTGAAATTTGAATATAATCCTAGGAATTTAGAAATGTCCACTTATTCTCCTGAACTAAATACAAATGAAGATTTGACTAAAAATTTAAAAAGAAGTAAGAGACAAAGGAAAAAATCTTCTTTTGGAGATGATTTTTATACTTATATGGTACAAGATAATCCTTTAAATTTTTATGAAGCTATTTCTTCTTCGGATGCTCATCTTTGGAAAGAAGTTATTAAGGCTGAAATTGAGTCTCTTAGTCAAAATAAAACTTGGGTTTTAGTAGACTTGCCTCCAGGAGCTAAACCCATTAGTTGTAAATGGGTTTTTAGGAAGAAATTTAATCCTGATGGATCCATTGATAAATATAAAGTTAGGTTAGTAATTAAAGATTTTACTTAAAAATAAAATATTGATTATTTTGATACATTTTCTCCGGTTACAAGAATTTTTTCTATAGGAATTTTGATTGCTTTAGCTTCAATACATAAGCTTTATATTCATCAAATGGATATTAAAACTGCTTTCTTAAATTGTGTTTTAAAAGAAAAAATTTATATGGTACAACCTGAAGGATGTGTCGCTCTTGGACAAGAAAATAAAGTGTATAAACTTGTTAAATCTTTATATGGATTAAAACAAGCACTTAAACAATGGTATGAAAAATTAGATCAAGTTTTGACAAGTGATGGCTTTGCTATTGTTGAAGTAGAAAGATGTGTTTATACAAAACTTGTAAATAATGATTGTGTGATTATTTATCTATATATGGATGACATGCTTATTTTTTGTACTAGTATGAATGTTGTAATTGAAACTAAGAGCTTTCTTGCATCTAAATTTTGATATGAAAGATATGGGTGAAGCAAGAGTGATTTTGGATGTTAAAATCATAAGGAGTGAAAATGACATCTTACTTTCTCAAGAACATTATGTAGAGAAAATTGTTAAAAAGTTTGGACATTTTGATGATTCTCCTTTAAGCACTCCTTATGATTCTAACATACAATTATCAATATATAAAGGTGATTCAATAGCTCAATCTAAATATGCACATATTATTGGAAGTTTATTGCATTTGATGAATTTTATCAAGCCTGATATAGCATATGCTGTATGTAGATTGAGTAGATATACCCACTGTCCAGGTAGTGAGCATTGGATGTCTCTAGTTAGATTAATGAGATATTTGAGAGGTACCATGAATTATGGTATATTTTATAGTAGATTTTTCATTGTACTAGAAGGATATAGTGATGTTAACTGGATCTCAGATTCAAATGAGATTAAATCTACTAGTGGTTATGTATTCACTTTTGGTGGTGGTGCAGTATGCTGGAGATCAGCTAAACAAAGTATTATTACAAAATTCTCAAGGGATTCAGAGTTTATTGCTATGGAACTGGTTGATACTGAAGCTGAGTGGTTGAAAAACTTCTTAGCAAATATTCTATTAGGAGAAAAACCAACACCATCAATGTCTTTGCATTGCGACAGCCAATCGGTGATAGCTACAGCTAAAAGTAAGACCTTTAATGGCAAAAGTAGACACATTCAGTTGAGACATATTATTATAAGGCAGCTGCTAAAAGATGACGTAATCTCAATCGAATTTGTAAGGTCAGAAGTAAATCTGGCAAATCCATTGACTAAACCCCTGGGGAAGAAACAAATTGGTAACACATCGAAGGGAATGGGACTTAAGCTAATATAAAATTAACAACGATGGTAACTCAACCTCTGTGATTGGAGATCCCATGAAAAAGGTTCATATGGGTAAGAACAAATCATACGTTAATTCTGCTAGCACTAAAATTATTGTCCCTTTCTATAATTTGGGAAAGTGCTAAAATGCATTATTGGAGAGGCTAAGCAAAGCTCTTAATGATTTCGTATTCCTTATGGATGGTGTAGTCATTGCAGATATACTTGATGAAATCACCTAGATGAATGTGAAGTAGGGCCGCTTCTATGAGGCCGTGGCAAAGTCTTTAGAGCATTCATTGAATACCAGGCGCGCACGGCCGTTTATAGCGCAAAACCGCATTAACAACAAAAACTGTGGGAGTATACTTTGACTAATAAAACCTTCAGTACATAACAAAGATTTGTTGGTTCATAGAAACGTATGTTTCACTGACATTTCTGTGTACTAAGTGTTATTGGTATAGGTCTGGTTCATAGTCCAAAAGATACTAGATTCGAAATGGTTGTACTCATACGTGTAACTTGTAACACCCCAAAATTAATTAAGGTGTTAATCATAGATTTAGATTAATTAGGGATAATTAATATGGGATAAGTGGCCAAGTTTAGTGAATGGTAATTTTGAGAAATAAATCAATAATATGAGTTAAGAATTAATTAGGATAGAAACTATATCTAGACCCAAATTAATGTAGGAGATCATGAGAAAAGGCTTATAAAGGCCCAATGATTTTAGATGCAAGCACAACTCCTTATCATGAAACTTGGGTTAAGAGAGATCACCTAGCAATAGCCCAATTTGATTTAGTAGAATAGGGGCTCAAGACCCAATTTATGTGAGCTGGCCCAACACATATTATGCAACCCAAATTAGATTGGCTCTTGAAATTTAGCCTAGCCCAACTACAACCCTGAAGCCTAACTCATGAGATTCAGCCCAACTTATGAGATAAGGCCCAACAAGTATAAAAATATGAACCCACAAGGAATTGGGCCATGAGGTCAGCACATTCCACTTGTAGCTCTAAATTTTCTGCAACCCATTCATTAAACCATGGCCCAATCACTAGAGAAGAGCCCATTTGGACCTTGGGCTGATGGGTCAACCCATTTCTTATTAAAAACCCTAAAGGGTCAGCAACCTTCTTCCCCATTCAGCAGAAAACACAAGAGGCAAGGGAGAAAATTCAGAGGCTAGGGTTCTACCAACATGGAAGCTCCATTTCTCACTTCTAGAGGATGATTTATCTAACGTGAGTTATATATAACTTAACCCTCTCATCCTCCTCTTCATTTTGATCCGATTAATTTCTGGGTTTGAGTATTTTCATCTTCTTCTCAAATCTGAAATTTGGTGTTGGGTGATTCCTTGTAAGATTTTTGGAGTTGGAGGTTAGAGGGGTGATTAGGTAAACATTTTCCTTCCATTTTGTGTATTACTTTGCTGGAAAATGCCCCTAAGGATGGATTATCATAATGGGTTCTGTTATTGGGTGAGATTACAAGGAGATAATGGTGGAAAACTGAATTTTCTGGGCTTAATGACTGAAATGCGAATTTTGGAATTTCCCATGGTGGATTTTCGGAGGTTGAGGCTATGGGTGTTGTTAAGTGAGTATCTCCTTCCCATTTTGATGCATTTCCTGTTAGTTTGAAACCCCTATAGTTGACCTATGATATGGGCTTTGGTTTCATTTGAAATTACCCAGAAATTGGAGTGAACTATGGCAATTTCTGGTGTAGGAAAGTTGGAATCCGAAATTAAATCCCTTAGTAATTAGGTGAGTAACCTCTAGTCTGTCATTAGTAGTTCAACTCTTTGGATATGTGATTGTGATTAGAAATGATAATGATTTTGCTTGTTATAGGCTTGGTGTGCATTTGGATTATTATGGTAGCTAGGGGAAGAGTAATTGGCTTCATTGAGGTAACAGGGCTTATCTTCCTAATTCCATGTATATGCTCATGTTAATCTGCTATTTGTTACACATGCTTGATTTTGAAATGCTAAATGACTAGTTGATTACTTGATTGTTATTGTAATTGGACCTTGTGAGTCCATGGTGGAGCTGTGGTGCGGCTGCCACCCGTGCATGTACTTCGATCGAGCACCGGGTTATGATCAAACCCCAAATGCACTGAGCCCTGGTTGTGCTCATGACTGAGTAGGTGCCGTGGACGGACTTCTCCCGATGTTATTGGCCATTAACATGTTATGTATTATTGCTGGTATGAGATAGTAGTTATTGGTAGTTCAACTAGTTCATTTGCAAATTGAATTGATGATTCTGGTATTGATGACATGAAATTGCATTAGATTGATTAACTTGTACATGTATATGGAAACTGCCCTTTTGTTACTGAGATTGTATATCTCACCCCTTTGTGGGTTAACATTTTCAGGGACTGGACCTCATAGTGGCAAGAAGAAAATTAATGAGAGCTTGTTAAATGGTTTGGTAGCACATAGGTTTGATAGCCTTGTCAAATTGTAATGTAACTAGTTTACAAGTCATGTACTATTGCTGCATTACATCATAAATTGCCAAGTGTAGGAGTTGTATTCTATTAACGTGGAATGTAATCCTATGATATGTTCTTTATAGACTTAACTATTAATGCAAGAAATATCCAATGAAAGTGTGATTGAATGACCATTGTGGGAGATTTATAATTTGCTGACATAAAGTTCCATGGATGAGTAGGGAAATCCACATCTAAATGCTAAATGGGTAATGGTAGAATAGCTAGGTAAATAAGGTAGATAAGTACCATTAGAGCCATATAATATGAGGGTAAGTGGTCCTAGGGTGTCCCTAAGAAGAGAACTATAGTGTAGAGGACGAAATGTAGGAGATATAGCTATAGGAGGGAGTCACGCCGCGGCCTAAAGAGTGACAGTGGCGGAGGACGCCACGGCTGGAGAAATCTCGCAGCGGCGCACAGCGAAAAAAATCGCCCCGAAGGGTGACAGAATGAAACCTCGTCGCGGCGCGAGTCAGGGAAATTGGTTAAGGAGAATACAGTAGCGAAACTCGTCGCGGCGCCACGTAGGCTGGCCGCGGCGAAAGTCAAGAAAGTTACCCAGTGATTCCTAAGAGCAATTTAGCCACGGAACAAAAGGTCTGGGCCACGGCGCAAGGTTAAAAACTTAGTTTTTGAGCTCCAGGACCTAACTTAGCCGCGGCGGGAAGGTTTCAGGTCGCAGCGAAGGTTCCCAAACTCCCACCTTTGACATAGAAACCCTAATTTCTTTAATGCTAATGCTAAGAAATGATATAGGAACACTTGTGGGAGATTCTTGTGTGTAGAAATCGATGCATAGATGAATCACAAACCTTTAATGATGGTATAAACCTTTTTTCTACATGTTTCCATTTATGGTTGATGGCCCTAATAACATCATGGTTCAAATTTTCCTATATTTTCTTAATATAATTGATTGTAATGACTCCAAACCTTGATCTTTAATTATTAAACGTATATTTAACTATAGTTACCGATATTAGAAGTTAGGGTCGTCACATAACTCAGATGATAATATCTTTTTGACACATGTAGGGGATTGTTGGAGTAGGTGTGCTAAAAGTGTGTCAAAAGTCTAAATCCCACATTGCCTAAAACAAAGAGAAACTTAGTGTATATATACTAAGATGTGATATTGGGCAAGTAAATGAGTTAAGAAGAGGAGTGGGCCCTCGCACACAATAACAAGCCAACGCAGTTGAAAATCTCCGATTCCTCCTCTCCCGCGCACGAATTAGATGCGGAACTGAGCATTTTTTGTTGCAACTATTTTTGTATTTTACAAAAATATTTTATAAATAGGTTTACCCGAAAAAAAAATTTTTTAGCAGTTTTGAAATTGGGACAAGAATTTATTAATTTTCTGAACGTTGAGAATTTAAATTTATTCACTTTAATTTTTTATTAACCGACTTTAATCTTAACATTCAGAAATGGTTGCCGCTTTTAATCCCAACGTTCAAAATGGATTTTTCATTAAATAGTGATTAAGTCGCCATTAATTATTTTTAATTGCCCAACATTTCTTGTTTCCATCTTCGGCCTTGTCACACCCGAAAATGCGACCGCGTTGCGCCTTTTCAAAAGTCAAAACTAAAAGTAAAAAGAATCAGATAAATAAATAGGGTTCAGGAGTCGCCACCAAAATTTTATTTTTTTAAAAGGCAAAACTTTGGAAAAACCTTTTTTATTTGAAAAATGGTCTGCAAACCAGATTTGGATTCGGGAGTCGATTGTGAGTGGGGAAGGTGTTAGGCACCCCACTACACCCGTTCTTAAGAACGGTTACCCTAAGTCAGTTGTGCAAAATTAATATGGCCTCTATTCTATTTTAATTTTCCCTAACCAATCACATGCAAAGAACAGAAGAAAAAAATTTAAGGAAATAAAATTTAAGAGAAGAAAGAAATCTAAAAGCGAAACAAAAAAGAATTCAAAGAATAAAATAAAGAAAAGGGAATAAAATAAACGAAATTAAGGAAATAAAATTGAGAAAATAAAATTAAGGGAAAATATTTATTTACAAAGGCGGACTTGACCTAGGATGAAAGCCTAGGGCCTACGTACCCTCTGAGAGGGATCAAAGTCCACGTAGTTCGACTGAAAACTGTGTTTGTTTGTTTGTTTCTTTGTTTGTTTTTGTCTTTGTTTTTATTTTTGGTTTTGGATTTTTTTTGGTATCTTTTATTTATTTATTTTTACTAACTTTTTTTTTTTGGTGAAAAGATAAAGATAATAAAAATTACTTTTCCCTTTTAACAAATAAAACAAATTTAGAAACAGTTGATGAGTTTTGATTTGGTAAAGGTAAAGTTAATTTTACTTCTTTACTTTTTCTTATATTTTCAATTTTTCTCTTTTAGTCATTCTTTTTTTATTATTATTTTTTAATTTACTATTCTTGTTTTGTTTTGTTTTTTATTATTTTTTTTTGTTTCATTTTTGTTTTCATAAGTTTTTATTAATTTTTGTTTTGTTTTATTTTATTTTTTAATGCAGAAAAGAGAAAGAAAGCAAAACGAATAAAACAAATTTTAGCAGATAAAACGAATTCAGAATTGGTTAATGTGTTTTAATTTACTAAAATCAAAGTTAATTCTTACTTCTTTGCTTTTCTTGTATTTTCATTTTTTTTTTCTTCGTTTTTCTTCTTCTCTCCCCTCTTTTTGTTCATTTGTTTTTTGTTTGTTTTTTTTTTTTTTTTTGTGTAGTGTCTTTTGCTTGTATTTGTCTTAACTTAGTTTTTAATTTTTGTTTTGAAAACAATTTTTTGGCCACTTTTATTTTGATTTGAGACTTTAAATATTTTCATTGTCCAAAACACAACATATTCCACTCTTTGAAAGTTTTTTTTTTCTTTTGTTTTGAACCCCTTTTATTTCATCAAAATAGATATTTTATTTTTCTCAAGAAACTGTACACATTTAAAAAAAATTTTTATTTACTCACTTTTCCTTGTTTCAAAAAAAAACCTATGAAAACAACATTCAAATGTTGGGCCGTTGAAACCCCCGAATTTGAAGATGCTTTGCAGTGCAATCTGATGACTGAGGGGACTTATTGTCACACACAGCCTTAAATGACTTCTATATGCCCAAGGAGATACAAGATCTCACATGACCATTCTAAAAAAGGGAAATAAAATTGAGAAAAACTATTTACAAGCATGCAATATTCACAATTTTGTGGGTGCTTGTGTAGCCAATCAAACATCATATTCAAATACATTTCAAGTATAAAAAATAAAATAAACAAAACATGTATAAAATGATGCACAAAACCAGCTTGTCTTCATGGTTGTGCCTTCAGTCAGTCGAGTCAGAGGTTCAGTTTCGAGAATATCAGATTTGAGTTGAGTTATTGGCACCAAACAATCAGGTTCAACAGTTGAACATTCTCCCTGAGCTGCATCCGTTGAGACAGAGTACAAGCATATATCGGCATTTGTTATTGAACGTCTGGAACTAAAATTCTCAAATCAAGTTAAGTCCCTCGGCAGAGCTTCCCTTGCATATCCATTCAGCAAATCACGAACCACCAAGTTGGGAGCGTCATACAGAAAAACAAAATGCACGTTAAATTCTGTAGTGATAGGTTATTTCACATGAATCAGCATACTAGCCACACATTGTCACATAAAGTCAGCAAGCCCCCAGTTCAATCGTGTCAAGCTTAATAAAATAACTAGCATGGTTTTATTCAAGATTTTAACAGCCATTGGAGATAATCAATAAAACCAAACCATCAGCTCATGTTCAAACCAAACGCAATCAACAAAGAATAATGTCAGCTAAGGAAATGCAAGACAAATGCAGACCAGCAAGAATCTTAGACAAGTTTCCGAATCAAAATATTAGTCCCTATCCTTAACCAAGCGGAATAAGGGACAATCCAGGCATAGTTACCGAATCAATCTATCAACCTTCAATCCAAACCACGATGACCCAGGCAGTAAGCAACTTAGCTTCGAAGAGGAAGAGACAGGAAAGTAAACACTCTGTGACACGAAATTTCAGCAGCACCACAAACCAAACAATGGCAATCAGAGCTAAATCCATTTATAGCACCAACAAACAAGAAATGAAAATTGAAACAAGAGCATCCATATCGAACAACAAAGACACCTGAGGGGGAGTTAGATTCAGACCACAACAAATAGCCTACGCCATATTAACAGCAGACTTCACCCGTTCGAATTTGCGCTATTAAGATCATTGTTTCCATCAACTCAAAATACAGATTAAATAGGTTGAGGACTAAAGGCATTCATGTAAGCATTTGCGCTCTGAAACAGACGCCCATTCATCAAAAAAAAATATAGCAACAGGGGAGTCCTAATTAACATCCTATGGCTTAACAGACTCAGCAATAACATGATAATCGAATGTTAAAATTTCATCCAGGTTTCTCTCAAGCATTCTGTCGAACACTAGCTATGCAAATCTAACGGCGGGTACAGAGCATGGCTGTTCAATCATCATCCAGATCCATTCAATGTAAAAATATTACTCATTTCGTCATTTCTATTTCATCAGCAGCAGATTCAGGGCATCTCATTCCCAGGCAAGCAAAAGAAAGGAGAAAAAGAGTTCGAATCTTACCTGCAGATGCCACAGCAGAGGAATGTTATCCTCTGAATCCTTTTTCGCCCCAAACGCTCCTCCTCTTTGCTCCTTTGCTCGACCTCCCCGTCTTGGTTTCTTCGACCCACTCCTTCGATCAAGCTTCCCCTCAATCTCTCGCTGTCTCCTAGTTTTCTTCGGTGGTTCTCTCAAGTTCCCAATTTTTCGATCTCACGCTCCCCCTCTCTCTCTCTTCTTCTCGATTTTTCCGGTGACCCTCTCTCTCTGAGTTTCCTCACTCTGCCTCGCCATCCTCCTTTTCTCTGTGATTCATTCCCTTCTTGTCTTTCGATCCTCTGCCCTTTTTTTCTGCTGGCCTCCCTCGCACTCAGTCCCTCTCTCGACTCTCATTTCCCTCTCCGCGTCTTCCTCACTTCGCAATCACTCCCCAACAGAAAACCCCACGCTCTCTCATCTCCTGTTTCTTCTTTTTCCTCTTTGCCTTTCCAGACCCCCCATTTTTCTGAATCCAGTCCCTCTCTCCCCCCTTTTTCTTCATTTCTCCTCCCCCTCTTCTCGTTTTGTACGTCTCCCCTCAGTCCGTCTCTCTCTCTCTGCTCCATTCCCCTCTTTCCGTACTCCCATCGTGCTTCCCCTCTGCGCGTTTTTGTGCGTCTCCACCCAGTGCCTCTGTCCGTGTGTCCTCTCGTCCCCCCTGTCCCTCCTGTCCTCCACAGAATTAAGGGGACCAAAAGGACAGCAGGTAGGTTTTTTGAGTCGGGTAGGGTTTTTCAAAAATGGGTCTTTTAAAAAGGAATGATGGGTCATGGGCTTCCAACTGGGTTGGAGAGGTCCGAAAGGCTGTTGAAGGGTTGGGCTTTTTTTTTTTTTTTTACTCTCTCTTTTCAGCCCCCTTTTTTTTTTGCTTTTGATATTTAGATATTGGGCCAAAGAGATTTGTTTTAGGTTAGGGCTTTGAACTTTAATTTTATTTTGATTTTACTTTATTGCTCTCTTTTTTTATTTTTTTTAATTAATTTTTTTATATGATTGGGATTTTTATCTCTTTTTTTTTTATCTTTTTTGTATATAAGTATATTTTTTTTGAAATTTTTATTATTACTTTATCTTTTTTTATTTCTTTTTTTTTACTAGTCTCTTTTTTTTATTTTACTTTCTATTTTTATATTTCTTTTTTTATATTTTTGTTAGTTTAATTTTATCATTATTTTTGGAGCTTGTCCTGGACAAAATACGGTGTTCACAGGCCTATAAAAGGCAGTGCGTGGTACAGTTCATGACACACTGAGCTCTCGAACATCTTTGGAGCTCTCTCCTCTCCTCTCCCTTCGCTCTTCTGAGTGCTTCAATTTTTGCTGTTTTATTCCCTTATTATAGGAAGGGTCCGTTTAATCCTGGCGAATTGCCAACTTGTGGCAAAATAACTCTTAAGGATAGTGTCCTCGGACATGACTTGGATCAATTTATACTAACAGCTTTGTGTGTTGCAGCCTACAATGTCGTCAAAGAAATCTTAATTAATTTATCTAATAGTTTGTCATTCTATTGTTACATTTCTGAGATTCTTTTTCCAATGTTAGTATTCATGTCAATTTGTATTTGGAAACTGATGACTCATTCTTTTGGAAATGAACTAGCATTTAGTGCCTCCTATACTATAGGGATTCACGTAAAGAAACCCAACACTCCCAAGTTACGATAGACAAGAGCCTTAGGGAATACAAAAACTATTAATGTTTTTTTCCGTGATTCTGCTGATTTTTTGCAAGCTTTTCAGTTGAATTTGATATACTCAAGAGTGTCCGCTTTTGGGGAGGGATGAAGAGTACAAGCCTTCATGGAGTGCCTTAAAGAACAAGTTATGGTTCGTGGAGATCCTTTTCCAACAAGAGTGATAGCTACCTACAGAGATTATCTTCTAAAGCATCATATGCAGAAGCTATTCCTCCCGGTTTTGGGGAAGCATCCCATTGGGCAGAAAGAAGGTATTTTCAAATCTCAAGCATTAAGCCTCTTTCTAGCAATGAAAGTACGAGAAAATTTACATTAGTAGTGGAATGGATGTGATTTTGCTGTTGAATGTATCAGAATGAGATCTTACCAAAAGCAGATATGATAATCTAGAATTTATCAAGCTCAACAAGCCATTGCTTAATGCACCCGCAGCAGATGGTTCAATGAATGCAGAAAAAGCTATTTATCTAATTATATGGATTAGTATATGCCCATGGGCATAATTTTGTTAGCGCTTTATATTCACTATTAGGTCGCTTCAAAAATAAGGCTATTTCTAGTATCATACAGATATGACAATGCTAGCCCCATTAATATGAAAGGAATTGAGTAGAGTATTTGATGAAGTTGGTCGAAACTAGGAGTGACGTGCAGATCCCTCTCCTTCTTCCTCAATTCTACTTAAAAGAGAGATGGTCCCAACATGGGTATGGATTTGGCAGGCACATTTTTCTATTTAGTGTCATACGTTATTTGAGTCTTGCTGTTTTTATCTCTTTCTATTTTAAATTGGAAACAAGTGTAATATATATATATATATATATATTATTAGTCAACTACGTAAATTGGTCCTATTTCAACTATGTAAAAGCATAGTTATGAAAAACTGGTTGATTGAACAAAGAAATTATTGAATCAATTTATTTGACTTTTAAAATTGACTAAATTAGTCAACAATGGTAAAAATCAGTCAATTTGATACCAAACTAGTGAAAAATTGGTTTTGATTTTTTTTTTTGTTTAAAACAAAGTTTTAGCATTTTATAATATAGATTTGTAATATTTTATAGATTCTTTTTAACTCATTTCACATGAATTTGTTATCATATGTAAAATGTTTCAATTATTTTTTATATTTTAATTGTTTTTATTTATTTTAAGTATTATTTTATAATATATGTATTAATTTAATTATAAAATATTGTTTATATATATAATTTTTAAATATATATATTTAAAAAAATAATTCAACTCCATTCAACTAAGTCAAATTATTAAACTATTAACCATTCTTTATTTTTATTTAATGTCCATTTTAATTTTTAAACTTCAAAGTAACCCCAAGTTGAGGTCCTATTTCTGGATCATAGCATATACATTATTCAATGCTCTTTTCAAGTGGCCTCAGGATGCCACTGTCTCTGAAAACCAAGTGAAGCTCAAGTAGTTCTTTTTTATTTTTTCTAATATATTACGGGTAGAGAGGTGTTGAAGCATAACTTGAAGGCTTCAATTCATGTGGTCTTAGTGTGTAGAGAGTTTTTTTTGGATTTTAAAATGACATCTGATATCATTTAAGCTAAAACGATAATATCTTATGCTATATTATATCATAAATACTTTAAAATATCTATGATATCACAGTAAACTAATAATATACTTAAGGGTATGCAAGCCACCTCCGACTCAGTTAGCTTAGTTCGGCTTGACCATTATCGAGCCAAGAAATTTAAAAAAAAGAATTGGAATAAGGTACAGTTAGGATGGGTTTGAAGCCAATCTTCTCTGGCCTAATCCAACCCAATGTGTGTGTGTATATATATAAAGATAGAAAGTAAATTAAAAAAAAAATTCTTTTTTAAGGGTTTTTTTTTCTATAATTTTAGCCAAATATTTTTAAATATATTTTATAAATTATAAATAGTTGAAGGGGTCAAGATCTATACTAAGGTTCTCCTGAGTATGATTATCACATTCATGTAAGAAAAACAAAATAAAATAATGTATTTTTCTTTTAAGTTTTAGTTATTATATTTGCATTTGCTTTCTATTTTTTCCCTTGAACCTATATTCTTTCATGTTTATTACGTAAATTTGAAAAAACATATTATGGCCAAAATAATTGAGCAAATATAAATATATAAATTTTAAAAATTTTAAAAAAATTTCTTAAAAAAAAAATTAATTCAATTGGCCCGTCCCTAGCTCGATAATAGTTAGACCAGGTTTGGGCCAAGCAAGGCCTAGAACAAAAATTTTGTTCCAAGTTTAAAATCGAGGCAGGATTCAAGTTGAAGCAATTTTCAACATGTGCACACCCCTAAATATACTAAATTGCTCCTACTTTGAACATAATTTGAAGCCTTATATTCATTTGTCCTTTTGTTCCTATCAAGGTATATTGATTGTTGTTTCGATTGTAAATACTATAATTAATGTAAGCATGTCGTTATAAAATCATAGTAAATGAAATTAGATTAGATTAGTAATCGAAAATCAACTTGTTATTTGATATGAAATTAGCCCAAAATTGATGGGTTGATGAATCAGTCAAACTCAATAAAAAATTGAGTTGAATTGAACAAGAAACCACTAATTGAATCAATTTTTTGTTTTTTTCTTTGATTGAAGTGGCAAAAGAAAATCTTATGTTTTCCACACTTCCAATATTGCTTTCTTATCATTATTATACATACAAATATATATATATATATATATAAACATTTAAATAAAATTATTATTATTATATATATGTAATTTGGTTAATATTTTTAATTTGATAAATAACATTTTCAAATTTATTATTTCCAAACCCTTTGCTTTTCATTTTTTAATGATAAGAAAAATTTGAATATAATTTATAAATTTCCAAAAATTAATATTAAACACTCTTAAATTTTAATTATATGTTATTTTTATTTTTTAATTCAAAAATGACTTTTTAAACATCTTAAGAAATATATAATTAGTAGTTAAATATTTAAAATTCATTAGTATTTATTTGTTATATTATAATTTTAATATATAAAATTTAAAAAAATATATATTTTATTATCACCACCAATAAATTATGAATCAATGTCTCCATTGTTTTAATAATCGATTTAATTTTAAAAACATTACATAAAACTATAGTTTTCAACTTTTGAGTATAAAAGAAATGAGGATCATATATATAGAGAGAATGGATTCTTTGCCCATTAAAAGAATGGAAAAGAGACACAGAGAACCATAGAAAGAAAAGGCATCGATTGTTAAAGAAATATAGAAAGCCATTAAATTTTAAATCAATTAATTTGTATAAATGGCTACTTTTAAAATTTCTTGCCATTTAACCATACCAGGAACCTCTACTAGATTTACAAGTATCAAATTTTTGAGTCAAAATATTAGTAGTAGGTTGAATAGCCAAGTTACCAAAGCTATTTAACTGCTCCATTCTACTTTTAAATGTTGATAGGGTAGCTTGTAAGTCTATCCAAGACAAATTAGCTTTATCAACAAGTTGAACCATGATTGGATTATATTCAGCATCAAAACCAATAAAGGTTTGAGTAATCATATCATCAGTAGAGACAAGGTAGCTAGTAAGATTTAAATTATCAAAGATACCTTTCATTTTTGCAAGATAATCTTTCATTCTCATACCTCCTTCCTTGTTTGTTGAAACTCTTGTAAAGAGTGATTTGAGAATGTGTATGAGCACTAAATCTTTGGCAACTTTTCAAAGATCTTTTGAAGTTTGGCAGTGAATCATCTGACCAGTAACTTCAAGGGTCATAGTGTTGAGAAGCCACCTGAGTACCAATTGTTCAGTGTTATTCCAATATTTCAAATCTAGGCTTGGTTTCTTCTTAGCACCTTCTAAGAGAAACTGTGGAGGAGGAGTTGTAGTTCCAAAAATGAAACCTTTGAGTTTATGGCCTTTGATTATAAGCAGGGTCATAAATTACCAAAGTAAATAATTGCGTTGATCCAACTTGATGGAGCAAATTTGGCTAACAGAGGAAAACAATGGGGTTGGTTTGCTCGCAAAAGAGAGAGTGCTGAGAAGACAATTTTGGGATGGTGTTGAAGAGCTGTAGGAGTCCATAAGGACGGGTTAGGATCTCGGCTGTTATACTAGGATATAAAAAGGGAAAGAACTTCGAATCAAGAATGAAAGTTCTCGATACCTTTTTACTGAGGCTAGCAAAAAGTGCACTATTTATTAAGAATATGGTTACAACACAATCAATAAGATGGTACTAAGTGGCAATTGAAAAAAGAAAAAACAACAACAACTAATAGAATATCTATACACGTATACAAGCAGAAACTTTCTAAAAGAAAAGAAATAAATTATAAGCTAAGCTAATCAAGATTAACGAAAGAAATAATACACCTTATGTCTTAACAATAGTTTGTCATTCTGTTGTTACATTTCTGAAAATCATTTTTCAATGTTAGTATTCATGTTAGTTTGTATTTGGAAACTAATAATGACACATTCTTTTGGAAATTAATTGGCATTCAGTGCATCCTATACTATAAGGATTCATGTAAAGAAACGTAGCACTCTCAAGTTACGAATAAATCAAAGCCTTAAGGATGACAAAAACTATTATCAACGTTTTTTTTTTTCCTGAGTCTGCTAATTTTTTGCTAGCTTTTCAAATGAATTTGATTTACTCATAGTGTTAGCTTTTGGTGAGGAATGAAGAGTACATGCCTTCGTGGAGTACCTTCAAGAACAAGTTATGGTTCGTGGAGATTCTTTTCCAACAAGAGAGATAGCTACCTAAAGAGATTGTCTTCTAAAGTATCGTGTACAGAAGCTATTCCTCCTAATTTTGGAGAAGCATCCAATTTGACAGAAAGAAGGTATTCACAAGTCTCAAGTGTCAAGCCTCTTTCCAGCAATGCCAATACAAGAAAATTTACATTAGTAATAGAATGGATGTGATTTTGCTATTGATATGTATCAAAATGACAACTAATTGAAAGCAAATATGATAATCTAGAATTTATCAAGCTCAACAAGCCATTGCTTAATGCATCCGCAACTAATGGTTCAATGAATGCAGAAAAAACTATTTATCTAATTATATGGATTAGTATATGCACATGGACATAATTTTGTTAGCGCTTTATATTCACTTTTAGGTCACTTGCTTCTGCGATAAGGCTATCTCTAGTATCATATAGATATAACAATGCTAGCCCCGTTAATTATAAAAAGGAATTGAGTAGAGTATTTGATGAAGTTGGTGAAAACTAGGAGTAACATGCATATCACTCTTCTTCTGCCTCAATTCTACTTAAAAGGAGATGGACCAAATAAGGGTCCTAAATTGTTATTCTTTTGTGTCCTTTATATATATATATATATATATATATATATATATATATATATATATATATATATATATATATATATATATATATATATATTGAGAATTTAAGGTCACTCCTTAAATATAGAATCTTTTATCTAAATACTTAGCCATTCCAACCACTTAAAAGCATGGTTATAAAAATCATACTGAATTAATTGGTTGAACTGAACAATTAATAAACAAGTTCATTTAACTTTCAAAACCACCTAAATTTGTCAAAAACGGATAAAATCTAGTCCATTGGGTATTGAATTTGTCAAAAATAAATTTTATTTTTTATTTTTTGGATTGAAATAGAATTCTAACATTTTGTGATAAAAATTTATGATATTTTATAGATTTTATATAAATTTGTTATCATATGTAAAATGTTTTAATTATTTTTTATATTTCAAATATTTAATTTATTAAGTATTATTTTATAATATATGTATTAATTTAATTATAAAATATTATATACACACATGTATATATATGTATATATTCTTTATATATATATATATATATTTTAGAAAAATAGTTTGACAGACCTTTGAATTATTAGCCATTCTTTATCTCGATTTAATATCCAATTGGATTTTTAAACTTAAAATAACCAGAACTTGAGAACCTATCTCTGGATCATGGCACATACACTAGTCATTGCTCATTTCTAATGGCCCCAGGACGCAGTTGTCTCTGAAAACCATGTGAACCTCAAGTAGTTTATATATATATATATATATATATATATATATATATATATATATATATATAACAAGGTTAGAGAGGTGTTGAAGCATAATTCAAGGCTTCACTTCATATGGTGTTAGTGTGTAACAAGTTTTTTGTGATTTTAAAATGACATGTAATATCATTTAAAGTAAAACGGTAATACCTTATGCTATACGATATCATAAATACTGTAGAATATATAAGATATCACGGTAAAACTAACGATATACCAAATTGCTCCTACTTTGAACATAATTTGAGTCTTATGCTCATGTGTCCATCTGTTTCTGGCAAGGTATATTGATTGTTGTCTAGATTCAAAATGCTATAATTAATGTAAAGCATTTCGTTGTAAAGCTTGTGGGTATAAAAGGAAATGAGGTTCATATACGTAGACAATCCTTTCTTCCCTCATTAAAGAAGTGGAGAAGAGACACAAAGAGAACCATAGAAAGAAAAGGCTTGAATCGTTAAAGAAACAGAAAGCCATTAAATTTGAAACAATTAATTTATATGATAAGTCACTACTGTATATTTAGATACTACATATTTCATAAACTGTTAGATATGAATAGGTAAACAAAAAATTGATAAATTTTATTATTTATTTTTTATATATTACACATCTTTGATCTCAGTAATATCATTATTTTTACTTGTCATCATATGATATTTTACTTATTTTAATTAATATTGAATTTTAACTCTAATAAGATAACCTTATAAATAAAACATATGTATCATTGAAAAAAGGAGAAATTCTCAAATTTGACGGCATTGTCGTGGAATTTGAGTAAAGTATAGCATTTAACCACATTATTTTTTGTATTGTAGCATTTGACTCTTTTTTTAATAACAAATTGCTCAAATTTTACCACGTGGGCGTGTTGGAATCACAACCTTTACTGGCTCGCCATCATTTGAATAAACAAGTTCGAAAATATAAAACCCAGAAATTCCTTTCAAATGGATAGTTTCGTATATAGGAATCTTTAGGTCTATTACAAACAAAATAAGAAATATATATATATATAAAGCAACTCTTGGAGACATTAAAAAGGAGAAATTCTTCTTTCACACTATTTTTCCTTTAGTTTTTAAATAATCTGGCCTCACTTCTTGACTCTTAGGAGTGCTTAAACAAATTATTGTTTTTAATTGGTAGGGTAATATATTTTTTCGAGAGATATAACTTAATTAAGTTAAGCTTCTTCTTTATTATAAAAATATGTACAAACTTCTTTAGAAATCAAAAGATGCCTTGTAAGCTTCCAACTAAATTTATTTTAATCGTAGTACTTTCATATTTATTACTTATATGGTGGGATTTTTAATTTCAAAGAAAACAAAAACGATACGCGGATACAGCAAACAACTTGAACAAAGATCTTATTATCGTTTTTCTTGCTCTTATTTTCTATTTTTTTCTATTTACTTATTATTGGATTAAGATTAGTGGTAAACATTTCCAATAATAAGTAAAAAAATCTTTGACAAAAAAAAAACTATAAAAATTAACAAAATTAACAAAAAATAATAATCCCTTTTCATATTGCTTATTACTTTCATGTAATATTTCTTCTTTATTTTGCTTATTGCTCTTGTGTATATATATAAAAAAAATTGTCATTTTTAAGAGAGAAAAAAAAAGGGAAGGTTAGTTTACTCCAATTGTTATGATGGGCAATAAAAATAATAAAAAATAAAAGTCAAGAACCTTTCGATTCTTACTAAACTCGCGTGTTAGCATATAATGAAAGGACATTGCATCCAACTCATGTATTTTACAACACAAATTGCAGTTTTCTTCATATCAAATACAAATCAAAACGAAAGGAAAAGTTTGATCCGCAAGTTGGGTTAATCAAAATATAATTTTGAGCAAGTAGTTTCGTCTTGCAAATTTCACCAACTCTTGGAATTTTTTTTATTGTTATATTAATTGAACATAAAAGATGAACTTTAAACAAGGGGAAAGGCGATCCGCAAGTCGGATCAATATATAATTGTGAACAAGTTGGATCAGATAACTAAATTTATCTATTCTTATGCAACAAGACATTAAATCCATTTATATATATGTACACACACGCGCGCGCGCACACATACACACAAGTATTCTTGTGTTTTTAAAATGTGAATTTAATCTCGTTCAGGGTTTATAGCTATCCTTTCATAAATATATTTTAATAGGCTCGAATCGACATTGTAAATGTCTCAAATTATTAAATTTAAGTGTGCCTTACCACTTGAATTATTTCTTATAGATTTAAATCCATTTATATATAGCTGTTATTTTTAGTGTCTTACCAATTAGTTTTGACTTAACTAGTATTTTTATCCATTAACTTATTTATGTATATTAATTTGGTTACTAAATTTTGTTTTACTCAAGTCTAGTTCCTCAGCTTCCAATTTATGCAATGTTTGTTCTTTTTTATTAAACCCTTCGAAACACTTAACGAGTACAATTAATGACGCCTATGCGACATCCGAGATGGACAAATGTTAGTGTTATGGTGTTCATTTGCCTTTAAAATGGTCTATAAGTTTTCTTTGATATTTCAAAATTAGTTCCTTAAATGCATATATAATTCTTATTATATAATGAAAATAAATCATAATCAATAAAAAATAAATCATAACCATGAAATACCCAAATGGACTAGAATGAAAAAAATATGAAAATCGTGCAGACAATACATCCAAGATGGATCACCAAATGATTCTTTGGTTTTGACTTGGATATCAAGTAGTTAATGTTGGTCTTTCTTGAATGCCAAGATTAGTCTTCTTTCATAACGACAGTCCAATAATGCCATGTAAGCATGGAGGGCTAAGATTGTTTCATTGGTTCTGATTTACTTTCATTATAATAGTAAAAATTTCATATACAACTGAAGGACTGTTTTTGAAATACTAAAGTTAAATGATCATTTTGAAATAATAAAAAAAATTAAGACCATTCTGAGCTGATAGACATCCGAAGGATAGTGCTTGTTCACCTCATATATCACATAGGCACCATTGAAGACATCTGTTAAATGCCCTGATGGATGTAATAGATAATGATAAATGTGACATAAATTAAAAGTTAAAAGATTAAATATAAAAAATTAAGAAACTGAGTTGAAATAAATAAAAAGTTAAGAGACCAAAATACTAATTAAATCGTTAATTTTTTTAAGAAAATATTATACATGAACTCCAAATATTATTCAATTTGAGTCATCATATATAATTAAAATATGTTATCAAAGTTAAATTATGAGTGTATTCATACATAGCTATAAATTTAATATTTATGAAAGAAGTACTATTCATTCCACAAGAGTGAGAATTAAAAAATAATATCATTAGTTGCAACAATATATAATAGTCTTTCATTAAATTTTCTGTGAGCTGGATGTAACTTTTTTATTTAAGAAGAAAAAAACTCTCATTTCTCAAACATACAAATTAACAGTATAAACAATTCCATTATTAGAGGTTCAATATAGATACATTTTCAATCATTAGATGTTTTGCGCCAAAAAGAAAACTATTAGATATGGATACATTATCAAAAGTTCAATTTTGTAATAACACCAAACATAGTCCTTCATTAAATTGATAATATAATAACATATATTTTATTGATAATTATTTTAAATAAGAATAGATTAAATAATTAATAAATTCATCAATATCCATAGCTTATTATCTTTATTATTAAATATTTTAATCAAAATATAGTAAGTGTATAATTTTTTAATAATAATATAATAGGTATATAGTTTATTTGAGAAATTATATAATTATTTATAAAAATTATACACATATTATATTATTATTATTATTAGAGAATTATATACTTGTTATATTTTAATTTAAAAATCTGATAATAATATAAATAACTGTATATAAATTTTTTATTTTTTCAAAATAAAGGAGAATTGATATATACAATTTTTTTTTAATCTAAGCATATAAGTTAACCCTATATATGAATTTTTTTCTTCTTTATGTCAACGTCGTGATTGTAAATTTGTTTCATATAGCCACCACCCAATTCTCAAAAGATTAAAAAAAAAAAGGCATGAAGTTAAATATATTAATCTTTACTAAAAAAATTGAATAAATAAAATCCTGAAACGGCACGCTGTAATCCCTCGTGGCCTGCCATTGTACAGCATCTTTCCTTCTACGTAAGGTTATTATCAAATTTATCCATGCGATGACCAAAATGCCCCTTCCATGCACGGCAAACTCCGTCATCGTCCGGCGAAGCCACGAGGTTAATTCCGTCCAAACATGGGCGTGCACGTCACGTGACTTAAGAATAGAATCATGTGGCCTGCGGCACCGCCAAAGACGTCGTCACCGACACACTTCTACGGCCCTTACAATTCAGAACTTTCAGTATCCTCCACGAAACCTTGCCGGAGCTCCGATTCTCCACCAGCTTCCCTCCGCCATCCATTACAGCCGGGAACATCGTCATCGAAGGGTTCCGGCGAACCTGCCTGTTTTTTATATCGCTGAGCTCCATCTCCGGCGGCACCTTCACCGTCCCAAACATCACGGAATGCCAGCGTGGCTTCGTTGCTCTATTAACCGTCGAAGAACGACGAAGCTTCCGGTAATCCAAGGACCTGCTGTTTCGAGAACTGGTGCACGTTCCGACACTGTTGGATCGAGAAACAGGGGACTGTAACCCTGAGATCGGGTCGGATCTTAAGCGGCGGGTGGGTGGGTTACTGGATTCTTTCGCCGCTTTTTGATCAATGGAAGGAGGATTGGATTGGGGTTTGTGTTCGAAGGATACGAGTTTACCGCTGAAAAAGATATCGTCGGCGGGGCACATGTCGGCAACGACGTCGTTGAAGAACTCGAATAACTCCGAGGCATCTGATGATGATGAAGGACGAATTTCCTTGGACGACATGTCGTTGAGTGGGAGGTCACACAGCGAGAGTGCCTCTTCTTCTAATTCTTCTTCTTCTGATGAGACTTGTGGATGAATCACATTGGCATCTTTATCTGCCATTGTTGGAAGAAATTAAGAAGGATAAAGAGGAATGAATTGAGACTGTAAGTGCTTTGAATATATATGCAGAAGAAAACATAAGAGGGTTGAGGGGAAGAATATATTAGTTTGTAGAAGTTGTTTTGTGTTTGGAGTATATGTAAGGTGCTATAGGTTTGATTTGTCGATGGATTCTAGAAATATAAGGGAACAAGGAGATAGGGAAAGGCACATATATATACATATATATATATATATATATATACGAAGATTAAAAGTGGGAGAACAATGGATTGTCCGAACAGTAGCTCCACAAGGGCTTTCATTTCTGTGGGCAAATATGAGGTTTTTAATTTCCTTACAATTTTTTTTTTAATAAGCTCAATCTAATGTACCGCTTCTAGAATCGGTTCATTAGTAAGTGAGAAAATAATAAAATTTAAAATTTTTTGATATCTTGAGATCCTATATGACAAACACTTTATGTAAATTAAATCTATCCAAAAATGTCAAAGTATGTAACTTTCTAGCCAAAAAACAAAAGAGAGGCATGTAACTAAACAGAATAACTCAATTTATAATTAAAAAATAAAAATATTTTTTATTAACGTATTTTTTTAACAAACATTGAATATAAAATACTAAATATATATGTTCACCAATAACTTATTTTTTAATTTCAATGTTAAATAAATAAATAATTTTTTAAAAAAAATTTACATCCAAGAAAAAGTTCCACTTAATTAAGTCACTGCAAAAAAAATAAAAAATTAAGTCACTGCCATCTCAGGAGTCTCGCCGGCCGTGGGGTTCCATTGAAGTTGTCAATTTTGATTTTAAAGATCAAGCATAACATCGTCAAGCGGTGCATTCTTTTTTTTTTTTTCATTATTATTTCTCTGGATTGATTTCGAGGCAGGATTTTATTTGTTGCGTGTTTTCATTAAATAAAACAAATATGAGCGTTAATTTGTGAATCCATAGGGAGCTTAGCTTCGATTTGTCAGCCCTCTCGTTTGTACATATCTCACATCTCATTCAGCAGATTGGTTACAACTTACCATTACAGCAACTCAGCTATTTTTCATTTTTCTTTTTTCCTCTTGTTCCCTTAAGAATTTACTACTGGTCATTATACAAAACTCAACTGCATGTTTTTATATATATCATCCTCATATTATATAATTTTTTTAAAGCAAAAATGTAAAACGAGAAAGATTGCCTTTTTGCTTTTGTAAAATAATTCAATTTTATCCTTCTATTACATTTGCATCCAAATTTAATGTTAAAATCTAATAGTGACCTCAAATTTAAGTAAATTAATGATAGTATACAAATAAATAACTTATAAATCAATAAACTAGAAATTTTGGTATTAAATTTTGGTTGAATAATATTTTAGTGGGATAAAATTAAATCATTTTTAAAAAAATAAAATGTGAATCAATGATAATATATGTGTGTGTGTGTGTTCATTACGATAGAATTCGTTAACCACACATGTAGGACAAATTTATTTATGAACTTAAATACACAAAAATGCCTCATAATAAAGAGTAGGAGAACTAATACTAGAAATGCATAGGATCCACTATTCATAGCCCTTAGGCCCTTTTGAAGCATTTTTATTTTAATCACAAATTAAAATTGTGATTAGTATAAAAGACATTGCAATATTCTACTATTTATCAGAGAATATTTTTAGGAATATCTTTATTTTTTTTATTATCTTATATATCTTTTTTATATACCCACATGTACCAATTTTATCGGTGCAAACTGTAACATCTTTGTTAATTAATAAATAATTATATTGTTAGGAGTAAAACCCGAGTGACAGAAATTGAGAAAAAATATCAAATTCAAAATTTTGAGTGAGAACATGAGATGGATAAATTTATAGAAATTTGAGTAATTAAATTAAAATTCAGGAAAATAAATTAAAAAGAGATTTGAGAGAATTTTAATTGGTAGTTGGTTAATTATTATTATTATTCAAAAGAATTAAAGTGAGATATTTGCATTTTTTATGCAAGTGATGCCAATTGGTGGTTTAATGGATCAATATATATTTGTTTCTGCTTTATTTCATTGGTGGTGTGTTACTCACGGCTAGAAATGGAGTGGAGAAGCAGAAATTGGATGAGGGAAAATGGAAATGAAGATTTACAGCAAAATACGACTTAAGCCTAGTGCAGAGTAACATCATCTTCCATTAAACACATTTCATTCACTCTTTGACCGGTACAACGAGGCATTAGCCTTAACCATCATCATTTTTTATCCCTTTAAACCATTTTGTGCGGAGCTGACCAAACAGAGAGAGAATGGCGTGAAGAAACTCCACGGAAGCAAAAATTTGAAGCTTTGCATGCCAAGGAAAAAGTAGTTTTTAGCCAAATTATCTTTTTATAGAAATTGTTCTACTCTTTTTCCTCTACAAAATGCACCAATTGGATTTTTAATTGGTGAAATTTTTGGGCTACAAGGAAGTTGGGAAGAGAAAATATTGAAGGCCAAAGTGAGAGAAGGAAGAAGGCTGAAAGATAGAGTTGTGATTTTAAGGTAAATCCTTGCTATTTGTCCTTTAATTTTTTGTTTTGTGGATTATTTTTGAGGGATCATTCCTTGATGTTTTGATCGTGTTTTAAGGTTGAAGAAGGAGAGAAACTAATTGATTTTAGAAGCTTGGAAGTTACATGGGTAAAAAGATTGATCAAAACTTGAAATTGGTAAGTCGGAATTATCTCTTGAATTGTGAAAATTCTATTTTCAGAATATTTTTTATGAGGGCTGTTTTGCTAGTTATTGGCCATGAATTAGATGATAAGAGGAATTGTTGACAAGTTTGAATGTTGGTCTTTGATGTATTCAAAATTGAGCACTTGAATTGGTAAGTCTAAATTGCTCTTGAGTTGTTGAAATTTGTTATTATTGATTAAAGTTTGGAGTTGGGATTAAAGAATTTTGTTTTTATTGTTTTTGGCTGAGAATGTATAATAATTTGGGACTTGGTGGTGAGCTAGAAACTAGCCCTTAATGTATTAGAATTTGGCTATTTAAATTGGTAATCTTAACTTGGCACCAATTGAAACTAGCCCTTTATGAAAGTTAAATTGGTAATGGTATTAATTGGATTTATATTGTAATGCCTAATTGAAATTGCTTGAAAGTATTTGTGAAGTTGCATTGTGTATTACAAGTGTTGGAAAATTCACTTGCAAGTGGTAAGAGATTTCCTTCTTCATTAGTTGTTGAAATTGGCACTTTGAAGTGGAAATTGAGTATTTGAATGTTATGTTTTGCTTGCTAGCCAAATATCAAGGTGGAGAAAAGATCTTGTAAAGGCCTTGCAAAGTTCTTATAGAAGCTAACCAAGACCTTGTAGAAACCTTGGGAGACCACAGTGACTAGATAATCTTTTATATAAAACAAGTTGAGACATGTAAGGTAAGTAGTGAGCCATAACTTGAGATTTGAGACTTTGTTATTATGAGATATGTGGTAATAGAAATTGATGAAGTTATATTTGATCAAGATTGTTATATCCTACTGGATATAGTAAGCTTTGCCTTGTATGAGATTACATTGAGTTACTAGACAAGTAGTTGTTTATATTTCACTATGTATTTTCTTTAAGCTAGAATTGCATGCATGTTTTATGATTAGTTTGCTTTAACTATTTGATTGCTTATGAGAATTTGTTCTGGGGTTAGGGCAAATTCCATCTTGTGGTTATTTGTTTCCAAGGTCAAGGAAAATTCTACCCTGTAGTTAATTCCATGTTAAGATGAACATTCCTCCCCATCATTTATTATTTTTAGGTTGAACCCATGGTTTATTAGTTCTAGGATTGAGATAAGCATTCTTACCCATGGTTATCAGTTTCTAAGGTCAAGGCAAATTCCACTTTGTATTTAGTTTCAAGATTCTTATGGTATTGGCCATATTAAGATATATAAGGTTAAGATATATAAGAAACATGATATGCTTTAACTTCTTATTTGCAATCAAGTATGCATGTTTTTTTTCATAATTTATGTATGCTTGTATGCCATTATAGTTTTAAGTTCATGTTGAGTATAAATATGTTTTGAAAGGTAGAATAACTATCAGAATTTCAATCTCACCCTTTTGTAAGAAACAACTGCCTCAATTTTCAAGAGAGAGTTATAGTAGGAAGAACAAAAAGCAAGTTGAGAAGTAGCCTTGTAGCTAGTTCTATGCAAGTGACCATACTTTATGAATTTTATGTAACTATGTTTTGTAAAAATTGAACATATGCTTTGTATATTATGTAGATGGTCATAAGGCCTATTTTTTGTTTTTGTATATAGATGTAGAAGAAAGCCAAACTAGTTTTATATTATGAGCTTTTGATGTACATAGAGATATATACTAATTTTACTTGTATTCTAGTATGTAGATATTATATAATGTTATGAGTTGATGAATAATATCTAGTAGTTGTGTTCTTATGGAAAAATGTGAGGCTATTGTCTTTTAAATATGATCATGAGGTTTTGGTGATAAATTGAGAAGTTATTGTTATTTTGATTGAGACCTTGTCAACAAGGTTTGTATTGTGTCAAAAATTAAGGTTTGAAGTATAACTTATGATCTTATAGACTACTTTAAGACATTGTTAACAAAATTTTAGACCTTTAGACTAATATAGATATTTTTGGTTAAGTCTTAGTACTATAATCTAAGAACTTGTCAATAAGATTTTGAGGTAGGTTAAGAAAACTTTCTAAATTTTAGTTAACTATGAGTTAACAGTGGATATCTCTTAGATAAGTTACCTAGTCTTTAGAATCATAATTTAAAAACCCATTAGTTGGGGTTAATCTGATAAATATATGTAAGTGCAATTGTTTTAAAAAGTTTTAATTGTCTTTGGTTTTAGCTAAGTGTAATATTCGATCCTCCGAAAACTAGAGAAAACATGAGAAACATAATGTACGGTTTTTCTGTAAACAAACAAAATTCACTGGATACAAAAGGAAGTCCCCCAAGATGATGTAGTTAAGGTCCTAAAAAATTTGGGAAGTATTGTAGACTCCTAAAAATGAGAATCTCAGGCTCAAATGGAAGGAAAAATAGAGCTAGAATGAAGAAACAATTTCTAATGAAAAGCTTACGAAACAAAATGGTATTTTTGTAATTTTGAGCAAATTTTGGAATTCACACAGTAGCCCAGGTAGCTAACGATCTCAGTAGTTTTTCAAATGTCAAACATCCTACATGAGGAATGTTATGGTCTGGGCATATTTTTAATGTAAAGTAGACATCCTAAGCTTTCCAAAATGACCAAGATTGCATGTTTTCGATTTTTCTAGATTTAGTTCTAATTTTCCAAAATTTGCCCAGAAAAGAAGCCAATTCTGGCCGAAAATAAATCTCTAATTTTCATGCCTTATTTCGGTTTCCATGAGTTGTAGGCATGTTTTTGTGATGCATTTAAGTTATAATAATGTAATTAAATATGAGAATGCATAGTATGATCTCACATGATCCACGTGACACCGAATGAAATTTTGAGACCCAGCGCAACGCTAAAATGAGCATTATTTTCCTTGCCTTTTCATGCAAAACTTACATGATTCATGATATTAAATTATGTTAGACCACTGACTAGCTCTCTTTATAGATGAGCACAGTTTATGGGATGAGGAAAGTAAAAAATAAGCTTTCCAAAATTAGAACCAAATGAACCATTACCCAGTAGACATTTGCCCTGACCGAGGAAAAAAAATCCCTACATGCTAGCTTATATATTCAGAAAGGGTCAGGTGCAGTTTTTATATAAGGTAAGTGGTACAGTATGTTTCCAGTGAGCAAAACTGTGAGAATAGCTAGCATCCCAACAGTAGTCAGTGGTAGTAGCTCTTTAGTGCTAGTATAAGACATACAAGTTAAGCTTATCAATGTTGAAATGAGGGATTATAAAATGCCACTGCAAGTAAGCAAAGAAAATGAGAAAAGTTTCGGCCTACAAGATGTAGTAATAAATAGAGAAATTGGGATCATAAAAGCAGAAACTCCTCAAAGGAGTTGTAATCCTAGTAAGTAACTAAGATTTGAGGCTTATGACAGAAAGAAATGCAAATTATAATCATGGGATGAGCTAGTGAGAAAGAACGCAGAGATAAACAGTGAATGAAATATGTAAATAAGCAGTCAGTAGTAAACAATAGACGACATAAATAGAAAAGTAGAGCTTTGTATGAGACATGTTGGGTGTGTGAGGATAGGTTATGGCTTTGTTCATGATAAGTAAGTTGTAGAATGGTCTTAGAGTAGTTAGTGGACACCAAGAAAAAGTGGCCTCTAGAGTAGCTTGAGCAGAGTTTAAGGATCCGACGGCTAGAGCGTGATGAGATATGATAGCTCGCTAGAATCAGTGGCATGCCCTAAATATGAACAATGAGAATGATCTCATTAATAGAAAGAGGCTTGCTAGAGAGAGTATGCGAGGCCTAATTCTCTCGGGTAGTCATACTTAAGCCATTCCAAGATATCCTATTTAATGCAAAGATAAGTAATGATGCAGTGTGATATGCGATGAGACTACAACTGCATTGAACCAGTTTAGAGGGGAAGTGAGAAAAAGAGTCACCTCCTAGCCACAATACCTAAATGTCTAGATAAGTATTAGAGCCCGAAAGGTTAGTCTCCTCAGGCCAAAGGTTGAATTATAAGCTATACCCTAGAGCCTGATAGCCTGAAGGTAATAGCTAGTTATGTATGAATGAAGTAAGAGGTAGAACCCTCTATCTTGATGATGGGCCAGTTATAGAGGCTCAGGTTGGTAGCTAAAGATAAAAATCCAATCCCTAAAAAATAAGTTAATTAAAAATCGTTAGCAGCGGCCAATTATTCCATAGAAACAGCGAGGCAATCCAAAAAGTTCCTCGCCACAACCAATTAAGAAGTTAGCTGCGGCCAATACTCGGATAGGAAAACCAGGGTAAACCCGAGGCTAATTTGCCACAGTGAATGATGTGTTAGCTGCCGCAAATGGCACCATGAATACCTCGTTGGTCATATTCATGCCAACTTGAGAAAGGAGTTGATAAGGGGTTAGACGACCCACAGAAAGTGGAAACCCCTAGTATAAGTAGAGAAAATGGTATTGAATAGAGTTACGAAAGATTAATAAGAAATGCATGAGCCTAGCAAATGAGCTTGAGAAAAGAGCTCAATACAGAGGAAGTTAGACACATGGATAATAAGGTTATTGAGGCCCGCCTTTAAGGCGCTGATTCCAACCTAAGGTGTTATCCTGTGAGACACTGAATAATAGAACACTAGTATAGCCTCAAAATAACGTAAGATAAGACTACCAGCAGTGAAGCACCTAGCGAGTGGCCTAGAAAGGTGTACCTCATAGGTAATACCTAGAAGTAAGTATGAGTAACCAGTAACTAAGGTTCAGAAAAGAATAAAGATAGTTAATAAGTTATAGGTCTAATAAGATAGATAGCCTAAGTTAAGCATAAACTGAAGCCTAAGGGAGATGACCAGTAACATTGTTCCAGGTGAGATATGTGAATGAAAGACTCAGTGAAAGTTCTCCTTAGAGCGAAAAAGAAAAGATGAGACATTCTAAGTCAAGGAAAGCTACCCAGTAGTGGTTAGTAAAATTTCCCTAAATATAACCCCCTGAGTTATAAAGTATAGTAATAAGGGAAGCGAGGAAGAGTTGAGATATTAGATACAAAAAAGATACCTTTGCTTTAGTCATGATTAAATGAGTAAGTTAAACCTAGAAAAGTAAATAGGTAGGGGTCTGAAAATTAGTCAAACAAGCTCCCTAATATAAGAATGATATGTGGTTAAGACACGTGAGTGATTAGAACACTCAGTAGAGCATGAGCTTCAGTGAGATAGAATCCAGACATTGAGAGTATGTGTTCTGGATTGAGTTAGCAGAACCCTAGAAATAGCATACTGTGCTCCTGGGGATGAGGCTAAAGAGACTGAATAAAGAGAAAGCCCAGATCTGATCCAAACATAGAAATAAATTGAGACAAACAGTTAGTGCCTTAGTATCCTTAGGGAAGCTCAAAAGAGCTAGAGACCGCCTAAGAAGGTGAGCCTCATTTTATGTAGCGAAAGAGTATAAACCAAGAGCGCCATAGAATGAAATTCCTGGGATTATGTGAAATAAAATCTATCTTACCAAGGGATGGCCTAGTTAAGAGCAGGGTAAGAGTATGAACGAAAAATAGACCCCCTTAATGTTACAGAGAGTGAATAAGTAAAGGAACCCCAGGAAAATATAGTGCTCTTAAACGTAAAGAAACTTGAACAGACAATAAAAATAGCCAATAGTAGAATATCTTTTTACCTAAGTAAGAGGATAAGAAAGGTAGAAAGAGAAGATATGACAATGTTCAAGCCGAGGACATATTAAATTGAGAATTGACATTCAATTAATGTGTTTGAGTACTTAAGAAAGCACACTTGTCCTTGGCATAGACGCCCTTCTAGCATGATAATGCCCGAAGAAAAATAGCTAGGCAATACAGAGAGATCTTGGGATGTAGTAAATGAGAATCCTACTTTTTTCGAGCACTCTACGAAAATAGGGCTGATAGAAAAAGGTAAGAGAGAGGTACTTTAGATTATTGGGAAACTTGTAATATACAGGAGATAATGGCCTTGAACTCAGTCATGAGGCGCCTGTATATTAGTGTTTGATGTTATGGTTTGTTTACAACAATAGTCACATGATATTAGGCCTGATCAACCTAATAGTAATGACTTAAGTACATAGCAAATGATGACATTAATCACCAAAGTGTCCCGGTAATCAAAGAGTACCCTATTCAGTTAAATAATGAAACGAGTCAGAGAAAAAAGGTAAAAGGATTCCAATAGTATCAGAATAGTAAGGAAAGCATGCAGAAAGGAATCCCTAGTAGAAAATGTTCAGATTTAGTATGCATAGCTCGAGTCCCTTATAGTATATGTAAATAAAATGAATAGAGACCAGTGTATAGCCTCTCTCCTGCCAGAGATGTTTACATCACTCAGTGTGTGAGATGCCCTGGTGCCAAGGCACTTAAAAATAAAACGTGGGCATAGTGAGAACTGCAGGATATGAGAGGAGGGCTAAAACAAGTATATATAAGTAAGTAAGTCAATAGAGTAAGAAACAAAAGCCCAAGTGAAAAAGGGGCTGAAGTGGGAATCTGAGAATCCTACGAAGAGCAATAAATGAAAATTAAAACACTCCCTAGTGATCCTAGAGAATGAGATGACACAGAACCCACTTCGCACGAAGAGCATAATGTACTTCTGAGTTTAGCCTCAGCTATTATGAGTGATGGTAACCGGACTTAGTGAGCATATAGTATGATCTCACATGGTCCACATGACACCAAATGGAATTTTGAGACCCAGCGTAACGCTAAAATGAGTATTATTTTTCTTGCCTTTTTCATGCAAAACTCACATGATTCATGATATTAAGTGATGTAAAGGTATGAGATGATTTAGAATGACCTAGAATTCATGGCGTTACACTAAGCATTCAGGCATTTTATTTATGATTCTGCTAAACTTTATTATAGTTAGACTTTTATGTTAGTTTAACTCTTCTATAGAGAAAGGTAAGGGTGAAGACAAACTTTTCCCTTTTTGTTTTCAAAATTGTTTGTTAATGATGAGAATTACTACATAAGAAAAAAATTTTGTATACTCGTGCATTCTTATCAATGACATGAAATTGGAAGAGTTAAAAATAAAAATAGACGTGTGTTATCAATGAGGATGCACACACACATCCAAATCACTTAGTATGTATTGTCATCCAAGATGCATACACATGTTGGGCCCAATTTTTTCTTCTTTGAATAAGGGTAATAGATGGTGGTCTAAGATAGGATGAAATCAAATTTCATCCAATTCCAAGCTACCACATGTTATCCTCCTTATCTCCCTTCAACAAAATCACTTGACCTCTCATTTCCATATATGTTTCCTTTCTCCTTAAGCTAAGATCACATTGTCACAAAGAAGAAAAGAGGATAATGCTATGTAGACATGTAATCTTCCTTAAAGGTTTTTTTTTTCCTAATAGTGTGGAATATATTGATTGTTTAAAAATTATTGTGGTAAGGTTGAGATTACAAAATTACTACATATCAATAAATAGAAATTTGGTATGGAAGTATTCAAATTATCCTATTTTTATTAAATGATAAATGTTAACATTGTTTTAAAATTTGTAAGAAATTATACACATTAGTTATATGCTTTAGTCCTATAAGTATTAATTATTTTTTAGAAATTCTGAGTGCTAAATTTGTTTTATAAAATGTTAGTAGTTAGAAATTTGTTAGAAATAATTTATAATATTAAATATTTTTTTAAAATTTATTTATATTATTAGAATTTTTAAAAAAATTATTTAATGTTAATAGTATTTTTAAAACAAATACTGAGTTATGTAATTTATTGTAATTATAGTATTTTTATTTAATAATAATATTTTAATTAGGTAAGGTGTTGTTGCATATATTTTAGGGTTAATTTAATGTTAATAAACTGTAATTATTGTGTAGCTAATAAGTAGAACAAAACATAAAGTTGCTGCCTTCATTCTGTCAGGTCTAGATGATAAGATCTTATTAACCTTACAACCACTAACTATTTTAAGGTCAATTTAACAAGGAATTGTGAATTGACAATTCAAATTTTTTTTTTTCTATATATGCATTTAGAATAGTTGAAATCTATAAATTAACAATTTTTTTATGTTTGCAGTCTAATCATGTTATACACCTTTATTGATGTGTCCATATAGAAGTATTTTATCTGCTAACAAAGATTCTTGAATATCTATAATGCATTAGGATTTTATGGCACAACATGCATAGGTAACTTTCTTATTAACTACACCTTTATATCTATGTTGGTGGAGAGACAAAGATTTGAGACATATATGTTCCCTATGTCTATGCAAGGTGCATCATCACTTTATAAGATGTGGCAATTTTGATAGGGCTATCCATAAATGGTGAGCCTATAATTGAAAGCACTAATCACCTTTGTCAAATTTAATTAGGCAACTTAGCCAAAGACTGCCTCAAAGTGAAATTAAGGGCCGACATTTAAGTATGAAATAGGTACATGATAATTTTTGTTAAAATCCTGGGCATGCAATCAATGAGAAACTAAAGCAATATGCGTGCATACAACATAATATTAATTGGAGGCATGCCAATGGGTAACACATCCTTATAATATATTCACTTTACATACTTACCATTATTGGACAACTTCCAAGAAGCTAAGCAATATAGTTAGGATTCTGCAATCTTAACTCACCTATACTGAGAGTTATGATTATTCATTGACATATAATGTTAGCAAATATGGGGCTATGTATACCTCTTGCATGTGTGGGCATGGGAAAGGTTCCCATAAGTAGCTCTAAGGATATGAGGATGTCATAAAACTAGTGTCATTAAAAAAGATGAACAAGATGATATCATCTACTTCCACCTCTAGGACATAAGTACTTTAAAAGTTATTGAATTGTTTTATTCATTTCCAAATTTGTTTTTTCACAAATAAAGTTTATTTTTCATAGGTGAAGCGATCATTGAAACTAGAAGAATTGTCCCATGCATATGTTAGGTCCTTACAAGCTTATAATAAATCACCTTAGCTTAGATACAATGATGTATGTCTCTTTCCCATAAAGAGTATTTTGGTTTATTAATTTTTCCATTAGTTGATGTTAACATGTGACATGCATTAAACTTTATAAAACATTTGGCAACCAAATAGTTGGAGATTGTCAAGACCATAGAAAGAAAGGGGAAAAAAATAAAACAAGATTAGAACAATTCTAAAGAAAGGAGATAAGCAAAGAATTTTTAATTTTTAATTTTTTTTCTTTAACTTAAAACTTCCTTATAAATCATATTAGAATCATAAGAGAGAATAAAAGTATCTCACTTAATGGTTGATCTAGTCCACAAAGTCATATCTTCAAGCTCCAATGTCTTAAACCTAAGCAACACAAACTCCAAGTCTCCAAACTTGATATTTTTTATGTGGAATGTTGTGTCAACACTTGAAATTCCAAAACAAAGCAATAGGTCAGATTTTCTTTAACCCCAAAAGGTTCTCTAAATTTCCTTTTGAATCCAAAAACATAATTCTTAATCATTCACAAAAACAACACAAGTATCTTGCCTCTAAGTATATTTACCAAGAGACATGTTCAAGATCTCATCTTTATCTTCAAAGGACACTTCCTAGGGTTTCTAAGAAAGACAGAGGCAACCAAAAAGTACTAGCTCTTTATGCATTTCTTTCCTTTATATAGAGTGCAAGCTCTAATCTTGTTAAGAATTAGGCTAATTACTAATCCCACAAATTATGAATGATATCTAGCAATATATTATGATCTTAATATAATATGAATTTGTTTGTAAATCAATAAACATTTCTTGTTAATATTTAATGTACAATTGCATCCCTTTATTACATAATATTTCTCTATAAACTCATTTAGGTATGGATAACGTGTCAAATTCTAAGCTTATGACATGCATGATTTTAGATGATGACCAAGATGATTTTGTTATGGCCATAGACTTTGTCTAGTTTCATCCTTATCAAAAGCACCATCTTTCTTTTTCATTAAGAGTAATAGATTCATGACTAGTCTACTCACATATTTTCATGCATATGAGATTATATCTAATAACTACTTTTTATTTGACTCATTACTAGAACCAAAACTAAATAGTGTTAAAATATAATATACAACATATATAAGATATCAATAGTCCCTCAAGTCAAAGGATAACTGTACTATACCAAGAATCGTTATTCTTGATAAGTTAGTTCAATATTATCATACTTATTATGAGCACCCATATGCTAACCTTAGTGTCACCTTTACAAATGATGTAAGGATAGGTCATCCTCATCTAAATGAGCAAATCTAGCCACGTTTAATATTATTGGATTATAACTATCCTAAATTATAACTTTCAATTAGGGATTATTTAAGATTTAAGTTTTAACAAAAGCATAAGTTCCTTTGAAATAATAAAATCATCACTTATGTTATCTATTTCTTAATCTAAAGACAATATCACATTGTTAATAGTGTTAATATAATGCTAAAACTTTCTTGATAATAAAATGACAACTGTAAATGATTGCTTTTGGGGCACTTATACTAACAAACATATCTTTGAATATTGTTTTCATGGAAGCAATGCTTAACTGGCAAAGGTCCCATTCATTTTCATTTCACTGAATGGCATTAGCTAAATAGACTTCTTTAGCAACTTGGTCAAGGCCAACAATACCACATAAACCTATAGACATTGATTCGCATCACACACAATAATTGAAAAAGAAGTTACAGAGCCACTGCGATATTGTCCCCGACAGACAGACGGCTTTGCAACCGAACAGACAGACGAGGTTTTGTTTCTCCCTCAGGGCTTTACAACCCCTAGGGAAAACGCGTCTTGGTGGGGAGAGCTTTGCACCCACTTATATGGGCTGTTCCCAGGACCGCACCAGCCGATGTGGGACTTTACAATCCACCCCTCTTGGGGCCGACCCGTCCTCGGATCGCACATGCAACTGGCCGGCTCTGATACCAACACCATACAGAGCCACCGTGATATTGTCCCCGACAGACAGACGGCTTTGCAACCGAACAGACAGACGGGGTTTTGTTTCTCCCTCAGGGCTTTACAACCCCTAGGGAAAACGCGTCTTGGTGGGGAGAGCTTTGCACCCACTTATATGGGCCGTTCCCAGGACCGCACCAACCGATGTGGGACTTTACAGGTTGGTTTGTTGAAAAACAGTGATTCATTGAGTACTTGCAAGATAGACAAGACTAAGTGATCAGGATATAACTCATTATTAACTTATTAAATTAACATGGAGATTTGAAGGCATGGCTACAACACTTGAAAAAAGTGTAAGTAATTTGTAATAGTTGGATAAAATATTTACCTATGTGTTTTACATACTTATTGTGATGTTTATGTTATAAGTTGATTGTCACAAGCTTAAATATTGAGTTATTGACTATTAGACCCCTGGCCAACTTACTAACCTAGATCCAAGAGGTGGTGGTAAAGCTAAGACCTTAGGTCAAGGTCAGTCTCCTTTGCAAATATATTATTTGTATCTTATCTCAGTTACTAAAAAGATAAGCTCAAATTTTATTTTATTTTTAGGGTCTAATAGCAAATATTTTAAATTAAATTAATTTACTATTGTTGAAAATTAGATTCATGAATTTTAGATAAAGATTATTACTATGATGACAATGTTCTCTTCAAAAAATTTTATATTTCCTATTCAAGATCTAAAAAATTTACAAATCTATTTATCATAAATTATATTTTTAATATAACAAGGACTAAAGTTAAACATGACCAAGAATATCACAAATTTATAATTAAAAATTAAACAAATACAACATAATGAATGAATTAAACTTTGCAACATTAATTTTAAATGGTGTAACATTAAAAAAATGAATCAAATAGAAAGGAAAATGTTAATAATTTATTAAACATGTGTAGTTTCTAACTTGTAATCCTTTGTCTTTATATATTTTGATCAAAAAGTCAATGACTTTTGCCTTTTTAATTCTAGAAGATATTTTGTAATTTAATAAAATTTAAACATTTTTAAAAAGATTGAACAGCATATCCCATTTTATTTTTAACATATGCAATTACATAGAAGAAAAAAATACAAAGAAAGAAGGGGAAAAAAGAAAAAAAAAATGGATGCAAAAGAGTGAGAAAGTTACCTATTAAAGCAAAAAATGATATTTTTGGAAAGAGAAAAATATTAGGATGGTCTTGTGATTTTGCCCAAAAAAGCACAAGTGTGAGATTCACTGTATTTTGTGATATGCCACAAGGTCCACATTTTTACAGCTCAAATAGTTCATTAAGAATAGTTGAAATTTATTTGAGTAAATGAATGATTTAATTTTTAAAAATAATTTTCTTTTAATTTATCCTTTTAGTTATAGTCTTTCAATTTAGTTCTTAAAAAGTTATTATCATCTCAATTTGATTCTTTAAAAAAAAAATCAAGTCTTTCGTTTAAGTTCCTTAAACTTTTTCTTCAATCAAAATGTTGCCTTCTATATATAAAAATAAGATCTTATGTGATAGTTAACTAATAATATGAACCCGCATTTCAACCTCTAAACATTGTTTTATATCAAAGATAGATTTTAATGCATTGGAGAACTACAAATACTTATCAAAAGGATCATTTTGATTCGAAAAAAGTATTCATAATTTAAATTGAGAAGAACTAAATTAAGCAAAAAATATTTTTTCATAAATCAAACTAAAAAAAATTATTTTTAGAAGATTAAATTAAAAGAAAGCCATCTTTTAAAGAATAGATTATTAAGTTACTCAAATTTATTTTGGTCAATAACATTTCTAAATGCATTTTGAAAAATTGCATGTATATTATAGGCAAAAGCTTAGTTCCTTAAATTAAAGATTAATTTTAATTTTGTCTCAAATATTTTTTATAACAATTTCATTCTATATATTTATAAAAATTCTTAATGCCTTTTTACTAATTATATATTAAAAATTATTTATTGAAATATTTAATTTTTTATTGAAATATTAAGTTAGATATTTACACTGACAATAAGATACACATTTGCATATTATGTATTTAAAAACGTTAGGAATTATAAAGATTTTAAATATATACAACAAAATTTATGAGGAAAAAAAAAAGAAAAAAGCACTTGAGGGGAAATTAGTACTAACCCGAAATTTATAAGAGAAATACTTTTGCCTATATTATAATACTGCAAGTTTTAAAAAATAAACAAATTTAAATAATACTTCCTACCGATAGTAAATATTAGAAGAGATTGTGCTCATTCTCAATACTTATGCAAGGGATAAAAAAGAGGATACATGAGTAGAGTGGAGTTAGGCATATCCTTTGTCCAAAGTTTCACTCGATTAAATGTGGATAAGATTTTTTTTTTTTTTGCCCCACAATGTGGCCTGACCTAAACATTACCCATTTCTAACTAGCTTAATCAAGCCAACTAGGCTCATCGGGCAAAAATGAGTCCTTTTTCTGAAAAAATATAAAACTTTAAAATGTTAAAACAATTATATCTTTATAATCACTTTTTTTAATATATATATATATATATGTACATATATTTTTTTAATTTACATAATAAATATAAAAAATAAAGTCAAAAAGAAATACGAATATAATAATGAAAACTTTAAAATGTAATAGTTTAAAATTTGATAATCCAATTAAAATAATTTTCTTTTAATTTTAAGTCTTTTTAAAACTAACATAATGCCTACAACAGTAAATTCTCCAATTGTTCTTTTTCCAAAAAAAAATTATTTGCTATTTTAAATTAAAATTTTTACTCTCAAATTTAAAAAAATCTTAACAATACTTTAACCTTTTTTATTTATAATTCATAAAATACATCTAAAACTTTTCAACTAAAATTTTATTATAACCCTTAAAATAAATTTTTTTACTTAAATTTTTAAAAATTTTCTTTTTTCCTCACATCAAGCCACGTCCGACTGGTGGCACAGCCTAGCCCAACATCTAGCCCAGCAACCCAACCCATTGGGCCCTTTTCTTTTTCTTTTTCACCCGATCCAACCCAATACAATCAGATAACACCGAACCAACAAAGCAATCGAACTAACTATACACCCCCAATAGAAGTCTGAACTTCGACAAGACTGATCCTTCTAACACCGAAACTTCGTTCTCCTTGGAACCCTATTTCAACAATCCTCACCCACAGCTAACTTGGCAAGGAAAAGCGCATCTATCAATTTGTGTAGTATTTGATGACCAAATCATTAAATTCCCAGATTATCACATTTCAATTTACGGAGAATCAAGTCAAATCATAAAACGATTGCCAGATCAAGAATGCTAAACTATAACATTACAAACAACCATAACCAAAGAAGAACACTGCTATAATTCAAGAATTAACAACTATTACTTCCTCGTATCAACAATAGTAGCGCAGAAGAAGCGAGATCAACAGCCTAATTCGTAAAATTCCCCAAATCCCTAACTCTCTACCCTCCGAATCCGTATAGCGTCCTGCCCTGCCTCTTCAAGGCGTAGACAACATCCATGGCAGTGACGGTCTTGCGGCGAGCGTGCTCAGTATAGGTGACAGCGTCGCGAATCACGTTCTCAAGGAAGATCTTGAGCACCCCACGGGTCTCCTCGTAGATGAGACCGCTGATACGCTTCACACCACCACGCCTAGCGAGACGGCGAATTGCCGGCTTGGTGATACCTTGAATGTTATCCCTCAAAACCTTACGGTGACGCTTCGCTCCCCCCTTTCCGAGACCCTTACCTCCCTTTCCTCTTCCAGACATGATTTCTTCTTCTTCCTCTTTCTCTCTCTCGTCCAATCAGCACTAAGAAGATAGCTTGTATGTTGAAGGGGAGATTTGGAGCCTTATATAAGATAGGAAGATGGATTTTTGGCGGTTGGATTAGGTGGCTATCCGTGTGGTGAATACGATGGAGATTGTGACCGTTGGATTAAAAATGCCTGATTTTAATTAGTGGAGCGGGCAGGCGGGGATAGGAGGCTTCAAATTTTCGGAGTCTTTTTGGGTGGGAAATGTGCGTCAGTGGAAAATGTCGTTTGAGAGTGCGGCGCGGCGAGTGCGTGGAAATTTTTTAAAACCGCGTTTGGTTTCAAGGGAAGTTTGAACGACAGGAAGGGCGCTCAACATGAAAAATGCTGCCACTGCCGTTTGAATTCCCAAACAAATATAACCCAAAGGGGCTTGTTTGGTCTATTATAAGAGTGAGAGAATTTTTTTTTAAATTATATGTAATATATATTATATTTTTATAATTATTGTTTAATAATATTGGTTATTTTTTATTTTTTTTAAAGTAAAAAATAAAATTATTTTCTACTTCACTTGCTTATTTTTTATTTTTTTTATATCATTTAATCAAACAATCTTATGATTAAGGCTTAGGCTTTTCAACCAACAAATAAACAAATACATCCACACAAAAAAAAAAAAGGTTTTTCGCCTTGTTTAAATCTCCCCGCCCAACACACGCGCGCGCGGGGGGAGCAAAAGCCTTGTTTAAATCTCCAATTGACATGAGACCAACGCAAAAAAAAAAATCTTATAAATCCACTATTTAAGTTATTATTGTTTTATAAGTTAAATTATAAATTATTGGTATAAATTTCACTTTGGATATATAATTTTATTAAGTTTAAATTCTTTACATTTAGCAAGTAAATATACCATGAGCAATTAAAAAAGAAAAAATAAGAAGAAAAAAAAATATGACTTCAATACATATTCACGTTTTTATATCACTCTTTTGCATATGCTGTAATACTACAAATGATTCAATTGAAATGTTATCACCTAAAACTAGCTCTTATTGGGTAGATAAAAATTTAGATAAACATCACAAATTTGATTCTTCTATTGTATGTATAAATAAATAAATACATGATCTTAAAGGAACTAATTTTGTTAACTACATTTAAAAAAGGTTTAATACATGTCAATTAAATTTTATTTAAATATGAAATTTATAAACTACAATATTAATATGATTATTTATAATTATTAATTTATTGATATAATTATTCATTTTTTAAAAAGAAATGTCCATGAGGCACCAGCATCAAAATCGGTGCCTTACTAGATATTAGTGTTTGATTATAGCAATGAATTGGGCATGATACGCCAGATATAAAATCAGAAGCTTGCTTAATATTGTATGTCATCTAGTACTATTAAAATAGAAAAATTTTTAAAAACTCTAATTTTTCTCCATAATAGGCAATTATAATGTATCAAAGACTCTAGGTTAATTATTCACAAATTCAGACAATCAAAGAAACTCAATCTACATGGTTAATTGGTATGATTTATTCAATTTATAATGGCTTGATTTTCTTCAATAATTGGTATTTGGTGACGTGGCATCCTAAAATGAGTCATTATGTTTATGAAGGAAAAGTAATTATATCAATTTGGTTTAGAAATATTGGTTTTCTTTGATGGACCTAGTACAACCCTCAACATAAAGGCAGGAAGTAAATTTATGTTTACGGCAATTAGGCAAGCATTAGTGTTTTTCAAAGAATCAACAATAGCTCACAAATCCTCATGCTTATCCGCTCACCTTATGCATGCATCTTAGATTATATTATCGATTTATGCAAAAATAGACGCATATTCCCATTAATCTTCAGATTTTAAGGCAAGGCATTAGGAAGCTAATGTCTCAATTTGTTTCTTATAAAGTTGTAGTTGCTCCACATTTTATTGCTATGGCATCAGATTAATTAGTCTTAGGTTCTTGCTTTGTATTAAAAAAAAAAAAAAAGAATGGTGCCTATATGACACCTAGAAATAATTTATTCAAAGAAGATAAATATGATAATAAGAAATAAATTCACATGTATGATTGCAAAATTATGTATGAAAGTCTACAATCGAAAGGATAGTTAATTGGGTTATATTAAAAACAAAAAAAGCGCATAAGTGAAAATAACTTGTAAAAATAATATAGTACATAAATAAAAAATTAACAAGAAAAGTTTGACACAAGTGATTTATTATGATCTAATCTATAACAAGATATGTGTTCAATTTTTTCAACTCACTAAAAAAATTTACTAAATTTTGTTTTTATTTTAAGTAATCAATAATTTTTAACTCTTTTTTATAGAAACATAGTATTTTTATGCTAACTATTAATGTATAATTTTTTTACATTAACCATAAACAAATGTTTATTCTGTTCACCAAGGCCAATAATAGATCTGATTTTATTATGAAAAACATAACACATAATAATTTATTGAAAGTCAAACATAACACGAATGACGTAAATAGAAAATAAAAAATAAATTAATTTTTAAAAATAAATTTAAAAACCAATTTATAAACGTAAATTTGACATGTTTAGTTATTACTTTTTTTTTTAACTAATTTGGGTGGATTTTGACAAATTTTTCTTTTAACTAGTTTTAAGAGTCAAATAAACAAATAAAATAATTCGATTCAATTTTTTAAACATCAATAACGTCTATGCATCCATGACTCTCTCTCTCTCTCTCTCTCTCTCTCTCTCTCTCTCTCTCTATATATATATATATATATATATATATATATATATAAAGGGATGTATTAAATTAGAAAAATACTTGGTAAAAAAAACAGTTTTGGATCACAAATAAATTATGAAAATCAATAAAAAAAAATAATCATAAACGTGTAATAAATTCCATGGTAACATTAATAATTCTATACCCATGTGGCTCCTCATGAGATTTAAATTTAATCACTTAAAAATTATAACAATAAACATTTAATTTAAATTCCTTTGCTTTCTTGTGAAATAAATTAATTTATTCTCATCAAAATATAACACATTTTTTATTGATGCATAAAATTGAAAATTTAACTTAATTTTGATTTAAAATTAAATTATATAATTTTAAGGAAAAAAAAAGTACATGTCTTGCTATTGCTGGTTTCATGCCCCTTTGTACCTTTGAAAATGAAGTTACACCTTGTTTACTAACATGTGATATAAGAAAATGGAGAATGAATCATTTTTAACATTTGGTTTGATAGTCAATATATGTAAATTTTATTACATCATTGTTATTATATATTTTTTGAAGTAAATGTACAAGAGTCATTTTCTTATCATTATTTTCCATTTCAACTTTTTTTTAATCTAACCAAATATATAAATATCATAATATTCCCATTTTTTCTATATTTTATCAAACATAATTATTTCATTCCATTCTTATCCTTTTCTTTTTTTTTAAGAAATATAGTTACTTATATTTTTGTCATCAAATATTTTAATTAAAATGTGATAAATATATAATTTTTTAATAATAATATGATAAATGTATGATTTAATTAAGAAGTTATATAATTGTCTGCAAAAATTATATACTTATCATATTATTAGTAGATATCCATATACTTGTTATATTTTAATTAAGAACCTAATAACAAGGATATAAAAAATTATATATATATATATATATATTTCATATATATCCATAACAACTTTATGGGTCTTTTAAGGAAGATCCTCTTTTTTAATTAAGTATATTGTCAACTTCATTTGAAGGAAAAAAATTGCATCCAAATGCTATAAATATGGTAAACATTGGAACTTAGCAATTTGATTTTGAGATGTCATGTTTTTGGAAAAAAAAAAGGAATTATTTATTAAATGTTGATGTTAAGATGAGTGGTTGGTGTATTTAAGAAGTAATCATTATTACATGAATAATTAGTTAAAGTTAGTAATTGATTTGTTTTAAAATTAGTTATTATTAGTTTGTTAGATGTAATAAATATTAGTTATATAATGATTGATCAATAAATTTAGTTAGATAGTAAATACTAATAACTATTAATAATGTAGTGATAATTAAAATAATCATTGATGTATTAAATAAATAAAGATAGAACAAATGAAGAAAATTGTATGAATATGTAATAAAAAAATATTGTGTAAAAAATTAAAAATAATAATTAATTTGTTTATATATATATATATATATATAATATGATTGCTAGTATCACAATGAGACATTCACCTTTCACATTATGATCACTTTTGCTTACAGGTTTTTCATATTTTTGATCTAGCAAGTTGTTAAAAAAGACTAGTTAATAAAGTATTTAAATCAAATGTAGGGAAATAAACTAACTAAATCAGCTGCTTTGGGGTCACAAATTCCTTATATGACAATCTCCCAATTTCAAAAAATAGACTGCTGTACTCTATATTAAAGATAGTTAAAAAATCAAATAGCAATATAAGTGACTCAAAGTGAGAGGGATTAGAAAATTCAAATTACGACGACGACAATGGAAAAACATAATAGGGGGACCTTCATCTCTAAAGTCAATATATTAGCTAATCGGTATAAAAGAAAATGGGTTAACTATGCTAATATCTTGTTATGTCATAGCACCTCTATCTGGCATAGATAATGTTGCTGCACCTATGCTATCATAATATGGTTCATCCTTTTTATAACAATGGGCAATTAGGCTAACATATAATCATCACACTTTTTGCTTGACTTGCCCTCTAGAATTTCTAGCTCTAGTAAATCAAGTGCTAGTGGAGCAAGTTAGGAAACCATTGTAAAGCATTATTTTCCAAAGAGTATATAAGTTGTTTGTCTGGTCCTAGCTCACTTTTTCTTGAAACTCATGATACTCTATCGGTGGAAGGTCATGAATGTTTAGCCTATAAAGGTCATCAGTGATGTTAGCCTAAGAAAAAAGACACGTTATTAAATGATGAAATATTATGTACTAAGTAAAAGAAAATAACAATAGCCAAAGGTAGTTAAGGTTTACTATGAAATCAACAGTGCCACTCATAAGGTGGAGCCAATTGTTGAATACATATCCAACATCATTGCATGTAATCAGAGGTGCAATCCAAATGTGTTGTAGTGAATGGTACATTAGATAAGTGATTTTGCCATAAATTCTAAAATTCAACAAATGTTAGGTGCTTTTCTAGCTAATTCATAGTAGTTTTTCCTTATAGTTGCAATGTATGTAAAGTTTCCAAATTAACTGGAGGCCTCAATATTGTCTACTGTCAGCTAAACTAGCATAACATGCAATTTAGGTAGTGCCACTTTATGACATGAAAGTAAATGAGTAGCACCTATGCTAGCTAAATATCTTGACCTTCTAAGCAGTATTGTGAGATGAACTCACAAATACTATTTGATTTATATGATTATCAAATGATTTGTGCACAACACATCAAAGTGCCGTAATAGCTACCATATATTCAAAAAGCAAATTGCCAAAAATTTAACCATGTAAACTAATCAAACTTTATTATTTTGTATCATGTTTAATAATATTCGATATTATTGCAAGGTCATCTCCTACAGATAAAGGGGTTTGCCTATGTTCTTCCATATGTGATTACAAATAAGCACATTACAATACATTAGTAGAATAAGAAGCTATATTAGATTAAAGCCAAATAAATGGTATCTTGGCATTATCTACAAATTCTTAATTGTTTTTCCTAAAACCTAAAGGTAGTTGTACTAGATAGATATTCAATTGGGAATTTAGTTGTGGTGATCTCTTTGGAATTAACATTGAGAATCTATCCCATGCCTAAAGGTAAAGGTGAGTCAAACATCCACCTATGTTTTATTCTGCAAAGTTAGTTGCATTGTAAAGTTCTTTATACAAGTGATTCAATAGTGTAAATCCCCAATTATATTGGCTGACTTGTTCAAAATCCTATAACAATGATGAATGCATCAAATATACTTTATAACTAGACCTATCTGGTATCAAATGAATAGTGATCAATCTTAGTATATATACACATGTAAACCATTGAAATTCTTTGTCATTTTCATTATCTAATAAGTGATTGAAGTGCTAAACTAGCCAAATAATGGCCATCCTTTGCCTATAGATTTTATCTTTTACTTGTATGATTCTAAGCAACTACTTACATATGTTTTTCCAAATATAGTTCTTATGAGTGATGACAAGGATCCCCGTACACGATAGGCCTAACTAGATAGTAACATTTTTTAGAGTGATCATGTACTTTCCTCTGATGGTGTGAAAAACATGGGTCTCAATATGCCATCTCTCTATAAGCACTAATATCAGTGTAGGGTTATACTTAAATTATCTTATTTGGGCTACCCCATAAAAACCAACTTGTCGTAAATAGTTAACAATAACAGGCAAAAGAGGAGGCAAATAATCATTGTGCATGATTTGATGTGAGTGAAAAAATTGATCATTCCATACCCAAATGGCTTATGAAACATGTCTCACTTAGATGTACAAAAGTAAGTCATCCTTTGACTTTAACTGGATAACTTGTGACAAGCATGCCATTACTCTAACATGCCTGCAGCCAATTATTTTCTCATGTACCATTAATGACATAAAGTCATAGGATTTTCATAACATATCACACTAATGTACAAATCCATTATAATAAATTTAGTTAATTTATATATCATATTCAATTAAGATGCAAGCAACATAAGTACACTCAATATAATAAAAGCATTAATTAACATATGTCTCTATTTATATACATGTAATATTTTAGTTATACTACTGGCCAATAAGGTGATCATGTTGACAAATGAAACAATTATGACTAACTGGCTAATATAACCTACACTTGCTAGATTGTCTTGGCTAAGTCTAATCTATCACATTTTTTATATGATACGAGTGGACTAACCCTTTTGTTTGAATTATCAAATGGATTGGAAATCAACTTTGTCATGGGCTAGATCAAGCTGTTGATGCTTGTGAAGACATTGCTCATAGACTTGACCAAGGTCTTTATCATGTGACCATATTGATGACCATTCTTATTGTATGCTCGTGACTATTATTTTTTAAGAATCTTAGCTATCCAAATGGTCACTTGCTTGTGTAAAATTTCCAACTTAACCATTTTTTTGTTAATTATATGATGCTCATATTTATACCTAATATTTATAAACTTCTATTTTAACCACTTGGTTTTATGTGCTTTGTGATGGTTATAAACCATATATCAAAGATAGAACACATAATGTTCATATAATGACTAACACCTAACTCGTGAATAAGAGATGATAGCTATAATTAAAGGATATTTATTTGAAAATCAACATATCCCTCTTCCATCCTTTATGACACATGTCCAAAGATTGAAAAGGAATCATGACAAAGCTAATTGTGTCTTTCCCTCTAATACAGTAAATGTAAGAGCAATAACTTTCTTATCACCATCCTATGATATTGTAATAAGTAGTGTGCCTTTGTACTTTTCATACAAGAACATTTTGTTGACTTAGATGATCAGCTTGAGGTTGTTATATGCATCAATGTATGGCTTAAATGTCTAAAAAACATGACAAATAATTTCCATGGGTTGTCCATGCCCTCCTATAAGAAATGATGTAGCTAAACAAGCTTTGCATTCTCTCAATAATAAAGGAAACTTTAATCTCATGCTTATTATTCACTATTGCCATATAAGATGAGATAACATCAAAATTTAATTTAAAGTAATATTGGGATAATGACGTAGAAAGATATGTGTGGTCTTCTATATTTTGCAATCTTCTAATTTATTTTGTTTGTCTTTTTGCATGTCTTAACCCTTTAACTATAATTATGGCCGTAATTAATACACTAATATTTTTTGTTTTTGTTTTTAAGAGTGATACATGTGAAAAGTGTGATGCACTTGAATGGAGTATAGTTTAATTGCATAATGTAGTGCCTTTATATCTTTATACTATATGTTAATATTCAACTTTCAATTATCATTCAATTTTATAAGCTTACCTCTTATAGGGAGCTTAGGACTACTTGCCACCTCTATGTTAATCCATGAAAAGAAGGCAACAGCCGGTTCATCATATCCACTTGTAATTCCATGCAAACCAGGATTTGTTAGATCATGCTCACCAACATTGTTTTCCTTATTGGACTCATTGTCCCCATTATCATAATCGTCATAGTTAAAATTCATACCAAAATCATATTTATCCTTATTTTTAAATTCATTCATTATGTTTTTTGTTACAACGAGTGGAGATTGAGGTAGAGTATTATTAACTACTTAATAGGATGAATTTAGCAGGGACATGTGGTTGATGAAATGGATGTTATACTATTGAGTATAGCTTGGCCATAAATCAAATGGGTGAACACTTCTAAGATAAGAATTGAATAGGGATGTTTGTTTAACTTGCTTATAAATATTATTGGTAAATGAGAATGTGTAAGCAACTTGTTCCCCAGCTAATTGTAATTCAAGGTTTAGATCCATTTAATGTAATTCAAGGTTTAGATCCATTTAATTAGTTAAAATATATGTGTACAACTAGACACTAGTCAATTAGAATGGGTATTGCGAATTCACCTACCACATCTTCTTCTGAACATCAAAATTGTCTTTTAGACTACATACCCAATGTTGGATTGGATTTAAAAAAGCTATGTACTTATACACCAGATTAGATACAAACTGGTTTGAGAAAAGCTATGTCTTTTGCCTAGCCACTTACTTCAACTTCTCTAATGTGATATTTGAATCAACTCTCATTACTTTCACTTCAGGGCATTGAAGTGTCACACCATTTAAACCATTATATATTTGTCCAATCCTATATATGCATATAATCTTATTCTTATTATTTATTATTTATTCTTACAATTTGATTTGTAGATAAGATTTTATAGCAATATATAAATAACAAACTAAGTAGCAATATTTTTGAATATTTATTCATTTATGCTTGCTTTAATTTGTAAAATATTTATGGATAAATTATTCTTTTTTTAATAACTTGGACCCACAGTTTTTTTTAGTAAAATTATATAACTTTTTTTAAATAAAAAAAATTACACATATTATGAAAATAATAACTTGAAAAATTGGATTCATTATTTTTTATTGAAAAGTTAGCTTATTATATAAAATGTGTTATCTTTAAATTTTAATTCAATAATATTTATTTATTGTTAAAAATAAAAGACTTAATTTATTAGTAAAAAATTTAAATTTATAGTAACACTTGTATTGATTATTATTTTAATTGTTTCAAATATAAAAAATTCTTTCATTGATACATTCTTTGTATTTTATAGTTGTTTATTATTATTGTTGAACAATTTTAAAACTTATTATTATAATAATTTTTTATGCTTAGAAAACTTGTTATTTTAACATGATTTGATTATAACTTTTCTTTTTATCCCATAAAGGGTATGCATTTTTTTTTAATTTAAAATCCTTTAAATTGAGCTAACTCTTAAAAACATATTTGATTGCACTTTTAATATTTACATATTTAAATAAAATTAAAAATAATAGAAAAATAAAATTAATACCAATATGAACAAAATATATAAATATCATAACAAACTAAATGCAAACAAAATAATTACAAACATTTTTAGAAAGTTAAATGCAGCCTTAATTTACAAAAATAAATGCAAATATATAATCCAAGATACCAATTGGTACATAAAAATTAACATATTAGTTAAAAAAATACATTTAATATAAATTAATTTAACTAACCTATATCCCTTAAAAAGCTAAAACAGTGACGAGAAATAGAGTTAAGCAACTTTTAGCAAGTGAGAGTTAAAAAGGTGAACCAAAAGATAGAGGTAATCTTCAAATCCTGCAAGATAAAATTAAAGGCTTGTTTGATAAGTAGAAAATTAAGTATATAAATATAAAGAGAAAAAAAATTAATTTTATAAATAAAAAATATTTATAATATCTTTAGTTTTAATGATTGAATAATTATTATTAAATAATATTAAATAATAATTATAAAAATAACATTAAAATTTTACCAAATTTTTTATTATCTTTTATTTTTTCCTTCTTCTTTTCTAGTAAAGCAAACGGGCCCTAAAATTGTCAGAGAAATAAGGACCACATTGCATTTTTATATATAGAATTGAAACACTTTCGAACCATGCCCGTAGCCTTCATTTGGGCTCATTTTATGACCCTTGACATGACTATTTGTTGTGAGCATTGTTTAACTCACAACTCAGAGGTATAGGTTATTGAAATCAGCATTATTTTTTTCTGTTTTTTAAAAATTAAGGCCAAACTTGAGTTCGAACTTCAACAGTCTCTTAGTCACGTGACAAAGGTATAATTAATATAGTAACATTAATAAAAAACTTTTTTTAAATTTTAAATTCAACTGTACCTCTATCACCATAATAGAGGAAGTTGAAATTGGAACTTCAAGTTTTGACTTTAGCGTTAACCTTACAAAAAACTTTGTTGGTTTAAAATAATTTAAAAATTATGGGCATGTGATTCCTTGTTTCCAAAATAGTTTTTGGTTTTTAAGAATAACAAGATAAAAAAATTTATTTGATAATATATTTTTAATGAAGTATTTTGTAAAATAAAAAAAAAATTTGTTTTTGAAAGTAGAAAAATTAAAATATTTTTTAAATATTTTATAATTTTTATTCTGCAGAATCAAACAAAAGACAAAAAATAATTATTTTTTATAATATTGATTCAAACAAATTTTTTAATTTTTTAATTTTTAAAATTTGTGTTAAAAAATATATTTTAAAAATATTAAAACAAAAACAAAATACAGACCTATAATTGATCCGATTTTGGAAACATCTATAACTTCTAAGGATACTTTTTTTTAATAAAAACGTGTTTGACAGGTTTCTTTATTTAAAAATAAGCATTTGGCTCAAAAACCCAATTTTGTGTGTACGGTTTGTTTAATGTTTGGAACCCCATGTCCTCCTGCATCCCTTACCAGGCGCTGCGCAATAACGAGCCTCTCAGAACTCCACTATTCATCACACCTTTCCTGCATAGGCACCCTACGTTTGAAAACGCAGTGCCGGTTGACGAATGGCCAATCTTTCCAGCGCCGTCTCAGGCGGAAGGCCCATACCCCTCGTCATTTTCGACATGGACGGACTCTGTAATTTCATCCTGTCGCTAACGTTATCGTGCTTGGTTTCTTGAGTAAATTATTGTTTTTATCGTTTCAACAAGATGACTAAATTTTTAATATAATTACATAGGCCTTTTAATTTATTACTTCAATAATTTTATCTCAGTCATTTTCGTCTTTGTTAAAGCGGTCCGATCCAGATTATTGAAGCACTAAACTGAATGGGTTACACTCTGAAGAATTAAAAAGTTACTGATCTTAGGACAAAAGCAATAGTTTACTCTAGTTTCTTTCTGCTAGGCTTTGTATAGCATATGATTTTCTACGTGGTGAAATTGCGGTATTTGTGCCACCACATTTTCATAGTGAAGGATTAATTATGGCCCGTGACTGTAATTTGTATAGAATGTAAAATCACCAAATAGCCTTCCTTGGACTGCCCAAAATATTTCGCATTAGCTTCAACTTTCAGGATTTGAGTATGTTATTCCTTCTTTTCGCTTTTTGACATGTATACTTATGTATATAAGTATCACGCATTCCTGAACCTCGGGTTGGGAACCAAATATGCGTACCCATTTATCAGGAATCTGCTGCTCTCTGTGAAAGCTCAGATTTTTATGAGAGTAGCAAAGTTAAGGGGCAACTTGAACGTTTAGTATTATTTCCAACCCCATCACCACGTAATTTCCAGGCCATGAATGCGAATCCCACTTTTTCTGTTAACTGAAATTTTCCTGGCTTCTTGCTCATATATTTTTGGCTGATACCTCTTGAGCAATGGTTGGATGCTTATGGAAGTCATGAAAACAAGTGCTTTTCTAGTTCATAGAAGATGTCGAAACTACCCGAGATATGGCCTAAACCCCCGGACTGTTTGGGTTTTGTCTATTTTAATGGACATAATGCTAGAAATTTGTACTGACATTTGGGTTTAAAATATGTTGATCAATACTTTTTACACGATACTTTTTCTGTTTAAAAGCAATCCTGTTTTCCTTGTGATAGTTTTCTGGAGTAATAATTTATGCTTAAAACCTGGAATGATATTTGAATTTGATAAAGCCTTGCTGTTTTTTCAGACACAGAAGTTCTATACTGAAGTCCAGGAAATGATACTTGTTAGATACAATAAAAACTTTAATTGATCCTTGAAGCCAAAGATGATGGGAAAGAAAGCAACAGACGCTGCTAAGGTCTTTGTTGAAGAGACAGGAATAAGTGATTCTCTCAGTGCTGAGCGATTTTTGGTAAAAAGAGAGTAGGTGCTGCAGAAATTGTTTCCAACAAGTGAGCTGATGCCGGGTATGACATATGGAAATTGGAGACCCTTATCAAATTTACATATATGATATAATAGAACAAGATATTACTTTGGCATATACGTAGATATATTTTCAGTTATTGGTGCGACAATCATGTACTTGTTAGATTTTTAGCCCAGTGTCTCACACGCATTTCCTGTACCTAATGAGGAGTATGTGCCATTACTGGCATATGATCCTGAAAACATTGAAGTCTTACATTATATATTGATAGTGTGGCTATGTGATGTATGAAATATGAATGGTAGCTTTGTTTTATAGGATAATGTGCTTGAAATGGCAAGACTTCGAAAGTTTGTCTGCACCTCTGGTCAATTAATAGTCTTTTTGCACTGTCACAGTAGGCCCCCTTTCTTTATCAGGTGGTAACATTCACTGAAGAGGCTAGAGTTTGGATGTTGATATTTATACTTTCTGACATGAAGCTGCCTTTTCTTCCTTGCCCATAGCGTCAATCATGCTGACAAAGATGCAAACGCATCATTTTTCAGTTATCCAAGATGTTTTTTGGAACAAAATATTGAATAGATGCCATAAGTAAAACCATTTGTGCCTTTATTCAATGCTTTTATCTATCGCTTTTCATTTACAAATTTTCTCTTGCAACTGTGCAATTGTTATATACATGATATAAAAAATCACTTGATGATGTATTGTGGATAGAGAGAGGTGGCAATCTGCTCAGATATCAAGAATTACTTACTTTTTGTTTTGGCTTTGAGTGTGTGGATTGATATGAATTGGATACAGGAAGTTATTCAGTAATAATGTCACGATCTTCTATGTGTTTGTGTTTAAGTGGATGTCTTATCATTGTCTTATGGTCTTGTAGAAATCATTTTTGAAAACAAATGTATTTTGCAGAATATTTTGTATTGAATATGAATTTTATGGTGCTGGGACTAGATTCAATGTTTACAGTGTAGGAAGTTGAGACTAGTTGGCAGAGTATTTTGGATTGGATTTGATTTTTCAGCTACAATTAATTTATCACTCTCAAAGGACACAGTGGCTATATTTAATGTTTTACTTGCATTATAGGCCAAGGTGTTCGCATTTGGAGGTAAGGAACATGATGGTAGGTGGTTTGCTCATAAGTCTGTCTTTCTCTAAATAAGCCAAGCAAAGGAAGCAAGGGTAAGAATTCATTCCTCTTTGTTCACTGAATCTGTTGCTGGAAGGGAGTTTCCTTTTCGTTTGTTTTGAGAGACATTGATATTTATACATTGACATCCTTCTGTCCTTTTATCATCTATTACAGGGGCCAGCCATTTGCTCAGGCATCTACATGCAAATGGTGTATTGATTGGCTTGGCAACTGGCTACATTTCATCCTTCTTCTGTTGACTTTCTTATATCTTTTCCCCCTATTCTCCTTGGGCCAAAGAAAGTTTTTATCTCACTTCATGCTTTTATTGTTCTTAAGCTTCTTCTTCTTTGTTAATAGTTGACATTGCAAGATTTGAAAAATTCATTATGCAAAGTTATATTGACAAGATACTCTATCGTTGTTTCAGGTGACATTTAGAATTGAAAACACGGACATGGTGAAATACTTTTCTTTGATGCATCATGTTACTACTGGTGATGACCCAGAAGTTAAACAAGGTAAACCATCATCAGATGTATTCCTTGCAGCAGCCAAGAGATATGAGCTATACCCGTCTTATGTATGACATACACTTCTTTGATGTCAAATTATTTGCAGATTGCAGGGTTAGACATGGCTTTTCTTTTCCTTTTTTAAATGTGGAGTTGGGTTCATTTTATTTATTTGTTTGTTTATATCCAAGTTGGTTTTGTTGAATTTGGAATCATGAATACTGATGTTGCAGTCAATCTGTTGATGACAGCTTTATTGTCAACAGGGTGGACCGTAGATCCTCACAAGATTCTGGTTTTTGAAGATGCGCCTTTGGGAGTTCTTGCAGCTAATAATGGTTGGATGTGAGTGGATTGAATGATATTTCTTTCACTATTTTAACTCAATAAATTATGTTTTTCCTTATACAAGTGCCAAAGTAGTAGAACAGGTAGATATATGATGATGCAAGATCTTTCTGTTTTACATCAGTTTGCATTATTATTTGGCTCAAAATGTGTAGAAAGCATCTGTATCAACAAGATATCAGTGAGTTAGGCCTGATAAAATCTTCACTTTCTGTACTAAAAAAAGTTCTTCATCCAGTGCAGATTCCAGACAGATAGGACAGCTTGCATATTGTGACGTTTTATATATTTACTAGCCTCTCTTTCTATCACATGCAGTAAATGACTGTATAAATATCATAATATTTATACTGCAATGCATGTCTGAGCTTGTTTGGGTAACTGGTTCTACTGTTTTCTATGTTCATGTTAAGGCAAAATTTGAATGACCTTATTTGCAAGTGGCAGTTGATTAGATTGCTTCAGCAGGTTATGGTTAGTGAAAGAGTGTGGAGTCTGATAGCTTGTCACTAGTGTCATGCTACCAAAAACGAGATTGCTGTGATTCCTGTCATTATTGGTAATTTCATATTCAGTTATAAATTAGAATTGAATTTACTTAATTTACTAGAGAATGAAATTGTTTGAGCTTCAAAGTTGATTTTTTTTTAATTTAATATTTAATTTACACTATTCATGCCATTTTCAAATTTGGATCGTTATAAATCAAAGCCCTGTTGGTTGTGGGATCATTAACATTTGTTACAGTATATGGAGGGCCATAGGATCTAGCCTTGCTTGGGTTCTGAGTGTTGTGATAGCAAAAAAATGTTGTTTGAATTTTGAAAAGAGGGGGGAAAAAGCAGGGTGATCGAACCAAATAGGGAAGTAATAATAAATTCACTGTTTTCTCTGGTCTTGATGTCAAGCTAAGATGGCAATCAGTGTGGTCCCTGGTATTAGAATGCATGTCTTCCTAATTTATCTGGGCATCATGCTACGAGGATTTGGATGCATCTCTATAACTTTTGTTCTCTGAAACCCAAAGCCGAAAGGGGCTAATTTCAAACAAAGCTTTTTCCTTTGTGATATATTTGGATAAAAGTGTAGATATCTTATCTAAACATTCAGGTTATAAATGAAGTACAAACACGAAGTTAATGAAACTTTCTAGGCTGTAAGGATTCTAAAAGTTGGCTCAAATTGAATGAAGTCAGTACAAAGTCAAGTTAATATATAGCTTTTAGCTCTGGAAGATGTATTATATAGTGTCAGGGACTTCATTGTGTAGTTATGTGTATGTTGTTTCCATCTCTACACTTCTTTTTCCCCTGCATTATATGCCCTCCTAATATTCCCTTTTTTTTTTTTTCGGGTTTCACGTGTTATACGTACAGGTGGGTTTGCCTCCGTTGACAGATCTTTTCATGATGCAGCAGACGAAGTATTTGACTCACTGTTGGATTTCAACCTTAGTGAATGGGCTTTGCCTCCGTTTACAGATAATGGAAGCTGACTTTGTCTCTCATTACTGTGCCACAATTTTATCGCAGACAGGAAGCTGCATCTTTTCTAAAAATAAATTGATGACAAACTTGAATCACTTCTAGAATGTGAACTGCATTGTGGGTTAAGGGGCTGCTGTTAGAAATATATCAAAATCATTTGTATTTTCTTCATAGTTGTTTCCTTGGTAGACAATGAAACAGGATAGATTATTCCAACTCTATCGGTTAAAGTGTCGGTGGCATGCATGGCCACAGGATTTTCTTTCAATCTTACATTCACCTTTTGCCAAACTAATGGCACTTATGTTTAGCATTCTAACTTAGAAGAATATGTTTGGATAGATGGCATGGTATGAAATGGTTAATATAGGTTAAATTTATTATTTGGAAGGTTTTTTAAAATTGGAATGGAATAGCAAAAGAAGGGTTTGAACACTCCTTGTTATCTAAAGTTAGCTTAAATTTTTTGGCGGAAAGGAATAAAATATATAAGTAGTACAATTATAATTATTTTTTCTACTAAAAAATTTTTTAGATTATATCTCAGTTATAAGGATAATATTGAAAAAATATTTTATAATTATTTCATTCTATTAAAGATTTTCTATTTTCTCATTAAATTTTTAAATAAAAAAATGATGCATAATTTACCATTCTATTTCTTATCTTTTTATTCCATTTTATTAGTTGTTACTTCATATCATTTTCTCATAAACTTTCAAACATAGTCTAAGAATTTATTTAATGGTGGGAGTCTATTAGCGGGCATCTAAAAGCTGATTCAGAGGATTGGGCATAAAAAAATTATGAGAAAATTGATTATCAATATGAGTTTTTGAAATTAGGAAAATTTGATTTTACAAATAATATATATAGAAAATTGTTATGTAGCTTAAAATTATTGATTTTTATCTAAATTTTAAACCAAGGGCGATGAGGGCTCTATTTTACTCATTCATATTGCTTATTCCCATCTGTTTGCTTCAGTTTCTACCTTAGTCATTGTTGGTGTGGCAGTCGGATATATTTATGTGTGTGTGGACCATATTGAAATAAATTGGAGTAGAGTCCCTTTAAAGCTAATTCAGAGGCTCCAAAGTCCAAATTGAAATTTGTGGTTCCACTGGCACTAAGGTCGGTTTGGAGGCATTATAGGATGAGGACCATTACTTCTTTTAACGATCAATTATTAATGAATGTAAAGATTGGAAAAAGATGGAAGTTTCTCTAGTTAGAACTGCGCTCTGCGTGAGTATGCCCTAATTTAAGGACCAAGCAGGTAAGCAGGGAAGAAACATGTAGGGCTATGCTAATTATTCAATACTCCAATGGTACGTGAATAAGATAACTTAGCAAATTTCTTACAAGTGTTAATTAAGAATAAACTTTTATAGTAATTTTTTATTAAACAGTAATCAATTAAATTAAAAAATTAATCATAAATAAATATTTAAGTGTGTGAGATGTAGGTCTTACTATATAATTGAAAAATACTTTAATAAATTTTTAAAAATGTATAACTATCATACAAGATATATAATATATATCAAGAATATTTTTAGTTGGTTTATGTATTTTCATGATCGAATATGTCTATTTTTTATAAAACAAATTTATTTAAGGTTTTTTTTCTAAAAAAACATATGTAACACGTTTATACAATTATTTATGAATAAATTACACAAACTTTCCTTAAATGCTTTTAAAATTATATAGGTCTTTTTTATTTTTAAAAAATATATTTTAATCTAATTTTAAATTTTTTTTGACTAAAATATCTTTCATAAAAAGGATGTAAGAGGATATTTTAGATTAAAAAAATGTGTTTAGGTTAATAGAGAATATTTTAGTTAAAAAAATTTAAAATTAAACTAAAGTGTAATGTAACTTTTTATTTCAAAAAAGATCTGATTATATTTGGAAAATAGAAAGAAAATTTGTATAATTTTTTAAAAAAATTTAGAAGAAATATTTGTATTTAGTTTAGTTTATTTTTTTTATTGAATGTGAAAAAAAAAATTGAAAACATTGATCTACTTGAGCTTTGGTTTGGTGATGACCTACCTAGGGACATGTTGGATTCTTCCCTGTACCAGTCAGTCTATGTTTAGCTCTTCAGCAGAACTCACAGTCCTACCCTCTTAGAGGAAATGACCTTTCCCATGGTCCCAAAGAAAGGTGATATATAAACTAGACACAAAAATGACAATTTGCACAAAACAAAGGCAAAACACCACCCTAATGTTTTCGGGCACTTTGGAGAATTAGCTCTAGGTTATTACTAATTTCTAGAGGACATTTTGGATATTACTTAAGAGTTTAAACGTAAAAGGAAGCAGAAGAGAGTAGAGTGGAGGACTTGTGTATGGATATAAAGGAATATAAAAAATGTCAAAGCCTAAATCATCTCTTTTTGTGCACTTACACTAGCAATAAGGGAGCACAAATAGGAGAGGTCGATGCTGCCTTGTTACTTTAATGTTACTTTAATGACATGCATATATATATATATATATATATATATTGGACCATTACATATACACCACTTATTAAATGGGAGAAAAATGGCTTAATCACCATCATCCAACGTGTCTTTTTAAGTGTGTCCACGGAAAAGAGCATTAATTTATCAAGGACACTGTCAACCAAAATGGATCTTCTACAATATTATATAGGTGCTATTGAAAAGAGAAAGATTAAAAAAATTTTAATATAAAAAATTTGTTTATTCAATTTCTAATATTGAAAGTTACTTGACTTTATATCTTTTAATTTATCTCTCTCCAATTACATAACGTCAATTTCAAAAGAACTATAAAGGATCTGAATTGTACTATCAATTTGCTTAAGTGTTAATTTAACCAAGTTTCAGTTCATTCACAATGAAATTTCTTTTCTTCTTTAGTTATGTTATTTTAAGTCTTTATGAGCCAGAAGAAGAAAAGAAAGAACTCTACACTTGGTACGTACTTCTTTAGCTATCAATCAACATATATAAAATCAGCACCAAAAACTTTGACGTTAGCAAGCATCTAGCTTGCTAGGGTTGGTGTTTGCGAGAAATTCTTACATATATATAATATTAATGTATAGTTGTTATGAATATTTCAATCTTTTGGAGTTTTTCTACTATCTAATTTTTGTTTTTGTTTAGATATAAATTTTTTTTTTTAATTTCTTGACAAAAGAAAATTTTTAAGGATGAAATAACTCAACCCTTTCAAAAGGTTGAACTTTTTATAACAGCACCCGCAATTTGGCTAAGTGATAATGTTAAAAATTAATAAAAGATCACTAAAATAAGTGCTTTAACTCTATTCATGACATATCTATCTTGATAAATTTGTATTAATTCTTTGTATTGTGCTAGAAGAACATGTAAGAATTTCTTTGGCTGGACCTTTTCTAACTAACTTCCTTTATAACAGTTGAATGCTGCACCATATTCTATTTGTACGTAAATGTTAAAGTTACTTTAGCATAGCAAGTGTATTATACCTTCTTAAACGTATAAGAGAAACCAACAAGTGACAGTGGTCTGAGAAAAATATTCCAAAATTAAGCATGAAAGAAAGCGGGATTTAAAGGAATATAATCCAAGAAGTCATGATCTGCAAACTGAAAATGTTCTTTTAATTATTCGTACAAAATTAAGCGTAGAGTCTTTACCCACACATATACTACCTATATTGATCAATTTACTCATTAATCATGTTTCTTAACATTGTTATAGCTCATGGATATCATTCCAAATTTATTTGACATAACCTCCACAAATGAGTACTTTATGCCCCTCTTGTTGTACCCTTCCTTGAGTTCCCCTTGGCCGGAATTATCCGAATTCTCTTTGCCACACGTACAAAATCCCTATTATATAAAATGCAAATACTTAACCATCAAAATTGTTGACTAAATAGTATTAACTGATAGCTTAATAAAAGAAAAAAAAATTCTCTTGAAAAAATGGTATTTGGAAGAACACTTTAGCTTTGCTTTAAGGTAGTATTTAGTACGTAAGTATTTTAGTTTTTTAAGTATTTAAAAACCTTTACACAAAATTCTGAATTTGGCATATATACCAAAAAGTTATCAATCTCGAATTCTCTATATTATTTAGGATATATATAATACATAAATTTTAAATTTTTATACTTAATTATTATATTTAAAACATCTTATAGATAAATTTTTAGATAATTAAAAATTTTAACTTTTCATATCTGAAATAACACTAAAGTGAATAGTTACCAAAGACATTCCTCCATTTCTAAACAAGCAAATAAAAGTACTAAACTAATAATTTAGTCCTTAAATAAATGTAAGGTTTACTCAATTTTAATTTCTAAAAATTAGAAATCTTTAAAAAAATAACAAATTTATGTTATTCTTTTTGTTCAGTGGTCAAGAGATACTGAAAGAATTAAAATATAAGGAATTTATTAATTTTGAGGATTAACTTTCTCATACAATAACTAATTTTCAAGAACTAACATTAAATATAAAAATAAAATTATTAGTTTAACCTAAATAAAATGTTAATCCTTTCAATATTTTTGAACTACTCGACAAATTAAATAAGTCGAACATGCTATGAAGCAAATTGTAAATTTACTTGAGTCTAAAAGCTATAATAAAGAGGTGGGAAGGTGCTGCAGTATATATAACAGTAACAGGGACCCTTACTTCCAGTTAAGGTCGCCGGCCAGAAGAAGATCGTTCTCCATATCTTCATAAGCAATAAGGTGACCAGGAATGGCATTCGACAGATCAAGATCATGGTCGTCGCCGCCACTCTCCGACGCCATCCTTCCGTCAGAGACGACGTCGATAAACATCTGGCGGAGAGCCTTGGCGAGGCTGTGGTAGCTGGCATGGTGGTGGAGGCTGATGCGGTGGCAGATAGAACGGCCCTCCAACACCACCGTCACGGCAGGGACAACGGCGGCCCCGAGATCGTGGTCGTCAAGCGCAGGGAAGCTGTGGAAATTGTGAGTGTAGTGGGTATTGTTGGTAGGGTTAGCATAGAAAGGAGAGGAAGAAGAAGAAGAAGAAGAATAAGAAGTTGGGGTTGCAGTCGCCATAACATCATTAATATGTGTTCTTCTATCTTGCTGATATCTTCTTTTCGAGGAGGAGTAATCTTCGCTTTGTGGATCAAAACTGTTCATTTTTCTTCTTCTGACTTTTTGGGATGATGGACGAAAAGGGAATAGGGTTATGGTTTGGTGAGGTTTAGATTGAAAATCTGAAAGGATGTGGGGGCTATGGTTGTTGGTGCATGAATATGATGAACTTTGGGTGAAAGATGAAACATATATATATATATATATATATATATATATATATATATATAAAAGAGAAATATTTACCAATATCCTTATTCACTCTTAAGTAATTAATTGTTTTTAAATTTAGAATTTAACTTAATTATAATTTAAAACTAAATTAAATTGTATTATATACGAAAGACTTGACATATTTGGATCTGTCTCTACTTGGCTCTTTTTTTTCACTCTTAAAATTTTAAATTATATGCTTTCTATATAATTAAAAAAATTTAGATTATATAATTTTTTAAAAAATATATCAAATTAAAAAATAAAATACAAATAAAAATAATATCAAAATGAAAAATTTTTATATCCACTAACTACATGTATACCTAACAATCAAAATTTATTTTAAACATATGATTTTATTACTTTATATATATCTATATACATTAAATTTTAAGTGTACGTCCACATCCAGGATATTTCAAAATTTGATTGCTGAAACACATATATTGGACTCGTAGGGGAGAGAGAGAGAGAGAGAGAGAGAGCACAAATGTCGGGATGGGCGAGGTAGGTGTCTGGAAACGCCTCGGCCTCGTGGTGGTGGGCTTAGTTTTCCATTTTTCAAGACCATTTATTAGAGTCATCTAACTCTTTAATTAATTAATTAATTTATTTCTGATTGTCAAAAATATCTCACTAAGTCTGCCACTCTGTTTCTCGTAATAAATATATTCACTCCCTCATCATCTCTCTCCCCATATATGAATGGACCAAAGGCTGACTACTTTCTATTTATAGCCATCAAAGCTTGTTGTTTTTGTGAAAGTCCAATTAACCTTCATTATCAATTTTTAAGGGGTTCAAATTCAATGTTTGATATAATTAAACATTTTATGTCTCAACTGGATTCAACTTCTGCACAGGTATATATATGCCATAAGATAAAAATTAAGCATGGAGGGAGATAATTAAGCATGGCTCACATTTGAAACTTATATATATATATATATATATATATATTTGATACACGAAGGAGCTATCGTGTATAGCTCTAACTTCAAATGTCTTATTTAGGGAGTAGGGATCGTATCAAAAAATATCAAGTTTATTTCAATTACAACGATTGAAATTAATGTTATATCAAATATCAGTGTGTTATTATCACTGTATATATTTTCACTGATTTAAGAAAGACAACAGAAGGAAAATTTATTGAGTGAGGACCATATCTCAGCTTGCAGGCATGAAGCTGTCCATTTCACACACGCGCACACACATACATATATACATATATACATATATATATATATATATATATATATATATGTAATGAACTGTGTCTGTCAACCTGGGACAACTTTCAACACCAACTATGTACCTCTCTGGCAGCTGCAATGTCGATGAATGGTAACTAAGGAAGGACCATTCCTTTATAATTTTTTCTTGTGGTAGAAATGACTTTGAATCAAAGAAAGCTCACCTTTTGTTTTTTTTATACTCTAATTACAAATTGATTTTTTTTTTCACATCACTTACAAACTATCTATTCTAGATAAATATTTTTTGGATTAAATTTAGATAAATTTTTTAATTTTTTATATATTTTATTAAAGACTTAACATAATATATGAATTTATTTTTGAAAACACTCAATTATATACATACTGAATTATAAAAAATGTTTACTTATCATATGTTTATTAAAAAAAATTGATAATCTATCCTCACTATATCTTATCATTATTTTAATAAATTGAATTAAGTTTTGATCTTCCCCTGAACTTATCATTAGTTGAGCCTTTCGGTTCCCAATTTCCAATTAAGAACTTTGATCAATTAATTACAGACAGGTGACTTGCATTTTTTAGTGACTAAGCCCTCCATTAACTAAAATAAGCAATCATCCATCCCATCATTTTATATACAGTACTCTGTATTAGTTAAGGAGGTGATGATCAGTCATTAATTTTGGGGTAATTATATTGTTGCAAGTTGATTCTACTCTTAGAACTGGGAATTATTAATATTATAAGTGCTAGAGACTATATATATTCAGCTTAAGGTTAATAAGGATCGATTTAAACAAGTTTTGTGGTGGGTTAGGAGAAATCTTTTATCCCTTTCAGCATCTTCATGAGCCTTCAGTCAACAGCTAAAAAGTATGAAAGTTGACACAACTATACAAAATAGAACATTATACAGGAATATAATAGAATTGAGTTACCGAGGGCGTTGTATTCTTTGGTGACAGAATTTTGCCATCACTGTTTATTACATTTGTTGCTGTGAATAATCCTACTTGCAGTGAATTATTAAGAACTTTCGGTAAACTGCAAACATTGGTTGGATGTCAAGTTTCCTTATTCTTGAATTTTTTCAAGACCCATATAAAATAAATTTTTATTATTATATACAGAAATATTGAAGTAATCTAATAGTAAAAAGTTTCAACTCCTTATGAAGTTGAGCCCTTCTGAACAAAATCCAATTGGTTCTGGTGCTCCTGGAGGTCTCAATAATTTCCTGATGAGAAAAAGAGGATGCGGATGTTTGCTTTTGAAAGAAAAAGATGTTCTTTCTGTGTAAATCAATATCTCTTTTATGTGTGATTTTCTCAAGAAGAACAATTAATTAAGGACAATTAGGATATTTACAGAGCTGCACTTATCTAGGGTAGGTCTTGTTTTGAAGATGCAATTGAAACAAAACAAAATTTCATAGGGATAGCCGTATATATAAAATATAATGCGTCAAGAAAAAGCAAGCTATGCAAGTTCATATATTTATTTATATATAAAGAAAGGTTAAAACAATCTTGAAAATTGAAGTGTGCCACCACGCTGCGGTCGCCGGAAGGTTTGGTGCTTTTGATGAACCCAAGTCATTTTGCTTCTTCGATGTTTTCTCACTTCGAATGAATTCTATTTTGCCACTTCGTGAATACTAAATTTGAGACTGGTAGTGTAATCTTTGCATGTACAACTATTTAATTATTTTATTTTAATTTTTCATTATGCTGTCAGATGGTGCGTCTGAGCCAGCTGGTATATTTGCATCTCAACTAATTCATCGTAGTTCGATCACAATTCAAGTTCAGTTGTCAAAAACAAATCATTCATGGCAAAATCCAAGTTCTGACGATCGGGGCAAATTCTAGTTCTAAACCTCCAAATTAGAATCCGTGATATAGTAGAGTGGTGTTCTCTGCCATGGATTAAAAATTAAATTATATTGGTTGATTCAATTGAAAAATTAATGAATTAGCCATAGTGATTTGGTCTATTCGATTTTCAAAATTGACCCAAAAAAAAAAAAATCAAGAACTATCCATTTTTAGCATTGAACAGGTATATATTGTTTTTTTTATTCTTTTTGTCCAAATTAAAATTTTAGTATTCTGTAATAAAGATTTATGATATTTAACAAATTCTATCTAATTTATTTTACATAAATTTTTTATCATGTGTAAAATACCTTAATTAATTTTTATATTATCAAATATTTATATTTATATTAAATATTCCTTTAAAATATATGCATTAATTTAATTATACAATATAATATATTTATATTTTTTAATATATATTTGAAAAAACAATTTGATCCGATACTCAACTGCGGTTAAACAATATTAAACCTTAAATCGCATTTTATCTTAATTTAATGATTACTCTAATTTTTAAAACATTGGTCTCTACTATCTGATCGACAATCATAGTTCTATCTGATTTTATTTGTTAAACTGAGTAGTGTTTATGACTATTACAACCATATTGATGACGAGATTATAATACTTGTCAATAAGGAATACTGGAATCGTATGAGTTTTGCTAACTGGTTCTCAATGAGTGTACGCATGCAATTCATGATTTCAAACTCAAAAGGAGCGAGGGCAAGTTTCAAGGATTAATTATAAGTTGGATTTTATTGACCTTATATTTCTGATCCCATTGTCTGTTTGTACAGCTTTAATTGAGGTTTAGCAAAAGAAGCTATATCACTTGTCTTTTATACGTTTGGTCAAAAATAATTAGGCATGATTTTACCTTATAACTAGTAGATAATATTACACAGCAATTCGTCAAAGACGGTCTCTTCCTTTGTGTTCTAACCAGGGATCTCTCTTAAAATGGTTAATCACTGAGAGATCTTAATACAAATAACTTCCACAACACATATATTAAATAGGGTAAATTATCCTTTTTTTCAAAGAGATGTTTACATTATATGGTCGTCCACTTTTTTATTTTAAAAATTTATACTTCTTTTTCTTTAAATCAAAAAAGTATTATACCGATATCTTTGATAACAAAAAATAAGTTACAAATATTATGCCTATTTTGTCCAAAATATCTTTATATTTATTATTTATATAATATAATAAACATTAAATATATATTTAACTAATATGAAAATAATCCAATTTCTAAATTTAGAATAATTTAAATTTATGATTTTTAATGCAAAATAAATAACATTAAAATAAAAATTAAAAATATATTTTTTAAAAAGCTATATTTTTAATAAAAAATAATATTGTTTTTTATATTTTAGTTTTAGAAAAAAATTGTGTATATTTTTATAATAGAGATTAGGATTATATAATTTAAATTCTCAAAAGACTAAAAAGTATTTTATCCTCTTAAACTATGAAATTTTTATTTAAATTCATTTGTATCAAATGAGACGACCTATATACCAATTAGATAAGTAGATTAAATAAAAAAAAAATGGCAATATACTTCAAATAAACAAAGTTTGCCCTTGAATTTATCAATTATCAATTTCCAATGCTCAAACATATATGAAAAGAATAAAAACGAGAAGCAGCCCAAGTTTCAATGGGAAATGAGAATTGGCTTTCTTAACAAAGCAAACAACCTCTTATGGTGAAACTGGGGATCATGGATTCCTCACTTTGAGATTCGATACTGTGTGGGGTTTGTGTCATCTGCTTATATTTTTTGTTATTGTGGGAGACCCCCGTATCCTTGCCCACAATGTCGCTACTTGGCTAGTGAGAATTACTTAAAGTAAATCAATAATTTGATTTTAAACTTATTAATTTTATTTAACTTTGATCTTCAAAAATTATTAAGTGCAAAAATTAATGTCGCTAAAGATAAATAAACAAATTCTTGGCATGTTAGTTAATACTTTTGTCAAATAATTTAAACGCGTTGTAACGATTTATATAAAATTAATTTATTAATTTTAAGGATTAATTCATATATTCATTAATTTTCAAGAATTAAGACTAAATAAGTATAATAATTGCATGAAAAAATTATTGCTTTGCTCAATATCTAATCTGATTACCTTGACATAAATATGATAACTAGTTCTTTTAAATTGTACAATATTCACAATTTCACCCACAAAAATTTTTAAATAAATTTACTTCGAGTGTCAAACTCAAATAGAGTTATATAGAGTTGTGAATGCAGAAGTATAATGTCAATCTATTAAATGGACAAAGCTCTCAAGATGCGGATTTTTTTTTATATAAAATATAGTTATCCAATTTGTGATTGCTCCTCCCTTCCAAAAAAAGAAAAGCTTTTAGCAAAATATGTTATACTTGAAGGTTGGATAAATTATGCTTATTATTCTTCTTATATAAAAAATATCACTTCACTCTTTTAATATTTGATATATACTATATAAATTGCCTATTATTTACTTTCTCTAAATGAAATCCACTTTTTATACATAATATTGTCAAAGTCATAAAGGTAACAATAAAAGACTTCGTTCCCTTTTGACACTTGCATAACAATAAAATAAATATTTATTTATTTACTTCCAAATTGTGATTACTAAGCATATGTGTATGAATTACATGTTACAAACTCTCTCTTATATCAATTTGATTTATCAATATCATAAAGATCTTAGTTTAGACACATATAATGTTTAACTCAAATTCTACCATTTTGCTTGCTTCCCATGGCACTTAGAAGAGAATTTCACATCACCCTATAGGTATTATAGATTGTGAGAATTTATAATTCAATCCATATATATTTATGTGTTCAGATCTCACCTTAACATTCTTTTTCCTTTGTCAAGGTGATTTATTTATATTTTATGTTTCTCCTTTACCATATTGGCACTTTCCTTGCCTCACTTGATGAACATCGAATGTCTCATTTTTGTTTGCTCTTTTTGAGTACCAGAAGCAATTGCACATGTAAAAGAGCAAACTTCCTCAATCTATACAACATATTATCATTATATATATATATATATATATATATGCTATATATGATTATGGTATAATACATCCATTTAGTCAACAATTAAGTTGTATATAAAACATGATATTTGATGTTCTATGCATACCGAAAAGCTTTACATCTTCCCCATGCACACCTTTAAGTATAGGTTTTGTTAAGGAATCAACTAGCATCTTATATATAAACATATTATGAAGTAACACTTTTTTGTGTTATTACATCTCTCTTTTTCTCATCTATATGTGTTTAGTCTTGTTATAATACTTAGAACTTTAGAGTAGGCTATGGTTTCTCATCAATCACAATTGATCAATATTGAATTCAATGTCCCGCCAATGATCTCCAAATGTTTTATAATCCTTTTCATCCATATAGCCTTGTATTGTTGTAGGACATCCAATAAATTATGCTTCATAGTGAATAAACTATACATGTCTACTTTTTACTACTCTAAGATATGACATTATTATTTAGCAAAAATGTATATTTAAAAGTTGATTTTTGTGCATCTAAATCTTGCATTAGGATCCCCTATATTGTAGTTGGTGCTATCATGTTTTGGAAGTGTTTTTCCCTTTTTTTTAAGGTCAACAAATGACATGGAATATCTAAAAATTGTAATTGGGAAGAAAAAAATTTTAATTATGTGAAAAAATTACACTTCAAAGATTTTAATTACATAGTTAACATTTTTAAAGTATAATTTTCTTGTACAGTTAAAATTCTTGTCTTTCCAATTATAATATAGTGAAAATTTTTGAAGTGTAATATTCTCTTACAATTGAAATTTTTACCTTCTCAATTACAATTTTTAAACATCTTACATTATTTTTTGACCTTAAAAAAATAACAAGGCTAAATGTGTTAGGGCATCAGTTTGTTCTATTATAGGGGATCCAAATTCCTAGATATCATCTCCGATTCATATTGGATTACTTTTTTCAAATACAACTACAAACTTAATAGTACAATGCATAGTTTATAATGCCCTTTAAGTATTTTAAAATTCTTTTAATAGTATTTCAATATTATTGACTAGGATTTCATTGGTACCGATTCATAACATTAAAGTAAGGGACTTTTTACCTAATTTTAATGTTAAAAAGTCTCTTACTCTAATATTATTCGCATTTTAATATTAGAGTAAGGAACTTTCTACTTAATTTTTAATGTAGATTTATTTTAAAGATATATTTCATGACTTAAACTATTGCTTTTTACTCCAAGAGCATTAGTGGGTTTGCAACCTTCATGTTAAACTGCTCAAAGATTTTTTTAAAACATAATTCTATTATGAAAAAGTAATTAATTTCTTTGAACAATTTTCTTAGATCTTAACTTCATGAATATATTTTACTTTACCCATATCTTTTATCTCAAAATTCAAGGACAATTATTTTTTTAATGGCTGTCAAAGAATCCATTTTATTTTCGGCTAATAGTATATTATCCATATAAAGTATAATTCATTTCTTTCATGTTGTTTAATATAAATATAATAGTCTTCATCAATCATATAAAATTTACATGAAGTTATTGTTTGAAAAATTCTCAAATACCACTGGCTAGATTGTTTTAGTCCATAAATAAAACTTTGAAACCTATAAATTTCATGCTCATTTCTTTCTTTATAGAACTTAATGATTGTTCCATGAAGATTTCTTTATATATATATATATATATCCATTTAAAAATGCATTTTTTTTTACATTTATTTAAAATAGTTTTAAATTCAAACTTGTAACCATGGCTAAAATTAGCTGAATTGAATTAAACCATATATAAGGTGAAAAGCTATTTCATACTTTATACCTTCTTATTGTGTATAACTCTTAATAACTAAACTTGTCTTATATATTTTAATAGATTCATTTGCATTTCTATTTATTTTAAGAACCTATTTGTTCTTAATTGTCTTTCGGCCAAATAGAAGATTAACCAAATTCTAAACATGATTTGTCCTTATTAAATCTATTTCTTCTTCTATTACTTTAACCCACTTTTCCTTAGCAAGGCATAATAGAGTCTTTTGAATTATGTTTAGCTTCTCATTGTTTACACTAAAAAAAAAAAAAAGGTTTCTAGCAATAATGACCTAGCCACAGTTAGATAAATTGTATACTAACCGTGGCTAAGACATAATCCTAACCATTGTCATAAGATAACCATGGTCAAGACCCAGTCTAACCACAATTTATTTAAAATGCGGTTAGACCACAGTAGTCTTAACCATGGTTAAGGCAAGTTCTAGCCACAATTATCTCTAATTGTAGTTAACACAAAACCTATAGTTAGGTTTAAGCATGGTTAAACGAAAATTAATTAGTTTAACCCCACTGGACACCCCACTTTCTCCCCATTCTCTCCCATCTTCAAATTTCTCCGTAGCCATCTCCCTTAAGCTTTAGCCACCACCTCAACACCTCTATTAAAGCCCTATTGAAGCCGCCAACTTTAACCTTCATTGAAGTCCTCTCTTTCACTTTCAACGAGTGTGAAACCTGAAAAGTCATGTCACGCAACCTCAAAATAAAATTAGGTTGAAAAAGATTTGTAGCTAGTGGTGCAACCTAGATCGTTTCCCTTGGAAATATAATTCAATTTATAATTGAGTTTTCTAAATGTAAAATGATCTTAGAATTATCTAATTTAAAAGGGGTTTGATCTAATTAAACTAACTAAAATTAAATTGAAATAAAGTTCCTAGTTACTACCTAAATGCATGAGCTAAGAAGTAAATAATGGACTTGTGAATCTACTATCCTTATTTGAATGCAATTATAATTAATTCTAGTCTAAGAGTCCCTAATTGTATTCATGGCAAATGATCTTGAATTACCATTCAAGATTTAAGAAATTAACTAGTTAATATTGAGTTGAAACCTCAACTCCACATCAAATCATTAATTCTTGTCATTAAGATCTTTGAACACTAAATTTGGTTAATTAATTAGCTCATGAATTACCATCCTAAGATGTTTAATTAACCAATTAAACTCAAGGGAACCCTCAATTTAGATAATTAAGCATACAATTTCACTCATGCATTTTATCAAATAACTTGATTGCATGCATGGGATATTGGAGGAGAATGAAAATCTAGCACTTAATTTAATCCAATAATCATTCAAAAAGTCTCCTAATTAGTGTCTAACCAGCCACTAATTATAACTACACCAATCTCAACCCAATACATCTCAACCAAGTATGTACAAGAAAAAGAAAAGTGTTAAAAAAAAGAGGAAATCTTAGCCCAAAATCCCTTGATAATCCATGGATTCAAGCTTCAATCATGGTCTTCCTCCAAGCTAGTTACAAGAGAGAATTAAGCTCTCATGGAATGATAATTGATGGAGGAGTGGAGTGGAGGTATGGAATGGAAAAGGAGCTATGATCAAATGGAATGGAAGAGATGATGGAATGAGATGCTCTTTGGATGAAGCATGGATTCCCCTTTTTTTTAGCTACTGCCCCTATGTGTTTTATCCTTCCTTATGTGCTTTCTGAATAAATGGATACAATAGAATGGTTGGTGATTAAATGGATGAGATCCTTCCTTTCATATGCTTCTCACATGGATTTTTAATGATTAGATGTGTTGCTCTTCAAATCAGAGCCTTGCTTCTTTTCGTGTAGCTTCCTTCAAACCTTTATTGTGTGATTGTTCCATGTAATTCTCCTACATCAGCCCCATTTGTTGCTTCCTTCTTTTCAAGTCTCATGTACTCCTTCTTAATCACATGCTGTAGTTATTCATTTAAACCATCAACCCAAGCCTAATTTTCCACGTGCTCTTGCTCCTCCTTCTTTAAACCTCCCAACCTGTGACTTTTGCTCCATCCACGCGTGTTCAGCTTCTTCATTTAACTTAGCTTCTTCTTCATCCACCTTAGCTCGTTCAACTTGTGTTTCTTCTTCATTCTCAGCTCCCCTCGCTTATGCATACTCTTATGTGTTTCTTCTTCTCACAAGCTTCTTCTCCTGTAACCTGTGGCTACCTCTGTGTCTACATTTATGTGTTTAAATTTCCTTCTCCTCACTAACCCGTAACTTCTTTTTTGTTTTTGCTACTCTTCTTCACCTCATTCACATTCTAATTTACCCAACTCATGTTTACCACACATTTTCCTCTCATTCCACGTCAGCCCCAAGTTTCATTTGATTTTACTTTCACGTCCTAAAGCTTACAAAACTCGAGAGGATGTTTTTCTTGAGTTTGCTCCAGCTTCCTTTCATGAGTTCCTTCTTATAACACATAGCTCTTGCTCCATCCAGGAGTGTTAGCTTCTTCTCCAACTCAGCTCTACCTTCTTCCTTTCCTTTGCTCTTTTTCGTGTTGCTTCTTCTTAACAAACCTATAGCTTCTTTCCATGATGAGCCTGTAAGAGACGTGTAAGTGTAAGTGTGTGCATGTGGGTAAGTTGGACTTGTGGATGCATGTGCTTTTGTGACATGGCTGTTGTGCTGTAAGTGTGTTTCTTGAATAAGTGCTATAACCCGTGGCTGTGAGAGAGTTTTCTTGTGTTCTAGCTCATGCTTAAAATGTGTGCTTTATGTAGCTTCCACATTAGCTATAAATTAAACCCATAGCTCCTTTTTCTTTTGCTCATAAACTCATGGCTGTGAGCTGTGTGTAATGCAAATGAAACTGCATGCTTAGCTCATGCTTAGTATGGGTGTATGAATATATGGAAGAGGTGGCTGCTGCATTCATATTTCTTTGCATGTGTGTGCTCCTTCTTGCAAAAGAGAATGAAATGCATCACATTTTGGATGGGAATGAAAACCATGCCTTTTATTCTCTATTATTATTATTATTATTATTATTATTATTATTATTATTATTATTATTATTATTATTATTATTATTATTATTATTGTTATTGTTATTATTATTATTATATATGTATATATATATTTTTTGATTAATTTCTAAAATTTCTATTAAAAATTCTAAACAAATATTCTCCCTTTAAGTTCTATTTGCCTAAAGAAAATTTACAAAAATAATAGAAAATATTATTCAAGAAAATTTATAAAATTATTTAAAAGAAGTTATGCATTAAAATCAATAAGTTTGCAAATTAATTCTTAAAGTACATAAAATGGCCAATAAAATTAATTATCATCTAATAAAATCCATTAAACCTTATTTAATTATTAAAATGCCTAAGTTTAGGGAAACTATTATATATAAAATTAGCAATTATCAAATTTTCTCGCACTTAAACCTTTGTACTCTTGGGTAAAACTCAAAATCCAAGAAAAAACTATTGGAATGCTCAAAATCCAAGAAAAGACTAGTGGAATGGCAAGTAGAGAGTGAAAATGCAAAAGGAGAATGAAGTGTAAAAATCACAAACTAAAGACTAATCAAAACTCTTCAACACTTTGTCAATCAAAGCTAACTTCACTTGCATAAAAAAAGCAAATTCCATGGCAATTTCATTTGAAGGGAATGAATAAAAAATGCATAGCTCCTCGCATGGATTGGTGTTTACTCTCAACTCTCAAGTATTTAAAGTAATGTGTATTACTCAAGTTCCATCTATCAAAACTCACTACCATAGGTTTGTCTATCTTCTAAATCTCCACCACCTATGCTAAATGCAAGACATAAATCAAAGGCCTTTATTCAAGGTGGTAATGGGGTTAGGGAATGAAATGAATGGATACATAAGAATAAGGGAAAACAAATGACAAGTGGAACACCTTAAGACCTCAAAGGTAATGAATGGAAACCTATGATAGGGAAGAATGTGCATTTCTACGCCTTTTTTTCTATTAGTATAAGAAAAATTCAAAATACTTATTTCTTTTGATTTTTCTAATTCTTTCTTCTCTTTTTTTTTTGTATATCTTCTTTTCCTTCCATTTTTTTTCTTTAAACATCTTCCTCAACCTTTAATGGCCCAAATGATGTAAATCACATATTCACCTATCATAATTAGATGTAATGCTTGTTGAAATCCATAAGGTATCTTCAAACAAGGTGGGATATATATATTAATGTCTATGGTTCAACACGAAAACAAAACAAGGTCCAAAATGGCTAAACAATGGATAGGATGCATTTAATGGATTGGCTTTTTGGCTAACTAGTTATAAAAGAAATAAATGGCTTATCATTTTTATGCATGCAAATACAATTGTGGTCTTAGCAAAGAATCAAAACAAGTTCTAAAGTGAAATAATGATAGGTGAATACATACTTGAAATGAACAATTAAGGCTTAAATTCTTACCAGCTAATGGCTATCAGAATAATTCATTGAAATCAAATTTATTGCCACTTCACTTGAATTAAAACACAAGATCTATTACTTATCATGTCAAAATGAATCCAAACTATAATTATCTCAACTTGCAACTTTCATATAATTTTTTTTTAAAAAAAATCACACTATTTCTCAAAAATTTCTAAAAAAGTAAATTTTTTTTTTTAAAAAGAAGCAAAGAGACCATGAATTGAAATGGAAAAGCAAAAAGAAGTTGAATTGAAATGGAATGGCTCTCCCCCCACACTTAAATATTGCATTGTCCTCAATGCTAGTAAAAAATCCAATCAATAGAAAGACAACACAATATAAAAAGAGTGAAAGGAAAGTATACAACCAGATGAAGTTGAAAATGGAGACTCCAAGGGTGGCTCAGATTTTCATGTAGCTGTTTAGCAACCATTTGTTACCTACAAAACAGAAACAAAACAAAACATTAATGCAAAAAAGAAAAGATAACTACATCCTAAACTAAAAAAAAAAACTCTGTCAAAGACCAACTAATTATACGTATCAAAAACTAAAATTAAAATAGCTTTATTTCTCCTTAGATCAACAAGTTTAAGTATAACTACTTTGAAACATTTTGATTAATCATTCAATGTTGATTCATGGACTTCCTCAACTTTCAGTAGTCTTGGAAAGTCATATTCAACATGTTTAGAAGCAATAAAAGAAGAAAAATCAAATTTAGGACATTCAAAACTAAAGAAAGAAAATTTGAAATTAAGACTCTCTAGATATCTATCAAAGCCAATAAAATCAATTGGACTCTCATCAGTAAGAGTTACTGTATCAACAGAAAAGTTAAATTGCAACTTCTTACAGTCTTTCAAGTTAAAATCCTCTAAGGTATCTGGCAGTTGCTTCATTTCAACTGGAGGAGTCTGTAACTTGTTGAAAACTATCTCACTAACTTCATGAACTTGTTTACAATTCTCAGCAAAAGAAATGATATCTTTCTTGAACAAAGAGACATTAGTAAACTCACAAGACTCTATGCAATGATCAATAACATAATCAATCTCTCACTAGTGTCAACTACAGCATATGCATCAATAGGATTTTCAATATCAACAGTATCTCTATGCATACTCTTATCAATACTAGTATGATCAGAAGAATCAATATCATTAACAGTTTCAGTGCAAATAAAGGAATTCATAGATTCAACAGACTTATTAGGCCTTAGAAAGTCATCTATCTCAACACACATAGGACATGTATGCAAATCATCATAAACATTTCAAAGTAGAGTTTAATTCATCAATAATAAGCTGCTCAACAATTGTATCATCCATATCCTCATCACATGCTATTTCTACTATTTCATAAATCATATTATCACATTCTAAGTTACCCCCACACTTATCTACTACTCTAGACTCAATAGAATAATCATTAACTGGCTCAGAAATGAAATCATCACTATAGTCACAGCTAGCGGTAGAAATACTAAGTGCATCAGTACACAAGGATTCATTAACATTAACACATGTGTCATTTTTGCTCAATGTATTACCACAATCAAACATATCAGGAGATTCAACAATAATCTCTTCATCTACATCATCCTCATGCAATTCAGAATCAAAATAATCAGGTGCATTAATAGCCACAGTGCTATTATGTAAAGTAGAATCAATTCCAATAAAATGCAAAGTATTAAAAGATGGAAGTATATTACCCAATGAATAGACTCTTTTTCTTTTATACATTCTCTACTAATTTTCTTTTCTTTCAATTCCATAGCACTTGAGGTAGATTGATTCATTTGAGCTCCTGAATCCTTCATGAGGTTTTCAATCATCTGCTGGTTTTGAAGATGTAAATGTTTATTTTTCCATTGGAGTTGAAGATTAAAGGCTTTCAGTTGTTGCCTCATTCTCTCTTCCCAACTTGGTTCCCTTTAGACTTCTTGTTGCATGTATCCCTCATGATAGTTGTATAAATAATATTCTGGCTCTTGCATACGAAAGTTATGTATGGCTCAATGTAACTAGGGTGAGCTTCATAATAATGGTGGTAAGGTTAGTAGCATGGTTGTTGAACTTGTTTTGCTTGTCTTTGATGCTCAAGAATGCCATGAAGCATTGATATAACTTCATCCATCTTCTGGATAATCCTATCATTTACAAAAAAATCATAGACACCTTGATTAGACAAATAATATGGATCCATTTAATGCAAGAATATGAGAAGTTTAATCAATTTAAGTAAAAGAGAAATTAGGAACAAACTACAACTATAATTAAATCTAAATCAAGAAAATTAAATTCAAATGAAGTTAACAACCTTCTAATAATAAAAAAAACTCCAAAATATAGCGAAATCACACAAAAGAAACTCACAAAAAATAAAGAAAATAAATATAGAGAAATTGAAAAAATCCAAAAAAAGTCGAGAAAATATTGAAAAATTAGAAAAAGTGCCTTAAATATTGGAATTTGGCCAAAAAATGGTATACCAAATAACTTTGCTATTAATTCTGCTCAAAACACCCAAAAACTTTAGAAAACAAAGTTTGAGAATTTTTTAGGCATGTCAAACAAAAATTCCAGCTAGTAGAGCACTTGTTACGCAACATCAAAATGTCTAAAAACCAAACTTAAAACAGAGCAAAAACCAAATCAAAACAGAGCTAAAATACTTAGAAACCCTTTTCAAGTAATTGAGAATCTAATTCCTTGGCAACGGCGCCAAATTTTGAAAAGTCATGTCGTGCAACCTCAAAATAAAATTAGGTTGAAAAAGATTTGTAACTAGTGGTGCAACTTAGATCGTCTCCTTTGGAAATAGAATTCAATGTTCAATTGAGTTTTCTAAGTGTATAAAGATCCTAGAACTACCTAATTTAATGAGGGCTTGATCTAATTAACCTAACTAAAATTAAATTGAAATAAAGTTCTTAGTTATTACCTAAATGCGTGAGCTAAGAGGCAAATAATGGACTTGTGACTAGCTTTGGATTTCTCCTTTGGTATCCACCATCCTTATTCTAATTCAATTGTAATTAATTCAGGTCTAAGAGTCCATAATTTTAAATGATCTTGAATTACCATTCAAGATTCAAGAAATTAACAAGTTATTATTAAGTTAAAATCTCAATCCCGCATCAAATCATTAATTCTTGTCATTAAGATTTTTAAATACTAAATTTGATTGATTAATTGATCAATTAGCCTTTTGAAGATATTTAATTAACTAATTAAACTTAAAGGAACCCTCAATTTAGACAATTAAGCACATAATTTTACTTATGTATTTTATCTAACACCTTGATTGCATACATGGGACATTAGAGGAGAATGAAAATTTAACACTTAATTCAATCCAATAATCATTCAAAAAGTCTCCTAATTAGTGTCTAATAAGCTACTAATTATAACTACACCAATCTCAATCCAATACTTCTCAACTAAATATGTACAAGAAAAAGAAAAGTGCTAGAAAGAGAGGAAATCTTAGCCCAAAATCCCTTGACAATTTATAGATTCAAACTTCAATTATGGTCTTCCTCCAAGATAGTCATAAGAGAGAATTAAGCTTTCATGGAATGATGATTGATGGAGGAGTGGAGTGGAGGTATGGAATGGAAGAAGAGCTATGGCCGAATGGAATGGAAGAGACAATGGAATGAGATGCTTTCTGGATGAAGGATGGATTCCTTTTTTTTTAACTACTGCCCTTATGTGTTTTGTCCTTCCTCACGTGCTTCTTAAATGAATGGATAAGATGGAATGGTCAATGATTGAATGGATGATATCCTTCCTTTCACGTGCTTCTCACATGGATTTTTAATGATCAGATGTGTTGCTCTTTAAATTAGAGCCTTGCTTCTTTTCGTGTAACTTCCTCCAAACCTTTGCCACGTAATTCTCCCACATCAGCCCTATTTGTTGCTTCCTTCTTTTCAAGTCTCATGTACTCCTTCTTAATCACGTGCTGCAGTTCTTCATTTAAACCATCAACCCAAGCCTCATTTTCCACGTGCTCTTACTCCTCTTTCTTTAAACCTCCCAACTTATAGCTTTTGCTCCATCCACGTGTGTTCAACTTCTTCATTTAACTTAGCCCCTTCTTCATCCACCCTAGCTCATTTAACTCATGTTTCTTCTTCATTCTTAGCTCCCCTCGCTTCTATATGCTCTTGTGTGTTTCTTCTGCTCATAAGCTTCTTCTCTTCCAACCCATGGCTACCTCTGTTTCTGCACGTGTGTGTTTGAGTTTCCTTATCCTTACTAACATGTAGCTTCTTCTCTATTCTTGCTGCTCTTTTTCACATCATTCACATTCTAGTTTACACAGCTTATGTTTAACACGGGTTTTCCTCTCATTCCACGTCAGCCCCAAGCTTCATTTAATTTTACTTTCACGTCCTGAACCTTACAAAACTCGAGAGGATGTTCTGCCTGAATTTGCTTTAGCTTCCCTTCATGAGTTCCTTCTTATAACCCATAGCTCTTGCGCCATACATGCGTGTTAGCTTCTTCTCCAACTCAGTTCCACCTTCTTCCTCTCTTTTGCTCTTTTACATGTTGCTTCTTCTTAACAAACCTGTGGTTTCTCTCTATGATAAGCTCGTAAGAGACGTGTAAGTGTAAGTGTATGCATGTAGATGAGCTAGACTTATGGATGCATGTGCTTTTGTGACGTGGCTGTTGTGTTGTAAGTGTGTTTCTTGAATGAGTGCTGTGAGCCATGGTTGTGAGAGAGCTTTCTTATGCTCCAGCTCGTGCTTAAAGTGTATGCTTCATGTAGCTTCCATGTCAACTATAAATTAAACCCATAACTCCTTCTTCTTTTGCTCACAAACCCATGGTTGTGAACTGTGTGTGATGCGAATGAAACTGCATGCTTAACTTATGTTTAATGTGGGTGTATGAATATATGGAAGAGGTGGCTACTACATTCGTATTTCTTTGCATGTTTGTGCTCTTCCCTGCTAGAGAGAACGAAATGCATCACCTTTTAGATGGGAATGAAAACCATGCCTTTTATTCTCAACTACTACTACTACTACTACTACTACTACTATTATTACTACTGCTACTGCTACTGCTACTGCTATTGCTGCTATTACTGCTACTGCTACTATTGCTATTACTGCTGCTACTGCTGTTGCTACTGCTGCTACTACTGCTGCTACTGCTACTACTGCTGCTACTACTGTTGCTACTGCTACTACTGCTACTACTACTATTACTGCTACTGCTACTACTGCTGCTGCTACTGCTACTGCTGCTGCTGCTGCTACTGCTTCTGTTACTGCTTCTGCTACTGCTGCTACTGCTGTTACTGCTGCTGCTGCTGCTGCTGTTACTGCTACTGCTACTATTATTATTATATTTGTTTAATTTCTAAAATTTCTATTAAAAATTCTAAACAAATATTCTGCATTTAAGTTCTATTTACCCAAAGAAAATCTACAAAAATAATGGAAATCCTTATTCAAGAAAATTTATAAAATTATTTAAAAGAAGTTATACATTAAAATCAATAATTTTGCAAATTAATTCTTAAAGTGCAGAAAATGGCCAATCAAATCAATTATCATCTAATAAAATTCATTAAGCCTTATTTAATTATTAAAATACCAAAATTTAGGAGAACTATTATATATAAAATTAGCAATTATCAAAACCCGAGCTTGATTAAAGCCCTCTCTCTTGCTATGAAGGAGTGTGAGATGTAGCCACTCATTCCATTTGTTGTCGTTGTTCATTGTCGTCATTGAAGACAAGTGGGTTTTTAATTTGTATTCTCAATTAGTTCATTCCATAATGTTGACCATTGCTCATTTTTTTTTGTTAATGCAAAATTTTTACTTTTTGATTTATTACATTCAACATCTTTCAAATTTTTATTAATCATTTGATTTATATTTTAATTATATTATTGCAAGTTGCATTTTGATAGTTTATCAAAAAAGTTCTATTCAATTAAGTTGTTTCTATTGCTGCCATTAAGTTTTTAGTTTTTCAATTGTTGGATTGTGTATATTTTTCTACAAGAACATGATGCCAAAATGAGCTTCTATTTTATTGCATGTTTTATTTCATGCTACACAAGTAATAAAATTTTGTTTCTTATTAATGAGTATATTTTACACACTTAAATAGATACAATTTTGATATTTTAAATAATATAAATTTTAAATATTATATAGATAATAAGCTAATTCTATATATATATATATATATCTTTTCATAGTTAGTTAAAAAAAATAAAGGGAATTTTGTTACATAGCTTATTCATATTCCTTTTTTAATATTTATGTAAAAAGAAGATAAAAATAAAAACATGGCAAAAAAAGTTTATCCATATTCTCTTTTGAGATTTTAAAAAAAGATAAAGATAGAGATGCGAAAAAGAAGGCTTATAAAATGAGAGGTTGAGGGCGCACAAAGAACAACTTAAATTCAAGATCTATTCTTATTTCTTTCTTCCCATATATTCTCTTTATTTTCTTTCTACCTCTTTATAAATCTAATTTTTTATATTCTTAGTCAAGGTTATTAAAGGTCTGGTTTAATGACCAATTTGTACGAGTCTTTATTTATTTATTTTTCTCTTTTAAAGTATTGAAATATTTTATATTTTTATGACATTATCACTTAGTTAATTTAAATTGGTACCTTATTTTAGTTGAATAATTATTGCTATCTAAATTTGTGAATCCGTATTTATTTATTAAATTCAGTAGAGTAGCAATTTAATATATTTGATAAGCCAAAATTGTCTTTGTGTATTGATAAAAATATTTCTTTCATTTTAAACATGCAAGCATATGTACTACTGAATGGTGATTGATGACTTTTTTTGTTCTTAACGAAGTTCATAATTTAAATTCTGAGAGCTTATTCGTGATTAATTAATAAATAAGATTTAATTGAAAAACTTGTTCCCTTTAAACACTCTTAAAGAAGAGGCAAATATCATAGTTAATTGATATTTATAATCAATTTATTTTAGGAGAGAAATTATTTATATTTCTTTTTAAGTGTTCGGTAATGAAATTGGTTGAGCTAGATCTAAAATAAACCTTAGCTAAGAGTTGTTGCATTGAATTTTTTCTAAAAATATTTTTTGAATTTATTTATTACTATTAAAAAGAAAAATTCCCTTTATTTTCTTTCTTCTATATTTTAATTTCGACTTAAATAATTTTGTTAATCCCTGTAGAATATAACCCTACTCACTTTATCTATGATAAAAATTATCTTGAGAGTTGAAAATTATTTTTAATAGCTTCGATGCCCATCAAATTTTGGCCCTGTTACTGGGGATTGGTGTTAATGTTTAATCTAAATTTTTTTATTTTATGCCTCGTTCTTTTTGCATAGGTGAATTAATATTTGATTTTGAGATAAAGAAGACAACTCAAAGGTTAAGAAAGGAGTAGAAAATTCAATTGCAGATAATTTAGGCCGACTAGTACTTAATAAGGAGCCTAGACCACTTGAAGATGCATTCCTAGATGAACATCTATTTAAGGTTACAAATTCAACACTCTAGTATGTTGATATAGTAAATTATTTGGTTATTAGAACACTCTCCAATGATTTGACTAAGGCACAAAAAAATAAAATTAAAAGTGAGTCTAAATATTATGTATGGGATAATCCATATTTATGAAAATATTATTTTGACCAAATAATTTGTACGTGTGTTCCTGAAACTAAAATTCCATTAATTCTATAATTTTGTCATTCATATGCATGTGGTGAACATTTTGGCCCAAAAAGAATAGCACAGAAAGTCTTAGAAGGTGGATTATATTGGCTAAATTTATTTCGTGACTCATATTTGTTTTGTAAATCATGTGATAATTGCCAAAGGAATTGTAGTTTAGACCATAAAAATCAAATGTCATTAAACTCGATTCTAGTATGTGAAATTTTTTATGCATGAAGAATCAATTTTATAGGGCCTTTTCCATCTATATTCTTATAGCTATTGAATATGTTTCAAAATGGGTGGAAGTAAAAGTCACCAGATCTAATGACGCTAAAACTATTGTTAGTTTTGTTAGGAGTCATATTTTTATTAGGTACAGAGTATCTAAAAGTAATCATCAGTGACGGAGGCACTCATTTTTGCAATCGTGTAGTTAAAAGTATATTGGAAAAAATATAATGTTACTCATAGAATTTTAATAGCCTACTATCCACAGACAAGTGGTCAAGCCAAGGTGTCTAACAAGGAGATTAAATTGATTCTTGAAAAGATTGTCAACCTAAACAAGAAAGATTGAAGCACTCGATTAGATGATGCTCTGTGGGCGTATAGAATTACATATAAAACTCTTATCGGTATGGCTCCATATCACCTAATTTTTGGTAAACCCTACCACTTTCTTGTAAAATTTGAGCATAAGGCCTATTGGGCTATTAAACAATGCAATATGAACATGGATGAGGTAGGTGCACATAGGAAGTTACAGTTTCAAGAACCTGATAAGATAAGAAATAAGGCATAGAAAATTCTAGAATATATAAAAAGAAAACCAAGCTCTATCATGGTAAACATATTTTTAGAAAGAATTTTGAAATTGGTTAAAAAGTTCTCTTATCTCATTCTAAACTTAAACTCTTTTCTAGAAAATTAAAGCCTCATTGGATTGGACCATTTGTTGTCATTAAAGTGTTTTCTCATAGTGCAGTTGAAATTCATAGTCTTCGTGCTGATAAAATATTTAAAGTTAATCAACATCGTCTAATACCTTACTATGAATTTTAGGTGAACAATTTAGAAGTAATTGAGCTACAACTCCCAATTTATGAAAATTGAGTAATAAGGCATTTTGTCTAGCCATAGACATTAAATAAAAGCGCTTATGAAAGGTAACTCACCATTAAAAAAAAATTTAATCATTTTAGTTTTATCTTATTTTTTTTTTATTTAATAAGTCCACCGCATTTTAAGTAATGTCTCTCCTCTTTATTTATTTTGTTATCCCCTTTATTTTAATTAAGAGTTACTACTCTTCCCCTCTAGACTTGTTGCAGGTAAGTTATGGAAAGCTCTAAGGATATCTAACTATAACACAACTGTCCATAAATTAGGGGAGTCTCAGTTTCTTCTTCTTTTTACCTTTATATATGACTACAACACCGAGCACAGTGTTGATTTTAAGTGTGGGGGAGGGGTTTAGTTGATTTTTATAATTATAATTACTACTCATTTTAGTAATTACACTGAGTTAGAGAGAATTTTAATGATTTTTGGAAAGAAAAGTTGGTTACTAATTCTTATTATTCTCCTATTTAATAAATTAGTTGTTATTTATAAATTTTTTTCAGTTATTTAATTTTGAAATTAAATGGTAAAGCAATTAACCCATAAGTCATTAGTATAACTCAGGAACTTAATTTGAATACTATTATCTGATTGTGACTATGTGAATAAGTAGTTGAGCAGGAAGGACTGCTTATTATATATTTTATAATTGAATGTATATGTTCAAATCAATTTTTGCATACTTAATCCTGTTAAGGGGAAGATATGATTTAGAGCACTCAAAAAAAAAAAAAAAGAGCGAGATAATTCCCACTCCGTTGGCTTAAACTACACTTAGTAACCGAAGGTCTTCATAACCAATGTTGACATTCGCGTCAAATGATGCAGTTAAGGCCATGAGAGTAGAAAGTATCTTAGTGCCACGGGTTATGTGAGCTTGAGTAACTAGACTTTTGTGTCACCAATATGAAGATTCACATCAAAAGAGCCTGTAACGGCCTAAGAAAGAGATTAAAACTTTTTTTTCTTTTACCTCCACTCAATGAAAAATAAAGAAAAAATTATAAGTGTGAGAAAGTTGAATTAAAGGACTTTGATGATCTTTATTGTGTAATTTGTGTGATTATATGATTGATTAGGGTATTGTACATTTTTAGATAAATGTTATAATTTTTAGTCATTTTACTTAGCCAACTGTTTGCATTGATCACATTTTAGACATGCACATAGACATACTAGAGTTACTTGATAATTGTAAGTGATAAGTAGGTGATAGTTGAATTACAATTTTTCTTGATCGAATAAGTTATCTATTTATTTATAATAACTTGTTATTAATGAAGAGCACAAGAAATAGTACCATCTCATTGAGTTAAGTGATAAAATCTCTAACTCTAGTATAATTGCTTGAGGACAAGTACTGATTTAAGTGTGGGGGAATTTGATGAGTATATTTTACACATTTAAATAAATATAAGTTTGAGATTTTAAGTAATATAAATTTTAGATATTATATAGATAATAAGCTAATTTTATATATACCTCTTTTCATAGTTATTTAGAGAAAATAAAGGGAATTTTGTTACATAGCTTATCTGTATTCCCTTTTTAATATTTATTCAAAAAGAAGATAAAGATAAAGACGCGACAAATAAAGCTTATCCATATTCCCTTTTGAGATTTAAAAAAGAAGATACAGATAGAGGTGCGGCAAAGAAGGTTTATAAAAAGAGAGGTTAAGAGCGCACAAAGAACAACTCAGATTCACGATATATTCTTATTTCTCTCTTCCCATATATTCTCTTTATTTTTTTTCTACCTCTTTACATAGAATTCTAGTCAAGGTTATTAAGGGTTTAGCTCAATAAATAATTTGTGGGAGTATTGATTTATTTGTTTTTCTCTTTCTGAGTATTAAAATATTTTATATCTTTTGATATTATTATTCAATTAATTTAAATTGGTACCTTATTTTAGTTGAATAATTATTACTATTTGAATTTGAAAATCTGTATTTGTTCATTAGATTTAGCAGAGTAGTAATTTAATACCTTTGATAAACCAAAATTGTTTTTGTGTATTGATAAAAATATTTTTTCTATTATAAACATGCGAGCATATGTATTATTGAATAGTGATTAGTAATTTTTTTTATTCTTAACGCTATTCATAATTTAAATTCGAAGAGCTTATTTGTGATTAATTAATAAATAAGGTTTAATTGAAAAACTTGTTCTCTTTAAACATAGTAAAATATTAGAACTAATTGATGTTTATTACCTATCTATTTTAGAAGAGAAATTATTTATATTTTTTTTTTGAGTTTTCAATGATCAAATTGGTTAAACTAGACTTGAAATAAACCTTGGTTGGGGGTTGTTTGTATTGAATTCTTTCTAAAAATATTTTTTAAATTTATTTATTAGGCTTAAAAAGAAAAATTATCTTTATTTTCTTTCTTCTATATTTTAATTTCAGATTAAATAATTTGGCTAATTCTTGTGAAATACAACCATATTCACTCTATCTACGATAAAAATTATTTTAAGAGTAGGAAATTATTTTTGGTAGCTTCCACACCCATCACTTATTAGAAGATGTGGAAATCCTCAACACAAGAAATGAACATTGCATTTTCTATATTTTGCATGCCAGAGAAGTCTCACTTCAATTTCCATCATCAAACTATACTAAATGCAATTTTAGATTATATGTAATCATATTCTTCAATTAAATAATTAAATTATAAAGGTGCAATTTTTTTTTAAATTCATATTATGTTTGTCTAAAGAAGTTAATAGTAAGTGTTTTTTGGAATTATGCAGATTATTATGTAAGGATGTTTGCTTAAATTTTAATTATATTACTAATATTGGTTCCTATCTCCTAAGTGGACCTGACATGTAATTATTTTTAAGATACTAGTGCAAAATTTTAGTGGGTACAAGAACTTTTTATAATTTATAATTTTTATTTTTAAAAAAAATGGAGGATACTTATGTCAAATTTCTATTACTTCTAGCAAGGTACAAGTTCTCTTAAAACCATTATGATAATTAGACAAAGACAATGGTTGAGACAATTTCTTTTATTAAAGATCTTATTTGTTATGTTTTTGTCTATAAGGCAATTCCTTTTTAAATACAAAATAATTAAAGATCTTTTTTAGTTTTAGAAATGGATAGGTCTTAGATTGCTAATCCCTAGAATATGTGTAAATATTTAAGTGAATTGAATAGATTTTTAGACTTTGCATTTGTCAATTGGAATGTTGAAAGTAGAATAATATGACTTCATCCTAAGTGCCAATTTAAGAAATGGCATATTAGAAAAGATGTGCATAACTATTTGATTCTTAAACCATTCTTATAAGAGTATACTTTTTGGGATAGATATAATGAGAGACTTAGACATAAATCTCTTGTAAAGCCTTAGTCAAGGCCACAAATGAGAAAATGATATACTTGTAAGGATGAGTATGTGTAAGACTTGATTCATGATACATTTATTGTTCATAAAAATAAAAGCGTCATAAGGTTGAAGGTCTAGTTCCACCATCAAACCAAAAGATAAATGATTATGCAAAAAGGTTTTATGAGTTAATTAGATATGATCAATAAAATTTGTACTAAGGTCATAAGAAGTGCTTAAAATTGTGTATTTTGGTGAAGTTGTATCACATCAAGTGTTTATGTTGAATAAGTAACAATATTATCTCAATGATATCAGAGCTATTGGCTAATGCTTTTGAACATACTAATATTCCATCATCTTTCTATGAGGCCAAGCAAACCATTAATAAATTGGGTTTTAACTGCATAAAATTCATACATGTCTAAATAATTACATGTTATATTAGGAGAATGATAAAAATAAAAATGTGTAAAAATTTTAAAACATGTATGTGGTAACCAAAGATTAAGGGACAAAAGCAAATGAAAAGCCTACAAAAATACTTAAATACATTCTATGGAAGCCATGATTGCAAAGACTATTTATGTCCTTTAAAACTACTACGTACATGAAATGGCATGATGTTGATAAGAATAATGATGGTATGATGAGGCATTCGAAGGACTTTGAGGCTTGGAAGAGATTTGACATAATGAATCTTTAGTTCGTTTCAGATCTTCTTAATTTATGTCTTGGGTTGGCCATTAATGGTTTTAATTCATTTAGCACTTTGAGTACAAGTTACAATATATGCCCAGTAGTTTTTATGTCTCACAACCTTTCTCTTTAGATGTGTATATAATAGAGTTCTTTCTTTCTTTCAATGATAATTCTACGAATGTGAGTATCAATGAATGATATAAATGTTTATTTATAATTGCTAATAGAAAAGTTAATAGATTTGCAGAATGCAGGAGTTAAAACTTTTGATTCTTACACTAGTGAAGTCTTTAATATGCATGTAGCTGTGATATGGACCATTAGCCTTTTTTAAGGGTTTGGAACATTACCGAGGTAAAACTTGCATATCGGTTCAGCTTATCTATCTCATAACTTTGATTCAACTCCTTCACAACTTTCTCATAGTCAAAATAAGTATTTTATGGGGTATCGATGTTTTCTAAACCTAGAACATAAATTTAAATTGGCTCGGGTTAGTATGATAGAAGAAAAAAAAAAGAGAGAAATCCTCTAGTGACATTAACTGGCTCAAAAATCTTAAGATAACTTGATAAGGTTGATATTGTATTTAGAATAGAGGTGAAAGTTGAAGGTTAAGTAAGAAGGCTTTGAAAAGCTGGTAGTGTAAATGGTGACACTTTATAGTGGCATAAAAGAGCATATTTTTCAAATCTTTTTATCAGGTGAACCATTTGATATGCCACAGTCTTGATGTAATGTACATTGAGAAAAATTATATGACAATGTGTTATTCACTTTGTTAAATGAGTCTAGATGATTGTAAGACCAATTAAATGCATAGAAAGATTTACAAGAAATGGGTATTAGGTCTAATATCTGGCTAGATGACAGTGGTAGATTTTCCTTAGCATTATTTATATTGACAAATGTCAACAAGGATGTCTTTCTCATGATTTTAAAGAATATCATTGTGCTAGATAGTTATTCAAGTAACATTTTTTAGATGCATTAATTTGAGACAACGTAAAATTAAAGGACTATAGAGTCATGACTCATATGGTCTTACAGAGCAGCTCTGACCTTTAGCCATGAGAAAGACACTCTTTAAGCAAGTGTTGACAATCCTGATTGACTTGTACTCATTTTTCAAACAATTATGTAATAAGGTATTAGGCGTAACTGAGCTTGATCAGCTTTATAATAGAGTTATTCACACACTATGTCATTTAGAGCTGTTATTCTTGCTTTCATTCTTTACATTTATAGTTCATTTGATTGTATGGTTAATTGAAAAAGCCAAACTTAGAAGTCTTATCCATTATTAATGGATGTACCTATAAAGAGGTAGTTAATATTTCTTGAATTATTTTTGCTCTAGGTTTTTAGATGGAGTAGAGACAGTTTTCAATCGGCTTGGACTAGTAATTAACCTAATATTGTTTTGTTTTACTATTTAGTGTATATGCCTTAATATGGTAATACCACCCATTTAAGCTCCCTTCCTAAGTTCCATTCAATTTTTGAGTGAGCATTATGCAACTAAAATTGGTGATCAATTTTTTAATTATAAAGCATTTGTAGGTGGTGTTTAATGGTTTATTGAACACTAGAAGTTGCTTGGTCATTTAGTGGCTTAATGAACTTTAGAAATTGCTATACTTTTTCGCTATGAAATACTAAATTATTTTTTTGAACCAATAAACTGATTAGGAATTGGTCATTGGAAAATTGTTAGTTGTTGGAAAATTAGCACATTGGTCATTTAGCTGTAAGTCTTCTGAAAAATTGTTTAGTTAGAAATTAATTTTTGGCCTTCTTATAATTATTAGTACAAGTATGTAGAATTTTTTTTTTTAAAAAAAAGAATAGAACAATAGTTTAATAGTTAAATAAAAAAAATATTTTATAGCAGTAGTTAAAACTACCACCTTTTATATTAAAGGTCTGGCTACGGTTAGACTATAGTTTAGTGACAATTTTTCCAACAATTAAATAAAGTTGTGGTTAAAACTTACATGACAAATGGTTTGATGATGAATAGGGAAACCGTTGCTAGAAGGTATTAAAAAATTGTAATTAAAGCCACGATTTTTATAGTGTTGGTTGAGTACCTCTATTTTACCCCTTCAATTTCATATCAATGTTTAAGTATAATTTTGTAATTACTCTTAAATAATGAAGTTGTCTATGTAACATTTTTGTCTTGTACCAAGCTATCACTTAGACTGACAATTTGAAATACAACTACTTATTCCTTTCTATCTTGATCTCATGTCTTATAAAGAAATGCATACCTATCGATTTCTCTCTTTCTAAGAAATTTATTCTTTAAAATATGTGTTTTATTTATTCAATTTTGGTTATATTTCCATATTTGTTTTTACCAATGAAAATGGAACTCTTTGATTGTTCTGAGTATATAATAAAAATACATTTCTTATCCTTTGCATCTAATTCTCATGCTTATAGAAGTATCATGGATATAAGTAGCCAATCCCATGATTTTATAATGCTTAAATCTCGCTTACAATTTGCTCACAATTCATAAGGTCTAGAAGTAACTAACTCAAAAGGCACTTAGTTAAGTATGAAGGCATTGATTAACAACATGTCTTCCCTATAAAAAATAAGTATGCTTGAGCATTATCGACTTAACCATTTTGAGTAAAATTTTATTTCTTTTCTCAACAACTTCAATTTGCTATATAGTGTTAAGAATCATCAATTGTCTTATTAATTCCTTTTTCTTTATAAAGCTCTTTGAACTGATCTAACAAATATTCACGTCCATAATTAGTTCTCAATGCTTTAATTTTGTTAGTTATTTGATTCTCAACCATGTTTGTATAACATCTAAAGCACTCAAGCTCTTCTAATTGCAATTGATTTCTAGTCTTAGTTCCTTTTTCAAATGGCTTTTTAATTGCTTTAACTACTAGGCAATGTCTTATATTGACATTTCTAAACCAAGAATGGATCCTAACATCCCTTGTTATACTAGTCTACTCATTCTCTCTTCACCTATAACACCTCATTTAGTGTGTCAACCATTCATATCCAAAGGTAAATTGGAAGCTGAGTATTAGGTAAAACAATCATATTTATAACTATGTCTAGCACAATAAAACCATCATACATGAAACTAGAATCATAGATATTGTCCTATTTCAAATATCAATGGAATTGTCATGGAAAATCAACACTAAATCTTAATTTAGGATGAGAAATAATAAATGTTTAGTTCCACCAAATCTTTGGAATATAAAACATTGTGTAAGATGAGGGTTTGTTCTCTATACAAAACTAATTTGCATATTCCAATCCCTTTAGTTTTAAATCTTATATTATTTTCTATATAAAACCATTTGCTTCTAAAAAGCAAGTAATGAGTATTTCATAAATGATTCTCAATCTTTAGCTATGTGGTCTATGAGAGTCTCATTTTACTTAGTGCAATCATGAGCATAATGACCAATTCTTTGACAAATATAATACTTGACCTTGACCATGACCTTATCAAGCTTCTTTTTACTGCATTTACCTCTTTTCTTAAATTATTTCTTAACCTATTTGAAATGTTGGCCAAATCGTTTCTTCCTATGAAAGTGCTTGCTTTTCTTATGCTTAGACTTTTAAGCCCAAGCAATCATAGTGATATAGGCATGTCCAGAGGATCTAACAGCTTCTAAGTGCTTATCCTTAAGCTATAAATGATGAGCAATAATATAAAAAATAGTAATGTTGTCATTATAGGTCAAATTCACTTTTATATATTCCCAAATGATGAGAAAAGATCTTACAATATCCTAAACTTACTGTTCATCAATAAAGATATGACCAACTGGGTTTAATTCCTTAATTGTCAGCTTCTTCAATTTGATTATATAAGTACGACCAAATTTATCTGCTAGGACTATCTTCATGGCTTGAGTAGTCAGGTAAGTACTATATCACCAAGTGCAAAATCAAGTTTGGTTTCAAACTATAAAGCTTCACATCCCTTGCTTTTATTCTCCCAATCCACTTACTCTATTATCTATTATGCTTTTCCTTATAATCTTTCTTAAAACTCCCATGGCCTCCATTTGCATATCCAACTTTGTCATCAACATGCACCTCCCCCTCTACCACTTATGTCACGCCCCATTCTAAAAGAGAAAGGGGTGACCAGCACACGTCCTTCATACCTACAATTCGACTTACTACCGTATCTTAGCAGATACTTTTCAGAGGTTCACACCGAATAGCAGTACCTTAAGTGTATCCCTACCTTGATGGATATATATAAAATTTACTCCCCTTTATGATGCACTAGCTTTTTATAGAAATTTCAGCAGAGTATCCCCTATAAATAGGACATCCCAAATTTCTACAAACAGCCAGAATACAGCATAAATCACAGCAGAGAGCTCCGCTCTCTATAACCAGTTAACAAAACATCACAACCAAGAAGAGGGGATGGGAAAACATCATCCAGATCCACTGGACCTAATCCTAAAATACTTTACAAACAACCCTCAATTCATTACAATAAATATCAAGCCAAAAGAAAAGCTAGACGAGCCCTAGTATCCAAAAGGGAGGCTCACCGCCACACGCCTCAGCCCTAAGATGAGGGAGGCGGATCAGGTCCAGAGGCACTATCTGAAAAAAAATTTAGAATTTGAAAAGGGGTGAGATAAACTCAGTGAGCAGATAATAGATCTAAAAAATTATAACAAGAATCACCATAGTGAATTAAAGGAGTATAAATTAACCATCACACCGTACACCATGACAAGTCCCTTCCTATGGTACACACGAATACCCATTGAGACTTGGCCCTTGTTCATGTGGTTACTTAGTGGGGATTTATCACTAAATTTGATAGGGTAGTGGCTACGCCTCGTTGGCAGCTCCTTACCCCAATCACCTGGGGTGGCTACGCCTAGCGGGCAGCTCCTTCTCTACCCATTTTACTTACATGTCTTAATTCACACTTTCCGGGGGCGGCTACATCTCGTTGGCAGCTCCTTACCCGTTTCACTCGGGTGGCTACGCCTAACGAATAGCTCCTTCTCCACCCAAATCCTTTTACCACACCTGACCTGGTCTTATGGTAGTTAATACACACACCAACCCATGATTCTTAAATTCATATATATATATCTATATATACACCCTTAGTCAATCTTTATTATTACTATTCTTTATTCGTGAATACATATATATATTGTTTCGTACAAAAGTTTGGAATTTAAAGAAAATGAGAGTTAACCCAGTATTTAGTAATTAAATCAATCAGTATAAATACATGACCTTAGAAACGTATATATATATATATAGGCAATAAATTAGGACTAGAAAATAAATAAATAATAAAAAAAAATTGAAAATGACTAAAGTTACTTCTCTAACTAACTCCTCTCTCGGGTACAATTCATTTTCACAGGGCAGGTATATATATATATATATTTATATATATATATATATATACCAATTCCTCTCCCTACAATGGCTTAATCCAAACAAAATAACGAATTCGAGATTAACGAAATAGAAACTGTTTTGAAATCCATTATTTACTCACAGAAGGTGCCCTAGAGCCCGGTCCTTGTTTCTCCTTGAAAGGCCAGGTTCCCTTTTCTGTCAAACTCCGAGAATTTCCTGATAATACCCAACTTACCAAATCATTATATAGCCCCAACAATAATTCTTAAATAGGTACCGCATTTAATCACAATCATCTAAATAACTTCTTTGATCATTCATACAAATGCCCCTTATCTTAATCTTTTTCTTGAATCCTAATTCATCATGTGGGTTTTTCAGATCATTTTAATGAAGTAGAAATTGAAAGTTACGCAAGATTTACATAACTAGGAAGCCTAATCGAAGATTCCCCTTTCCTATTCCTTCATTTCGGCCAAGCAGCTAATTTGAGCATATCAACCCTATTAGCAACCCATTGAGTTGGGATAGACCGAGAAATGGAAGGAGAAGGAGAGGATTTTTATAGGTTCAGCTTCAGAGACAAATGGAAGCATAAATGACCCAGAATGAATGCTCACCGGAACCTCGAAGTGCTACTGGTTCGTTCACAATCAGCAAGCTCGAATCAGCAATGGAAGACGGTCAAGGAAGTCTGCACCACATTGGAGGAAGCTTCCCAGTGGAGTCGAAGGAGGCAGCAGCTCCAACGACGAGAAACCAGCCAGCTCGAAAGGAAATGAAAACCGGCAAAGCGGAGGGGAGAACCAGGCAGCACCAGCGACGGACAACAGGGGAAATTATCGAAGAGCTTCCATCGACGCCGGGGAGGTGAGGAATTAACGGAGAAAAGGGAGCTGGAGGAGGCAACTTGCGAGCTGAACGAAAGAGAAGAAAGCCGGGAGCAGCGAAGAGAAAGAGGAACAGAGTGACCCGGGAGAGCGTTTGAAGGAAGAGAATGAAAATGAGAAGGAAGAAAGAAAAAAAAATAAAAATATATGTATATATAATAAATAATAAAATAAATAAAACAATTCAATTTACTTTATTATTTATTTACATATATATATATATTTTTTCTTATTTCTGGTTCTTACAATCTTCCCTCCTTAAGGAAATTCGGTCCCCGAATTTCATAAAGAAAGTAGAACCCTTAAAGAAAAAGAGAATAGAGTTCTAACCTCATGACCCAAACAAGTGGGGATATTTGATACGCATTTCACTTTCTACTTCCCATGTAGCTTCTTCTTGTGAGTGGTTACGCCATAGCACCTTAACCATTGTCACTTCTCTTGAGCGAAGCTTCCTTACCTGCTTATCCACAATGGAGACAGGTTCTTCCTTATATGCCAACCCTTCATCCAGCACAATATCCTGAGATTTGATTACGTGTGAAGGGTCCGATAAATACTTCCTCAACATAGACACATGAAACACGGGATGAACTCCTGCTAACTCCTGGGGTAAATCTAACCGGTATGCCACATTGCCAACCCTATCTAGTATTTCATAGGGTCCCACATATCTCGGACTCAACTTTCCTTTCTTACCAAACCTCATTACTCCTTTCATTGGAGATACCTTCAAGAACACCAAATCACCCACGGTGAATTCCAAGTCTCGCCGCCTGTGGTCTACATAGGACTTTTGCCGACTCTGGGCCGTCAACAACCTCCCTTTTATCACCCGCACCTTGTCTAGTGCATCTTGTACCAGATCAGGGCCTAACAGTTTGGCTTCACCAACTTCAAACCATCCTATTGGAGACCTACATCGCCTCCCATATAGTGCTTCAAATGGTGCCATTTGAATACTAGCTTGATAACTGTTATTATATGCAAATTCTGCCAAAGGCAGATGATTTTCCCAACTACCACCAAAGTCCAAGATACATGCTCTCAACATATCCTCCAGAATCTGTATCGTTTTCTCAGACTGCCCATCAGTTTGAGGGTGAAAGGCAGTACTGAGGTCTACTCTCGTACCCAAAGCCTCTTGGAAAGCCTTCCAGAAACGAGAGGTAAACTGAGGACCTCTATCGGAAATTATGGATACAGGTACTCCATGCAATCTCACTATTTCGCTTAAGTAGAGTTGCGCATACTTAGCCACACCATAAGTAGTTTTAACAGGAAGGAAATGCGCTGCTTTAGTTAATCTATCTACAATTACCCAAACAGAATCATACCCCCTCAGGGTACGGGGTAAACTGGTTACGAAATCCATCGTAATTCTCTCCCACTTCCATTCAGGTATTTTCAGCCGCTGGTGTAACCCTGCTGGTTTTTGATGTTCAGCCTTCACCTGTTGGCACACTAGGCAACGGGAAACAAAGTCGGCTACATCTCCCTTCATACCATCCCACCAATATGATTGTTTCAAGTCCTGGTACATCTTTGTTGATCTCGGATGGATGGTATATGCTGAATGATGGGCCTCCTCTAAAATCTCTCTCTTTATATCCCCCACACTAGGCACACACAACCGGTCTCCAACTCTAAGTACCCCTTCTGAATCAAGAATGAATCCACTATCTTTCCCACTCCTTACTCCTTCAATCCTCTCGCTCAACTTGGGGTTGAGCTTCTGAGCCGCCTTTACCCTTTCTATGAGGGTTGAATAAGCCTGCATGTGAGCTAAGAATGCTCTAGATTGAGAAATTTCAAACTTCGTTCCCCCTTTCTCCAAGTTATGAACTTCTTCCACTAATGGCCTACTATCTTCTGCAATATGAGCCAAACTGCCCATTGACTTTCTACTTAAGGCATCCGCTACTACATTGGCCTTCCCAGGATGATAGAGAATACTACAATCATAGTCCTTAAGTAATTCCATCCACCTGCGTTGTCTAAGGTTGAGATCTTTTTGCTAGAAGATATATTTAAGACTTTTATGATCGGTATAGATCTCGCAAGTCTCGTCGTAAAGGTAATGCCGCCAAAGTTTAAGGGCAAATACCACAGCTACCATTTCTAGATCATGAGTAGGGTAACTCTGCTCATGTCTTTTGAGTTGCCTAGAAGCATAGGCTATCACACGTCCATGCTGCATAAGGACACATCCTAACCCTATTCTTGAGGCATCACAATACACTGCGTAGCCTCCTATCCCGGATGGTAATGTTAGGACAGGGGCTGAAGTCAAACGCTCCTTCAGTTTCTGAAAACTTTCTTCACAATCGTCAGACCACTGAAATTTAACTTGCTTTTGCGTCAATCTGGTCAAAGCGGCAGCTATTTTTGAGAAATCCTTTACGAAGCGGCGATAGTACCCCGCCAAGCCCAAAAAGCTACGAATCTCCGTGACTGTAGTAGGTTTAGGCCACTTTTGAACGGCCTCTACCTTACTTGGATCGACCTGGATACCATCCCTTGAAACAACATGGCCCAAAAATGCCACTTGATCTAGCCAGAATTTGCACTTAGAGAATTTTGCATATAATTGTTCTTCTCTCAATCGCTGCAACACTAAGCGTAAATGCTGTTCATGCTCCACCTGGCTTTTTGAATAAACCAGAATGTCATCAATGAATATTATGACAAATCTATCCAAAAATGGTCTAAATATCCGATTCATTAAATCCATAAATGCCGCCGGCGTATTAGTTAACCCGAAGGACATTACTAAGAACTCATAATGACCATAACGGGTCCTAAAAGCCGTCTTGGGGATATCTTCCCTCCTTATCTTCAATTGGTGGTACCCAGAACGTAAATCTATCTTGGAAAAACACTGCGCACCTTGTAACTGATCAAAAAGATCATCAATACGGGGTAATGGATACTTATTGCGTATTGTTACTTTATTAAGTTGCCTGTAATCAATACACAATCGAAAAGACCCATCCTTTTTCTTCACAAAAAGTACTGGAGCACCCCAGAGAGGAAACACTCGGGCGGATAAAACCCTTATCCAACAAGTCTTGCAGCTGTATCTTCAACTCCTTCAACTCTAACAGTGCCATACGATAAGGGGGCATAGAAATTGGTTGCGTGCCCGCAACTACCTCAATATGAAACTCAATCTCTCTATCCGGAGGCAATCCCGGTAACTCTTATGGAAACACATCCTCAAACTCCCTAACTATAGGAACTTGTTGCAGGTCTACCGTCTGTGCATCAACATCCTTAATGACAGCCAAATATCCTTGGCACCCTCTTCTTAGTAACCTCTGTGCTTTCAGTAAGGAGATAAGATTAATTGGCACTTCATTACGATCACCCTGTATCAAAAAGGGCGACTCACCTGGGATATAAAATCTTACCACCTTTGAATAACAGTCTAACGTAGCATGACAAGAAGCTAACCAGTCCATACCCAGAATCACATCAAAATCAGCCATATCTAATATCGCCAAGTCTGCTAAGGTTTCCCTACCCTCAGTAAGAACCTCACAGGACCGGCATACATAATCCACTGACAATGATTCACCAATTGGAGTCACAACCAAAAAGGGATCATCTAATTTAATTAAATCCCTACCAACTCGCCTAACAAAGTGAGGAGATACATACGAATGAATGGAACCAGGGTCAAATAATACACGAGCATCACAAGAGCAAACTCGGAGAGTACCTGTCACTACTGCATTGGAGGCCTGCGCATCCTATCTCGTCAAGGCAAATACCGGAGCCTGTCCTCTCCCCGCAGAGGCTGACCCCCTACTCCCTGCACCTCTCCCAACACCACTCCTGGTTGGTTGGGTGGGAATAGATTGGATCGGTGTAATTGCAATAGGGGTCGTCTGATGAGATGACGAAACCGAGCCATGACTGGACCCATGTTGCTGGAGCGGGCAATTCTTCTTCAAATGTCCTATTTGCCCACAAAGATAACATGCACCTGTTGCCCTATAACATGGTCCAGAGTGGAGTTTCCCACAAGTAAGGCAACGGTTACTATTACGCTCCATTTGGACTGGACCATGCTAGGCCTGATGTCCAACAGCACTATGATCTGTCCGCTGACTAACTGCAATACCAGCAGACTGTGCAAGTTTCCTTGAAACTAGAGATAATGTCTGGCTGTGATCTTGGAGCCTTGACCCACCCGTCAAGTACCCTACACTCTGGTGCTTACCCTCAAACCTCTTCCTCTTCTTTGAAAAGAGGGCATTATCTTCCATTCCTCGCAACTCAATCTTCCTTGCACAATCAACTGCTGCCGCATAGGAGGAAAAGTGTTCAACCTGAGCTGCCACTGCATTAAACAACGGGTGTAACAATCCGTCCACAAATCTCTCGATCCGATCTCTCTCTGTAGAGACTAAATGAGGTGCATAACGTGAGAGCTGTGTATAACGGATATCATATTCAGAGACACTCATGCCAAGAACTTGCCTCAAGACCTCAAACTCTCGGTGTCTTGCGTCTCTGGTGCTCTTGGGTAGAAATCTGGCCATAAAAGCTTCCTTAAATTCCTCCCAAGTCATTGGAGGTAATCCTGCAAGTCTTCCTTGGAACACGGTCTCATACCAGGTATAAGCCACATCCTGCATTTGATAGGTGGCTAGTTCTATCTTTTTTCTTCACCCGAGCATTTAAGAGCTCGGCACGCCTTCTCAACACCATCCATGAAGAGCTGGGGATCTTCTCGGCTATCAGACCCAGAAAATGTTGGCGGTTTCAACTTCAAGAATCTTGATATCAAATCATCAGCATTCCTCCGTTCATTTTGTACTGGCTGTGTCACTGGGGCAAGCTGAGGCTGCGCTTGAGATTGTGGAGTTACAACACTTACTAATTGCTCAATTCTAGCCCCCTGTGCTTGCACTACATTTGCTAGTGCCTCCACCGTCCCTTGTAACCTAGCCACCAAGGCATCTAATGATCCCAATTGCGATTGAGGAGGCATAATTCCTTCTCCTGTTACATTCTCTACCGGGGGCGGGGCGGCCCTGCCTTGCCCACTACGCCCTCCACGTCTACCTCGACCTCTACCGGCTCCTCTACCACGACCCCTAGGGGCTAGGGCCATCGGTAAGGCAGGAGCCTCAACAGAAGGCTCATCTGCATTCTCTTCTGCAACTGCCCCTACAGTTGCGCTAGATCCAGCCGGCATCATTGTTCTATAAAAACCAAAGCACAGGTTTAGAACAAAACAAAGGAAACCAATCATTCATAATATACAAATTCATAAACACCCATGCCTCCTTAAGTCTTACACCTAAAGAAGGAACCCTTAATACCCTATAAGGCCTCTAATGATATCTTAGTTATAATTATGCCCGGGTTCATAAAGATAACTAAGGCGTCATTAGAGAGCACTTATTTCACAGGACACAGGAACTTATACTCTGATACCAACTTTGTCACGCCCCATTCTAAAAGAGAAAGGGGTGACCAGCACACGTCCTTCATACCTACAGTTCGACTTACTACCGTATCTTAGCAGATACTTTTCAGAGGTTCACACCGAATAGCAGTACCTTAAGTGTATCCCTGCCTTGATGGATATATATAAAATTTACTCCCCTTTATGATGCACTAGCTTTTTATAGAAATTTCGGCAGAGTATCCCCTATAAATAGGACATCCCAAATTTCTACAAACAGCCAGAATACAGCATAAATCACAGCAGAGAGCTCCGCTCTCTATAACCAGTTAACAAAACATCACAACCAAGAAGAGGGGAGGGGAAAATATCATCCAGATCCACTGGACCTAATCCTAAAATACTTTACAAACAACCCTCAATTCATTACAATAAATATCAAGCCAAAAGAAAAGCTAGACGAGCCCTAGTATCCAAAAGGGAGGCTCACCGCCACACGCCTCAGCCCTAAGATGAGGGAGGCGGATCAGGTCCAGAGGCGCTATCTGAAAAAAAATTTAGAATTTGAAAAGGGGTGAGATAAACTCAGTGAGCAGATAATAGATCTAAAAAATTATAACAAGAATCACCATAGTGAATTAAAGGAGTATAAATTAACCATCACACCGTACACCTTGACAAGTCCCTTCCTATGGTACACACGAATACCCATTTAGACTTGGCCCTTGTTCATATGGTTACTTAGTGGGGATTTATCACTAAATTTGATAGGGTAGTGGCTACGCCTCGTTGGCAGCTCCTTACCCCAATCACCTGGGGTGGCTACGCCTAGCGGGCAGCTCCTTCTCTACCCATTTTACTTACATGTCTTAATTCACACTTTCCGGGGGCGGCTACATCTCGTTGGCAGCTCCTTACCCGTTTCACTCGGGTGGCTACGCCTAACGGATAGCTCCTTCTCCACCCAAATCCTTTTACCACACCTGACCTGGTCTTATGGTAGTTAATACACACACCAACCCATGATTCTTAAATTCATATATATATATCTATATATACACCCTTAGTCAATCTTTATTATTACTATTCTTTATTCGTGAATACATATATATATTGTTTCGTACAAAAGTTTGGAATTTAAAGAAAATGAGAGTTAACCCAGTATTTAGTAATTAAATCAATCAGTATAAATACATGACCTTAGAAACGTATATATATATATATATAGGCAATAAATTAGGACTAGAAAATAAATAAATAATAAAAAAAAATTGAAAATGACTAAAGTTACTTCTCTAACTAACTCCTCTCTCGGGTACAATTCATTTTCACAGGGCAGGTATATATATATATATATATTTATATATATATATATATACCAATTCCTCTCCCTACAATGGCTTAATCCAAACAAAATAACGAATTCGAGATTAACGAAATAGAAACTGTTTTGAAATCCATTATTTACTCACAGAAGGTGCCCTAGAGCCCGGTCCTTGTTTCTCCTTGAAAGGCCAGGTTCCCTTTTCTGTCAAACTCCGAGAATTTCCTAATAATACCCAACTTACCAAATCATTATATAGCCCCAACAATAATTCTTAAATAGGTACCGCATTTAATCACAATCATCTAAATAACTTCTTTGATCATTCATACAAATGCCCCTTATCTTAATCTTTTTCTTGAATCCTAATTCATCATTTGGGTTTTTCAGATCATTTTAATGAAGTAGAAATTGAAAGTTACGCAAGATTTACATAACTAGGAAGCCTAATCGAAGATTCCCCTTTCCTATTCCTTCATTTCGGCCAAGCAGCTAATTTGAGCATATCAACCCTATTAGCAACCCATTGAGTTGGGATAGACCGAGAAATGGAAGGAGAAGGAGAGGATTTTTATAGGTTCAGCTTCAGAGACAAATGGAAGCATAAATGACCTAGAATGAATGCTCACCGGAACCTCGAAGTGCTACTGGTTCGTTCACAATCAGCAAGCTCGAATCAGCAATGGAAGACGGTCAAGGAAGTCTGCACCACATTGGAGGAAGCTTCCCAGTGGAGTCGAAGGAGGCAGCAGCTCCAACGACGAGAAACCAGCCAGCTCAAAAGGAAATGAAAACCGGCAAAGCGGAGGGGAGAACCAGGCAGCACCAGCGACGGACAACAGGGGAAATTATCGAAGAGCTTCCATCGACGCCGGGGAGGTGAGGAATTAACGGAGAAAAGGGAGCTGGAGGAGGCAACTTGCGAGCTGAACGAAAGAGAAGAAAGCCGGGAGCAGCGAAGAGAAAGAGGAACAGAGTGACCCGGGAGAGCGTTTGAAGGAAGAGAATGAAAATGAGAAGGAAGAAAGAAAAAAAAATAAAAATATATGTATATATAATAAATAATAAAATAAATAAAACAATTCAATTTACTTTATTATTTATTTACATATATATATATATTTTTTCTTATTTCTGGTTCTTACAATCTTCCCTCCTTAAGGAAATTCGGTCCCCGAATTTCATAAAGAAAGTAGAACCCTTAAAGAAAAAGAGAATAGAGTTCTAACCTCATGACCCAAACAAGTGGGGATATTTGATACGCATTTCACTTTCTACTTCCCATGTAGCTTCTTCTTGTGAGTGGTTACGCCATAGCACCTTAACCATTGTCACTTCTCTTGAGCGAAGCTTCCTTACCTGCTTATCCACAATGGAGACAGGTTCTTCCTTATATGCCAACCCTTCATCCAGCACAATATCCTGAGATTTGATTACGTGTGAAGGGTCCGATAAATACTTCCTCAACATAGACACATGAAACACGGGATGAACTCCTGCTAACTCCTGGGGTAAATCTAACCGGTATGCCACATTGCCAACCCTATCTAGTATTTCATAGGGTCCCACATATCTCGGACTCAACTTTCCTTTCTTACCAAACCTCATTACTCCTCCTTCATTGGAGATACCTTCAAGAACACCAAATCACCCACGGTGAATTCCAAGTCTCGCCGCCTGTGGTCTACATAGGACTTTTGCCGACTCTGGGCCGTCAACAACCTCCCTTTTATCACCCGCACCTTGTCTAGTGCATCTTGTACCAGATCAGGGCCTAACAGTTTGGCTTCACCAACTTCAAACCATCCTATTGGAGACCTACATCGCCTCCCATATAGTGCTTCAAATGGTGCCATTTGAATACTAGCTTGATAACTGTTATTATATGCAAATTCTGCCAAAGGCAGATGATTTTCCCAACTACCACCAAAGTCCAAGATACATGCTCTCAACATATCCTCCAGAATCTGTATCGTTTTCTCAGACTGCCCATCAGTTTGAGGGTGAAAGGCAGTACTGAGGTCTACTCTCGTACCCAAAGCCTCTTGGAAAGCCTTCCAGAAACGAGAGGTAAACTGAGGACCTCTATCGGAAATTATGGATACAGGTACTCCATGCAATCTCACTATTTCGCTTAAGTAGAGTTGCGCATACTTAGCCACACCATAAGTAGTTTTAACAGGAAGGAAATGCGCTGCTTTAGTTAATCTATCTACAATTACCCAAACAGAATCATACCCCCTCAGGGTACGGGGTAAACTGGTTACGAAATCCATCGTAATTCTCTCCCACTTCCATTCAGGTATTTTCAGCCGCTGGTGTAACCCTGCTGGTTTTTGATGTTCAGCCTTCACCTGTTGGCACACTAGGCAACGGGAAACAAAGTCGACTACATCTCCCTTCATACCATCCCACCAATATGATTGTTTCAAGTCCTGGTACATCTTTGTTGATCTCGGATGGATGGTATATGCTGAATGATGGGCCTCCTCTAAAATCTCTCTCTTTATATCCCCCACACTAGGCACACACAACCGGTCTCCAACTCTAAGTACCCCTTCTGAATCAAGAATGAATCCACTATCTTTCCCACTCCTTACTCCTTCAATCCTCTCGCTCAACTTGGGGTTGAGCTTCTGAGCCGCCTTTACCCTTTCTATGAGGGTTGAATAAGCCTGCATGTGAGCTAAGAATGCTCTAGATTGAGAAATTTCAAACTTCGTTCCCCCTTTCTCCAAGTTATGAACTTCTTCCACTAATGGCCTTCTATCTTCTGCAATATGAGCCAAACTGCCCATTGACTTTCTACTTAAGGCATCCGCTACTACATTGGCCTTCCCAGGATGATAGAGAATACTACAATCATAGTCCTTAAGTAATTCCATCCACCTGCGTTGTCTAAGGTTGAGATCTTTTTGCTAGAAGATATATTTAAGACTTTTATGATCGGTATAGATCTCGCAAGTCTCGTCGTAAAGGTAATGCCGCCAAAGTTTAAGGGCAAATACCACAGCTACCATTTCTAGATCATGAGTAGGGTAACTCTGCTCATGTCTTTTGAGTTGCCTAGAAGCATAGGCTATCACACGTCCATGCTGCATAAGGACACATCCTAACCCTATTCTTGAGGCATCACAATACACTGCGTAGCCTCCTATCCCGGATGGTAATGTTAGGACAGGGGCTGAAGTCAAACGCTCCTTCAGTTTCTGAAAACTTTCTTCACAATCGTCAGACCACTGAAATTTAACTTGCTTTTGCGTCAATCTGGTCAAAGCGGCAGCTATTTTTGAGAAATCCTTTACGAAGCGGCGATAGTACCCCGCCAAGCCCAAAAAGCTACGAATCTCCGTGACTGTAGTAGGTTTAGGCCACTTTTGAACGGCCTCTACCTTACTTGGATCGACCTGGATACCATCCCTTGAAACAACATGGCCCAAAAATGCCACTTGATCTAGCCAGAATTTGCACTTAGAGAATTTTGCATATAATTGTTCTTCTCTCAATCGCTGCAACACTAAGCGTAAATGCTGTTCATGCTCCACCTGGCTTTTTGAATAAACCAGAATGTCATCAATGAATATTATGACAAATCTATCCAAAAATGGTCTAAATATCCGATTCATTAAATCCATAAATGCCGCCGGCGTATTAGTTAACCCGAAGGACATTACTAAGAACTCATAATGACCATAACGGGTCCTAAAAGCCGTCTTGGGGATATCTTCCCTCCTTATCTTCAATTGGTGGTACCCAGAACGTAAATCTATCTTGGAAAAACACTGCGCACCTTGTAACTGATCAAAAAGATCATCAATACGGGGTAATGGATACTTATTGCGTATTGTTACTTTATTAAGTTGCCTGTAATCAATACACAATCGAAAAGACCCATCCTTTTTCTTCACAAAAAGTACTGGAGCACCCCAAGAGGAAACACTCGGGCGGATAAAACCCTTATCCAACAAGTCTTGCAGCTGTATCTTCAACTCCTTCAACTCTAACAGTGCCATACGATAAGGGGGCATAGAAATTGGTTGCGTGCCCGCAACTACCTCAATATGAAACTCAATCTCTCTATCCGGAGGCAATCCCGGTAACTCTTATGGAAACACATCCTCAAACTCCCTAACTATAGGAACTTGTTGCAGGTCTACCGTCTGTGCATCAACATCCTTAATGACAGCCAAATATCCTTGGCACCCTCTTCTTAGTAACCTCTGTGCTTTCAGTAAGGAGATAAGATTAATTGGCACTTCATTACGATCACCCTGTATCAAAAAGGGCGACTCACCTGGGATATAAAATCTTACCACCTTTGAATAACAGTCTAACGTAGCATGACAAGAAGCTAACCAGTCCATACCCAGAATCACATCAAAATCAGCCATATCTAATATCGCCAAGTCTGCTAAGGTTTCCCTACCCTCAGTAAGAACCTCACAGGACCGGCATACATAATCCACTGACAATGATTCACCAATTGGAGTCACAACCAAAAAGGGATCATCTAATTTAATTAAATCCCTACCAACTCGCCTAACAAAGTGAGGAGATACATACGAATGAATGGAACCAGGGTCAAATAATACACGAGCATCACAAGAGCAAACTCGGAGAGTACCTGTCACTACTGCATTGGAGGCCTGCGCATCCTATCTCGTCAAGGCAAATACCGGAGCCTGTCCTCTCCCCGCAGAGGCTGACCCCCTACTCCCTGCACCTCTCCCAACACCACTCCTGGTTGGTTGGGTGGGAATAGATTGGATCGGTGTAATTGCAATAGGGGTCGTCTGATGAGATGACGAAACCGAGCCATGACTGGACCCATGTTGCTGGAGCGGGCAATTCTTCTTCAAATGTCCTATTTGCCCACAAAGATAACATGCACCTGTTGCCCTATAACATGGTCCAGAGTGGAGTTTCCCACAAGTAAGGCAACGGTTACTATTACGCTCCATTTGGACTGGACCATGCTAGGCCTGATGTCCAACAGCACTATGATCTGTCCGCTGACTAACTGCAATACCAGCAGACTGTGCAAGTTTCCTTGAAACTAGAGATAATGTCTGGCTGTGATCTTGGAGCCTTGACCCACCCGTCAAGTACCCTACACCCTGGTGCTTACCCTCAAACCTCTTCCTCTTCTTTGAAAAGAGGGCATTATCTTCCATTCCTCGCAACTCAATCTTCCTTGCACAATCAACTGCTGCCGCATAGGAGGAAAAGTGTTCAACCTGAGCTGCCACTGCATTAAACAACGGGTGTAACAATCCGTCCACAAATCTCTCGATCTGATCTCTCTCTGTAGAGACTAAATGAGGTGCATAACGTGAGAGCTGTGTATAACGGATATCATATTCAGAGACACTCATGCCAAGAACTTGCCTCAAGACCTCAAACTCTCGGTGTCTTGCGTCTCTGGTGCTCTTGGGTAGAAATCTGGCCATAAAAGCTTCCTTAAATTCCTCCCAAGTCATTGGAGGTAATCCTGCAAGTCTTCCTTGGAACACGGTCTCATACCAGGTATAAGCCACATCCTGCATTTGATAGGTGGCTAGTTCTATCTTTTCTTCACCCGAGCATTTAAGAGCTCGGCACGCCTTCTCAACACCATCCATGAAGAGCTGGGGATCTTCTCGGCTATCAGACCCAGAAAATGTTGGCGGTTTCAACTTCAAGAATCTTGATATCAAATCATCAGCATTCCTCCGTTCATTTTGTACTGGCTGTGTCACTGGGGCAAGCTGAGGCTGCGCTTGAGATTGTGGAGTTACAACACTTACTAATTGCTCAATTCTAGCCCCCTGTGCTTGCACTACATTTGCTAGTGCCTCCACCGTCCCTTGTAACCTAGCCACCAAGGCATCTAATGATCCCAATTGCGATTGAGGAGGCATAATTCCTTCTCCTGTTACATTCTCTACCGGGGGCGGGGCGGCCCTGCCTTGCCCACTACGCCCTCCACGTCTACCTCGACCTCTACTGGCTCCTCTACCACGACCCCTAGGGGCTAGGGCCATCGGTAAGGCAGGAGCCTCAACAGAAGGCTCATCTGCATTCTCTTTTGCAACTGCCCCTACAGTTGCGCTAGATCCAGCCGGCATCATTGTTCTATAAAAACCAAAGCACAGGTTTAGAACAAAACAAAGGAAACCAATCATTCATAATATACAAATTCATAAACACCCATGCCTCCTTAAGTCTTACACCTAAAGAAGGAACCCTTAATACCCTATAAGGCCTCTAATGATATCTTAGTTATAATTATGCCCGGGTTCATAAAGATAACTAAGGCGTCATTAGAGAGCACTTATTTCACAGGACACAGGAACTTATACTCTGATACCAACTTTGTCACGCCCCATTCTAAAAGAGAAAGGGGTGACCAGCACACGTCCTTCATACCTACAGTTCGACTTACTACCGTATCTTAGCAGATACTTTTCAGAGGTTCACACCGAATAGCAGTACCTTAAGTGTATCCCTGCCTTGATGGATATATATAAAATTTACTCCCCTTTATGATGCACTAGCTTTTTATAGAAATTTCGGCAGAGTATCCCCTATAAATAGGACATCCCAAATTTCTACAAACAGCCAGAATACAGCATAAATCACAGCAGAGAGCTCCGCTCTCTATAACCAGTTAACAAAACATCACAACCAAGAAGAGGGGAGGGGAAAATATCATCCAGATCCACTGGACCTAATCCTAAAATACTTTACAAACAACCCTCAATTCATTACAATAAATATCAAGCCAAAAGAAAAGCTAGACGAGCCCTAGTATCCAAAAGGGAGGCTCACCGCCACACGCCTCAGCCCTAAGATGAGGGAGGCGGATCAGGTCCAGAGGCGCTATCTGAAAAAAAATTTAGAATTTGAAAAGGGGTGAGATAAACTCAGTGAGCAGATAATAGATCTAAAAAATTATAACAAGAATCACCATAGTGAATTAAAGGAGTATAAATTAACCATCACACCGTACACCTTGACAAGTCCCTTCCTATGGTACACACGAATACCCATTTAGACTTGGCCCTTGTTCATATGGTTACTTAGTGGGGATTTATCACTAAATTTGATAGGGTAGTGGCTACGCCTCGTTGGCAGCTCCTTACCCCAATCACCTGGGGTGGCTACGCCTAGCGGGCAGCTCCTTCTCTACCCATTTTACTTACATGTCTTAATTCACACTTTCCGGGGGCGGCTACATCTCGTTGGCAGCTCCTTACCCGTTTCACTCGGGTGGCTACGCCTAACGGATAGCTCCTTCTCCACCCAAATCCTTTTACCACACCTGACCTGGTCTTATGGTAGTTAATACACACACCAACCCATGATTCTTAAATTCATATATATATATCTATATATACACCCTTAGTCAATCTTTATTATTACTATTCTTTATTCGTGAATACATATATATATTGTTTCGTACAAAAGTTTAGAATTTAAAGAAAATGAGAGTTAACCCAGTATTTAGTAATTAAATCAATCAGTATAAATACATGACCTTAGAAACGTATATATATATATATAGGCAATAAATTAGGACTAGAAAATAAATAAATAATAATAAAAAATTGAAAATGACTAAAGTTACTTCTCTAACTAACTCCTCTCTCGGGTACAATTCATTTTCACAGGGCAGGTATATATATATATATATATATATATATTTATATATATATATATATATACCAATTCCTCTCCCTACAATGGCTTAATCCAAACAAAATAACGAATTCGAGATTAACGAAATAGAAACTGTTTTGAAATCCATTATTTACTCACAGAAGGTGCCCTAGAGCCCGGTCCTTGTTTCTCCTTGAAAGGCCAGGTTCCCTTTTCTGTCAAACTCCGAGAATTTCCTGATAATACCCAACTTACCAAATCATTATATAGCCCCAACAATAATTCTTAAATAGGTACCGCATTTAATCACAATCATCTAAATAACTTCTTTGATCATTCATACAAATGCCCCTTATCTTAATCTTTTTCTTGAATCCTAATTCATCATTTGGGTTTTTCAGATCATTTTAATGAAGTAGAAATTGAAAGTTACGCAAGATTTACATAACTAGGAAGCCTAATCGAAGATTCCCCTTTCCTATTCCTTCATTTCGGCCAAGCAGCTAATTTGAGCATATCAACCCTATTAGCAACCCATTGAGTTGGGATAGACCGAGAAATGGAAGGAGAAGGAGAGGATTTTTATAGGTTCAGCTTCAGAGACAAATGGAAGCATAAATGACCCAGAATGAATGCTTATCGGAACCTCGAAGTGCTACTGGTTCGTTCACAATCAGCAAGCTCGAATCAGCAATGGAAGATGGTCAAGGAAGTCTGCACCATGCTGGAGGAAGCTTCCCGGCGGAGTCGAAGGAGGCAGCAGCTCCAACGACGAGAAACCAGCCAGCTCAAAAGGAAATGAAAACTGGCAAAGCAGATGGGAGAACCAGGCAGCACTAGCGACGGACAACAGGGGAAATTATCGAAGAGCTTCCATCGACGACGGGGAGGTGAGGAATTAACGGAGAAAAGGGAGCTGGAGGAGGCGACTTGCGAGCTGAACGAAAGAGAAGAAAGCCGGGAGCAGCGAAGAGAAAGAGGAACAGAGTGACCAGGGAGAGCGTCTGAAGGAAGAGAACGAAAATGAGAAGGAAGAAAGAAAAAAAATAAAAATATATGTATATATAATAAATAATAAAATAAATAAAACAATTCAATTTACTTTATTATTTATTTACATATATATATATATATATATTTTTTTTTTCTTATTTCTGGTTCTTACAACTTATCCTATATAAACCTCCATAGGTGATAAAAATTCAAGGCAAAATTTGCAGAGCTGGCGAGCTTTAACAAGGGAAGGCTTATTAGGTCATCAACAAGAGTTATGGATAGCATCTTTTGTAGGCCTATTAAACAATGAACCTCTATGTACTTTGGTGCTTTCATAGGTTTTGCCCATCTAAACTCTGATTTCAAAACTCACAAGTGTCTCTTCTACTTTTTGTGTTGCAAACACAAGTCCTATGTGGAACCCTAACAAACTTCACCTCCCACTTCATTTTTTCCTACTTGGGGCTAGCAAAACAAGTGATGAAGTGGTAGTGTCAACATGGGCCCTTTAGGGTTCTATAACTTATGTTCTCTATCAAGGAGGAAAACAAAAAGGGCCTAAACTCTTAGAACTATTCCTTAAAAGAGAATGTCCTCAAGACAAAAAAGGCATGTTATAGTACTATTATTATTTAGTCTATTGATAAAGGTGGAAACATGAAAGTGGTAGTAATTACAATTGAGACATTTTTAACGCCTTGCACTTTACTTCCTTATTTTACTCCAATGTAGGTGCCACTATGGCAAGGAAGCTCAACCTTAACATCACATGTCGGTATCCATTAGTCATGTTAACTACAAACAAATTATGTTATGATAAATCATAACAATTGAGACAAAAGTTTGATGATTTAGAAACTATATCTACTTGTTTAAAAAGATTGTAAGGACTAATTTAAAAGTTCAGGTAAATTATAGAGACTAAATGCTTAATTTTCTTAATAATAAAAGAGATTGTCTATAGATACTACCTTAACATATTGAATATATATATATATATATATATAAAAGATTATTTTGATGTTTCATCCAAATCACCATAAATTAAGAGAATTTATGTTTGAAAGACTATATTAACATAAGAGTAAATTCAAAGGGTTTATTTTTTAAAATAAAATAAAATAAAAATAATCTTTTAAAGATTAAATTAGTAATTTATTTTATGAAAATACTAAAAAGTAAATAAATTTATTTTTAAAGAGATATTATTATTTGTTTTAAGATGATTATCATTGAATTTAGTAATAAATAATTGAATATAGTAATAATTTTTACTTTTTAATCTTTAAACATAATTTTTTCTTTATTTAATATATTAAGGACGAATTTATTAATTTAAAATTTACTAATAATAATAATAATAATAATAATAATAATAATAATAATAATAATAATAAAAGGAAACCCTAACTACCAACGAGCTTCTCCAGCCTCCCCCAAAATTTTGGTCAAATAGGAGCTAGCGCCAAGTAAAACCCTCAGCACTTCAAACGAAGCCAATCCCAGAAGCTCACAGGAGATCTTCTCAGGTCCACGAAGCGTAGAAATAACGTTGTTAAGTAGTCCTCTTCTACAATGGCTGTGAGTATCTTCTCCAGCTATCTCTTAAATAATTTGTGTACATTCCTAGGTTCTGTTGCTTGATTTCGATTTTTGATTGATCCAACAAAGAAAGACATGGAATGTACTTTTTTATGTGTATCTTCTGCTTTTCGAGGTATGGTTTGGGTCTTGGTGCGAAATTCCGTTAGACTAGACTGAAGTGATTCCTCTCTCTGTTTCTGATACTTGGGGTTAAAACCTTTCTGAAAAGTTATTTTTAACATGCCCCATTCCATTTTTTCTGATTCTTGAGCTCCATTGTTGATGGGGATGGGGGAATTTTATCTTAGATTTGTAAATGATTGTGGCAAAATGTTTTTTAGACTCTGTTGATGGGTAACATTTTCCAAATGAAAGTCTTATTTTGTTCTATAGTTGTAATATCTAAATGAAATATCAAGTTTGAACACTGACTCAGATGGTTCCCAAGAGAACATGGGTGCTAGGTGAGCTAAGACTCCCCGGCGTCACATGAATATATTTTGAGGATAAAAATGATTTTGAATGTTTGTGATACGTGATGTACAAAGAATAACAAGGTTAAACCCATTCTCCCTTTAAATTGTGGCAAGAACTGCTTGCGGCGTTGTCAGCTATTGGTGGCCATAACAATTATGAATTTATGATTCTTTTTTGTGAGATTGGTTTTTGTTTGTTTGTTTCATTTAGCTCCTGCGGTACGATTGAATTTACCTTGTATTTAATTTATTTTTCCCCATATTCTGCAGACCATACCAGTTAATCCCAAGCCTTTCTTGAACAATTTGACGGGGAAGCCTGTTATTGTAAAACTAAAGTGGGGCATGGAGTATAAGGGTATGCTCCATTTCAGATGCTGCAGTTGTTTTTGCTGTTATATCTCAGTCACAGTTTTCTTTTCAGTTTTTATTTATTGTGTTTGAGTCTTATTATATACTTTATGGATTTTATCATTTCAATAATCTGTTAATTGAGTTCTTTTTCTTTCTTCTTCTTTTTTTATTTTAATTTTTTTTCAGGTTTTCTTGTTTCAGTTGATTCCTATATGAACTTGCAGGTACATTTTTCTAATAGCTTCCTGAGTGTTTGTTCCTCTATATAGAATTATGGCTCATGGCTGGGAAATTTGTTCTGATTGTTGATTTTATAACATATCCTTAAATTCTTTCTAAGTTTGTCAGACTTTGTTTAAATAGCTTTGGCATTATGAGTATCCTTCCTTCCTTTATAAGATTAACTCATGTCCACTTTACCCCATAATCTTGCCTGACAAAATTTGGATGAAATATGTTAATATTTATGCAGACATTGGAATTGCCTTTATTTTGCCCTGCTGGGGCTGTCAAATTGCTGGATACATGTATACATAATCTCTATAGATGTCCTCATCGATTTCAAATTTTGTGTTTAATTTTGACATGTGGATGCAAGATTTTAGTTGCTAATTTAATTTTAAATATTTGAACCTATCTTTAGCTGGCCAACACTGAAGAGTACATTGAGGGACAGTTTACTGGAAATTTAGGAGAGATTTTAATCAGGTAATTTTTATCTTCATTAAACTATTTCCTAGAGGCTTTCAAGTTTTGCAAGCATGTATATATATATATATATATACGAATATATATATATATATATATTTGGCTGTGTGCGCAAAAAAATGTTAACATGTCAAATTAAATGTAGTTTCTTTATATGATAGAGTAACATCTATTTTTCACTCTGCTTGCTAATATGCTTTGTGGACCAGAAGATGACATTTGACTTTTAAACTACGTTATCAGTTAAAATGAAAAAGTGATCTCATCATAAAGGGTTGATAACTTAATATTGATCATAACTACTGTTGGCGTCAGCTATATCTTCCTTATTATTATTTCCCTTCCTATTGCAATCCTATGTTAAATTTAAACAGTTAAATAAGAACTAAGGTGATAAGAAAATGCAATACGAGGTTGACCAAGTTCAATCTCTTGCTTCGTTTTTGTTCATCAAATTTGGGTAACCTTGCGATTGTACTTTGCTTCCAAAAGCCAGCATATTGGTTTCAAGTAATTTATTTGAGTTTGTCCTTTGTCTCGTGTTTGATCCTGTTCTGTGGTAGTATGGTAAATGAGTTCATTTGATAAGATTACACTGAAAAAAGTGTCAGGTATTCTAACTGGAAGTATTAATTCTTTTTCCATTGCATTTCCAGATGTAACAATGTTCTCTACCTTCGTGGAGTACCGGAGGATGAAGAAATTGAAGATGCTGAGCAAGATTAGAACCGTGAAAACTGTAAATTTGTTATGACCTATAGTGAACTCCATTATCCCCTTCTTGTTTTGGTAATCTTCACTCATATGCAGCTTTGTTGTACTTATATGCTGGAGAGATTTAGATCAATGATGCACTCACTTTCGGGAAATTGCCTGCCAAAGTGTTAATTTGTTCACATTCCTTGAAATACCTTTGCATAAATCTGAAGTTGGCAAGCTAATGGATGTTTTCTATATTTTGCTATGCGTAGATGGCTTTTTATTTAAATTATTCTGTTTTGTAGCCAGGCGGATGACCCTTTTTTTCTGGGGGAAGGGATTATATGGTCGGTCAAGAAAGCTTTCTATTAGTCATTTGGGTGTTGGAATCATAGTTATTCTGTCATTTGTTTTACAATTTCATTGCGAATGAATTGTTCTTCTTGACATGGATAGCTCAGGACATTTTTCTCTAATGATACAATGGTAGAGGAGAAAGATTTTGAAGGAAATGAAAATGGGAATTGAAGGGAATTTGGAGTTTTAACTTATGTTTGATATGATATGAAAAATAAAATAAAAATAAAAATACTTTCTTATTTGTATGTTTAGTGAAGTGAGAATAATATAGAAATAAAAAGGAAAGTTATGCAAATAATCATAATATACCTAATATAAAAAATATTTTTAATTCAAAAAATATTCTTTTTTCATTAACCAATAATAGAAAAATGATAATAAAATATATTTTTAATTCAAAAAATATTTTTTGAATTATCAATAATAAAAATTAAAATATTTTTAAATTTTAATCCAAAAAAAACTAAAATATTATTTTGTCTCCTCTTTATTAAATAGTAACTTTCTATTAATAATGTGATGGAAAACAGAGCAAGCTGGCGCATAAGATGATGGAATCAATCTCAAGTGTATCAAATAGGATTCAAATTTTTTCTTTCTCCATTTCACTCTCCTTTCCAATCCTTGTTCGCGACCCAAACATGGTGTAAGAACTGGGAGTGGCAATTATAAGCCATAATTATTTGACCATTCTAGGTTTCTACCCCAACACCTTAGATTCAAGACGAGCGTGTCTAAATATAGAGGTAAAGGTACTTGGTCAATTTCTTGTCATGAAAACTATTTGATAAATGATATCGCAAATAGTCTTCTAAGTGATTTGGTAAATATCATTGGCTTTACACAAAATTCTCTAAAATACTTATAAGCTGACAGCAGTTTCCCACCTTCGGTTTTCCTTAGTTATATTAACTGGTTTGTTTCACTCTGCTTAAGTTCACGTTTCCAGCGTTCAAATAAATAATTTTTAAGTATCAATCACAGCCAATTTAATAGTAATCAAAGTTTGATCTAGAATTATGACTTTTCGGAAAGAAAGTGAGCATCATCATGCTTTGGATCTTCCAAATCCAATGAATTTGTAGTTGAAGAAAATGATGGAACAATTGACCTTAAATTACGAGGGTTGGTGAGCACATGCTCCATCACTAAATCAGATAGTATTGGGTAAAGTGCTATGATTACTACTTAAGAACAGCTCAACTATTTCTTGTGTTCATTTATAAACTCTATATGAGCCTCAAAGCTCAATGTTCTCGTAGAACTCCAATTTTTTTTATTAAATAACATGAAAGTGATTCTTTTTTTAAATAATGCTAGACCCTGATATATATATATATATATAATCTATCATGTTATCTTTTTCAAGTAATCAAAAAAATATATGATCTATCATATTCAATATTTTATATTATAAATTTTGTCCAAATTACATTATAGATAAGTCATCTACAATGCCACTTTCATAATCCACTTTCATAATTAAGTTCTATGCCTTTCTTTTTTAACAGTCATCTTATTCTTTTATTTTATTTTATCTTTATTGTTCATTCCAATGTTTCCGTGCGTTACGGGGAAGGCCGCTCGTTCTTTGTAAAAAATGGACTTTCAAAAGATTGTTATTTTGGTTATGAAAATAATCTTTGACTGCTGCATTAAATAAATAGAATGATTACAATTTTTCTTTTTTTTGAAAAATCAACGATAGACAAATATGAGGAAAAAAAATTCAATTTTATATCTTAAATATTTATTCATTTTTTTTAAGTTGCCGCACTCAATCAGCAAAGGTCTCAAATACTCTTTGTAAAATTTTTTTAGTTCTAATTTATTCATTAGAGTTAGGTAATTGTAATTGTTCTGATGAGGGATTGGTTGACAAAATCCTGAATGTTATACCAAACATGAATAAAAATAATAATAAATCTATGTAATATCAGAGAAATTTTGTATTGAACAAAACCTTGCACTACTTACATGTAGAAGGCTAGAAGCCATAGTTTGTTTCTGAACCTTTTAGAGGTTCATACAATACATGAAAACTAAAGTTCTTATATCAATATTTAGGTGTAAACAAAATTATATTATATTTGAAAGTTACGGGAACAAAAAGAATCTTTATGAAAATAGTGGAAAAAGAATCATAGGGTCAGTTGCTATAAAAAGCAACAAGCACAAAACCCCTTTTGAGGACTCCAATGGAAGGCCCAAATTACCCCTTCCAGTTTCTTCTACTCACAACCCATGTTTACTCAAGCTTTGCATCACCACACATCACGCAAATACCTGCCACTCATTTGTAGGTTCTTTACAAAGCTCTCAGCCTTGGAACGATCGAGAGAACCCTGAAATTCACAAGCACAAGAACCTGATTAGCTATGGACTCAGCATATTTCACAACACACACTAGCTTATAACAATAAGGCCTTAGGAGCATTCATAGGGAACAATGAAACACTTTAGCCTCAGTACACAGAATAGAAATGAATAAAAAGGAAAAAAAAAGTTGAAAAAAGTAATTTTTTGTGAAAGGGAAATGATCCTCATATTTATTTTAAAAAATAATAATAATAAAATATTATTGAGTAATAATAATAAGAACATAATGCAAGCAACAGAAAGAAAAGAGAATCCCTTTCCTTCGTTGTACCGAACAGCACCTTAACAGAATCAAAATAAAAGAGGCCCACACAGAAGACAAGTTACTGCTGATTGACATGGAATGTGTCAACATCCACACATCTCAATAACAAATTGCTGGGGACAACCAATGAAATGGAAAATTGCCTTTATAGTATGGTGGTGGTGAGTTGAAAGCCGCCTAAGCCATCATAACGGAATGGATTTTTCTCTTATCACGTCATTCATGAACTCCACTCATAAATGAGTGAAAATTGATAAATTAAAAAAAAAAAGACACAACCTTAATATGCTAGAGTTTTCTAAATCATGCGTGGCAAATACTGAGGGTCAATCTACTAAGCGAAGAATGCTTCGTAATAGATTTTTCTAGCTTCAGCATTTATTCTTATAAACATACCTGCTCTTGCGCAATAGTGTGTAAAGTGCGGTGTACATCTCTAGCCATGCCTTTGGCATCACCACAAACATAAATGTAAGCTCCCTGAGATATCATGTTCCAAATATCTGAAGCCTGGACCAAGTAAAGTATTGATTAAAAGAATGGTTAAATCATTGATAGGTATTTTAAACATATAAAGTTTGAGAGAAATGCGGTAGGTTAGAAGAGACTTACCGTCTCCATCATTTTATGCTGCACGTATTCCTTGGTTGGTCCTTCACGTGAGAAGGCGACAATGAGCTTGGAAAGTGCACCACTATTAACAAAGTGGTTCAACTCGTCTTCATAGATGTAGTCCTTTCAAGAATATGTAACACATTAAAATTTAATAACCTGAATATGCCAATCCCTCCTCACCTACCAGCACCTAGCAAAGCCACTTAGTCATAAAAAGCATGAAGGATAGATAACTTACCATTTTACTGTTCCGGCATCCAAAGAATAAAACAGATGGACCAAGTTCCACTCCCTCTTCTTTCAGAGCTAATCTTTCCTGCAAGAAACCCCTGAAAGGAGCCAATCCAGTACCAGGACCAATCATGATTATAGGCATCTTATAATCTGCAGGGAGTCTGAAATTGGACTGCCTAACAAATATAGGAGCCCAACTGCAGTCCTGGCTTTTCTCCAATGGCACAGAGTTCTGAACAACAAACAAAAAAAGCAAGTTAAAAATCCTAGTCAAAGTATTTTACAATACAAATTCCGGATTAGATTAAAAATATTTTGCTTCCATCCTCTTCCTAGTCTTTTTTTTTTTAACGTTAAATCAGTAAAACAGTTGACTTTAATAAATGAAAGGACTGACTTCTGAAAGGGGAGAGAAGGAGATACAATTCCTGGATAACTTCATATTGTAATAGAAAGTGATTTAGTGAGGGTTTCACAACAACAAATTCAAGCTGAAACTTTTATTTAAGCAAATAAATTGTCTGCAGGCCAATCATTCTTATATTATTATAACTAGTCAATCTATCTAGTTCAAGTGACCTTAATCAGGGAAGCTTGTAAATATAAGTACCTTTATCCAAGTTGAACAAACTCCTTTATGCATCCTTCCAGTGGGCATTTTATCATAAACTAATGCACAGGTCACATGGATTCTGGATGGAGCCATCCTGTGGATAATTTTTGCATATGGTTAGCACAACATATTATATGCAGAGATTCAGGAAAAAGACATAAATCACAAAGCCTAATTTCCCCTTTAGCTTGTTGCAGGATGCAGCCTCTATTAGGTGATTATTTTTAAATGAATGTGCTAATTCTCCGTATTGTGTAGCAATAGACAAGTGAATAATAAAAGAATATAAGGCTTCTCCAGCTTGCCCTTCATTCACTAGTTGATTTCCCTACGTACTCAAAAACACCCATGTGGACAAATACCCTTGTAATAGCAGTATACAGAAACTAACCTAGGAGAAGATGAGATTGAATAATATCTTGGCTGCAGGCGAGGAGCAACTGCCGCAAAAAAGACACCAAGTGGGGGTTTGGCTGATGGAAACTCAGCCATGACCTCAAGGAGACTTCTTTGGCTGGCAATCACCCACTCTGCATACTCATCCTGCATAAGTAAAGGCCAAAATAATATCCAAATTAGAAATATAAGCACATAAAGCTAATTTGAATTCCCATCATACAAAAATATTACAACCTTTCCAGATGGAGAGGCAAGATGTCTAAGTCGATCAGCTTCAGATGGATCAGAAGCATGGGCAGCTAAGGCAAGTAAGGCAGACTGGAAAACATAAGCATAGAGTTATTAGTTACTAACATAAAGTTTGTCTTAAGAAGAGAAAAGCAGTAAACAGTGTAATTAACAGTGCATCAAACTCAAAAGAAGCACCTTTTTGGGTGAACTCAAAAGATCTGCATATCGAGCCAGTGCTGCTCTTAAAGTGCAAGGAGGGAATGGAAGTGGCAAGGAGCCACCAAGTGGTGTCCCATCTTCTTCGGTAGTATGAATGGAAAAATAGGTATCTGGTGACAAACCTAGTAATCCTAATGCTTCTTCCACAGTTTCAGATAAATTCTCACAGTAAACACCTACATGATCCCCTGTTTCATATCTATGAAACAACGCAGGCACAAGAACAAGTGAAGTGTCAGTACATTGTGTATAGACAAGCATGCTTTTATTGATTACATTTTACAAATAGATACTTACACAACTCCAGTGCCAGAAATGTCAAATTCTACATGAGTGCAAGATCGATCTGATGCAGAAGTATGAAGCTCCTTTCGCACAGCCACATTTGCTCTTCATGGGGAGTAAGTAATACATATCAGCTTAAAGTATGGTATAACACCAAGCTGCAACTGAAAAATCTACTCTAATGTATACCTGCATGGATGTTGAGCATCAACAACAGTGTGACCATTTGCATTATGACTGCTCTTTTCCTCAAAAGTTGCCTTTACTGGATCATGAATAACAACCCGATACTCCAAAACAGTAGCAGTGTAAGGGGTAGATACAGTTTTACCATCCTCATCCCCAAGCAATTGATCCAATTCTGGCCAGACCAGTTCTTTCCTGCAATACAGTCATTATTAGGGGAGAAGGACGGTTCTTAAATATCTGCAAAGAAATAGATTTTCACTTCAGTGTACTCAAATCAACTAAATATTTCAATACCATGCATTGAAGTCGTCCTCTATACATTTATCATCATCTCCAAGACCCAATGAGACAAGACGCTTGCCACCTGAAATTGCAAAATTTGGGTCAGATTGGTGGTAATCTATGAAAAGGAGAATGAGAAAACAATACCAACAATTTAATTATAATAGAGTGAAAATTGGAAATAAATCGACTTCAATGCCTGCAAGTACAAGGAATATGTCCGTACACATCAATTTAGTGTTTCTTTACATACGCATAGAACAATTGTATTGATCCATGTTCATGCCTAAAAAGGACAGATTCAACTAATCAAGTCATCTAACGGTGCAAGAGGTTTTCTTTTTTAACAAGTAATGCAATAATAATTCTACTTGCACCTTCACTTAAAATATGTACATATATACACACATATTCTTGTATCATCTAATTGACCATCCTTACAGAAGTCACAAAATTAATAGAAGTTCACTAACTCCCAGAGAAATTCCTCAAGCAGCAAAAGTAATCAATAGAATACCTTGCTCAGCAAGCATCTCATCTACCACCTTTGCCACCTGTTATAATGTACACAAGCATGAGACCAAGAAATTAGCAATGACTGCATATTTGGAAAGTGAAGCAGAAGGCAACCTGAAAGTATGAGTTAAATCCAAACCTTGTTGAAATGCTCATATTGCCTGTTCCCAAGGCCAAACACACCATACTGAAGATTTTGAAGCCATTCTCCCCTCTCTTGCCCCTAAAATTGCAACAACAAAATCAAGATATAATCTAAGCTTACTCCAACTATTAATGCATTCGATCTACAGAAATTCAATTCAAACTTACCTCCGTAAACCATTTATAAAATTTTGCAGCATTGTCCGTTGGTTCACCATCCCCATATCTGAACCATCTCCAACAGGTTAAATTAGCAACAATAGCGCCAAAAAATTTGAGGAGAAAGAGAAAGATAAAATATCAAATAAAAAAAAAAAAGAAGAAGAAAAACTTACGTAGCCAAGAAAAAAAGTGCCAGTTTCTCCTCTTTCAATTTCTCCTCATACTCGTCGTCATCGCCGGCATAATCATCCTGCTCACCGTATCTCGAACATAAGCATCACATACATATACAAATAAAAAAACAATAACAAGAAGGAAAGCATTTTCAATTACAGAAAACTGATAGTACCAAATCCACAACTTTAAACGTCGCCTTCTCATATCGCACTTTTGCCTCATCCACCAGCGCCTGCTCACAAAAGTTTAGCACAATCCAACTGAAAACTCCAAAAAACATAGCTCACTTATGCACATATAATTTAGTAAGCCTACCTTCGCAAACCCTTCGGCTGTACCAGTTTGCGTGCCAAAGAAGACGGTGACCTTTTTCTTACCATCATCGACCTCCACCTTCGGCGCCTTAACCATCAACGGTTTGGGAGGCTCAACGGGCTTCGACTTGGAACCGTTGGATCTCCGCCACATCAAGACCACCACACACCCGATCAAGACCGCCATGGAAGTCGTCAAAACGATCACGTAGTTCCGATTCTGCAATAGCATGGAAACGAGCTCACCGGCAGCCTCATTGGCGGGGTCTACCTTACCGTTGATGATCGCCGAGATGACATCCATAGGTGAAATCTTCATGGATGCAGAGGGTTCCATGGTTATTCAGGGCAACGAAACAGGAGAAAAAAAATATGATCAATGGAATAGGAGGAGTTTGGGAATAGGGGTAAAACCAAAAATTGTAGAAGGATGAAGATAGAGAGAGGAATTGAGGAAATAAGGGAACGAGCGTGAATTGGAGGTTTAAAGAGAGAAGAGAAGGTTATATTGAGAGGGAAAAGAGGGCATGGAACTAACGCCTACCAACCCAGACTAGTCAAACCCACCAAACCCCGCGCTTTAACCCTCCCCCTTTCTTTCCTTTTCTCTGTATCAGAAAAGAAAGATTGAAACCTGATTGAAAATATCAAAACTCGGAAACAAGTTTCAATCTTTTCATTTTTAAAGCAGGGTCAACCACTGCTCCTGCATGTTATAGATGAAAATTTGGCGAGAAGTGTCTGTTTTGAAGAAGAGTCAACCACTCCTGAATTTTTAACTTAAGAGGAGACATAATTTAGTGGTATATAATTTAGATTCTATGGGATTGATAAATGTGGGTTCTAGAACTAAAAGGGAATTTAAATTTGTGAAATAATTTAGTTGTTATTTCTTATATCATCATGTACTGAAAAACAAAAGTTAATCACTTCTTTTACTTCTTAACCCTTCTTGTCTTGGAATTGTTCAAATTATTGTACATAAAAATATATTATAAATAGTTTATAATTTAAAATAATATACAAAATTTTATCTTAAATAAAAAATAATTAATTTTAATAGAATGCTAATTGATTTATCTTTAAAATAATTTTTTCCCTAAAAAAATACTTAAATCACACATCTATCTTCTTTATTATAAAAATATATACAAAAATTATTTAAAACTCTAAGATGACCAAAATACAGTAAAAAATAATAGTGACTTTCTTTATTAAAAGCATAACTTATTGGAAAATGTATCTTAACCTTTTACTTCAATATTATTTATTTTGTATTGAAACCCATAAATATAATTTATTCAAAATTTAAAAAATTGATTATTTTGTATTAATTAGAGAGATATATATATATATATATAATATTTAATATTATATAAATGATAAATATAAAGATGCTTTGGCAAAAAAAAGTCTTTTGATACAAAGAAGTTAGTGAAGCATATCTTTTAATTTTAATAAAGCAGAACATAATTTTTAAAATAAATAAGAAGGTCATGTAATTTATTTTTTTATATTAAATATAAAACTACTCAAATGCCATAATATTTTATTTTCAATTGTCCAAAATATTTAAATATAAAAGTTGTGACAGGATTAAATTAAAGCTCTAAAAAATAAAAAATAAATAAATGGGCTTTTTGTGTTTTTTTCTTGTGCTGAAAGAACAGTGACTTCTTTCTGAAAACGTCAAAGCGTGTTTAGCTTGCGGTGTTCCCTTGTTTTGTCCTCAGCATGTGCGAGTGCCCAAAAAACAAATTCAAATCCTTTCGGACGAAACAAGGGTAACCAAACTCGAGGAGATCTTCATGGTCCCAAAATCGCTCATTTGAGAGATAAAAGTGAGTGAGATTACTTATTTGTGTAAATTCTATATTTATTATATTATTTTTTCTCATATAAAAGGCTTTTAGGTATGAAAAAAAATCTAAATTCAAGATAGTGTCTCCTTGTCTTCTTTTAACAGTTAATGAAATATAATTTCACAACAAATTTAGATAATGTGTTTTATATTTTTGTTATTAAATTATTTAATTAAAATATTATAAATATATGATTTTTTAATTAAAATATAACAAGTGTATAATTTAATTAAGAATTATATAATCGTATATAATTTTTTTTACATAATTTTTACTTTAATTATTCACATTTAAATTTTATATTTGAAAATTTTAATTTTTTTAAATACACAACATTAATATAAAGAATATGCCCTTAAAAAATTTAAAAGAAGAAGTTAATCTCAACTAATATTTAAACTAGTCTAAGGATATCTTCCCCACATTAAAAAGGAAATATAACAAGAAATGAGAGCTGAATGAATAGAAGAAAACGACCCATAAAACGGAATGTGTGGCCCCGACATAGGGACCAAAAAGTGGAAAGCAATATGAATAGTACAATTCGGCGACTATTAATGAAATTATAACATAGAAATTATTAATGTGAACATTTGTTGTTCGCACATGCTTGTGGCAGTTTTGTTGGCCGATACAACGAGGAAAAGTGGCTTTTTCTTTCTTTATAATGATCAATAATCTAAATTGTCTTTACATATTTTTTCTTATAGAAATATATTTTAGTTTAAAAAATAAAAAATTAAATTAAAGTATATATTTTAAAAATAAAAGATTTATATTATCTTAACAAAACTCAATGAATATAAGTAAAATTTACTCAAAAAATTTATTGAAATGATTTAAAAAAATAGAGGAAAAACTATCACTTACGGTTTAAAAGACAAATAAAACTTGTCGATTAGACTACAAAACTGATGAACTGATCATGGTTTCAGCTCAGGTAATCTTAAAAGTTGGTTGGGCAAAAAATCAATAAAAAATGTAAAAATAGGATAGTTTAGTATTGAACCGGTCAAAAATTTTACAATATATATATATATATATATATTTAATTATAAAATATTATATCTATATATATATATATATATATTAAAAACAATTTAACTCAAGTTCAACTACCGAACTATAAAATATTTCTTATTCAAATTCATTTATCGATCAGATCTTTAAAATATTGTTGTCACCTTCTTGTTATGGCGGCAACTCCAATCGTTGCTCTTGGTAGGGTTCGCAGCAGCCAAAAGAAAAATGTTGAAGAACTTTTCAACTTAGATTCATGACCTGGTCGTTTTAATTAACAACATAAGTAATCTGTGTGCGCTCCAGCGTCAAATAAATATTTTGGGAGCAATTCAATTCAGTTCTTGTTCTTTTTAATATATTTTGGGGGCATGGAAGAAGTCAACATTCATAATATTCCTAATTATAGTATATATATACACTTCCCTTCGAATTCTCATCGAAAGTAGCAATACTTAGCCCAAAAAAATAGAAAAACTGAACTTAAAAAATTGGTCAATTATTTTGTATACAAAAAACAGTTGAAATAAGTGCAATCGATCGATGTAACTTATCAATCATTTTTATTACTTACGCAGAAGACAACTTATTGTATATTTGTGATTAGGTGTTCAAATATTGTCCAATTATTCTGCATGCATAAGACAGTTGAAATAAGTGCAATAGATATAACATATCAATTATTTTTGTCCAGTGAATCTCACATGCAATGAATCTGTATAAATTAATCGAGTTATTTTTAAATGAAGAATTGGTACAAAGAGGAGGCATTTCCCCCGTTCTAGACAGCATTTTCAATTTCAACGAGGACTCTCATAATGGAAGAAGCGAGTGTAGAAAGCAGAAGGGAAGAGGAAGATAGGATAATAATAAAAATGTTGGGGTCTTGAAAATGGAATGGTCAAAGAAATACATGTCCGATGAGTGTTCGAGTCCATCTGACGGAACCTGGGATGTCATAAATATCTTTTATGGTTGGGTCCTTTATCGTGGTTACAAATTTCAAACTAAACTAGTGGGTTGAATCCAAAATTGATAAATTAATTATTGAATTAATTTATTTGATCTTTAAAATAGTGGAGAAGACGAATAAAAGTCATAATAAAAAGAATAAATCAAATCAAAAGTAATCTAATAATTAAAAAAAAAAAATTGTTAAAAAAATTTAAATTTAAACAATTTATTTAAATATATAATTCATAAGAGAATTTTATAGTATCACTTAATCTATAGAACTAATCTTATTTAATTAAAAAATATTTGTTATTGTTGTTGATCTTTAAAATTAATAAAAAAAACAACCAAATCAATTAACAATTGATAAAATTAGTAAAAATCAATAATTTGACATTGAATAAATTAAAAATTAATTTTTTTTATTTTTTTTGAATTCAAAATAGAGTTTTGACATTATATAATAAATATTTATAATATTTTATAAATTCTATTTAACCAATATCATATGGATTTATTATTGTATGTAAAATGCATCTTAATCCAACCATTGTCAAATCATTGAGATATAAATCAATCCTTATCTCCATTTATATAAATAAATTTAACTTCACATTCAACATACAATTTTAAAATATTAAATTTATGAGTCTTTATATATATATATATATATATATATATATATATATATCATTCTCAAATTTTAATTTTATCTCATATAAGACTTTTTAACTCATACCATCAGGATTGACATGTTTCTTCAAAAATTAAATAAAAATAATGCCGGCTCGGTCAAGTTAAGCTACTATTTTACAATTGGAAATGGGCAACTTGGCCATCTTCCTCATACAAACATCAGCGCTGACCTTAACAATGGGCAAGTGGGGTCCCTTATATGTCACGGGTTTCGTAGCCATATGATGCAGAGTTTGTCCATGCCGAGAATTAATAAAGCGGGGAGATGTGACGTCGAACAAACATGTACCATGACATATTTGGTTTTATTCATTGTTCCAAAAAATTTATGCACAAAATTCTGAGAAATTGTTTAGAAAAAAAAGTTTTAAGACAAAATTGTTTTTGTCTCTAGTGTTCAAAATTTTACCTCTAATATTGCTTGATATAAAATTTGAGACAAAAATTTTTGTCTCCAATAGCAAAATTTTGAGACCAAAAAGAAAAATCAATCTCTAATGTAAGATGAAGATTTACGTATGTTCTCACATCGCTTTTTTTTTTTTTTTTCAGTTAAAAGTAAAGTATCATCATACATATGAAAAGGTTCCATTATCTAAGCACATTTATCTCACACACTAAACGTGTATGCTGAACTCTTATGCTCTCCGCATGCCTATCCCATTTAACTGTCGACCTGTATTTTCTACTTTAAATAGGAGCTCATGGCCATTGGAAAGAGGCCAGACTTTAAGATCTCAAATGAGACTTTTTGAGACTTCAGATCAGACTTCTAACTTCTTTTTTTTTTTCAAACCTTCGGCGTCCTTCAGTCTCCCAAAGCTATCCCTTCTTGAGCTCGAAAGAACATTTTTGTTTAATCTTCTTTATTGCCTTGAACTTTTATGAATTTTCGAAGCACTTTCATGAGAAAATTAAGGCAAAGATAGAATCAAGCCCCTTTTCTTGCTTACAGGATTATTTAGAGTGCTTCAGTATTCCCTTATTTTAAACTTCGTAATGACTTGATCCATTATCACTTTGTACCTCCCAAGCTCAAATCTCTTATTTCTCAAAATACTATAGTCTATGTTTAAATGGATGGCAAGAAATGAAATGGCAATGAATGGAATTATCAATTTAAGATAAACTCTTTTTGAGAAAGTTTGTTAAGATGATATGGTACGGTAAAAGAGGAATTTGGTATGTTTGGTTGGATATTATAAAAGAGAGGGAAATGTAAAAAATAAGTAAATGGGGTGAGAAATAATTTTTATACCATTACTTTTAAAAAGTGATTTAATGGTTAAAATAATAATTTAATAAATGGGTTAATAATTATTAGGATATAATAGATATTATACAAATTATATAAAAAGAATATATTTATATTGTAGCCAATCAAATAGAGTATAAATTTCCTTATTGCCATCCAAAATCCAATTTCTTTTTGTTCCTTCATATCATCACCCTGGACAAGCCTGAGCTCATAATGGCCAAGTTTGGACATAGACTTAAATAACTCAAATTATTACTATTACAATCTATCTCTTAGTTAGAATTCTCACTAGAAAAAGATTTGGTCTTAACCTCTGCAACTTAGCTTTAACATGAGTTTTCCTAATTTTATATGTGAAAGCTCATGTCTTATCTTTTTAGGCTTTATTAAAGTTGCTTGATATTTTAGCCATATGTTTTTAGTGATTCCTTTATGAAGTAATTGGTGATGTAAGTTATTGTGTCTATTTGTTTGTGCCTTTATTATATAAAGAGTTGTTGCCTTCAGTTGTAAGCAAGCGATTCTATCTATTAATAATATATCTATTTCCTTCATGTTCTCTCTCTAAACCTCTTGTCTTCTTAGAAGCCTAAGTTCTTCAACCTTAGGCGTAGTTTTCCAACAAAGGTTAAAGTATGTTTTGCGCTTGTCTCACATGAGAACCTTATGCAAAAAAAAGAATTAGTTCATACAATGCAACTCAGTCTTAGGTACCATGTATTGATATATGATTTTGAGTTTGTATTTGAGATATAAGGTATCTTGGCCTTGAGAGTTGTCGGCCTAAGGATCATGTTGTGCGTCTTGGCTGACAAAGTATCTCAACCGTAGTCTTGATTTCATGTACCACTCATAGCTATGCCTATTGACCAACTACGGATTCACCTAAGCTTTGGAACCAATCTCATAGTGATCTTGTCATACAAGAGGCAAAATCCTTGGAGGTGTGTTTGGCACCCATTAAACAACTTTTCCCTTTATTGATTAGATGAAATAAAAGAGGAAGGAATGTAAAAAGTAAATAAATAGAATAGAAAATAACTTTTGTACTTTTACTTTTAAAAAGATAATTTAATAGTTAAAATAGTAATTTGATAAATAAAATAATAAATGTAAAAATATAATAAATGTTATACAAATTATGTAATTATATTACGTCTATTTTGCGGTGAATCAAATAGGTCTGAAAAAATGTCTATTGTACCATTATTATTATTACTCAATAATACATGTCCTTTTTTATTATTTTTTAAAATAGGAATACAAGTATTATTTCTTATTTCATCTATTTACTTTTTTCTTTCCTATCTTGTATACCAAATACAACCTAAGAACATCAAGAATATTGCTCTTATTCTTATCATTGCAAATCTATCCATACACTAAATTTATGAAGGCAGTCTCTCCATTCAAATAGTTGGGGACCATCAAATATGAACCAAGGTACAGATGTTAATTTAGGCTCCGTTTGGTTCAACGAAGCGGAGGGGAGAGGAGGGAAGGAGAGATTATTGTTTGGTTCAGGAGGGGAGGGGAGGGAAGGAAAAGATTATTGTTTGGTTCAAGAGGGGAGGGGAGGGAAGAAAAGGTAATTATATTTAGACAAATTTACCCTTTATATTATTTTAATTTTATTTTTTATAAAAAAAATTATTTATATTAATAATTTTTTTAAAAAATTATAAATTTCAATTTTTTTTATTTTTAATTTCTGATAAAAAAATTTATCTTAATTTTTATTAAATATTAATATATTAAAATATTAAAAAAACTAAAAGGGGTAAAAAAGTAAATTAACATTTAAAAATACCCCACCCCTCCCCTTCCCTCCAAAACTCCCCAATTTGGAGGGGAGCCAAAATTGGCCTCATTTCTCTCCCTTCTCCTCCCCTCCCCTCCCTCCCAATTTTATCCAATCAAACACCTTATCCCCCTCCCCTTCCCTCCAAAAATCCCCAACCAAACACTCCCTTAGTGAAATTGTCCCAAGCTTACTCTAGAGGTTCTACTATAGTAAGAGCTTCATTCCAAACCACTCTAACAATAAAACTTTTAATTACTAAACAAGCTTGTACACGTGGACCATGAGTATCCTCACCTCAATAAATACCTAAACTACACTTCATACACATATTATAAAACAACACTAGAAGAAGAGAAAGGGACACTTTGTTGTTTCACACATATTTTGGTCCCAAATGATTCCTTACCCATTGAATGAGTAGGAGCAATAAAAAGGAGCCGTCCTTAATTCTCCTATCTTGTGGAAATGCTATCTATTAACACACTGAAATATAGTTGAAACATGTGTTGAAAGGACTTTATATAGTGGCAACTAGCAAACCAATTAACCATAATCTTGAATAATATTTATGAAGCTAAGCATAAGCGAACATTGTAAATTAACCATCAAGATCTAGATTTATCTTTAAGATAAGAAGAGAAAATCCGCGGTGCTCTCTTGTTTCACCCATAAAAGTAAGGGAAATGTTTCTCCTTAAGAGCTAATGATGAAACCAAATCTACTACACAGCCAAGTTTTCAATGGGAGGAAAGAATTATTGATTAGTTGACATTATTTTCTTCATTTTCTATTCTATCAACAATTAATAAAAAAAAAAAAAGGAAGAGCACAGTTAATTATCAAATTAAATGCTAACCATTTCTGCTAGAGTAAGTATCATTCGTTGAGTCATAAGACTGTATTTTTTTGAATCTGCATAGGGTTAAACGTGGAGAGCATGATTTGGGGAAAAAAAACGAACAAAAGAATTAGCACTCAAATAAGCAAACACGTGGAAAATAAACCAAAGAAAAAAGAAAACCTTCACAAATTAGAAGCTTAGAAGTACCTGATGTTCTGGTTCATAGGAATGCAAGTACAAAGAGTGAAGTGAAATCGTAGTATATTTTCTGTGCTCCCCTCTTCGCTTGTGCAACAGAAACATTGCCACCACGCACAACCTCATTAGCTTGTTTATTTATCGATAAGACTATCCCAAATCAATATGAATATTGTTCACTTTACTCTCCCTGTAGCTAGCTAGGATGCTATTGATTAGATTACCCAGGATGTCTGAGAGATAAATTTATGAAGCAGACTATGTATCGAAAGTTCAATAGAAAAAGTTTAGATTTTATTACATATTAACAGAAAACTCTTTCTCTGAATTCCCTTTATGCACATTTTTAAGATTGTTTTAGTTATTTTTTAAACTTATTTGTAATATTTCCATTTTTTTTTATTTTCTTTAATCAGGGTGGACTACCTAGAAATAACCATTGTTTCATTTTGGCTGCAAATTTGAATGAAAATTTATAGATTTGATTTATCAATTTGACTTTACATTTCCTCTTTTAGTTGCCTATGTCATTAGAAGCCTCTCTTAGTTTAGAACACCAATTGGATAGCCCAAATAATAATTAAAAAATTTTTTATATGTAATTTCTTATATTTTTATTATAAAATTTTTAATTAAAAATTAATAATAAGTATACAATTTTTTATATTTTTATTAGTATATTTTTTATTAAAACATAATAGTAAGTATATAATTTTTCAATAATCATATTATAAGTATGGCTTGATATCATATTATCAGATTTTTTTTTAATTTTGTACATATTCTAATTTTATTAAAAAAATATAATAAGAAATATGTAAAAAAATTATTAGCCCATAATATAATATAATATCTGTCCAAAAAATTTGTTGAAGAAAGAGCTGTAGAAGTTGTAATCATAATATTCCAAAATGACGCGAATATAACCATCAACTTCCCCTGGTTCATCCAAGTAAAACAATGTACAAGAAACCACAAGGAAAATAAAAAAGTAAATGCATGGAACAAACTGGAAGGGTTATAAATATTTTAATAGACATCGCACTTCGAAGAGGAAAAAAAACAAGGACTAATTCTGATAAGTTACAAGCAACTCAATACCTGAGAATTTACATAGTTGGGTACTATTTTGGATCGATTTCAATTCCCAAAGCCTCTGTATCAACGTGATCCATTTTTAAAAAAAATAAAAGTCACAAAAAGAAAATTTATATTATAAATATTATACTAATAGATCATACAATAAATTAATAAAAAATTATTAAAATAAATATTTTAAATGATGAAATCTATTGATGGACCTACATTAATAAGTCTATATTAATTTATCACGCTAACTATCTATACATTAACATTTTTTAAAGTGTTTCTCTCGATCTGCACTAAAATTTTATGATTTGTTTAGAATTTATAAGATAAAATAGTTTTAATAAGCCAAAGTTTAATTGCCTTAAACAAGGTATTTAAATAAAATTAACTTCATTATTACTCATTATGAATCAACACGTACATGGTAAGCAATAATGTGTTGCTCAATCATGGCAGGCAACTCCAAATGCCACCTTAATGTAATTTCTTTTTGTCAGCATCTAGCTTAGGCTAAGATACTTAGCTTACACTATAAAATTTCTTGTAACATTTCTGACTTTAGATTGAATAATGTTTAATAATATTATTACGGAAGAACGATAGCATATACCGAGAGAAGGAGAGAGATAAGGAGAAAAAAAAATATAATACCTTTTATAAAATAAGGTGATAATTCATATATATATATATGTAAAATAATTTTTAATACACTCCGCCTAAAACATCTTTGTAGAATTATTTTCTATGGATATTTATGGAATTGTCTGTTAATTAAATTAATTAAAATTTTGTGCCTGAGCTGATATTTTAAAATTTGGAGAGAAACACTTCAAAAACCGAAGTCCCACAGGAGTCCATGGCGTCAAAAGAATCTATTTTATGGCAATGCGTGCTCTACCTCGTGGGACCTGGCGCCATAATCTCAAGCCAAATGTTACCAATAAAAATCATTCTGTATTTGGCAAGAAATTAAGAACCGCCACGTGCCGATCAGTTAAACAAATCATATTTTTGGTCCACGTGTATCTCATCCATGCAGGGTACAAAGTAAGAACGAATCTTCCAACTACACTTGATAGTTATCAAATTCCTGTTCTCAACTGTCCCTTCCCTAACGAAATCTAAATTATATACATATATGAAAAATTAAACTTTTAATTTTTTATAATTTCAAAATTTATAATTAGATTTTATAATTTATAATTTTTTTAATTTAATTTTACAAATAAAATTTTAGATAATATTTTGTTAAAATTTTATTAATATAATTAATTATATATTGTTTTAATGCTTTAAATATATATAAATTATATTACTAAAAAATAAAATTAATTCACATATGTAATAAAATATAAATTAAAAATTATTTAAATTATAACAACTTAGTTATAAATTGTTAAATTATATGGACAATATAAAAAATTGTGTGACATTGTAAGTGTGCCTATATATATTCATTTATATATATCTTTTTTCTTAATTTTCAAATTTCCGCACCGCTTAGATCTATCGAATCCACGCTCAGTCCCAGAGACTCCCATTTCGTTGCTTGGTTTCTGATACTTGAAGAAGACGAAGGAGAAGCTCTCAACACAACAATGCCGGTCACTGATGGAGATTTCGATCTTCGGGTAATTTTGAACCTTCATATGCCCTAGCAATTTCCTTCTTTTTCTCTCTCTCTCGCTAGCTCATCCTTCCCTCTCTTGTTCTGTTTCTTCGCAGCCATCTTCTCAGTCTTCCTTCACAAACGAGTGAGTTTTCCCCTCAATTGACTCACGCCTTGCATCTTACATTTGCCTTCGTGCAATTTGATCCCGGGGGTTTTGGTTTTTTCTTTTCAAAACATCTCACATTGTGTCGCGCGCTCGTTTTAGAGAGTACACGTTTGCTGATGCGGGAAATTTGGAGCACTGCGCCAAGTATTTGAACCAGTCTCTTGTTACGTTTGGATTTCCAGCTTCTCTGGATCTTTTCGCAAATGACCCTGTGAGAATCGATCTGCGATACTGTTGATTATACTCTGGGATAAAGGAAAAAAAAAAGGATATTTTTATTTTTCCTTTAATATATGTCTTTACCTTGGTAGGTTTCCATTTCACGGACTTGCAATTGCATATACTTCTTGCTACAGCAGAGACAGCGGGATATTGAATTTAGAGAGTCTGCTAATGAACAAAGACAGCGGTAATTGTTCTCTATGCCTTATTATATTTTTTTACTTTTGGATCTTGGATGCCCGAATTTTAGTATCAGTTTTGGTGTGGCTTTCTGTTGTTGGCTTGTTGCTATGTAATACAGTTCAATTTCCAGGCTATTCCTGTACTAGTCTTTTATGGATATATTTGTGCTTGCTTTATTTTTCTTGCCATATCTGACATTCAACTTCATCAGATTCTTGTCCCCATGTGTATTTATTTTCCTAATTTACTTATGTTCCTATTTTGTGTTCTATTTCTATATATTATGTTTTTGAGTAATATACTCCTATGTTTTCATGCATATTGGTGAAGAGAATGGCGTGTGTCTATACTGTTTCACATTTATAGGCCCACATCTACGTTGTTGCAAGGAGATTTCAGAAATCAAGTATTTTTTATTGTGGCAGTTGCAAAACAACATTAGACCTCTGCTTAATTGCTTACAAAGTAGCTGATTGGGCTCGTTTTTTTCCCCTTTATACTTTTGATGTGATAGACTATTATCTGACATATCAAGATTGGAGGCCAAAGTTGAGAGGCTTGAAGGACAACTACAATCCAAAGACAGGGAGATTGCAACAATTACTAGAACAGTAAGATGATTTAAAATTTTTTATATTAAATTTAGAGCAAATTATATTACATAAAGTAAAAATCAAAATGTATCAATCATGCCAACATTCAAGAATTTCTGATTACAAAGTAATGCTACTTGATCATGTTGTCATTTTTTGTTAATTCTGAAGACGATTCTCCCTGTTTAGGAAGCTAAAAATTCTGCAGTTCTCAAGGCCCAAATTGAGAAGCTACAACAGGAGCGAGATGAATTTCAAAGAATGGTTATTGGTAATCAGGTCTGAAACTGGATCTATGTTGTTTCTCGCTGCATTTGGTAACCACCACTTTATATTGGTCAAATTCTGATTCCTATCAACATGAATATGTCGATGCTGACAAAGCAAGTAAGGACTCAACAAATGCATGAGATGAAGAAGAAGGAAAAGGAATACATAAAGTTGCAGGTGGGATTTATTTTGCGTTTTTTCTTTTTTAATTCAAAGAAGAAAGATATTCAGATGATTGCTGCTTACATGATAGGAATTTTACTGATGAACAATTACATTAACATGATTGGACAAGATATTAAATTTGGAATGAAGGTTTTGTATGTTTACTTGCAGGAGAGGCTAAACCAAGTATTGATGGAAAAGAAGAAGGAATCTAGGTCGGGCATGGAAATAATGAATTTGCTTCAGGTATAAATTAGCCGAGTAGTTTCAATGTGTGTGGCAGTTTTTTCAGTGTCATGGTAATTTGGTATCTATCATGTTTGTAATACAGAAAGAAGGACGGCAACGTGGAACGTGGAATGGGAAGAAGACAGACAATGACTTTTATAAAAAGATTGTATGCAGTTTGATTTGTTTTCACTTTCGATTTACTGGCTTTTGTATTTTGGACTTCCTTATCATTTACATTTTGTTTATAATATTGAAAGGTGGATGCTTATGAGGCAAAAAATCAAGAATTGATAGCAGAGAATGCTGATTTAAGAGCATTATTGAGATCGATGCAGGTGGGCCCTTGACTAGTAATTGGCATTTGCTGAAGTTTCTGCTTTGAGACAAGTTTATGAATTTAATGTGCCTTTCTTCTGCCAACATTTCTTTGAATGTCCTTATGATGTGATTTTAGATCCTCCAACTTTCTCTGTTTGTCCTCATGCAGCGTATGCTGCCTTTTTGATCTTCGAACTTGCCTCCAATTTTATTTAGTGGTACTCCCACCTCCACCCCATATCTTTTCCTTTGTGAAGATCTATTTTTGCCTGTACATGAACTTGTTTGCCATGTACATGTTACTTACGGTGTCGTTATCATCCTTTGTGCTTATGGGCTGATTTTGGACATAAATTAACCAACATGAATATGTATTTTGGCAAATGACTGGGTGGTTGAAAGTAGCAGGAGACCATGATCACTAAGTGAGGAAAGAGCAAAATGAAGAATGGTGACTAATTAGTTAAGCTAGTAGTATTGGTGGGCTTTTAGCATCCTTTTTATTCTTCATCAATTCTGCTGATTGGTACCTTATGTTTGTACTTTCCTCTATATGAAGGCCATTATTCAGTTATGTTCCTCGCTCTAAAGCACAGAATTTTGCTAGTACTTCTGTACTTTTGAAAAAGTGGGTACTATTACCAGAAATATATTAACAATTAGGCAACTACTTACCATTTGACTCATCCATGAATTGGAAAAGGGTTGGATGGCAAAGTCTAATTGGCAGTAGTACCCAATTTTTAATACTACAGTAGTACTAGAAATATGAGTTCGTAATTGATGGCTAGATTGACCTTAATTGTTCTATTGAACCTTGCTTATCAAAAGAAGTAGGAAAGCGCCACTCTCAAATGTTAATGATTGCACTTATGCTTGGCTGAGTACTGACTAAAAAGCTTGTGCTAAACTGTTGAAATATAATAGCAACTTTTAAGTATACTAAAAGAGCAGTACAATAGTCTCCTAGCAAGTGTGACACCAGTTCATTATAATAGAGAATATATTCACAAGCAGTTGGCAACTTAGAATTCAACTTTTATAACTCTTTATTTTCTCAATAGCTAGGAGTAGGGATTTAACTTTTATACTTACTATACCGTATGCATGTAATTGAGTTTGAGTTCATGCATTCTGCTTCTAGAATCTTTTTTCTCTAGTATTTTCTTTCATCCTTAGATTATAGTAGTTGTCATTTTGTGTGCTTGCCCATGATTCTGAGACTTGTGAGTGTGCTGCTTACAGATGGATATGCGTGATTTCATAAATGCTCCTAATGGGCAATCAAAGCAATCTGTCACTGATAATGAAAGAGTTGAAAGTGATCCTTCACAATCTCCACTGGTTGGGAGGACGGTATGAAGCTTATTATTATACTTCTTTGCCTTTGCCAAGCTACTATATGAAGTTAATGAGTTACTACTTGCAGGATGTATTTGACCTCCCTTTTCACATGGCTAGAGATCAAATAGAAGAAAGTCTTCGAGCCAAGATGGCTTCCATTAAGGTATTTGCTTACCATTATCTCTTTCCATTTTTAAGTATTAGCAGATATGAATATAAGCATCGTTCATGTCTTAATTGTGAATGCCTTGAAATATGAAGGAGCGGATGGTACAATTGCAAGATGCTCAGAAAGGAGCTGAAGTTACCTCAGAAGCAACTGAGAGAGAACTTGAGCTTGAAGCTCAACTTGTTGAAGCAAGGAGCATCATACAGGAGCAGGTTATGTTTTCTGCTTTTGCAATTACTAATTAGGTGCATTTACGTGCTCATAAAAGAAGGAATTGAAAAAAAAAAAAGGAAAATGGCAATGCTGCCTTGGATCTTTTATCTATACCAGATTGTATGAGGTTTTGGGATTAATCAATCTATCTTGCTTTCCAATTCTGTGTTTTGGTTGAGTGTAGCAGGATTGCTTGTCTGTCTACTCAAACAACTCTATATCTGTAATGTATCCCTGAATAACTAAAAGTGGAAACTTTTGTTCCTTCTGATCTATGAGGATTTTTTTTTTCTAATTAAAGTTGGAAAGAACTTTTTTGGTCAAATGGCTATCAGTTTAATTGAATCCGTAAAAGGTATATCTCCATTTAAAATGTTTTCTCTTTTAACAAAGCCAAGAAGGGATTTTCCTGAATCATGCCTTCAATTATCTCCTACAAACTCAAATCTAGCTGCTTGGCAGTAATTTTCTCCTCCTGTCAGTGTGTGTTGGTTTGACAATGCATTCAATATTTGGGTATGAGCATAATGTGACAATGGATTATATAGCGCAGGCATCCATAATGTCTAAACATCTTGCAAAGTCTGAGAGGCCAAGGTACTTCCCGTGTGCTCTAGAGTTGTAAAATATTGTCTGATTATGTGTGGATGCAGTAAGTTGAATTGTTTCTTTAATTTTACAGGGAATCTATCATCCCATCACCAGCTGAGGTATGTATTTATTTAGATGTGTGCCTTTTTCCCCTTTTGGGTGAGAATTTTGTTATGTAAAAATCCATTGAAGTTGTAAAGTGAATAGGGCCATAAAAGTTGAAATGCTGATTAATACATGCACTATAAGACAAACTAGGATAGTGGAACACTTATCATCAAATATAATCACGCTGGTAATTAGTGGCTTTCTCATACCAAATAAGGTGTATTATTGCTGGCAGTTCTTCTCATTTTGCAATAGATTTGTTGTCACTTGCTTCTCAATATGCCTCATTACTGGTTCTTGTGTCCTCATCCTGTTTCTTTCTGATTTACAGGCAGTTTAACTAAGGAAGCTGAGGGCGCCCTGATATAATCCTTCTTGGTCACTAACGAAGCTCAGGTTTATGTGAATGGGCCCACTTAAGGTGTAATATCAATGTAATTAGTATGACCTATTATAAATAGTATCACTGTACCCTGGAACTTCTGGATTTTTTTTGGGGGGGGGGGGGGGGGCGCTGGAAATCACAATTTAAGGGAAGTTCTTTAAGTATTTGCTATTTAAGTTCTCATATATATGTATATAAATAATATGTGAACATTTTTTATAATTCAACATCACAATATTAACTCCATAAAATACTTTCATATGTTGTAATTTTTCTAAACAACTTGATAGTTGACACTTAGGTAGCTTTTATGTGTAAGTACTTTAATTTTCCAAGCGCACAAATTTATTTAAATAACATTGGAGTTTGACGTGTGTGTATATATATATATGTATCAATATCTCTATATGATTTAAGTCATATACAATATATATATATATATATATATATATATATATATATATATATTTATTATATCAAATATTTTATAGGCATTTGAGAAATTAAATTTTCAATATACGAAATAGTACCTTAAGAATTTACCGAAGTTTTTTCCCGAAAAAAAATTAAATCTGATATAAGGCCTAGAACTATAATCAACTTAATTGAATATTGGCAGCTAAAATCATTTGATAAATTACTACAGGTCCCATAAAAGAAACGAGTGTCCATACAAGCACGGGGGTTATTGAGGGTCACTCGAAAGCCAAAAATAATGCTGGGTAGAAATTTTTTGTTTTTAATGGAGGGTAGAAAAATTTTGAAATAAACGCTATATATCTACACTAAGTCAATGACATATGAAAACATAGAGTAAGCAGGGTAGATTTTATTGAATGTTAACTTTTTATTAACTTGGTGTATATTTATTGAATTTACATAAAAATCTTGTTGCGTTACATCTGGAGCACTTCTAAATTTTGAAAACTGAAGTGTCCAATTCGTAGCATGTTCGTGCAATATGAATAACTCAGTCAGAAAATCATGTTTTAATAACATCTATTTTTGAGGGGTATAAGTTATTGATAACTTGTATAATCCTATGCCTTTAATGGGATTGCAAATTATTATTATTATTATTCATCAAATTGTATCATCTAAAACGTGCCTCTTCAATTCATGCCATTTAAGAGGGATTTTCATGAATGATCTTAAGTAAAATTTGAAAACACTAATGCATCTAATATATTAAGAATTATTAAAACTAAACAGATTATTCACCAAAAAAAAAAAAAAAACTAAATAGATTTATCACATGTTCAAACATTATAAAATTATAACAGGATAAACTGGTAAGATGTTTTTGCATGAATATGAATCTAATACGTCATTCACAAAACTAACCAAGTAATAGTGAACAAATTAAACTCATCTCATAATCCCACATACACGCGCGCACGCACATACACGAGGAATTATTTGTCAAGCATGTGTTTAACATATTATTAGTCTACGTACAGAATATCACTCTCGCTTCAGAATTGAAATCAGAATTCTGGTCAAATGCATTGGAATGCAACTCAAGGGCCTTCCATATATTTCTCTAGCAGTACTCCCTGATCTTGTTGACTGCATTGTCAGATGACATGGCGGTGATGAGGAGGAAGAAGATGAAGAAAAGCTTGAATCACGAGGCGATGCCTAAGATTCAAAATCAGAGCTGCACTCTAAAAATCTTTCAAACACATCCAAATCCTTAACATCATCATCCTTGGAACATTCTGGGAGTCTCTTGCCACTTCTTTTTGTGATTCTCTTCCATAAACGACGTCGCAGCCTAGACCAACTTGTTGAAGGTTTAGGGTTTTCATGTATGCATGGTTTGGGTAGGCCTAGGCTGAGAAGAGCAGGTGGAGGACTGAGTGGAGGAAGCTCTTCCTTTGGTGGATTTTTTGGTATTCCTGGCTTCATTTCCCATTCGAATGGAACCCCTTCACCACTACCATAGTAATAGAATATTCTAGAAGAACACCCCACTGAAGAATTTCTAGCAAGAATTTTCATCAACTTCTTTTCCTTCTCTTCCTCAAAATTCATAGTAAATAGCTTAGCTAGATATGATGGAGGATTGATCAATGAAAGATGTGTGTTTATATAGATTCAGTTGTGTTCAGAATCCTTGGTGTTTTATAATGGAGCATTTGTTGGTTCATGATCTATATACATAGACATACGCGCACGCACATATATATAGCGAATTGATTAGTTTTAATTTGAATGATTCAAATGTTAATGAAAATTAATTGTTATGTTAATTAATTAATTTATCATTTCGTGTTACTTCGGGTTTTATTGATCAAAGTCCTTTTGTCAACGAGAAGGAAACAAAATGTGAAGCATAATGCATATGGGAAGTATCGTTGTTTCTAAGGTTACGTTAAATCTTTATATTATTATTTGTTGGGCCTTTTCTACTGCATGCCCAATATTTATTATTGGGCAAAACCCCTTTAGACTTGACCATCTTTGCTTCTTACACGATTTCATTGTTAATTTTGGAGTGAATTCTCCTGAGTGTGTGTATATATATATATATATATTGATTTTTTATTTATTTTTCATTTTAATCTTCTAAATTATATTTCTTCAATAAATTTCTCATGTAAGTCCATTAGCAAAATTTTAATAAAAATAATTAGTAGCCTAACTAAAAGCTTATAAAGTTGTTAATTTTGATTGAAATTCGAAAAAAATGGAAGTATCCAATCGTCTTGATTTTATTAGAAGAAAATACACGTTTTTGTGCTTTTATTTTTTTCACATTTCAATCTTTCTTAAGCATTTAATGGTCCTATCAATTTTTAATTAGATGGCATAATTATTTTTGTTAACAATAAAAATGTGATGAAAACTTTGTTAAAACAAAATACATTTTAGATAACTAAAATAAGATAATCAAATTCTGAGGGCCACATTGAAAAAATAAAATAACTCTTAATTTTTACTTATTGTCTATATATGCAGAAGGAACTCATAAAATGGACAAAACTGGGAAAGTTTTTAGGAAGCCACCAAATCCAAAAGCAAAAAATTTTAAGGTATATTTAGTGCCCGTACACTAATTAAGATATACTTTTAAACATACACGAAGCAGTACATATATGAAACAGATCATGATTGCTGGATATACATGCACACTATGCGCTTAAGAATTTCTTCGAAAAACAGGCAAGATATATAAGGTTAAAATTGTCTAAAAGAAAACTTGAGAAGCACCCCTGAACCTAGGATTTTCTGTTGAATATATGACAATAAAGTTCATATAGTTTAGGTCGGTCTTCACACTTTAGAGCTTTGGGTGGGAATGATGATCAAATGAGTAACTTTACTCTATTGTCAAGAAATCAAAACTTAACTCTTTGGAAAACTAATGTTTCATTCATTGAATTGCATTCAATGCAACCGCTATCCATGATGATTTCGTTATTGTTAATCAAGTTGACTTTTGAGGTTTATTATTATTTTTAAACATCTTGTCATGCGAGTTATATATATATATATATATATATATATATATATATATTATGGGAATGATTTGGAAACCAGTTAGTAAAACCCATTGTAGAAAACTTGTAACCTCTTGATCTAAAATAAAATAAGATTAAAAAAAAAGAAAAACGATGCCGTAAAAGAGACACCAGTTTTCTTCTCACCGACCCAAGAAAAACCTGTACATACGATTGGGTTGCACAAATGTTCTTTTAAAATCACTTCTTCTGTTTTTTTTACGACTATATATATTTTAAATGCGTTATCACATTTCCGTAATCATCACAAATTCAACAAGAGGAGCAACTCAAATTTGAAATTTGAAATTAGATATTTAAAACTGGGCAAACAGAAGTGTCATTTAATAATCGGAATTAAGAAACGCATGCAAGCCAAAGTATACGTGTTAATTCAAGGCATGTGAGATTCAATTTTTTTTTTAAAGTTGTAAACTCATGTCATGCAGAATAAAATATTATTTTTTTATAAATATTTAAATATGTATATAATATAAAAATATACAATTCATTAATCTAAATATACATATTCCTTTGATTTGTTGATAATGGTGATACCCATATAAATTCTTCCTTGTTCTTCACTGGATACCTATTTCTATTTGTTGCATGATTTAAAATTTACAATTTGTTTAAGTTGATTTGTTGGGTGCTGGAGGTATTGGATACCTGGTTTCACGTAATTAAAGAACTAAAATGTGTAATGAAAATGATATTAGGTTTATAGTAATTAAAATATAAAAACAGCATTTAAGTACCTTGGGAAGGTTGATAAAAGTACATATAGACCATATTTTACTTGTAAATTCTCAGTATTGTGGTTCATTTTCTTCCACTAAGATTTTCAACCCGTCCCTAAAAATTGCAACATATATAACATAGTAAAACATTGACATGATGGTAGGATGATAAGATATATAGTATCTGCTATTTACAAATGATGTTACTTGTGCTTTTTCTTGCATTTGGCTACATTATGGGCACCGCTGACTTACATTATAAACACTGATAGTAGAAATCGTGCACATAGCTTATATTTTATCCTTTTTTTTTTTTTGAGTATTAAAGGTGACTGATGCAATCCATTATTGTTATAATAGTTAGTTAGTTAGTTGATCAGAAAGTTAGTCAATTACAACAAGTAATTAGTATAGATGATATTTATATATTCAAAAGGCAGCTATAATTAACATTCATTCTCTTCAATATATCAAAAAAAATTTCCTCTCTTTCCCTCGTCTTTTCATCACATGGTATCAGAGCCTCGAGCCTGATTTTGAACCAAGATTGCTTCCATAACCAAGACTTCTCTTTTACTTTTTTTCCTCTACTATGGCGAATACCAGTGGTACAGGTTTGACTATAGAACGTGGACCTAATCCAATGATTACACTCAATTACAATCATTCTCTATTCCTTCATCCTTCAGACACACTAGGCATCGTTCTTGTTTCACAAATTCTCACTGGAGTCTACAATTATCTTTTGAAGTTGAGCCATGAGGATTGCTCTATTGGCCAAGAACAAGCTTGGTTTCATTGATGGCTCATGTGTTAAAGACACAAAAGACTCAATGTTATCAGCTCAATGGGAAAGATGCAATGCCGTCATTTTGTCATGGATCCTCAATTTTGTCATTAAAGAATTATTCTCAGAGATAGTTTATTCCTCTAATGCTCATCTAGTTTGGGAAGATTTGCGTGAATGATTTGATAAAGTCAATGGTTCTTGGATCTTTTTTCTTTATTGGGAAATTAATTCTCTCATTCAAGGACATCTTTCAGTCTCTGGATATTACAACAAGTTAAAAGAATTATAGGATGAGTATGCAGCCTTAGTGCCCCTTCCCACTTGCGAATGTCATACAATTAAGTCTTATATTGATAAAATTCAGCAACAAAAATTGCTTCAATTCCTTGTCGGTTTGAATGAAGTTTATCATCAAGCTCGAAGCCAAATTCTTCTGATGAACCCCTTACCATTGGTTAATCAAGCTTATTCTCTCATTTTACAAGATGAATCACAAAGACAACTCACTAGAGGTATTCAAAGCTTGACAATTGATACAACACTCTTGTTGAAAACTATTGTAACGGATAAGTTTTTCAGGTGAATGTAATCATTGTCACAAGAAAGAAAACTGTTATCGATTGATTGGATTTCCTCCTGATTTCAAGTTTACTAAGTCTAAGAAGCTAATTGAAGCACAAGCTCACAATGTCACTAATGAGGTATCAGAGTTTCAAGGTGCTCCTATTACTCCTTCAATCCCTTCATTTACCATTGAACAATACCAATAAATCTTACAACTCCTAAAGAAGGAATCACCAGGGACGGCTATCAATACAGCAGTTATAATTGCTTGTAATACTGCTAAAACCTTTACTAACACGTGGATCCTAAACACAGTTGCCACAAATCATATGGTAGCTAACATTCATGGTCTTAATACTTTCTTACCTTGCTTTTCTCCAAGTCATTTTATTTCTTTACCAAATGGTCAGAAGGTTCCAGTCTCTCGCAAAGGAATATTTCCTCTTTCTTTTCATATTCAATTACAAGATGTTCTGTACATTCCTCAATTTTGTTTCAATTTTTCTATACCAAAACTCACTCGAGATCATAATTGTTTTGTGGTTTTCTATTCGGATTTCTATTTCTTTCAGGATCTTTAGAGTGGAATGGTCAAGGGGATTGGTAGGATGCATAATGGCTTATACTATTTTCAACCAACTACAGCAGACAAATGTTTAGCCACCTCTCTTCTATCTTGTCCTATTACTTTTGATCCTGATGTATCAAACAAGCTTGATAGTTTTTCATTATGGCATAAACGATTTGCTCATGTATCATGTTCAACCTTACAACATGTTACATCAATAAAAGATCATATTCCTTTTAATCTTTCTAAGCAATCTTTTATGTGTTCTATATGCCCACAAGCCAAACAAACACGATTACCTTTTCTTGATAGTCAAAGCAAAACTAATCATCCTTTTCAATTACTTCACATGGATATTTGGGGTCTATATCATACTTCCACTTATCAAGGTTACAAATATTTTCTTACTATTGTGGATGATTACTCATGGGCTACCTGGGTATTTTTAATGAAAACCAAAAGTGAAACCACTACTTACATTCAGTCCTTCATTTCCTATATTCAAAATCAATTTGTTATCACTCCTTGTAAAGTTAGATCGGATAATGGGCTTGAATTTTTTACTCAATAGCTAAACCTTCTTTTTAATAAACTTGGCATTATTCATGAAAGTTCTTGTCTATATACACCCCAACAAAACGATATAATAGAAAGAAAACATAGATGTTTGCTTGAAATGGCCAGAGTTTTCCTCTTTCAATCACACCTTCTCATTTGTTTATGGGGAGACTGCATAAAAAATGCAGCCTATAAAATCAATCAAACTCCATCATTTGTTTTGAATTATAAAACACTCTATGAACTCATATATAAAAAAAACCACTTAATGTTCACCATTTCAGAGTATTTGTTTGTTTAGCATATGCTACAATTTTGTCCTATAAAGGAAAATTTGCTCCTAGAGCTCATCCTTGCATATTCATTGCTTACTCCACAACATAATAAGGATATATCCTCTATAATCTCATTACTCATTCTATCATTGTTCATAGGGATGTTACCTTTATTGAACACAAATTTTCTTTCCATGACATTAATTTACCTTCTATTAACATATATTCATCTCCCACATCATTTCCTCATAATCTTGATATGTTTCACCACCCATCCCTTTTCTATGACTCCAATCCTGATCATTCACCTTCTCCATCTCAACTAGACACTTTTCACTCTTCTGCACCCACTCCTACCATCATACCCTTAAACTCAACATCACAAAATTCTTCACCAACAATATCTGTAGAACCCCAATCTTCTCAACTTGCAGATCAAATGGTAGCTTAAAGCCATAGACATTCTACTAGAATTGTCAAGCCCCCCATGTGGAGTAAAGATTACATCTGCCCTACTATCCTCAAGCCATCCACTTCCAACGGTTCCACTTCTTTATCACCAAGTACTTCTACTTCTTTGCTTTACTCTATTTCTAATCACCTATCTTACCACCATTTGTCTTCTCCTTATCAATGTTTTATTACTACTACATCTTCTCTGGTTAAACCCAAATCATTTCAAGAGGTAGTGCATCATCCACAATGGATTGAAGCCATGAAATCTAAAATTCTAGCACTCAAAACCAATAAAACATGGGAGCTTGTTCCTTTACTTGCTGGAAAACAACCGATTCAGATGGCACGATTGAAAGGTATAAGGCAAGGTTGGTAGCTAAGGGATATAATCAATGGGCTAGGATAGATTATCATGATACTTTCTTCTTGTAGTTAAAATGGTCATTGTGAGAGTTGTCATTACTCTTGCCTCTATTAACTATTGGCCACTCTTTTATATGAATGTTAATAATCCTTTTTTGGAAGGTGATCTCCATGAAGAAGTCTACATGACTTTACCACAAGGATTTGACAGCCAGGGTTAGAAGGTGGTATGTCGATTGCACAAATCACTTTATGGGCTCAAGCAAGCTTTAAGGCAGTGGAATTCCAAATTGTGTAAAGTTTTTATTTCAGCAAGATTTGCACAAAGAAAACATGACTATTCCTTGTTTACAAGAAGAAAGGGAGATGCTCTTGTAATTCTTCTGGTTTATGTAGATGATTTACTAATCACTGGAAATAAGGCAGAAGTAGTATAAGAGACAAAAAAATTGTTACATAGTCACTTCAAAATAAAAGACTTGGAAAAGTTAAGATACTTCCTTGGAATTGAAATAGCAAGATCCAAAGAAGGTATTGTCATGAATCAGAGAAAATATGCTTTAGATTTAATTTCTGAGGTGGGGTTAATTGGTTCGAAACCAAGGGTTTCCTTTGGATCAAAATATCAAACTAACAGCATTTGAAGTAAACTCTGATATGGCTCGAAATGGTCATGATCCTTTGATTTTAGAGCCAAGTATGTTCCAAAGACTCATTGGAAAATTAATCTGCCTAACTATGACCAGGTCGGATATTAGTTATTCAGTTCAAACATTAAGTCAATTCATGCATGCTTTAAAAAAGTCTCACATGGATGTAGCGCTCAAAATTGTAAGATATCTTAAGCAAAGTCCAGGCTTAGGATTAATGATGTCTTCTTCTAGGAAAATTGAGCTTGAATGCTATTGTGCTTTTGATTAGGCAACTTGTCCAACTAGCAGAAGATCAGTAAGTGGTTTCATTGTAAAATTGGGAGAATCATTAATTTCTTGGAAATCCAAGAAACAAAACACAATAGCAAAGTCATTAGCAGAAGCTGAATACAGGACAATGGGTTCAACAGTTTCTGAGCTGATATGGTTGATAGGATTGTTTAAAGATTTGAAAGTAGAAGTATTAGAGCTAGTGATACTTAGATGTGACAATAAAGCTGCAATACACATAGCAGCTAATCTGGTGTTTCATGAGAGAACAAAGCATATTGAGATTGATTGCCATTTTGTGAGAGAAAAATTACAAATAGGATTAATTGTCACTAAACATGTCAGAATAGAGGATTAGGTAACAGATATATTGACAAAGGCATTAAGCAAATATCAACATCATTATCTATTATCCAAGTTGGGTCTTGTGATTGTTTTCAGCCCCAACTTGAAGGGGAGTATTAAAGGTGACTGATGCAATCCATTACTGTTATACAGTTAGTTAGTCAGTTACAACAAGTAATTAGTATAGATGATATTTATATATTCAAAAGGCAGCTGTAATTAATATTCATTCTCTTCAATATATTAAAAAGTTTTTCCTCTCTTTCCCTTGTCTTTTCATCATAGGGGGAGTATAATTTTCATCTTTGTTTAAAGTAAGTTTTAATTTTATTTAATCTTGATTTCATTCTTTAAGTTAAACGTTAGAACATGTTTAGAATTATTAACACTTAAAAATTGGATGAAAAATGTTGAGGTGGACTAAATATTGACAATATAGCATCAACAAAATGGTCCCATGATATTTTTTTCTATCTCTTTCTTTCCCACTTTCTTAAACCTTCCCTTGTTAGATCTATCTCTTTGGCTCATTATAATAATAAAAATGAGAATGAAAAATATGATTTTAAAAATAAAAAATAACTTTGATATCCTTACTTTTAAGAATTAAGTAATAATTAATAAAGAACATTAAATAATAATTGAATAATAATTATAAAGATAAAATAAATATTTTATGTGAACTTTCATTTTTATCTTACTTTTCATTACCATACCAAATATGCCTTGAGTGTGTACTAGCTTGATCAAGGCATATAATCTAGTTAGAGTCCAAATTGAAATATATATATATATATATATACACACACATTTTCTATCATCTTTGATCCTAAACGCCACTTTGAAACTCTTTAAAGTTCATGCTAATTATTGTAGGGTTAGATCTATTAATGTTGATCACCTAACTAAGAAAAAAAGCCCTTAAAAGAATCTTTATGGATCGACGTAGTGATCCTAGTTTAGAGAAATTACAAAAAATGGTTTTAACATTGTTTTAAAACCACAACAATAGAGGGACTATTCAGGTTCAATAGCCTACATTTTTTCGCATGCTAATTTAACATTTGGGTTTAGTTAATTGACAGCTACACCACTCTCTTTCTCACTCAAGTTGCAAACCTGTGGTTACCATTAGAATAGAGAAAGGAAGGGTGGGATTTGACGAGGCTAAGTAAGATAGGTATTGACATAAATGGAAAAGAAAGGAGAGATTTAGAGAGCGAAGGGGCCTATTGGATGACTCTAATTTGTTGATGCCACGTCAATATTTAGTCCACATCAGCATTTATCAACTATATTTTTAACTATGTTAATAATTAGAAAAATATCGTAATGTTTAACTAAATTAAAAGTAAACAAATTTAAGAAATAAAATAAAAACTTATTTCAAACATAAGGAATGAAAAGTATATTTTTGCCTTATTTTTTTTTCCTTTTGTTTTTGGGAATATGAATTGTTAATGGTATTATTGAAGTTAGCTTTTCCCTTAATTTTTATTCCTTAAATTTCATTCTTCTGATTTTAGTGGCATTTTCTTCAAAACGTGCAAAGATCTTGCTTCGGCGATATTCCCCCAACAACATACTAATTAAGACTGTTCCAGACTTCAAACCAATTCTATATATACAGCCAAATATCAATTGGTCATTACATCAATTATTTATAAGTTAGGATACAAGCTTTAATTTTTGAAAAATTTACACCTCATAGTTTAATAATTAGGTAAATAGGCCTTTAATTTCCACTTATTGTTATCCAATGAATGAAAGCTATATATATTTTTGTGTGTGTATATATTATACCTGAGTGAATCATAAAATATTGAACCATTACCTATTTCAAATATTTAATAAAGAAATCTTAAATCATTTCTCTCAATTTTTAAAGAATTCTTTATATGTGTATCATTGAATTGAATACTTATTTGATTTTTCAATTTTACTTCTTCTGGGGGTTAATTTCACATTTTACTTTAAAATAATTCCATTTTTTATACATAGCCAAATTTGATGTAAATAAAAGAAAGGAATATATTTACATAATCTTCCTGATTTTAGTACAAAAGTAATAAACATTTGAAAAATTGGCCCTTTTTTTTCAAAAAACTCGATGACATCCTGTATCCCTATAAAAAAAAAGGGTTGCACAAGCTTAGTAATATCTAGGAGGTGGTTGTGCACGTGCGCGCGCACACACACACACACACACACACACACACACACACACACACACACATATACATATATATATATATATATATATATATATATATATATATATATATATATATATATATATATATATATATATAATTTATCCTTTTTTTGATACGCATTCTTTATTATTAGTAGTATTATTTAGACAACTCATCAAGTTTCCACATATATATTTCCATTTTTGGATATGTCGAGAGTCATGGTCCATGAATCAGATCCAACTAAATCAGACATAGAAACTTCCATTTATACTTCATTTTCCCACTAATAATATTTGAAGTTTTTCATCCCTAAGTGGTACTGATGATCCACATCCATATTTAGTAGCGACAACATCTAACCCCTTCTTTGCATATATTTGAAGGTAATTATTTCACTTACAAAGCTTGTAAACCTATATATTTAAGATGAAAATTTAGTTCAATTTATTACATCAAGAATCTTAAGATTAATTTTTGCTAGTCATTCCTTGTTTGTAGGTAGAATATAATTAAACTTTATAAAACTAAAGAAGAATATTTAAGTAAATGTGTGAGAGATGATGATCTCCCTCAGACAGAGGTCTTATTTATATGGAATATAAGTAAAGGGACGTATAATGTAATACAATATAGTATAATGAATAATATAATGAACCTAGACAATAGTATGCACATTAAGAATTTAGACACAATCCCAATACTATGTATATCCTTATTTTAACACTTTCCCTTAAGTTAGAGCTTATATATTATATGCACTAAACTTGTTACATATGTAGTTGATAAGAGGATCCCTAAAAGACTTAGTAAGCTAGTTGGTCATTTGAACTGATGAATTTGGTAATAAGATACCTAGATTGAATCTTCTCTTGTATAAAGTGAAAATCAATTTCAATATGTTTAGTTCTCTTATGAAAGACTGGATTGAAAGTAATATGTATAGCTACTTATGTAATCAACTCCATTTGATTAATATTTCCAAACCTCAATTCTTGAAAAAGTTGATTTAACCATATAAGTCCACATCTTGCCAAAGCCATGGCACGATATTCAACTTTTGCGCTAGACCTTGCAACCACATTTTGTTTCTTGTTTTTCCAGGAGACTAAATTACTACTAATGAAAACACAATATCTTGAAGTAGATTGTTTATTAATAGGAGAGCTAGCCCAGTCTGTATCACTATAACCAACTATCTGAGAGTTACTCTTATCTTCATATAACAATCCTTGGCCTAGAGCTCTTTTAATGTATTTGAGAATGCAAATCACAGCATCCCAATGACTATCACATGGAGATTGTAAGAATTGACTAACTACACTTATAACAAATTAGATATTTGGATGAGTAATGGTGAGATAGTTAAGTTTTCCAACTAATCTCTAATATCGTTTTGGATCCGCAATAGGCTCCCCTTGTCCTGGTAGGAGTTTAACATTCGAATTCATAGGAGTATCAACTGGTTTACAATCTAATATATCCATTTTACACAATATATCTAAAGCATATATCCTTTGTGATATAGCAACTCTAGTGTAAGATTGAGCCACCTCAATCCCCAAAAAATATTTAAGTTTTCTTAGATCCTTAGTTTAAAAAGAAGAGAGAAGATGTTGCTTTAATTGAATGAAACCATCTTGATAATTGCTTGTAGTGACAATTCCATCCATATAAAATAACTAGGTAAATGCATTGATAAGACAATGTGTGGCCATAAAACACAAAATGATCTGCCTCACTTCGAACTATCCCAAACTCTTGAATGACGGATCTAAATCTGCTAAACCAAACTAAAAGAGATTGTTTCAACCTATAAAGAGATCGTCATAGATAGCAAACCTTTCTAGACTACCCCTGAGCAACAAAGTCAGGCAGTCGCTTTATATACACTTCTTTATCAAATTCATTATGAAGAAAGGTATTTTTTATGTCAAGTTAATAAAAAGGCCAATGGCACATAGTAGCTACAGAAAGGAGCAAATAAACAGAAGCAATTTTTTGCAACAAGAGAAAAGGTATCACTATAATCAAGGCAAAAATCTAAGTATATCTTTTAGTTACCAGACAAGCCTTCAAATGATCAATGGTCCCATCAAGGCCAACCTTAACAACATATACCTATGATAGCTAATTATGATTTTGCCTGGGGTTACCATTAGTGTGCAAAGCCACCATTTCATCAATCATTACTTGCCACAACCTAAGATGAGATAGTGCCTCACAAACATTCCTAGGAATAGACACAAAATCCAAGGAAGACATAAAAGCATGATAAGGTGTAGATAAATGATGATAACTCAAAAAATTACAAAGAGGATAAGGATTGTAAGTTGAGCAAGTACCTTTGCAAAGGGTAATAAGAGAAATTTCAATGGAAGGGAAGGGAGGGTCGGGGTAAGAGTCGGTGTTGTTATAGGGGATGAGTCAACAGCCATATCAACAGAGTGGATGGCTGGATGAGGATGTTGATGATATGTCTAAAGAGGAGTGATTGCCAGAGGATCAATGTAGGGAAGAGGAAGAACATCAGACATAGAGTGATATTCTACTGAAGGAGAAGAAAATATTGGAGATGTTTCAAAGGAGATTACATTAACAGAGGTAAAACACTTTTTGGTGCCCAGAGAGTAACAGTGATATCCCTTCTGAAGATGTGAATGCCCAAAAAAGATACATTTGATGGATTTAACTATAAGTTTATCTTTCCTCAAAGTTAGATGGTAAACAAAATAAGTGTAACAAAAAATACGAGGGGAAAGAGGATAAAGAGATTCAGTGGAAAATAGAATAAAGCAAGGAACTTGGTTTTGTAACATAAAAAAAGGCATGCGATTAATGAAATAACAAGCAATAAGAACCGCATTGACCCAAAAACGAAAAAGGTATATTAGAATGTAGGAGTAAAGTATGAGTATTCTCAATAAGATGGTGATTTTTCCACTTAACCACTCCATTTTGATTGGGGGTATGTACACACGAAGATTGGTGAAGAATGCCTTGTAAAGACAAAAAGTTTGGAACAGGGCAAAAAAATATTCTTATACATTATTACTTCGTAAAATAGATATAAAGACCCCAAACTAATTTTTAATCTCAGCACAAAATGATTGAAAAATAAAAAAAACTTGATAATGATTTTTCATTAAATATAACCAAGTGTAACGAGAATACTCATTAATAAAGGTTACAAAATATTAGAAATTGAAAACAGACAAAACATGACATAGACCCTAAACATCAGAATGAACTAATTTAAAAGGGGACGTAGCCTGATTATTGATACATTTAAGAAATGAAGCATGAGTTTTTTTACAAAGTTGACACAACTCACATTTAATTGACTTTAAAGTAGAAAAAGAAGGAAACATCTTTTGAATTCAAAGAGACTGGGATAGCCCTAGTGATTATGAACAAGACTTAAAAAAGGAGTGGTGTAGAATACTGGTGATGTTGGAGATGGAAAATGATAAAGTCCCTATGACTCACGCTTTAAGACAATTGTTCAACCTGTACTTCGGTCCTGTAAGGAAACATATTTGTTAGTAAAGAGAATGGAGCAATTGAGGGTACGAGTTAGCTAACTAATAGAAATGAGATTAAAAGGACACTTAGGGACACAAAAGACAAAATGTAAAGTGATGGATGAGGAAATAATAGCCTGCCTAATGCTTTTAGCAACCGTTTTAGAACTATTGGCTAAGGTAAAAGAAGGAAGAGAGATATAATTAGAAATATGGGAACATCCTTGTTACCAGATATATAATCAGAAGCACCTAAGTCGAGGATCGCTGGTCCAAGAGAGGAGTAAGCAAGACAAGCAATAGAATTACCAGTTTGGGTAACAAAGGTAACAGTTAATGATTGTTTAGTAGTCTGGAAATACAAATATTCATCATAATCATGACCAATCAAAGTTATGGAAGTAGGGATCTAGTCTTCAGTTGGCTCAACAGATGTTTTTGCAACATTCGTGGGGTGGATGAACATGAAAAGACCAGCAATGATCTCGTGTATGACCTAGTTTATTATAATAAGTGCATTGAGGATGTTTCTGAACACCACTTTGTCTTCCTTTGCCATGATTCCCTTTATCATTATTTTGGGAAAGTAAAGTTGAAGCATCTAAACCATGAGCATTATTTTTCTTTATAACAGCCATATTACTAAAAGAGATGTGCACAAAGTGAATGAAAATATCATTGAGAATAAGGACAATTGAACCCTCAAGAATTTGATCCCGAGTGTGGTCAAGATCATGTTGAAGATTAATTAGAGTCATCACCATAAAAAACTCGTTCCAATGCTTCTCTTGATCTTCAGTTGATGTTGTAGTAGGTATCAAGGATCTAAATTTATGCTTAAGGGACTCAATCTTGATCATATAGATGGTAATGTCCAGGTTTTGATACTTAAATTAACAAAATTAGATAAAATTTTATAGTAACGTCGAATGTCATTATTGTAAATTGAGACCGCCTTATTCCAAACCTCATAACAGATTTCATAAGATTGATACACAGGAAGTAAGTGAGAATCAAAAGAATGCCATAATAAAGTACACAGTTGAGCATCAATCTTCATCCAATTTGATCTATTTGCCTAAGAAATATTAGTCTCTTTCTTATACAAATGATCTAAATATCCTTGTCCCTCAAACCATAAGTGAACAGATGCTGCCCAAGATTTGTAATTTGATGCACCATGTAATTTTTTCAGGTAATCAAGGGAGAGCCACTAATAATAAAGGAGAAGATACCTGATTTGGAATTCTTAGAAATAAACATGATTTTGGATCGAATGTAGCTCTAACAACCAACTCACCCAAGAAAATAGTAGAGGAGGACAAGATAGCCATTTCTGGGAGAACAACGATGAATTCCGATGGCACACATGCTTTCATGTGTTAGTGCATGACTAGATGGGTAAATTCTTATGGCTACATGTGGCAGTGCAGGGGACATCATCCACTGACTGGGCTTTCGGGTTCCGTCAATTAGAGCCTTCTGATCATGATGGTGGAGTGCGTGTCTAAAAAAAAATCTAAATGCTAGAGTTCTTACTTGAACAGTATCAAGGAACTTAAGGAAAATGGCTAAAATGAGTCACAGATAAAGGAGATAGCTAGAAGGTGTCAAAACCTGTTTCTGATACCATATAAAACTAGAGAAGAATATTTGAGTAAATGTATATGAGATGATGATCTCCCTCACACAAAGGTCTTATTTATATAGAAAATAAGTAAAGGAAAGTATAATTTAGTACAATGAGTAATGCAATGAACTTAAACACCAGTTTGTACATTACAAATCTAGACACAATTCCAATACTATGTACATCCTTATTCTAACCTCTTAATATTTTTTTTAATTCAAAGCTCATGGGTTTAGTTTCAGGGTACTTTGTATACTAAACTGTATTTTAATTTTGCCAAGGCCTAAGGTGATAAAATTATGAATTGGCAAAGGCAACAAGAGAACGAAAATAGTGTGACAAATGATTGCAAACGTATAAATATTTATAATAAAAGAGGAAGGCCAAAGAGGAAAACTAAGGATGGGCATAGCAAACACAAGACTTTTGAGAAGCATCACAGCGTATTAATAAGAGGCAGCAGAAGAAGAAGGAGAAGTCGCTACTCATCCTTCAATGCAGAAAAAAAGACACAGACGAAAGAGCACTCCAAGAAGGGTTTCATTCTAGAAAATTTTTGTCGTGCACGGTATATATTTTGTGCAAGCAAGCGCCAAGATTGTATCTGTATATGTGGAGCTCGTAGAAGACCCATGCAATACAATCCCAACCTTTGCTTACACAAATTAAATAGTGCATGCAAGAATTTCTTTTTCGTCGTGGAATATGCTTTAATTGTTTTGAATCTAATAAGACTGACCTAGTTCTTCTTAGTTTTTGTGAGGGGTTATTATCTCTTTTCTCTTTGATCGTTGAAGCTATGAAATTGAAAGTTATAATTACTTGATATATATAGCTTGGTTAGGTAACGATTTCAATTGACTATTGTTGGAGTTTTAAACTGGGTTTGAAAGTAGATATGCTCATTTATAATAAGGTGCTCTATCTATAATTATTTAGTCAATTGGACTCTTAACTACGTTTCATTTTCAACATGATGTGGAGAGCAGTAACTATATTAATATTACTAATATATAAGGTTCTTTTGGCATGTTGCTTATACCGAAGAAATCACAGTACTATCACTTAGTGGTGATAAATTGTCAAACATGGTTTACATTGACCGAAAAGTGTGTTGGCCAAGGTGTAAAAAATTATTAAAAATTCGTCCAAATGATTGTGTGATCACGAGGAATATAAAACTTTTTAAGTTTAATAAAAAAATAATTTGTGAGCATTTATTTTTTCAAATAAACTAGTGTCATTATGACTTCTTTGAAAAGCTTGTATGCACATATAAACTTCGTTGAAAAATCAGAGCTTACATTGATTTGTTTTGTTTTTTTAAAGTAATAAGTTAATAAATGGTCCTTTGAGATGTATCTCAGAGGCTTAATATATTAAATGATCATAAAATAATTGAATTATAACACAAATTATGATAAAAGTCTAGGCAGCTATTACAAGCTAGGCCAATGAATTTTAGTGAAACCAGCGATGGAAAAACCTAATAAGAAGGAAGGCTAAAGCCTGTGATGAATCTTTATTATCTCATTAAACTTAATTTTAGTAAAACTTGTAACTAAAGAATGTTTATTTTATATTTTGAAACTTGAAGAGTGAATTAAGTATAGATCCATTATACTTTGTATATATTCTCGTTTAATTAAAGTAATGAGAGATAACAATGAATTAACGATATATCTTACTACTTTTGGAACAAGTTATAAACTCAGTTTATTTTTTTTTTTTCGGGTCTAAAATCTCTTAGTGCATCAAAGGTAACCGGTAGAATAGATCAACGATTTATGGGCTTTCTATTTCAGGACTCAGTAGTATGGCAATCAGAACCCAATGGATATTTTAATGGGCTGAGTCTTGGGCCAATGTTGATATGGAGGCGATTTGATCATTTGAAGTCTCAAATCTGAATTTATTTGCTTGCGTGTTAATTATTCCATCTCTTCAATTTGATTTAAAAAAAAAAAAGTCATTCAATTTCATGGTGAAAAAGGAAATTAAAAAAATTATGAAACCTTGTCCATTAAAAAGGGCAACTCTTAAAAAATTATCAAAGTGTAAGAGATACTAATTAAAAAAAGAGGGGGGGGGGGAGCTAAGAGATAAAAAAATAAATAAAAAAATTCTTAAATATTCAATAGTAAAAGGGACTAATAACTTAACTAGATCAATGCATATTCGGGTTTCCCACAAAAAAAAAAAGAATCCACTGTTATTGACTATAGCTTTAACTTTTAATTAATTAATCCAAAATTTTTAAATTCATTTCCATGGGTTGGTCAAGTTTGAATGAGTTATTGACATATTTAACATTATATACACTTTAAAACTCTAGATTTAATTAAATGAAATGAGTTCACTTTTTACATAAAATTTCACTCCGTCAACCCATTTGCTCGTATGATTCTAAAAAAAACAAAAAAAAAAAAGTTCAATCGAATGAAATCAAATTGACGAGTTATTAGACATAACCTATTAAATAATTAATAAATTTAATTATCAGATAATCTCACAGCCTTATAAAAATTGATATCACCAAATTTATGTGGTATAAGAAGATTTATAGACAAACTTTGTGAATGGAAAACCAAGAAACCATGAAGAAAAGGACGAGGTAAGTTGGTTTTGGAATAAGAATTAATTAGAATTTTAGATTAGATTAGATAGAGAAGGGATGGGAAGAGCACGTGGAAGACAGCATCCGGTGTCACGTGTTTCTCAATCCGTCACCGCTTCCACCGCCGACCGCCCTCCTTCTTCTTCCTATACCTCTTATCTTATGCCACGTGTCGCAATGTCACGTGACTCTGGTGCACCGGCACGTGCGATCCCTTTCTCAAGCTGGTCTTGACCTTCATGTGCGTGCACCGTCTTCACTCCATCCTCATTTTATAATTTATACTATACGCCCCTCTCTCTCTCTCTCTTTCTCTGTGTAATAAAATAAAAGAAAAACGTGAAATACAATAAACTATACTTGATATTCATTTTATTTCATTAAAAACATCATTCGATTTTCATGATATTTGATGTAATATAAAAAATTTCATTCAGTTCATTTTTTATCAATAAAATTCATTTATTACATAATATATATTTGTTAAAAAAATAAAATAATTTAATTATTTTTATTTTTATATTAAAAAATTATAGTTTGATGGATAAAAAATTAATTTTATTGATAAAAAAGTAATAAAAAAGTTTTTGTAATATATAAAAAGAGCTAAATGATATATATATATATATATATATATATATATATATATATATATATATATATATATATATATATATATATATATATATATAAAATAAAAGCAAAAGATAAGTGTAATTTAAGCCAGGAAGACGGTGTAATTTAATAAGAAAGGGAAGAAAAGAACTAGTGATGATCATGCACTAGTGGGTGGATCTCCTTTTAGAACAGAATCATGATCAAGCACACGTAATGTGAATCATAGAAACCTTTGTTGGACCCACATTTATGTCCCAATTTTAATCATGTATAAGATCAGAAACAAGGCCAAACTATTCAAGATTAAACTAATGAATATTGCGGAACTATAATACAAAAAGAGAAGAATGAGTGACAAGTGATCATGAAGCAATAATAAAATAAAGAATAAAAAAAAAATGTGTATTAGGAGTGAACGTGAGGAATGATGATTCGTCTCTATGACCACAAAACATAGTTTGACCAGTTTTGCAAGATTTAATGTATTCTTCCTCGCCAGCTGCCCTTTCCTTACTTTATCTCAAGTAATTTTTTCTTGTCAGTTGTTTTTACTACAACTCTTACATAGTGTCGGTAATTATTATTATTTTTTCTTTTAAAAAAGAGACATAAGATTTTAAAAGTTAAAAGAAAACAAAAGGGTGGGATAGGATTCCGTTTGGGTTGTTGTGATTTATTGCTTATCTTCGGACGCATAAGTCACAAGAGTGAATTAAACAATTTTTTTTATATTTTTGTTAAAATTATATAAATTTTTTTATTTTTAAAATTACACAGAGAATTACTCTATATTTTAGTTTAATTTAAAAGTTTTTTGATCCAAATACTCACCATTAAACTTAAATACATATTTTTTAACTAAAAAAATCTTTTATTAAGAGATATTTTAGTTAAAAAATTTTTCATTAGATTAAAGTGTATAATAATTTTTTGTTTAAGAGGGGATATGTAGCCATTTTAAAAATGGAGAAAAATTTATATAATTTCAACAAAATAAAAAAACTATATAATTTACTCAAATTATAAATTTATATGTTTAGTCAATTTTTTTTATAGTACTTCTTTTAGTGTTTTTCAAAAGTCACGGCGACTTTTTAAAAATAATTCAGAGAATGCTTTTTTAAAAAAATTATAACTGTTAAAAGTTTAAGATGTTAAAAATGATGTTTTTATTTTAATTAAATTTTAAATTTATTCTTATATTGTAATCTTATGTTGGTGTACTACTATAATATTAAAATATAAATTCTAACTCAACTAAAATACTTAAATATAAAACCTAAATCTAATAAGACAATATAACGGAGGACAACTCTCTAAAGTAAATACCAAAATAGATGTATCTAATTAATCTTAAATTACACGAATATAATTAATTATAAATTCATAATTATTCAGAATAATAGACTAATTTCATCTCTCTAAAGCTGTTAGCTTAATGAATCGTTAACTTTCATACCTATATTATTTATTTTAATTCAACGTTCAACTATTTTATGAAATTTTATAACTTAATATAAAATTCTGAGTTTTTGGATTGAAAAATATAGTAACAACATATATTGACAGCAACTTTTAGAAATTACTATCAAACATTCCATTAATCAATTTTACTTTTAAAAGGGTGCTTTCTTTAATAATTTTTACCAACATTTATTTTTAGCCTTTTTAAACAGAAACTTTTACACAGCACAGTAGCCTTTAAAAAGCAACCAAATTTCCTACGGACCCTTAGGTATATCAGTTTCCTTAGAACTCAAGTTCCTCTTGGACATGATTTTAAAGGGTACAATTCAATTATCACAAAATTATATACTGAAGTATTTTTGTCATAATTATATTAAAAATACTCATGTAAATATTAAAATGATAAATTTGTTTATTATCGATCTATCATTAAACTATTTTAAGAGATGTCTGTGCCAGTCTTTTAATAATAAATATGTTTATCATTTTAACATTCGTTTGATTTTTAGTTGTGCTCAAAATTTAGATGAAAGATGTCACTTAAGGCTAATTGAGGTGATTTAGGTGAGTCGAAGATTCGGTAAAAAGTTGTAAATTCGTTTTCTTTTCTCTATTAAATGAAAAATATTAAAAGGTGATTAAATCATAATAAAACAAATAGTAAATATTTAGATGTTATTAAATTTTAAATGAACAAACTAATTTCGAAACAAATTATCAAAGGATTTAAAAAATCATATTTTATCTCCTTAAATTAAAACTTAACTAAAAAATTGATAAAAGTTTAAAATGTAACGTTTAGATTAAAATGAAAAATAAAATTAATTCTAATAAGCTTTCTTCCTTCAATAATATCATTGATCAATATTATATAGATTGGAAAGAAATTACAAATATCAAAAATTAAAAGTGAGGATTATGTCACCTCTTGTAGTTAATTTTTATTATAGTTTAAACATAAAAATATTTTATTATTTTTAAAAATTCATGCACCGATTTAAATTATTTTAAAAAAATTCTTAGTTTATGGAAGTAAGGCAGAATTTAAATTATTAAATTCACAACTTAACTCAAGATAAGATCTACAGATAATTACCTATATACTTTTATGCCAAAGGGTCCTTTTTTTATTCATAGAAGGGAAATCAAACTCAAATGCGAACACACCACTCCCGCCGAACTCTCAACCAATCTGAAACTCTTCCCCTTTCTCTCTTCTTTATTCCACAGAAATGACTTCACCATTACTATTCTGCAACTTTTTTCTGATATTTTTAAAAAATGTTGGGTTTCTGATTGCTTATCCGGGTTTTGAGAGGCCATGCCTGCCTCCTTCCAATTGTTTTCTACTTAATACACCTAATCCCTCTTTCTTTTCTTTCTCTGTTTCGTTTTTTCTATTTTTTAATCTCTCTCACATGTGCTTTGTGGATTGATATGTGGTCTTTGCTTGTCTTCCAAATTAGGATTGGTACTTCCCTCACTATATTGTATATTTTCTGTTCATACTTTGGGACAAGTGTCCTTATCCTTCGGGGTCAAGGTGGCCCTTTGGAAGCGGGCCACCATATTGTTTGCCCAATCCTGTTTTTTTAATTAATAAAGAATCTTAATAGATTTGATTTATAAAAATTAAATAGAGTAATTAATAAATTATAAATTAATGTATGAGTATTATAAATTTTATTAGAAATAATATATACATATATATATATATATACACATCTTTTCAATTTTAGCTAGGTTATTAGAAAACACTTTTATCAATTTTAAAAATAAAAAAAACTATCCTCTAATCTTTTTATACATCCTTTAGCATTTGAGAATTTTAAAATTTGAAGTTGGAGCATTTCATTGCAAGTAATTGATTTTTTTTAAAAAGAATATTTTAAACTAATGGAAGCTTAATATGCGACAAGGCAAAAAAGGTAAAGTGACATATCCGTCAATGAAAAATAAATACAAAATATTAAATGCTGGAAAATGAAAGTTCTAAAGATTAATTTTTGCTTTTTAAAGTTGAAAAGAATGTATACAAATGATTTAAAATTAAAATATTATATTTGCATATATATATATATATATATATATGATTATTTTAGTCTAATTTTCTCAGTGCAAGACGCGGACTTAGTGATAAGAAATTAAAGTTCCTGTATATATAGAAAACTTTTATGCCAATTTTTTGACACTAGGTCTGATGGGTTTTGTGCAAAGATGAGTGTTTCCTCTACATAGTCGTAGTCGTGTGTAATATCTCTTATAATTTTATAATTATTATATATTATTACTTAATAATATCTATTTCTTTTCAAATTCAAATTAAAGTAATGATGTAAAAAGTCTTTTTTCATTTACAAAATTATTTTGTTTATTTATTTTACATTTCTCTTTTTATTTTGCTACCAAACATCCCGGGCTCATAAGAGATGCTATCACGAACCTTTTGGTCTCGCATTGAGGGCATTGTAGTTGAGCTGCGTACACGTTAGGCCAGATATCACTTGAACAAAATATGGTTAAAAAAACAAATCTTGCGTAGCCAAATAAGTTAAATTATGTTTTAGTACTCAATGATTGATGTGCTTTTCATAGAAAAAAGATTAATTTGTTTATATAAAATTTTCTACTACAGAATGTCTCTAATTAAGGTTGATATCATATATTATTATATTTTCATTTAATTATAAATTAAGGAGTATATATGGATAAACGATCTCATAACCATGACAAGTTATGATAGTCATGATTAATTAATATACTGCATGTTATTAGCTCGAATATTTTTAACTTATTGATGATATATAATACGAGTCAGGATTTCCTTCCATTCTCGTGGGAATAAGAAAGTCTTGTCCTATTATTTTCCTGTTGTCTTCGTTTTGTTATTTTTTTACGTTATTTTTTTCACGCATCTTCATTCTGCGGGGGACAAGACTGCCGTAAGAATAGGCGAATATCTTGATTCTAATACAATTGGTCCCTCTTTTTTAATTTTCTTCCCTTTAACTTTCAAACATAGCAATGTTATGGTTTAATTAATTAGAAATTCATGGATAAACTTGATGTATGTACACTTAACAATCATAATCATAACATGTCCACAAAATAATAAACTAATTAAGGTATTGGGTATATATGTGTGTCTGTGTGTGTATGTATCCAGTTGCATACAATAGTGTTGAGAAATAGGCAGATAACGAATTAAACAAAGAACTAAGTGGTTATTTTGCTCGGTATCAAAAAGCTGAGAATCAAATTTGACTCTTACTTGAGCGTTCTTATGATGAAGAAATAAAACTTCTATCTTCATCACCCTCTTCGGAACTTAATTAACAACTGCAGATATTTTTTCTTGGCGCCTTTTGAAGATTGGTCCATAGGTATGTTTTTAAAGAATCTAACGATTGTGCTGATCTCGTGGCCAAATACTGAAGACTTAAAGCTCTTCTCCTCACTTACTTCACTTCTATTTTCCTTTCAGTTCTTATGTCTTTTTACAAGATAGAAGTATCTACATCCAGCGTAGACAATCACCTTAAAGAGCTTTCTCTTGCTTTCTTTTGTTTTGTTTACCTTTAATTTTCTTAATTTGAAAAAAAAAAAAAAAGAAGGAAAGAACAAGGTCAAAATATGGCATGCAGCTCAAGAAAATATTCAAATAACTTTTAATAGATTATATTCAACTAATAAAGAGTATCAATTATTTGCATATACTAGCATGCTTTTAAACTTCATTACAATATGTGTGTGTGTGTGTGTGTGTATAATATAAAATAGTATCACTATTAATATGAGTTTGATTTTTCAAGAGAGAATATTGTGAGCAAAGTTTAAAATATATTAGAGGATGTTGGAAAGAAAAGAAAGAAATAAAACATTAAATTCATAACATGCATTTATTTGATAGTTTGTAACAAAGAGAAGAAAAGAATGGAAGATTTTTAACTAACTATTCAAAATTATTCTTTAACCGTAACTTTTCCTCTATCTCCCATTTCATTTTTGTTGATTCTTGTTTACCTTTTTTTCCCATCTTAACTTTCAAACACACCATTATTTTCAGATCTTCATGCAAATCGTAATATGTATGTGGGTGTGTGTGTGTGTGTATATTATCAATTGCAAAACATGCAAGTATCCTCATCAACTCATAAATGTGCGGGGATCAACCTCCAACTTCATATATAGTTTTGGTGAAAGCGCTTTGTTTCCTTCAAATTTACGGATGAAATTTTAAATATACGATAAAAAAAGCACAAATTAAGAAGTATTTGTACAGGATAATTTTCAAATCACCTTTAAATGCTGTGCTACTACAAGAAACCTAAGAATTGTATACAACCCAAGCCTAATCCATAATAAAAGTATTTCTCTTTGGTCAAAAAAGAAAAATGCCTAAGCCTGTAATCTATATCATCTTTAATTAATATATAGCTTCATAGACTTGGCTTATTAATTATCTTCACGAGAAAATCGCTCTTGATAAAATCTTCATGGTTCCATGCGATTCATACTTAAAGAAATGCCTGAAAATGATCATAACAAAGTACAAATTAACATCGAAATTGTTCGGACTCTAATCATCAACAAATTAATACCAAGGTTGTAATACCTCATCATTTGTGGGACATATCCTATGTCATTGTCAATAAGTAAAGAGGCAGAAGTATCCACCCATGCATATTCTCCAGATATCAAGAAGGTTCTTGTTGCTGGAATGGTAGCTGGCAAGGAACTCTCCTTGTAAGATGATTAAGACTCACAAAATTTGTGAATTTGTGAAAAAATTACGATCACAACCTGCATTAATTGCAGCATTCGCAATAACCATATAGTAAAATGACAATTTAAATTCTGCGTTGTAAGTATATCCTGTTTCAATTATAGGATAATTAAGAGTCACAAATTTGTATTGTTGTATACAATTATGAAAAATTTATAGACATAATTTGCATTACACTGTTTGCAACACGTACTCCTAAATGCATTATGATGTTAGCTTGTGTATACTGTCATTTTAAATAAATTCCTTTTTCCACCGAAAAGAAAAGGGCCGGGCACATTCGAAAATTTGTAGTTTTGAACTATAATATCCTCATTTAGTTTGAGCCGAGAAATTGCCCAAGGTAATCTTTTTAATTTGATGCTCCTTCAGTTTTTCTGTTTATTTTTCCACTACAAAAGAAAAAATCCGCATAAAACTAGAGTGCTGAAATTTTCTTGTATCTGTAGATGTTAAATAAATTATATTATATGTAAGACACCATGAATTGGGTATGTTGAATAATTATACTTCTGACAACCTCACTGCTGTATCAACAACTCCTCCATCCTGTGGGTATGGGAATTTCCGTTAGTGCATGTGTTACAATCTTAATTTATTATTAATTATTTTAGCGATTTTCTTTTCATTTGTTCATTAGTGAAGAGAGAATTGGAGTTTAGTTCAGCCAGTTCGGGGAATATATATATATAGACAAACACATGCGTAGAGAAACTGTTCACGCAAGTTCGATTTCACAATAACTGTTTCAAGTATGAGAGATTGATCATAATTGAGCGTGACTGATATTCAATAATGATAAGCTTGTGTCCAACCAAATTAGATTCGATAGAATCTAATAATGCATGGTACCGGCTTTGTGCCTATGCAATCTTGTGCCTGCCTTTTTTATTTATCATAGTTATAAATCATGTCTTTTTTTTCCTAGTCAGTATAACACTGCCACATTTTTGCAGCCTTTGGAGGGCGTAGTTATAAATCATAATTTTTGTGAAAAGATATAGTGTGTGTATATGTATATATATATATATATATATATATATATATATATATATATATATATATATATATATATATATATATATATATATATATATATATGTTGTATCAAGTGAGAGGGGATAATTTTATGAGAGATGTAAGAGGTAAGATTAAAAAAAATACACCCTTAAGTAACAAATTAATATGATTTAGATTGATGCAATAATATCTCGTAAATACATAATAAATCTTCCTTAAATTTTGGTCTAATCTGAGCTTACCACATCGGCCAATCTCAGCATCTTGTAATCCACTAATCAAATTATGTAAGATAATGGATTGTGAGAACTTTCGTCGCATATCTCATATAAAAGAACTCCTATAACTGATAAATTAAAAAAGACTTAATATCTTGTTTGACTTACTAATTTATTGTACTATCAATACACTTGGGCCTACCAATAATTCTACCAATAAATAGAGTTGTAAAAATAGGCTAAACCTTTTGGATCAACTTGTTTAATCTATTAATTTAGTAGGTTAAGTTTGCTCATTATTTAAACATATTTTTTAGTACAATCATTTTTAATCCAGTCCACTTAACCTACTTAATTACTAGATGGGTTAGCCTACATAACTTGCAGGGTAACCTATTTAATTTTTTTTAATTTTTCTAAATTTAAACTTATCTAATAATCTAATTCACACCTACTTGTCTTTAAGTTTCTACGTGACTACACACACGTGTCTCTTTCAATCTTAGACCGACTCTTGTCTCCTTTCACTCTTAGTTTCCTTCTCATCTCTAACTCTTAAATCTCACTCTCACTCTTGCATCTTGAGCAAAGGAGACCCAATTGTAGAGGGAATAATTTGCATATAGTTCTATTGTGGACTATGTTAACAATCTAGATAGAGAAGTTATGTATCAAGAAGAACAATTAACTAATGTTCTAGCAATAGAAATCTAAAGAGGGAAGTCATATTCTTGCCCACCTTTAAAACCCTCAAAAGAAAAAGAAATCATAGAACCAAAAAGCAAGGAGGAGCACTTGTTCAATATCTCTAAAGCTTATCAAAATTTTGACTATTTGTTTAGAGACTAACAAATCAAGCTATCAGATGGATACAAAATTTTGTTTCTTGAGAAGTTCAAGTATAAAAAAATATTGTAAGTAGCATCACTCATTCAGTCATGCTATCATTAATTATATTATTTTCAAGAATGCTATTTAAAAGACTTTGAATGATAGGAGATTCAAATTAACCGATAGGAGCATAGTTGAGATAATAGTAAATATTGATCCTTTTTCAATAGTATTTACAAACATGATTTCAGCATGAAGTTCACCATTTCATTCACTAAAATATAAATGGAAACAGTCAAAGTAAAAACAATTGAGAGTAATAGAAATAACACCAGAACTTACTAAAAATGATAGATAATTAGTTTTGTAATCCAAGCAACTAAAATCTACGATTCATAAGCCAAATATTTTTTATATACTACAAGATCTAACACAAAAGAAGAACAATAGGGTATTTGATAGATTATAGACTCTAAGGGTAGACAAGGGACCAATTCCAAAGGATAAAAAGAAGTATCAGAATTTAACATTGAAAAGGGGATATCTACCATGAGGGTAACATTCTATAATAATAAACAATTGAACCCATAGAAAATGATCAAGCCAAAAGTCAATGTGAAAAAAAAAAAAGTAATGGTTTCTCAACTAATATATTAAAAAGAAGTCAAAATAGCCATTCCAACCAACTACTTTAACTTGCACTTAGAAAAGGAGGAAAGAAAGACAAAGATCTATCTAGAAGCTAAGACAAATATCAAAATGCTAACGGAGGCTAAATATGTGATTAAAGAAAATGTGTAATCACTTAAAAGGATTGATACAATTGAAACCAATATTTAGTCTTAATCACTAAAGGAAAAGGATATCTTGGAAGTAGATGATCTCTAAAATAAAAATGATGTTAAGATATCTCCAATAAATATTGATGTCATTGGATGAATTTTAGGCAGATGCAGAACAACCAAAATGCTTGGAAGGAGATATGTTTATTGAAGAAGCAAAATAGGCAACCTTAATAGATGATAAAACATCTAAGTCAATCATAATATAGTTTGAAAAACCTTGAAAGCCTATGACCAGACACTTAGAGCCTATATACATTAAAGCTCATATCAATGGTAGGTAAGTTACCAGAGTATTTGTAAATAGAGATCTATGTTGAATGTGGTGCCAATCAGCATGTTAAAGAAATTAAGGAAAACTAAAACACATTTGATCAACACTAATACTAAGATGACCAACTTCATAAGAAAAGTTGCAACTGAGTACTAGTAGCTAACATAAAAATGGAGTCCAAAATAACTAGTGCAACATTCTTTGTTATGGATGTTAAACCTACATATTCAATGCTATTACGCAAGGATTGGATCCATTTAGTCAATGTGCTACATTGTATCAATTGGTTATATTTTGGGAAGGTGATAGAGTTAAAGTAGTATTATCTGACAAAAATTCATTTACATCTAATGTAAAAATGGCAGAAGCCATATTTTATTTATCAAGTGTGAAACCCATTTACTAGAGGATTATAAAGAAGGTCTTTAAAGTCCTGCAATGTCACTTCTTAGGGTTTTAAGATAATGATCCAAGCTAATGAGGCTAGTCTATAACTTTCTACACAAGTGATGTATGAATTAACAACATAAAGTGGTCAAAGATGTTTTGCATTTGCTAGTTTTATTTATAGCTAAGGAAAGGATTGAACTATCAACCTTTGATACACTTTCGGGGGGTAAAAGATAATCTAAAATCGTTAACAAATCAACCATTAAAAGAAAAGTTAAAATCTCCAATTAAAAGGCAAATCTCTAGTTTTGAGGCTCAAAATCCTTTGATCGACATCAACTTGGGTACTATTGGCTTGCCAAATGAGGAAGACTAAAATCACTTATTGTTCTCATAAAATAGTATAAAAATTGTTTCACCAGGAAGTACCATGAAATGCTATGTTATCTAAACAATGAGTTGAGTATCAATTACCAATTAAAGAAAGGTTTGGGCCTACAAGTAGCCAGCTAAGAGATTTAATTAAGAGCTACTACAAAAAATCAAAGGAAAAAACAGGTTGCTAAAGGCAAGTTTTATACATACAGCTAAGTATGTGGAGTGGTTTTCAGACATAATTCCTGTTATAAAGTAAAATGGGCAAGTTAGGATTAGTTAAGATTTATATAGACTCTCATAACTTGAACTTGGCTACTCCCAAAGATGAATATGCCATGTCGATAGTTGATATGTTGATTGATGTAACAACCAATTATAGGATTTTTACTTTTATAGATAAATATTTAAGTTATAATCAAATTTTTGAAATTGATATAAGACTGTGTTCCATTGCCTTAATACATTTGGTATTTATGAATGGCTTGTTATGATATTTAGCTTAAAAAATGTAGGTGCCATATGCCAATAGTTAGGTTAGCACACTATTTGAACATATTTGTTAGTATAATCATTTTCAACCTAGCCTACCTAACCTACTTGCCATACAGGCCTTGTGAACACCGTATTTTGTCCGGACTAATTATAAAAATAATAAAATTAACAAAATCAAATTAGCAAAAATACAAACCAACAAGAAAGGAAAAAAAAAAGAAGAAAGAAAATAGAAAATTAGAAAAAATGATGAAAAATACAAAAATTAAATTAAAAGCTTTAGAAGATAATTAATAATCATAATAATAATAATAATTCTGAAAAAAAAGGAAAATAAGCAAAAAAAAAAAAATAAAACAAGCAAAAGAGAACAAGCCCAAATTTAGAAGAAGCCTGCAGCCCATTTTTAACAAAGTCTGGCCCATTAATCCAGGGCCACAAAAATTGGGCCAACCCAGCCTAAAAAAAACTCAGTACCCTAAGCCCATTAGGCCCAAAAAAAAAATTATAGAAAGGGTCAAAACGCAGGAACCTTGCGTTTTGACCCAGCCCCTTCAACAAAGCACGTTCTCTGCCACCATCAGAAGGGAAAACACGAAAAGGGGTAGGACAGAGGGGGAGCAGAGGCCAGCGATGTCATTCAGAAAATATGAGAATGGCAAGATCCTCGAGTAGGTTTCAGAAGTGTTGGGGCAGGGAGCCAACAGGAGGCCCGAGGAGCTGACTTTCTTCTCCTGTCTTTTTTCATCGTCGAAGGCCGAGGAGAGGAAAGCCAAAAATGGAAAGTGCAGTCAGGAGCAGGGAAGAGAGGAGATCAAGGCAGAGACAAAGGATGAGGACGAAAATAAAAGGGGGAAAAGAGAAACTGAGAGGGGGGACGGCGAACGAACAGGGGAGGAAAGGAGAGACAGGGGTTGGTTTTCGAAAAATCAGGGGAAACTCAGAGAGATGGGACTGGATTCGAAAAATTGAGGAAATTCAAAGACGGGGATCCGAAAAATCAAGAGAGAAGGGGATTCGAAAATTTGGACAGAGAGAGATCGAGAGCGAAGGAGGGAGACCGAAAGAAAATCGAAACCCAGAGAGAGGGAAACCGGAAGAAAAATTGAGAGATAGGAGGCAAAGAAGAGGAGGGGGAGATCAAAAAATTTTGGAGATTGAAGAGGGAATCGAGAGAGATCGAGGCAGAGAGGGAAGAAAGGCAAAGATCGAAAAATTGAGGCAAAAAAAATGAAGGGGGACAAAAGGACGAAAAGGTGCAATTCTGATTCAAGTCGTTGAGAAGATTGATAGCATGTGGAAAACTAAAGAAGACATTGAGTCAGGAAAGAGGCTGTGACAAATCAAGGCCAAGGAATTGGAGATAGCAGGGCAAGGTGGAAACGAGTCCAAATTTCGGAAGTTCGTAGAGGTATTTTGTTTTCTGTTCAAAATTCTATTTGCTGGCTGCTGGAGATTGTGTCCTGAGATCATTAGGCACTTTGATTCTTTGTGATCCCATTATGTTAACCCCCAAACCTAGTCCTTCCTTTTGTGTATTGGGTATTTGGCTGCCATATTTTGCACTCTTCTGAATTAGAACGCCCGCAAGGATAGGATGTATAGGTGCATGTATGCCTCTGTGAAATTTTACTGGCTGCCATTCTTTATGTTTCAACATTGCTTAATTCAGTTTTCAGCTTCGCATTACATTGAATATTAAATAGGAATGGGTCTAGTCAGTAAGATGGCATAACTATTGCTTTCTTTTTTTATTTATTTACTCTTAAGTTCTAGTTCACAAAGTTAGGATTTTCTGATCCCTTAGTGTGAGTAGTCTGTCCCCTTTTAAAGTCCAGGTTACCTAAGAAATGCTGCTACTGTCTCGAGGGCCATCCAATCTTTGGTATTGATTCTCGTTTTGGATGTAAATCCTGAAAATGAGCTACTGCTGCATTCCATGGTTATGTAGATGGACTTCGTGTGAGTGAATGCTTGTAGGGAGTACTTTTTGAGTACCTTTGTTGTATGAGGTTGGAATCATGGTGGCTCACAGCTAAGTAAGGACGTATGTTAAAGAGGCACATGTTAAGAGATTCAGTAGTGGCTAGGAGAGGAACCCTATCCCTTTCTTTTCTTCTTTTATTTATGGGCTGTGAATATGATGTAAGCCGTATTCCAAAGAAATATGATCAAAACAATCAGATGCACACAGGCACACACCAAAAGGTTGCAAGCACATGAATCTTTTATTTCAATCCTATTTTATTTCTGTTTTTATGTTATTTTATTTTATTCCTTTTAAAATTGTCGTGTGGGATTTCTTGTCCCCTCAGACATAGGCGAATCAATTTGAGGGTCATGTGTGGCAATATGCCTCTTTGGCATCTTTGGTTTTCAAATTCACGTGCGAACATTAACAAATGTAAAAAAATAAAAAAAATAAAAAAAGAATTGGAATGTGTGGAAACCAAAAAAAATTAAAACCCAATTGAGTGAGGAATTCTAAAAATGCAAAGAAAAAAAGAACCAAGTCTTTCTGTTTTTGTTTTGTATTTTCTATTTTTTTTATTCATAAGGACACACAAAAAATGATGACACCAATGACCAACGAACTAAGAAAAATATTAAAGAAATAAAAAGTCAAGAACAAGAATCAAATACAAATAAAGAATTTCATAAAAAAAAGGGGTAAGAAAAATCAACTATAGGAAGATCTTCTCATTGCCATAAAAATTTTAAAAGAATAAAAAAAAATATGGAAACAAAAAAATATGAAAAAAACAAAACAACAAAAATCAAGAGTTAAAAGCAAAAAAACAAAAAAACAAAAAAAAACCAACAACCCAAAAAGTAAAAACAAAAATAAACAATTAACAATTAACTAAAGACAAAATATAATTAATACAAAAATTAAAAATTTTTAGTAATTAAAAAACAAAAAAAAAGCATAAAAAAATAATTAATCACAGAAATCAAATATCAATGCCAACCAAAAAATTGAGACCAAAAAAAAAAAAAGAGGAGAAAATCAGTAATACCCAAAAATAAAAAAGAAAGGGGAAAAATGAAAAAAAATGAATGAAAAAAGGAATAAATTGAAAATGCAAAGAAAGTAAAACTAAATTGACCTTTAACAAATCAAAACACATCAACTAATCTTAAAATTTGTTTTATTTGTTTAAGTAAAAATGGTTTTTATTACCTTTGTCTTTTCACTAAAAAAAAAAGAAGGGAGTGAAAATGACATAAAAAAAAACAAAATTAAATTAAAAAAAAGAGGGAAATGAAAAGTAGAAAACAAAAAAAATAATAAAACAAAAAATATAAATAAAAAGAAAAAAAAACAAGAATAAAACCATAACAAAAATTAAAAAAAGAAAAAGAAAAACATAATAAAACAAAGAAGGTAATAAAAAACAATGAAACAAAAATGAATGAAAAAACAAAAGAAGAGAGAGGACAAGAAAATCAAAGAAGCGAGAAAAATTAAATTATATTTTTCTTTAACAAATTAAAACACATCAATCAATTTCAAAACTCGTTTTATTCGTTAAAAAATATATATATATAATTTATTTATTTTTTTTTGAAAAAAACAATATCCAAACAAAAAAATTAAATAGGGAAAAATTAAATTAAAAATTAAAATATTAAAAGGAAAAAAACAAAAAAAATTAAAATATTAAAGAGAAAAAAACAAAAAAAAAAAAACAAAAACAAGGAAAAAAAAGAAAAAAAAACAACGAAACATAAAAAAAAAAAAAGGAAAACAACAACCAACAAATAAAATTTCCCGAACTACGTGGACTTTGATCCCTCTCAAAGGGTACGTAGGCCCTAGGTTTTTATCCTAGGTCAAGTCCGCATTTGTAAATAAACATGTTTCCTAAATTTTATTTCGTTAATTTCTTTTAATTTCATTTTATTCCCTTTTCCTTATTTTAATTTTATTTCCTTAAATCTAAAATTTTGATCTATGCTTGTAATTTGTTAGGATAATTAAAATAGACTAAAGGCCATATGGATTTTGCACAACTGATTTAGGGTAACCGTTCTTAGTAACGAGTGTAGTGGGGTGCCTAACACCTTCCCCACTCACAACTGGCTCCCGAACCTATTTTCTGATTCGTGGACCGTTTTTCATTTTTTTTTTTCTTATTTTTCAAATAAAAGGCTTTTTCAAGGTTTTGCCTTTTCAAAAACTAAAATTTTAGTGGCGATTCTACTACTTATTTTGATTTTGATTTCAGTCTTCATTTTGTTTGGAGATTGAATCAAAATTTCTTTTTAAAAATTTTTTTTCTTTTTTTTTAAAAAAGCGCCACGCGGTCGCATTTTCGGGTGTGACAAGCCTACATGCATAACTTATAGGCTGGCCTATTTAATTTCTTTTTATTTTTTAAATTTAAATTATCTAATAATCTAACCCACACTTACTTGTCTTTAACTATCTACTCAACTACACACATGTCTCTTTCAATCTTTGACTCTCACTCTTGTCTCTTTTCACTCTTAGTTTCACCTTCATCTCTAGCTCTCATATCTCAATCTCACTCTTGACAACATCTTTGTCTCCTCCTCACCTACAAGTTGCAAATCTCAATGTCTCTAGTCCTATTGGTTGTTTCCTACGAATTTCAACTACAAACCACCAAACTAAGGATTTAAGGTAGGGATTAATGGTTAAAAGTTTATTTCCTAGTGTTGGTTGCTTCAATGTAAGATGGTCCATGGTAGGCACTAGTTGTTGGTTATTAGTTGTTAGTTGACCTTTTTCGATCAAACATAGGTTTTAATCAAATTTTGATGAGAATAAAGGGATCATAATACTACTTTCTATCTATGAAGAAATTTAAAATAATGGGCTCTCATTATGTTTCTCATGACTTTTTTTTTTTTAATTTTTTGATAGGTTAGACATGCTAACTTGTTTAACCTATCAAGTGTGTTAAATTGAAAATTTTGACTCACACTACAAGAAAAATGTAGGTTTAGCCACAATTAATTAGTGGCTTTAACTATGGTTATAATTGTGATTAAGATTTTTAGCCACAATTAGGATATTCGTGATTAAATCATCTATAGAAGAAATTTAACCACGATTTTTGTGAACCATTGATAAGACTATGGCTAAGATAAGACTTAGCCACAGTTTATTGAAATCATGGCTAAGTATTGTCCTAGCCACAGTTAAAGTTAATCATGGCCAAACTTATTTTAACTACAATTAAGAATCATCACCAGGTCTTGTCTTAGCCACAATTACTTTAACTATGGCTAAGTTTGGCTTAGCTACAATTTTGTTTAAACCATGGCTAAGTCCTATCTTAGCCACAATTATACTAAACCATCGCCGAGACAGGACTTCATAACCATGGCTAAGACAGGTTTGACTAGCAGTTTTTAACATAAATTATGGTAACCAAATTTTTTTGCCATAAACTTGTAGCAATAAACTTTAACTAATATATCTAGCAACTAATTTTCAATAATAATTTTCAATAACATATTAAACAATAAGAACTAACTTTTAATAACAATAATCATAATGTCATTAAAATTGAAAATAAATTAATGTTTCATTAATCAACAAATAAGTAATGTAATTATAAAGTCTATCCAAATAATATGTCAATTCTTATAAAGAATGACTATTGATAGCAAGTTGGTGTTCCCTATCTTAATCACTTGGTCTCTAAAATTTAAAAGAAAATATTATTAGTTAAAATTCATTTGTATGATTACAACTAGAATATAAATTTAAAAAACTATCCTTCAAGCTTGTAAGGCTACAAGCTCTAATGACAATGTATCTTGAAAATTTGAAGAGTATAAAAGCCATAGTTGCTTTTATTTGTCCTTATTACTAGACAGTTGCAGCATTTTCAGCCTTTGCCTATTGTTGTTGTTGCTTGTCTCTTTCAATTATTTGTGCATTAAGTTAAGCAGTCTCATTTTGCAATTCTATGTAAAAAAGTCCAAATGAACTCCCATGAGCCTAACATATGAACACTTAGGATGGGCAAACACCAAATCCTACTCCTTAGACTCGACACAATGCTTTTTTCTTTCCAAGACTTGGGCCAATGAATTATCACTCAAATTTTTTTGAGAAGAGTCCTCAACTTAAAATGTTCTAATATGTTCCTACAAATTCAAATAAAGTGCAATAAATCAATTAAAAAATAAAATCTTTTAATATAATTAAAAGTTAACACTGATGTCATTCAAACACTTACATAGACAACTTTAACTCTATTGTTGATGTAAAATCCATCATCATGTTTATGAATTGCAATCCACACATCTCTCCATGTGATAATTTCCAACTGTTCATGTTATTGTGCATATTTTCTCTTGGTAAAGATGATTTTACCCTTTAATTATTGGATAAATAATACAGTTATAGATAAAACAAACACACTTACGATGAATAGTTCCATACTCACTTTTTACCTAGAAAATGATAGTTTTTATTCAAATTTTAAGTATTTTGAGAACTACTCACACTTTGCTCTTATTATAGGATACATGTTTAAGAGAAGATTGAGCATCTTTTAGGTGAAAGAGGCTTCAGAGTGCTAGCTTCTGTAAGTTAGGAAGCTCGCTATGCTTGGATTTCATTGTGCCGTAGCTGAAACTGAAACAATTGAAAAGGAAGCTGGTTGGGCAATATGCGTCACGGTGCATCCTGAACTCGCCGTGGCAGAACGTAACATAGAAGCAGATGAAGCCGCGGCGAGCATGTAATTAACTGCGGCGCGTATGAAGCTAGAGGAATTTCACGGCGAAAGAAGAGCTAGGTTGCGGCCTAAATCCATACAGAAGCAAATTTCACCACGGCACTAGTTATTGAGTCGCGGCACAATTCGTGTGCCTTGTATCTAGTAGCTAAACTCGCTGTGGCATGTCTTGTTAGGCCGCGTCTCGTTTTCTCACAGAAGCGCAGCATGATATGTTGAGCCATGACGTGACATGTTTTATCAAAACGCATCATTTTTTTGGCTGAAATTTTAAGGGTTTTCTTCTTCATATAGCCTTGGATTCGTGAAAAGGCGTCATTCTGGGTTATTTTTATTCTATTCCAAGTGTGCAGAGGCTAAGGGAGGAGTTAAAAAGGAATTTTGAAGTAAAGTGAAGCTGGAGATTGAGGATTGAAGCTGAAATCATCTCATTTATGAGTTTCTTCTTCCTTTCTTCTGTTTTTATCATTTGTATTGATGTATTTGACTTTTGCTTCAACTTTGTCTTTGGTTTTTAAGACCATGTATAGCTAAACCCTCTCTAATCTAGGATTATTAGGAACTCTTGTATAGATTATTGGTTATTCTTCACTCTAACTTTGCAATCAAGGGATAATGTCTGTTTATTCAACTTCATGCTTCATGCTCTCTGATTGATTGGCAAACAATTTGATTGATTTGATACCTTACTTGAACTTGGGAAAGGGAAAGGGAGGTTAGATCAAAAGTTGAGTGGTGTGGGTGCTTAAAACTTGCTAGGGTAAGTGGATGATTTAGTTATTGAGATAAGAATATACTCAATAACCTCACATGGTCCAATTAGGTATTGTGCTAATAGTTTGATCTTAGTTGGTTTTGTAAGAAATTATAAAATTAATTGGGTAACCCTATATAAGATTTGGAAAAATATATATAGGAACAACAGAACCTTAGACTAACATGTACTACCATTGAGAGCAAAAGTATTGAATGTTGAGCTAATTGCTATGAAGTACAAGAGGACTAATAATCCTAGATGCTAATATTCACCCGGAAATCCAAATACTAACCTCGAACTTTATATAGCTTAGAACCCATAATCATTTCTTTTAACACCAATTTTGAAAAATTGATTCGCTTGATTTAAACTAGGATGTGAATTTTAGTACTTGACAATATTTTGATGGCAAATCCTCGAGGGAACGATCTTTTCTTATCACTATATTGCTTTTGTGATACGTATACTTGCATATACGCTTCCAAAAAAGCAACAAGTTTTTGGAGCCGTTACTGGGGATTTGAGTGCCAAAATATTTCCCTGTCAATATTGATACTAGCACGCCTAATTTGAACTTAAGCATTGTGCATATTTTGACTTTATCCATTTTCAATTTCTTTTCTATTCTGTTTGCAGTGGCTACCTTCTGTGAGCCTCATATGCAAGAAATTGTAACTCTAGAAGTGGTTTTGTTTCAAGAAGAATCTGAAGAAGCATTTAATCAAACCTAGAGAGACGATAATGAAACTTCTGACGCAACCACAAACATGGCGCATGAGAATGAAAATCGTGTCTGCACAGTAAATAATTTTGCTACTTTGAATATGTAAGGATACCACTCCAATATAAAAAGATCAGCCATTCAAGCAAATAATTTTAAAATGAAGTAAGTGGTATTGCAGATGCTTCAAATGGCTAGGTAATTTAGTGGCTCCCCTCTTGAAGACCCAAACACTCACCTCTCCAACTTCTTAAAGGTGTGTTATTCCTTTAAGCAAAATGGAGTATCGGATGATGCAATTTGGCTGAGGCTATTTCCATTCTCATTAAGGGACAAGGCTAAGGTATGACTCAACTCATTATTGGATGGGTTCGTAGCTACTTGGGATGATCTAGTTACAAGATTTAGAGCCAGATTTTTTCCACCAACTTGATCAGTAGAGTTGAGAAATGACATCACCTCCTTCATACAATAAGATGATGAGCCATTATATGAAGCCTAGGAAAGATTCAAGGAATTGTTGAAAAAATGCCTGAATCATAGATTTCCTAAATGGGTGTAGGTGCAAACTTTCTATAATAGATTGTTACCTGAAACAAAAGCCATCCTTGACTCAGCTTCAAATAGGAGTATCACAAGCAACCTGAATGTTGATGTGGCATATAATTTGCTGGAGAATATAATAGCTAACTCCTTCCAATGGTCTGTATCCAGACCTCATAAGAAAAAGGTGGCTGGGGTACATGAAATTGATGCTCTAACCACACTCTCAGCTCAGATGGCTACAATGAACAAGAGATTTGACAGTCTTGAAATACACTTCAGTGCACCAATAAGGGTTAATGCTATTCAAGTTCTGGTCATCACTTGTGAATACTATGGAAAAGAACACTAGTGATTAATGCCCTTCCTTGGTAGAAGTAGTTAACTACATGGGCACCTATGGGAAAATCCAAAACAATTCTTATTCTAACACCTATAACCCAGGATAGAAGAATCATCCAAATTTCTCATTGAGTCAGGGATAAAATCAGGCCCAATCATCCTCTTCTGGTATGAGACCTTCTCACCCCCCTGGATTTTATACTCAAGGAAGACCACCAATGCTAAAAAAGAAGCCAAACATGGAAGAGATGCTCATGTAGTATATGGCTAAGCAAGATGCCATCTTAGCCAGACAAGATGCAACAATGACAAAACATGAGACTGCAATCTGGAATATAGAAGTGCAAATCGGTCAATTGGCTTTATCTATAAATTTAAGATAGCTCAGGATTCTACCAAGTGACACTGTTCCTAACCCCAGAAGAGAAGACAAGGAGGAATGTAAGGCTATTACATTGAGGAGTGGCAAAGAGTTGCCAGAAGTATTACCATCAAAGCAAGCCAATAAGTCTAACCAAGATCAAGGCAAGGTGGAAGAGAAGGTTGAGAAGGAGAAACCTGTGGAAGAGAAGAATGAAGTAGTAAAGAAGAAGAAAGACAATGCTGAAAAGAATAGTCCAAAGAAACGTCAAGAGAGAATCATTCCCCCAGTACCATTTCCTCAACGCTTTAAGAAAAAGAATCTGGACAAGCAATATCAGAAATTTTTAGAAATCTTCAAGCAGCTCTACATTAATATTCCTTTTGCAGAAGCTTTTAGAGCAAATGCCAAGTTATGCTAAGTTTATAAAGGATATGTTGTCCAATAAGAGGCGATTTGGAGAATTTGAGACAGTGGCTCTAACTTAAGAATGTAGTGCTATCCTGCAAAAGAAATTACCACCTAAGATGAAAGACTTTGGGAGTTTTATCATTCCCTGTAATATTGGGAAACATTTCACTGGAAATGCTTTGTGTGACCTGGGGGCAAGTGTGAATCTAATGCCACTATCAAATTTTAAGAAATTAGGGTTAGGAGAGGCAAGACCAACGACAATCACTTTACAACTAGCTGACTGATCTTTAGGCTATCTAAAAGGAGTCATCGAAGATGTTCTGGTGAAGGTGGATAAGCTAATTTTTCTAGCAGATTTCATAGTCTTGGATTATGAAGAAGACAAAGATATTCCTGTCATTTTGGGCAGACCCTTTTTGGCCACAAGAAGAACACTAATTGATGTACAAAAAGGAGAGCTTACTATGAGAGTAAATGACTACGAGGTGACTTTCAACATGTACAAGGCAATGAAGAACCCAAATGAACCTGAAGAATGTTTTTTTATGCGGTTAATTGCCAATGCAGTACATGAAGAGTTTATTGAATCAACCCTTAAAGATCCTTTAGAAGCATCATTAGTTGGCATGGCCAGGAAAGAACATAATAGAGTGGGAGAATGTATCAAGTTGTTGGAAGCAACTCAAAAGCATTCCAAGGCCTCTCAATAGTTTGAACCACTCAATGCATCCTCTAAAGTCAAGTCTATGTTGAAGCCATCTATAGAGGAACCTCCATTTCTAGAGTTGAAGCCATTACCTCCTCATTTGAAATATGCTTACCTGGGAGAAGAATGCACATTGCCAATAATAATATCTGCTACTCTCTTTGAACAGCAAGAAAGGGAGCTTCTTTGAGTACTTAAGGGTTTTAAGAAAGTCATTGGATGGTCAATAGCAGACATAAAAGGGATAAGTTCCTCCATCTGTATGCATAAAATCTTAGTAGAGGATAACCACAAGAAATCTATTGAGCATCAAAGAAGGCTAAACCCAATAATAATGGAGGTGATAAAGAAAGAAATTTTGAAATGGTTTGATGTTAGGATTATTTATCTAATTTCAGATAGCTCATGGGTGAGCACAGTCTAATGCGTTCCTAAGAAATGAGACATGACTGTAGTGGCTAACACCCATAATGAGTTAATTCCCACAAGGACAGTGACGGGGTAGCGGGTATGTATGGACTTTCGAAAACTCAATACTGTCACCAGAAAAGATCATTTCCCATTACCCTTCATTGACCAAATATTGGATAGATTAGCTGGGAAGGCTTACTTCTGCTTCTTAGATGGGTATTTAGGATATAATCAGATTGCTATTGCCCCGGAAGACTAGGAGAAGATAACTTTCACATGTCCCTATAGCACGTTTGCTTTCAGAAGAATGCCATTTGGACTGTGCAATGCACCAGCTACATTTCAGAGATGTATGATATCTATTTTCTCTGATATGATTAAGTAGACAATGAAAATCTTTATGGATGATTTCTTAGTTTTCGGAGACTCATTTAATGAATGCCTTGCTAATTTAGAGCAAGTTTTGAAGAGATGTGAAGAAACTCATTTAGTCCTGAATTGGGAAAAGTGTCATTTTATGGTACAAAAAGGTGTAGTTCTTGGTCATCGAGTCTCAAGTAAAGGCCTTGAGGTGGATAAGACTAAAATTTTTCTAATTGAGCAACTTTCACCTCTGACCAATATAAAAGGAGTTCGGAGTTTCTTGGGTCATACGGGTTTTTACAGGAGGTTTATTAAAGATTTTTCAAAAATTATCAAGCCCCTCTGTTAACTACTTGAGAAAGATACTCCATTCAATTTTGACCATCAATGTCATGTTACTTTTGAAGAGTTGAAGAAGAAACTAGTATCTGCCTCTATTATTGTAGCCCCTGACTGGACCAAACCCTTTAAAGTGATGTGTGATGCCAACGACTATGCTGTAGGGGTTGTACCAGGGCAAAGAAAAGGGAAGCTTTTTCATCCAATATACTATGCTAGTAAAACTTTATGTGATGCTCAACTGAATTATACCACCACTGAAAAAGAATTGTTGGCAGTAATGTATGTGTTTGAGAAGTTCACATCTTATTTGGTAGGCACCAAGGTTATGATTTTCACAAATCATTCAGCTATTAAGTATTTGATTAAAAAGAAAGACTCCAAACCAATACTTATTCGGTGGGTTCTGCTTCTACAAGAATTTGATCTAGAGATAGTTGATAAAAAGGGTAGTGAGAACCATGTAGCCGATCATCTTTCTAGACCGAGTACTAAAGCTCAAGATGACCAAGAGAAACAGATCAGCGAGACTTTTCCAAATGAGAGCTTATTTTTTATGGAGCAGAACAAAGTGCCATGGTACGTAGATTATGTGAATTATTTGGTGTGCCATGTATTGCCTCCAGATTTAAGCTCACACCAAAGGAAGAAATTCCTACATGATGTAAAGTTGTATGTTTGGGACGAGCCCTTCTTATTTAGAATGTGTACAGATCAAATATTGTGAAGGTGTGTCCTAGATGAGGAGAAAGAATCTATCCTACTAAGATGTCATACAGATGAGTATGGAAGGCATTTCAATTGGCAAAGAACTGCAGCCAAAATCCTCCAATTGGGCTTTTATTGGCCTTCATTGTTCAAGGATGCTCATACTTTTGTAGGAAAATATGATAAATTCCAAAGAGCTAGTAATATATCTAAACGACATGAGATGCCTCTGAATAATATTTTGGAAGTGGAAGCATTTGATGTTTGGGGGATAGACTTCATGGGGCCTTTTACCTCTTCTCAAAATAACTAATACATACTTGTTGCTATTGATTATGTGACAAAGTAGGTTGAGGCAGTGGCCTGTCATGCTAATAATGCGCGGGTAGTAGTGAAATTTCTAAAAAACATCTTTACCAGATTCAGGGCCCCCTAAAGCAATCATTAGTGATGAAGGGACTCATTTTAACAATCACCAACTCAAAGCATTCTTAAAGAAATATGTAGTACAACACAAGATGACCTTGGCATATCATCCTCAGACTAATAACTAATGTGATGTTTCTAATCGAGAGATAAAGACGATTTTAGAGAAAAGGGTAGGTCCCTCAAGAAAGGATTGGGCTGAGAAGTTAGATTATGCTTTGTGGGCTTATCGTACAGCATTCAAAACTCCAATTAGCATGTCTCCTTACAAGCTTGTCTTCTGTAAAGCTTATCACCTACCAGTCGAACTCGAGTATAATACTTTTTGGGCTGTGAAAAAATTAAATTTTAACTTGAGAAGAGCTGGTGGGAAAAGATTGTTGCAACTTAACGAGCTTGATAAATTCAAACTTTATGCTTATGAAAGCTCTAAGCTCTAGAAAGAAAGGACAAAGCAATGGCATGACAAAAAAAATTTACTGAGAAAGTTTAAGCCTGGTCAATTGGTGTTGCTATATAACTCAAGGCTTAAGCTCTTTCCTGGCAAGCCCAAGTCGTGGTAGTCAGGACCCTTTGAAGTAGTTGATTTCTCTCCATTCGTTGCTGTGGAGATCATGGAAAAAAGAGTTAAATAGAAAATTCAAAGTCAATGGTCAAAGACCCAAACACTATCAAGAAGGAGAGGTGGACCGTCAAAAGTCTACAATCACCCTGGAGGATTGCATGTGAAGTCATTGAAAGTCGTGCTAAGGACTATAAACTTAGCACTTCTTAGGAGGCAACCTAAGTTCATTTCCTTTTTAATTTTATTTTTTAGATGAAGGAGTGTGAGAAGTTTATGTGAGTAACTTTTGGTTGCATATTTTTGGTTTCAGGAGAATCTAGTGAAGGGTGCTAATCATGCGGAGCCATGGGAAGAATTCCAAACAATTCATGCAGTAGTGAAGCCAAGAACACGAAAGCAAAAAAGAGGGAGTATTTTTAACTTTATGAAATTAACTTATTGCCTGTTCTGTGCTTTAAATTTCAAACCTGATGTGTTCAAAGCAAGAAAATAGTGTTACAGTTGTAAGATTAGACAAAATTTTTGAATAGATGCATCAGGGTACATTTACGCTACGGCTCAATGATTCTGTGCCGCGGCATGCTGGAAGTCAAGAGCCAATGTCGTCGCGGCGTGATTGAGGTCAATAGCAAAAGTCGCCGCGACTTGGAAAATCAGGCCGCTATGTGAATTGTATGAGAAAATTTTTAAAGTCAGTGGCGAATGTTGCCGCGGCACTACAAACACTGTCGTGGCTTCTTTAAACCCAATAGCAAAAGTAGTTGTGAGATTTATCAGGCCACGGCGTGAGTCGTGTTGGGTAGTTTTTACTTTGTGGCAGAGGCGAGTTTAGCCGCAGCTCTCTTGTCTAAGCAGTGGTGTGAGTCAAGTCATTCATAAAAAAAAATTAATTGTGTTTGTTTTTAACTTCCTGCCTCTCATTTCCTCCGTTATGCCTCTCTCCCATCTCCTTCCTACATTTTCCCCTCTCCTCCACCATATCACACCACAATACCCTAACTCATCCTTCCCACGTCTTCCCTCAACCTCCGTCCATCCACGCCATACTCTACCCTTACATCTGTTTCTTATCCTTATTTTATGTTGCTTTTTCTCCTTCCCCCATCGCCAATTCTTCCTCATCGAACTCCAAGGTAGGTCTCCATCGCTAGTCCTTGTAATTGCATTGGTCATTCTTCTGGCAATTGTGTGTGGTTATCTTTACTGAATGAATTTGTATGATTAAATGGAAGTTCTGTGATCTGGGTTGAGAGTTTTAATTTTAAAGAAATTTCATGCACACCACCCGTTTGTTAAAATGTCTGAATGAACTTGTAAGTGTGTGTGGCTCTTTTCTGCATGCCTTTGTCTATCTATTCCCTCCTTATTTGCACATAGCTGATAGATGATGCCTCAGGGATGTCTTGAATTCTTTAAATTTTGGAATTGCCTCCATACACACTAACTGTTTGTTTAAATGCTTGAAAGAAAGTAAGCCCTTGATTCACTCTTGTTTGTATGCAACAATGGCTTCTCCATGTGTTTCCTCTGGTTAGAATTGTCTGGACAATAGTTTTACTCCATTTGGGTTTGTGAAATGGTTAATTTGTCTGATTGTAGATCATGGACTTGTGGTGTTTACTTGTTAGTTGGATCCTTTTGTGCATCGTAGAATTGCATGCCTTTGTGCCAAGTTTAGAGAGGAATCCTAATTGCTTAGCAAAAACTGGAATTGCATGAGCCTAGGGCTTTTGTTTCATCCTTATTGCTCAGTTGCTCATATTAACTGTTTTTAAATTCTTTTAGCAGGTTTCTTCTTAATGGCTCCTAAAAAGAAAGCCCAAGGTGAAGCATCATCATCATCTGCTACTTCCTTCGATCGCCCTCGCTTTGTGTCCCTGGCAGCTCAGGAGCGATACATTGAAGTCACTTTCCACCGAGCTCTGATTCCATGGAAGAAATTTAGTACTACTCCTATCGATTGTCAAGACATAGTGGATCAAATCTCTTCCAGAAGATGGGTAACATTCTGTTATGTGCCAGTAGCCACTGTGGTGCCCATCATCCGTAAATTCTACGCCAACGCCTCATTTGGTCGCGAGCACTTGTATAAAGTCTGAAGGCGCACAGTTACTATCAACGAAGAAGTGATTCGAGACAAATATCACATTTCTTTAGTGACTGATTGTGAGTTTTGCATGTACTGGATGAGTGAGGAAACCCCTGATTTGGATGATGTGGTTGCATAACTGACTTTTCCAGGGCAAAATTTCTGGAAGATGTCACGAGGGGTACCCAAGGGCATTTTGTGAGGTAATTTGAACTGAGTGGCCTGCTATTGGGCTCACTTCGTATGCACTAACTTGCTTCCGAACGGCCATTTGAGTGATGTCACCATTGACCAGGCAATCTTGATTTACCTGATTATGACTAAGAGATCGATAGATGTCGATTACATCATTTTTTAGAACATTAAGAAGATTTCTCAGTCTACAGTTTCTAGCTTGGCACATCCTTATTTGATCACCGAGTTGTGCACCGATGCAGGGGTTCTGTTTGAGCCACATGAAGAGCTCCTTCCCCCAAGAAAGCCATTTTTTATCTTGATGATTGGTGATCTAGAGGCTGAGGGAAATGAGCCGGTAGAGGAGCCTATTGACGAACCGATGGAGTAGCCTATTGAGAAGCTGGTGGAGTTCCCAGTTAAGCCTGATCAACCACCTCATTTACCAGCTTAGGATTTGCCACCATCTCCGGTGTAGGCACATTCCTTGGAGGCTCTGTTCACGATGATGTAGGATCTTTCCCTCCAACCTCAGGCTATGGACCACTGGCAGTACCAATGTTGGAGACATTTAGCCAGTTGTCTATAGTGGGACCCATTTGAGCTTCCACCTCCTCCTACCTTTGTACTCAGTCCCGTTGGATCCCCACCTCCGGAGCCATTTTAGCAGCCACCATAAGACCCAGATATCTAACACCTTTCTCTACTTCTTTTCTCATTATGTCAATTGCATCATTTTAATTATCGCCATTTTGAACTTTGAATGTTTATTTTGTTGTCAGTAGGACTTTTCTTAATGTTTTCTTTGCTATTTTCTTGTGTATATGATTGTCTTTATATTTCCTTTCTCATGTCCTTTTTTTTTTTAGTATCTGTCAAAAACAAAAACAAAAACAAAAATTTTCCTTATGCTCAGAACTATCTGCCTTAATTCTTTTACGCTTTCTTTGTTCCTCAACATTGGGGACAATGTTGATTTTAAGTTTAGGGGTAAAATAGTTTGGTCAAGCATAATTGAATGGCATAACATGAAATTTTGTTCTTGAACTTTTCCTTGTCAAGAAAATTTTTGAAATTCATTTCAAATTAGTTTGTCTGTTGGCCTGCTGGTTTTGTTTTCGCCTACTTCTTATAATAGTGTTTTGTATCAAGAGATATTTGGTAGGAATTCTATGCTATCTTTGTTTTGATCTTAATTCAAATGCATAAATTAGGAATTCTTCCATTTTGAAAATCTTAATATGCACCATCGGCCAATCCACAAATCAATTCTAGTTCTAGGAGAAAATTCTCTATAATCTAATTTGTATGGCTAGTCTTAAATCCAGGGCTTTAGAACTTATCTCCTTCCTTCTTGAGGCGAATCAATAGGTATGGCATAACCCTTAGAGATGATCAGACAATCCTTAGTTGAGATTATGCCTTTCTAGCCTGACCCTAATGTAATTACATTAACACTTGAACCTTATTTGAGCTTAAAAAAAAAAAAAAAAAAAGAAACTGTAGGAGATTGCATTTTATTCTATTGCCCCTGAGTTACTAACAAGAGTACCTAACCTTACTGGCCTTATAAAAGTCTATAATCCTGCCCTTGTCTTGAGAGAAACATAATAGTGTGTTCATGAGGATGAGGAAACAAGCAGTATAATATCTGTTCATAAAAAAAAAAAACAAAGAAGAAGAAGAAGAAAAAAAGATCCCGTTAAAATCATTACTAAAGGTGTATTGAGAGGACCTCGGGTTTATGTATACTATCATATAGATTTTCTCAAGACCTTTTGCACTGACTTTGCCTATCCTTGGTAGCCACAGCCCTAGCCCTATTATAAGCCTAAAAGTCTTTTTGATCTAATGGTTTTGTGGTACCTAATTTAGTGGAGAGAGAGAAAAAGGTGAGCTTATGAAGTTCCTGTTGTTGAGGCTGGTTATACTTGTCGAAGTGCAGAAAATTAATTCTGATGCTTGCTTGAGATGAGTGTTTGGCCAAATTCACACACACACTTCGGAATGGTTGGAAGCCTTAACTTTATCGTTTGAACTTTGTTTTGAGCATATATGGTTTGTTCTTTCTATTGAATACACTCTCTGATGTAGCAAGTGAGAACCACAACAGTCATTAATATTCCCAAGGCCAATGGTCACTCTAATAGTCTTTTTGATTTGTTTTACTCGAGGATGAGTAAAAGTTCAAGTTTGGGGGTGTGATAATTCCCAAATGTTCATATTATTGTGCATATTTTCTCTTGGTAAAGATGTTTTTACCCTCTAATTATAGGGTAAATAATACAGTTATAGATAAAACAAACACACTTAGGATGAATAGTTTCATACTCACTTTTTACCTAGAAAATGATAGTTTTTATTCAAAATTTGAGTATTTTGAAAACTACTCACACTTTGCTCTTATTATAGGATATATGTTTAAGAGAAGATTAAGCATCTTTTAGGTGAAAGAGGCTTCAGAGTGCTGGCTTCTACAAGTTAGGAAGCTCGCTATGCTTGGATTTCATTGTGCTGCAGCTGAAACTGAAGCAATTGAAGAGGAAGCTGGTTGGGCAATATGCGTCATAGTGCATCCTGAACTCGCCGCGGTGAAATGTAACACAGAAGCAGATGAAGCCGCAGCACCTATCAGGCTAGAGGAATTTCACTGCGAGAGAAGAGCTAAGTCGCAGCCTAAATCCATACAGAAGCAAATTTCGCCGCAGCACAATTCGTGTGCCTTATATCTAGTAGCTGAACTCGCCGCGGCATGTCTTGTTGGGCCGCAACTTGTTTTCTCATAGAAGTGCAATTTGCCGTGGCATGACGTGTTTTATCAAAACGCATCATTTTCTTGGTCGAAATTTAGAGCATTTTCTTCTTCATATAGCCTTGGATTCGTGAAAAGCCGTCATTCTAGGTTATTTTTATTCTGTTCCAAGTGTGTAGAGGCTAAAGGAGGAGTTAAAAAGGCATTTTGAAGCAAAGTGAAGATGGAGATTAAGGATTGAAGCTGAAACCATCTAGTTTCTGAGTTTCTTCTTCCTTTCTTCTATTTTTATCATTTGTATTGATGTATCTGACTTTTGCTTCGACTTTGTCTTTAGTTTTTATGACCATGTATAGCTAAACCCTCTCTAATTTAGGATTATTAGGAACTCTTGTATGGATTAGTGGTTGTTCTTCACTCTAACTTTGCAATCAAAGGTTAATGTCTGTTTATTCAACTTCATGCTTCATGCTCTCTGATTGATTGGCCAACAATTTGATTGATTTAATACCTTACTTGAACTTAGGAAAGAGAAAGGGAGGTTAGATCAAAAGTTGAGTGGTGTGGGTACTTGAAACTTACTAGGGTAAGTGGATGGTTTAGTTACTGAGATAGGAATATACTCAATAACCTCACATAGTCCAATTAGGTATTGTGATAATAGTTTGATCTTAGTTGGTTTTGTAAGGAATTATAAAATTAACTGGGTAACCCTATATAAGATTTGGAAAAATATATATAGGAACAACAAAACCCTAGACCAACATGTATTACCATTGAGAGCAAAAGTACTGAATGTTGAGTTAATTACTATGAAGTACAAGAGGACTAATAATCCTAGATACTAATATTCACCTAGAAATCCAAATACTAACCTCAAACTTTATATAGCTTAGAACCCATAATCATTTCTTTTAACACCAATTTTGAAAAATTGATCTGCTTGATTTAAATTAGGGTGTAAATTTTAGTACTAGACAATATTTTGACAGCAAATCCTCGAGGGAATGATCTTTTCTTATCACTATATTGCTTTCGCGATACGTATACTTATGTGTACGCTTCCAAAGAAGCAACACCATGTGACCAGACCCCCACGCTCAGCTTTCTGCAAATTTGAGAGTATATGTGACATATATCAAATTACATTTAAAATTCAAATGACTTGTTTACTAAAATAAACTTACCATCTTGGCTTTTTTTTTCGTGCAAAGTTTTTTAAACCATTAATATGTGGCATAGTTAATATATTTCTATTTTGTTTGTTATCTTTGTAATTTTTTTATTATTAAGAATAATATTAAATGTGATTAGTACATTTTAAAATATTTATCATCCAAGAATTAGTATATTTTAAAAAATAAATGTGATTACTTGAAACTTCTTGCTAAAATGATGGTTTATAAACGATGTCCAATGATTCCTATCTATGACATCTAGGCTATCTTCAATTATTTGCTTTTCGGTACGAGTCCTGTCATTTTCATATAATTCATATTGTGCATATTTCCATTTAGCTCCCAATGATTGTAAAATATATCTCTTATATCTATCATCAATAACAAATTTAGTCTACAAGATAAAATATAATAAGTAGTAAAGATATGAACTCAATGTGCTAAAAAAAATGAATAATAAATGTGCCATTACTTGAATAACATTGTTATATACATAATCTTTATATTCTTGTGAAACATTCCTCTAATTTAGGTAAATAAGTGGAAATGATTTAAAATCAATCCCAACTATGCCTAAAAAAACACCTGGCAATCCAACGCCATCTTCAATCAATTAGAGAGAATTGTTCTATAATACTATAACCTTTTACCTAAGAGGAAAGGCCTAAACATCATGCATAGTCCTTTGCCAATATATTAGTGTTCATACCTCATCTATTAAATTAAAGTTGGTAACAAATGAGAAACAAGTAAATTAGCACCAAGATCCTTTTTAATTTACTTATCAATAACCTCAACTTACCAATTTTGTTTTCATGGTCATCGTGCGGATTATGTAGGTCACTCAAGCTGCTCTTGATCATCATCTACAAATAGGTTCTCAATGTCTAAATATTACTAAAAGCTTGGGATGTTGAGAATATCTGAAATGGGCAATGTAGATAAAATAGATGGATTAATATGATCTAGGTAACTCGAATGTCCCCTTTTATTAATGAGCAAACTTGGCAAAGGACTACTAATTCTAAGTACACCAGCTTTGCTTGTGCTGATTATTTTAGACTTCTTAAAGATTTTCTTCATCTTTCAAATTCCTATTAATAAAGATAAAATAACATATAAGCTTATATAAAATCAAGAACATAAAAACATACAAATATATATTTAATGAAAATGCCTTTGCAACCATTAATGACATAGAAAGCTTTTACAATTATGGCTTCAATGAAAAATATCTAAGTACTTTTGCATGCTGTTAGATTTATTTTTACTTTTAATTTTGATTTTAATCTAAATGTATTATACTTTTTACACACGTCATTATTTTCATCATCACCCTAACATAGCATGCAATCATTTACATATGCGTGAATTTTTGTATAATTGAGCCCTAATTTATTGATAACTTTCTTGACCTCATAAAAAGGTGTAATATTTATATGTTTAAAGGCATTAGCTATTAACTCTAATATCATTGATATAACATTATCACTTATTCTACATAAACACTTGATGCGACACAATTTAACTAAAAAAGACAATTTTGAATACTATTTGCACCTTGTAAATAAATTATATTGCCCATCCCTTATTAACTTATAAAACTCTTTTGCATCATTGTTCATCCTTTGGTTTGATGGTGAAATTGGACTCTTAACTTCATCTATACTTTTGTTATCATGAACTCCAAATGCATCAATAACCATGTCTTGCATATGATCATCTTACAAATTCTTTCTTATCTCATTTGTGGTTTCAACTGAGGTTCTACAGTAAATTCATGTATAAGTTTCTTTCCATGTCTAACTCAAAAGGCATATCTTTGTAGAAAAAGTTTAATAATCAAGTGGTCATACACAACTTCTTTAATCTGTCATTTCTTAAGTTAATATTTAGGACATATACATATTATTTTACCTTCTATACTCCCATTAACAAATACAAAGCCTAAGAATCCATTCATTCCATTTAAGTATTCATAGGTATTTTAGGATTTAATAATTCAAAACTTGTCCATTTTTGTAACTATAAAAAAAAAATCTTTAACTATTTAATATTTAAAAAGAAAATACCTTACTAGGTGATTAACCATCACTAAAAATAATAAAATATCACAACTTAACTTAAAGTAATGTACTATCTCTCCTTATATGCATTAATGATAAAAATATTTTTAAATTATCATACATGTATATGTTAACATATATTCATGTGTGTTTAAGAATTATTTTTATTTTTTTAATGTCATTTTTTCACTTTTCCTATCTTTTTTTACTTCATTTGATTTTTTTTTTGTATTTCTCAAGTGAATTTAATACATTTAAATTCTATTTTTCTAAGTACTAATCAAAAGAATTGAACCTATATTAATAATTTTTTTGTATCATTATAAAATTGATCCCTCCTAAAATAATCTTTAAGATACACTCTATATATTAGTATGATATATTTAAAAAATAATTTTTTTTAAAGTTGATCTCAATTTTTTAGCCAAGTAGTTAAAGTAGAACATCACACTTTCATAATAACTAGATAAACCCTTTGAATTATATTGATAAGAAAATATAGTATTTGCTTGAATTATTTTCTAAACACAATAAAGCTTTTGTATTCGATAATTATGTTGGTTATGTTGATTCTTTTTAAGGTTTGATAAAAAAAAATTTTGAATTTTAATTTTTGCATTGATAGTCTATCCTTCAACAAATTAGAAATGTAACTTAGTTTAGGTAGATGTACGTAGGCTCAAACATTAATCACAATAAAAAAAATTAAAAAAATTAGATGATAGTCTATACCTCTTGACACTTCTTGTAGTAACACACACACACATATATATATATATATATATATATATATATATATATTCTCCTATAGCTCTCCCATTACTCTAAGCTTCTTTTGCTTTTTCTTATAGCTTCGTGAGAGAGTCACTGCATCCTACAACTACTGCAGGTACAATCTAACCATAAGATGCTTCCAGAAAAACAAAAGCGAAAATTCTACAAAATTGATTTGCATTTAATTCAGATATATAAATGAAAGAGTAATAAAGGATATATATATATATATATATATATATATATATATATATATATATATATATATATATATATATATATATATATATTGTGACCGGTGAAATAACAATGATATGCATGAACGTCAGAGGCGAGGGGTGGTGGCCATACCATAGTACAGCAGAGCAGGGTAGTGTTTGCAGGCATTGCATATATTTAGATCCACATTCTTCTCCTGATGCCCTTACATGCCTTACATCAAACACACTCGGATTACACGCCCCTCACTTTTTGACACGTATCACCACCAACTTTATTTAACATCAAATATTAATACTCCACGTGTCCCCACGGTTACGTGCTGCCATATGCGACTGCCGGTGCCAAATCTGTGCTATCACGTATGGCCTTACACCCCATCAATACCATTCTTCTGAAAAGCTTATTCCTTTTTTTTTCTCTCTCTCTTTTTTTGGGCCAACCAAAAGCTTACGCTTATCAAATATATAACCAACATTTTTAAAATTCTATTGCATTTTATTTTTTGTTAAGTTTTAAAAAGTTATCTAACCATTCCCGAAGGAAGATTAACTCTTTACTCTTTTTTGTTATTTATTTTGACATCTAAAAATCATCTACGTCACATTTATTGTCATTTTTAAATATATAAAGAATTACATAACTTTTTATACTTTAAATATTCACTAAATGTTCCTCTGTTGATTTTTTAATTTACATATATTCCTTCCTCACAGCTTTTTGCAAAAAAGGGGGAAAAAAGCAACAAAGCTAGTAATTAACAAAATCATTTAAAAACAAGTGTAATGTATGTATACCTCTTTTTCAATACATAAGATGAAGAATATTTAAGTTTCTTTCATAAAAATACTATAAGATGTTATCTTTATTAAAAAGAAAATCATGTTAGGGTTTAACATTCCATCACATTCCATGATCCTAGTATCTACGTAGTATAGCTTTGCGCTAGTTCGCATGATTGTAATTGATTGTAATAATCCTTTGATACCAACTAATGTGACATGAGTTATGAAAAGAATCCGTTCCGAAAAATAAATCTTTTGGATTAGAATGCCTTGTAACTTAAATACTATCTCATATCTTTATTTTTATCCAGTATGAAACATATCTAGGCGTTTGAATTCAATTTCTACTCCTATTTTTGAAAAAGAATATTTTTATAAAAAAGTAAGAAAAATCTAAATAGAAAAAATAGAAAGAAATCATATAACATACTCAAACCTCCATCATTATATTATTATTACTATTATTAATAAATAAAATGTTTATGATTCAAACTTTAGATTGAATGCTCTATATATCCATCTTTGTCTTATAAAATGATCAGAAGAAAAATGAAGAATCTCAAATGGAATTATTTGAAGAACTCGAAGGAAGAGTGTGGCGCGAAAACCATCTGTTACGAGTCAAAGAAAAGAAAGGGTGAGTGTGGTTCAAAAGCAGAGAGAATGAATGCAAAGGAGAAAAGAAAGAAAGAGGGACCAATTTGTGAAGAATCGCACCTCCTTCTGGGTCACCGTGTCCCCTCTTCTTCCGTCTTGCTTCCCCACAATCATACACCCAACCTACTATCCACATTCCTCATTATCATATCATAACAATAATGCGCACTAATGCCAATTATACCTCTTTCCTACTTACCATATAAACATATATATTTATTGTAACAAGTTTAATTAGTAGTCAAAATAAATATCTGCTGTAAATTTTGGCGTGGCAAAAATTTGGTGTTAAACGGCTTGATAAATTGTTTGAGATACGTACTTCTAGATTGTTTCTGCTATTACCTAACTATAATCGTGGATGAAACAGAAAAAAAAAAAAAAAAAAAAAGAAACATTGGGGGCAAAATGTAATTAAATCGGACCTATAAATTTTTTTCTTTAAAGATGCTGCTGCCCCGAAATGGACCAATGTAGGTCTGTCCCTAATTATAATTTTTATGTGTTTTTAGTATTAATACACATATTGACATGAAAATATTTAAATTTATCTAACAAATTGCAATTATAATGCGAATTTAATAAAACATCAATACACTTTGCATATATGACTAACAAAAAAATTAACTTATGGATTTTTTTCATGCAATAAAAATATCTTTAAGTTCTCTTCAAATAATGTTTGAGATGCACCCCTATATTGATTTAGTATATTAAAAAAATTTTTTGCTTAGATCCTAATATTAAAATTTAAATATGAATATTTAAATTAATTAAGAACACATGCACCTTCTTACTAAACCAACTCCTGAATCATTTACCCATGCCTATTTCAATTCCATATTTGCATACAAAAACTTCATATTACCCTGAAGCAATGCGCATTAATTCTTCATATAAGACCCTCTCCACCAATTTTTTTTAAACTTAAATAATGACAGTTTTAACTAAAAACTTCTTACAAGTTATTTAGTAAATATATTTTATTTACTCATGCAATGATTTTTTTTTAATTACTTTGTCAGCTTAAACTGAGTTTAGTGTAAATATTTAAAAAATGTTTATTGTAAAGAAAGTAAATAAATATTCAAATTTTAATTTCTTTTCAAGATAAAAGTAAAATAATCTTAAATAAAATACACAAATTTTTACTTGGTACTCTTACGAGAGTTTCGTACGTCTAATATTCTCGTAAATCTAAAACCATTTAATCTACGTTATCAATATTCATATCATTAGGAATGTCTCACATAATAGTTGGAACAAATCCTTAATTATTAAAATAATTAAATTTTAAACTATAAAGATTGGCTTATTCATCAATCCTAAAAAATGATTACTTTATTATAAATATCACTGTACATTAACAATTACAAATAACTATCATTTTATTTAAATTAAGAGAAGAAAACCTTTTTATTTCATACTAAATAAACAATATAATATATTCTAATTCAACTAAGCTTCCTCACTCTTATTTTATCATAGTCTTCGTACCGCCGGGTACTATTTAAGGTATCAATTTATTGATTATTTATTTATTTTTATATTTGATATTTATGACTATGATAAAATGAAAATATTTGTAGTGATAGAATTTGATATTTGTTATAAATGTTTTTCGAGTGCTAAAGTGCGAATATATATGTAATTCAGTCTTTAAATATCACTTAATGGTTTGGTTTGATATTTCCATGGTGAGAGAATCTCGTTCTTCGTGCAACCTCTTCAGCAGGCACCAGCTTAGCAGAGCTTCTCTCTCTTTCTTTCTCTTATGACCGCCTCTATATCTGTGTCAAATTCTGAGTCCGCCCTTCTTCAACTTCAATCCCCTCTCTCTCTCTCTCATGCTCATTCTCTGTCTAAGCTAGATACCTCCAGTCCATCCCACACTTTCCAAAGACACACTCTCAAATATCCAACACCCAACACCATGGACTCTTCCTCCTCCTCGAACTTGCTCGCTTTCTCTCTCTCCAACCCCTTATCTTCCTCCTCCCACTTCCCTCTTTTGCCCTCCTTCACCTCTCCTTCCCCTACCCCCACTCTCTCTCTCACAGGTCCCTCTCTCTCTCTCATTTATTTTTTGACACTGAAATTTGAGCTCAGATTATTAAATCCTGGAAATAATTTCAATTTTATTGAGTCAAAGCTCATGCTCTATTTCATGATTTTATCTGCTAAAGTTTATGCAAAAATGTTTCTCAGGTAACAACACCGTCGACGTGTCGGCCGAACCAAAGGATGGGGTGGTCGGAGGAGGACCGACTGGTCTGTCCATGTTCACCGGGGGCCCTAAGTTTGAGGACTTCCTGGGAGGCGGTGGTGGAGCCGCCACTGCCGCCCCGCCAACAAGTGCAGTGCCTCCGCAGTTCTCTGCCGACAACACGCTGAGCACGGTGATGGAGAACGAGATGTACGATTCAGAGCTGAAGACGATAGCCGCCAGCTTCCTTCGGGGCTTCGCCTCCGGAGGGCAAGCCGAGATGCAACATAAGCAAGCGCTGGCTCCAGCCGAGCCGTCTCCGAAGAAGAGCGTCGACACCTTCGGCCAACGCACCTCCATCTACCGCGGCGTCACAAGGTGGGGATTCGATTCGTAAAATGATTCCCCAAAAAGCCAAAAAAAGTACAAGTCGATATTATTCAAGTAAATAATTTTTTTAATTGTAAAAATAAAATTTCAGGCATAGATGGACGGGAAGATACGAAGCTCATCTATGGGATAACAGCTGCAGAAGGGAAGGGCAAAGCAGGAAAGGAAGACAAGGTAATATTGGAATTTACGATTACATCCCCTAGGGTTTCTGAGAAACGGGTCGAACCGGGTCCACGAGATCACCTGACAAAAACGGTTCAGTATATACGGGACCGGAATAAATGGGAGTAAAAGAATGTGCCTCTCTTTCAAATCCCAGTAACCATATGAATGGCTCTGATTACACTATTTCATTAGATTAAGGATCTGTTTATGTGAGAGGGTTACTAGTAGTGCAGTGCGTGCGCGTGTTTTTAAAACTTCTGATTCTGAAGATTCTGACGGGTGCTTCTTCTTTTGTTTCGTTGTGCTGCTTTGGACCTGACGAATGATGCCTGACCCCTCTCATTATGGTTCAGTTTATTTGGGTGAGTAATTAAACACAAGGTTTTAGCACATATTGGACCGTCATTATGTTTTTACTGTGAAAAAGCATCATTTCTTAGATTCAGATTCTACTCAAGGTTAATCATTTTGCTAAAAGAGGAGGTTTTTGTTTCTTCTTGTGTGTGTTATTATTATCATTTCAGGTGGCTACGATAAGGAAGAGAAGGCAGCCAGAGCTTATGATCTCGCAGCTCTCAAGTACTGGGGTCCGACCACCACTACCAACTTTCCAGTAAGCCAAATTACTCCTTCTATTACTTACGCAATGCGGTTATTTTTGTTATGTACAGCTTTTGTCTTATTCGAAACACTCAATTCTTTTTTTTTTTTTCGGGTAGATTTCAAACTACCAGAAGGAACTGGAAGAGATGAAGAACATGACAAGGCAGGAGTTTGTGGCTTCTCTTCGAAGGTAAATTTGCATTTCACTTTTGGGTTCTCCTTTTTTCATAGCTTTAATCTGTTTAGTTAAATGGGCATTTTTGGTTTTTTCTCTATATTATAGGAAGAGTAGCGGATTCTCAAGAGGCGCCTCAATATATAGAGGAGTGACGAGGTGATTATATAAAAATATATCTGTATATATATATCTTCAACCCTTTTGGCCTCTTGCATTTGTTGCGCCATATCTTTTGATTCCGAATGAATAAAAGAAATGTGATATATATCGTGGGGTTCAAAATTCAAATTTTTTTGTCTCAGACATCACCAGCATGGCCGATGGCAGGCAAGAATAGGCAGAGTCGCCGGAAACAAAGACCTCTACCTTGGCACTTTTAGTGAGTCCTTTTCTCATATTTCCTTACTTCTATACGCTCACTTTTTTTATATAATTTTAAATTAGATCTGATACATCTATCGGATATACCTAAACCAAACTAATCGTATTTTGATAACAATTTTTGTGTATATCACACAGACATACATGCAAATTTTTGGATTTAATTTGTATCTAGATTCTACACGTACCGATTAAATTTAAACCATTGCATATATGCCCATGTGACGTACAAATTTTCATATAAAAAATGACCCATTTGCTTATTTGTACCGTACATCACTTTAAACTTGTTTTTTTTTTTGGGACAAAATAGGCACCCAAGAGGAAGCTGCGGAGGCGTATGACATAGCAGCCATAAAGTTCAGAGGAATAAACGCAGTCACCAACTTTGACATGAGCCGCTACGACGTGAAGAGCATTGCGAATAGTAGCCTTCCCATTGGTGGATTATCCAGCAAGACCAAAACCTCCACGGATTCTTCTCCATCCGATCACACCAAAAGCCTTGAGGGAGGTCGATCTGACGATCGAGATCTCTCCTCGGCTAATTCCTCCGTAACATTTGCATCCCAACCGCCACCTTCAAGCTCTAGTTCTCTTAGCTTCGCCATACCCATCAAACAGGACACTTCAGATCATTACTGGTCCATTCTTGCTGGCTATAACAAAAACCCTTCATTGATCCAAGCATCTTCCACCAATGGTTCTGTGACATCTGTTTTACCCTTCAACGTGGACTTCTCTACACCCTCAAGTACGAGCAGCGAAGGCAATAATAATAACGGTAATAATGGATTTTTCAGTGCAGGCATGTTTGTTCAGCAACAAAGTGGAAATGGTGGTAGTGGTGGTGGTTCTGGTTCGAGCTCATTGATCCCATTGGCCACGCCCATTGCATTAAATAGTAATAGCAGTTATGAGAGCTCTTCTGGTTATGGAAACTGGAGTATTGGACCTACCCTGCACAACTTCCAAACCCATGCAAAACCCAGTCTCTTTCAAACCCCAATTTTTGGCATGGAATGAGCTCATGCATGGAGGAATGAGAATCTGTGCATAATGATGAAAGTGAAGGGACACACAATGGAGGATATGGAAAATTCTGTTGCACACCCACTCTACCAAAGATAGATAAACTAAACAAATTATAATGAGACACTTGCCATGCAATGAATAGTTAGTTGGTACAAGAAGTCAATAGAAACGCGTCAAAGTGAGTATATCTAAAAATCTCACAATTTGAAATACTTACTTTGATGATTTTTTATTGATTTATTGTATAATATAAATGTCTCTTTATAATTAGTTTAGTTTATATATCCTCTTTAAACATGGAAAGGCAGACAATAGTTTGGGAGAGTAGATGAAAAACATGATGAGTAGGGATGGCTGACAATCATAATTTCACGAGGCGAGGTGGTAGATGAGCTGACACACTACTACTAAGAAAGTTGTTTTGTCAAGTCTTGGCTTTCCTTTTTCTTTTCTCATTATCGCCTTTTGCTTTTTGTCCTTCGTTACTGACATGTCTTATATGGGTATAATAGGAAAGAAATCCTTTTGTAATCCTTTCATTTTGTTAGTACCAACTTCTGCTATCAATGTGAAAAATATCTGTTGTCTATATTTTCCTCAGTATATCGTTATGTTCAACTTTATCAGGTAATTAACACCAATTTAAGCTGATTTTGATGGTTTTAATAATTGCGGTAATTTATTTCGATTCTAATTGTGAATTAAGAATAGCCTAATGATTATTATACTTGGGAGATTAAAACGATTATTAAATTGAAAGCAAGATGCAATTGTCAACAAGACAAGATATTTAAGTCTCTGGGTCACTAATATACTGCAGTTCGGCACTCTTTTATTCCTCTCAGCATTTTTTGTCCATACGTTCAAATCGCTAAATAATCTTTTGGTAAAGTGACGTTTTATATATATGATTTAATAATATAAATATTATGATATAAGATATCATCATATTTAAATATTATGACAATTTGACATTATAAAAAGAATAGTATAATTTATATTTTATAAAAGTTTAATAAAGTTAAAATCAATACACTTTTTTTTTTGGGGGGACATTTCGGATATATTTTTTTTCCCATGCACCTCTGTTAGGCTGTTCTTTGTGGTCACCAGCATGTTGCTCTTTGGCGATGGGACAGAAAAATTATTACTTTTGCTCGTTAACTTTCAAATTTTACTTGAATTACGTGTATCCATCAATTTCATATACACTTACGAAGCGAGCTCTTACTTTCCACCTTAAAAAAGTGGGATTTAATGCGTATGAGTGTTCATCAAAGTAGAATTAACAGAAAAGGTTCAGGTAATGAAGCATCCAGAAGATGAAAGATAAAATGTGCGATAATTACATTGATAGCTTGTTTTAAATTAATCTCTGCTCGTATGAGTGGTTCAATGACTAAGAAGAATGTTAATTTCCGAAACTGGCCTTTCCCACAGATAACAACTGTATCAAATTTTAAAAGAAAAAAAAAAAGCTAGTTTAAGTTTGAAAAGAACTAAGACAAAACAGTCACAAAAACCAAAATAAAACTTCTTAAGAAAATGAAGGAGAAAGAACCTCATAGAAAACTTTTAGAACCGAAGTTTGACCGCTTTTGATAATTATGTGATTTTATAGGCGATTAGGTGGATTTTATGGTATCCATTCAAAAATTAAGTGAATAAGTGCAATTAGTAAATCTTTTCATCATACTGGTAACAGCTATACAATATGTTGATAACTAACTTTTAATAATAACAATATGTCATCATCAATTCCTTGAACTGCGATTATTGTTATTGGTGTGTTTATTTCTGCATTTCTGAAATTTAAAATTATGTTTTTAAGAAAGTAATAACTTTTTATTTTTACACAAACGTTATTTTTAAACGAATTTTTAAACACACATGAAAAGATGTTAGTAATTGAGTTTTTAATAAGGGTAAAAGGAGATTGAAAGATAGAGAGTTTAAAATGGAATTCATTCGACCCGCTTCTCCAAATTGGAGCAATAACGGAAGACATGTAAAAGATATACTAATTTTATAAGAATCACTTATATATTATTATTGTCGTTTTCCTTACCAAAAGAATATTATTTTAAGATTGTGCGATTTTCCTTTTTTGTTTCCTCAAGGTTAAGAGTGTCTGTTTATTTTAAAAAAAAATGTGAAAAATTCCTTTAAACTTTGAATTATTTGTAAATAATCTTTTAAACTTTCAAAATCAAAAAATAAATTCTTTAACTTTGACATTTTAAGAAATATGTCCTTCTATCTATTTTTCATAAAAGTTTAGTGCAAATTTTTGGGAGGGGGTGGTAATTCTTTTTCTTTAGTTTTTGATGGACATGTTGCTGAAAATAAATAAAAACTTGTCACATCAATTATCAAAAAGTCTAATATATACTGTTTGAGTTAAAAAAAAAAACAGACAAAATAACATATTTCTTAAAATGTAAAAATTAAGCAACCTATTTTTAGATTTTAAAAATTTATAAGATTATTTACAACTACATAAAGTTTAATTACACTTTTAACACTTGGCCCAATTCTTTTCATCAAGTTATATATTGGCTGTATTACAAACATCATTAATCAGAGTAAAAATTGTAACATGTTTATCATTTGTCCCCCTGCTTTTTGTTCTCTTACAGTTCAAGTAATACGTGAGCTTTTATTCCGAAATCTTCTCATTTTCACGGGAATATTAATTCAGCACTACTCTTAACTCAAACTGAGACTGCAATAATTGGTCCTCTATACTTTTCACATTAGAAAGGTAAACTTATTAGGGGCCACTAATTATGAGGGAGCACCATTTTGACCCAAAAGTAGGATAATCAAAATTCAAAAGCAAAAGGAAAACGAGATCATGATCATATATATGCAATAGGACAGAAACAAAAAACCTTTAAACCCATATTGTTTGTAACTTTTTGAAATGGGGTCCCCCTTCCCTTTTGAACTTGCAACAACTCAAGTGGAGTTCAAAAATTAAAAAAATATAAATATGGAAAAAAAAAAAGAAGAAGGAAAAAGAGGGAATAGAATGAAGGAAACAAAAAAAAAAGTTTTTATTTTTTTTGTCTCTTGCTTTTAAACCCTCTTAGGATGATGACCCTGTCCTTTGTACCTTTCGGCGCTTATTAGATTCTTCCCCACCATGCCTTCATCTTTGACCACAGTTTTGACCGTTTGATTTTGTCTTTTCTTAAATTAATTACTATGATTTTTGAAGTACCAATAAAGTACTAAAAATGGAAGCTATGGAGTAAATATGAAAGCTGTTTCAGACTGTGATCATCAATCGATCCAACCCTTTGATCTGAGAATATTCCATTTGGTTGTAATGCAAAGAAGCTTTATGGAAACTGGAATAATGAGGATTTCTCTGATATCAACCTTTCCTCCTACCTTCTAGCTAGGTAAGCCATTTCACTTCAATTTTAACTTCAATCAAATGATGAAGATTTAGGTTACTGAGAGAACGTGTGGTTAGCTTCTATAATTATTAATTTGCCATCATCTCTCTTAACTATCATATCGTGTGCTCTCATCCTAATTTCGCTCTGGTGGGAATAATTGGGTACTATTTGTTACTTATTAATTAATAATTAATCCTGCCGGTTTTCATCCAGCAAATTGCCATGGAAGAGTTTTTTTGCTTTTTGTTTTTCTGTTTCGGAGCATGAGGTTGCATTAAAGCTGTCAATAGAAGTTCCAAAGTTTCTACTAAAGACTCTTAAATGGTAATTTTTGGGTCGTTATTAAGTTGTGGCTATTATTTTAGTTACCATTTTAATGGTGACCAAAAAATTGTCTCTCAAATTCTGATTTCTTGAAGCAATGAATGCAACTGCTCTCGTGTATTATAAGCTATTTAAAGAGTAAAATGTAAGTACAAGTTTGATACTATTTGGGCATTTAGTCTTAGCATTCTATCATGTTCTGCAGTTTTGATATTTTCACGTAAGCTGGTTTTGTGTTAGTTTTTTAACCCTGATCCAATACTAGAATATCGATGTCACCGTCTATGTTGCACAATTACAATTAAGATCGTAATATAATACTTTAATATTCATTGATATGACTTAAATTGTTGGAAAAAAAAAAACTTACTCTTAAGGACTGGCATAATGTTAACCAATATGAAAAATATCAATACTTATTAAAGAATCTTAAAAAAAAATAAAATTAGGTGCATCATTATCAGGTTGTTCAAAGTTTTTTTTTTTTTTTGGTTACAAAAGGGACACAGACTTGGGAATAGGGAATAGGAAAAGAAGCAAAATAGGAATCAAATTCAAGCGCATCAAGACCATCTAACACTTATATCCAGAAGAGATACTAGAGAAAAAACATTTTTGAGCCAAGTTGTTCATACTTTATCAAATTTCGAATTGCTAATTTTCTCATTGATCAATTTTTTACATGAAATCATCAATTTCAAGCACATGAAAACCTTCTAACACTTATATCCGTAAAAGACACAACTTGAGTAAAAACTTTTCTGAGCCGAGTTTGCTCATACTTTATCAAAATTTGAACTGTTAATTTTTTCATCGATCAATATTCCTTTTTAAATTAAATCATCAATTAGTACATATAATTTATTTTTATATCTTTGTTATATTTTTTTAATTAAAAGTTGACATTCAATTTTTTTTTAACACCTCACCGATCTATTCATCATTTCATTCTAACACAGTTAACTCACATTTTTATCTTATCAATTAAAAAAAATTCCCTAACTCAACAAAATTTTCTATCTCCAATGTCAATTTCATTTTGACAAGGTTGTTTAAGGCTTGAACTCAAAGAAGTTTGATAGATTGAACCCTCCCAGACGATTGGAGTTACAGGTCCAATGAAAAAAATTGTAGCGATATGGTGAGAGACTCTTCGGCGACTTCTACAACCCTTGCCAAAATGGAATCAAAAATCGGAAATTGGTTGGAGATGAGAAAGTTTGTCAAGGTAAGGGAAAAAAGAAACGGGAGTTAACATTGAAGTGAATTATTGGTGAGGTATTAAAAAAATCCATATGTCATGATTTTATAGGATAACGTGATACTAAACATATAAATAAGAGTATGTAAGTTTTCTCTCCAATTTAATTAGATACAAGTTGTTCATGTTAATTAATTTGTTTAGGAAGTCTTACAACCTAAGGAAGAAAAAAAGAAAGGTGACTGTTAAAGTGGTTATGAAATAACTTTACGTTATATCTTTCCTCTCCTTCACAAAAAATGGGATAAAATTTCGATGTGAAAGGAAAGAATTTCAATCTGAAAGTACGACAAATTTGGAAATTTCTCAAGCGCTTTACACTTTAACACATATTCTTGATCATCTTTTTTTTCCCCCTTCCATTTGATATGACTTTTGATCAATATGTGTTTCTTTTTAAGTATAGGATACGTTTCATAAATACTTTCTCTGTTTCTTTCTAAATCTATTGCCTTGGTGTAGGTCTAGCAGCTTGACCTATTGCTGCCTTTGTTTGCTAATTCATAGCCTTGGCCACAAAAATATATTTGAAAAAATTGCTCAATTAATCATAGCAAATTAAAACCATAGCATCACATTTAGTCATAAAAAAAATGCCAAAATTATTAATAAGTTGGTAATTCACATGCATAATACTAGTTTCAGTCTTAAAGATATAGGTTGAGCTATACTTTAACCTTTATCCTTCTCTTATTTCAATTTCTCTAAAAGAAACATCTATTATACTTTTGTTATACTGAAAAATCGAATGAATGTAACCCCAACAAAAATAATTGCAGAGCTTAGAGGCTCCAAGGTGAACATTATTGCTGTATCCAGCAGTGATCAAATGAAATGATATTAATTGTCACAATTATTTACTACCATTATAGTGTGAATATAACCCTACTTCATTTCAAAGAAAGAGGCTCCAAATTCAACTTTTCCCAAATGTTACCTATAGATAATTTAAAGTAATAAATAGCAGACCAAAGTTATACTGTACACACATGGTGGTCCTATTAAACATTGCACAAAACGAAGGTGCTTTATAAATAGTACTACAGTGAGCACAACGTGGGTGGCTATCAATTTTGCACCAACCATTTTTATAATTAAGATTAGTATACTGCTTTATGTCTAACTAAATTAAACAAACATGCAAGCAAACAAAATTTTCCTTCAAACCCTAGTCGACAAGCACATGCCTTATCTTGAAAAAGCTTACACTCTGAACAATAGAGATTTTTAATTTATATATACTCTATTTATAAAAGATAATATTGATAAAAGATAAAATTAAGTCAATAATACAAAGACATATAAATTTATCAAAGAAAAATCACATTAAAAAAATATGTTTGATATATTTTTTTTATAAATAAATTGATTTACTAACCATTTATATATTAAGTATGACTCAAATAAATTAACTCTGTAGGTAAGAGAAAATATTATACTTCCTAGCGACAGGGGTTTAATTTATCTAAAAAGCACTCTATGAATAAAATTTTAACTGTATTAAGGTGAGATGAGAAAAGTATACATTCAAAATTATTTTTTAAAAAATACAAAGTCAAAAAACACTTCTAATTATAATAAAAGATTTAAAAAGCAATTACGCCTAAACATTTTTCATGCTTGGGCCAAAATGTTAGTCAAATTCAACACTGCAAAAAGCTCCTACCTTTTCCTTTTCCTTTAGTTAAACTTGAGGGTATGGGGACCTCTTTCTAAGTTTTCTTTTTTTGTAATTTTTGTGATATTCCTTTGGGGGTTGAGTTAAGTCACAATCTATGTTCCCCTTTTGTTTTACCCACAAACAAACTATGTCGGCCATAACAGGATACAACCCACCTTACCTTTATTCATTTATTATCGTTGTACCTTTGACTGGGGCTTATAATTAAATATTAATAATTAAGAATAATTAAAAGGAGGGATATATAGTATCTATCTTAGCTAGCAACCAAAACCCAGTGTTTGTTTTTGTTAATTTAATGATGAAAGGGATTAGAGAGGATTTTGCCTTTTGGGATATGAGCAAGTCATGCCTATCGACACAAACCACAAACACCAACTTGTCTTGTGTTTATCTCCCCTCTTTCTTTCTTTCTTCCTCTTCTTTTTTTTTTTTTTTTTAAAATAATTTGAAATTATTGTAATCACTTTCTGTTAATATTTTGATAATGATGCTTTGATGAGGGCACACGTGCTTTCTAACTACTGTGAATTTTGCAGAGGGTGCGGTTCAAACGATTCCCTAACTATTATAGCATATTCTAATGAAAAATTAAGAATAAATTATATTTATCTCTTTTAGTGTTTTGAAAACCTTCGTTTGTATACTCAGTTTTAATTCATAAGACTTTCTTTTTAATCAACTTAACATTTTACGGAAACCTACGTATCCATTTTTACTTAGAAAACTCGTACTATCTCAGTAGACTAATTCAATGTAACATATTATTAAAATATCAAATTAATACTTTATAAAATTAAAATAAAAACTTAGTGTAATTAATGTTTTTCAAAATAGAGAGAATGCCAGTGTAAATTTTATAGAACTTTAGAAAAGGCTTCTATATAAGTTAATATTAAAAGGGTATGAGTACATGCTTTAAAACTTTGAGAGGGGTTAAATGAAATTTATTCAAAAATCTAAAGTGTTAACCAATTACATATATTGTAGTCTAAAATTTGTTTATGCCACTACTATAAAAAATTATATTTGCACAATGTTACAGCTGTTCTTTGAAGATTACTAAATGACTAACTATTAATAAATAATGAATAGTCTAAATGTACATTTTTTTTGTAACTTCGTAGTTGTTTCACCTAATTTTTACTAGTTTGTCTTTGATAATATGGTTATTCAAATAATAAATAATACAAAGAGACAAAATCTGCATACTCTGTTACTATTACAACTTAGAAGATTGAGTCAGAATATTACAATTGTCTTTTGCATACCACTAGCTGACAAGTTACCCATAGATCAATGGCCTACATAAAAAATGTGCTATATATATATATATATATATAGATAATAAACGTGTGAGAGGACATAATGGATGAAAACTAAACTAAAATGAATTTCAAAATTTATGCATTATTATTGTCATCAAGAGGCTTCAGTTATTTCAATGGGGGAAAAAAAGGGCTGTATTCAGTGATTTTTTTTCCGAGAATATTCCTTGGCATTTCATTAAGATTAGGGGTGATCTATTAGTTTAGCCCAGTATCACTCAATTTTATGAATTTTTTAAAAAATATTTTATAAGAATTTACATGAATTTTTTAATAATAAAATATAATTTTACAAAATTTTATATAAAAAATTTATTTTTAAGATTTATTTTATATGTTTATTGAAAATTAAAAATAAATAAATAAAATAGCTCAGGCCAAGCTTAAACATAGAATTTAAAAAATGAAATCCCGTGCAAAAATGAACTGAGCACCGTACTGGACGAATGCCCAACCTGATCTGGCCCTTATTTTGTGCACTCCTAATTAAGACATCTAATAACTTTTATTTTTTTTTGGACAAATCAAGACATGTAGAAACAGTTGTAATCAAAATGTTAGAACCCAACTCCGTTGTTGGACTGAGTCCATGTATGGCAGCCCAATTGGCCCAAATATCTCGGAGAAGCCACTTTTTTGGTCAAATAATAGCCCGCCCTTCAAAAAGGCCAAACAATATATTGCTCGAAGAATCCTATGATTACCATATTTTTAGGCCCATTTGGTACGATACACAAACTTAACGTAACAATTACATTGGTTAATCTAATTACATACATTCGAGCACCCATCAAACTTTATTAAATTTGAAGATACAAAAGTATTCTTGAAATCACTTAGCCTGATACTCCATTCAAAAACAACACATGATACAGAAGTTAAACATACTAGAAAATACAACACAGAGGGAAATTAAAACAACAGCCAACTAAATGAAACCCAGCAAGACAAGGAACAGAAACATTGAAAGAAATAGATAAAGCCCAAAAGATGTGATAGTGGCCCAAACTTACTGGACCAAGAGCTTAGGCCAAATATTGCAACTCACAGCCCAAATGATTCAAATGTTAAGCCTGTCAATAGAAGCATAGTGAATTGTCCACTTTTGCCTTTGAATGTGCCTCTCGATGAATTTGGATTCCTCAAATATTCAAGGTGTTCTGTAAAAGAGAGAGAGAAAGACTAAAAAGGAGTATGGTCTACACAGATTTACACAGGACAGGACTGATATGTGAGTGTCACTGAATCCTTACTCTCTCTGTTCTTTCTCCTTCCTATAGGACCCCAAGGATTCTGCTCAGCTTCTTAATAGTTAGGACACTGTCAAAATGCTATTGCTAGCCATGTAATTTGTGAAAGAGATATTAAATTTAATTAAACTTATAAGCTGCATGTAATTTTTTTGTTTGGTGGGAAATTGATCTATTCACGCATTTTATGCCGTATGATGTAGACCAAAGTAATCGGCATTATTATGCCATTCATGAATCACCAATTTAGGTAGCTGTTGTAATCGGGAGTGTAATTGATTAGGAACAAATTCAAAGGATTCAAATTGCACATTAATTGACTTTTGTCTTCCAAATTTGGATCATCCGTTCAAAGTTCAAACATAATACTTTTCAAGATTATAATGAATAAGAAACTTCTAAAGAAAGTAATTGTCAAAGAGTTGGCAAATCTCAGAGAGTCTATTGGGATAAATTAAATAAATGTTAGTGCTGATGTAACTGCGAGGCTGCTACTTAACCACAGGAAAATATGACTGATAATGACTACCAAAACAATGCTGCATGCAATATCATCAGGCAAGGGCTAGAAATCTCAATGTGGTTGTGGCATATCTTATATATATATATATATATAATTACTTGACCCAAATGTCTTGATCTTATTCTTTTTGGGTCTTTCATAGTAATAAAAAGATTGAAAAAATTTATTAAGTAGATTTAATTTTAAGAAATTAATAGATTAATTTAATTACGGATAAGCAGTATATCAAAGTGAATCTCCCTAAATAGTTTTGTGACATTTGTATATTCATTCATAATTTGTTTGATTTATTAATTTTTTATAAACCAAATTTAATTAAAATTTCTCTAGTAAATGGTGAGGGTAAACGGAACTCACAAGGCTTCTGACCCTAATTTCACCAAGTGGATTTTGAAGATAGGGTGAGCACTTCTGTGAGCTTGAATTGACTAATGCCCACTTTATCAATTGGAATTGTTAGATATAAAAATAAAAAGAAAAGAAAATAATTATATTTTTTTGTAATATATAAAAAAAATAAAAATATCATTTCATTTATGTATTTAATTGGATAAAAATAATGAAAAAAATGATTGTGTCCTTATTTAAAAATAGTATTAGAGTGAATAATAATAATAACAAGGATATAATAGACTTGGATAAATAAGGTATCATAATTACTCTTAATTTATGTAATTATAGAATGAAAATGGATTCATTTTCTAATCCTGTAAAATGTATATTAAATGAGATTATTATTTGAAATTTTTTTCTTTATCTTTCTTCCTCCTTTTACTAAACGCAGCTTTTTAAAGGACAAAAACTTGAGCAATGGAAAAGCTATAGATCCAAAAATGAGATTTATATGTCATGTTGCAAATAAGACACTTTCTATGGATCTGCTCAAATTGATGTGTAGTATTATATGATTCTGCACAACTGCAATCTGCACATAGTAGAGGAGTGAAAAGAAACACTAAAATTGCATACAGCTGTAGTGAGAAACCAATCTACCATTAAATTCAGTGATCTGGGTCTACAGAGCTTATATACATACATATTTATATATATATAGAGAGAGAGAGAGAGAGAGAGAGAGAGAGAGAGAGAGAGAATTGACTCAAGGGTTTCTGTGATTTTCATTCTAGCTAGCATTAATCATGTGAAGATTGAAGCAGGTCTATTAATTCATAATATATGTGTTGGTTGTAGATGCCTTTCCCTAGTATTAATTTGTATTCATATATGCGGGCTTGTCTATATCCTAGCAACTACGAATTTGTTTTAAAAAATAAAAAATAAAACAAAAGGTGCTGCAATGCTAGCTAGCCTCGTCAGAGCTTGCTTTCACTGAAAACAAAAAGTTCCTTTAATTTTTTTTTATTTTTCTAAATTAACAAATAGGGTGTTTAGAAACTGCAGAACTGTAGCTATCCATGAACTTGATCAAAGAGAAAAACATTTATATTCATTTTCTAATGTTGATGATAATTAAACTAATGGATAGATAAACAATTAACAACAAGAATCCAATTTTTTTTAGAAAAAATAATTGTTATTTTATAAGAAAATGCATGTCCCAAGTTACAATTAAAAATACCTAGTTTTTGGTCCATTGACACAGTAAAAGTTTAAACATAACATTTCCAGCTATTTCTCCATCCCTTTCACTATTCTATCACAGAGAAAAAAAAAAATTTCGTGTCTCTTAGAACTACATGCTTGAATTATTTAATCTATAGATCTTACTTTTACACAATTTGATTACAAAATTTTTTTAACTCAATAATTATTAATTTCTAAAATGCATATATTTTCTCTTTTTGTAAAGATATAGAAATAAAATTTAAAAACTTTAATGCATTATTTTTTAAGTACAAAAAGTAACAAATTTTTATCTAAATCATATTTGGTGACTTAGAATTAATAATACAAATTTTGTTACAATATGATATGATATGATATGATTTGATGATTCAAATTTAGTTGGAATCGGGTCCGTGATAATTGGCTAGAGTTGCTGAAGAATTTGACCAAGATGATTGGAATCGGCACCCTATATGGATAGCTAGATACCCCACTTTCTCACTCCGTGTGCTCCCAAACGTGGCGGCATGTTACCTTTCGCTATCCTGCGAGCCTTGGGAATTTGCAGGCTTTCTTTATAAATTAATTATTTCTGCATTATATATTGTGAAATGTGAAATAATTAAGAATATTCTAGTAATTATGATCACTTTGTAAGCCTTGGGAGCAGTAAACAATCCAATCTTGTATATGAGGAAACCTTGACGTTAATAAAAGTTATATCTACATATGTAATGGAATGGGAAAGCAGCCTCATCAACTCTTTCATGAACCCTACTATATATCTAAATCAAGGACGGATCCAAGTGTTGCATTTTAGGGATAACCTTCCCAAATATTTTTATATGTATTAGGTATGTATATAATATTGTTTTTTAAAATTTTTTTTAAATCTGTTTTTCTAAAATTTTATGTCTATCCCTTTAATATTATAAAGTATTAAATACATACTTATAAAGATATAATTATTTTTTATATTGATCATAAAAGTAAATTTTATAAAACAAATAACATATAATCAAATATATTAAAGCTTTTGTAAGAAGCTGATCCCATCAAAAAAGGATAAAGTTTATCTTAAAACTGATCCATGCTAGCCTATGCTTTGTCTTATTGTATAATTATGAGTGTTTATTATTCAACATGTGAGTTGCTTTGCTTTTCAGTCTGTAAAAGTTATTTTAGTAAAAGTTTGTATACTTTTATAAAAATTTAGAAAAGTAGTTTGTCTATATTCTAAAGCTTTGTTTATAAGAAGAGTTTGTCTTTCTAAGGACAAACTTTTCTGCTATGAAAAGAAGAACTAATCTTAAAACAAATGTTACATATAAACTGTATTTTATACTTATAGAAGTTTCTCCTGGTGGTGCCATGAGACCTATCTCACAAGCTAAAAAAGTTCTCAATTGGCATACCCAACAAATAATATACTCTTTATTCTCTTATTCTCGCTCATTCACATTTTTTTTTTCAGCTTCTTTAATCATACTTTTATTCACTGTAAAAACATAGTTTTGTAATAAAATAAAAGATTACCTTCTTGTAAATAATTTGATTGTTTATAGAAGATTGTAAATAATTTCACTATAAAGAGATTATAGGCAAACTTTGTTCAATCAAAAATCAAAGAATATGATTCTAATGACTAATATATATTATATCACTTCTAATAAATATTTTCTTGGTATTAAAGCAATTATATTTATTTTGATGTTATTATATTTATCCAATTTTTTATTATTATGTGTCTTTATTTTTTAATTTTAGTAAATTTTATTATATTAATTTATTAGATACATAAAAATGCATTTTTAATAATTATTACTACTTGATTTAAGTATAAATTTTTGCCCTCTTTTACAATTTTTCTAGTTTTGTCCTTGTCAAAATCACATGAAGTTTTGCTTTAGAATAAAAGTAGAAGAAGAAAAAATTATACGAAAACAAAGAGGATAGATGAAGTTAATTAACCTAACTTTTTATATATCTAGGTTCTCCTCCCTTCCTCACAATAGAATGAAGCACAACTTTTAGCTACTAAAAAGGCCTAACTTTAACTGTTAGCACTAAAAAATAAATGAGTTAAATCAAACCTTAGGTCTATAATTTGAGTTAAACTATTAGGGGACATTTATTAGATAGAAAAGTTAAATTGGGTTTTGGAGGCCAAAATAGGTTATAATAGTTGTAGGCCATGTATTTAATTTAGGAAAAATTAGAGTTAAGGATTCAAAATTAAAAATATTTATTTTGAATGACCTATTATTATTATTTTAAGATATATTACTATTAATTTTAAGTAAAACTTCTTAAACCTAGTGGTAACAGGTCCTTCAGAGTAAATATTTTTAACTTTAGGTCCTTAACTCTAGTTCTCCCTTTAATTTATTGGTTTTTTTGAAATGTTAAAGAAAAATGACCCAATAACGTGTAGTTGGAAAGAGGGGAATATTTGATTGATTTCAAGTAGTTTCCAATCATCTAACCACCTCCCCACAATTTAAGAATAAAGCTTGCAAGATGTTCTAGAGGCAATTAATTAGATTAGCTAGAATCAAGGAAAATTAGTGAGTTGACCAAATCAAAGAAGGTGCAAAATATGCTTAAAGGTCCACTCCTCTAACTATAGGGACATAGTTGATATAGCTAACTAACAAAACAATCAATTAGAAGGTAGAAAATAATTTTTAAATCTTTAACTTTGCTGACATGGTATAAACCAAAACTTAAATTGTTGGCTATGATCTTATATCATTGCTAACATGGGTAGAAAATTTAGAAAGAATGTCAAATAGTTTTAGTGGAATTAATGTTTAGTTTTAGACTTATAAATACTAATTATACATTATTATTGAAAACACACATATTTAATATGCTTGAATGTTCAATTCCTTAATTATAGGAATATGGTTGATATGATCAATTAAAAAAGCGATGAGTTAGCAAGCAAATTTTTTTTTAATCTTTAATTTTATTGATGTCGCATAAACTAACACTTAAATTGTTGCCCATAAGCTTACATTATTGCTAATATGGGTAAAAAATTTAGGAAGAGTAGCAAACTGTTTTAGTGGGATTAATGGCTAATTTTAAACTTACAAATACTCATTATGCATGAATTTTGAAAACACACATTTTCAATCAATCAAATACGAGTCTTTACATTTAATCCTTTACGTTCTTGCCTTTAAATTTCAGATTTTGTCACTTTATTTGTATATTTCTTTATTACATTTATGCCTTTACTTTACTCTAGTTTCCTTTATTGCTATTTCCAGCTGTAAATATTAGTCACTCTTCAAACTAGATACTTCTTTAGTAGTATAAGAACCCAAAGTTAAGGGATATAATCCCCTCCTTAGCATCACCTAAACATGGGAATCAAACATGCAAATTAGTTTATCAGTTAAGTTAATCAATCCAAATTCACAAAACAATAAATTTAGCACACATAGTAAGACTAAAAGAAGAGTTTTTAGAATTACAAGTGGCATGTACACTTAGAGTTTAGGAAAAGTTTAAATAACATGGATATTCTACAATTAATTATAAAGAAGAATGGTGGCTGAAAGACTGTTGACACTCAAGCTTCTCAATCTATAGTTATGTCAAGTTTAAGTATGCCATTTTTGTTAAATACAACACCATCATCAACTATAGGATTAGTGGCTCCAACCATGTAGGAAGTAGCTGAACTAATTTAACCTATGGTGATGATAATATCTTTCATCTGTCAACAAATTGACATAGGGCTTAATAATCTCGTGTATCAAATGTCTCATAAACTTGTAGAGATTATGCATATAATAATTATGTATATACATAAAGAAAAAAATGTAAAAGCTAACTATTTTGCCTGACAAATTTTAAAGGCAATTAAGAAATTCTTCAAACATATGAAGTTGCAACTATTGATCAATAACTAGCTATTGACGATTAGAGAATAGAATTAATCAAATATCTAAAGAATCCCTCAAGTTTAAGCTTAAACAAAAGACCTTAAAGTAAGTCCTAATAGATAATAAATTATACAAAAGAGTGCATGAATGTTTATTATTAAAATTTTTGGGCAAAATAAAAGCTTTGATAGTCATGGGAAAAGCTCATAAAAGAGTTTGTGGTTCCCATAGATTATGACCCACAATAAAATGGCTGATTCACAGATATGATTATTATTAGCTAAATATGATAGTTGATTATTTCAAATTTGTCAAGAGCTGTAAAGCTTGTTGATTACATAGTTCTATTCAAAGATTGTCAGCTAATAAACTGCACCTAATTGTCAAACCATGACCATTCAAAAGTTGGGCTATGGATTTAATAAGTAAAATTCATTCTCTTTCATCTAAATATAGCATGTCTTCACTGTTATAGCAACTTTATGAAGTAGGTGAAGGCACAACTAATAGTGAATGTCATGCAAATATATATATGTGATCAAATTTATTCAGCAACAGATCATTCACAAATATGGTATTCTTTAAACCATAATAGCTAATCAAAGGGATAAAGTGGTAGCTTTTACTTAATAATATGGTATAAAAATGATTCATTCAACTCCATACTATGCTCAACCCAATAGATAAGTAAAGACTGCTAATAAAATCTTAATTGGCAAAATTAAGAAAACTTTAGAGGATAAGCCCAAAAGGTGGCATGAAGTCTTATCTGAAATGCTTTGGCATACAAGAATGCTAAGTGTCTTGCAATTGGTTTTACTTCATTTCGGCTAACCTAAGGGCAATATGTTATTTCGCCTCTAAAGATTATTGTAAAATCTTTTAGAATGGCTAAGTAAAATGATCTAGAACCAAATCAATATCATCAATCTCTTTATTTGGAAATGGAATTAGTAGATAAGGATTGGCTAATGGCCCTTGATAATATTTGGATAAATAACATAAAAGTGGTAAGGGTGTATAATAGATAAGTTAGACATAAAAAGTTTATTGAAATAGACTTAGTTTGAAAAATTATTTTGCCAATTGATACTAAAGACCCTAAAATTGGCAAATAATCACCAAATTGGGAAGGCCTTTTCATTGTGAGTCAAGTTATTCTTGGTAGTACTTCCTGATTAGTTAACATGTAAGGAAAAGAATTAAATGAAAGCATAAATGAAAAATACATAAAACTTTATTATCCCTCTATTTAGGAAGGCATTCAAGATATAAGTCCTTAAAGGTAGCTACCAACTACTTAGCTTCAAATTGGCAGAAGATAGAAAAAAAACTAAAGAAGGAAGCCAAAACATATTAAAAGACCTACTAAGCCTAGTCCTAAGCATTGGCAGGAGGAGGAGGAGGAATTGTTGTCATAGGAATAGCTTCTTTGACAGTAGTTATTCTAGAAGTGGCTACTTGACTTAAAAAGGTAAGGGTTATTTCAACACTTATCCCAACTTTTTCTTACTTAAACAAGGCATAAAAAGAGTAAAGTATACTTTATTTCAACTTTTTCTTATCATTATTATCATCAACTTAATAGATGTAAAGGGAAAAATATCAACATAAAAAAAAATAAATGGCTTGAACCAAACTTGAGACCTATAATTTGAGTTATACCACCAAAAGAATATTTGTTTGATAAAAGAGTTGAATTGGGCTTTAGAAGCTGAAATGAATTATAATGATTGCAAGCCATATATTTAATTTATTAGTTTCTTTGAAATATTGAAAAAAAAGGCACAATAACAAGTAATTTAAAAAGAGGGGAATATTCGTTTGATTCCAAGCTATTTCCAACCATTTAACTACCTCTCTACAATTTAAGGATAAAGCTTGTAGGATATTTTAGAGGCAATTAATCAGATTAGTCGAAAACATGAGAAATTTGTAAGCTGATTAAGATAAAGAAAGTGCATAATATGCTTAAAATTCCACTCCCTTAATTATAAAGATAGAGTTGATATGGTCAACTGAAGAAGCAATGAGTCAACAGGTAAATAATAATTTTTAAATTTTTAACTTTACTAACATAGTATAAACCAACACTCAAATTGTTGGCTGTAATTTTACATTATTACTAACATAGGTAAAAAATTTAAAAAGAGTGACAAACAATTTTAGTGTGCTTATTGGCTAGTTTTACACTTATAAACATACATTGTTATGATCTTTAAAAACACATTTTTAATCAATCAAACACAATTGTTTACATTTAATCTTTTACATTCTTGTCTTTAATTTCTATATTTTATTGCTTTATTTACAACTTTTTTATTGTATTTATGCTTTTACTTTTCTTTATTACTCTTTCTAGATGTAGGTGTTAGCCATTTTTCAAATTAGATGCTTCTTTTAGTAGTTTAAGAATCCAAAGCTAAGAAATAGAATTCCTCTTTGGTGTATCTCCTAAACATAGGAATCCTATATGTGAACTAGTTGATCAATTCAACTAATCAATTTAAATTCATAAACAATAAGAAGAAGAAGAATGAAATTTATTATTATTGATATAAGACCTAGAAAAAAAGAGAACAAAAAAAAGAGAAAAAATAATATGTCACAATATACTAAATATCAAGTGAGACATCTCTCTTAATATTCTTGATTAAGGGAGTCAGTATTTAAAAGTATATTTATCACATTTTTAAATTTAAAAAGTGAAATTTATCTAAACAAAATTAATTATGAAGCCAACAAGAGAACTTAAAATAATATAAAAAGATTAAAAAAAAATTAACGCGGTCATAAATTTAATGCTAAGGAATGAAATAAATAAAATATCCTCTTAATTAATTACAATACTTATTATGTGTATATACTCAATATCTTTTTTAAAGTTTCATCGTCCATAATTTGGCAGCTCGCATGATATTATTAAAAAAAAATAGTATTTATCTTATTTTAAAGGTTAAATTCATTCTCTTATCTCTTAAAATAAAAAAATATTCTGGCTCTATTTTTCTCATTTAACACTGATCTTTAGCACTTGGGTGTCCCTTGGCCAAAGTCTGCGTGTCTTGCACTGAATAAATATTTGTTTAATATGCATCACATGTGTATAGTTTCTTAATAACGTGTGCTTTTTGGTAACAAAAAGGGGAGAGTAATCAAATATCACTAATTCGTCTTACTTTTTTGCATCTTAATTTGGTAATGTGTCTATTCCATCTTCATTGGGTACTTTCGCAATCTGGTTTTTATCGAAGCCTACATATATAGGCTATAGAGGGGAATCTCAAAGCTTTTCAAAGCATCTTCCTCAAGTTTATAATAATAATAACAAATTATTATTATTATTATTATTATTATTATTATTATTATTATTATAACCACCATCATCATTACCATAGTTGTCGTCTTTAAATTCTGTTCATACTAAAATTTTGTATCTTAAAATTGTAAATTCACAGCCTTTCACATTAACTTAATATATTTAAATTTAACTATTAATTTGTTATATATTTTTACAATCTCTTGATAACAATTTTGGACATAAATGTTATTTTGGTCCCTTAAATTATTTATTTGTTTCAATTTTATCCTTCATTTTTTCAGTTTAATTCTTTAATTTTTAATTTGCATCATAATCATCCTCTTTGGTTATATCTATCATGAATTATTTTAGAATACTTCAAAAAAGTTAATAAATCATTTTCCAATAATAAAAAAATAAACAATAAATATGGTACAAATTGAAATTTGTAGGGTTAAGTTGAAATAATTGAAAATTTGAAAGACAAAATTAAAACAAATAAATAAATTAACTTAACAGACTAAAATAATAATCAAGGCAAAATTATTAAGATTTTAAAATACAAATTGATATGATCTCATCTGTTCAACGAGTTGAATCAGTATCATAGTAAGTACAGCTCTGAAGCCATATAATATCCTCTATAATTGCTTGAGTTTATGGGTTTGGTAATATTCAATCAATGGCTATTTGTAGTGGGAAATCAAAACAATCAACCTTTTTCAGCTATACATAATTAGTTTCAGTTTGCTTTCCTTTTCTTCTTCTTCTACGTATTATTACTTACAGATCTCAATCCAACCACTATACGACTTTTATGAAGAAAGCAACCCATTTTATATACATTTAGAAAGTCTGCATGTTGAAGTGTCCAAAATATAATTTCTTTTCATAATTTGACTAATGCCATATTGGAGAAATTACTAGATGTATCACAAGTTGATGAACAAATTATTCCGTCTAATTAATTTTCTTTTGGTAGCTTTTAACTTGTTGTCAATATTCAATTGAACTGACTATTCTGCGTTTATTTTTTATTTTTTCTGTTGTCCACCTATTCTTGTTTGAGCAATTCTTACGTACTATTCTGGATTATTTTTGTTTTTGAACCCCACCTGTACAAACTCAATCCTAACCATTCATTTTGAGGTTGTCCACTCTATTTTTTTTTCTTGTTTGGTCCTCTATTGCCTTTGATTCCATTTTCCACACACGTGCAACTCTTCTGCTTGTTTTTTTTTTTCTGTGAGGGGGTAGTTGGCCGACTTAATTTGCGATTATATTTCCTCTAGTGTTGATTTTTGGGAAAATCACTTTTTTTTTTCTTGTCTGTTTACTTAAATTTTAATTTGGTCCTTATTATTTAAAAATTTATAATTAAATCTATATAGTTTAAACAATTTTGAAGCTAGTTCATGCGGTTAAACTTTTACCAATATTTTGTTAAATTTTGCTAATACGATCAACTATGTATTTTCTTGATACTTTAATTATATATGATTTAAACTAATTAATTCACTAAGATAATTTAATATGTGTTGCATATATGAGTTAATTTTATTTTATTACTTATTTTTACTCCTTTTTTTAGTTTAAATTATACATATTCAAAATATTAAAATAATACGTGACGGTTATATCATCAAAATTTAATAGAACAAATATTTAGCTAAAGGACAAAATTAAAAATTGAGTGAAATTATATAGGGATCAAGAGAATAATTTAAAGTTGAAAAGAAATAAAAAGCAATAAGAAGGAAAAAAAACTAATGGTTCCATTTGCAGAAAACAATTTTAATTTGAGTTGGAAATTAAATCTACAGTGATTAATGAATACTATTTATGGATGTATATAAAAACAAGAAATTGTATATATATTTTTAATTTCCTCCTAATTAATCCTTTCTTTCTATCTCTTTGGCCTTGATTAATTTTACTAGTCATGATTCTTAAAATTTACTTTCACATGAGCGGAAAACTAAAGGTCACAATGCAATGATTTTCCCGTCATGATTGATGACAAGAAGGACCACCCAATTTAAGAACAGAAAGAAGAAGGACCACAAGAGGATAATTAGTAATTGCTTCCCATATGAGCTATAGAAAAATCTCTTTGGAAACCTATAATAGTGATAAGTAGGTGAATTATCAATGACAATAATTAATACCCAATACATTATATCTGCATATATAACCATAAAGTAATACTCTTTCACATTTTTAAGTAGTTGAGATGAGTATTATACATCTATATAGGATAATATTAATTGCGTATAACTTTTTTAATATGTAATATATTTAATATGTAATCATATTAAAGTATATTGATCTATTGAGAAAGATTTACATAAAAATAAACGAATTTTAAATATAATTCTAAAAATAATTAATTATAAAAATTTTAAATATAACTACATCAATGCTTGGCAGCTGGAATAAATAGGATTAGGCTTTAAACAAAAGCCTTAAGCTTTGATATGATGTAGCGTAGTTTGAAAGAGTGGTTTGGACATTCGAGCATTGGATTCAGAAATTTCAGAAACGTGATATATGTTTTTGGACGAAGAGATCATGATTCTTATACATATATATATATATATAAGGGCTTTAATTTTATCGATTTCTCGATCTCCGTATAATGTCCATTTAATGGTGAGAGAGCATAATTTCTTACAGAATTAAACTCTCATGGATTTCCAAAATTTCATCACATTAATGTCTCAATAATATCTTTTTTTTTTTCAAATTTGTTCTAACAAAAGGAATTTGTCCATTTCTTAAAAAAAAAACACTTTCTATCCAACTTTTGGAACAAACTGAATAATCCATTTCAAAAAATGAAAATGAAAAGAAAAGACTCACTTTGAAAATTTTTTTGGTCAAATGCATAATTAAGAAAATTATCACGAGTAAGAATTAATATATGTACTTATATATGTTTTAAGGCTATTCACTTTTCTATATCAAAGAAAATGACACCAATTTGAGATCTATCTGCATTATATTGAATATTTTATTATTTCAAAAATATTATTTAGCTTATCTAGCTGATATTAATATATATTTTAAAAATCTCAATTTCCATTTACTTTTCATTATAAAATTATTATTTTTGCACAATATATGTTTTTCAAAAATAAAACTATTTTAATTATTCTATTGTTATATTAAAGATAAAATTGCAATCTCATATTAAAATTTCACAATAATTTAACTATTATTATTATATTAACCATAAAATTATAGCTAATTTCCTGTCGTGTAAAAAATTTAATTTCATTGATATAAAATATATAGTATATAAAATTTTTATTGTTAAATTTCAGGGGTCAAATAATATTTTAAAATAAACTAAATGTTACGTGTATATTTTTTTTCCCAGAAATATTAAGTGTATATAATATTAAAATGTTAAAGAAGATTAGGGTAATTTTCTTTTAAAGAATCAATTGATAAGATAGAAGAATATTCCATGACGCAGGTAATTCAGTTGTTATTGGTGTGGGGAACCAAATATCATGTTATTGATGGGAATGGACAAAGAGCACATGAAGCCATGATTGCTCTTCCATTGTAAAAATAGAAAGTTCTGAATTCTCGAAATATAACCCTCCCAATCATCACGAACTCAACCAAAATCGTTCTGTTTATGTTTCATACAAATTTTATTGCCTTTTATGAAATTTCTGTATCAGTGCAAGTGATATAATAATAATAATAATAAAACTTCATATCTAGATGTAACGCTTTAATATTTTTGTAATATTATATTCATAAATATCATATGCGGGAGTTATTGGGTTGAAGTCACATGTGGCAAATTTACGCGCCTTCTCTTGTCTTTTTACAACTTTTTGGTATATGCGTAGAGACGTGGCATGCAAGATGTGAGACACGGAACGAAAAAATTTATACGTTTTTCTTTTTTTATATTTTTGTTGTTAAAATTTTTAATCAAAGTGTGATAAGTTTATAATTTTTTATAAATATATAATTTAATTAAACAAATAAGTATATAATTTTTAATTAAATTACGTATTTTTTATATTTTAATTAAATATTAAATATTTATTTTATTTTAATTAAAAAATATGATAATAAATATTTTGAAACAGTATTTAAGTCTAATCCAATATTCAAACCCACAAATTGTGACACAATTACTTCAATTATACTTTAAAAAAATTCAATCCAAATCTTCTAGATTTAGCTCTAATTACACTACGTAAAATTATAAGAGACATAAAACTAGTAAGAGAGAGGAAGAGTCATATAAAGGTAGAGAAGATCACGATCTCTCTCTCTCTCTCTTTTTCTTTGTGCCCTTCTTCTACTTGTACTTATGGGGATTTAGTTTATAAGAATTTATCCAACAAAACTAATTTAATGTTAAATTATTTTTATTTTTAAATTAAAAATAAATTTTTCTTTTTTGATACATTGGATATATCAATACTAAAACCAAACAAACTATAAAACAATATTATAATTGTCCAAACCAAAAAAACTACACTTTATTCAAATATCTTTGTAAGCACTCTTTTCATTGTGGTTGCAGTAGCATCATAACTTTCAGATAGCGAAATCTTAGCAAATTGCCAAAAATCCCTTTGAATTAACATCTTAAAGTAGAGTTAACCTTCAAGTCTGGACTATACAATAAAAATCATAAAATACAACAAACGACATAAAAAGAAAAGTAAAAAAAAAATTGATATCACATCCTGATACAAAATAAAATGAACCGTTAAAAAAAATTCATTTTTATCTTACAATGGACATTCTTGAAATTTTCAGATACCTCTATTTGTTTGAACTAGGTGCTTTTCCTATAAAATGCAAGGATTCAAAAAATGTTTCCATAAATCACACAAATTTTTTTTAAAAAAAATCAATAAATAATATTTAAACAGACATATAAAAACATAAACAAAGCCAGCACCTAGTTGTATTGGGAGTCACACAATAACTTATTTAGTTACCGTGAGACTTCGTTACAATTTATATATATATATATATATATATATATATATAATATTTATAATTTATTATTACCAATAAATAATTAAAAATTTTAATGACATTTTTATTAAAATATTAATTTACAATATATATAAAATAATAATCATTTAAAAGAAATCAGATGATTCCCTTACGATTAAACAGTTACACAAGTCATGTCTTATACCCCATCATTTGCAACCTTTCACACAAATATTATTCATTCGTCGGCGCCCCTACTGGTACAGTACTCCCTTATCTTAATCTCTCTTCCTATGATTGTTTAGGCACATGTCACTTTCATCTCAACCATAATCTACTTAATCTATCTTTTCTAAAAATTATAAAAAATTTAAATTAAAAATATTTATATTAAATTTTTTTAAAATTTAAAATTAATTCGAGGGATTAAAAATTAGAATTTAAGACTCATTAAAATTTTTAATTTTTAGATCCTTCAAATAATTTTAAAATTTATAATTTTTAATGTAAATATATTTAATTTAACATACTTGATTTTAACTTTTTCTCTAACTTTTTGGTTGTTGAGTGCACCATTTATAATCGTCCGCGTTTAGAAAAAGTCAATCTTACACAGCTTCCTATATTATATTTAATTGAAAATTTTATTGTTGAAATAATATTTTAATATTTCCTTTTTATTTTATAATAGTCATTTTCGGCAGACTTTTTTATATTGTAGTCTCCGTATACTCATGAGCTTCTTGACCATGTATATGGTTCAACCAAAATATCGCTATATCTTATGCATTGATGTGTCACTTTACATAATATTGTTTCAAGATTAATTAGCATATTTCGCAATAATGTAATGAAAAGTACAAGTGCGCATAATTTTTCGAAAGTTCATATAATATATAAAGTAATATCTTTTAAAAATGTTTTAGTATATAGGCAATAAATTAAACTAGAAACCATATAAATTTGTTTTCTTCTTCACTTTGCCTCCCAATATATAGAAGCTAAATAAGATATGAACAGTCAATATATATACACATAAGAATCAGATTAATTAATAAGATCAAGTTACGTTGACAAATAGTTTTCATTTTGATTTTTGCCCGTAATCCTTTCCTTAATAAACAGATACCAATTATAACGTGCATTATCTTAAAATTAGAATATGGTATATAACTCTTAAAATTTTGACTAAATTATATAAACTTCTTTTGAATTTTGTTAAAATTATACATATCTCTAACCTATTTTTAAAATAATTATAATTTTTTTTAAAAATAAAGAGTAAATTATCTAGATCTTCTCTAAGTTTGTCTAAACTTGTATAAACTTTTCTTCTATTTTAAAAATATACATAAATTTTTATTAAAACAAAGAGTAAATTACATAGATTTTTTTTTGAATTTTTAAAAAATTACATGGAATTTTTCTCTATTTTTAAAGTACGTTTATGTATATTTTGAAAATAGTAAAAAAGTTTGTATAAATTTAATAAAACTCAAGAAAAGTTTTTATAGGTTTTAAAAATAAAAAAAATATCAATATAACTTTAGCAAAATTAAAAAAAAATTGCATAATTTACTCTAAAATTATTTATATTCATAAAACATTTAAGAATATGATAGGAAGAACTCAAAATTTTCAATCGTTAAATTTTTTTTCAAAATTTATAAATAATAATAAAATATTATTTTAATGTAAATCTAATTTTAAAAAAATAAAATTCTTTTCAGAAGAAATAAGATATGAACAAACTTTCACAAATTTCATGCATAAAACCGTCACCTTTTTGCCTTATCCAGATCAGTAAATTGTGGGACGCCCATAATGAAATTACCATCTAGTCCCTATGTTGATTCTGATCACACATGTGCCGCAGCAACGAAACTTAGTACACACCCTGCTATCTGATCTGTGGGCTGCACGTACATGGACAATTATACCCCTCCTTCTTGAAAAGTATACCCAGACCGCAATTGATAAGTGCGATGGGTAATGACCATTAAATCATAAATACTGACAAATAATAATTTTTTTTAAAAATCAATATATGAGAATGAATGATAATAATTACAAATTATTATTTTTAAAAATTATTAGGAAATTACAGATAATGTATTCATGCAACATATTTACAAAATTTACATCCTTTTATTAAAGTCACATGCTATAACTATTAACTTAAAATTTTTAGGAATTTATTGAAATATATATAAATTCAGCACGTTCTTGATAAGTTAAATGTTTATTAATAAAAATTTACAAAAACATCGATTTTCTTATTATAAGATAGACCAAATTTGATAAGCAATAATCATTTGCGATTTTCTTATTATATCAAACTTGAGTAATGAGAAAATTTGATAAGCAATAATCAATTTGCGAAATTAAAAAAAAAAATTTTAAAAAATATAAAATATAAAATAAAAATAATTTTTTAACTGTCATATTTTAAAATAATAATAATTTAAATTACAAATTTTAAAAAATAAATCTGAACCGTCCAAATTAAATCTGGACGGTCCAGATTTGAAAAAGCACTTACTCATTCTTTGAGGATGAGCAGGGGATCTAGATCCGAAGCTGTCATTGTACCCTTTATACTTGCATATAATACATTATGCAACCCATAAGGTATATAACTTTTTTAATTAATTGCATAAATCCCAAATAAATAAGAAACTATTTTTGTAACAAATTTTAATACTAAAATCTTATCATCCCATATATGAAAAAAATACAGAGCATCCAGAATTTATGATGTAAGGTTGTGAATGAGATATGGTATATGTGGACAGCATAGAGCTATGGTTACATTGTTTCATATATAAGTGCCAGGTAGATATTCCTAAATATTATGCAGTGCATAAAATGTCCTTATTATCACATATTTAGATTAAAATAATATCTAATATCCTCTTGTTTAAAAAATATCATCTAGCATCTTTGATATTTTCTTAGCTGTCCTTATTATCACATATTTAGATTAAGAATTAGTTTGAATCTTTTATAGTTAACAAATTGATTGTATAAAGTGCAGTTAAAGAAAGAAGAAGAGAAAAGAAATATATATATATATATATATATAAAAGAAGTGAGTTTTATGTGTATTTTTCCTTTTTTATGTTATTTTCTTTTTTATTGTATAATTATATGATTGTAGAAGATCTAATCTGATTAAAAATATTCCATGTTAGAGTTTTACATCAACTCAGTAAAATCAGGCTTATATTTGTGCATAAATATATATATATATACATACCCATTTGACATTAAAATCTACTCCATACATGAACTATTTTGTACATCTATAACACAAATTATGATGATTGGATATGTATGTGCTTACCACACTTTACAATTTTTCGATGAATTAAATAATATTTTTAAAATAAAAGTGATAAAATGTAATAAATGACATGATACCCAGAAATATATGAAGGGTCAGTTTGGTAACTGAGGAGGGTTGTAGTATCCCAAGAGGGTAACTGAAAGGCGAAAGCAGAGGAAATGTTGAGTGAACATGCATGATTTGATTCGTAGGGCTTATTTATTTCACCTACGGATGCTTTCTTTATTGTTTAGCGGTTTCTCTCTCTCTAACAACTGCAAGGTCATCCTCGAATCTCCCTTTTACCCACTACAAAGCACCCTGGAGACACACATACAGTGATTGAGAATGAGTTCTGGATTCATGGATTCTTCCCTTGCGCTGGAATTTCAATCGTCCTTTCTTCTGTACTTCTCATTCCATTCCCTTTCAGTCTCCCCCCTCCCTTTCCTTTTATTTCCGTTTCTGGGCGGTCATCTTTTGTTTTTTTGTTTTGTTTTTGGGTTTCTCCTTCAAATTATCATCTCTTTATCGCAAATTTTCTGGTCTGCAGGTGCGAAGAAGATTTCAGATTTAGGTGCTAATGTGATGAGCTGTTTCTCATTGTTGAATAGCTGTGGTTATGGATTCGTCTTTAGAGGGTAAACCTGGCTTTGTGTCGTTGATTCAATTTGGTTTTTGTTGAAACTTGTGTTTGGATTTAGAAGGATTTATTATCTGCTTTGTAGTCAGGATATAAGGTAACGGTTTAACGCTTCAGCTATTGGTATTTAAGCGTATTCCCGGGGCATTGTGTAATTTCTGGATTTTATCGTTCTTGATTTTTATTTTGTTGTGATCTTTTCGTTTGCTTTCCTCTGAATCTTGGGTAACAATTATACTGCCCCAAAGTCCCCTTCTTTGTCGAATCTACCAACGCAGCAAAACCGCGGGGACTTTTTCTTAGTAATCTCCCCCCTTTAATAGAGAGCTATTCTCAGCAATTTGAAATCTGGTATATATGCTTTTGTTTTGAAAACTATACTGTGGCGTTGATTCCTGAGCTGTTACCTGCATTTGGCTGCATATTATAATAAATGGTTTCTATACTTGGAAAAATAATTTACTGATGCATTTTGAGGAAGGTTTGAGTGAATTAAGCTTGTATTTTATGAAAATACGTTGGTGCATCTGATTTAAGTTCTGCTAATTGATGTAGACCAGGGATGGTCTGTTAGAAGAGAATGGAGCCACCTGTGACAGTCAAAACAGGTTAACTCTATTTGTCTAATTGTCTGACTTGAAAGTCATTTACCGGAATTCCCCTAAATTCCTACAGATTTTCATGTGGTTAAGACATCCTTGCTGATGTGAAGTCAAACATTTGTGTACTTTCAGGGATGAAGCTCGTTCTAGTTTATTTTAATTATTCAACATTCCAAACTATGAACAGAATTGGATGCTTAACTTCTCAAATTACTTACTAGACTGATTTATTTTTATTGAAGATAAAATGACGGCATTGTATTTTCATGTAATTGATCAAGTGTTCCTCTGCTTGTATTCCCATCAATGTTGCAATTTATTTTGATTATGACACATCTAACCTAAATTTGAGTTACACCATTCTTCATGAAAGGTTGTAGATTGCCGGTCTGATATAATCTGATTTTGGAATAATTTATACATTATTGTTCCCTTCTCAAAATATAATTTGTTTTTTGACAAATGAGAAAAAGAAGATGGAAGGAATGTTTTGGAGCTAATTCTAGTTTCCTTCACCACTTGGAAAGTTAGAATACTCCTCCATATTTAATGTACTAAATACTAATATGTGTTTTCGTTGTCCAATGTTCTAGGTATCACACTCGATCCATCTAAATGCAGTAAGTTGAGTATGGAAGAAAAAAGAGAACTTGTCTATGAAATATCTAAGAGGTCACATGGTGCATCAGAGATGTTACAGTCGTGGAGCCGACAAGAGATTTTGAAAATCCTGTGTGCAGAGATGGGAAAAGAAAGGAAATACACTGGCCTGACAAAGTTGAAAATCATAGAAAATCTTCTAAAAATTGTCTCTGAAAAGAAATCAGGAGGCCAGGAAATTGCAACAGACCTTGAACCATTTTCTTCTCCTGCAAATGGCCAGAAACCTGCTAAAAGGCAGAGAAAAACAGAGAATCCGTCTCGAATACCTCTTCCAGAAAACAATGGTCTAGTCACTAATGCTGGTGGAGATTTAGGTAGTAGTAGTACCACATACTGTAAAAATTCAGCTTGCAAAGCTACCCTAGGTCAAGCAGATGCATTTTGCAAAAGATGCTCGTGCTGCATTTGTCATCGATATGATGACAACAAGGATCCTAGCCTGTGGTTAATATGTAACTCCGAGCCTCCATTTCTTGGTGTTTCTTGTGGCTTGTCATGCCATCTTGAGTGTGCTTTAAAACATGAAGGTTCCGGCATTGCCAAAGATGGAGAGCATCCCAAACTTAATGGTGGCTTCTACTGTGTCTCTTGTGGGAAAGTGAATGACTTGCTCGGGTAATAGTGTATATTTATGCATGTGTTTTGCAGTTTCTTAGATTAATTCTTGTATCATATTGAAAATTGGTTGTTCCTCTTTTGCCCACTTTTTCTGTTTTTTAATGTCTAGGAGTATTTAACACACCAGAAATTCTAAATCATGTGAGTTCTTAATATTATGATGATGATTGTATTTGGCAATGGTTGTTTTCAAGATCCATACCAGGAGACTTACAGGATTCAATGGAAAGTCTTAACAGATTATAAGGAAAGAAGTACCTCAATAGTCAAGTGTGCCCTTCTTAAAAAAGTGAAATTATATGCTAAATAGAAACCTCTACTAAGGAATACAAAGATCTAGCAAGAAAACTGGTGCTGCATATATGAAAATGGATGCTTTCTTGATGAAGTATATTGGGAGAAAGGAGCAGGTTGTCATTACTTAGAGACTGCTGTTCTAGTATTTGTATAAGCAGGCAAGTAAAGATTTGGGTCTGTAATTAAATTTCTATATAAATGTGTGTTTGGCAATACAGATTTCAACTAAAGGATGTTAACAACATAAGTGAAGGCAGTTGGTGGGGGCCACTGCCTGTTAATAATTATTATGTTATGAACATAGCATGACTAGACAATGGAGGTTTTTGTTAATTGCTAACCATGCAATGCCAAATGTAAATAGGAGCTACTTGCTTTTTGTATTTAACTATTATTTTAGTGATAAATTTAGTTTTTGTCTAGGTTTATTGATGTTTTTTGCGGACCTTGACGATGTAGATGTAGAACGGACATATGGCATAGTTTATAATTTACGTGAAGTTGCTTCAAGTCTGTCCTTTATTTCCAGTTCCATGTGTAAGAAAGTCTTGTCTGCATAAGTTTTCTGGTAGTTTTCCCTTTATGGTCTATTTTTTTCATCTGCTGGTCATTGGGCTTCAGTTGTCATGTTTCTTTGCTTGTGGCATTTAGCCAGTGGGTGTCCAAATTCCTTTATGATGCTTGACTTGTATAGGATTTCGTAGATTCTCCCCTTTAAGGAAATGGTGATTTTAACATGCAACCAAGCTGCTTATAAAAAATCAAATGCTGTTGATCTTTGTCTGCTAAGTAGCTGATTATTTTTTTCTTAAAATGTATTTAGATGTTGTAGAAAACAACTGATGGTGGCAAAGGATACCAGACGTGTGGACATACTTTGCTATCGTGTCTCTTTAAGCCAAAGACTTTTACAAGGGGCTGAAAAGTATCAAGAACTTTATGAAATCATTAATGAGGCTGTGAAGAAACTTGAAACTGATGTTGGCCCATTGACTGGTTCACCAGTGAAGATTGGTAGGGGTATTGTGAACAGACTTTCATCAGGACCAGAGGTTCAGAAACTCTGTGGTTTCGCTTTGGAATCTCTGGATTCATCACTTTCTAAAAGGATCTTGCCTCCATCACCCACTCCAATTATTCAAGGTGATCGTTTCTTTATTTTGGTGACTCTATCATAGTATAATTATAGGAGAGATTGACCGAGTCGAAAATTCATCCATTGATATGTGACAAGCATAGTAAATATGTTATTTGGAACCGATTATTTTCATTTATGCCCCGATTATTTTCATTTATGGTTTTCAAAGATTTGTAAATTGAGCTGCATTTTATTTGGTTTCAATACAACAATGGCAAATTAAGCATAGTGTAGTAGTCACTTCTCAGCAGTTTTTCCTCTCACCTTGTGTCTTAATTTTTTATCAAGTTGATTATTGACCTCTCTGTGGTTATCCATGCTTGACAATTCTTCAGAAACAAAATTGATTGCTCGAAACATGGTGGGGTTTGAAGATGTCACTGCAACATCCCTCACTGTAGTTCTGGGTTCTGAAGATCCTTCTGGGGAAAATATTGTTGGTTACACCTTGTGGCATCGCAATGCTGATGATATGGACTATCCATTGGACCCAACTTGCACATTGCTTCTGCCAGACAGAAGGTTCAGTATCAGGGCTCTAATTCCAGCCACAAAATACATTTTCAAAGTTGTTGCCTTCAATGATTTGAGGGAGTTAGGCATGTGTGAAGTTCATGTTTCGACCGAGCAAGGAGAGGAGGAAGCACCTAACTGCTCAGCAACAGAAAGAAGTCAGAGCCCAGTAACCAACTGCAGCAGCCTTTCCAATCCTTCTTCAGTAGAAGATGAAACTAATAACAGTAATCCATATAGTGACCAGACTGATAATCGAGAGGACAATTACCCTACTTATCACAAGGACACTGACAAGCTTGCTTCTGGAATTTTATCCAATGATGCCGTTAACTGTTCCAACATAGGTGAAGATGGACTTCCAGCAGATGCAGATTCTTTGTCAGACAAGGAACATGCTGTTGGAATTGCTGGTTCCGTACCTGGTTCTGATGTGCTAAAGCTTGAAAACAAGCACTCATCAGAGGAGCAAGTCACTGAGGACATAAGCACTGATGATGGGCTTAATTCCCCAGCTCAGACTGGGAGGGAGTGTGTGCCATTAGTAGGTAGTTCAGAGGCAGGCCTTCCTAATACTCCGCGCAAGTTGGAAATGCTGAAGGATGGGCCGGGAAGAAACGGGAGATCTAAATCCAGTGGCAAGGATCAAGAAAATGGGTCTGGGAAGAGACAAGGCCCCCAAGATGGAAGCACATCTAAGAAGAGAAGTGGGGAAAGGCAATTTGAGGCTTGCGCTGCCAATGGGTTTTCTGATCGGGATTTTGAGTATTATGTGAAAGCGATTAGATGGTTAGAGTGTGAAGGACATATAGAGAAGAACTTCAGGCAGAAATTTCTGACTTGGTACAGCTTGAGAGCAACACCCCAAGAAGTAAGGGTTGTCAAAGTATATATTGATACCTTTCTTGAAGATCCAGCATCTCTTGCAGAGCAGCTTGTGGACACCTTCTCAGACTGTATATCAAGCAAGAGAACATCTATGGTGCCGGCTGGGTTCTGCATGAAGCTTTGGCATTAACCCGATTTATAGGTCCTGCTACTTCCAGCTTGAAAGCCCCACCCTACCAGGGTTTGTGATGCAGTATTCTATAGATCTCTAATATTCTTCATTTAGACAGTCACCAATTATATTTATTTCAGCATTGTCATTCATATGATGATGTAAGAATTGTAGATTTACTTCTTTTTATCATAAAGTTGCTATTTCAAGTTGGTATTTTTCCAATTTGGGAATTTGCTTCACAATATGCAGTTGAACTCTTTGGTAGAAATCATTGAAAGATTCATGCCAAATGGAGAGAGAATTTAGGCCAATGGAGATAGAATAGTATATTTGATGCATAGCTTCATTGAGAAATGCGTTTGTACTGTGAGGAAAGATGGGGCCTTGTGTATAATCTTTTCGGGCAGATAGGGCATAGCTCTCAACTTCTTAATTTCTTTTTTCGTTATAAAGGACAAGACCTTGGAGTAGGGAGTGTGGAATGGGATAGTACTAGAGAATGAAATTTTTGACATCATATTTACTTTTATGTTTGGTTTTTGGTATATAATGCGATTTGTGTTGTAATATTTTTTACAATATTTATTATGTTCTTATAATTATTGTTTAATAATATTTATTTCTTTTTATTACCTTTTTTAAAGTAGGTATGAAAATTATTTCTTTTCAATTTTATCTACTTTTTTTTAATTCTCTCTTCCTCTATTTACTTAGTATTACATTCTACCAAACATATCCTAATATAAAAGACTAAGCCTTGTAACATGTGAACTGTTAGTATGCCGATTCATGCTTAGTGTGCCAATGAAATCGCACGGAGCTATAATAGAATAGATTGCTGCATGTAATTGTAGTTCTTCATCCCACCTCCTCTTTCATCCCCTGCTTACTTATTTGCTTTGCTATATGTCCTTTTAATTAAGAGACATGGAATGCCGTTAATAACAAAGAAGTTTGAATCACTCTCGTAACTCCACTTTCGTATGACTCTGTTGTGAAAGAGATTGACTATCAAGAATCACCGATAATACAAATACAGGATATAATATGATACGAACATCAGAACATGATAAGATATATAATGTTTTAAAAAAAATCAAAATATTGTGGGTGTAAGATGCATATAGAATATAATAAGATTCTAATTTTGAAACATTGACGCTTCATAGATTGATTACATGCTTATGAAGGGGTGGATCTCTTGCCTTGAATTTGATGAGGTTAGTTTAAGACATAAATTTAGAAGATATTGCTGATTTATGTTCATTCTTTTCTAGAGGAAAAAGAAAAAAAAAAAATAGATGTGATAGAATTGCCGAGATGTATTTGACATTCTGAAAACCCACAACGTATGCTCATATAATCACCATTACTATTCAAGAAGACTTTTGATATTTATTATTGTTGTTATTGGAGTACTCACGCCAAATGTCATTCAATCTATCTAGATGACAGAGGGCAACAAAGAACTACTCTCGTGCTCTACCTCTTTCTCTCACATCATGTGAAGAATATGTTCTATTATAACAAAATGGACACATGGCTTTACTCTAGCATTTATATCTTTTTTGTTTTCTATTTATTCATTATTGTATCAAAAGCTATATATACCTCGTCTGTATTGCATAGTAAAATAAAATTAATGAAAATTAAATTATCTTATGAACTAAAACATGGTATCAGAGCCTTAGCCTTCACAGGCAAATGGTCGACTCTTCCCTTTCCTCAGCAACACATCTTCTGGTGTCAATACCTAACCACACACCCAATTACCCAATTTGACACAATCATCTTCCATCACTTCCTTACAACACCACGTCACCGTCAAGCTCAATCATGAGATCTATATCATCTGGTGTGAGTGCTCCAATAGTTGTGATTTGTGAGCTTTAATTGGCTTTTCTCTAGTCTAAGCTGACTCCCCCAACTGGACTCAGATATTTTAATGTTTATTTAAAAGTTAAAATTGAAGTAAGTGGTTGAGTTTAAATTTGCTACCCCAAAATTCATACGCTTCATTTTTGGTACACTTAGTAACATAGAACTTTTTAATGTTTGAAACATTGTGAAGTTATCAATGTTCAGCTGCAACCATTCCTCTCAAGTCGTGACGGAGATCCGTGAGTGCAAACAAACAGGCATATTATGAACTGTTATTATGAGAAATAGTTTTGGTTCTTTCCTTCTTTCATATATGAACGTTTATGACAATAATAATGAAGTATGAGACTTGAGTTTCATATTATGTGAGGTATAAGAATTTTGATCATAATTTTCTAACTGATTGACCTTTATAATCCTGGGTAAAACTGAGCCCTTGGTTTTCGCGAAAATGTGCAAATATTTTTAATGTATGAAACCCGTGTGATCATGTTTGATTGATATAATATGGGATTAAACATTTAATGATGATAATTGTGCATTTTTGGGATTAATATAGAAGGTAGGTATATGGTGTTTATGAAGCTGGCGAAAAAAAAAACAAAGGGGCAAAAAGTATTGAAGAGTGTTAATGCTCCAAGCATACAAGGTAACTTTAACTGCCCAACACGTGAATACGTTCAGTTCTCCCTTGGCTTGAAAGGGACATTGCCTAGTGGTCTTATCCTATTAGCATGTTCATAGATTTTTTTTCTTGAGTGGTAGAGATTATTTATGGATTTTTAATGTGATAAGCTTTTGAGAAGAATGATTCTTTGACAAGATAGCAAAAAAGGTCAAGAATTAAATTATTATTTGTCTTTATTATTTTAATTAAAATCAAGTTTTAATAATCTCTAGATTTTTTACTTTGCCTACACCTAACAGTGAAGTAAGTTTTCACTTGAGGCTTGTGTTAATACAATAAAAACTATTTATAGGTTTTTTTTTATAATTTTTCTTTTTTAAGTTGAAGTGATCTTTTAACAATTCGATAAGATATACCCAAAAAAAAATTCACATAACTAAAAATTGAATATATAAAAATATATTTAATTATACATTATGCGTTCCCTTTTACTACTAAGTAACCCGTTAATTCACACTCCCAAAAATAGTCTCTCCATATTTGAACGATGCATGAATTGGCTCGCTGTTGGCTCCTCACAATCCCTTTCAACATTGTAAATTAATATGAAAATGTGAGTTTAATAATTTTTTTTCCCTCCATTTCCATTGTTTTTTTTTTCCCTTTTGAAACTTTAACCATTTATTTTTTTTTATTTTGATATATATATTTATATATATATATATTATTTTGAAGAGAACAGAATGCAGCATGAATTTGTCTGGTAAAAGTAAAAAGCTGTCTTTATATTATATTTTGATTCTTTAAAAAAAATAAAAAAATTGAATAATTAAGATTGAAAATAAATTAAAAAATATATAAATTTAAGCACTTGACAGCCACCCTGTCTAGCTTTTTTGGGATAAAAATTACATGGCCTAGAAGCAGCATAAGTATTGGGCTCAGTTGACTATGAACAATATTTGGGCCCATACATGTATAACCCAGGGGCCACACTATAAAATTCAGGAGCATATTTTCTTTGCATGCCCACCTTGAAATTTCCATGGTTAACCTCCACTGGCATTTTCTGTGGAGGTCAGTCATTTGTATTTTAAATTAAAAAATATGTATTTATTCACTAAGACTTTATTGGGTTATTCAGAAAATAATAACTTCTTGGATTTTTTTCAAAATCATTTGTAAAATCTTGTATTAAAAATTTTTATTTGGGTCCAAAATATAGTTTATGATAAACTTGATAGAGATGTTGGCTCATAATAAGTGACAGTAATGATAATAAACTTAAAAGCAATGGGTTAAAGTGAACGTAAAAATGATTTATTTTACTTATTTTGAAGAAAACTTTTTTTCTTTAAGAATAAGATTGAACTAAAATTTAGATTGAAGACACTTTTAAAATTTTTTTTTTAACAAACCAAACACAAAAACTTTTTTTGTCAAAAATTTTTTTACTAAAGCAAACAAGAGAGGTCATTTTCTCATGCACAATCCATGCGGGATCATAAATTGATATCTTTATACTTATTTTATCATTTTATTACAAGAAGACAAAAGAACTTATTTTATCTCATTGATAGAAAAGTATATTAACAGTTTAACATCGGAGAGGGTGGTGAACGGATTTGGATTCTCTTCACCAAATCCTCCCTCCGCTGCCTCTCCACCAAAATTTAGATTGTTGGATTTGCCAGCAACTAACAATCAGTGATGAAGCCTTTTATATCATTTTGAAAGACACAATTTTGGTCGTCTATTATTGGTGGAGAGGCAGCGGAGAAAAAATTTGGTGAAGAGAACCTAAATCCATGGTGAACTAAATTAACAATTTAACACCAAATTAAAAAATAAAGTAAAATAAAACTCAAGCATACCTTGATCATTAGTTAACTATATTAATCCTTGCTATATTATTATATGATTTTGTACATGAGCTATTTTTGGATCCCAATCAATACTTATATAAATGATTAATAATCTCAAGAATTATGACATAATAAATTATATATTTTAAATCTTGTCCTTTTGTAATTTATTTATTACCACTATCAATCCATGAAATAATTAAGAACGATGCATGGATTGCAACGTAATATTAACAAAAAGTTATAACTAAAATGCAATGATATAAAAAGTATTTGCTTGGAAAGTAATAAAAATCTAAACTCAGTATGGAGGAGTTTGGATTCAAATGAATTCGGACTTAATGAAGCCGAGTTTGTTTGTTTGTTTTTAATATCCTTAAACTCAAATTGAGGCAATCTGAGTTCAAAGTAGAAATAATTTTGTTTTAATTTATGAAATTTAATGGAATTAAATAAATATATTTAAAAAGGAATGTGCTAAAATTATTTTATTTAATAATTAAATAAATATAAATTAAATAATTTTGTGATCCATAAATATATTTTTTTAAAAATTATTAAATATAAAACTAATGTAATATAAAGACCACAAAAAAAAAGTGATATACAATGATAGCAAGATAATTCATAAAAGATATAACAATAAATTATATAAATATTAAAAAAAACTATAATAAATGACTTTTGATGCTGCAATGAGGTCTTTTTCTTTCACACTGTGATTGTTGCTATCTCTCTTGTTCTAATTGTTGTTGCTTTTGTTCCATAGGTGGAGAATTTAAATTAAAGCATGAAAAGGCAGTTGAAGGAATTGGCTCATGTGGTATCACAAGTTCTATTTGCGATGATCCTCTAATATCAAAGAAGCTACCGATATATGTAGCACTAAATGCAAATAGACCAGATTGGGTGTACCAAAATGAGACATAAGTGACGATATCATATAATATGAAGGAGCGGATCCTACAAAGTCACCAAATTGATTGGTTGGGGCAGAAAAAGATAGATTGACTATACCAATATCTTGAGACATCGGAGTTGAAAAATATGAAGATGGACCGAGCATGTTACTGCTAACGTCTTGCTACACTGCTTTCTCATTTTGCTTCCTTTGTCCTGTAATAGTAGGCTGTTGGGATGATAATTAGCCCTGACATTGCTAACTCGGTTGACCCATCGAAATTTAAGGTATGGATAAATTAGGTGCTGATTCAACAGGTTGGGAGAATAATAAAAATCATTGTTCATTAAGAGCTAGTAATATATTTTTGGTATTGGCCTATAATCTCACAAAAATCCAAAGGTAAAAGGTCTTGCAAATACATCTAATAAAGTCCCTTTGCCAGATTAGCTTAAATAAAAAGAAATAAGCATTTGAATGTCAACATAACAGTGAAGTATGTATATATATATATATATATATGTACCAAGATAAGGAAGAGAACAATATGACAAATGTTTAAAAATTTACCACATAGCCAGTTACAGCGTTAAAAGGTGGATTCATCGTTGAATACATTACTAGTATCATTATATATACTTAGATGTATAATCAAATGACTTGTCAATAATAGGGGATTGCACTCTAACATTTTGCTAGTTATATTATTGTTGGATGAAGGTGTTATGCTTTGTCCTTTAGTTGGTTTGGATTTGTTCTCAGAGCTGTAGAATATGGAACACATCTAATCTAACTAACACTTAAAGGATTGGTTGCCGCTAATCAAATTAGCAAAGGATGCGGTTTAAATGGTATTACTCTATGATGTAAAAACATATTAATGGCACCAAAGCAATTCAAATATTTGGAGAAGTTAATGAGTGCTCTGGGTTTCTATTGTACTCAAACTAATAGTTTTGAGTTCTGCCCACCTTGTCACGTGTCCTGTTAGGGTGTGTCTGTGGCAAGTCAAACTCCGCTAATTTGACTCTGAGTTTTGCATCTTAAAGTCATTAATGTTGAATTTTGTAGTTTTATTTTCTTTCAAAAATTAATTTTTTATTTTCTTTTGCTCATAACCAATGTTTTTAAAATAGGATCAATTGTTAAATTGGTGGAGACACTAACTATGGTTGAACTGAGATTAAACTAGTGATAATTAAATATATTTTTTTAAATTTTATATATTGAAATTTTAATATAATAAATACTAATGCATTTTAAATATCTAGCTACTAATTTTATATTTCTTAATATTCTACTTGTCATTAAAAAATAAAAAGTTTAAAAATAATAAATTTAAAAAAGTTATTTATCAAATTAAAAATTTAATCAAATTATATATATATAGATCCTTGCACATGTAGGATGTTAAGATCAACCTGCTGCCAATCCAACAATGGAGCACGTGCCTGAGCCTGATGTACCTAAGATCTAATTTATTTAGACGTTTATATACATATTTGCTTGCTCTAAAATAATGAAGAAGCAAAATGGGAAACGTGGAAAGGACATGATGGACTCCGTCCTTAGCTCGTGTTCGAGGTGTTAAAAAGCTGGTTTTGTCGCTTCATACATAAAAAATGCAAAGAACTGGGTCAATAATCGGTTTTCCATCCAATTTTAGCGATATTTAGTCTGATTAAACTTAATTTTTGAGTTTGACCAATTCTTAACTCTACCGGTTCTGGGTTTGTTATCCGATTTTAAGTACAATGCACATGACTGTATCATTTTGTTATTTTTGAAGCAAATAGTGAATTAAGAACTCTTTTATTCGTGAAATTGGCGTGCGTGCAGATTAATGTTAAGAAATATTTTTTTTTTAAAAACGGTGCGTTTCTTGCATGCGCACTGCGCAGAAACCAGCAGCCGTGCGTACTTCTCTTTGTTTTCTTTTGATGAACTCAAGAAAACACAATCTTGGAAACCCCTGAAGTTCAAAGGTAACCTATATTTATCCCTCCAACAGCCAATAGTAAAGATTATATTATTCTATAAAAAAATCTCTCTAGTCCCAGGATATATATGGTCTTCTTTGACCCAAGCACTGAAAGGTAATCATGAAAATGTAACATATTAATTAGTTTATAACATTTCAAGATCATATTTTATTTTATTTTCTTTTGCCTTTTACTATTATTTATATACTCTTTAAATGTGAAATTAACTTCGTTTAGAAATTTGGAGTTATTCTTTCTCCCTAAGTGTTTTTTCGGTGAGTTAGAACTTTACTGTTTGGTTTAAATGTACTTTATACCACTTCCACGAAAACTTGTTTGATACTTTGTTATTTGTCTTATAATATATATTTAAGATGTCAAGAGATATTTTAAATTATCCATATTTAATACAGTGACGTTCAAAATGTTTGAAAATATCATATATTTTTATTGATATCTCAATGATTTTGATCTTAATTAACTTTTGTAAAATATAAAAATTATATTATTTGTTAAATAACTTTTAATTATAATAATACAAAAAATTTAAATGCTATAATATTTTATAAATTAACATCTTATATTACGATAAAAAATATAAAAAACACTAATATGCTAAACCAACCCAAATTAAATTAATTAATCCTGGGCACCATTCTTTTGAAAAGTATAGTAAAAATAAAATCTTAAATATACTAAATCGATATAAGGAGTTTATCCTTAAAATTAATTAAAAAATAACTTCATTTCAAGCAAAGTCACTCTTCCTGAGAAAAAACAAAAAATAAAGAGTTGTTAGACTCCGGAACTAGATTTTTTACTCATCTTTTTTCTACTCATCCCCTACTCATCTTGATTTCAACCATTCAGATCAAAGTTGAATGGTTCAGATTTAATATTTTTAATTTTTTATATTTTTTATGTTTTATTTGTTTTAAAAAATATAAAATAAAAATAAAAATAATTTGTTAACTATAAAATTTTTAAAAAATAATAATTTAAATTAAAAATATTAAAAATATTAAATATTAAATCTGGACCATCCAAATCAAATCTAAATGGTCCAAATTTAGAGAAATACCTGCTCATCTTTTGAGGATGAGCAGGGGATCCAAGTCCTTAGACTCCGAGTACTCCTCGCTGAAGGGAGCTTATTTCAATGAATTGGATTGAGTAGTTATTGTCTACTTTTGGGGTCTCTCGAAGTTTTGTTTGTTTGGGATTAAAATATGCATGGGAAGGTAGCTAAAGGTGGGGCTTGTGAAGATAGTGAACTGAAGACGAAAGAGCATTGCATTACGGAAAGCAAAGCACGTATATGCATTGAAGAGTGTTCATGGCTTCATGCTGTTTGCTGTGTGAGTGTTGAGAAACTTTAATGGCAAAAGGTGACCACACGCGAATGTTCAGTTCTTCTAAGTTGGCGTGAAAGGGACTTTGCCTCTTCCAATTTTGGTCTCAATATAATACCCACTGGCCATTCCCTCATCAGTGGTCCTCTTGCACACTGACCACACACAGTTTTCTTCAATGGATAAATTAAATGACCATATTTAGTAATCTCGTGACTTTTCAAATATGATTTTCGAATTGGTTGAAATAAAGATAGTAAAGAGTTTGAAATAATATGTTATGTCACATTTTATGGTAAGATATCATAATGTAAAATATAATAGTATTTAAGATGTTTTGTATTTGGTTTGGCCATTAAAATTATCATAAAAATGATACAGGAGATGTATTAATTATGAAAGTTCAAAAAATTATGAGTAAATTAATGATTCAGTTTTTAAAAGATTATCCTTCTCTTAATTTATTCATTCAAAAATAAAAAGTCTTTCAATTTAGTTTCTAAAAAACATTCTCCTTTCAAATTGGTCTTTTAAGAATAAAGTTTTTTTAATTTATTGTGCTAAATAATTTTTTTTAACTAAATAGTCCTTCTATTAGGAAAAATACAAGAAGCCATGTGATCATTAAGTAATGATATGAACTTATTTAAGTGTCTTCTACTCTCAAAATGATTTCTGTATAAGAGGAGCCCACATATGCTTTGTAAAGGTACCTTCATTGTGGAAAAATGTTTAGAAATTAAATTGAAATATTTCATTTTTAGAAGACCAAATTAAAAGTAGAGTAATTTTTAGGGATTAAATTAAAAAAAAATCTCTAAATGATCAAATTGAAATTATAGTAATAATGATCTTTTTGGAACTTTACTAAAAAATTAAAAGAAATGGGATGATATCTTTATGATTTTTTAATCATATGAGATATTATCCGAAATTATGTCACTGTATATATGATTTGATTACGCTCAATATTTTGGAGACCAATATACTAAACGCAATTAGTATTTGAAGTGCAAATTGTAAATAATGACATATTAAACGTCTAAAAACAACGGTACGGCCTTTCAAAATTCGAAGTGCAAATTGTAAGTAGCAAACTGAAAGTTTACTTTTTACATACACACATATTAATCAAAGTCAATTAATTTCAATTTTTTGAAAATATCACCAATCCTCAAGCATGCATATAGCATAGTTCAAAAGTTATTATTAAAATGAATAAGTTTTAAACAAGATGGTAATTAATGACAATTACAAAAGGAGGGAAATGTGAATATAAAAGCTAAAATAAATAGAAGGACTACAATATTTTAATGAAAAGATAAAAAAAGGAGTATGATTTATTTCCTAAAGCTTAGTTTTGATCTCCCTTTCGAACACATATTGTCCAAGTCAAGATCTTTAATTTAAAGAAAGCCTTTAAAATTGTACTTATTAACTTCTATATGAAATCAACAGTAATAACTTTTGTCATTAAATATCATCTTACATAACATTAAAAAAAGGTATTACTATTAAAATAATGGTGTGCTTTAAGGAAGAAAAGCAACTCCCCATGATGGGTTTTAGATATATAAAAAATGAGTTATATCACACTAGCTAGAAAGCCATAAATTACCATTCCAACATCATAAGCAAGCCAATCGTCTGTTGACGCAAAATTGACCAAAGTTTTAAGACAAACAGTAAACGTCTTGAGGAATATTATGACCAACTTTTGGCCTTCATACAATTTGATGCCTCCACTTGTCTCTATAGCTTGCAGCTTCTAGCTAACTGCATCATGACAGTTTTTGGTGGCTTGGCTCTAATTAAAATGTATATAAGCACAAGATATGCTTGATGAAAGCCCACCATATCAATATTTACCTAAACCACCATTCAAAATTTTATGAACGGCCAAATCACCATCAAATTAATTTGTCATATAATATCAATAATTTTTGTTTAAAAAGTTGTACGTACACTTAATAATTTACAAAAATATATAGACTAAATTAATGATAAAAAATTTATAAATATGTCAAGTATGCTCGGTGCATGAGACTCAACTCTCAATCAATTAATATTATATATTTGGTTATGATCCAACTGGGGTTTGAATTTAAATCTTCTAGCTTTAATTACAAACCACTTAAAGACGATGGAGCCAAATTTATTGGTTTTCAATCAGTTGTTTAAACTCGTGTAAAGTGAATATTAAGTTTATAAATTATAGGGGAATTCACGTTTATCCAAATGCCCAATGTCAATCTGAACAGAAGCATGGTCCCTGCCGATAATCAGTCTGTTTGTCGCAGAGCTGCACTGGGGACAGAACCAAAAAATATAATATGAAGAGACGAAATGTGTTTTGAGGGCAAAATGTGCTGTCCTATTTATATAATTCTAATTTTTTTTTCACTTTTTTCAGTATTAATTAAAACAAACCTTTTTTTTTTTCAAAGAAGGAGCAGGTGCCCTATATTGGACCACCTACGTCCATCCTGAGCTACACCACATGGTACATTCGTTCAAACTCCATTAAGAACAGTCACGCCACAATATCCAAGAAAATTAAGCAAATTTAAATGCATACCCTTTTCTTGGAATGTAAAGCTCAGCGATGTCCCTCCTCGTTCTGCATCTTTTTTGTGAGTGTATAAGCTTCTCTGTTGAAGATCTAGAAACCTAACCCATGTTCAGGAGAAAATATAATGATTATGTATTCTACAAATGAAAACTCCAACACTAACAGAGCATATTTCCAGTTTATGAAGCAGCCGCGTTTGAAATTTTGATTTATAGATTGAGAACTATAAAAGAGAAACCCTACCAGAACTTTAAACATTAAAGGGAATTACAGCAGGTGCAATATATATTAACATCACAGCCGATATACTTACTACAATAGGACTAATAAATTAAGAGTTGATCGTAATATTTTTAGATTAAGAAGCACATTATAATTAGAGGTACAATTCAACATATATATAAATAATTTTTTGAAAATTATATATATACAATTAACACATTATCATTGTCTTTGGAAAATGCATTAATTATCAACGGATGACATAAACTAGTTGTTTTCTTTTCCGATCATCTTTTTGTCCTTTCTTAATATATTAGGACTATATATATATAGTCTTTTCTTAATATAGTAGGACTATATATATATATTGAAAGGATGACATCATGATTCTTGTTTTCTTTTTTAAAATGAATAAGTCATATTGGCACCAGATTCATTAAGTAACAAGGAATATTGATTGCATTAAATTCGATCTTCGCCTCGTTTTTGTTAGCTAGTGATGAATATGTAGTATTCGTTATTCCGGTGATGTGAGATTGATTTCATATTATTTTGTAACAGTGACTACTTTTCTTATTACTTTTTTTTTTTCATCTGTGATTTAACTATGTCATAAATGGTTAGGATCTTTGTTCCTCCACCGTTCATAAACAGTTATTGGAAATAATTTTCCCATTTATTTCGTGCTTCTTTTTAGTATTCTCTCTCTTAACAACTTTCCTTCTTCACTTAAGAGAAAGGTGGTACTTGGCCTATAAGCATCTTAATTTTCATATATTAAAAAAAGTATATATAAAAAAATTGATCATAACATATTAAAAATAAAAAATTATAATATTATTTAAGACATATATAATAAATATTTTAAAATTGTAAAATTATTATGTTTAAATATTTAATAAATATATTTAAATTTTAAAAAATTGAACATTTTACGTACAAAATACCACTTCAAGACACATTTTCTTTATTTTTCATTCATTGGTTCTCTGGTTAATTTTCATATTTTGATTAATTGAAGTGCCACCTAATTCTGAACATTGGCACATGGTCCTGTTAGAGCGTTCCACTTTCACGTAAGAGCTAGCGTAGACTTGGTCATTTTATCCACCTTCATAATCTTAACGCCAAATTCGTATCACCAGCGAAAAATATCCAAAATTTTTGGAACGTTTTTGATGAGAATTAAGAAAAAAAAAACAAAGACAAATCACGATATATTAATACATCATTTATTTATTGTCAATTTTCACTCTTTCTTCCCTCTATTTTTTTTTTAAAAATTTTTTTACTCATAATACTGAGACAATAAATGTTGTTACTTTTTGTTTTTTTTTTGTTTTTTGTTTTTTCAGTAATGGGAGAAGAAGCGAACCTTTAATGCTTAAATTCAAATTTTAATTTTAATGTGATGTTAGTGTGAAATTATAATTTTGAAAGTAATAGAAGCAACTTTTTCAATAGCTCATATATTCAATCACAAAGACAAAGTGGTTTACCTAAACCATTCCCTTAATAGGTTATGGCTAATTATATATCTTAATACCATTAATATCGTATCAGATATTCATACTGAGAATCATGCATTATTATTATTATTTCCACAAATGGGTTTGAAGTTTCCCTCCATTTTCCTCTTTTCTTTCTAAAAGCATAGGCTCGAAAACTTCGAAATAAATTTGGCAAAGAACAAAAGAACTACAAAGTTAATTGCTAGCAACTTCTAGCGTCGCATTTGTTGCAAATGGGGTCTCCACTTTGATTAGTAAAGAGAGATTCTTAACAACACTTTTTGCACTAATTGATTGTGTAAAAAGTGATTAGTAAATTCTATTATTTAAAATATTTACTTTAATAAAATTTTTATACAATTAATTAGTATAATAACCTAAAAATTTTCATTAAAAACATCTATCTAATTTAAACACATGTTTCTGGGAGACAAAACTTAAATACAATTATTAGGTATTTGTTATCAACTTTTTTTTTTAAAGAAAGTATTATATATATTTTATATATATCACATGCATAATTAAATTTTTCAAATTTTTGTTGTCATATTTTATTAAGTAATTTGACAATAAACATTTAAAAAATTTTACTTAAATCAAATAAATTTTGCCCTTTCAATTTAATCACACTTTAAGGGAGGAGCCAAATGGAAAGTAGGTTCATCCTACCCCACAAGAGCGCGACTCTTAATCATGCCAGTCAGTTTTCAAATGGATTACTTCTGCAAATTCTTGTTATTTTCTTTTAATCTTAAGAAGCATTATTAATAACGATGTTCACATAGATTGTTTGGTACATAAAATATTAAATTGAATAAATAAATAAATAAATAAATAAAATAGATAAAAATGACACAATTACCTCTACTTTAAAAAAGTAATTAAAAAATAAATACTATTAAATAATTTTAATAAAAATATAATTAATATTACATCAAAAATTTCTTTTTCCGTTTGGATACCATACTAACTGTTAGTTAGTCAGAAAAAATTAATATTTTATTTAATAATAAAATTCAATTTCCCTAAAAAAGTTTTTGAAATCTTAAAAATCCCCCCCAAAAAAAGATCAAATTATTTTAAAAATTTGTTTTTAACACATTTTAGTCTATTAATAAATCTTTTATATACACATAAGTTTATCCCAAAAAATGTCTACACATTAGTATTTAAATCTTCTTATATGAGAGTATTCATGACGTTGTGAGAAAAGAAATAAAATAAAAGGACTTCACAATTTTAAGACCATTTAATACATAGGATATTAGATATAAAAAAATAAATGACAACTTATATTTTTTATTTTTAAATAAAAATAAAGTGTTAAATAATATTAATAAAAATATAATAAAATATTTCATATTTTATTTTTTATGCACGAGCAAAGAAATTCATTTCCTTTTGTATATATATTGTGTTTATCTCACTCTTTCGACGGGAGAGGATTCAGATGGCGCATTCAATAGTCGGATGAGACAGGGCAGCGAAGTTGCTATAACGGACCCTAGTACAAGAGCCAATTATCTTATAGCCACCCCTTTTTCACGCTATTCCTTAAACCACTGAAAATTATTACACACATCCCTTTGACTCTCTCCTCCTCTCTTAAAACTGTCTCGTTGAGTGGGAGACCCAAAAAACATACAAGTGCTTGTTTTCTTGCTTCCTTCCTTTACTTGCTCTCTGTTCATGAAACAGAGTCCTCTGTTCCATGCTCATTAGAATGAAATATATTCGGACCAACAGCCTCAAGAGGCTCTTCTCCTTGAAACGACGCAGTTTCGAGGAAGAACTTCCTATTGGCGATGAAAAAGATGAGAGCTTGCAGATTCTTCCACTCCGAGAACAACCTTCTCAAAGACCCACTTGGAAATGCTTCTCATTCGAAGAACTCTTTGATGCCACCAATGGCTTCAGCTCAGGTGATTCAAAGTTTCGTTCTTTCTTTCTTTGTTATCGAAAGTTGACATTTTTCTTATGTGGGATCAGAGAATCTGGTCGGAAAAGGAGGCTATGCTCAGGTTTACAAGGGGATATTGAAAGATGGATACGAGATTGCAGTGAAAAGGCTCACAAGAACTTCGAGCGATGAAAGGAAAGAGAAGGAGTTTTTGACAGAGATTGGTACAATCGGTCACGTTCACCACCCAAATGTATTGCCTCTTCTGGGTTGTTGTATTGACAAGGGGCTTTACCTCGTCTTCGAGCTTTCTTCCAAAGGCTCTGTTGCTTCTCTTCTTCATGGTAAAAATCGAATCTTACCTTATTTTCTGAAGGAACTTGCTATGTCATCTGGGTTTTGTACAAATCTTCTTGTTGTAGATCAAAACCTGCCTCCTATGGACTGGAAAACCAGGCATAAGATAGTTCTAGGGACCGCACGTGGCCTCCATTACTTGCACAAAGGCTGCAAGAGGAGGATAATTCATAGGGACATTAAATCCTCAAACATTCTGTTGACTGCAGATTTTGAACCACAGGTAGAACTTTCTTCTTGTTCAATCTCTTGTTGCAGTTCCTTGATGTACCTAGTTCTATGATAGCTTCTGCTTTGGCTATGACAGATATCTGATTTTGGCCTAGCAAAATGGCTTCCAAATCAATGGACTCACCATTCAATAGCACCAATAGAAGGGACATTTGGGTACCTTTCTTCTCTTTGGAAAACGGAAAGGCTTTGGTTTGAATTTTGAAAATGGGAATGCCATTTTTTCTTTCTTTTTGCAGACATTTGGCACCAGAGTACTATTTGCATGGAATAGTGGATGAGAAAACAGATGTGTTTGCTTTCGGGGTTTTCTTGCTTGAAGTCGTCTCAGGAAGGAGACCGGTGGACGGCTCTCACCAAAGCTTGCACAACTGGGTAAAGTCATTACAACAAAATCTTTTGTTCTTTTTTCTGAACTTGCCGTGTTCTGTAGGTAAATCCCAGTTTGGTTTCTTCCAGAATTAAACTGCACAGGTTAATAAAAGTTTTTTTTTTCTTTGTTTTTTTGGTTGACTTTTTGTTTTGATGAATCAAACAGGCTAAACCATTATTGAACAAAGAGGAAATAGAAAAGCTGGTAGATCCAAGGCTAGAAGGGGCCTATGATGTAGCACAATTAAAAAGACTTGCCTTTGCAGCCTCTCTCTGCATACGAGCTTCTTCAACTTGGCGACCTACCATGAGCCAGGTAACTCAAGTCACAAGTTAAAAATAATAATAAACTACCGTGTTAGTCATTTTGAAGGATGTCATTAATTTAGTTCTAATATTTTAAAAAATATATCATATTAGTCACAACCCTGACTTACTTAGTACTAAAACATTTCTTGGTTTGGACTAGATTGATGACAATAAAATTTTGAGGATTAAATTGATGCCATTGAAATCTTTTAGGGACATCATGATAGATAGCTCTTGAAATAATCCTTTTCTTTTATTCAATGATTTCTTCTTTTACTTTGTTATCTTGGCTCTATTCTTTTGCCACATATTATGAAGTATAGGCACTTGGAAAAATGATTCAAGTTTGTGTTAGATACGTGTTAGATACTTGTCTTAAACATGACATGTGGACATTTTAGATTTCTTATGTTAGAGATTAGCCGCAAGTCATCAAGGATTTAGCATTTGGGTTTCACGGGCTCTGCAATCTGGTTTCATCTTTAATTAACACTGATTACTTATTAGTCTTTCTTCTACTCTATCTATTATAGAAGAAATTGGTGCCTGATAAACTAGCCTTTTAGCATTTTTTCCCTTTAACTTTTCTTCGTCCCTCGGAAATTAATCACCAACTTCATTTTGGTGATCAAACTAAGAAAAGATAGAGACTGGTAGAAGTTTAAACCACCACGTTATTGCATTAGAAGCACTACTTTGATGAGTAACATATTATATCTCCTTTTACACATTCCTAAAGAAAAATCTGTGATTGTCCACTTGATATTTTTTTTCTTGTCACATGGTACAGGAAAATTTTATTCATTTATGAAATCTAAAGCCTCTTCCTAGCTAAAGGACTGAACTTTGAAAGTGTTATTTTTTAGAGAAAGATAAAGGAAAAGCTACACCAACTGCTATAATATTTATTGGTGGGTAAAATATTGATACCTGGAAATGATTTACTGAGTTTTTTTTGGGGGGGGGGGGGGGGGAATCTTTCTCAAGCACACAGTATTCTTCTTGCTGAGTTCACTTCTTTCATAAGCCTTATCAATTTGTTATATTGTATTAAGATTACTTCCTTGTTTTCCAAAAAAACATTTTTCTAAATATATTATCATTACGTAATCTGCCATTTTATTTAATTACAATGGTTTTCCTTTGATAATTATTCATGTCGTTTTCAGCAGTTGTCACCCTATTGGTTTTATTAATTATTTTTTCCCATGCATTTTGATTGATTTGTTGATGTTCTATCCCACCAAACTTTAATCTTTATACTAATAAGACAGCAGAAAATTTGGCACTCTCATGATTGATCCGAGTGTTAAAGTAGGATCCAGTTTTAAAAACACTAAGCAAGTCAATTAAAATGTTATTGTTGTATTCACTAATCAGAAACACCAAATGAGCCAATTAATAAGTCAAAACTGTGTTCATTAATTTAGTTTTAAAAGAGGGTGAAAGACATGAGCTCTTGTGGGCCTCATTTTCCAGTTTTGAATCACATAAAGCGATCATTCTTGACATTATGCTCATAGTTAGGGCCCGTATGGTAGTGGAATGAGCATTTCTTCCTTTCATGTTTTTTGCAATTATTATTATTATTATTTAATAGTATTTATTTTTTTATTATTTTTTAAAGTAGAAATACAAAAGATATATTTCATATATTTCATATATTTTTTTATTTTTATTTTCATACCTACCATTTTGTGTACCAAATAGCTTCTAATGTTGCTTTTAATGGTAGGATTTTGGGCAAGAGGGTAAACAGTTATAGAGGTTTATTATTATTATTATTATTAAACAAACAGTTTAAAAATTAATATTATTTCACCTCTCAGGTTTGCACTGTAGTTGGTAGATGCTTGCCATTAGCAAGAATCGAACTGAAAATCCTTTGATCAATATAATTTGATTCCATCAATTCAAACCTAAAAAATTCTGTTGAGGTCCACATCCAACATGAATAGAAAATTCAAATTCTGGCAGTGCTCAGACTCAGTACTATTTCTATTTATTTATTTTTTAAAAAGTCTGGTTTGAATATAACAAGTCTCTCATCAGGTCTAAATTGAGACAATCTTTGTTGAAAGTTATATAGAGGTGTTTTCGTTAGTTTTTCTTCTGTATATTGATTGACTGATTGATACTTATGGTCTTTTTATTTTTGGTTTTTTCTTTTTTTATAAATTGACAGGTATTGGAGGTAATGGAGGAAGGAGAAATCGACAAGGAGAAATGGAAAATGCCAGAGGAAGAAGAGGAGCAAGAAGAGGAGTTCTGGGGTTTTGAGGATCTGGAATATGAATATGAAAGTTCATTCTCTCTGTCTCTACCAGACTCCACTGGAAGCAATTAATTAATTAGTTAGGCATCACTTTCAACTACCTGTAAATAAATATATATTGATAGGAAAATTTATAATTGAAGATTAAAAATATTTATATTAAAAGATTTTAAATTTTAAAATTATTTTGAAGAACTCAAAAATAAAAAATTTAGACTATACAAAAAAATTACAATTTAAAATCTCAAATTAAAGTTTTTTTATTTTTAATTTGTAATTTAATTTGAGATTTTAAATTCTAATATTTTGTATAGTTTAAATTTTTTATTTTTGAGTTTTTTAAAATGATTTTAAAATTTTAAAATTTTTAATATAAGTATTTTTAACATGAGATGTTTAAATGTCATTTTCCTTCTTTGGATACGTATCATTTAAAGGTGCAGCGAAGGCTCTTATGGCTGTGCAGTTCCCATCTAATCAGTCTCTATTAACAGTGGCTTTTTGTCCTTTTAAATTTTGTGGATGTGAAATATTTATCTCATTATGTTGTCAATTCCTCTGGCTTAAACTATACCATTTGCTTTTTCAGATATTGCAGAAAGAAAAAGTTTAAAATAAGGTTGTTTAGTGCACTAATCATTCACTAATGACTTAGTTACGGGAAACAAGGCAGAAAGACGGATGGGACCAAAGGGGATGCCGATGTCAATTTTTCTACGTGACGGGAGTAATTTATAAGGAGCATGCAAAACGAGGGTTATTATTTAGTACCTAGTCACTGGTATAAAATTAATTATAAGTCTTAACAAATTCAAAATATATTATGACACTTGATTTTCAATTTTGTACTATTATCTCTACAGTATTCATAATAAATAAGCAGTATAGTAAAATTAAAAAGAGTTTCAGTTGATAACACTGTAAAATATGTTTGATATTGATGGCCCATCTTTTGTAAGCATTAAATAAATTTTAGACTGAAGTTTGGCCCTTGAAATATCCGTGCCCTAATTTGATTTTTCAAAATTTAGATTGCCCATTTCCAAAGAAAATATTTTGGCTCTAATACTATCAACTCTTAAGTCTTATTAACAAATATAAATGATGTACCCAGCATGAAATTGATATAAATATCTTTAGTTTTCAATAAAATATGACAGGATAAAGTACTAAACTAGTATGTATTGTGATAAGTAACTACCTTGAGAGGAATATGATGTATTATAATTTAATGATAGTTAGGTATTTAACAATTGTAGCAGGTTCAAGTAGGCCCCCTTTAACCATCTCTATTAATTATATATTTGTTAATGAGCTTGACTTGAAGATAATATTCGAGATCCACGTACTCCTTATATGACTGCTGAAATAATTAATTTGTGAGGGACCAAGTTCGAGAAGGTTTAGATAAAGCTTTTTAGTAATTTGCTATTAAGTTCTTTAATCAAAATCTAATGTGAAATAACGTTTCTAAATGACTTAAACATTTAATGCTAACTTGTAAAAGGGAGAAACAAAAAAAAACTCAACTTGTCATCCTTTAATTAAAAATTTTGATAACAAAGACTTAAAATTGGACATAAGTTTTATCTATTTGAGAAAGTGTCTCCTCAAAGGACCAAAATGTTAATTCATTCTAAATTTTAACCTTATGAATGATGTCAAAAAATTTTAGTTAAATTCAATCTATATAAGGTTAATAGAGTACTAAATCAATTATAAATAAACTAAAAATAATGTCCAGCATGCTTGTTTTAATTAACCCGCATAGTTAGTTTATTTTTTGATTTCACAGCCAATAGTATTGTTTATATAGTAGTGATAAACCATAACAGAGCATAAGATCACAAGTGATCCAACAGAAGCTTCATGGAAGAATAGGCTGTCATGCAGGTTGGCATATGCTATTGTCCCCGTTTGCAAACTGGAAGGTCCAGTGGAGCTGTCATGTACTCTTGAATTAAAGCATATATCACGTTAATTATTCTAGTAAATAAACCAATTGGGGGCTCACATGTACACATTTTCATGCAGATATATATTATTGACAGCCAAAAGGCAAGTCAAAAATAGCAGCAAATTAAAAGATTATCAACAAATAAGAATCCCATATATTTCCACCATATTTATGTATACTTCAGGATTGGATTAAGCATAACATCCATATCCATCCATTTCCATGCTCAATGCGTGGTCAAACTATATGCCTAAGTTGCAAGTCATCAAAATTAGAAGCAACAAGAGTATAAAAAATTCAAACTGGTTTTTTTTAGCTGTTCTGGTTCTATTATATCTTCTTTTGTCTTTCCTGTATGCTAGCTTGCAGAGAAGGGCTTCTTCAATATTATTTCAGCAGGCTGCACAGTGCAACATAATTTATGCTTATTTTGGGTGCCCAAGTGCCACAAAATCACAAGAAAAAACTCAATTTAAGCATTGTGCCCCAGGTAGGTATATATATATATATATATTAATTTAGTATTAATAATAAACCTTACTATTATATTATAGAGTACTAAATAATGGTGGCCCTAAAACATACGACATCTATCTATGGTGTTAGTTTTAGCCGCCTTAATTGGGACTCAGGTTCTGTTATAAACGAATACACTTTCCATAATCACGGTTTATTATCTTGTTCATCAGTATGGGCATTTTGTTAATTGAGTAACGTGAAGTTAACCAAAATGATAAAATGATAATAGCTACCTCATTGTTAAATAATGAATTTGCAAAACTTGAACTTAAAAATAATGATAAAAAAATGATACCAATAAAATTTATAGTCTCTTGTTATATTACAAGTTTAAAAATCGCAAACTCATAATTCTTTTATATACACGAAATCCAACTAATGATCAGATTTAGTCCCAATACTCATTATAAAACACAATACTATTTCCATATATGCTATTGATCTATAAGATATGATAAATTACCTTTTCATCATTTGAGAGAGACATATTTAAATTATATGGTCTTTTTATTTTAAAAATATATACAAATATCTCTTAAAATTAAAACAGGATCAAAATATCTTCAATAATAATATTGAATTTTTTTTATTAAAAATATAACTTATTAAAAAATGTATTTTTTATAGACTTTTGTTTCAATATTATTTTTTTATGTTAAAAATCATAAATCTAATTTATTCTATAATTTTATTAAACTCATGGCAATATTTATGTTTATTAATATATATTAATATAAATGTTATTTTTTGAAATTAAATTATTATGTAATTATAATTTATCTTTTATTATAGAAAAGTAATTGCAGCATATTAGTCGGAAGAATGGATTCATTCAACAATCAACAATAGTCAATTATATATATAGAATGAGAAAGTTTTAAAAAAACTAAAAAAATCATATATGCAAATAATTAACTTCATGAAAGGAGGGGCACTTGAGGAATGGATAGACTTTTTGGACGGCAAAGATATTACCTCATAGCGGATTTGACTAATAAAAGGCTGCATATATGTATATATATCATGCATTAGTTCAACGCTGCCCCTATAATATATAGGCCAAGAAGGTTGTTCCATGAAATAAGAATATGTTAAACGAATGATCAATATGACTTTCGAAGTTCAATTAGTTTTAATATTACTAAGTTGAAGGGTTGTTTAACTCAAGAAAGACTAGGAAGAGGGTGGCGAAACAACAAAGATAATATTGAAAGCATCAAAAGGACAAGTATTTACATTGTTTGAAAATGACATATTATTCATTACTCACTTAAATACATGAAGGTTATTAATTGGTAGTTTGACATTGGATAAAGAATCTGTTGTTTCTGAAAATTTCATTAGATTGAGTAATATCATTTTATTAGTGCAGCTTTCAACGCTTTAAAATAATTGCAAGAAGTATAATAAGAAGCTCTCAGGTATTGCCGGGAAAGTTGAATCCTGCAATTTTAAAAAGGAGGGCAGGTATATCGTTATACATTTTCTATTTTTCTAAGTCTGTTGCATTACTGATTAACCAACTTGGGCTATATATGGTCAATAAGATCCACCACTAAAATTCAAAATACATAATCCTAATGTTTCTTTTACAATCAATGCTATAATTCCAGCATGTTAGAGATTTTAATAATTATCATCAGAATCTCTATCATTAAAACACAACTAATGATGTGCTTTTATATATCTAGGTGATTGATAAAGTGAATTTTAACATAACCAAGGCCGATCATTGATAAAATTGAACAAATTGTTATACATTGTTCCCTCTTTCAACTAATTGTAGTAAGCAAGTAGAGATTTCTCTTGAGGAATTAATTATTGACACAAAAAACAGATAGAAGCGTTGAGGCTGTGCTTAAGGCAACTTTAATTCATTTCTTGGAGGAAGTAGGGGACCAAGCTGGGCAGAAGAACGTAAGGATATTGGTATATTCCATCCTCTTATCTGGGAATTCTCATTGCTGCTACCCTATCCGACCAATTAAATTTATTTCATTAATTGGCTGTATTTTATCCATATCAGCCAGCTGGTCCTCCTTTTGTTATATCTGTCTCCGTCAATCTTCATGTCACTTGATGCACTAGTCATGCCATCCACCTTAATTACATTGATAATTTATGGAGTATTAATACTTTAAAATGTCACTTTAAGAAATTCTTGGTGGGACCAGTATAAAAAAAAATTGATTGACCAAATTAATCATAGATGAATATATAAACATGTCAGAAAAGATTCAACCTAAGGTCTTGCATCATCATGTAGAAGGGTTTCAATTCCCTCTTTGATCAGTAATCCTACTTGTAGGTCAGTTCAAAAAGATCCTTATGTGCTTAGGCCTTTATGCAGGACCAAATATAGTTATTGGAGATAATTCTCTGAGTTTTTACTTCTTTTTCTGAGGTCTCAAACATGGTATTAACACCTTGATCGATAGTCTTGACGCAAGGACCTATTTATATTACAATTTGTTCTTACTAAAAGGAGTTAGAATGAGTTCTTTTGAAAGATATATTAATATACTTATGTATCTAATAATAATTGGTTTCATCTATCAAATTTTTATAGGCCCCAAAATTACTTAAGAATTTCTCTGTCTCTTATGTGTGTCACTATCCATTTCCAGCTGGCATGATTTTCTTTTGCTCCCCACATATATAATTGATGTTCTGATGAATAATATCCTTCGTACATGTGATGCGCGTTTCAAACAAGCATTGGGATAGCTTCACATAATGCAGTTGACAAGCTAAAGAGAAACAAGGTTCCACGAAGAAAATGAAACCCATGAAGCCGTATTCCTATTCAAATCTAACTCTGGTAATTAACTCCTGGATATATAATTGATAGAAAAATATGTAGAACGAAAAACTAAATCTTAATAAACAGGTAGAAGAAAATTAAGTGCTTAAGATCACAAAAAATGGGTGCAAGGATTATATTAATAACAACCTCTACTGCAACCAGTTCTATATATTATATCTCTAGTTTTTCATTATGAGACATCTCATTCAGTCCAAAAATTAGGTCTAGAATGCAACATACATTATAATGATTCAAACCCTGTACTGGATTAAAAAAAAATTGTAGCTAAACCCAATCAGCATGTATTAATTTTACTATCAAGTGCAGAATCATGATGAGGCAATAACTAAATTAGTCTTCTGACAATAACATAATAAAGATACGATATGTAGATTAGGATTGTCAAGAATTATTTGTGCAACCAGTACATAACAACACTTTTGATCAGTTCAGAAGCTCTACAAATTTAAACACCTAATCATCGCAGAAGTTGGGGTTTTAATAGTGTTCTCATTGTTGCATACATATATAGTTATGACCAACAAGCCCACATATTCTTCATTCAAGTTGTAATTCTTTCTTTTTCCCTCTAATTACTTGCTGCTATTTCCCTTTATTACTCTTGAGAATGATGAAAGAGGAATAAATATATTATTCATAGATATACATGTAAAATATATGAAAAAAAAAAAAAGAAACCACAGCACTATGTATATTGAATGAGCGCGCCTTTTGCATGATAAGGTATTAAACTGCTCAACATTGTGGCCGTATGAAACACATTGACCACCCATATTTAATATTCCACATCGAAAAAAGAAATTTCTTATTCTCATATTTACCTGTTCTGAGTTCAGAAATTTTCTTAATTACCACGTCTAGAGGTTGGGTTCTGAGTTCACAAATTACTAGCAGATATATAGAACATTATTAATTTACTATTAAAACTTAAAACCAATAGGATGGGAATACAGAGGTTTTTTTTTTTACTGTTAAACAAAAAATTCAAAAAATTAATGTTATTTCACCTCTCATGTCGCATTGTAATTGATTGGTGCTTATACCATTAGCAAGTATCAAACTGAAAATCCTTTGATCAATATAATTTGATTCCATCAATTCAAACCTAAAGAATCTCTTCAGGTCCGCATCCAACATGTATAGACAATTCAAATTCCAGCCATGCTGAGACTCAATACTATTTTTAAAAGTCTGCTTTGAATATTGTCTAACATCAGGTCTAAATTGAGACAATCTTTGTTGAAAGCTATATAGAAGTTTTGAAACATTTTTTCTTTGTTTATTGATTGATACTTATGGTCATTTTATTTTTGGTTTTTTAATTGACGGGTATTGGAGGTAATGGAGGAGGCAGAAATGGACAAGGATAAATTGAAAATGTGAGTGGAAGAAGAAGAGCAAGAAGAGGGGTTCTGGGGTTTTGAGGATCTGGAATATGAATATGAAAGTTCTTTCTTTCTGTCCCTAGCAGACTCCATCGAAATCACTTAAATAATTAGGCATCACGCTCAACAACTAAATGTAAATAAATATATATTTGATATGAAAAATTATGGTTAATGAGTTTAAACTAAAAATATTTATATTAAAATATTTTAAAGATTAAAAATTAAAAATTTAAATTATGAAAAAAAATTACAGGTCAAAACCTTAACTTAATTTTTTTCTTTGAATAATTTAATATAATTTTAAAATTTTAAAATTTTAATTTTAAAATTTAAAATTTTTTAATATAAACATTTTTCACTTGAGATGTTTACAAATTTTCGTCATTTGATACATTTAAGGTACTGACTGTGCTGTTCCTATCTAATCAATATCCAATTTTTGGATGTGAAAAATTTAGGAGAAATTTTATTTAAAGATTTAGATTTTGAAAAATTCAAAATAAAAAAATTAAAATTATTTTTAAAGATCAAAACTGCTATCAAATTCTAAAAAATTTATTATTAAATTTAAAAAATTACTATTAAATTTTAAAAAAGTTACAATTTAAATAACTTTAGTAATAAATTTTTAAAATTTAATAGAAATTTTTTTCAATTTAGTAATAATTTTAATTTTTAAAATTTTTTATTATAAATTTTACAAAAATTGTGTCTTTAAACGTAATTTTTTCAAAAATTTATATCATTGTGTTGGCAATTCCTATGGCTTACGCTATACCATATGCTTTTTCATATTACAGCTAAGGAAAAGTTTAAAATAAGGTTGTTTAGCGCAATAATCATTCAGTTTTGTGTAAGGTAAACAAATTTTTTTAACATAATTTTATGTAATATATTTAATATTTAATATATTTTTATAATAACTATTCATGATTATTTAATAATATTTATTTATTTTTAAATTAAAATAAAAATAAAAGTATAATTTTTTTATCCCTAACATCATTTTTTATTTCTTATTTTATTTTATGTACCAAATCGATGGTATATGAAACAAGGCAGAAAGATGAATGGGACCATAAGGAATGCCAATGTCAATTTTTCTACATGATGTGACTAACTAATAAGGAGCGTGTAAAATGAGGGTTATTATTTAGTACCTAGTCACTGGTATAAAATTAATGATAAGTCTTAACAAAATTCAAAATATATTATGACATTTGATTTTCAATTTTGCACTATTATCTCTACAATATCCATAATAAACAAGCACATCTTTCGGTAAAATTAAAAGGAGTTTCAACTATTAACATTGTAAAATATGTGGAATGTTGTAGCATTTGAACGTGAAAACGTGAGATCGTGGGAAGCAAATCATGTTGGTTGGCAACATCTCTATGATGGTCCGAAAATTAAGGCTTCGTGAGGTGACTTCTCATGTCTCAGAACGTGGCATTTTCTTCGGCAAATGATGGAATTGCCGTTGAAAGAGTTTGCCTATAAATACAGGGCCCCTGAGCTCGGTTTTACATTGCAAAACACCATCATTTAGTATAACAAGAGCTTAGAAACATCCCTGGGATTTTAATGTGTCAGAACGGTCATCAGAAAAACAGAGGAAGAAGTAATGGCTGGAGGTAACATTCCGATTCATTTCTATTGCTTTGGATATTATAAATGTGTTTCTATATATTCATGAAGTCTTTCAGTTGGTATCAGAGCATGAATATACCTCTGTCTTGCTGTGTTTTTGAACTCAAAAATGTTAAAATTTTCGTGAATTTGGGTTGATTGATAGAGCCATTTTTCCATCATTTTGATATCAAAAATAGAATCTACACGAAATTCTGATGAAAATGGACTCTTGGATCATCCAAAACAGAGCTCGGAAACTCAAGAAACGACCGGATTTTCATTTGGGTCTGAAACGAGTCGAAACTGGGTCGGGTCGACTCGGCTGGAGGTCAAGCACGACCTAAACGACAAGTCGTTTTGAGCCTTCAATAAACGACATGTCGTTTTGTCTTTATTAATAAAATGACTTCCGTGGGATTCGAACCCCTGACCCTCCACATGAGCCACGCGAGTCTTTGTCACTGAAGCAACGTCTTATTGTTGTTTTATGGAAGCAACATTTAATATATATATACATTTTAATTTTGTGGCATTTTCATTTATTTCCCTTCTATGATTTTTATATTTATATTTATATATATTATCTTTGATATTAAATATATATATATATAAATAAATAAATAATTTTTGTTTTGAACAAAATATTTTCGGCCAATATTTAATTAAAAATTCAAAGTAATTTGTTTTGTTGGCCATTTATTTTGTTTAAAATTATGAAATACATTTTAATTTTGTCCAAATTTTGGCAAAAATATTATGGATAAAATTAAATTAATTTTGACAATATTTAGTTATTTATTTGTCAAAATAATTGTGAAATTAATTTTATGCCTTTAAAATTTGCCTAAATCTTGAAATTTTAATTAATTTTAGGCAATTTTGGCATATTTAATTATAATAATTAATTTATGGTGTCATTTAATTTATGCCTAAATTTTGAAAAAATAATTAATTTTTATTTTTAGGCAATATTTATGGCACATTTAGATTAATTTAAAGAGAGAATATTAATTAAATTAATTAATCATATTTTGTTGATTAATTGATTAATTATTGAAATTCTCATTGTGTATGCTTGTTTATGCATTATGTTAAATTCAAGCATGTAATTTCATTTAGATGTCATGTGAATTGTGTATTTTTAATTTAATTAAAGTTTAGCCACGGCACCTTTAATTATTTTAAAATTATACATTAAGTGTTATAATCACATAAAGTAAAATGACATCAAATTGTAATTAATTATATTTAATATGATAATTATTATCCTACAGAAATATTATCATATTTCATATGATTAATTAGGATGGAATAGTAAATTTTTCTTTTCTTGATTTACCCGTAGGAATTAAGAAAAGAATATAATTTACTAGTTTTATCATTAGTATATGAGTCTAATTAAATAAAATTTAATTAGACCAATATAATTTAAGTGTTATAATCACATAAAGTAAAATGACATCAAATTGTAATTAATTATATTTAATATGATAATTATTATCCTACAGGAATATTATCATATTTCATATGATTAATTAGGATGGAATAGTAAGTTTTTCTTTTCTTGATTTACCCGTAGGAATTAAGAAAAGAATATAATTTACTAGTTTTATCATTAGTATATGAGTCTAATTAAATAAAATTTAACCCACAGGTAATTTTATTTGTTACTAGGCTCATAATTTGAATTGATATACATTGCATTGGCATGACATATCATTTAAGAATATTTATTTGTCTCAAATTATTAACATAGCATGTAAATTGTGCAGCTTTTCAACCTTTAAATATTTCTGATTTTCAAGTTCCTGAATTAACTGGAGATAACTATAATATTTGGAAGGAGAAAATACTTCTCCAATTAGGGTGGATGGACGTTGATGATGCAATCAGAAAAGATGAACCTCCTAAACCCACGAATATTAGTAGTACATCAGAAGTAAATGTTTATGAACGTTGGGAGCGATCCAATCGTCTTAGTATGATGTACATTAAGACTAAAATATCAGCTAGTATTCGTGGGTCTATTGGAGAGCATCAAAACGTTCAAAGTTTGCTTAAGGCTATTGATGAACAATTTGAATCTTCGGATAAGGCCTTAGCAAGCACCTTAATGACAAAGTTATCATCCATGAAACTTATTGGCATAAGAGGTGTACGAGAACACATCATGAAAATGAGGGATATAGCAGCTCAATTGAAAACACTTGAGGTTGAGATGTCAGATTCTTTTCTTGTGCACTACATCCTGAATTCTCTGCCACAACAATATAGGCCTTTCAAAATCTCCTACAACACTCATAAAGAGAAGTGGTCAATCAATGAACTTCTAATCATGTGTGTACAAGAAGAAGGAAGGCACATAGCAGAGATGGGTGAAAGTGTACATACAGTGACACAAGCAAGGAAGAAAAGAAAGGCCAAGACAAAAGGGAAGGGCAAGGTTCCCATCCCTGAGGACATTAAGAAAGAGTTTAAGTGTTTCTTTTATAAAAAGAAAGGACACATAAAGACGGATTGTGTCAAATTCAAGGCTTGGCTTCAAAAGAAAGGTAACTCAATCTCATACTTTTGTTATGAATCTAATATGGTAGATGCTAGTAGTAACACATGGTGGATTGATTCTGGCTCAACAATTCACATCTCTAATACCTTGTAGGGCTTTCTAAGCCAAAGGAAGCCGGTGGGCAGTGAGCAATACATCTATTCAGGAAATAAGATGGGCTCAACTGTTGAAGCTATAGGAACATGCAAATTAGTCCTTAATTCTGGTTTTATTTTGAATTTGGAGAAGACATTTTATGTACCAAGTTTCTCCAGAAACTTGATTTCAGTTTCCAAACTTGTACCATTAGGATATTGTTTTGAATTTTCAAGTAATGAATTTAAATTATTTTATAAATCTAATTTTATTGGCAATGGTACACTTTGTGATGGTCTATTCCAAATTCAATTACGAAATAGTAACCTTTATGACTCAATGTATGTTTCTAACAGTATAGGTATTAAGAGAAATGTTACTAATGACAATTCCTCTATGTTATGGCACCGTAAGCTTGGTCACATCTCAATAGAGAGAGTGAAAAGATTAGTAAAAGATGGAGTACTCAATACTCTTGACTTTACTGATTTCAACACTTGTATAGACTGCATTAAAGGAAAGCAGACTAACAAGACTAAGAAAAGTGCTAAGAGGAGTTCTAGCATATTAGAAATCATACATACAGATATTTGTAGTCCAGATTTGGATTCTAATAGTCAGAAATACTTTATCACCTTTATTGATGATTAGTCACGATACATGTATCTTTATCTGTTCAATAATAAGAATGAAGCACTGGATGCCTTTAAGATATTTAAGGCAGAAGTAGAGAAACAATGTGGTAAACAAATTAAAATAATGAGATCTGATAGAGGTGGTGAGTATTATGGTAGATACACTGAAGATGGATAAGCACCAGGTCCATTTGCTAAGTTTCTTCAAGAGCATGGGATTGTTGCCCAATACACTATGCCTGGGTTACCTGACCAGAATGGTGTAGCTGAAAGGAGAAACCGAACATTGTTGGACATGGTGAGGAGCATGCTGATTAGCTCCAAACTTCCTAAATTCTTGTGGACTGAAACCCTTAAAACAGCAGTGTATATTCTTAATCGAGTTCCTACCAAGGCTGTTGAAAAGACGCCATTTGAGTTATTCAAGGGTTGGAAACCAAGTTTAAGACATATGCGCGTTTGGGATGCCCATATGAGGTTAGGGTTTACAATCCACAAGAGAAAAAGTTGGACCCTAGGACTATAAGTGGCTACTTTATTGGGTATGCTGAAAAGTCTAAGGGTTATAGATTTTATTGTTCATCTCACAGTACTAGGATTGTGGAATCAAGGAATGCAAAATTTCTTGAGAATGACTTGATCAGTGGGAGTGATCAAACTCAAAACTTAAGTTCTGAAAATGATCAGTCTAATGTTTAAATTCCTACATCAAGTGATAGATTGATTGTAATTCATGCCCCTCAAGTCCAAATAGGCATTGAACAACCAATCATTCAGGATCCACAACCTGTTGACATTGACCAAGTTGATCTAGTTAATGAACAGCATTTAAGGACTGTTGAACAAATAGTTGAACAACATGCTCCCCAAGAGAATATTGAGTCAACATTAAGAAGATCAACTAGGATGAAGAAGTCAGCAATTCCTAGTGATTATACTGTGTATCTACAAGAATCTGATTACAATATAGGAGCTGAGAATGACCCTAAAACGTTTTCACAAGCCATCAGTTGCAGAGAATCAAAACTGTGGCACAATGCCATGAATGAAGAGATGGATTCTATGGCGTCTAATGGGATTTGGGATCTCGTTGAGTTGCCTAATAGCTCTAAGGCTATTGGATGCAAATGGGTCTATAAAACGAAAAGACACTCATTAGGCAACATCGAGAGATACAAAGCACGACTCGTGGCCAAGGGATTCACTTAAAGGGAAGGAATTGATTACACGGAGACCTTTTCTCCTGTATCTAAGAAAGATTCCCTCCGTATAATAATGGCATTAGTTGCTCATTTTGACTTAGAGTTGCATCAAATGGATGTGAAGACAGCATTCCTCAATGGGGAACTAGATGAGGAGGTATATATGAAACAATCTGAAGGATTCCTCTCTAGTGTCGGTGAACATTTGGTATGCAAGTTAAAGAAATCCATATATGGATTGAAACAGGCCTCCCGCCAGTGGTACTTAAAATTTCATGATGTTATCTCCTCATATGGATTTGTGGAAAACGTCATGGACCAATGTATATACCAGAAGGTCAGTGGGAGTAAAATTTGTTTCCTTGTATTGTATGTGGATGACATATTACTTGCAACCAATGATAAGAGGTTGTTATATGAGGTGAAACAATTTCTCTATAAAAATTTTGATATGAAGGATATGGGTGAGGCATCTTATGTCATTGGCATTAAGATCCATCGAGATAGAACTCAATGTATTTTGGGTCTGTCACAAGAAACTTATATCAATAAGGTCCTGGAGAGATTTCGGATGAAAGATTATTCACCAAGTGTAGCACCTATTATGAAGGGTGACAAGTTCAATTTGAACCAATGCCCAAAGAATGATTTAGAAAAGGAACAGATGCATAACATTTCATATGCTTCTGCTATTGGAAGCCTTATGTATGCTCAGGTTTGCACAAGACCTGACATTGCATTTGTAGTTAGAATGTTAGGCAGATATCAGAGTAATCCAGGTATAGATCATTAGAGAGCTGCAAAGAAAGTAATGAGGTATGTTAAAGGTACTAAGAACTACATGCTGATGTATAGACGGACTGAAAACCTTGAGGTAGTTAGCTACTCAGATTCGGATTTCGCTGGATGCGTTGATTTACGGAAATCAACATCAGGTTACATTTTCATGCTAGCCAGCGGAGTCGTATCTTAGAGAAGCGTGAAGCAGACTTTGACTGCTACTTCTACTATGGAGGCAGAGTTCGTTTCTTATTTTGAGGCAACTTCACATGGTGTTTGTCTTAAAGGCTTTATATCTGGGCTTAGAATTGTCGACACTATCCCTAGGCCACTAAAAATATATTGTGATAACTCAACTGTTGTCTTTCTGGCTAAGAACAACAAAAGTGGAAGTCGAAGTAAACATATCGACATTAAGTACTTAGCCATTCGTGAACGTGTCAAGGAAAATAAAATTATTATTGAACACATTAGCACTGAGTTGATGATTGCTGATCCTTTAACAAAAGGCATGCCACCAGTAATGTTTAGGGATCATGTATCTAGAATGGGACTTAGTTCCACTTTGTGTTATTGATGTATATACTATATATATATATATATATATATATATATATATATATCATTTGTAATAAAACCTTTATTCATTTTAAGTTATTTTCTCATTTATGCGTATACATTAATTTTGAGAATAACAACATTAAGAGGACCCAAAATAAGCATATGGCTTATTCATAAAGTTAAGGAAACAAAATGCATTGTGATACATGGAAGGTATTACTTACTTATAGAGGAACTACCGCTATGATTCATGCATTTGTGTTTCAGTTAAATGTTTGAATCTTAAGAAGCCATTTTCGAACCAAGTGGGAGAATGTGGAATGTTGTAGCATTTGAACATGAAAACGTGAGATCGTGGGAAGCAAATCACGTTGGTTGGCAACATCTCCATAATGGTCCGAAAATTAAGGCTTCGTGAGGTGACTTCCCACGTCTCATAACGTGGCATTTTCTTCGGCAAATGATGGAATTGCCGTTGAAAGAGTTTGCCTATAAATACAGGCTCCCTGAGCTCGGTTTTACATTGCAAAACACCATCATTTAGTATAACAAGAGCTTAGAAGCATCCTTGGGATTTTAATGTGTCAGAACGGTCATCAGAAAAACAGAGGAAGAAGCAATGGCTGGAGGTAACATTTTGATTCATTTCTATTGCTTTAGATATTATAAATGTGTTTCTATATATCCATGAAGTCTTTCAAAATATGTTTGATATTGATGGCCCATCTTTTGTAAGCATTAAATAAATTTTAAATTAAAGCTTGGCCCTTGTTAAAATAAAGCGGAGACAAGAGTTTATATAGAAGATGCTAGATAAGAGAATGGAATTCTTATTCACTCTCTCTTGAAGGTATGTACATGGTATTTATTAATTGAGATCAATGTTAGAAAGTTATAACTGAATTTATATTCTGTTATAACTATTTAACTTCTCTAACATGCTCCCTCAATTCCATGTACCTATCTAGCATCAAGACTTTTTCTAAAATCTAAGAAAACATAACTAGATACAGTCTTAGTCAAACTATTTGCAACTCAACTAGATGCTGAAATGTGTTTGATTACAATTTCCTTTGCAATAGTCTTTTCACAAACAAAATGAATATTTAACTCTATATGCTTAGTTTATGCATGTAGAATTGGATTAGCTATCATCATGACATCACTTAAATTATCACAGAAAATGTATGGAGGAGTAGCAAGTTGAATACAAAGCTTAGAAAGTAAGGATTTAAGCTAGGACACTTCTGCAACCATTACTGCCATGTTTCGATATTCTGTTTCTATGCTGGAATGAGCTACTATGAGCTACTTCTTGGATGACCAAGACACAAGATTATTGCCAAGAAAGATACAAAAGCCAGTTGTGCTTTTCTTGTCGTTGCAATCAGATGTCCAATCTGCATCACAATATGTCATGATGATTTCATTTTTGCAAGGTTTAAGTGTGAGGCCATGATCAAGGGTGCTAGCCAAGTAATAAAGAATTATTTTGACTTCCTTCCAATGAGTCTTTAGTAGAGACTGCATGAACTAACAGACCTTATTGACCGTGAAGCTTATTTCTGTCCTTGTTATGATAGCATATTGTAAGGCATGTACTACTTACTTATATAGAGAAGGATCTTCCATTTTATCCTTACCGTCCTATAAAGTTTGAGACCAGTAGTCATAGGTGTATGTGTTCCTTTTGAGAATGACATTTTAGCTTTAGCCAGTATATCCCTTATATATTTGCCCTGTGACAAGTGAAGAGAACCATCAGGTGAGGTTTTTGTTTCGATGCCAAGGAAATAACTCAACAGGTCGAGATCCTTAAGTGAAAACTCCTTGTTCAATGCTACTATGAGTTCTAAAATTTCATTGCTTGAGGTACCAGTAATCAAGATATCATCAACATAAACAAGTAGAAAGGTAATAGATTGCTTCGAGGCCTTAATGAAGAAAGAATGATCACATTAGCTTAAAGTAAATCCAAGTTAAAAGAGTATGGAAGCTAGTTTATCATACCAATCCCTTGGAGCTTATTTGAGTCCATAGAGTGCTTTGTTTAACTTGCAAACAAGCTGCTTGTTATGATGTTCAAATCCCTCTTGTTGCTGCATATAGACTTCCTCCTATAAAACTCCATTAAGAAAGGTGTTATTTACATTAATTTGGTGGACAGGCCATCTGTGAGAGACAACTATGGAGAGAATAGTTTTGATAGTAACTAACTTGATAACCAAGTTAAAAGTTTTATGAAAATCACTTCCTTCTTGTTGATGGAAGCCTTTAGCTACAAGACGTACTTTATGCTTCAACATTGAGCCGTTAGGATTCTGTTTTACTTTGTAAATCCATTTGCAACCAATAGCAGTTTTATTTAGAGGTAACCAATTAACTGCCATGCCTGGTTTTTTAATAGGGTAGCATATTCCTCTTCCATGGCCTGCTTCCATTGTGGGGAGAGTAGAGCTTTAGTAACAGAGGAAGGTTCTGTCTCGTTGGATTCTATTCGAATAAGTAGAACCTTAGGCTTCATAATGCCATTTTTGGATTGGGTGATCATCCCATGTGTAGAGACCTGTGGTGACTACTTTGGAGAAGATGGTAATGGATTACAAGGAAGATCAATATACAGATCATTAACATTGCCTTCTTCTAGAGTAAAACTGGAGGATATGGAATTATTGGCAGGAGCTTGTATGGAAGAGTGAGGACTAAGGCAGTATCATCTTGTAAGACTATAGAACCTGCATTGTTAGAAGGACTAGTAGCAATATCCAAGACATTCATATAAGGTTAAGAAGGTATAGCACAGAAGGAATGATTGAGAGAATTGGAAGAATGAGTGGCGCTCATGGAAGAATAAGGAAACACAGTTTCATTAAAGTGAATATCTCTAGTAATAAAAATTCTACCACTGGAAGACCAACACTTATACCTCTTGTGAGAGGAACTATACCCCAAAAAGATACATTCAGTAGACCAATACTCCATTTTGTGTTGATTACAAAGTCATGTGAGGGGGTAATAGGCACAACCAAACGTCCTGAGATGATGATAGCTAGGCTTTGTGTGATAAAGTTTTTCAAATGGAGAAATCCCTCCTAATGCTATAGAAGGTAACCTATTGATCAAATAGACTATAGCTAGAATGACTTCAAACCAAAATTCTATAGGGAGTGAAGCATTTGCAAGGAGCATAAGACCCATTTAAGTTATGTGTTTATGTTTACGTTCAGCAACACCATTTTGTTCATGTACATATAGACAACTTCTTCTGTGAAGAATGCCATTAGCAATGAGGAATTGAGAGATTTTATGAAATTCTCCTCCCTAATCTGATTGAAAAACTATAATGTTTGTCTCAAATTGGAGTTTAGCCATATTCTTGAAGGCTAAAAAGACATTATACACATCAATTTTAGTTTGGAGGAGGTATATCCAAGTGAAACGGGTGAAAGTATTAGTAAAATAAATGTAAGCACGGAACTTGTCATGAGATTTAGTTAGAGAAGGTCCCAAAATATCAGAGTAGATAAGTTGGAGAGGTTTCATATATTTTGTATTAAAAGAGAAGAAGGGTTACTTATGAGATTTGCCTAAACCATAAGCTTTGCAAAAATCAAAAGTATTTTTATTACAATGCAAAAGGTTACAACTAGAAAGGACTTTGTTTACAATAAAAGCAAAAGGGTGGCCCTATCTATTATGCCACAATGTAAACATAGTTTGTGTTTGTTGTATAGTAGTATAATTAGCAAGAAGACAAAAATTTTAATTGAAGACAAGAGAGGGATTGAGGCAGTAGGACTATGCTACTGTAAATGTGTGAACTGGATACTAGTGACAACATAAAGAACTTTGTAAAGCTCTCCTTTCAACAATATTTGTTTAGTGGCTCGATCCTTGACAAAACAAGAAGTGGAGTGAAATTCAATAGAAGGAGCATTATTAAGGCACAACTTAGAGATACTTAATAGGATTTTACAAATCAAAAGCATAAAAAGAATATTAAACAAAAATAAAGGATGGTTTCAACAATGGTCCATTAAAGGGTGTTTGTTTTGTATAATGGTGCTATCAAAAGTTATGTGATTAGTAGCTCCAAAATCAAGATACCATATAGGGTCAGCTACTGTGTCAGAAGAGGCAAGTAAAGTTATTGAGTGATTCTTGTTTTGAGGCTTGGAATGAGAGTGCTAATTTGTAAGATCCGTAACTGATAATGCTTGAAAGGTTTGATCAAAACGATACTAGCATGATCCTATAGAATGGCCAATTTTTCTACACAGTTGGCAAGTAATTCCATATCTACTGTTATTCATTCTAGATCCACGACCATGCTTGCCATTAAGAGACCTAACTCTTCCTTTAGTAAAGTTAGGTCTACCACCTTATGAAGTGTGAACAAGATTCATAGAGATGTTAGAATTTTCAATGATCTTTGTATTTCTCTCAATTCTAAGCATCTTGAGCAAGAAGTAATGACTCAATGTCAATCACATTATAAAGATCAAGTCTTGTTGAGACTGAGGTGATGAAAGAATTGTATTTTCAGAAAGTCCTTCAAAAATGTAATCTATGTGATCATAGGTTGACACTAGAAATCCAATAGTTGTTAATGCATCAACTAAAGTTTTTAATTTGCAATAGGTAATTATTTATAGAGATTGACCCTTTCTTGGTGTTCTTGAGTTGAGTCTTCAATTGTTGGATTTTGGCATGTGTTTGTGAGGCAAAGAACATTTTTATTCTATCCCAAACTTGAGTTGAAGATTCACATCCAACTGTTCAAGTGAGAACTCTCTCAAACATGGAGGAAGTCATCCAAGACATAAGCAATTGATCTTGGTGATCCCACAGGAGAAATTCTGGACTGTAAAGACCTTTCACTTGATCATCATCAGAGGAGAATTTTGGCGGAGGTTTAGTTGTTGAATAGATATATTTTTGAAGTTCATAGCCTCGTATTATAAAGCAAATTTGTTGTTTTCATAGTAGATAAGTGCTATCATTGAGTTTGACCGAGATGGTATGTGTGAAGGATACCACCTCTTTCGTTTGTATGAACTGAGAGTTTGAAGTGCTTAGCATATTCAAGACTATAACTCTGATACCATGTTATGATAAAGTAGAGAGATGAGAGTTTGTATAGAAGAAGTTAGATAAGAGAATGGAATTTTTATTCGCTCTTTCCTAAAGGAACGTACATGGTATTTATAACTTGAGATCAATATTAGAGAGCTATACCTGGATTTATATTCTATTATAACTATTTAACTTCTTTAACTATTCATGTTTCAATTTGATTTTTCAAAATTTGCATTGCCCATTTCTTAAAAAAATATTTTGGCCCTAATACTGTCAACTCCTTAAGTCTTATTAACAAATATAAATGACATATCCAACATGAAATTAATATAAATATTAAGTGTTTAAGTTGTCAAAGAAATATGTTATGAGAAAATACTAAACGAGTAAGTATTGTAAATCAGTGACTCTTGGGAGAGTAATATGATGTATTATATTTTAATGATAGTTAAATATTTAATAATCCATATATTATTAATTTTATAGGAAGCCATAGCTTCGAAACGATAAATAATGTGATTTCGTTGGGCTATGTGCAATTATTATTTTTACTTAAACTCCATTTTTTGGATTTTAAAAACTTTTTAAATTCCATTTTTTGCATTTTAAAAGCTTTTTGTAGGCCTTCTCCAGCAGCATATCACCCAATACTAGTTACATTAGTTCCACAGCTTCCTTTAACCATCTCTATTAATTATATATTTGTTAAGGAAGTTGAATTGAAGACAATATTTGAATCAACATACTCTTTATATGACTAAATTGAAATAGTTAAATTTTAAGGAATCAAATTTAAAAAGATATAAATAAAAATTTTGCATAGTTCCTCACTAAAAATCTTTAATCAAATATGAAGGATTTTTTTTTTTAAAATGAATTAATCATTTAAAGCTTTGTAAAAGATCCACTTGTCATTCTTTAATTAAAAATTCTGATAATAAAGACCCAAAATTGCACACAATTAAGTTTTATCTATTTAAGAAAGTGAGTCCTTGAAGAACTAAAATGTTAATTGACTGTAAATTTTAACCTTATGAATATTGTCAACAAGTTTTAGGTAAATTCAATCTATACAAAGTTAACAGAGTACTAAATCAATTATTTATAAACTAAAAATAATACCCAGCATGCTTGAATGTATATTTTTAATTAACTAGCCTAGTTAGTTAATTTTTTTTTTATTTCACGGCCAATAGTATTGTTATCTAGTTATTATAAACCATAATGGAGCATAAGATCACGAGTAATGCAACGGAAGCTTCAAGGAAGCATTGGCTGTCATGCAGGTTGGCATATGCCATTGTCCCTATTAGGAAACTGGAAGGCCCAGTGGAGCAGTCAATAGGAATTTGATATATTTTCACCATATTTATATATACTTCAGGTTTGGTGAATTTTGGTGCTGAAATAACAGAAAAAAAAAAAATTATGAGCACAAAGCAATAAGTGAAAAAATATTGACCAGAATGCAATATTTTCATTGAACTCGAAGTAAATCATTTCATGTTTATGTTTACCTACGGTTCCGAGTTTTTGATCCATGTGGCATTAAAGCGAACTTGAAACCATCTTTGCCCACGTGGCACAAACTGATTGTAAAATTACATTTCTGAAATAATTATGTAAAGAAAAAAATATAAATAAGATTATGAAAAAAAATTAGTGTAAAAATGAGGATATTTTATAAATAATTAAGTAAATATAAAAAATCAATTACAGTAAAAAATTTAAAAATTATCCAAAAAATAAAAGAATATTATAAGAAAAATAATTATATTTAAAAAATAAAGACAAATGAGAAAGAAATTTGTGAAACAAATTTTTTTTTTTAAACTTCTCAAATAAGTATGGAAACTAAAAAAATTATAAAAAAATACTAGTGTAGAAATAGGGATATTTTATAAATAACTAAATAAAAATGGTAAAAAAGTAATTATGGTGAAAAAATTCAGAAATATCCAAAAAATGTAAAAAAAATTATAGGAAAAAAAATTATATTTAAAAATTAGGATAAATGAGAAAGAAATTTTGTAAAACTGAAAAAACAGCTTTTAAATTTCTGAAATAATTATATGAATAAGATTATAGAAGAAAATACAAATGTAGAAATGAGGATATTTTACAAATAATTAAATAAACATAGTAAAAAAATAAATTATGGTGACAAAATCAGAAATATCCAAAAAATGAAAAATGATTATAGGAAAAAATAATTATATTTAAGACATTAGGATAAATGAAAAGAAATTTGTAAAACAAAAAAATAAATTTTAAACTTTTGAAATAATTATGTAAATAAAAAAATTATAAATAGGATTATAAGGAAAAAATAGTAATGTAGAAATGAGGATATTTTATAAATGATTAAATAAAAATAGAAAAAATGATTATGGTGGACAAATTTAAAAATATCCAAAAAAAATGAAAAAGATTATAGGACAAAATAATTATATTTAAGAAATGAGGATAAATGAAAAAAGAAATTTTGTAAAACGAAAAAAATAGCTTTTAAACTTCTCAAATAATTATGGAAATAAAAAAATTGTAAAAAAATATTAGTGTAGAAATGATAATATTTTATAAATAATTAAATAAAAATCCTAAAAAAGTAATTATAGTGAAAAAATTTAGAAATACCCAAAAAATGTAAAAAGATTATAGAAAAAATAATTATATTTAAAAAATTTGAATAAATGAAAAGAAATTTTGTAAAACAAAAAAAATAACTTTTAAACTTTTGAAATGATTATGTAAGTAAAAAAATTATAAACAAGATTATAGGAAAAAAATACTAGAGTAGAAATGAGGATATTTGATAAATAATTAAATAGTAATAATAAAAAATTAATTATGAAATAATTTAAAATTTAAGAAAATATAAGAAAAAATTTAGGAAAATAGCATAAATTTAAAAGAAGAAAAAATTTCTAAATTTGGCATCTTTTTTTGAAAATTATTTTATACCAATTGTAAAAAAAAAAAAAAGATTCCCAACTAGAGTGAAAAATAAAATAAATAAATAAATATTAATTATGGTGGAATTTTCTGAAAATATCCAAAAATATATATTTATCTTATGATTAAGAAAAGTGCAATAAAATAGGATATTTATATGAGTTGAATTACTAAACAAAGCTTTGAATGTAAGAGAAGGATGGGTAAAAGAAATGAACTTGATTGTATTTATGCAAACAAAATAATTTTTAAAAGTTCAGGGTATAATATTTTAATACATTATATCAAAATATATAACATTTTAGTATTGATATCACTTTAAGTGCATTGAATGACACAATTAGTCAAAAATTACGATTTTTTTTCAATTAAATTTTTTTATTGGATGTATAGATTACTGGCTGATTTTTATAAAAGATAATTTTGATGTTTAAGAGATATGTAATAATCCCACTCATATTTCTTAAGCCAATTGAATGGGGTTTAGTTATGGCATTAGAAATTATTTGTTATAGTATATATTTTTTAATATTTATGTAATTTATCGTCAAATATTTCATAAATGTTTTTGTTCATTATTGTACATCATTTTATTTCTTTTATCTTCTATTAAATTAATTTTATATTTAATTAATTGTTTAAAATCCATTCATGCAAAAAAAATTACTTAATCTATATTTATTTAATTATTTAAATTTGTACAAAAATTTACGAAAAAAAAAAAATTAACTGTCTTGAATTCAGACTTAAAAAAAAAAATGTTACACTTGAATTGGTATCCGAATTCAAGCCAATCCGAATTTGGCAAAAGTTGCCTTATTTCCTTGTAATAATAAACTCTCCTATAATGTCCGCATTCAGAAGCCTCATGTTTGGATTAAGCATAACATCCATATCCATCCACCTACAGGCCCAATGCTTGGTTAAACTATATATGCATAAGTATCAAATCATCAAAATAAGAAGCAACTAGAGGAAAAAAGAAATCCAAGCTGTATTTTTTTTTTTTTTGGGTTTTTCCTGTTCTGGTTCTATTATATCTTTTGTTTTTCTGTATGCTAGCCTGCAGAGAAGGGCCTCAATATTATTTCATCAGGCTGCACATTGCAAAATAATTTAGGGTGCCTAGGTGCCTCAAAATCACAACTGGAAGCTCAAAATTTAAGCACTGCCCTGGGGAGGTTTATATATTAATTTAGTATCAATAATAAACTTCACTATTATATTATGGAGTACTAAATGAAAATGGTGGGCCCTATATAGCCATAGGTAGGTGTATATATTAATTTACTATTATTACTATTAATAATAAACTTCAGTATTAGATTATAGGGTACTAAAAAAAAGTAATGGCGGGCCTATAAAAATGATATGCATCTATGGTATTAGTTTTACCCACCTTAATTAGGACTCAGATTCTGTTCTAAACGAATATACTTTCCATAATCACGGTTTATTATCTTGTTCAGTAGGAGGAGCATTTTGTGAATTGGGTAACGTGAAGTTAACCAAAATGATAAATGTCAATAGCTGCCACATCGTTAAATAATGAATGTACAACACTTGAACATAAAAATAATGATACCAATACAAATTTATAATTTATTTTTATATGATAAGTTTAAAAATTTCAAACTTAATTCTTTTATAAACTAATGTATACACGAAATCCAACTAGTGATCAGATTTAGTCTCAGTACTCATTCTAAAACACAATACTATTTATATGCTATTGATTTATAAGATATGAGAAATTACTTTTTCATCATTCGAGAGAGACATAATTAAATTATACGGTCTTTTTGTTTATTTTAAAAATATATACAAACATATCTTAAAATTAAAATATATTCAACATATTTTCAATAATAATATTACTTTTTATTAAAAATATAAATGATTAAAAAATATATTTTTTATAAAATTTTATTTTAAAAAATCATAAATTTAATTTAATCTATAAGTTTATTAAATTTATTGCAATACTTCTATTTATTGATATATATATATATATATTTAATGCCAATGTTACTGTTGAAATTAAATTATTATTGTCAAATTTATTAATATTAAAATATCATTTTTAAAATGATCTTTGTTTTTAATGTTATTTATTTCTTGTTGAATAATTTTACGATTTGTTAAATTTAGATAAGTAATTGTTTTAGATTAATAAAATATATTTATAATACTAATTACATCATATAATTAAGTAATAAATATAAAAATATTTTAGTCAAAATACGTATAATTATAATTAATATTTTGTTACAGAAAAATTAGTCGAAGAATGGATTCCTTCAACAATTAAAAGTATATATATAGAATAAGGAAGTTTTAAAAATACTAAAAAATTAAATTAGCAAATTATTAACCACATAAAAGGAGTTGCAGTTTGAGAAATGGATAGACTTTTTGGATGGCAGAGATATTACTTTAAAGTGGATTTGACTAATAAAAGGCTGTCATATACGTTTAGGCTGTCATATGTGTGTGTGTGTGATGCATTATTGGTTCAACACTGCCCCTAATAGTGTTAGAGAATTGTGTGTGTGTGTCAAAAGGGAAGAGAAAAAGAGAAGTCTCACATTGCTCAAATAAAGGAAGGCCAAAGGGTATAAATAATAACATGTGATTATGGAAGAGCAAAATGGGTCTAGGAGGAGAGTGGGCTCGCGCGCACATAAAGATGGGCCAACATAGCCGAGCTCAGTTGAAATTCGGCAATTTGCCCCCCCTGCGCGCAAAATATACGCGGTGTTGGACATTTTTTACCGTTGCCGGAATTTAAATTTTGAAAATTAGATATTTTCAAATAGCTTTCCGGAAAACTCACAAATTTAAGGCTTCGATTATGAGTTCATTATGTGAACGTTTCTGAACGTTACTCATCATTTACCGGCAATTATTAATCCGTTTTCTTATTTTTATTATCTGATATAATGGTTATTAATCTTCATGTCGGAAACCGCCCAACGTTCAGAAACGCCCTCATTAATATAATTCAATTTGGTCCAACGTCTCATTATTTTCTGTGCCTATAAATACCGTGTTGCTCTTTGGGTTCCACACACCACAGCTCCGGACAACATTCGAGCTGCTCTCTCCTCTCCTCTTCTCTTCGTCCCTGAGTTCTTATCTCCGTTGTTCTGCTTTCCTGCGACATTGCAGAAGAATCCGTTCAATCCTGGGGAGTGCCGTCTTGTGGCGGAATATCTCTCAAGGACAGTGTCCTTGTACACGGCTCGGATTTATTTTATACTAACAACTTTCTTGTGCAGCCATTGTGTAATAACAATCTTGAGAGATAGGAGTCACAAAACAATGCTCCTACTTCCGATGGCCCTACCGGTGCCCCGTTCACACTACCTCCGATGCCACTGTCTAGGCCACCACCGGATATTTCAAAAATTGAAATGTTCGATGGCAAAAACTTCCGAAGATGGCAAGAACGTGTTTACTCAATCTTGGACCTATATGGAGTTGCTGTTGCGCTCACACAATGTGAACCTTCGTTAGATGTTGACCAAAATCAAAGGGTTGATTGGGAATATGCCAACAAGGTATGCCGAAATACCATCATTAACACTTTGTCTAATGATCTCTTCAATGTTTACTATGTGTACAAGGAAGCAAGCAAAATTTGGGAATCGTTAATTGCCAAATATACTGCTGAGGACGTTGGGAAGCAAAAGTTCGTTGTTGGAAATTACTATAGATGGGAGATGACCGAGGACAAGGATATTAAGTTGCAAATTAACGAGTACCATAAGCTGCTAGAAGAGTTGAGGGCGAAAAAAATTAACCTACCTGACGAGTTTGTTGCTGGAATTTTGATTGAGAAGCTGCCTGAATCATGGAAGGACTACAAACAACAACTGAAACACAAACAAAAGCAATTGCCATTGTCAGACCTAATCACTCACATCATTATTGAGGACACAAATCGAAAAGAGATGCAAGCTGCAAAAGGCAAAGAGATGACCTCAAAAGCAAATTTGGTAGAGACAAAGCAATATGCTAAGAGGTATGAATCTAAAACAAAACCTGACTACAAGCCCAAGAGTTCTAACCCCAAATTCAAAAAGAAAAGGAGTTGCTTTGTTTGTGGAAAACCAGGCCACCATGCTGCTCAATGCAGAAAGAGGGCTAGAAATGACAATCATCCTAGGGCCAATCTGGTTCAAGGAGATGAAGAAAATGAAATCATTGTAGCGGTCATTTCTCAAGCTCTCTTAGTATCCGATGTGAAAAAATGGGTGGTAGACTCTGGGGCTACCCGACACATTTGTGCAAATCGTGAGATGTTTGCCTCCTATAATCCTACCAAGGAAGGAGAAGACCGTGTTTACCTTGCTGATTCCCGAACTGCAAAAGTTCTAGGAAAAGGAAAGGTTGAACTGAAACTCACATCTGGAAAAACTTTATCACTTAGTGATGTTCTTCATGTGCCTGATGTTAGAGCCAATTTAATTTCTGTAGCTCTATTAAGCAAAGCTGGGGTTAAAGTGTCATTTGAATCTGATAAGATCGTAATGACAAAGAATAATGTATTTGTAGGGAAGGGCTATTGTACTCAGGGCTGTTTATACTCAACATTGCTAATATGAATGAAAATGCATCATCTTCTGCTTACTTGCCTGTCTTTATGATTGATACTTTTGATATATGGCATGCTCGATTAGGACATGTTAGTAGGTCATATTTAAAGAAAATGCAAAACCTTGGTTTAATTTCTGAAATTAAAAATGATTCTGTAAACAAATGTGAAATTTGTGTAGAAGCTAAATTAACCAAAAAGTCTCATTTTCCTGTAGAAAGAGAAACTGAATTGCTTAGCTTAATACATACTGATTTAGGTGATTTAAAACAAACTATGACAAGAGGTGGCAAAAAGTATTTTGTAACTTTTATTGATGATTTTTCTAGATATACTAAAGTTTATTTATTGAGAAATAAAGATGAAGCTTTTGATAAATTTCTTTTATATAAAGCTGAGGTAGAAAATCAATTAAATAAAAAGATTAAAAGGGTTAGGTCAGATAGAGGAGGAGAATTTGTTTTATTTAATGACTTTTGTGAAAAAGAAGGAATCATTCACGAAGTAACTCCTCCATATTCACCTGAATCAAATGGAATAGCAGAAAGGAAAAATAGAACTTTAAAAGAAATGATGAATGCTATGCTTGTAAGTTCTTCTGCACCAGATAATTTATGGGGTGAAGCTTTGTTATCTGCATGTTTTTTACAAAATAGGATTCCTTATAAGAAACTAAATAAGACACCTTATGAATTATGGAAAGGGTACACACCAAACTTAAAATATTTGAAAGTGTGGGGGTATCTTGCAAAAGTTTTATTACCTGATCCTAAAAAGAGAAAAATTGGTTCTAAAACTTCTGATTGCATGTTTATTGGATATGCTGAACATAGTGCATCATATAGATTTCTAGTTTTGAAAAGTGATGTTCTTGATCATAACATTATTATTGAAACTAAAGATGCAAAATTTTTTGAACATACTTTTTCATTAAAAATTCAGCATATGTCTCAAACAGCTGAAAATTTGCCTTCTTCATCTAAAGTAAATGAAAGTGAAACTTTTGTTGAAAATTTAAGGAGAAGCAAAAGACAAAGAAAAGAAACTTCTTTTAGAAATGATTTTTATACTTTTATGTTACAAGATGAGCCATCAAATTTTTCTGAAGCAATCTCATCTTCTGATGCTCATCTTTGGAAAGAAGCAATTAAAACTGAAATAGATTCGCTAAATCAAAACAAAACTTGGGTTTTAGCAAACTTGCCTCTGGGAGCAAGACCTATTGGTTGCAAATGGATTTTTAAAAAGAAATATAATCCTGATGGATCTATTGATAAATATAAAGCGAGGCTAGTAGCTAAAGGATTTACTCAAAAACAAAATATTGATTATTTTGATATTTTTTCTCCAGTAACAAGAATTTCTTCTATTAGAATTTTGATTGCTTTAGCTTCAGTTTACAAGCTTTTTATTCATCAAATGGATGTTAAAACTGCCTTTTTAAATGGTGATTTAGAAGAAGAAATTTACATGGTACAACCTGAAGGGTGCGTTGTTCCTGGACAAGAAAATAAAGTTTGTAAACTTGTTAAATCATTATATGGATTGAAACAAGCACCGAAACAATGGCATGAAAAACTTGATCAAGTCTTAACAAGTGATGGATTTTCCACTGTTGAAGTAGAAAGATGTGTTTATACAAAAATTGTGAATGATGATTGTGTGATTATCTGTTTATATGTTGATGATATGCTCATTTTTGGTACAAGTATAAATGTTGTAATAGAAACTAAAAGGTTTCTTTCTTCTAAATTTGATATGAAGGATATGGGTGAAGCAAAAGTGATATTAGGTGTTAAGATCATAAGAAGTGAAAATGGTATTTTACTATCTCAAGAACATTATGTTGAAAAAATTCTTAAAAAATTTGGATTCTTTGAAAAAATACCTGTAAACACTCCTTATGATGCTAGCACCAAATTAGTTAAAAATAAGGGTGATTCGGTAGCTCAATCTACATATGCACAGATTATTGGGAGTCTGTTGCATTTAATGAATTACACCCGACCTAATATAGCATATGCTGTGTGTAGACTGAGTAGATATACTCACTGTCCAAGTAGTGAACATTGGTTAGCTTTGGACAGATTAATGAGTTATCAGAAAGGTACCATGAATTATGGTATATGTTATAATGGATTTCCCGCTGTATTAGAAGGGTACAGTGATGCTAACTGGATCTCAGATTCAGAAGATACCAAATCCACTAGTGGCTATGTATTCACTCTTGGTGGTGGTGCAGTAACCTAGAAATCAGCTCAACAAAATATTATAGCGAGATCTACTATGGATTCAGAGTTCATTGCTCTAGAGTTGGCTAGTAATGAGGCTGAGTGGTTGAAAAACTTCTTGGCAAATATTCCATTAGGTGAAAAACCAACACCATCAGTGTCATTACATTGTGATAGTCAATCGGCGATAGCCGTTACTAAAAATAAGACCTACAATGGCAAAAGTAGGCACATACGTTTAAGACATAATATTATAAGACAGCTGTTGAAAAATGGAGTTATATCGATCGATTTTGTAAGGTCAGAATTAAATCTGGCAGACCCCCTAACTAAACCTTTAGGGAAGAAACAAATTTTGGAAACATCAAGGGGAATGGGACTTAAGCCAGTTTGAAAATTAACAGTGATGGTAACCCAACCTCTGTGATTGGTGATCCCATGAAGGAGGTTCATATGGGTAAAAACAAGTCGTTTGTTAATTCTGCTAACACTTGATTATTTTAGTCCATTCCTATGATATGAGGAAAAGTGTTAGAATGCATTGTTGGCGAGGCTGAGCAAAAGCTCTTAATGATTTCATATTCCTTATGGATGGTGTGATCATTGCAGTCACACTTGATGAAATCACCTATATGAATGTGGAGTGGGGCCGCTCCTATGAGATCATGGCAAAAATCTCTAGAGCATTCATTAAAACCAGGCACGCGCAAGGCCGTAATTTAAAGCGCAAAACTGCGATAACAGCGAAAATTGTGGGGGTATAAATTGACTCTTAAGGCCTCTAGTATACAACGAAAATTGTTAGTTCATAGAAGCTATAAGCTTCACCTACAATTGTGTATACTAAGCTTTATTAGTCTAGGAATGGTTCATAGTCCGTAAGACACCATATTCGAAATGTTTAAACCCATATGTATAACTCAGATGATAATGGTCTTTTGACACACATGTGGGGGATTGTTAGAGAATTGTGTGTGTGTGTCAAAAGGAAAGAGAAAAAGAGAAGTCCCACATTGCTCAAATAAAGGAAGGCCAAAGGGTATAAATAATAACATGTGATTATGGAAGAGCAAAATGGGTCTAGGAGGAGAGTGGGCTTGCGCGCATACAAAGTTGGGCCAACATAGCCGAGTTCAGTTGAAATTCGGCAATTTGCCCTCCCTGCGCGCAAAATATACGCGGTGTTGGACATTTTTTACCGTTGCCGGAATTTAAATTTTGAAAATTAAATATTTTCAAATAGCTTTCCGGAAAACTCACAAATTTAAGGCTTCGGTTATGAGTTCATTATGTGAACGTTTCTGAACGTTACTCATCATTTACCGGCAATTATTAATCCGTTTTCTTATTTTTATTATCTGATATAATGGTTATTAATCTTCATGTCGGAAACCGCCCAACGTTCAGAAACGCCCTCATTAATATAATTCAATTTGGTCCAACGTCTCATTATTTTCTGTGCCTATAAATACCGTGTTGCTCTTTAGGTTCCACACACCACAACTTCGGACAACATTCGAGCTGCTCTCTCCTCTCCTCTTCTCTTCATCCCTGAGTTCTTATCTCCGTTGTTCTGCTTTCCTGCGACATCGCAGAAGAATCCGTTCAATCCTGGAGAGTGCCGTCTTGTGGCGGAATATCTCTCAAGAACAGTGTCCTTGTACACAGCTCGGATTTATTTTATACTAACAACTTTCTTGTGTAGCCATTGTGTAATAACAAATAGGCCAAAAAGGGTTTTCACGGAGTAAGAGTATGTTAAACAAATTATCAATATGGCTTTCGAAGTTCAATTGGTTTTAATATTACTAAGTTGAAGGGTAGTTTAACTCAAGAAAGACTAGGAGTCTAGGAAGAGGTGGCGAAACAACAAAGATAATATTGAAAGCATAAGTATTTTCGTTGTCTAAAATGACTTATTATTTATTAATCACTTAAATATGTGAAGGCTAATAATTGATTAACTGACATTGGATATAGAATCTGTTGTTTCTGAAAATTTCATTAGATTGACTAATGTAATTTTATTAGTGTAGCTCTCAACGCTTTAAAATAATTGAAAAGAAGTATAATAAGAAGCTCTCAGGTATTGCTGGGAAAGTTGAATCCTGCAATTTTAAAACGAGGTTAGGCATATCGTTACACATTCTCTATTTTTCCAACTTGGCCTATATATGGTCAATAACATACACTACTAAAATCCAAAATACATAATCTAAAAATTTCTTTTGCAATCAATGCTATAATGAACTTCCACCAAACAAACAAATAAACAGATTCTAGCATGTTAGAGATTTTAATAATTATCATCAGAGTCTCTATCGTTAAAACACAACTAATGATGTATTTTATATCCAAGTGCCTTCATCTAACACCGTATGCTTTCATGATAAAGTGAATTTTAACACAACCAAGGCCAGTGATTGATAAAATTGAACAAATTGTTACATTGTTCGCTCTTTCAACTAATTGTAGTAAGCAAGTAGAGGTTTCTCTTGTGGAATTACTGACACAAACAAAAGATAGAAGCCCTGAGCCTGTGCTTAAGGCGACTTTAATTTCTTGCGGGAAGTAGGGGACCAAGCTGGGTAGATAAACGTTAGTATATGGGAATATTTCAACCTCTTATCTGGGAATTGATCTCATTGTCGCTGCCCCATCCAACCAATTAAATTTATGTCATTAATTGGCCGAATTTTATCCATATCAAGCTAGCTGATCCTCCTTTAGTTATATCTGTCTCCCCCAATCTTCATCTCACTTGATGCACTAGTCATGCCATCCGCCTTAATTACATTGATAATCTATGGAGGATCAATAAGATGTCACTTTGAGAAAATCTTGATGGGACCGGTGTAAAAAAATTAATTGACTAAATTAATTATAAATGAACATATAAACATATCAGAAAATATTCAACCTCTAAGGTTTTGCAACATTACGTACAAAGGCTTGAATTCCATCTTTGATTAGTTGTCCCATGTGTTGGCCAGCCCAAAGAGATCCCTCACAATGTGCTCAGGCCTTTGTGCAAGACCAAATATTGTCCTTGTGGGTAATTCTCTTAGTTGAGCCTCTACTCTTTTTTCTGAGATCTCAGGCATATTATTAACACCTTGACCAATAGTTTTGGAGCAAATTATTTATACTACAATTTTTTTTACCAAAAAGAAATTAATTAGAAGTGAGTTTTATTGAAAAATATATTAATATACTTATGTACCTAATAACAATTGGTTTCTCCTGTCAAATTTTTATGGGCCAAAATTACTTGAGAATTTCTGCGTGTCTCTCATGTACGTGTCACTATCCATTTCTAGGTGGCATGATTTTCTTTTGCTCACCACATGTATAATGGATGTACTGATGAATAATATTAATCAAACGAGAAAACACATCTTGATTTGATTCTTCGTACATTCTAATATTTTATATTTTTATATAGATTCGAATATATAATATCGATGTTAATCAGATTATACTTTTAAGTTTTTTGGTATCAGGAAGAATTTATTATTAGTTTATTTTGTGTAATGTTTATTATAATTATTATTCAATAATTATTATATTTTAAAACAAAAGCATGAAATCTTTTTTTTTTTTTAGCTTCAAAATTATTTTTTATTTTAATTTTTATTTCATCTCTTTTATTTTGTCTACCAAGCGAACATAGATTAATTGGATTACCGTTTGACTATAATACGAAAAAAAAGGGTCAAACTCTACCATTCAATGTATGAAAGAAAATAGTATCGGTTGTTGTTTATGTATGGCTTCAATTTATTTATTTGAAATGTTTCAAACTCTATACTTTTCCATTGACCGTTCATGGAGATGATATACAATAGAACTGAGGATATACATTATTGAGGGCTAGATTGACTTCTACTCTTAAAAGTTGTTTATGATTTTTTAAAATAGAAAAAGAAAAATAAATATATATTTTTGCCGAAACAAAAGTAACTATGTGAAAGCATGGTAAGTTAATAGTTTCAAAAATATGAAAAGAGAAAAAGTGTTCTAAAATCATAAAAATACATAACACCTTTTAAATGTTGGGATCTCTTATTTCTCATTCTCTTAAAAACATTGCATACTTTAGGATTTATTTGGTATTTAAAACTTTTTTAATAGAAATAGAAATAGAATATTGAATGGAATGTAACAGAATAAATTATATTTATTATGACAAAAAAATTTTAAAAAATATTTGCATGTCTCTATTTGATTAGATGAAATATAAATGAAATAGAAAGTATCTGAGGATAAAAAACCAAAATGTTTTTTAGAATAAAAAATAAATTTAAAAAATTCTAATTGACTATTAGTTGAAAATCTTTTATTGTTAGTGTTGGAGATTGTGCCCTAGGCCAATTATTGTATTGCGAATATTATTTTTATTACGAAATAAGAGTTTTCTTTTATTACATTATTATATTATTTGCATGTTTATATATAATAATATCCATTGATAAATTATTTTTTGGATTATTCAAAATGTCCCTAGTCAATCATTCTTGTGGGAACAACAATGAATTAAGACTAATATGATTTTGATTGATTAAATGTTAATTATGTATGATGATATGAATCAAAATCATAAGCGTGTATTAGAGAACAGGACGCTGGATAGACCTGTCATGAGATAAGCTATATGGATTAGGTCATAAGTTTATCTCATATATACCGTGTCATTGATCCCTTGGACCTGAGATCATCATAGATTCCTACATGAAGGACACTGTATTTTGACATAGTTTAATGTCACCTTTAACCGGGTGATTATAAAGACTATGATCAGATATAGTGGAATCCATGCAGAGGAAGATGAGTGGTCAAGATGGAATTTGTTACTCTGATTAATAGAGAGATATCTTTGGGCCACTCGATGAGTGTAACTGAGAATGCATGGCCATACTCAGATGGAAATGGTTCCATCTTATATCAGTTTGTTCGGAGATCGAGAAAGTTACAATCGAACAAGTTGAGGATGACATTTTTATGCCTCATACTCAATCTAGATATCGTGTGACAAAAGGGATATGATAGGGTTGTAAGATAGATTGCATCAGATCACTGATCCCGTATGATTTGGATAGTCACAATGTTTTGCTAGAAATTGCTTGTGACTTGTGGGTCAAACAGTGCAGTTGGTCCACTGCCAATATTATATGGGCCTGCAAGGTCGCACACAAGAACGGACTAACTCGAGCTAAAATGTCCACATTCATTGAATCAGAAATGTGTCTAAATTAAATTAATATCTAGGATGGAGGAATTATTTATATATATATATATATATATAAATAATTAAATTCAAAATATTATATATATATATATTATATTCGATATTATATGTGTATATATATATGAATTAGTTTAAATTTGATTCTATTAGATAAATTTAAATTTAAATTAATCAGATAATTTAAATTTAATTCTATCAGATAGATTTAAATTTAAACTAATTAGATAATTTAAGTTTGATTCTATCAGATAGATTTAAATTTAAACTAATCAAATAATTTAAATTAAGTTCTAGATATTGTTTAAATTTAAACTATAAGATAGATTTGAATTTAAACTAATAAATATATTTAATGATATATTTAATTAATTTTGATTAATTAAATATATCTGAAATCCTAGTCTATGAATATGGTTTTCATATCAAAAAAGAATAGTAAGAGCTACCTCCAAAACCTTAGAGAGAGGGATATCGTACGGACATCGTACAGAACTATATGGATATAGACTGTACGGACAGACTGCTAGCATACCGTTTGAGTTGCTGGACCCTGTTTGTGTGAATACCAGTAGAGGGAGCCGATCTGCGGTCAGTTCCTGTGATCCAAACAAAGAGTAAACAGCAAACTCAATCGACAAAAAAGGTAATTTTCTGAACCTATTCGATTTAAGTGATTTTGACGAATCCTTGGTGGGAATCGTGATCAAAAAATTTAAATTCCACTGTGTGCCTCCCATGATTCCCAATAGTGGTATCAGAGCCACGTCAATAATTGCTTAAATTGAGTATCTGTGTGTTCTAAGAATTTTATCTTATACTCAATTTTTCGCATGTGCTGATATAAGATATGTATGCGATGTTGATTTGATTAAATTATTTTAAAGCATGAAATCTAAGTATAAAGATCCTTTTAATGAATCCGTTCATATATATGATATATGTATAAGGTAATAGTCGTTGAAATCGATTCTATTCATATATAAACATATGAGATATATGTATGTGCGTTCATATTTTAGATATTGAAATAGATTATGAATCTGTACATATATGTGGCGCACTGAATGAATCTGCGGGACCGTCGTTGCTATCTAATCCTGGTGCAACACAATCCAATTTAAAATAAATTCACTAAATTTACAGCCTTTCATATGAGATGAGATGTTTGTAACATGTGTGTTTGTGTTGTGATTTGCTTGGATGGGTATGGCGCATGATATGGCCCTAAGAAGCTTATGGTTTGTAATTTTTAAAATACGGCTTGCGTGTCGTGCCTCTCTCTAATCATTTTGAATGTACATTCTTTTTTCATCTCACACTCCCCTCGAATGTTCAAATGAGGTTTCTCTTTGTGTATATATATATATATATATTTAATCTTAGAGGAATCCTCTCATTGGCTTGGGAGGAGATAGGATAAATGGGCTATATTGTGTCACATTTATTTTAAAACTTATGATGAGATCATATGCATGTATATTTGTATGCTATCGTAGTATATAATTATGTGATGACTAGTTTTATGAAATAATGAAATAAAATCCCTCGTGTAAAATTTTAAGTTATAATGCCGCCCACTAATGAATGTCTGTCAAGACTTTGATCACCTGACTGTAGGTTCCACCAAAGTACGATACACTTAGGTTATCTTAGTAAGGTAGTTTGGGTAATGGTGATACTCATAAGCTTCATAGTGGTTTGACTTAATTGAGACTATCACAACGATTTTGGGTCTCAAGGCATTAGATGGGATTAAACATGTCGGGTCATATAATGATAAGAATCCCATAAAGAACGAAAAGTTACATGTGATGTATTCAGTAAATGAGTTACCTATCTAAATAACTTAATTTTAAACGTCTTGCTAAAGCGGACTTATAATTGAGTAAAATATAGGTCTTAACCCACTAAATTAAATTAAGGGTTATTTTAGTGAAAAGTTATTAATTTAATTTTGCATATTTTGTTGTAGAAAAATGTCGACAAATAACTCTGCTGTACTATCATTGCGATCCATCCTTGAGAAGGACAAACTCAATGGGACAAACTCTCTTGACTAGTTTAGGAACTTGAGAATTGTTCTCAAGTAGGAAAGAAAGCTATATGTCCTAGATGAGCCAATTCCTGAGGAGTTTGTAGCCAATGCTCTAAGAGCACAGAAGGATGCCCACAGCAAGAATCTCAATGATTCTGTAAATGTGGGATGCCTGATGTTAGCCATCATGGTCCCAGAACTTCAGAGAGATCTGAAACTTATAGAGGCTTATGAGATGATTGTGCATCTTAAGGAAATGTTCTAATAATAGGCAAGACAAGAAAGGTTTGAAACTACTAAGGCCTTGCATTCCTGTAAAATGGCTGAAGGTGCATCAATTAACACTTATGTTTTGAAGATGAAAGGCTACCTTGATCACCTTGAGAGGCTGGGATTTCCCATAAGTCAAGAGTTAGTTACAGATTTGATCTTAAACTCACTTCTTGAAAGTTATAACCAATTTGTCATGAACTACAATATGAACAATATGGAGAAATCCGTTTCTGAATTGCATGGGATACTTAAAACTGCTAGCAAAATATTAAGAAAAATCCAAGCTCTGTTTTAATAATTCAGAAAGGTAAAGGAATGAAAAAGAAAGGTAAAGGCAAGGGAAAGGCCTGAACAATAAGTTCAAGAACCAAAACAAGTCCAAACTCAAGCCTCAAGCCAAGAAGGCTAAGCCTCCCAAGGAAGGAGTTTGCTTCTTTTGCAATGAGCCTGATTATTGGAAGAGAAACTATAAGTTCTTCGTGGAAGATCTAAAGAGAAAGAATAATAGCAAGGCTATTACTTCAGGTATTTATGTTATAGATATTAATCTTTCTACTTTTTCTACGTGGGTATTAGATATTGCATGTGGAACTTATATTTGTACAAATGTGTAGAGTTTCAAAAGGAACAGGAAGTTGAAAAAGGGCGAAATAGACCTACGAGTTAGATATAGAGTAAGAGTTGCTACTTTAGTTGTAGGCACTTATGAAATAAATTTGCCCAGTGGGCTTTTGTTAATTTTGAGCAATTGCTATTATGTTCCTACTTTGAGTGGTAACATTGTTTCACTTTCTTATTTAGAAAAGGAAGGTTTTATTTCAATTATTGGGAATAATAAATGTTCTATTTATCGTAATGACATTTTTTATACTGATGGTGATTTGCATGGTGGTCATTGTTATTTAAATCTTGATGCTCCCAATAATCAAGATATCTATAACATAACTACTAAGAGGATCAAGACTAACGACTTGAATCCGACCTATCTCTGGTACTGTCGTCTATGCCACATAAATGAGAAATGCATTTCAAAGCTCCATTAAGATGGACTTATAAAATCATTTAATTTTGAATCATTTGACACATGCAAATCTTGTATATTGGGAAAGATGACTAAAGCACCTTTCACTGGGCACAATGAGCGGGCCACTAACTTATTGGGCCTAATACATACCGATGTATGTTGTCCACTAAGTATAACTACTACAAGAAACCACTTGTACTTTATTACTTTTATAGATGACTATAGTAGATATGGTTACATCTATTTAATGAAACAAAAATCTGAAACTTTTGAAATATTCAAAACTTTTCAAAATGAAGTACAAAATCAACTTGGCAAATTTATTAAAATATTTCGATCTGATCGAGGCGGAGAATATTTGAGCCAAGAGTTTATTAACCATCTTAGAAAATTGTGGTATTGTCTCACAATTAACCCCACCAGGAACACTACAATGGAATAACATTTCTGAACGAAGGAATCGAACCTTATTAGATATGGTTCGATCTATGATGAGTCAAATGGATCTTCCACCATCCTTTTGGGGCTATGCATTAGAAATAACTGTGTTTACACTAAACCGTATTCCATCTAAGGCGATTGAAAAGACACCATATGAGATATGGACTGAAAAAAAACCCAATTTATCTTTTCTCAAGATTTGGGAATGTGAGGCATATGTTAAATAACAGGCCTCAGATAAGTTAGCACCCAAATCTATAAAATGCCTTTTTGTGGGTTATCCTAAAGAAACTAAAGGATACTACTTCTACAATTCTACTGAGAACAAATTGTTTGTTGTTCGGAATGGTATCTTTTAGAAAGAGAATTCATTTCTAAAAGAACTGGTGAGAGTAAGTGATAAGCATGAATTTTATATCTTCCATTCCTTCTAAATTAGTCATTTTAATAATCAAATATGGCTTTAGGGGTTTAATTAGATGGAATTTCATTTTAGTAGCCATCATTTGTACTTTATGAATTAATTGGCAAAATAATTGATTTCAAATGCATAAATCATTTTAAATGAATTTTGTGGATAATTCTATTGAATATTCTTCATTCTTTTGTGCAGAATTTCTGATGTGCAAGTAGCTTGAATGAGCATTTGATTAAAGGAAAGGAAGAAGCTCGAGCCTGCACAAAGAAGAGCTCAAGTTCTGCATGAAACATTCAAGTGGCAAAACAGAGGAAAGCAAACTCAAGCAAAATAGAGGAGAAGTAACGTGGTGAAAGAGAAGAAGCTAAGCACAATGAGAGATCTAGTAATGCTGGACAGAAACGCAAAAGAAGCATGGCTGGTGCTGAGGAAAGGAGGACGTGATCTTCAGCGTGAGAATAACGAGCTGTCCAGAACCACGTCAAGAAGAAGAAGCAATACGAAGCTGCAGATGAAGCCACTCTCTGGAACGAAGAAGAAAATGCGAATGAATGTAGCAGTCTGGAGAGTTGCATGGCTCGAAGAAAGTAACGTGGAAAAACACGTGAAGAAGAGCTGCTGAACAGAGATGAAGCTACGTGAGAAACTCCAGCAATTGAATGAGAAGAGAACCAGCTACAGCGTGGGGAAGGAGAAAATGAAGAGAAAGCCACGTGGAAGAAGCTGTGGGCTGCGTTTAAGAGAGAAACAAAGCACGAAGCTCAGGCAAAAACGTGGAAAAGCTGCATGATTCAAAGAGTAGCCACATTCTGGTTGCATGAAAATGCTGGAGTAAAACGTGAAAAGAAGAAACGGGCAAAGAGTTTCATGTGGAATATAAAATAAAGTGGGGCCCATCTCATGCATAATAGCTTCAGACAATTGAAAATAAGGAGCACGTGGAATCACTTAAAGGAATCACATGAGAGGCACGTCATACACACTCGGGCAGAAGCTAAAATAGGCTATACATTCCACGCTGAATCACGCCTTTATCCACCCTCCATTCGCACATTCCATTTTCGCGACGTCACTCGCCCATTCTCTCCATCCCCTTCGCCTTCGTCCACACACAGAACACACTCCACCTCCATTCCACTTCCATGAAGCTCTGATTCATCCTTGAGGCTAGCTAGGAGGAAGCTCTTAGGCTGAAGCTTGAATCCTTGGAGAAGAAGCAGAATTTTGGGCTAAGATTTCTTTAATTTTCCTATACTTTTTTTCTCATTCTGTGCAATCTCGGTTGAGTTGTATTTGATTAGGAATTTGTATAATTAATTAGTGACTGGTTAGACACTGATTAGGAAATATAATTGTAATTTTAATTGATTAATTTTAGTTATGAATTGTTCAATTTCCTCTAATCTCCCATGTATGCCACGAAGGTGTTCGATGAAATGCATGAGTGAAATTATATGCCTAATTGTCTATTTGTGGATTCCTTGGTGTTTAGTTGGTTAATTAAATATTTTTGGATGATAATTCAGAAGCTAATTAATCAGTTAATCAATCAATTTGAGTGTTCAAAGATCTTAATTACAAGAATTAGTAATTTAATAGAAGTTGAGGTCTCAATTAATATTAAATTGCTAGTATCTTGAATCTTGAATGGTTATTCAAGAACATTTGCTAATGAACACAATTAGGAACTCTTAGGCCAGAATTAATTACAATTGGATTAGGATAAGGATAGTGGATACCAAGGGATGATTCCTAAGCTAGTCACAAGACCATCATTTACCACAATTCATCCAATTAGATAGAATTTAGGAATTTTGATTCAATTTAGTTTTAGGTTAGTTTAATTCAACCAAAACCCCCAAATTAGGTAGCTCTTAGGATCCTTTAACACTTAGAAACTTAATTGAACATTGAACTCCATTTCCAAGGGAGATGATCTAGGTTGTACCACTTGCTATATTTTTATTCAACCTAGTTTTATTTTGAGGGTTGTACGACAAGCCTGTCAGTAAGATACATCTCGAAGAAGTTCAAGAGCCACAAAATTGCATTGAACTGGAGATGAAAAATGGAGAAGACTCACAACAAGTTATTGAGTCTACTTATGTAAAACAAGGCCCACGAAGGTCTAATAGGACACGACATCAGCCTCAAAGATATCGTGATGTGTTGCTCATTGATCAAGATGAGCCAACCACCTATCAAGAGGCCATAATGGGATCAGACTTTGAGAAATGACTAGAAGCCATGAAGTCTAAGATGCAATCTATGTATGACAATCAGGTATGAACCTTGATTGACTCACCTGAAGGTATAAAAGCCATAGGGTGCAAGTGGGTTTTCAAGAAAAAAACTGACATAGATGGCCAAGTGCATACCTTTAAGGCACGATTGGTTACAAAAGGATTCAAACAAACATATGGTATAGACTATGATAAAACCTTTTCACCAATCGCTATGATCAAATCAATCAGGATCCTTCTCACTATTACTGCGTACTATGATTATGAGATTTAGCAAATTGACGTGAAAATAGCATTCCTTAATGGAAAGCTACTTGAGGATGTATATATGACATAATTTGAAGGTTTTATGCGTCTAGAGGATTTTGGGAAGGTTTGCAAGTTTCAAAGATCCATTTATGGATTGAAGCAAGTATCTCGAAGTTGGAATCATCGCTTTGACAAAGTAGTCAAAGATTTTGGTTTTATCCAAAATGTTGATGAACCTTGTGTTTATAAGAAGGTTAGTGGGAGCAAAATTGTATTTCTAGTGCTTTATGTTGATGACATCCTACTCATTGGAAATGACATTTCTACTTTACAGATTGTCAAGTCTTGGTTAGGAAAGTGTTTCTCAATGAAGAACTTAGGCGAGGCCAATTATATCCTTAGAATTAAGATCTATAGAGATAGATCCAAGAGGCCAATCGGTCTAAGTCAATGCACCTACATAGATAAGGTATTACATAGATTTAGTATGCAAGATTCAAAAAGGAGTTTTGTACTTATGTCTCATGGCATCAATCTCAACAAGATTCAGTGTCCTAGTATACATGATGAGCGAGAACGCATGAGTAAGATTTCATACACCTAAGCTATTGGATCTATCATGTATGCCATGTTGTGCACTCGACCAGATGTCTTATATGCCTTGAGTATGATTAGTAGATTTCAATCAGAATCCAGGTGAGAATTACTGGACTGCCGTCAAGAATATCCTAAAGTACTTGAAAAGAACTAAGGATGTATTCTTGGTGTATGGAGGATTGGATGACGAGCTTGTTGTAAACGGTTACACAGAGGCAAGTTTTCAATCTGACAAAGATGATTCTAGATCGCAATCAAGATTTACATTCTGTTTGAATGGTGGAGTAGTAAGTTGAAAGAGCTTAAAGAAAAGCACTGTGATTGATTCTATAATAAAAGTTGAGTACCTAACAGCATCAGATGCAGCTAAGGAAGCTGTTTGGATTAAAAAGTTCATCATTGAGTTAGGGGTGATGCCTACCATATCAAATCTGATAGATTTGTTCTGTGAAATGGTGCAATAGCACAGGCTAAAGAGCCTAAATCACATCAAAGGACCAAACACATACTCAGGCGATATCACCTTATCAGAAAAATTATTGATAGAGGTGATATAAAGATATGTAAAGTACCAACTGATGACAATATTGCTGATCCTCTTATTAAGCTGCTTGCACAGGCTAAGCATGATCGTTATGTTGGATTAATGGGTATTAGAAATATTAATGATTGAATCTAGTGCAAGTAGAAGTTATTGGAGATTGTGCCCTAGGCCAATCATTGTATTGTGAAAATTATTTTTATTATAAAATAAGAGTTTTCTTTTATTACATTATTATATTATTTGCATATTTATATATAATAATATTCATGGATAAATCATTTTTTGGATTATCCAAAATGTCCCTAGTTAATCATCTTTGTAGGAACAACGATGAATTAAGACTAGTATGATTTTGATTGATTAAGTGTTAATCATGTATAATGATATGAATCAAAATTATAGGCGTGTGTTAGAAAATATAACACTGGATAGACCCGTTATGAGATAAGCTACATAGATTAGGTTATAAGCTTATCTCATATATAACCATGTCATTGATTCCCTTGGACTTGAGATTATTATAGATTTCTACATGAAAGACACTGTACTTTGGTATAGTTTAATGTCACATTTAATCGGGTGATTATAAAGACTATGATCAAGTATAGTGGAATCCATGCAGAGAAATATGAGTGGTCAAGATGGAATTTATCCTTTTGATTAATAGAGAGATATCTCTAGACCCCTCGATGAGTGTAACTGAGAAATGCATGGCCATGCTCAGATGAAAAGGGTTCCATCTTATATCAGTCTATTCGAAGATCGAGAAAGTTATGATCAAGCAAGTTGAGGATGACATTTCCATGCCTCATACTCGATCTAGATATCGTGTGACAAAAGTGATATGATAGGGTTGTAAGATAGGTTGCATCGAATCACCGATCCCGTATGATTTGGGTAGTCACAATGTTTTGCTAGAGGCCGCTTGTGACTTGGGGGTCAAACAGTGCAGTTGGTCCACTGTCAACATCATATAGACATGCAGGGTCGCACACAAGAACGGACCAACTCGAACTAAAATGTCCACATTCATTGAATCAGAAATATGTTTAAATTCAATAAATATCTAGGATGGAGGAATTATTTATATATATATAAATAATTAAATTCAAAATATTATATATATATTATATTTGATATTATATGTGTGTGTATATATAAATTAGTTTAAATTTGATTCTATTAGATAGATTTAAATTTAAACTAATAAGATAATTTAAATTTGATTATATCAGATAGATTTAAATTTGATTCTATCAGATAGATTTAAATTTAAACTAATCAGATAATTTAAATTAAACTTTAGATATTGTTAGTTTAAATTTAAACTATAAGATAGATTTGAATTTAAACTAATAAATATATTTAATGATATATTTAATTAATTTTGATTAATTAAATATATATAAAATCCTAATCTATAAATAAGGTTTCCATATCAGAAAAAAATAGTGAGAGCTGCCTCCAAAACCTTAGAGAGAGGGACATCGTATGGAACTGTACGGACAGGCTGCTAGCACACAGTTCGAGTTGTTGAATCTCGTTCGTGTGGATACCAGTAGAGAGAGCCGATCTACGGTCAATTCTTGTGATACAAACGAAGAGTAAACAGCAAACTCAATCGATAGAAAAGATAATTCTCTGAATCCATTCGGTTTAAGCAATTGTGACGGATCTTTGATGGGAATTGTGATCAAAAATTTAAATTCCGCTGTGTGCCTTCTATGATTTCTAACAATTAGTTGGTTGAATTTTTTTTTAATTGGCACTTAATCGATATAAAAAAAATTTTTGTTAGCTTTTTGACTGATATTTAGTTGATATATATATATATATATATTATTTCAACATGGAAAAAGTTTTTATAAAATAATAATTTCAAAAAATATCTTAATTTTAATATCAAATAACAATGTTATTATGATTTTTAAAGTATAATTACTATTAGTTATTTTTATAATTAATTTTTCTAATGTTTTTATTATTCTTTCTCATTATCTCTTTTAAAAGTGTTATTAATTATTTTTTTAAGTTAAAAAATAATATGTATTGTAAGTCAAAAATAGTTTAAAAATATTATATTATATTATATTTTATAAATTTTACAATTCGTTATTTTTTTATTATATATTTTTTAGTTTTTTCAATTTTTTATTTTTATTGATGAGGTGAACGTCGTACAAAAGAGAGAGATAAAATCAACTTTTCATGATTCTAGTTCCAAAGAGCAGGATTCTCGCATTATCACTTCTTACTGTATGTTTTTTGTCACCTTCCAAATTTAATTTTTGTATCAATTCTGTAGTAGAACTATAAATGCTTGCAACAAGAAACTAGAGAATACTTGCATTTTAGAGAGATAAAAAAAAGAAAAAGAAAAAGAGAGAAAGTTAAAAGATTAAAAAGTGATGCACAATCATTTAAAAAGTAAAATAGACATTCGGCAAGAATACAAAAAATGATATATGAACTTAATATACATTTATAAGAAACTAATATGAAATTTTTTTTTCAAATTTTCATGTACCAAATAAATTTTGTCTTTGAATTTAGTTTTCGTTTTTTTTTTCACACACTACCAAACAGGGCCCTAATTAACCAAGGCCTCATATTTTTCCCGTTCTAATCTTCTCCCTCGTCTGTTGCTCCATTATTATTACCCGCTCAAGATGCGCTGCTTCAGAGTTGTACTCACAAGGAATCTGACACGTCTCCCTCCTTATCTACTGAGTAGAACCTCTACTGATCTTAAACTTCTTCATCTTCCAACATTTTCTCTTTCTGCAGAAGCCATGCGTCCAGTCACACAATTCGGTAAGTTTTTTAATACACTTATTCGTTGCTTTGGGGTTCCAGGGACTTATTTCACATTCTGGGCCTTATGTAACAATATAAAACTCGTAATCTAGATGGCCACTGTTAATTTTGTCATCCTCTCTCTAGAAACATCGAAGGGTCTACTGAGACTAGGGTACGTCTGTCCAGTCCACACTACACTCCACCTGGCTCTGTCAGCATGGTCGGTCCATTCATTAACTATATCGTAAACTGGTCTTCATGATGAACACTAAATTAAAAAGCTGAAATGTGTTGATATGTACCCAAAGCGACTGGCCTCACTTAAATGATTTGCATTTATTACTATTGCCTCCATAGCCTCAGCACACAGGCCATGGCTTCTCAGTATCACCTTTCGGCGAAGCCTACACTCTTTTTCAAGTCCATACGCTCTACCAGCCTCCGTGATAATGTTGTAAGATGCATCATTAACTCCTCGTCGTTACCCGCTATTTCTGTACTCTCCTTTTTCTTATCCCCCGGAATCACTTCCCAATACCAAAACGAATCAACTTAATTTGAATGATTTAAGGCATTTGGTATGATCCCATCTTGTTATATTGGATGAAATGATTATGTAGAGAAGGAAATTGATGGACAAAATTAATATAGAAGGTAGTCAATTTGAGGCTTAAAAGTGATTTTTGATCCATTCACGATTAACCATATCAGCACAGAATATCAGTCTCTCTCTTTTTTATTTTTTTCCCCCTTTTGTTCCCAATGGATTAAGGGAACTACACCTTTCATTGTTATGGCTAGGCCGGCCTTATGTCGACTCATATATAATATTGACTTGCTTGACAGATGATTCCAAGAAAGTTTGTGCAGATTGGGAAGTAAATTTGGAAAAAAGAAATGGTGAAATCTGGCTTGAAAAGGGATGGAAAGAATTTGCAGAGTATCACTTCCTACTCAAGGGCTGATTGTTGGTTTTTCGATATGGCGATTCAACTTGTCATCACTTACACGTGCTCATAATGGACCTGATGAGTTCGCAAGAAATAGACCATCCTTCCAATTATGGCAAAGAAGGGACGGAGGCCTGCAATGATCAGGGATTCCAACTTCCAGAGACTGAAATTTTGGAAGAAGGTTCATCATGCCGAACAAGAAAGAATAACCCACAATTAATTTATCTTCTTTAACAATGTAAGATGAGAATTCTTAAGGGAGGCCACAATTTTCGGTGTATTCTCAATTTGCAAGAGACAGATTTGCATCATACCAGTAGAAAGTACAAAGGTATATATGCTTTTCTGTTTACATCTTGAAGTATATCCTTACAGTAGAAAAGGAAAGAGAAGAATACATGAATGATAAAAGGTAAATTTGAATCCAAAAAAGGAAGCTCCCAGCATGGATAAGTCCGAAAATTGGAGCGGGGAGAAGGAGTTTCGAAATCCGTACTTAACGACTCCAATCTGTTACTTCTTAACCATCCAAACAATGGTTTGAGTTTCTCGTTCCCAGCCAACCTTGTTTCATCATCACAAAGAAGGCCTAAGAAATATGGACACATCACACAAGACGCAACAAAAATCAAACTAATTGTGTATATTGTGTTGCGTCAGATTTGAATGTCTAACCTTTGTACGACATTTGTAGGACATGGACGCAGAAGTGTAGTGATTCATAGGTTACTGATTTCTTTTATTTCTTCTACTTTATTTTGACATACTTTCCCATGTCTGCCTCTGGCTCGCTAAATGGTAATTAATTTTGCAGGAGTGAGCCAACAAGGCATGTTTAATTCTAAGTTGCTGAAACGTAGACTTGTTAAAGGGAGTAGGGCACTTGAGAGAGCAAAAGCTTTCAAATCTCAAGATCCCTCTTTCGTGTTTGTTGCTAGACCATCATACGTCTACGCTTCTCATAACAGGTAAGCTTCCACTCAGAAATCACTAACGGTACGTTTGGAAGAGAAAATTAGAAGACAAAACAAGAGAGAAAATAGATTTTCTTTCATTTGGATAGATAGAAGAGAAAATCAAAAGGAAGAGAAAAGTTGGAGAGAAAATAACAGTGGGTCTTATGAAAAAATTCTCTCTCCAAATATGGAGAGAATTCAGAGAAAAAACGCCGCTTAACATATTCCAATTGCAATTTAGTTAAAAATTTTTAATTGTATTTCAGTTAGAAGTTAAAAATTCATTTTTAAAAATTCTAAAATTATTAATTTAATTTAATTTTTTTAATATTTTAATTAATTAATTAATGTTATAATTATTTATGTAAAATTTTATTATAAAACTACTTAATAATAAATATATTTTACAAAATAATAACTTATTTTTAAATATTAAAATTAATAAATTAGTTATATATATATGTTTAAAAAAAAAGTTTCTAACTGCAATACAACCAAAAGTTTGCAATCAAAGCCCTTCAATCAAAATGAATGCATCATCATTATATATATGTATAATATTATTTAATATATAATATTTATATATTAATATATATAATATTATAATATATTATTATATTTAAAAATATTTATTATATTTATATATATTATATTTAAAATTAATTAATATATATTAAAATAATATTTATAAAAATTTAAAATAAATAATCATATTTATTGTATTATAATAATAATAATTTATAATTAATCTTTATTTTGCAAAAAAAATTTTTAAAATAATTAAAATGTGATATTTATTTATTTTTTTAAAAATTTATTTTATTTATTATATATTAAAAGATATATATGTAAAAAATTAAAATAATTAATTTATATTTAAAATATGATTTTTTTTAAAATATCCCATTTAATAATAAAATTATTAATATTGTAAAATAAAAAATTATTATTTTATAAATTAATAAGTTTTCTTTTTATTTTTTCTCTTTCATCTAAATATATGAAATATATATATATATATTTTAAATTTTTTCTTTTTTCACTTTTCTTCCTATTTTTCTCCTTCTCCTTCCTCATCTAAACATAGCATAACTTTCAGTGCACGAAATCCACAAAAAAAAGGCCAAAAAACGAATCATTAATTATTATTATTATTATTATTATTTTAGGTTATGCCATCCCACTTTGCCAGGAGTTTCTTGGGATCAAAAAAGATTGGAGAAAGTACGGATCCTAGGATTTTAAATGGCAGAGCTTGGGTTGCTGAGTGTATCATAAGGAAACTTGAGACAAGATTTGAACTCTCTAATCCTGGGTGAAGGGCATTTGCCAAGGTCAATGATTTGAATGTGGGTGATGTTTGTGTCTTTGAGCTCATAGCAGGAAGAGCTTATGAAATCAATTTCCGGGATTCGATCTTTGATAACACCGATCCTTCAAATTATCCCTTGTCTCAAGGTGACATTGGTCGATTTTTGATCTTCTAAATTAATTATTCATCAATAATGTTTTACAACTTACTTAAGGACAAATATAGAGATAATAATATATTTATATAATTTATGTAATATTTATTATATTTTTATAGTTATTGTTTTATTTATTAAATTATTATTTTAATTATTAAATTATATTTTTAAAAATAGAGTCAAAAAATATTTTTTTATCTCATCTATATATTTTTTACATTATTTTTTTAAAAAACATCATTCAACCAAACAGATATTAAATTCTTTTTCTCTCACGCAGAAACAGGACAAAATGGAGTTGCTATTCAAGGACAGAAAAAGAAGAGAGTGAAAGTCAAAACTGAAACTAACGAATTTCAACTTCCTCCAAAGAAGCCTAAATTTACAAAAGGGACTTCTTTTGCAATACTGCTGACAGTTTCAACTCAGAGAATCCTTTCTTAAAATTAACCATAGGATTATCCCGTGGCCAGGTATGCCCGACAAGACGCTCATAGAAAGTCCTGAGTGAGCTCTTTGCAAGGAAGTATGAATTTTGAAATACGATATGACAGAATTAGAAGTGTCTGTATATATTTTAAAGCGTTGCATTGTATCTAATATGAGTCTATGATACGTACCCGTACTCTTTATTTTATGTAGACAGTACCATCTGCTTTTGTGAAGAAATATTTCAAACATGGCAAACATGTTGTTGAGCTCCAGGTTGGGGGGGAGATTGTGGAGGGTTAAGTTGATCCGAAATCCGGGACCGTGGTATATGGCTTCTTTTCTGCAGGTTGGGCTGCATCTGTAGGAGATGCTTGCTTCTTCGAGTTGGTAACAAGGATGACAATGTGATGAGAGTTTCCATTTTCGAGCACTCCTCAGATTAATTGACTGACGTCTACGATATTTAAATATATATGTCAGTTTGTGAGGTTCTGAAATTTGGTGATCTATTTGGAGGACTCAAGATTTTGACGCAGACGTTGTCTTCACAGTTTTCCAGCATAGGAGGAAGCATCTCCTTTCCAGCATGCTGCATTTTGTAGAAACCGTTTACAGCGTATTTTTAAAATGTTTTCAGGAATCTCTAGTGTAAATTAATAACTTGGTCCATTAAAACACACTATCTTCTTAATTTGGCCTTAAAATGTAATTCTTAAAATATTACTCTTCCCATAGTTTAGTTTTTTAAAAATAAAGAATCTCAATATAATTGTTTCGGGAGTTAGCTGACATTTAGACAAGTTTATATTAGTTTACCATTCAGTGGGATTTCATTTTTGTATAGCAAATAAATTATTTTAATTGAAAAAATGTTTAAAAAGTTAAATTGAGAAACTTTTATTTTTGGAAGACTAATTTTTCTTCGGACTAAAGTGATAAATTTACTTTAAACAGAACATGTTCTAATTCCTTTTAACTGCATGTTTAGTGCAATTATTTTCTGAAAGTTTAATTATAATTTAACAAATTTTAAATTCTTTATTTCCCCGTCTCGATAAGGAACCACGGAGCCTATTGGAGAATACTATATATATATATATATATATTTGGATATATTAAGAAGTAAAATTATTCATATTAGAAATATACAATAGGCAGTTAGAGCTACTACCGAACTATGATGCCTAATATATACAAGATGTACATAGACAACAATTGAAGTTGATCGATATGATGATAGAAATAAAAAAAATAAAATAGAATTAAATTTTTTTGGGTGTTTAGTAATAAAAAAATTGTAATAGAAATAGAATCTATTGAGGTTTGTATAGTACTGTGAAGATAAAATAGTTTAGAAGTTAAAATTTTGAAATGTCTTTAATGTCCTTTGACATAAGTTGAAACAAAAAAAAGATGATAAGGCTTGAAATTTATATTTAACAAATAAAAAAAATACTTAAAGTATATTTATGTGGTACGTTATATTTTTTAATTGTTATTTTATATATTTTTTTAAATCAAATAATTTTTAGATATTACTTTTAATTATTATATAATATTTTTTTAGCAAGAGAGATTCTAAGATTAAGAACAAAATTATTATTTTATTATTTTTCAATTAAAAATTAATATTTTAATATTTTTAATTAATTTCAAAACTAATAAATTAATAATATTTAATAATATCTAATATTAAACATAATAAATTATATAAAATAAAAAATAAAATTCAGTTAGAATTATCTGATTAAATGTCAATCGAATTGCCATTCAATTGATGAATTCAAATGAATTCGTCGACCTGCATTGTGCCAATGTGTATATATATATATATATACATATCTATATTATATTTTTATATAAAAATTTATATATATTATTTTTGCTTATATTATATATATACATGTATGATATAAATATAAATATATAGTAAAATATAAATAATATTATAATATATCTATTATAATATATTATATAATATTTAAATATAATTAAAATATATTTATTATATTTAAACAAATTAATATATATCAAAATCATATATATATAATTTTTTTATATTAAAATAATAATTTATAATTTTTTTGAAAAATAAAATTTAAGTAATTCAAGAAATGTACTTTTAAAATATTTTTTTAAAAAAATAAATTTTCATTAATTTATAAATTGAATTAAAATTAATTTATTGTAAAAAATAGTTATATAATACAATTATTGAACTGTAAAAATAATTTGTTTAATAATTTATTGAAAAAATTAATTTTTCAATAAATAGCAGCTTCTATATTGATAGCACAAATTCTTTCATTTTTTTAATACCAAAATAGAAAGAATAATAAAATTAAAAATACTACTTTTAAATAAATAATAAAAAAATAATAAAAAAGTAATTATAAAACCAATTAATAGTAGTTATGTTTAAAAAAAAATAAGATCATTATAAGACATTTTCTAACATTAACATAACAAAATTTATTTCATTACAATTATTTTATTATAAAAAATTTATCCCATTACATATTATTGAATTAAAATCATTTTATTGTAAACAAATAGTTATATATATATATATATATATATATAGCGCCATCTATGCATATGTTTCACAGTGCTTGATATGATTTTGATTAAATCATTTTTCTATAGAGTATTTTTGTTTTTTTTGTTTTTTCAATTTTATTACTTTCTATTTTATGCTTATTTTATCAAATTAAAAAAATAAATACAAATATAAATTTTTTTATTTAAGTCTTACATCAAATATAATTTATTTCATTATATTTTATTCTATTTTTATTTTTTATTTTTATCACAAAATATTCTGTGTATTAAATGAGGTCTAGGTAAAATTAGGGAATTATCCCAGTAATATATTGAGCTATGTATGATTGCTGGGAAAGTTATATCAAATGAAGCCTTTCAAAAGTATGGCAACAGCATAACGATTAACTGATGTTCTAGTTAATACTTCATATTCTAAAATGAGAAACATTTTTTAAAAAATAAATTATGCTGATGTTTTTTGAGATTAACTAAATTATACTTGATATTTTTTGTTTCAAAAATGTTATTTAAAATTTCTGTAATTATACATATATTGTAAAAATATTTTTTAAATTTATTTCCTATCTATTATGTTAACTTTTTATACTAATATAAGTGTTTTTATAAAAATAATATTATTTAAATGTTTTTACCATTATATTAGGATTTTGAGGTATCCATTGTCTTCATCCCTTTAATACGTGGGATACTCTAGAGTTTTTCCATAAACATTGGCATTTGTCAGAGCACACAAAAAATAAGGTGGTTTGTCACCTGGAACTCTCGCCAAAAGGAGTTGATTATTCTTACACTAACTTGTTATGAGAATTAAAATATATATTTTTTAATTTTATAATTTTTTTAAAAAATGTTAGAAAATACATGTATGTGTGTGTCAAAAGGAAAAGAGTAAAAAGAGAAATTCCATATTGCTCAAACAAATGAAGCCAAAAGAGCATAAATACTAACATGTGTTCTTATTAGTGCAAAATGGGCCTAGGGAAAGAATAGGCTCGTGCGTACAAAAAGTTGGGCCAACTCAGTTGAAATCTGTCGATTTCTCCCTTGCGCGCGAAGTGAAATGCAGACTTGGACAATTTTTGTAGAAAATTATCTTAATTTTTTTTTTAATTTGAATTTTGAAAACCTTGCCCGAAAATCTCTATTTTTAAAGCTTTCAGTTTAAGCTTTCATGGCTTTCATTTTTTTTTTGCTTAAACGTGCAGACGGTTTCTAAAAGTTGAGGAATTGATGGTTATTTATCTCTGTCATTAAGCTGCTCCAATGTTTAAAAATGGCTCTATTATTACATTTAATCGTTGTCCAACATCTTGCTACTCTGGTGCCTATAAATACCGCGTTGCTTACTGGGTTTGACGCACCACAGCTACGGACAACATTCGAGCTTTTCTCTCCTCTTCCTTTCTGCAACTTCTTTTTGTCTTTGAGTTTTTATTTCTGCTGTTTTGCTTCCTTGCGATACTACAGAAGAATCTGTTCAATCCTGAGGAGTGTCGTCTTGTGGCGAAATATCTCTTAAGGACAGTATCTTTGTACACAACTCAGATTTATTTTATTCTAACAAATTTTTGATTTGCAGCTAACAATCTTGAGAGATGTGGAATCACATAGGAACAATGTCACTGTTTTCGACGGTCTTACTACGACTGCCATAGGTGCTAGTTCCTTTGTCCCATTGGCATTACCTCCTATGCCGCTGTTTAGGCTGCCACCAGATGTTTCCAAGATTGATATTTTTGATGAAAATTTTTTTTGAATGTGGCAAGAACGTGTCTACTCTATCCTTGACCTATATAGAGTTGCTACTGCACTCACACATTCCAAGCTTTCGTTCGATATTGACTAAAATCAAAAGATTGCTATTAAAGCTGAAATTGATTCTCTTAATTAAAATAAAACTTGGATTTTAGTAGACTTGCCTCTAGGCATAAAACCTATTAGTTGTAAATGGGTTTTTTAGAAAAAAAAAATATAATTCTGATGGGTTTATTGACAAATATAAAACAAGTTTAGTAGCTAAAGGATTTACTCAAAAACAAAATGTTGATTATTTTGATACTTTTTTTTCAGTGATTATAATTTCTTCTATTAGAGTTTTAATTGTATTAGTTTTAGTTTATAAATTATTTATTCATCAAATGGATGTTAAAATAGCTTTCTTAAATGGTGATTTAGAAGAGGAAATATATATGGTACAACCTAAAGGGTGTATTACTCCTGGACAAGAAAATAAAGTTTGTAAACTTGTTAAGTCATTGTATGGTTTGAAATAAGCACCCAGACAATAGCATGAGAAACTTGATCAAGTCTTAACAAGTGATGGTTTTTCTACAGTTAAAGTGGAAAGATGTATTTATACAAAAATTATGAATAATAGTTGTGTGATTATTTATTTATATGTTGATAATATACTTATTTTTTGTATAAGTATAGATGTTGTAATTGAAACTAAACAGTTTCTTTTTTCAAAATTTGATATGAAAGATATGAGTGAAACAAAGATAATATTAGGTGTTAAAATTATAAGGAGTGAAAATGGTATTTTACGAATTCAAGAGCATTATGTAAAAAAAAATTCTTGAAAAGTTTAAATATTTTGAAAAAATATCTGTAAGCATTCCTTATGATGCCAACACAAAATTAGTTAAAAATAAAGGTGATCCAGTGGCTCAATCTACATATGCACAAATTATTGGTAGTCTGTTGCACCTAATGAATTATACTCGACCTGATATAACATATGCTGTGTGTAGATTTAGTATATATACTCACTGTCTAAGTACTGAACGTTGGTAAGCTCTGGGCAAATTAATGAGTTATCTGAGAGATACCATAAATTATGGTATATTTTATAGTGGATTTCCCTCTGTATTAGAAGGATACAGTTATGCTAACTGGATCTCAGATTTAGAAGAGACGAAATCCACTAGTGGCTATGTATTTACTCTTGTTGGAGGCGCAGTAACCTGAAAATCAATTTAACAAAATATTATAGCGAGATCCATAATGGATTCAGAGTTTATTACTCTGGAGCTGACTAGTAATGAGGCTGAGTGGTTGAAAAACTTCTTGAAAAATATTTCATTAGATAAAAAGCCAATACTATCAGTATCTATACATTGTGATAGTCAATCAACAATAGTTGTTGCTAAAAATAAGACCCATAATAGCAAAAATAGACACATTCGTTTGAGACATAATATTATAAGACAACTGTTGAAAAATAAATTTATATCGATCGATTTTGTAAGATCAGAATTAAATTTAGCAGACCCTCCAACCAAACCATTAGGGAAAAAACAAATTTTGAAAATTTCGTAAGGAATGAAACTTAAACCAATTTAAAAATTAACAGTGATGGTAACCCAACCTTTATGATTGGTGATCCCATGAAGGAGGTTCATATGGGTAAAAGTCATTTATTAATTCTGCTAGTGCTTTATTATTTTTGATCCCTTCCTTTGATATGAGAAAAGTGCTAGGAGGCAATATTGGCGAGGCTGAGGAAAAGCTCTTAATGATTTCATATTTCTTATGGATAGTATGTTCATTGCAGATACACTTGATAAAATCACCTATATAAATGTGGAGGGGAGCCGCTCCTATAAGATTGTGGCAAAATCTCTAAAGCATTCATTAAAACCAAGCACGTGCACGGCCGTTTAAAGTACAAAACTGCGATAACAGTGAAAATTGTAGGGATATAAACTGACTCTCAAGGCTTCTAGTATATAATGAAGAATTGTTGGTTCATAGAAGCTATAAGCTTCACCGACAACTTTGTGTACTAAGTTTTATTAGTCTAAGAATGGTTTATAGTCCGTAAGACACTATATTCGAAATGATTATACTTATATTTATAACTCAAATGATAGTGATCTTTTGACACACGTGAGGGATTGTTAAAAAATACACGTATATGTGTGTCAAAAGGAAAAGAGAAAAAAAAGAAGTCTCATATTGCTCAAACAAATGAAGGCCAAAGAGCATAAATACTAACATGTGTTCTTGTTAGTGCAAAATGGGCCTAGGGAGAGAATGGGCTCGCATGTACAAAAAACTGGGCCAACTCAGTTGAAATCTGCCGATTTCCCCCCTGCGCACAAAGTGAAATACAGATTTGGATAATTTTTGTAGAAAATTATCTTAATTTTTTTTAATTTGAATTTTGAAAACCTTATCCGAAAATCTCCATTTTTAAAGCTTTCACTTTTAAAATTTCATGGCTTCCGTTTTTTTTGGCTTAAATGTGCAGGTGGTTTCTGAATGTTAAGGAATTGATGGTTTTTCATCTCTATCATTAAGCTACTCCAACATTCAGAAACGGCTCTATTATTACATTTAATCGTTGTCTAACGTCTTGCTACTCTGGTGCCTATAAATAACGTGTTGCTCACTAGATTCAACGCACCATAGCTACGAATAACATTTAAGCTATTCTCTCCTCTTCCTTTCTACAACTTCTTTTCGTTCGTGAGTTTTTATTTCTACTGTTCTGCTTCCCTGCGACACCGCAGAAGAATCCATTCAATCATGAGGAGTGCCATCTTGTGGCGAAATATCTTTCAAGGACAATGTCCTTGTACGCAGTTTGGATTTATTTTATTTTAACAAATTTCTGATTTGCAGCTAACAAAAATATCATATTCAATTATTATGACAGTAAAATAAATTAATTTTTTATTCTAATAATAAAATACTGTAAGAATTCAAAAAAAGTACATATTTTTTTATTTTTATAATAATTAACCATGATAATCTCCACAATATTAGTAAGTTTTTTTTACTATCTTTACAATAAATTATCATAAAAATAAAAAAATTAATTTTTTTATTCTTACAATAATTTATGACAAGAATAATAAAAAAATTAATTCATAATAACTCAATTATGTTAAGAAATTTTTTTACTATTCTCATGATAAAATATTATGAGAATAAAAAATATTTTATTTTTTTTCTTTTTCCACAATATTTTCAGTGAGAATAGTTTAAAAAAATTTTAAGATTTTTTTCTTTATAATTCTCAAGTATTTTTTATGAGAATTAAAAAAAATATGTTAAATTTTTTCTCACAAATTTTTTTTGCAGAAATCGTTAACATCTCATTCCCAACATCTTGTGACACTTTTGTCATGATATATTTTTAAAAATCCTCTCAAAAAAATCATAAGAATTTACTAACGAGAATTGTGAAAATTTTATTAATTGTAATAAAATCTATGAGAAATTCTAAAAAAAATTTTCACTATACAAATTTTATGAAAATTTTCGAAAATAGATCTCCAATAGACTTAAGAAACAACCGTGAGGGATCCATTCAAAGATTTTTAGTGCTTTTTTTTTTTGGCTTTTAGTGGATGAAAAATTAATTAAAAAAATTATAATGAAGTTAAAAATTTTAACTGTAAAAAAAATTATATTTTAAAAATTTTAATTATATTGTAAAGTTAAAATTTTTAAAATAATTTTTTTATAATTAAAATTTTTAATCTCACAGTCATAATTTTTATTTTTTATTTATTTTTCTAGTTCGTAAAAACAAATAAAAATAAAAATATTGAATGGACCTTAAGTCACCCGTACAACTGCAGAGGCAATTTCTTAAAAATGAAGAGTTCTCATTTCAGAGAGAAAATTCCAAAGGGGAGAAGGATGCTGAATTGATTATGGCCTCCGTGAATTGATCTCTGATTTCTTCGCACCCGCGAAATGGTGATTCGTCCCTCTTCAAGCAATTCTACTCCTTGATCGATGGTCGATGGCACAATGCAGCGTGAGCGCTAAGGCATCAATTCGGCTGTTTTTAACTTTCGCGGGCGTGACATAAGTCCCATGCAATTATATAATATCCATGTCCAGATAATGTTTTCAAAATAGGATTCATTCAAATGAAATAAAAGTAATTTAATCACGATTGAATCAAAATTGAATTGTTTTTAAAGTATATATAAACAAATATAAATATATATATTTTTATAAATAAATGTATATATATTGTAAAAGAATATTTAGAATAAGTATAAATATTTAATAATATAAAAATTAAGTAAAACAATTTGTACGTGATAATAAATTTATGTCAAATGGATTAAGTGAAATTTGTTGAATTATATATATTTCTAAAGCAAAATGTCAAATTTTAACTTAAACAAAAAATAAAAATTAATATATAATCAATTCAGTGTCAAATTCAACTGGATTTTACCAATTGGGCTAATTCTTAATTAATTTTTACTTTAATCAATTTGAGAGTTAAATAGACGAAAGGAGAGGTTAATTTACCAATTTTTTAGTCAAACTGTTGGGTTTGATTTTTTAATCATTGCACAAAATATTAGCCAACTCTCAACCAGATTCACGATGTTATAACTTCCTTTGACATTGGAGGCTAAATTAAAAACAAAACGTAAAATATAATTAGATATTTGAAAAAAATCAAATTATAGAGACTAAAATCTAATTTAACCTAAAATAATAAGAAAACATTCAAGAGAAAATGAATAAATGTTATAGGAGTAAAACAAGAAGAAAAAACGAAAAAAAATACATATTCTTTAACTGTTAAAAGGAAAGTGATTATTAAAAATTTGGGCCAGAAAAGAAAAAAAAGAAAACTTATCCCATAATTGTGACATCTCCATCGTAAGTAGTTTGATATATATCGAAAAACAAGATAGCTTTAAACACAAGTTTCGTCCAGTAAATGAGATAAAGCCAAAAGTCACAGACTCGGTCAATGATTCCACGGCAAATTATATACACAAAATTCAGTATTACTTTTCGACTTCGTGGAACAAGTCTGAGAATATATTATTTTAATATTATTAACAAGAGTTTTAGTGTCAAGTTCACAATATTGAAAAATAAGCAAAACCTCATCGGAAGTGTGAACGCTAGCAAATAATAACTCCCCCGTCTTACATTTGCCTACAGTTCAAAATTCCGTAAGCGAGTGCGAGGATTATGATGAGAAAATTCTTCAAATTTCATTCCAACGCGTTATGGGCCACATGATGGTCAAAGTCAACAGATACATACAAATGTCACTCCCGTAAGCTTCCAGGAACCAACTAGGTATACTAGAAGCGTAAAAAATATCAAACATTATAAAATACGCGTGTCAGTAATTTTCCCATACATAAGAAATCGTTGCAGCCGATTCTATTTCCATTTGCTTGATCTTTTCCACCATTAATTCTTCAGTTCTGTTCAAGCTTTGAGAATAAAGATGAGTTTTGTGTTTTCTCCACCGTCATTCCACAGTTCATACGATGATTTTCAGACACAGTCCCAAAATACGTTCGATAAATTCAATGACCAGGTTGATTCCACTATGAAATGGGCAGTAGCTGGGTCTGTTGGTATGAAGCTATTAATCTCCATTCATGCTTGCTATTTGTGTTTTCTTTCCCCAGAATTTCCATTTCTCTGTGCTGAATATCTTTGTTCTGTTTATACTTCAGCTTATTTCCTACCATCTGTGGCAGAAAATTATTGCTTCAAAGCTCAAAACCTAACCATTGTTAGAGATTATCACAAAACATAGTCTTGGCTTTCAGAGTTTTTGAGTTGAAATAATTTCTTTAAATAAAAAATTAAAGTGCAATACAAAGTATGATAAATCTATGCTAAAGCTTTAAGAACTTCTGTGTGAGATGGCAAAATTAAAAATTAAAAATTATTAACGAACTTAAAGTTTTAGAGTTGAAATGATCCTTGATAGGTTATGCTATGATCTTTCATCTTGAGCTTGGTGTAGACAGGAAAATTTACAGATATGCTGTTCCATTTTGATTTTCAGTTTCTGGGTTGGTGATGATAATAGCCATTATAGCAATAGCATACGCCATTGTTGAGTGCTTGAAGAAAGCAGGAACATTGATTCCGGCTTACACCCAGATTCCAACCACAGATAAGGACCATAAAGCTTCGAACTCACATCCTTCAAACAATAAAGAAATCGCGGTAGCAATACTACCAGATTCACAAGTGGAATTTGCAACCATGGAAAGATTCCTCAACAACATCACCAAAGAGAAACCCATCAGATTCTCACCTGAGGAACTCGAAGAAATTGCAAAGAACTACTCTACTATTTTGGGTTCTGGCGCTTTTGGGGTGGTTTACGAAGGCGAATTGTCAAATGGAGAGCAAGTGGCGGTGAAAGTTCTCAACAGTTTGGATATGGGAACGGAGGAGCAATTCAAGGCTGAAGTTAGCACCATAGGAAGAACTTACCATATCAATTTAGTTAGACTTTATGGCTTCTGCTTCCACCATGACAAGAGAGCTCTTGTTTATGAGTATGTACAAAATGGGTCTCTCAACAATTTATTATTTGGCAGCCTGAACAGAGAAATTGAGTTGGGGAAGCTTCATGAGATTGCAATTGGAACAGCAAAAGGCCTTGCTTATTTACATGAGGAGTGTCAACATAGAATCATTCATTACGATATTAAGCCAGAGAATATACTTCTTGACCTGAACTTGGAACCAAAAGTAGCAGATTTTGGTCTTGCGAAACTTTGCAGCAGAGAAAGCAGTCACGTGAATATGACACACTTCAGAGGAACCAGGGGATATGCTGCACCAGAATTGTGGAAGCTTTATCCCGTCAATTATAAGTGCGATGTTTATAGTTTTGGTATTGTTCTCTTCGAAATTGTGGGGAGGAGAAGGCATTTTGATAGTAGCTGCAGTGAATCACAACAATGGTTTCCAAAATGGACATGGGATATGGTTGAGAATAATGAATTACCAGTGATGCTCTCGCTTTGTGGAATTGAAGAGAAAGACAGGGAAAAAGCTGAGAGAATGTTAATGGTGGCTCTGTGGTGTGTTCAATATTCGCCATCTGACAGACCTCTTATGAGTACTGTGGTGAAGATGTTAGAGGGTGACACACAAATCTCGCCACCACCATTTCCTTTTCAGAATTTGGTGTCTGGTAGACCAAATTTGACTCCACATGGAACCAATGAAGATTCAGATACTTCTGCATCATGGCTGACAGAATCTTCTGAACAACCTAATTTTAAACCAGTGCACAATATATTCCACATAGAAAAATCTACATAGATATATGTCATTTTGTATCAGTCTAGCACAAAATTTGTTCCAAAATTGAAGTTCTTTTTTCCTTTTGTCACTTAGGATGCCTCTGTTCTTTGTGAAATGGCTTATTCTGAAGCCTAATTCTTGGTGGCTATGCTTCCCCAGATCTGTGTCTCACCTTAGCAACCCTTTTACATGAATCAATCACCAGAAGAACATGTGCCAACGTCTTTGACTCGCAAGATGTTGCTCCTACTGAGGAATCATTTTTTGAGCTCCAGGGAGGTACAGTTTTACCATATTAGCCCAGTATACAAGAAAACAAGAATCAAATTTTTTGATAGGACTATAAGCTGAGTCGAGGTTCAAACTGATAACTTGGGAAAAAGTTGGGGTTCATGTCCTGTTAGCTAGGTGAAAACCTGTAATACAACCCCTAATAACTCCATTGATCCAAAAAGATATAAGCTAAATCATCTGAGTTTAAGATGAGGCTTTTTGTGTGTGTGTTCTTTGATTCTTATTTTTTGGGGTCAGAATCACTAGAATTGATCTGGATACACTTAATAGCTTGGTAAAATGAATATCCAAGTCACAAGTCAGATTTAGATTGCTGGGAGAAAAAAAAGGGTTCTATTTCTGAAACTTCCTTTGTGAACTGCACCGCAACCCCCCGACCCCAATATGTTGGTAGAGTTGTCAGTGGCAATCCTTAGCTGATCAGAGGTGAAGATGACTGGCTTCTCTCTTTCCATGTCTTTTAGGAATTTGTCCAAGGTGAATGTCAGTTTCAGAAGAGTCTGGGATAACTGAGCTGCTACCTAAGATGGCCAAACTTTGGCCCGCACGAACCAGAACAAATATCATCACAACAACGACAACTGCAAAGTGAAAAGATTTGGTCAGACAGACAGACATACTGGGACATAAAACTAACAAAGCCAAGAAGACAGAAGAAGAAAACAAATAAAAACGTATATAGCTTTGATGTCTACCCAAGCTGATGGCAAGAGCAGCTTCCTGCAAAGCCGGAGTTATTACTTGCATCTTCACACTTAATGGTAACCCAGACTCAGTTGATAAGAACATATATTTAACAGCGTTTGGTTTGGAGATTATGACATTCTAGCTAGATTTGTTGTGGTCCTGGAGTTGGCTAGGGTCACACCATTTTTAGGGGAAAGTTTCCTTACTGCCGAGCATCAAGCCTAACTCTAATCCTGATTTAGGGAAACCAAAGTTAAGAAGAGAACAAACGATCCCAAAATTACTATCTAGATAGCAATCCACGCATAGTTTTTAAGATTCAAAACCACATATCTAAAACCAAACACAGTGCTTGTCAATGATATATAAATGCACATGCTGATATCACTGTTCAACCCTGTCCTTAAGCTTCTTATATTCAAAGCCATGCATCAAAAATTCGATACAAAGTTCCCATATATATATATATATATATATATATAGGGGGGCGTCGAGACATTTGCACGGTCACAAAATAGTCTTATACTCTTTTACAACAGCAAATAGTTTGCGAATCCTATCCAAGCTGACGGCAAGACCAGCTTTCTGCAAAGCCGTAGTGGGGACTTGCATCTTCACACCTATTCAAGACTCAGTTGACAAGAACATAGATATTTGACAGTAAGCAACAAGGTAGGTGAAGAAAGAGGCAAACTTGTGGAATTCCCATGGAAAAATGGATAATGTAGAAGACAAGGTGGAATATATCTATATCCTTAACTTTCAAATTCAAGAGGCATGTGATCCTTGTATCTCTGACCCATGATACTAAGTACAATGAACTAGTATTGTACCTAACCTGCCAGAAATGAACATATTTGCTAAGAACAAAGCCTACGGTTATGTAGGTGTTTTTTTAATCAGACTTTTTTAATAAAAATATAATACAGGGATTTTTTTTTTTATAAGCTAGCACCTTGCGAAAAAATTTCTTTGCATGCCATAGTTTATTAAAGAATTTGATGACAAATATAAAAATATTTAACATATATTTCTTTATTTGTTAAAATTGTTATAGTTGACACAAAATTATAAGTCTCACTTTTTTAGTGCTATCTCATAAAAAATAAGTATAAGTAATAAAACATGTTTATGAGTGTCAAAATAAAAATATACTTACCTCTTGTTATTGTCATAAATACTTTTGTATGTGACCATTGATAATCTTTCAAGTTTTAAAATTATTTTAGATTTTGAACCCAAGTACCTAACATCTCTCTTATATATAGACTTAAAATCTCAATGATTCCATCAAGACGTAAAAAGATGAAATGGATAAAACAATTGCTGTCATGAACGGACCATTTATGAACGTTGCAAAAGAGGCAACATTACAACAAATACTAAAGTTTAAATTTCTATTTAATTACCTATATATTATCTATCTAACTGCTTATATTATGTACCAAATACACCATTAGTCTTTGAAGTCCGATGAACCTTAATTTGATTGACAACCTCAAGAGAAGCAAATACTAGATTTCTTTCTTCTTCTTTTTTTCCCATTGACAAGTAACGCTTTAAACATGCAGGTGAAGGCACCTAAGCCTAGTTATGCACACGAAGGGATAATATTCATTATTATAAATTAATAATATGTAGTGTGTTTATAGATTAAAAATTAGGGTTTAATGTTATTTATTAGTAAATTAAGATTCTAAAATTTAATTGTTTTTCTTGTTCTATAATTGAAATAGTTGTTCTAATTAAGTTTACATGAGTTCTATTTTTTTTTTTAATTCATACAAAGATGAAAAAATAGATTACATCGGGCACAGAGGGCCAGCAACATCAAAAGGAAAACAGTCAAGAATACACCAAATGTTAGACACAAACAAAACAAACCCGTTCTTTTGAGAGAAGCAAAGTAAAGATGAAGAGGCAACACACCTTCCAAAAAATCATCAAATTACAACACAAACTCAACGAAAAAGCAACTATTTAAAATACAAGAACATCTATTAGGCGTACATGGACAGGCAACACATTTCATCAAACCTCAGAGGGTCTTCATAGCAGTCTTATTCTTTCAATATCTGACGACCATTTTTGTGATTTTGATGAAATCAGTAACAAATCTTCTTAGCCTTGAAGAGAAAACCAAAACTCCTGCAGTGAAGAAGAGAAGTTTAAAGCAGCTAGTATTAGTGATAATGACCGAGTTACTCTTAAGCCATAAAGGAAACATGAATAGCTGCATTAGAGACTCGTAGTATAAAACTCACTTGAACTGTTTCTTCAAACTCACTTCCTATTGCAGTAATGCTGTGATGACCTCCTGAAGGTATCAAAACCTCAGGGTTTTATTTATAAGAATATGGTTCAAAGATAGTATCACTGCATAAAGATTGAAAAATTTACTTAGTTGTATCAGTGGAATGAACGAAGGATTGCTCTTCTCCTCATCCCCAAAATATTCAAAATTCTTTCTTCTGTACTTTTGAACAGCATAAGAATCACCTTCTGGTGTAATCTTGGGTAGATGATGTTATGTTGCTGTTTGATTCCTATATCTTTCTTGTATTGCTGCTTCTCTGCTTCTATTAGAGATATTAATCAAGTAAATTATAGGTCTTCACTTTACAGTTTGAACTTTCGGATTAAAATGGTCCTTCACATGGTATTAGAGCCTCTTTGTACACTTAATCTATCAAGACCATTTACTTAACAAATTAAAGCTTTTGGATTGAAGTGGCGTTGATAGCTTCATCATATACAGAGTTTATTGAACTTTCCTTTTATCCTAGAAAGTTCAAAGGGGAAAAACATTGAATTATTACAGATAGAAAGAGAATAGATCCAACAGAACTAAATTAGTAGAAATTAAGATATTTCTTTCGCCCAACAAAAAAATAAATTAAGATATTTCACAACTTAATACTCTAAAAAAAATGGGAGGCTTCCACTTGAGGGGGAGAAGTTTTGCATTACTCCTGCCTAGAGGCTATTTCAATATCATATTTTCTCATAATAGGAGTGGTACACAAAATGCTAGATCCAGTTATCATCAATCTCATTATGGGTCTCAATTTAGCTTATACTAAGCACACAAAAGAGCTACCCTAAGCCATTCTTTCTCCTCTTTCCTTATGTTTCTCCTCTATCCCACTCAAATCCCCCAGTTCTCTACAATCAAATATTTTCCAAACCCACCTAGGAAACCACTCTTGGAAGGTTAACATCAAGATTCCTTCTCTTGCCTGTAATTTCAAATAATGACATTCCAAAGCTGTGAACATCACACTTTTTAGTCATAGGAAAAGGCATCCAAAGCTCTGGTGCAGCATAACCAATAGTCCCTCCTCCTCCTGTCAAGGTTATGTCAGTATCTTCCCTGTTACAAAGCTTGGCCAAACCAAAATCAGTAACTTTAGGACAGAAGTCCATGTCCAAGAGTATGTTTTCTGGTTTTATGTCACAGTGGATGATTCTCTATTGGCATTCTTCATGCAGGTAAGCAATGCCTCTGGCCGTTCCAACTGCAATCTCATGATACTTCTCGAATCCTAGATCTTGTTTTCATGAAATAGATAAGAAGAATATTGAAGGGGAAAGAAACAGAGCTGTAATCATTCTCTGTTTTGTTCTTCTTATTCAAGGAATATGACTACACATAGGAGGCAATAAGGCTGAGCGATTAGAGACTAAATGCCAAGATTTCAGGGATACATATTAATTTAAATTACAAAATAAAGATAAGCAAAAATAAAGTTTACACACAGTGCCCTTATATACTGTCTATCTAGCTACACACAGTGCCCTTGTACACACAGGAATACATAGAGTTGTAACCATTGATTGCTTCTTAATATCTTATATACTGTCTATCTAGCTACATAGTGGCCTTATATTGGAGTTTGGCTTCTCTCCAGTTCATGGAGAAAACATGACATCCAGTTAGGTATGTTACATTTTTTATTTTCTTTTAATTTAAAAAAATCATTAATCTTTTTCACATTTGTGAAGACTAGACCAAATCCCGTCATCGTACGACTGGAGAGAAGCCAGAAGCCTTATATTATGCACCAAATAAAACCACGCATCAAAAACCAGATACAGAATGCCCATCAAAAAACAGATACATACCTAGAGTCACAAACTAGCCTATCCTAGCTGACGGCAAGAGCAGCTTCTCGCAAAGCTGTAGTAGGTGCTTGCATCTTCACACTTGATATTAATCAAGACACAGTTTATAAGAACATAGATATCTAACAGTGAACAACAACGTAGGTGAAGAAAGGGGCAAACTTACAAACAAGCAGTAATCATTGATCCCTTCCACACTTTCATAGCAGGTATTAAAAGTTAGAGTAAATTATAAAAATTTCTTTTAAGTTTTGATGAAATTATACACACATTTTTTTTTATTTTTAAAATATATACAAATCTCCTTTAAAACAAAATGTTATTTTACATTTTGGTTTAATTTTAAATTTTTAACTAAAATACCCTCCATTTAAAATTTTTTCAATTTAAAAAAAATTATTTAAATTAGTGAAAGATACTTTAGTAAAAAAATTTAAAGTTAGATTAAAATGTAAGATAAATTTTTCATGTATATTTTAAAAATAAAAAACAAAATTGTATAATTTTAATGAAACTCAAAAAATGTTTATGTAATTTATTCTAAAAATTATGATGATAGATCATTTGATGATGGAGTGTGATTGGGATGGCACCTTCAATTTGTTCAGCTCTTATAATTTGGATTTGGATCTTAAGCCTAGTCCAATTTTCTTAAGATAGTTAGAAGGTTAAGAATTCTTTTAACCTTCTTGAAAACCTTTTCAATGTATGAACTTATGGACAAAAAAGAATTTTTTGAGAACTATTGTATTCTTTTATCAATACTTTCTGATGACAAGATTTTCACATAGAGATAAATGTAGAGCATATTCATATAGATAAGATAATTGTAAGAATTTTATCCAAGAAAAATGTCAAAAGAAGAGGACTTTCAAAGATGATTTATAGAAGAATACTAAATGTTGTTACAAACTTGGATACAAGGTTTCCTCTACTTAGGACTAAGGAAGAGCTCCCCATTTATAGCCAAGAACTAATACAAGCAAATAAAAAACTTTTACAAAGGAAAAGGATAATAATACAAACAACTTTGACTAAAGTTGCTTTTACAAATTGCAAAGCAAAACATACAAACAAACTAAGGTACAATATTTTTGCTAGCAGTGGATGAAACTCATTTCTTTATAATAAGCTTATGTGATGAAAATAAATTTGGGTCATTTATGTTGTCTGTTTTATCTAGGTTGTCATTTTCATGTCTCCAAAGTGCTTAGTCAGCCATTCTTCTATTTTATCAAAGTCATCTAACTCATTCAGGCCTTATAAATTTTGCATGTGCTCATCTTGGGTTAGTTTTAATTGTGAACTCGAACCTTGAAGATAGTTAAACATTTGGATCTCAGTTCATACCTTTGTATTTGGTAAATCGACTTTAGGTATTCTTGGTTTGCCTGGGATGAATAGACTAAGAGATGTACAAAAAACAAATTGTTTTTCTTCATAATTGCAAAGTTCATATAAAAAAATTTAAGATCCTTAAGAGCTTGAACTTTTTGTTTTGACTGGTTAAGATAAGTGTTCTATTGATAGGCATAATTCCTAGTAAGAAGCATATTGTTTCTACCAATCCAATATAGCCTATGGAACATGAAAATACTTACAACCATTTGGTCTTGTTAAGGATTGTTCCAAAAGTTATGATGGAAGGTGATTTTCTATAGTTCTTCACACCACTAGTATAATGGTGAGAACTATTTTAAGAGGATCCAAAGATTGGAATTACAATTTTTAGCTTGATAGAGAAAATTGTAAATCAGGAGATGAGGAAATTCAATAGTACTTGTATAAACAGTAGTAAGTGCTTATAAGTACCAAAGTGCGTCATCAGTGACAAGAGTGCGAATCCCAAAAAAGATGAGAAATGGGATTTGTGGATTGAAATAGGAAGGATGGACAAGGAGAGAAGAAACTTTGAGATAATGATAGAGATAATAGAAAAGGAATTTTTCCGCAAGCATTTTCACTTCAACTAGGTTAGTTCATTTTTTGAGGTATAGGGGAAAATCTTTTTGATTCTGAGTTGCAAGAGGAAGATAATGGCGAATGGTACAATCAAGGATAACATTGGCCATGAAGATAAGAGGAACTGGTTTGGCTATGGTAACAAGATTCATTATCTTATGTCAAGAGAAATAATCTGCTACAAGGTTTGTATTACCTTTGATGTGTTGAGATATGAATTTTTAGCATGAGAACCAGTCTTTTTATTCAAGTAATTGTTTGTCAGGCAAGACTTTTATTTCAGACTCTAATATCTTAGGCAAAGATTAATTGTCCATCTAAACCACAAAATTGTAAGGGTTGAAATAAAAATTAAAATTTTCAATTCTCTTTTTAACAATTAAGATTTCTTTATAGATAGCATAATAATGTTTTTCAGAGTTTTTAAATTATCCACTATCACAATAGTATTGTTCACCATCTTTTTTTTTTTAGGATAGCTCCTCAGAAATCATTACTAGCATCAAATATATAGTATTCTTTTTCCTTTATTAGGAGTCTTTTAAGGGCAAAATATTTTGTGTAATATTTTAAAGATGCTTTACAATTGTAGTTTGTTTATACCCCCAAGGTGAAAAATTCTTCTTTTTCAACAACTTTGATAGCTAGCTCATGTGATATGAAGCATGTAGAATAAAGTCTCTAATGAAATTGGCTATTTCAATGAGAAGTTGAATAGTTCTTGGACAATGTGTAAGCATGTATAGTAGTGTCTATTGAATATATTTATTTCGAGGAATTCAATTTGTATTTGGCTCGATTGACTTTGATGGGTTAAGAGCATGATCCCATATTGAATAGTGATATCTAAATCTCAAGATTTCATGAATACATATTAATTTAAATTACAAAATAAAAATAACAAAAATAAAGTTTACACACAATGCCCTTATATACTATCTAGTTACATACAATAAGTTTACACATAAAGTTGTAATTATTGATTGTTTCTAAATTTCTTATATACTAACTATTTAGCTACACAGTGGCCTTATATTATGCACCGAAGTTTCCCTTTACCCCAGAAAGTTCAAAGGGAAAAGTAATGGCATGTTTGGTTGAGCGTGATAAGTGAAAATAGAAAGTAAAAATTTAATAAAATATTATTTTTATCCTTATAATCATTATTTAATATTATCTATAAATTTTTATTCAATCGTTAAAAGTAAAAGTATTATAATAATTTTTTATTTACAAAATTATTTTTTTCTTTTCTATTTTCATTTTCCTATCTTATTTTTTATGTACCAAATGAGTTATAAGTAAAATATTACACATGGAAAAAGGACAGATTCAACAAAATCAAATTACTAGAAATTAAGATATTCCACAGCTTATGCTCTAAACCATGGGAAGCTTCCATCCAAGCGGGAGATGTTCTCTGTTAATCCTTGCTAGAGGCTATTCACTCTCATACCTACTCGTGATAAGAGTATCATGCAGAATATTAGACCCGTTTACCGTCAGAAAAGGTTTCTGGGAGAGAGAAAAACAATTCCAAAGCACTATGTATCTAGCACGTAGCAATCGGCTTATAATTTTCTCATATTTAAAAACACGCATCAAAAACCAGATACAGAATGCCCATCTATACTATATAAAAGGGTGTGTGGAGACATACCTAGAGTCATAAACTAGCCTATCCTAGCTGACGGCAACAGCAGCTTCTTGTAAAGCTGTAGTAGGTGCTTGCATCTTCACACTTCCAGTTAATAAGAACATAGAAATTTAACAGTGAGCAACAAAGTAAGCGAAGAAACTTTCAAACAAGCAGTAATCGTTGATCCCTTCCACACTTTTAACCGGTATTAAAAGTTGGAGTAAATTATAAATTTCTCCTCTAAATTTTGTTTAAATTTATACAAACTTCTTTTTTATTTTTAAAATATACACGAATTTCTTTTGGAAGGAAAAATTATCCTGTATTTTAGTCCAGCGCTTATTCTCTTTCAAAATTAAAAATTTTATAAGCATGATAACTTTTTTAATATTCACTTTCTAATAATTTAGATATGTTTGGTTGGACAATATAACAATGAAAAGAAGGTAAAATATAAATAAGTGGAAGTAGATAAAATTAAAAATGACTATTTTATTTTTATTTTTTTAAAAGATGATTTGATAGATAGAATAATAAATATAAGAGTATAATAAATATTATATAAATTATATAAAAGAAATATGTTTCCAATGCAATGAACCAAATGGAGCCTTAATCTCAAATTTGCCTAGAAGTGAAGGGAATATATCCATATCCTTAACTTTCAAATTCAAGAGGCATGTGATGCATATGACAAGTGATCCTTTGATCTTTGACCCTAGATAATGAGCAAGTGTACCAAGCCTGCCAAAAATGAACATATTTGCTTAGGAGTTAGAACAAAATTTAGATACTATGTCTTAAATATTTGTTGTCAAAATTTTTTTAATAAAAACACAACAAATGGATACTTTTTATAACTTTGTATCATATTATAATTTTTTTAAAGAAATTCTTAACTTCACATATTATAATTTTAGTGAAAAAAAAATGATGACATGCACCAAAGGAATTGTACATATAAGTCTTCCATTTGCTAAAGCTCTTACAGAAAATACTAAATCATAGAAACCCACTTTTCCTAGTAGCGTCCCTTATAAGATAAGCACTAAAGACAAATACTAAATTATTGATTGCTTCTTAATTTCTTATATACTGTCTATCAAGCTACACACAGTGCCCTTACATTGTTCGAAAATGCAGCCTTAGTATTTGAAGTTCCTGCAACCTTGGTTTCAACAAGCCCCAACAGAAGCAGAAACTGGCGTTTATCACCAGTGACAAGTAACGCCAAAAGTTTTAAGCACGCAGACGAAGACAACTAACTTACAAAGTTATGCAGTGTGAAGGTATAATATTTATGATTATAAGTTAATAATTGTAGTGTGTTTATAAAATAAAAATTAAAGTTGTCATTAGAATATAGGGTTTATTTATTGTTAAATTAGGAATATAGAACTTAATTATTTTTCTTGTTCTTAGTTGAAAGTTTTATTCTTAAAAAAATGTTACATGAGTTCTAAGTTTGAGTCGCTTGTCTTTGTTGAAATAAAGCTTGACTTGTCTTGGTACGTTTACTTTTGTTTATTTTTGTTTTTTTGGGGTCAGCGACTTCTGTAAGTGCTGAAATCACCATAAAGCTATCTTAATTATTCTTTCTGGATCAAATTTAACGCCCAATTAGTCCAATTGAGGGATAGGTGGAATCACATGGCCCAAAATGAGTAGTTAATATGTCATATAGTTGGCTATTTAGTTAACTATGGTGAATGTTGGAAACTGTGAGGAACAAAGTGAATATAGACTTTTGGATTTGTACTACTATCCTAGTATCATCCTCTTGTATGATCTCGGGGGCTTACACTTATAAATGACACACTTCTTACTCTTTTCAAAAATCAACACTTGAAAAAGCGACGAGGAACTTTCCAAATGTGCAGATAAAAGAGGCAGAACTTTTCATGGATATATACACATTTTACTACAATCTAATTTGCCTTTTTAGGTGAAATTATTTATAGTGTATGGTCAGTTAGTACAAAGAACTAATAGAAATTCAGTAAAGTGTGATGTAGTTGTAGACCTTATAATGTAACACCCACTTTGAACTTCATTGACTCACCGCACAATTAGATGGCACAATATATATATATATATATATTCAAAAATTTCTCATTTTCTAAGCTACTGACTTTGAGGACTCAGCTTGCCAAATCTGGTTATGGTGATTTTCCCAACCCTCAGTAAGATCATGAACTTTAGTTGCTTCAATGTATACCAGAGCAACTAGCTGTTGCGTGTATGAACCCTTGCTGCTTCTGTGCTTATCTTCATCTAAGTCAATGAAGTTGACATTTAGCCCAGAAAGTTTAGAAGAACAAGAGGATATAGCGATCTGGATCCCATGACTTAGATGTGCAATGTTTACAGTTTTTGGTATTATTCTCTTAGTACGTAGGAGAGGTCAAGGCAATTTGATTGCATTCCTTTCAAGCGAGGAAGAAAAGGATTATTTTAAAATGAATCCATCATCTTATGGGAAAATTCACCTCCCTATTAAATTTAAAACATGCAGGCAAAAGATTCCCAATCTAAGAAGCATAAACATGAAAATAGATACAGAACACAAACACTGATCCTGCAACACAGCAAAACTGAAACATTTGAGTATAAATTGAAATTTAACTAATTGTATTAAAGCCTCGGATATCATAGCAAATTGAATGTGTAATTTGACGGTTATACATGTTATGGTGAACATTTGACAATATCAACCCCCAGAGGGTTCCCATTGAAGAATAGTAATTCAAAGATGGTGTCACTACATAAAGGTTGAAAACTTTTGAGTAGTATTAGTAGAAGATTTGTTCTTCTCCTTTACCCGAAAACACTCAAAATTCTGGTTCAGAGACCAAAGAGAAACACTCAACTGAATAAAACAAAGTGATTCTTATTTCCATGATGCCAAAAACAACATAGGAAGCAACCTATTTATACTAGTCATGGGGTAGATAAGGAATTAAAGTCTCTGAGGGGGTTATAGAGGTTACCAATTGGCCATGATTAGCAAATAGGGGTTACATAAGTTACAAGGCATCAATGGTGATTAATGGGTTTTATTTCTTGAAATTGTTGGTGCTTATTCTTCTTCTATTTCATCCTCCCTGTGTTGGACGGGACTCGCCCTTGAGTCAAAATCAGCGTCATCATCGAAGTAAGGGGACAAGTTAGCAACATTGGAAATAGCTAAAACATCATAAGCACTAGGCAATTCCACCTTGTAAGCATTGTTGTTGATCTTCTACATAATTTTAAATGGACCATCAGCTCTAGGGGACAACTTGGCATTGTGTTGTTTAGGAAAACGCTCTTTCCTCATATGACTCCAAACCAAATCTCCCACATTAAAAATCTATTGCTTCCAATGCTTGTCCCATTGAGACTTGAGTTTCAAATTCTACTTCTGAATTCTTTCACGGACCTGCTCATGTAGCTTCTTTATTTCTTTGGGCCTTTGGTCTGCATCTGCACTATAATTTTGCTTATCAGGTGAAGGAACGAAGTCTAAGGAACTGAGAGGACGAGTGTCGTAAACAATTTCAAATGGACACTTCCCAGTGGCTTGATTAATTGAATTATTATAAGCAAATTCAACTTGAGCAATAATAAGATCCCACTGCCTCAAATTCTTCCCCACAAAGCTTCGAAGAAGATTGCCAAGAATCTTGTTTATAGCTTCAGTTTGCCCATCTGTTTAAGGATGGCTAGCGCTGCTAAATTGAAGCTTAATTCCCATCTTTTTTCATAGAGTTCTCCAGAAGTGGCTAAGAAACTTGACATCATGGTCAAATATGATAGTCTTTGGAATGCCATGGAGACAAAGAATCTCCTTAAAGTATAGATCAGCAACTTGCATAGCATCATTTGTTTTCTGGCAAGGAATGAAATGGGCAATTTTAGAGAAATGGTCCACAACTACCATTATAGAATCTTTTTGTCTCTGTGTTCGTGGTAAACCAAGGACAAAATCCATGCTCACATCTTCCCAAGGAGCTTTTGGAACAGGAACGGACATGTATAATTTTGTGTTTTGCTTTTGAACTTAGCCAAATGATAGGTTGTGCACCTCTGTATATGCCTATTAACATCTCGTTCAAACTTTGGCAAATAGAAATTCTCCTTCACTAAAGCCATAGTTTTGTCACGACTAAAGTGTCCTACTAATCCACCATCATTGGCTTCCCAAATTATTGCTTCCCTCAATGAACATTGAGGAATACATAAGGTTTTACCTTTGAACAAAAATCCTTCATGCTTGGAATACTGGTGAAAAGATTGGTCTTTAGTTGCTTCCCATGCTCTTTAGAAATTAAGATCATCCTGATATAGCTCTTTGACTAGCTTAAAGCCAACCACTTTGGCTTGAATTGTAGATAGCAAAGCATGCCGACGGTTAAGAGCATCAGCTATTAAATTCGAGACTCCAGCCTTGTGCTTAATTAAAAATGGATAAGACTGCAGGGCCTCACTCCAAATAGCATGTTTGCGACTAATCTTTTGCTGAGAATTCAAATGCTTGAGGGCTTCATGATCAGAATAGAGTATGAATTCTTTAGGCAGCAGATAATGACTCCAATGTTGCAAAGCTCAAACAATTACATAGAATTCTTTGTCATAGGTAGAATATCTAAGCTTGGCATCATTGAGTTTTTCACTGAAAAACGCAATTGGATGTCCTTCTTGGCTAAGCACAGCACCAATTCCAGTGTTAGAAGTATAACAACTGACCTTGAACACTTGGTCAAAATTTGGAAGGGCTAGCACTGGTGCTTCCATCATTCGTTTCTTCAATTCTTTGAAACTTCTCTAAACTTGCTTAGTCCACTGAAATTTTTCTCCTTTAAAGTAATCTGTGAGTGGTGCAGTAATGGAGTCAAAATTACGAATGAACCTTCTATAGAAAGAAGCTAATCCGTGAAAACTTCGAACATCTTGATTAGACTTTGGAGTTGGCTAGTTATTAATGGCTTTAATCTTGCTAGGGTTAACTCGAACACCTTCAGCGATGATGATATAGCCTAGGAAAACAACTTCATCAATTAAGAAAGTGCATTTCTTCAGGTTAGCATAAAGTTTTTGTTCTCGCAAATCTTGTAAGACTTGTCGTAAATTCTCAAAGTGCTCCTCTCGAGTCTTATTGTAAATGAGAATATCGTTAAAGTAAACAACAACAAATTTGTTGATGAAAGGGCACAGTACCTAATTCATCAAGTGCATAAAATGTACTAGGAGCATTCGTTAGCCTAAAAGGCATCATGATCCACTCATATAAACCATCCTTGGTCTTGAAAGTAGTTTTCCATTCATCTCTTGGTCAGATCCAGATCTGATGGTAACTACTAGAAAGATCAATTTTGGAGAACATAGTAGCATTATGCAACTGATCCAGTATGTCATCAAGTCTAGGTACCGAAAATCGGTACTTGACAGTAATCTTGTTAACTGCTTGACAATCCGTCTTTCTTAAGTATTAGAAGAACAGGTACAGCATGAGGGCTTACACTTTGACGAACCAAGCCTTTCTTCTACAACTCTTCAACTTGCTGTTAGACTTCAGCATGCTCCTTAGGATTCATCCTGTAGGTAGGCTTGTTCGAAAAGACAGCTCCACGAATGAAGTCAATGGCATGCTGGATATCTCTCATGGGAGGTAATCTTGATGGGATGTCATCTGGTATTACATTCAAAAACTCGGCAAGTAGTTGTTGAACATCTGGTAGGGTAGTAGTTCCAGTGTTTGATTTAAGCACTAGAACCAAACTCATGGATTAGGCTTTTAACTTGGTCACCTTGAACTGCTCCTTGGCAATTAAGGACGCAAGTGGTTTGGCATCTTTTTTTCCTTGAGTGAGTTCATCAGGTGACAAAGGTGCTAGCTTGATCTTCACACTGTCTTTCATGAAAGAATATGTATTTGCACGTCTATCATGCAAAACATAATGATCATATTGCCAAGGCCTCCTCAATAGAAGGTGATAGGCATCCATGGAAATAACATCACACAAAACATCATCACAATACTTTTTCCCAATAGAAAAAGCAACAAGACATTATTTGGAAATTTTTACCTCGCTTCCTTTATTAAGCCATTGAAGCTTATAAAGAAATGGATGGTCTTGCGTTGGTAGTTTCAGCTTTTTCACCATGTAGCTGGATATTGCATTTTCACAACTTCTATTGTCAATGATGACATCACAAACTTTTCCTTGAGCCGTACAACATGTATGGAAAATGTTGTGACGTAGCCAAGGTTCCTCCTTTACTTGAGCTGTGTGCAAGCTTCGTCGAACCACCAGTGACTCTCCTTGATCTGTAGAAATAAATTCCTCATCATACACTGGTTCTTGGTTATCAAATACTGGCTCTTCATCTTCCGCATCCTCAGATGTGTCTTAAGCATCTCCTTCGATATTGGTGATGACTTTTCGATTAGGGCACTTCGAAGCAATGTGACCCATTCCCTGGCATTTAAAGCATTTAATTGGTTTGGAACCAGAGTCCCTAGCAGCTCATGGTGAAGGTTTACTTAAAGAGCTAGGTTGATCTTGTGGCTTACGACCACTAAAAGGAATCCCGATAGATGAAGTTGGCTGATATGACTCCTTCAGCAACTGCTTTTCGATTCAGATAGATAGCCAGATGACGTCGTCTAAAGTCCAGTATTGTTGAAGCTGGACTAGGTGGGCAATGTTGATATTCAATCCTCCAAGGTATCGAGCTATAGTCTGTTCCTTTTTCTCTTGGATATCACACTTCATTATCAGCTTTTCAAATTCCCTAGTATATTCTTCCACAGACAAAGCTTATTGTTGAAGATTATGTAACTAAATAAAGTTATCTTGATAATAATTTTAAGGAAGAAACTTACGTGAGAGCTCTCATCGCATCTTGTCTCATGTTTTGATCTTGCTTTTTCCTTCCCTTTCACGTCTCTTCTTAAGATTCTCCCACCAAATTGAGGCATGTTTCTTTAGCTTGATGGCGACAATCTTAACTTTCTGATCATCCGACACTTCTTTATACTTGAACACTCGTTCCACAGTTTGTAGCCAATCAACAAACTCATCTGGCTGGAGCTTCCTTTCAAAGTCAGGTATTTCCACCTTAATATCGCTATTGTGGAATGCCTATCGTCGCGAACGATGATTTCTGATGGATGAAGAACTATCATCAGAATCATCTCGATTTCCTTGTCGATCCTCTAATTGAGCCCATTGGAGGTCTATAATTCCCTGCATAACTTTAATTTGACGTCTCAAGTCTTCCATCTCAACTTCATGTATTGGTCAACATCGTGGTGGCATTTTGACTAATTGCAGTGTTAGTGCTTAGGGGTAAAAAAATGCAATCATCAAAGTATAAGGGTAGATTGGTAATTTTAGAAAATTTAGGGATGGAAAGGTAATTTGGGAAAGTATAGGGGCAAAATGGGATTTTGAAAAGTTTAGGGGTCAGAGTGTGATTTCAGGAAATTTAAAGGTCAAAATGAAATTATGAAAAGTATAAGGGCTAAAATGTAAATAAGAAAAAGCATAAGGGTCAAACTATAATTGTAGAAAATTTGGTTGACTGGTCAACATGACGTGGTAGGTGTAACATGTGGCAGTCTCTGGATGCCTGAGCTATCGTTGCCTAGACAGGTCAGGATGACGTGGCAGATGACATCATCATCTTCAACCTTTGGTCGACATGTGGAGAATGACGACGGCGCATGTATTCTCTAATAGTGGCATGTGGTGACGCGTGGGGTGGTTTTCGGTGGCAAGAAACTTTAGTGTAAGGTTTTTGGACCTTCTAAACATGATGACGATGTTCGTTTGGCCCGAAAATGACCAGACTTGGTGTTTTCAATGGTGGTAGTGGCGGCACCTCTGGAAAACTCACTTGTTCAGGCCAATTTCTGACTCTCCTTCCTCACCCCTCGTCTTTATACTCTCAAACCGAACTTAGAACCCCGCTCTGATACCAAAACTGGTTTAGAGACTGAAGAGAAATACTCAACTGAGTAGAACAAAGTGATGTTTATTTCTGTGATACCCAAAACAACGTAGAAAGCAACCTATTTATACTAGCCATAGGGTAGACAAAGAATTAAAGTCTCTAAGGGGGTTACAGAGGTTACCAACTAGCCATGATTAGCAAATAGGGGTTACATAAGTTACAAGGTATCAATGGTGATTAATGGGTTTTATTTCTTGAAACTGTTGGTGCCTATTCTTCTTCCATTTCAAATTCATTCTTCTCTACATTTAAACAACATAAGAATCACTTTGGGCTTTGTTGTAAACCTGTGACATAAACTGCACCCCAAGTTACTTGAGTGTTTGAAAATTTATACCTAATGTATGTTTGCAACTTTTTGCTTTAAAAGAACCTTGCCCTTTTTCATGAAATAAACCTTTGCATTGATATTGCTAGACATACAACCCTCTAAAGAAGCGTATTTTAACTATATTTGAGTCAAGCACCTAAAGTAAAACCATTTTGTGATATAAGGTAGAAGATGAGATATTTCTATTTGAGTCCTATAAATTTATTGTAAAGCTACTTCTTTGTTTTGTAATATATGGAATTCATTAAAGTTTCCTTTTACTCGAGAAAGTTCAAATGGAAAAACAAAATATTGCATTTGGTAAAGAATAGATCCAACATAATCAAATCACTAGAAATAAAAATATTTCACAATTTACACTTTAAACTTGGGAAGTTTCCATCCAAGGAGATATTTTCTGTTAATTATGGCTAGAGGCTATTTCAATCTCATACTTACTCATAATAGGAGTAGTACCCAAAATGCTAGATTTGGATATTTTCATGGAAGAGTCAAAACCAAGACTAGTATTAGTCTGTGTTGCTTGGCCTAAAGGAGCAAAGTGACCTCCATCCATCAAATACTGAAAAGGGTTCAAAGGTTTTGAAATTTCTATTGAACCCTCCAACATTTTCATTACAACACTCATCACAGGTCTTGATTCAAGCCTATATTGAACACACCAAAGGGCTACCTTAACCATTCTTTCTGCTATCTTCTTATCTTTCTCCTCTATACCACAATCTATTGTCAACTCCGCTAGTTTTCCACTATCAAATTTTACATAAACCCATCTTGGAAACCACTCTTAGCTCTCTGTACGATTAACATCAAGGTTCCTTCTCCTACCTATGATTTCAAATAACAACATTCCAAAGCTGTAAACATCACACTTATGAGTTATAGGAAATGACATCCAAAGCTCTGGTGCAGCATAACCAGGGGTCCCTCTTCCTTCTATCATGGTAATATGAGCATTTTCCTTATTACAAAGCTTGGCCAAATCAAAATCAACAACTTTAAGACAGAAGTTATGGTCCAATAAGATGTTTTCTGGTTTTATGTCATAGTGGATAATTCTTTGTTGGCACTCTTCACGCGGGTATGAAATGCCTTTGGTTGTTCCAACAGCAATCTTAAGAAGCTTTTCAAATCCTAAGTTTTATTTTCACAAAATAGATACTTGTCAAGCGACCCATTGCCTATGTGCTCATAAACTAAAGCCTTTATCTGCCTTTCAATGCAAAATCCATAGAGGCAAAGTAGATTAAAATGATGAACTCTTCCAATTGTACCCACTTATGCCATGAACTGCTCATCTATTCTCTTGTCAGAGATGTCATACAGAACCTTTACAGCCACAATGGTTCCATCACTAAAAACCCCTTTATAGATTGCTCCAAAACCTCCTGACCCTAGCATGGAGGAGTAGTTGTTAGTTGCAAGCATTAGGTGATTTGAGGTGAACCTAATTGGCTTTTCTCTTTCCATTTCATGCAGAAACTTATCCATAGTGTATGTCAAAAATTGTGTGTCTAGAATAAGCTGGGAACTACCATTGCTAAGGTAATATTTTCTAGTTAATCTCCAATAAATCACAGTCAGAGCAATTGTAATAGGTAAGGATTATTTCATTAAGAAATCTTGGGAACAAACCAATAAAATGCCAAAGCAGACACAATTATTGAAAAACACAACAAGAAGCAAATCACAGCCCTAAACCCTACCTATGAAGATGACAACAGCAATTCCCACCGTAACAAAAGCAGCCATATATAGAGCAGGAGGTAAGAATTCAAAAATGATAGTAAGAAATAAAGTGAAGTTAGGGGCCAAAATCAATAGTGTGTGCATATAAAAAGAGGCAATATTTTAAACTACAACAGATAAGAGTCGACTAGCCATTCTATCCTTGACTACCTTGACCCTTGTTCATCGACTTTGAAATCAGAGTACGTGTAAATGTGTTTGTTGAATCTTGTGTAGATTTGCTTACCTAAACAATCATGGTAGTGACTGCCTATAGTCAAAGCATGTAAAGCTAGCTTGAGTTGTGTCTTGTTTTTATTATATGTGTGTGTGTGTGTGTGTGTGTGTGTGTGTGTGTGTGTGTGTTTTAAGACTAATTAAAAAGTTTAATTGTAAAAGTAAAAATTTTAATTATAAAAAAATTACATTTCATGTTGTAAGATCTATAATTTTTTTATTATATATCTAATTTTTTTCTTTTAAAGTGCTAGATCTACAAACCTTAAAATGTAAGAAGTTTTGCAATCTTATCAAACTTGGCTCTTTCTTTAAAAATACAAAGACCATGATAATTGTAGAAACTTGTATGAGAATATGGAAGCTCATAAGTCATATATATGGAATTACGCTCTATACCTTGCCTTAAGAGAGTGTAATACTCTACTTTAATATTCCAATTTCAATTACAAGAACCCTCCTTCTAGTATACTTGGACTATCAACGTCTCACTCTCTAGGCTTTTAGTGTCCATTGGCCTCTTAGGTTTAAGGGTTCTTTTAATCTTATGGGAAACCTTTTTAAGATGCAAACTCATAGGTAACATTGAACTTTCTTATAGTTATTGTAATTCTTGTTTACTTTCTGATGCACAGGATCCTCACAAAGAAGTAAGTATACAACATACTTCTACAGACAACATAATCATAAGAATCTTAACTAAGAAAGACTTTAGAAGAAGAAGAAGGGTTTTAGACAGAATGTATGGAAAATATTAGATATTATTTTGATGGCAAACTTTAGTATAAGGCCTCCTTTGCTAGGCTGAAGAAGAGCTTCATTCTTATAGCCAAAGGCAAGGCTAATATAAGAAAACAAGCAACTTTTACAAAGCTAAAGGATAATAATACAGATAGCTTTTAGTAAAGCTACTTTTATAGTTTGAAAGTTAAAAGGCACCTAAAAAGTAGAACCTACAGACACACTATAATAATTATGTGGGTTACAACCTAGTAGCAGATGATTCTTATCTTTTTTTAATAGGTTTATGTGATAGAGATAAATTTAAGTCATTTGAGCTATCTGTCTCATTTAAGTCATCCTTTTGTATTCTTCTTAAATGAGTGGTTAGCCATTCTTCTACCTTGTCAAAACTCTTCAAGAGAGGTCCTTATAAAAAAATTGCCTAAGGTACAAAATTGGATTAGTGTGTATTAAGATCAACCGAGGCTAAACAATATGTTACTTTGGAAATTCCCACAAATCTTATTTCTCACTAGATTTAATAAAGACACACCTATCTTTATCTTGGAGTTATCGATTAATTCTTACCCTTCATAGACAAAAAGGAATAACAGCGACAGCCAAAGTTTCACTCCTTGATACCATTTATACTTCCTTCCAAAGTGCCCTTATTAGTATAGCTCTTGTTACACTTAATGGTGGAAGTATTGCTATTACCATTGTACCAAGTTTTGACATAAAACTTTTAGATCTAACTCTTTCAACTAGACTGGAGGTGCAAATTTAGATGATTAAAATTGAACAAGTTGAAAGCGCTATTTCGGCCACCTTTACCACCAAATAATTTACCGTCTTCAAAATTATGCTATAGATTTCCAATTTTCTAACACAACTGATGATATTCTATACATGGTTTCTAATAAACTATTTAATATTACTATAATCCAGATACTATAGCATATTTTCCAAGAAGAACTCTTGCAACTAATGCCCCTAGAATGAATTACCGATTATAAAAAGGAGTTTCATAGAGGTCAGAAAGTTTTCCATACTACCACTCCTCCAGTTATTGAGAAGCTTGAAGATGAGACTATTAAGTTAATCTTCAGAAGACCTGGAATAGAAGAAGGAAGTTCTTCTTCAACTATTCCCCAATGACCTACCATCAACCAATCCTTGTTGATCACACCTGTTATGGAACAAAAAAAAAAAGAGTCATTCTTATAAAATACTTTTATCCTGATGGACATTATGCCTATGTTGGAAAAATTAATAGTTATTTCACTTGAAATTATGACTCCTTTATGTGCGACCCTGACTGTGGTTGCTATATGGACAATTGGCAAGGCCCTAAAGGCAATAAGTATAGACCACAAGACTCTAATGCTATTGTAACTTGGAAACAAAAGAAAAAGCCTAACTAAGGTTAAAGGTTTTGTTCTCACTTAAAGAAAGATCATGATCATAACAATGATGATGATGATGACAAGCTAAAGCCTAGTCCAAAATCTTCTTAGGTAGGTATAAGGAATCCTCGGCCAAAGCCCTAAGGGAATTAGGTCATGAAGACCTTCTTCCAAAAACTAAGCCTGTTATTACCCACAAATTTTTCCATAGCCTATTCCATGCATGATGTTTTTGTCTTCATTATAGACATATAACTTAAAATTTCCTCCCATGAAAAGAAGAACTAATCCTAACTAAGTCATGTATAAGCCATTTTCTACACCTACAAAAGTTGCTCCTAACGAAGCCATGAAGCTAGTCTCATAAGTTAAAAAAGTCCATAATTGGCATACGCATAATGCTATAGCTCAAAATTGTGTCCTTCAGAGGATTGATTCTCACCTTAACAATCTAACTAGTCAGACAACTCAGATAAACTCCCGCATTGATGGACTTTTTGCACAAGTCTAACAGTTGTATCAACATTTGCAATAATAAGTTGTAACGCTAGATGCAGAACTAAAGAATTTTATCATAAAAACATATATAGGTCTAACATTTACAGAAAAAGAGCAAGAAATCAAAAGGTTGAAAACTCAAATTAGCCAAATTGAGAAAGATTTGGCAAAAAATTAGTTCAACGGCATCTATGAAACCTATTCTTCCCCATGCACTCCTATCCAAAATCTGTGCCTTCTCTACCTTATTCACCTTATCGTTTTGAAATAGATTATCAAAAATGCTTTAAAATAAATTATGAAGTTTTTAGAAGAAAAGAGGATCTTCGTTCATCACAACTTTTAAAGCTAATTCTTCCACCAAAGACTCTTAAGCCACCACAAAAACCTCAATATATTACTCCAAGATTTGAACCATTTTCTTCTTGAACCAAACTTTTTGAACAACCTCTTAAACCTTTAAAAATTAGAACATCCCTTTCCTCTCCCAAGAAAACCCAATCATCTCTTTCAAACCAACAAAATAAATAATAAATGCAAATAGAAGCCTCTCCTATCCAACCTGAAAACAAAACATCTCCAAAAAAATAATAGACATCTAGAACCATTGCCCTTATAGAAAGATTGTCTCACCATGATCATAGCTTTAATTTAGAACATACTAATAAAATTAAACTAAAAGAAATCAGTTCTAATGAGCTTAATGATCGTGCTAATGTCTCAGTCCTTTATATGGTCACTTCTAATCGTATGGAAGAAGTTGAAGAATCTAACATAGAACAAGTTGAAAATGAGGAGTATGCAAAACGTTATCCTTATATAGGCACTTTTTCATATCACACTCAAGCTCAAGCATACCCTAACAATAGACCATGGTTCACCTTTGATGATATCCTTGTAGAAAAATAGAGAGGAAAATTACATGACTTTGCTGCATGGATAGATCTTTAATGATAATGACAAGAATAAACCTTGAAGCAATCTTTATAGAGTTTGCTATGAGACTTATAGGAACTCTTCGAGAATGGTTCCAAAACTTAAGAAAGTATCGACAAATTTAATATACTTGATCCCAAGGTGCTAATAAGCTTTTTAGTATGATCCATAAAGAATTTTTAAGAGGCTTCCATCTAGTTGATAAACAAAACTTATAGGAATATTTCTAAATACATGTTGCTCCCTCAATAAGAAAGATTTTGATCACCATTACCAAAGGATGGTTAAGAGATATTACATGTTCAACAAGTTTAATGACATGAGTCTTAGACATATCTTTATAACCTCCTTACCAGATGAGTTTCTACCAGAACTTCTGAGAGCAATACAGTCGTTCTGAAGAGATATGACAAATAATTTTTTAAGAAAAACATATCGACTTACTCTTGCTACTCTTAAAAAATTTTGCGAATAGTATAAAATGTTCAATTCTATGATGGAAGGCAAGTTGGCTCTCTAGAAAGCCTGCAAGAAACCATATCTTCAAATTAAATGTAAAGACAAGCACAAGTGTTCTTATTCTGCAAAGAAAAGGTCTCATTTTCATAAAATTTGTTTTAAGAGCCACAGGAAGTTCTATAAATACATAAGAAGCCTACAAGATTCTTTAGAAAGCACTCACATATTCCCAAGAGATTGTAGGCTAAGATTGCAAGAACATATTGCTTGTTCTTGGGAGAAATGATTCGTGATGGCCTCTCAACTAGTTGCACTAACACTATCACAAATTCTAAAAGGCAAGGCAAACATATATGTTAACCCAACAACCCATTGTCAAAGAGGAGGGACAACAACATGACAATACCAGTGTAGCAACTTCATTTGTATTAGTTATAGATGTTGCTTCCTCTTCTTATACCTTGGCACTAATGTAGTTAATCCATTTTCTTTTGTGTTGGTTATTCAATTTGACAACTTTAGATATGTTGATTCTTACTACTATGTGCTGGCCTTTCTCACAACTCTATGGCACTACCACAGAGTTCCAAGAAAACATGCATAACTCAGGGGTAGTGTCATCGAGTTTCATAAAGAAAAGGTACAACTCGATGGCAATGCCACCAAGTTCCTAAATAAAAAAAGACAACTTAGTAATAATGTCATTGAGTTCCAAAAGAATGTGTCAAAAAAATTAAGGGCCTCGTTGCCATTGATATAATATAGTATCCTGATGTGCATTTGGCACGTAAATTTTTTTAACCATAACAAATGGCTTAAGGAGTCATTGCTATGGTCTAACTAAGAAAATTAGTTATATGCTTTATCTCTAATATTAATAATAAGTGTGGAACATTTCATGAAAATTAAGCTTACATGTTTAACTTGAGCAAAGCTTGGGTATACTACTTACCATTCTTCCCTTCATGTACATAACAAGAATTTACTTTACTTTTTCATTGAAAAAAAAAACAAGTTACACAACCAAAAATAAGGTTAAAAAAAAAGAGGAAGAATATTAGTAACACTAACAGAAAAATCTTAAAAGACAGAGAAAAATATCATACCTGCAGTGTTAATATTGTTTATGCTGTTGTTAAAGATGCAAAGAGCAATTGTTGAAAAATTTGTATAAGAATGTACCTATAAAGTTATTTAAAAAACATAGATATAAAAGTTTGTTTAATTATTTACTTTGTGAAAAAAAGGGATCAAATACCTAAAGAAACAACAATTACAATGCCTAAAATAAGTAGAAACAAGATTTCTAATTTATCTTAGGGATGATTGAAAATGTAAAGACCAATGTCAAGCATCAAGCTTTTGTTTGCTAATTGGTACACACTATGATTAGCTTCTCTATAGATAGGCTAAATTGCAACTCCCAAAGACAATGTTTCCAATATTGGATTCTACTTAAAAAGTTTATTTAAATCATGAAGAAAGGATACTCAAAACTTAGCCATTTTGGGAAAGCAAAAATATGTCCATGTTACTAAAATCATGTTGATGGAAAATAGAGAATTATAAAAACATTCATTATCAAGTTATAAAAAGGACTCAAGCAATAATACTTCACTGTTCATCATCCCTAACAAAGCTATGAATTAGGTGGTACTTGGCCTTAGGCCACTAGGACATGTAAAAAGGATTATAAAAAATTGTAAAATAGCAGGAATACAGATTCTAAGTATAGTAAAAGGCTAACAAGAATGTTATAACTGAATTAATTATATCTTTTTGATGCACATAGTCCTTACTTGCATAAACTTATAGAAGATCTCTAATAGCATGTAGATCGTGATCACTATCATGTACTCCCCCTTGTTCTTGATTAAAATGCAGCTTGAATTAATGCTTGGTAACAACTCTATAATAATTATAAATATTAGAGTCATTAATACATGGATATTCAAAATAATAATTAAAGCCTGCATGGTAATACAAAATATAATTGTAAAACTAGAGACATAAGTGATGGAGGAAAATATGAAGAATGTTAGGATAATAGAACTTATATCCTAATTAATTTTATATTTAAAAATCCTAGTTCATGGTTTGAAAAAATTACTTTAAAATATACACTTATATGCATAAGCAGAGGATGAAAAAGAAATTTTAGTCAACTATACTTTATTAAAACATTTCAAAATCACCATTCAACTATATTCACATTAACAAACAAGCTTTTTAAGTACGAACAACAAGCCGTGCACTTATCAGTTGCCAATTAATACAAACAATTGTAGCACCTTTATCCTACCATTTAAATTTCAAGGTACACATATTTTTTAAGGCAGTGGTCTTAAGATTATCAGTCCTTCCATATTCACCCTGAGGCAAACAAGAGTTGAAAAGGGAAATGAAACTCGATATCCATAATTAAAACTTAGATATATGGTAAATACACTATAAACAATAGAGGAAAAAAAAAAAGAAAAAATAGAGAAGCATAGTAAGAATTTTTTTTCTCCTTTTCAAAGCCAAGTATCATTTCTAGTGACAAATAAAGGATGCTATGTCATAATAAAATCTAAGCAGAGGAAGGACATCTATAAAAATAAATAAATGGCAATAATGAAAGGGAATATGTATGGGAAAGAAGCAATTGGTTGAAATTTTGGTTACAATAATGGGATTAGATAAACACGATCTTACCTGCAATTTGCAATTTCCCCCCAAATTAGGATTGGACATACTTCAACCACGTGGGTAACTTTGGTTCTATGAACCAGATGTTATGGTTCAAATAGAACCAGAGTTTTCTGGTTCTATTAGAACTAAATATTTTCTCTGTTGAACTTATTTACTTTAACAATCTTAGGATACATAATTAAATAAACAAATGTTTGGCAAAATGAGCAAATACTTTGAAGTTTTATGTGTTTTAGCGAAACCAAATTCAAGAATTGATTCCTTTGCCATCCCAAAGATCAAATTCAAGACATATTTAAGGAGATATGTTTTTCTTGTTTTGTTTTCTACTTAATATCTAGTAAGCCATCTCTACCTTCCCCATCATCTATTAGCAAACTTTTACTAATTAATGTCTCTGTTATTTTTTACATTGAAATTAATATATACAACAATTGCATCCAAATGCTAGCCTAATAGCCTATATTAATTGCACTTCAGAGGATAGATAAACATGTATTTGAATGTTCATAAGTTAACATGGCCTTCCTAATTAAGCTTAAACAATATTATAATCTTTTTAACAAACTAAGCTTGAATAGGAATGTGTTAATGATTGGGAACTATGACAAAGACATTGTTAAGTTAAACTACATATGGTTGGGGTATTCAACTAATTAAAATAATATCTCACACAATTTTCCCTTCTTAACAAAAAAATGTAAAAAAATGTTATTAACAAACTGAATTCAATAAAAAGGGAATGCATAGCAGAGCAATGAGTGTTTTTTTTTTCCTTTTCTTAACATTGTGTAGGAGGAAGCTGCATCAAACCATCATCAACAAAAAGGATGATAAAGATCAAAGATATGCACAATATTTTTTTTTAGCTTTATTCTAATCCTAAAATGAGAATATCCTAAGTAATTAAAGAATCAAAAGCTTTTCCTTTTTTATTACGTCCATAACAAGAGATGCAACCAAGATTAAGATAGCAAACTAGAAATATGGGAAACAAAAGCAAGATTCATTCCTTTAGTAAAGGACTTGAATGCCCTATTCATTAGTCATACACATCAAGACAAAAATTGATAAACCAAACAAATAGAAGCAAAAATTGTAAAACCAACCTAGGAAAAATTATTTATTAAGTGAAATTTGCATGTCAAATTAATTAATAATAGCTTGATACCTTTATTCTTAGCATAGATATAAGAATCTAAGATGAATTCCAACCAATAATTTGGCTCCTATATATATTCTTGAATCATTGATTCATGTCCTACTAAATGATTTTGTAATGTAACAATACAAGGTCTAAAGTATCTAGCTAAAAGTATACCCATGCCAACTCTCATTAATGGTTCTTAAAATGTATATTTAGATGTTAAACATAAGGAAAACATTTTAGTTGTCATTCTAACAAATGAGAACAAGCCATTTGAGATGTTATTAAATAGTGAGGAAGCATATCTGTATTACTATAGTTAGCATTTCATGCATGTGTGAAATGACATAACATGAAAATTAAAGAAAAAAATAACACTTTTGTTGCAATCCAATCTAGTATTATTAATTTGCATGGCTGATCTCTCTACTAGTATATCCCTCCTTTTATAAGTAGATATGTAGAAAGTAATATTACATTCACAGGTATGAAGGCAAGTACAAATACTTGTTAGAACATGATTTCCTATACACATGAGTGAGATAAATCACACCTAGTGAACCATCATTTTTTGTACTATGAAAGACAGTATGACAGAGATTTCTTTGCCCCCAACAACACAAAGATTAACTTTTGTGCTATACTTCTTATATCATGTTTTAGTCATCAAACACATAATATGGTATAGGACTCTAAGTAAGAGTAAAATGACAGGTAGTTTATTCATGAAAAAATATCTATTCACATCACCCCTCCCTTCCGAACACCTCTGGGTACTTATACCAGAATAGCCTGAAAGGATATGAAAACAATTTAGTTAAACAATCTACAGCTAATTCCTTATAGGGTTCATACAACACTGTTATATGTTATTCACTAATGACATGTAACATTTTTTTCTCGGACAATAAGTCCTTGTCCTCAAGGATCTATAGCATCTTTAGGAATAGCTCTGGTATCAAATTTACAAAATTTCCATGGATGGCAATTAAGTCTTCCCAAGTGGCATCTCTAGCTGCTATATTCCATCATTAAATGAGAACTTAAGTGATGGGCAAGTGTCCCTTTTGATAATCTTTCTAGCCAAGATCTTCTCGAGTTCCACCATTAAGTGGCCATCCATATCTAGGTTAAGAAGTGTGGTAGATGTGTAAACCTGTTCACCCTTATGTCGTTTGAGTATAGACATGTGGAAAACAAGGTGAATTCTAGTAGTTTGAGGCAGGTCTAGCTTATAAGCTACCTTCATAATCCTATGAAGTATTTTGTAAGTGCCATAAAATCTAATGGCTGAAGCTTGAGGTACACCAAGTCTCCTTCATGGAACTCCCTCTATGTTCGATGACTATTGGCAGCTTGTAACATTTTGTTTTGGGTTTTTTTTGTAAATTTTGTTTAAAGATCATGATTGTAAGTTCCTTCTTAGTTGAACTTTTGTCAATCAACTTATTGTTGGAATCACCTGCAAGATAAGGTAGATGAACTAGTGGTTTAATGCCAAACATTACTTCAAATGGTGACATTCCAATAGCTGAGTGGTAGAGGTGTTGTAATAATACTCAATTAAAGAGAGCCATTTTGTCCATTGCTTAGGTTGCTCACTTGTCATGCAATGCAAGTAGCATTCAAGACAATGGTTTTAAACCTCAATTTGACCATCTGTGTGAAGTTTAAAAAACTTCCCCAAAAATTTGCCACTAAAGAGAAGGTTGTGGTCTATGATTTGACCAACCTCAATGAGTATATGGTTCGGGAAAGCATGTAATTTGACCACATTTTCCATAAAAACTTAGGCCACCTCAAGTGTCCCCACTACTACCTTACGTTTCCTTTTGAGGATGTGATCCTGCCACGAATATTTAGGGTAAGAATTTAGATTATCCTCAAGCTAAGAAATTAAAGCCTTCAATTTGTCATTCCTTTCCTAGGATTCTTAAACTCTGGTGTTGAGGTTCGAAGTTATGGATATAATTGCAAAACATGAGCTGTGAGAGATGAATTCCAACCTTTCCTCTTCCCCGTATCTTTTAGAAAAGGCATCAGCTAATGCATTCTCTTGACCCTTTTTATATTCAACGGTGTAGTTCAGCCCCTACAATTCATATAACCGTTTGTATTGCTCTGGAGAGACTTGCTTCTATTTTAATAGATATTTAAGGGGAAGATGATCTATTTTGATGATGAAATGGTGGCCAAGCACATATTGGCACCAGTAAGTTATAGTAAACACAATAGTTAGGAGTTCCTTCTCATAGGCGAATAAGTGCTTTTTTTATTGGCTAAGATTTTTATTAAGACAAGCAATAAGGTGACCCAACTAGGATAGAATTGTACCTATCCCTTTATTAGAAGTATCAATCTCAATTTTAAATGGAAAGTAAAAGTTAAGTAAAGCTAAGAACAGCATTAAGACCATGGCTTGCTTTAGGACCTCAAAAGCAGTGGCAGCCTCTTGATTCCATTCAAATTTCTAGTGCTTCTTAAGGAAGTCTATTAGTGGTCTGTTGATGCTTCCATAATTCCTTATAAATCTTCTATAGTAACCTATTAAGTCAAAAAACTCTCTCAAGGATTTAATATTGTGTGGAGTTGGCCAAAACAGCATTGGCTTCAATCTTCTGTAAGATAACTTTAACACCATGTACTGAAATGATGTGTTCCAAGTAACTAATTATGGTGGCAGCAAATGTGCACTTAGATTTTTTTGCAAAAGAAGGTGTGGTCTTGTAAGACTTGTAATGTAGTCTACAGATGCTTCATGTGGTTCACCTAATTCTTCCTAAACACCAAAATGTCATCAAAAAACACTAGGATGAACCTTCTTAAGTAAGGTTTAAAAATGGAGTTCATTAAGCCCTAAAATGTAGCCGAGGTGTTAATGAGATCAAAAGACATTTACTAAGAACTCATATAATCTTTCATGAGTTCTAAATGTTATTTTATGTATGTCACTAGGCCTCAAAAGGATCTGATGATATCCTACTTGCAAATCTACTTGGAGAAGAAGGATGCCATATGTAGCTTATCTAATAATTCTTTATAATTGGAATAGTAAAATTGTTTTTAATAGTTTGGTAATTTAGCTTCAGGTAGTCTACACAAAATCTTTGGGATCTATCTTTCTTTTTAACTAAGACCATTCGAGAAGCAAAGGAACTTATACTCGACCTGATGACTCCTTGCTAATCATATCTTAGACTAACTTTTCCATGGCATTTTTCTGTAAAGGACAATATTTATATGGACAAAGGCTGATAGGTTGGTTATCTTTGAGGATGATGGAGTGATCAAACTTGCGCGGAGAAGGTGTTTTTTTGGTTCCTAGAAGACATCAGCAAAATCATATAATATCTGTTCTATGATGATCCTATAATTGCAAATCTGGTTACTAATTCATGGAGTGCTCAGTTACCTGCAATAAGAAAGATGCACCCTTTAACAACATCTGGCTATGGATGGATTCATCAAAAAGTAAATCATGGATCTGTTGTTCCCCATGTAATTCAAATTTTTTTCCATTCAATTGAAAATCCATCACTTTAGCCTTTAAGTCAATCATAAACCTTCCCAAGGTTGATGGTCATTAGCTACCCAACACTAAATCGTAATCCTCATTCTTCATAAAAAGAAAATCTACATAAAATATTTCTCCCTACATCTTCCATTGCAACTGCACACATTTTGTATGCACATGGATTTCCTAACCATTAGCGACAACTACTTTGACACCACTTGTATATTAAGTCTTTAATTTAAGTTTCTTCAGCAGCTGCAAGTTGAGGAAGTTGTGGGTACTTCCTGTATCTATAAGTAGCAGTACCAAATGTTTCTTGATAAACCCTTGCACCTTTATGGTGGAGTATTCCTCTTTTCCTTCAATAGCATTTAAAGAGGGCATCCGTGATGCTTCTAAGTCAACCACACAATCATAAGAAGAGTCTTCTTCCTCCCCATTTGTTTCTTGAGCTACTATCATAAAGAGTTGAAAATCTTACATTTATGTTGCTAGGAATACTTCTCTAGACACTAATAATACAAGCCCATTTTTCTCTTCTCATCCATTTGCTTCATTGTCAGCTATTTAATTTGCTGGTGTTGGTCATTACGGGTCTTGATGGTCGTGGCTAGGGTTTAAGTAAGGGAAGTGGTGGTTTAGGATTTGGTGAAGAAGCTAGGTAGGTTTGTCAAGGAAGAAGAATAAGAATTTTTATTATTAGAAATCGATATGGGCTAGATTTGATTTAAGGCCAATTTTTTATATGGATACAGATGCTGACCTTGGGTGGTATAAGTATGGGAAGGAATTTCTTGTAACCATGCAAAATACATTGCATTAGTCATAAAATATGGTTTGAACATCCTCATAGGGGCTTGGATTTCAAGTTTTAATCCACCCAGGAAACAGCTAATCGCCACTGCCTTAGGAATATCTATTTTTGCCAGCAACTCCTCAAACTCCTCTTGATATTCCAATACTGAACTTTCTTGTTTTAACCACTTTAATTCTACCATTGGATCTACCTTTAATATATCATCGAATCTTTTTGTCATCCCTTCCATATACTCTTCCCACTTCACTTCTCCTTATTTCTTTCCATGCAAGATTGCATGATGACACTACAGAGCTTTACCTTCTAAGTGAATGCTGATAAATTTGATTCTTTGGTCTAATGGAGTGTTATCTACTTCAAAGAATTAACGACTCCTAAATGCCTAACCTTTAAAGTCAGTACCATCAAATCTAAAGAACTCTAGCTGAGTGTTCTTAGGGAAAAGCATAATTGGTTCCTTGCATTACCAAAAAAGAGCCAAACTGAGGATACGCAGGAGGTATTCTACTTCCCTTTACACCTATAGTTGGTAGGGAGTCTGACAAAATCTGACTTCCTAGTCTGTTCACATTAGTCCCAGACCCACCTAGAATTTCAAGTGAGTTCGTAGTGCCTTACCCATTCGAAACTTCCATGCTACTTGTCACGACCCAAACTCCGAGCCATGACCGGCACCTAGACCAAGCCAAGTATGATTGGCCCAGCCTAGTAAGCCTGGCAACTCATTCAATGCTCATGCTTTTATATAAGCATACCTACAATGATTAGATGTTGTCGAAAATCCCGCAGTACCTCCCCTAAAAGTTGGACATCCCAACTCTGCAAATTCAATACAGTCCAATACATTTCATTTCAAAAATTTACTAGCATCTTATATCTTTGAATTCTCGCCACAATACAATATAGTACATAAGTTTTTCAAAATATAGTCAAATGCTATTACAAAGATCATTATATGATCTACCAAAAATATGTATATATATATATAACATCTCTGTGACTCAAATTAATATAGCACTTAATAGCCAATATATCTTGGAGTCCCTACACGACTCAATCAACCGAAATATCCTACCATCTATGTCTGGGTAGCACGCAAGTCCCAGAGCACCTTAATCTACTTTATGCTGATCTGAAATATAACAAAGGAAAGGGGTAAGCCTATCACTGGCTTAGTGAATGCATATATAACAAAACAAATATAAGAAAAAACAAATAGGTTTAGAGTTTCTCATAATAAAGTACTTAGACAAATAAAGAAAGTTATATTGCCTTTAATTGTTGTCTATATATATATATATATATATAACAATTAAATTACTTTATAAGCTATCAGTAAGCACCATTTAAAATTAAAGGAAACAAGATATAATAGGTATCACATGTAAGAATTATAATCAACCCTGAGTGCCGCCACATAGGATTCAATACTACCACTAATGCCACTGTACAGTATCACAATATCACTACCATCACCGAGTGCCGCCACACGGTGTACATATCACGATATATCCAATATAATTATCATTGAGTGCCGCCACACAATAATTATTCATTATTATAATCAGGTATATTGAGGCCGTTACTCCCATTAATGGTTATGAGGTTTTAATCAGATTTTCATCCATAATTTTGGAATAAAACCATTCATATAAATTAAATATTGACAAGTAGGTAAATAAGTATATAAAGTTAAATCAAATAAAAGAAATAATTTGATAAAATAAAAAAAAACAATGAATTAACGAATTTTATATAATAAAATTATAATCAAAAGTCATTTAAAACCTCCCCAACATAAAAACCATTTATATATATATATATATACATATATATATATATATATACCTTCACACATATAATTTAATCCACATAAAATAAAAGAATAATAATAATAAATGAGATTTATTTCCACAACAACGCAAATGAGACAAATCATAAAATAAGAAGTTTAGGCTAACAATATATATATAAATATAAAAGTAAAAAGGGCTACTATTTTGCTATCTACACACTCACCTGTGGAGGCCAATAGTAGAGGCCCCAATTTCCTAAAGTTGAAGGGATTTCCAATTTGAAAGAGTAGTTCCAATATCACCTATAATTATATTGAACATAAAAACATCACCTTAAATTTTTCCATTAGTTTCTAATATGTTCAATATAACTAATTTCACCCTCTAACACCTAAACCTATAATTATAATTTAAATTTCTAATGTTACTATTAACCCTAGGTTCTAAATTTCACAAATTAATTTTTACAGTCCAATTTAAACTTTTAAAATTTAGTTTGACCTTAGAAAACATTTTAAGGAGCTTAAATGAGCATGTAAGAAGTGCCAAATCATACCTAAGTGGTATAAAATAAAAAGCCCTAATTTAAGAACTCTTTCCACGGCCAAAAGAGAAAGGAAGCTGCCATTAAAGTTTGAATCACCATTGGCATGAAAATGGAACAAAAATAGAAGCTAAAGTCAAGCCTAAGTATATGAGAAGAAGAAGAACAAAATCAAAGCTTTAATGGAGCTCACCACAATGTATTTCCTCCCACCTACTAGCCACAGCCACTTAGTCCTTAACCACCGGAGCAAGATGCTGGTAGCAGCGTCTCAAAGGGAAGAATAGCCAGCAAGCACAGAACGAAGAAGGAGAAGAAAGAAAATGGAAGAAGAAGGAGAAGGGAAAGGGGCTGCGTTAATGGGAAGGAGGAGCTACTTTTCGAAGAAGGAGAAAAAGAAGAAAAGGGGGGGAAGAGAAAGCTGTTGCGTCAGATGGGGGTTATAAGGAAGGAAGATATATTATAAAAAGGAAAAAGGAGAAATTGCAAAAAGGCACCCAAAGGTTTTTATTTATTTATTTTGTAATTTTTTTAATTTATAGAAAATTATTCTTGCATGCCTAAATGTGAAAATTAGAACCCCATAATTATTTAGATTTCCCATATTTACCTATTTTAAAATTGTGGGACATAAAAATGTTCCAATGGGTATAAAATAGATTTCAAAATAGCTCCTTAAGATAATTTTTAAAGCTTTATAATTATCCTAAAATTACCTAAATATTATATTTATCCTAAAAATAAATTTTTGTCTAATTTAATTATTTATTTGACTATTATTATTTTAATTTAGGTTATTACACTACTCAAATTCAATTTCAATGCCTGCAAGACTTCATCTAACATCGCACCCATCTGTAAAGACTTTAAAGCAAAATCCATGAGGATTGACTTGAGACAGGACAATGTGTTACTTTGCTGTACAACTGAACTACGGAGGCTCGAGACGTCCCCCTTCATCTCCTGAACCTCATGACGAGATTATATAATCTCTAATTCTAACTCTTTAATGCAATTAGTGCTTTGCATCTCCTTTGCCATCTTCCCTCGGGGCCAAAACAGCTCTGATACCAATTTGGTATGAGACTCCAAGCAAGAGTAAAATGACAAGTAGTTTATTCACAAAAAATATATCTATTCACATCACCACTCCCCTCCGAACACCTCTAGGTACTTATACCAGAGTAGCCTGGAGGGATATGAAAACAATTCAATTATAATGGTCTATAACTAATTCCTTATAGTAGGTCTGTACAATACCATTATCTATTTTTTACTAATGACATGTAACATAGTATATCATAGCTAAGAGGATATTACACAACTAAGTTCGCTTGAGACTAGAATTTTCTCTAGTGAAGAAAAGAAAAGAAGTTCAATGAGAATAAAATAACTACAATTAACAATTTAATCCTCACAATGACAGAGTAGTCAAAGACTACACTTACCATAGCAGATTTTTGAATGAAATTTTAAAAATGTGACAAACTAGAAGCAATGTAAGAAGGGCTAGTTCATCAAAAGAATAAAATACTGACTTAGTGCCCGCGCTAGTTCCCTTAAAATACAAAAGGACATGGTGTTGTTGGTTTTAGAATAAGCACAACTTGGGAAGTAGACGGAGTATGGCACAATCACATGTTTAAGTAATGAAACTTTGGTGTGTTGAATCCTATCAGGTGAGCTACAATTGGAAGATATTTTGTCAAGCTTGCACCACATCTCATCTTTAACATGCCACATTGCAGTTGGTTCCACTAAAGAATGCTTCAATGTTAATATAACCTGAATATTCAAAGACTACATTATAATCTGGTAGCGGCATGCATTGAAATCTGTCTTGTTTTGTAATTTAAGATTTATCACTATTTACGATTCTCTTATTCTCCTGAACATCACCATGAACATCTATCCCTAAACCTCAGGACGTGTAAGCACTTAGGTATCCAAAGCAACAAGACAAGTTTGAGATAATTTAGGTGTGAATTCTGTTCTTTTTCTTCTAAATTAAATACTGCACAAACAGTACGATGCAAGAAGAGGTCATGCTTAACAGGCAGGAGACTTAGAGACTATATTCGCATTATGTTACAAATCCTTATTAACAACCCAGTAATCATGCCTGTTTTTGAGCTCATATATTTTCCAGTCAATTTGTAGTTATAGTACCATATTAAAGAAAGCATGAGCACAGTTTTCTAGTCAAAGAAAGTAGCCACGTACATTCAAAGCCAACTGTATAAGAATATCAATTTTCAAATTGAAGAGTACAATGACCCCAATTCCTGTTCAGGCCGTTTACCAACACTAGTGTAAACTGATCAAAGAGTTCAGGTATGATTGAAGTCCTGAATATGTAGTTAGAAAATATTATAAAATAAACTTGAGAATTATCATCCAAAGAAAAGTCTTAGATACCCAAGAAAAAATTGTATTGGTTCCTTCCTTGATTATTAAAGTTAGAAATCATGAATGCATCTTTTAAAAGGCCAAGTAGAAGGAGGAAAAAGTGGAAAAAAGGCACACTAATTACAAAATACAGAGAAAATATATGATAAAAAGTTTGAACCCAGTATATTATAGCTACAAATTTATATACTAATGTACTAACTATGAAACAACCCACTCTTTCTGAACTCTTTCTTTTCAATAAATATTCATCACAAGCAAATTTTAGTAGTAAAGGAAGAAAAATTAATTTGAAAAAGAAAATATTTCGGTTCAATCGAACCAGAAAATAGAAATAGAGTTTCTCTCTGCCAAACCCTTTACTTAAATATTCTTAGGACATCCAAACGCAAACACAAAATTTTCTGGCAAAATGAGCAAATACTTTGGAGTTCCGTGTGTTTTAGCCGAACTTAATTCGAGAACTGATTCCTCTGCTATCCGGAAGATCAAAGTCAGGACATATTAAAGGAGGCATGTTTTTCTTGTTTGGTTTTCTACTTAATTTCCAACATGACATATTTATCTTCCCCATCTTCTATCAACAAACTTTTACTAATTGATATCTTCTCCAATTTCTGCATTGAACTTAATTAATATATACAACAATTGCCCATATAACCTATATGAAATGAACATATTAGATGGGGATCAACATTCAACACTATACACTGACAAAAAGGGAACCTTTCATCCAAACGCTAGCCTAATAGCCTATATTAATTGCATGTCAAAGGATAGATAAAACCTGTATTTGTAATGTTACTTATCATGTTCATAGATTAGTGTGGCCTTTCTAATTAAGCTTGAGCAATAATATAATTTTCTGAACAAATTAAGCTTGTGTAGAAATGTGTTAATAATATCTGGGAATTATGACAAAGACATTGTTAAGTTAAACTACATATGGTTGAAGTATTCAACTAATTAAAATAATACCTCACTCAATATTCCCATCTCTTGTATTGGTCACAAAAACCTAGTATCCCAAAAAAACGTAAAATGATGTTATTGACAAACTAAATTCAATAAAAGGGGAATGCACAACAGAGCAATGAGTCTTTTCTTCTTAACATTGTGTGGGAGGTAGCTGCATCAGACCATCAGTTTGGTGATGTGAGTTGTGATAGAGGTGGAGGGTGGCGTAATGCCACGAGGGCAAAAGATAGAGGATTAGAAAGTAACTGATCTGGCTCTTCTGAACCAAGGTACAGGGACGGTAGAGATCAAGAATATGCACAATTTCTTTTTCTTTTTTCTTTTTTTTCCTTTTTGACCGCTCTATTCTATTCCCAAAATAAGAATATACTAAGTAATCAAAGAATAGAAAGCTTTTCCTCGTGTTATGTCCATAACAATAGATGCAACCAAGATTACAGAGATATCAAACCACAAATATGGGAAACAAATACAAGATTCATTCATTCATTAGTCACACACACCAAGACAAATTGATAAACCAAGCAAACGGAGGCAAAAAATTGTAAAACGTTTTTGGTTCACCCACCACAATCAGAGACGAAGATGACGCGAAATCTTGAATTAAGTAAGATACCACTCATAAAATGTGCTTCACCAATAGTTATTCTAAATGGCATGTAACAGTCCAACACCAAGTACATAAGAACGAACATGTCTCTGTTTACTACCAAGTTGACAGCAAGAAGCTCTTTTGTCCAAAATTCTCTGAACCAAGTTCCTTTAGTGGCTCACAGACTGAAAGAGAAACAGAGAGAAATGAATCAGCAATATTAAGAGAGGAATAAACAAAGACAAGAAGAAGAGGAAGAAGAAGAAGAAGAAGAAGGCTAATTTAATTTAAAAAACACATATACGCACGCAAAGACTGAATCACGAAGAAGAAGAACTCCACCCATTTTCTCCGGCCAATTTGAATGGCTTCGTTCATATGGTGAAACAGAGACTCACCCAAGAAGAAGCAATCTAAAGTTATAGGGGATCTCTGTTCAATGTAGCCGTTTAAAATTTTCATTTTTTGAATTATGTAGCCGTTGATATTGGGTCGGAGCCACCAATTACATGCCATTCGGAGAGAACTTGCCACATTTATTTAGGTTTATAGTTTCTGGGCTGGTAATTCAATTGATTAACCAGTTTTAAGAAAGAGTTAATTCAAAATTAATTAAAAAAAGAAATTAAAGTGTAAAAACTACTTTAGCCTTAAAAAAAGTCACAACAATTTTAATTTTGAGTAATTGACTATGAAATAATTTATATCTTCTAGATCAGAAAAAAATAATAATAATAATTAATTATTTTTTTATAATTTCATTTAATTTTTAATACGTAATTTTTGTAATTCAAAAATTTATAATTAACACCACTGTTAAATGCTCGATAGAAAAAGAAAGTTGAATCTGACTCTCATTTGGTCCCACCCTTTTGCACCTTTTCAGAACCTTCTACTTAGCAACCTTATAATTTTATTGAATTACATTGTTATACATAAAATGAGTTCACAGTTTTACTTGATATAGTGTTCAATATTTAATAGTAAAAACTATTAACATAGGATTTTTTTTTTAATGTCATTAACATAATATTTTCAATTATATAAAAAGAAATAAATTAAAATACATAAAAAATCTTCATTGGCATTGAGAAGAAAAAAAGCCAAAAAGACATCTTTTCAATAAAAGAAATAGAAAAAAAAATAAAAAGTAAACTCAGTGAATTGGTTCACCGGCATTTTTATCACTTCTTTTATTAAATGAATTTAAGAATTAAACCAAACCGATAGAGTAATAGGGCTCCGATTTTTCTTTTTAACTCCTTACAATTTTTGGCAGAATGGTTGTTGCAACTCATGCATTTCTTCAAATATCTCCTCCCATATATATATATATATATATATATATATATATATATATATATATACATGGATCCCAAAAGACAAGATCTATGTTCTAAGGAATTTCTTAAGAGTTATGAGTGCTTGTATTTCTACTTTTGGCCATATATTGTTACTCATATCACTCTTCAAATCTTTTTGGATGTTTATATCTTCTTTGCTCTTAAGCTGATTACCGCTGGTCAGGAGACTATAATGTTACAGCCCAGTAAAATCTGAATTGACTGCAACCTCCTCATCTCTTTTCATTCTTTCTATCTTTTCCATCATATATCAGCTAGTTGTTCGTGCATATGCTCTTGCTTTTTCATCACTTTCATTACCAAATTTTCTTCTATAGTTGGATAGGCACAATTTAATGGATTTTTTTGGCTCAACTCAAAACCTTTTGTCATGTTGTTGTGATATAAGGAAAATGATGTGATATTGCCATAAGTCCTCTATATTTTTCGTAAAGCTGCTTCTTCATTTCATCGGGTGCAAATTCATTCAAGATTTCTTTATTGCAGAAAGTTCAGAAGGAAAAAATATTAAAATATTACACATGGAAAAAGAATAGATCCAACAGAATCCAATCACTAGAAATTAAGATATTTCATATCTTATACTCTAAAGCATGGGAAGCTTCCATCCAAAAGGGAGATGTTTTTCGTTAATCCTGGCTAGAACCTAGTTCAATATCATACTTACTCATGATAGGAGTAGCATGCAAAATGCAAGATTTGGTTACTGTCAGAGAAGAGCCAGAATCAAGATCGGTATCGGTTTGTGTTGTTTCGACTGGATGAGTAAGGTAACCTCCATCCAATAGGTGCTGAAAAGGGTTTAAAGGGTCTGGTATATCCATTGAACCCTCTAGCATTTTCACCACAACACTCATTATGGGTCTTGATTCTGGCTTATATTGAACACACCAAAAAGCTATCTTAACCATCCTTTCTGCTATCTCCTTGTCTTTCTCCTCTATTCCACAGTCTATTATCAACTCCCCTAGTTGTCCATGATCAAATTTTATCCAAACCCATCTTGGAAACCACTCTTGGCTCTCTGTAAGGTTAATATCAAAGTTCCTTCTCCTTCCTATGATTTCAAATAATAACATTCCAAAGCTATAGACATCGCACTTGTGAGTTATAGGAAATGGCATCCAAAGTTCTGGTGCAGCATAACCAGGGGTCCCTCTTCCTCCTGTCATGGTAATATGAGTGTTTTCCCTATTACAAAGCTTTGCCAAACCAAAATCAGCAACTTTAGGACAGAAGTTATGGTCCAATAGGATGTTTCCTGGTTTTATGTCATAGTGGATGATTCTTTTTTGGCACTCATGATGCAGATATGAAATGCCTCTGGCTGTTCCAATTGCAATCTCATGAAGTTTTTCAAATCCTAAGGTCTTGTTTTCATGAAACAAAAGCTTGTCAAGCGAGCCATTGCCCATGTACTCATAAACTAGAGCCCTCATATGCTTTTCAATGCAAAATCCATAAAGGCGAACTAGATTTAAATGATGAACTCTTCCAATTGTACCTACTTCTGCCATGAACTGCTCCTCTATTCTTTTATCAGAGATCCCATGCAAAACCTTCACAGCCACAATGGTTCCATCACTAAAATTTCCTTTGTAGACTGCTCCAAAACCTCCTGAGCCCAACACGTTGGAGTAGTTATTAGTTGCAAGCATTAGGTGATGTGAGGTGAACCTGATTGGCTTCTCTCTTTCCATATCATTCAGAAACTTATCCATTGTGTATGTCAAAAACTGTGTGTCTGCATGAATTGGTCCCGCGGGTTTGCTATTTCGGCCAACACATTTTTTATATACCATAACTACAACTAATATTTTCACCGCAATCACAACTGCAATAGGTACAATGAATCAGCTAGAAATCTTGCAACCACCAAACCAAAAAACAAAAACTTCTGCAAGCAGAAGTTAAAATAGGTTAAATTACTCTGTTGCTTCTTATAATTTGCTCAATTTTCAGTTTAGTTTTTATAGTTTAAAGGCTTGTAATTGAATCATTATAGTTTTGAAAATTCTAAATTTAGTCCCTACTATTAAACCTCCATGACTATACTGTTAAATTTTACTAACATAAGTAATCATGTATCATTTTAACATTTTAAATATGTATGATTCTTACAGATTCAATTAAGTCACTTACATAGCTGACATCACATGCTTATATGAGTAGATTTCACTCCATATATAGGTTGATTATACTAGTAAAATTCAACAACAAATAGACTAAAGTTGAATCATAAAAGTCAAATTAAAAATAAAATAAAATTATAAAATCCAACAGAATAATTCAACCTAAAAAAAAAAAACAGAAATAGCAGCTCTACATCTTACCCAGGCTGACCATGATGATCACTACTGCCTCCCCAGTATGATCTCCTTGATCCGTGGTTGACATTGATGAAGAGATAAGTACCCAAAAATGATAGTGTGCACCAAGTGAAGGAAGGGGTGATGCAATTAAAATGCAAATTTTGAAGAATATAAATTGTCTACCTCTCCATCAGGTCTGCAACTCCGATTCCTCTCTCTCTGTTTGAGTAAAAGATCGAGATTCACTTGCCCCTAAATATGAACTTAACCAAAACAAAAAACCAATTAACTTCAAAACCAAACATGGTAAGATTGATGTCTAACCTACTTAAATTAAATTGATCTATTGGGATTCCGAACTTAGATTTCTCAAAATTAAAATTTGGATTAACCCTTGATCAACTCTAGAATAAATCAAAGGATTATTTCAGTCAGAAATCTTGGGAAGAAACCAACAAAAAGCCAAAGCAGACACAGTTGTTGAAAAACACAGAACAAGAAGCAAATCACAGCTCTAAATCCTACCTATGAAGATGACAACTGCAATTCCCACCACAGCTGCTGACATACATATATAGAGCAGGGCATAAGAATTGAAAAATGATAGTAAGAAACAAAGTAGAGTGTGTATATGCAAAATTCCACGTATGCAAAAGACGAAAAATTTTAAATTGCAGCAGGTCATCGACTTGGATTCACAAGTCAAGGTCCGCTTAAACGCGTTTACTAAATCTGGTGTAGAATAAAGCCACGTATTAACCAATGGAGAAATGATCACTCCAGGTCCACATTGTCTTTGAACAGATTTGCTTAAGACTCATACACAAGCTTTTACCATGGACTATAATAAATCCAGTTAAACATAATTTAAACATAGGATAAGATAGCTCTGCCACCATGATAAGGCAACTATAATCTTATTGATTCTTCAAATTTCTCAGCAAATTATACTTAGGAAACAACAAAGTACTGTTTTTTGTGTAAGTTTTCTAGTATAGTTTTGTCGAAATCTTAATGTCCCTCAACATTTATTTTTTTCACAAAATTTTTGCAACTTATTCTCAATTACACTTGAATGAGATTTCAATTTTCCCATCTTTTTCTTTTAATATTTATTCTAAACACGTTGTCCATTGATTGCTAGAATATTTAATTCCTAGGTTTTAATTGCCTAAACAAATATTTTCTTGTGATAAATTTAAAATATTTACACACAGCATCCCCTTAAATGCACATACATCTAACAATTGTAGTGCACAGAACCCGTGATTTATAGCCATTCACAATTAATTTAAACCTTTACTTCATTAAAATGGAATGAATTTAACTTAGTTACTAACATATATAGTTTAATATAATGCTGCTGTGACTTTTAAATTGATAAAAGGGCCATGCCTACTTTATAGAAAAGTTGAAAATAGAGAGCAATATAATCATTAAATTGAGGGACTTCTTCTAATTTTTCTTACCATTAAGCAAAGTCACTTTATCACATAATGGCAACAAAGTTTTTGGTTAGGTTATGTCATAACTCAGTAAAATTATATCAATTTAATAATTGAAATCGCCAGATTAATTGAAAAATGATTATCAGGAGATGAAATTAAAAGTCTCACACTTTGAAAAGCTAAATTAAAACTTGTATAATTTTTTCAAAGATTGAAAAATATCATTTATTCTTCGGCCTCGATTCGTCAATCATTGGCAATTTTTACAAGATCCTTAGATCACAGAAATCAGCTAAGTGAAAATTACGTAGTCAATATAATCACCCGTAGCCATTTAAAGGTTCAAGAATATTGTATTTCTATTATTTAAAAAAGAAAACAATTTATAGGATTTCACATACAAAATGAGAAGACATCAAGAGGGGACCCGTTTTTCCTTGGCCGTGCTATCTGTTCAATATGTGTGTTTGGTTAAATGATATATAAAAACAAAAACAAAAAAGTAAAAAGTAAACAGATAAAATAAAAATAATTTTTGTATTCTTATTTTCAAAAGTATGATTTGATAATTAAAATGTAATTTTGAAATGGCAATGAATATTGAAATAATTGAGGTGTTCCAAATGAACTGTAGATGCGGGGAAATTGCTTCGATTCTGAATGCCGTGGAATGCCGTGGTGTTGGGTCTGCTTTATCACTTCCTTTGTCTTTTGTGTCATCTCATTATATGGAGAAACTTACAAACCTCCGCTCAACTCCCATATATTTGGCGGAAAGACCGGAGACCCCGCAGAGAAAGAGATGCATTGAATTTTACGCAAGAAGATTCTTTGCGTGTTGCTCAAGAAAAGTAACAAATTTAGATCATTCATATAGATTTATAAAGTTTATATTGTAATAATTTTTAATTTTAATTATTTATTTTTTATTAATTAAGAAAAGCAAAATATGAGATTAAAATAAATTTTTATTTTTCGCTAGAAAACGACTTTTCTTTTTGATACAATGGTTGCATTTCTTCAAATATCTTCTCTCATATATAAAGATAAAAGGGTCACATTCCAAAATGCAATGGCATGAGAAAGAAAATAAGATATTAATATTTTTAAAACACTTCTAAGATCAATTTAAATAAAATCGTTATAAAAAGTTGTAATAGTTTAAAAGATAAAATTTTGAAAATTTATATTAACAAACATTTCTAAAGGATAATATAGTCTGTAAATTGGAAAGAAATTCGAGAATTTATTAAACATGGAGTAGATATTAAATACCCCAAAGCTACTATTTCTTAGAATGGTTGTTTAAGTTAATTGTACAAAATTCATTGATGCAGTTTTAATCTTATTTTAATTACTCTTATCAAACAAAAGCTCCCAAAAAAAAAAAGAAATTAACTAAAAAATTTTAAAATTTGAGATATTTTCAAGGGAGGGTACTTCATGACAAACCATATGAATTGATTGAGATACAAAGAGCCTACCCAATGCATTTGAGACGAATGCTAGTCCCAAAACACTCACTTGACTACATGCTAATTTGAAAAAAAGAAAAATAAAAAATAAAAAAGAATGAGGTGAGCCTACCATTCAATTAATGAGTGCATAAATAAGAAGGTACATAAAGAGAAAAACAAGTATACTTGACTCTTTTGCAATTAAGTGATATTAATAAAATAAAATGAAATATTAGCTCATAATATTCAAAAATAAACAATTAATTAAATGAAAAATACTTTCATTCAAGTAATAATCAATTTTAGAAAATATAAATTTTAAATATAAACTAATAAAAAGAAATTAACTAAAAGAAAAAAAATTAAAAAATTGAGATATTTGCAAAGGAGGGTACTCTAGGACAAACCATATAAATTGAGATATTATGCATATAAGAAAGCAATATGAGTAACACTTAAACTCATGAGCGATCAGATTGGTTATAAGTGAAATGTATATAGGTGAATTTAAAGCATTTGAAGCACGTAAATAAATGTATAACATACATCCAAGAGTAGTAATGAAATTCTTAGTATAAGAACTCCCAAATGTTGTGCCCAAACATTCACGGCAAAGAACCTAGCATGAAAGATTCAAGAGGATTAGAAGATCCGTGTTATTACAAATGAAAGATGTTGGATTATTAGATCACCTATGGTTAACCTAAATCCTTAGTAGCCCAATTAGAAGTATATTTAACTAATTATATTAATTATTTGATTATTAATTAATTTAATTAATTGAATCAAATTTTGAATTTTAGAAATTCAAATTCAAAATCAGCCAATTTAGTAGGAAAAGAGATAAATTGACAACCAAAAAAAACACATAATCAATAAAAATAAATAATATATTCGGTGCGTGTGTTTTGGTGAGAGAACTTTTTTGAGCTAAATAAAAGAATTCTTCTAAAAGACAATATAGAGAGAAGTTTTTCTCTACTTCCCTGAAATTATCCAATGCATCTGCTATGGACACCAATTAAAGTGCAAATCATAACCAAAGTCAATTGTTGGTGCAATTGAAGAGTTAAGAAATCCCGTTACAGTTAAATACCCAATCTAATCTCAAGTACATGCAATAATTCTGCAGCATGATATAATGGACTTTTTGGCTCAACTAAAAAAATGTTGTCTTACATTTTCTTATGTACATTTAAACAGAATAAGAATCATTTTACGCTTTGCTGTAAGCTTGTGACATATTGGGTAACCCCAGTCCTTCGTACTCAAATGTTTGAACATTTGTGCCTAAGGTACGTTTACAATATTTTGCATTGAAAGAAGCGTAACACTTTTTCAAGAAATAAATCTTCTTGCATTGATATTGCTATATGTACAACATGCAAAAAAGCATCTCAACTTCAACTAAATTCAAGTCAAGCACCTAGAAGTAGAAACATTCCGTGATGAGGCAGATGAAGTGACATTGCTGTTCGAGTCCTATATATTTCTGGTAAAGCTACTTCTTTGTTTCCTCCAATATCGAATTCATCAAATTTTTCTGTTAAAAACATTAAAATTTTACGTATGGAAAACGAAAAAATCCATCAAAATCAAATCACCAGAAAATAAGATATTCCACAACTGATACTTTGAACCATGAGAAGCTTATGTCCAAAGGGAATATGTTTTTCATTAATCCATGCTAGAGGCTATTTCAATCTCATGCGTCCTCATGATAGGAGTAGCATGCAAAATGCTAGATCCAGTTACTGTTAAAAAAGAGCCAAAACCAAAATTGGTCAGTCTGCGTTGCTTGGACTGGATGACCAGGGTGATTTCCATCCATCAAATTTGAAAAGGGTTCAAAGGTTTTAGGATTTCCATTGAACCCTCCAACATTTTTACACAACATTCATTATGAGTCTTGATATCAAGCCTATACTAAACACACCAAAGAGTCATCCTAACCATTCTTTTTATAATCTCCTTCTGTTTCTCCTCTATCCCGCATACTATTGTCAACTCCCTTAGTTCTCTGCAATCAAAGCTTTTCCAAACCCACCTAGGAAACCATTCTTGACTTTCTGGAATGTTAATGTCAAGGTTCCTTCTCCTGCCCGTGATTTCAAATAACAACATATATTCCAAAATTGTAAAAGTTACGCTTGTAAGTTATAGGAAATGGCATCCAAAGCTCTGGTGCAGCATAACCAAGGGTCCCTCTTCCTCCTTACATGGTAATATTAGTACTATCCTTATTACAAACCCTAGCGAAACCAAAATCAGCAACTTTTAGGACACAAGTTGTGGCCCATTAGGATGTTTCCTAGTTTTATGCCATAGTGGATGATTCTTTGTTGACATTCTTCACGCAAGTAAGCAATCTCATGAAGTTTTTCAAATTCCAAGGTCTTGTTTTCATGAAACAGATACTTGTCAAGTAAGCCGTTACCTATGTACTCATAAACTAGCGCCCTCACATGCATTTCAATGCAAAATCCATAGAGGCGGACTAGACTAAAGTGATGAACTCTTCCAATTGTACCCACTTCTGCCATGAACTGCTCCTCTGTTCTTTTGTCAGAGCCGTAATGGTTCCATTACTAAAATTCCCTTTATAGACAGCTCCAAAACCTTTTGAGCCCAACATGCTGGAGTAGTTGTTATTTGCAAGCATTAGGTGATACAAGGTAAACCTGATTGGCTTCTCTCCTTCCATATCATTCAGAAACTTATCCATGGTGCATGTCAAAAACTGTGTCCACATGAATTGGTTTCGCGGGTTTGCTACTTTCTAACAATCCATTTTCTACATACCATAATTATTATTAATATTGTCACATCAACCACAACTGCAATAGGTGTAATGATTCAGATAGAAATCTTGCAACCACCAAGCCAACAAAAAATTCATGAGGAAGAAGTTAAAATAGGTTAAATTATTCTATCAAATCTTATAATTTTATTTAATTTTTAATTTAATTTTTATAATTTACCTGGAGCTCTTTGGACCAATGGTATCTTCTCTGGCTTAATACCAGAGGGTCTGTGGGGTGGGAGGTTCAATCCCTCAATGCCCCTTCCCATCTCCCATATATCCCTTTAAACTCGTTGGACCCACTCCTTTATCATTAAAAAAAAAAAAAATAGTTCTTGTAATTTAAAAGTTTATAATTAAAGCATTATAATTTTAAAAAATTTTAATTTAATCTGTGCTATTAAACTTTCATAAACATGTCATTAAATTTTATTGTCGTAAATAATTATGTACTATTTTAATATTTTAAATATATATTATTCTTATCAATTCAATCAAATTACTTATATAAGTGATATGGCAAGTTAATATATATGATTAGATTTCATTCCATATATAAATTGATTATATCAGCAAAATTCAACTGCACAAAAAGAGAAGTCAAGTCATAAAAGCCACATTAAAAGTCCAGTGGAATGGTAAGAACCAAGAAAGTAATTTCACTTTTGAAAAGGAATGGCAGCTCTAAATCTTACCTACGCTGAGAGAATGACTATTGCCTCCCCACTCGAATCTCCTTGACCCGTGGTTGACACTGATGAGGAGATAAGTATTGAAAAATGATAGTGTGGCGGCAAGCGAAGGAAGGGGGGAAATGCAATGCAATTTATATTCAAATTTCGATGCAGACGATAGATGGAATATATATATGTGGTCTACATCTCAAGTTTCAAAGTGCAATGGAGAGTCTTCATTCTAGGGTCCTTGGATAGATTTGGTTGAAGATTCCTTTTACCATCATCTACCGTCTTCCTTGGACTTTGATAAATCCGCTTAAACGTGTCTTCTAACCATTATAAAATAATGAGCTGTGGTTACTCTGGATTTAGAGTAAGCCAGAAAGTGCAAATTATCACCAAATCATTTTACGTATATAAAAGCTATTCATACACTATTTGCAATGTTTCATGTTTTGTTTCACTTGTACTTTTTTTTTTCTCCCTGAGACCCATTATTATTTTTTTGTTTTTCTATCAAGCTCACAGCACAAAATTTGTCTTGAACTTCACGTGACTTGCTAGATTATAATCCTTTCACTGCAACTACTGCATGACTTAGGTACTCTCCTTCTACATCCCTATATATCTTAAGACACATGTTTAAGCATCTTATCAATTATAAAGCATTGTAGGCTAAGTCACATTATGGATAGATAAGGACGAAGTGTTTTATGGTTACATGTGAATCATCCAAGTCCTTCACATGAAACTTCACTGCATGCCAAGATAAAGACAAAATAAGTTGAATGCACGCGTGGACAAGCCAAGAAAATAAGATAAGGCAAAAAAAAAGATAAGCTTTTCACGTAAAGTGAAGACATTTTGTCATATTACACAATTGTAGATGGACAATCATTCAGGTGCATATGTATATTGTTTTCATGTGAGGAATAAATTATCATCTGAAATCAACATTAATTAACTAAAATTATTTAAAAATATAATTATTTGTAATTTTAAAGAACCTTAATTATAATAATTAGTGGTATGCACTAATTTATTTTAGTTTAGTTACAGGTGAAATTAATATAAAATTATTTAAATTAATATAAAATTAGTTATTCAAGTTAATTGATCTGAAATTAACAACTATATATTTTTAATTACTCAAAAATGCATTTTTGTTATAGTTTAAATTCATATAAATTGTACCCATGATTTCATTGCTTCTAAACTAATAAATATATACAAAATATATTTTATATGTATATATATATATCCCATATATTAAGTTAAAATAATTATTTTTGAAGTATAATGTAACAATTTATTTATCACTTGAATTATGTCATTTGAACCGCCTAATACTCTATAACAAGGGCAAAATTATCTAAAAAAAATTAATAAATTTCTTTCCTTTCAGATTCTCTCTCTCATCATCCAAACACAAAGAAAAAAATATTTTTTTTTTTACTTTTCATCTCCACCGTTTTTTTTTTCACTCTTCTCTCCCTTTCACTTTTTTCCTCCCTCATCCAAACTTAGCGTTAAGCTTAAGCCTGTAGGAGGTCATGCTAGTTAGATTAGATATGCTGTCCTTCCTATCCCTAATCTATTGCTCTAAATAATAATATATTTTGACTTGACTATCATTAGTTATTTCACTGTCCATTTTTATATTTATAATTTTTCAAAGAAGTCGCACTATTCCAAGGCCGTGAATCGTGTGATTTGTTTCAAGTTACGTACATATATGCAATTTTTTTCTGATGCTGCACAGATTTTCGTGCAACAGGCCAGTTCTAGTTGTGATTAAAACCAAACCGAATCCACTACAAAGAAAGGGCTCTACTTGCATTTTAGGCTTTCAATATTGACAAATATATATATATACATCTAATTAAAATATATATATAAAAAAATTTGGTCAAATATTTTTATTTTATAGATAGCTTTTTTAATTTATTATTTTTAAATATTTTGCTTTTTATTTATTAATGACAAATAAAATTTTAATATAATTTGAGAATTTTAAATTTTTAATATTAAATATTTTTAAATATTAATTATGAGTGATTTTTATTTTTTTAGTTAATTTTTTTTAAATATCTTAAGAAAGATGGAATTAATAATTAATATTTAATATTTATTTTTTATATTATAGTTTTAACATATAAAATTTGAAATATATATTTGATTATTATTAACTTAACCATAATTTAACTATAATCATACTAATAAATTATGAATGAGTATCTCTATTAATTTAGTGTCCAATCTAATTTTAAAAATAAGGAATTCTCATATTGTTTTGAAGTCACGTGAATATGGAATGTGCAGAATCCAAGTAAATCCTTTGATGAGTCCGCTTAAAGGTGTATGCTAAGTTAAAAGTTTCAACAATTAGAAGATAATGAGACGTAGGGTTACTCTAGAAACAAAGCATCTGGATTAAGCGAGAAAGTGCAAATTAGTCTGCGCTCATAAACATAAACAAATGCATTAGATAATTCTGTCACCATGATAGCATAATTTCTGGTTTCTTCTTTTTTTTTTTTTTAAGTTTTGCAAAAGTTATACAAGACTCCTTTAAAATAAAAAATAAATTATACAAATCTCCAATAAATTTTGTTGACATTATATAAATTTTCTTTACTTTTTAAAATATACAAAAATCACTCTTGAAATAAATAGTAAATTATATAGATTTTCTTTTTATTTTTTTAAAAAATTTATATATTTTTTAAAAATATATAAGAAGTCCATATAATTTTAGCAGAACTTTGTATAATTTATTCTTCATTTTAGAAAAAGGCTACGTAATTTAACAAAACTCAAAGAAAACTTATATATATTTTAAAAATAAAAAAAGTGTATAATTCTAATAAATTTCAACGGTATATATAATTTATTTTTTCAATTAAGTACAAGTACATCAACAGTTGTAACGTGCAGAACCCAACAACATGACTTCATCTTTTAGATCAGATGTTAATTGCCCAATCATACACGGCCGCCGGAGTTCACTATTTTACTTGAGGTAATGCTCAATAATTAATAATGATCATTAAAAGACACTATCAATCATATGAAAAATTATAATAAAACACATATATACTATTCATTTGTATTATAAAAAACGATGAAAATGTGATTTTAGCATAAAAATTCCAAAAATTCATTTTGTTTTCCTGTGAAATATTTGTTTTCATATGTTCAAATTGACGAAGGCAGCATCAGTGACCAAGCAACAACGGTGGAAGGAATATTGAGAACTTCAAATTGGTGTCTGGTGCCACCTGCAGCTTGGGATGCTTTTTATTACGTCAATGAATACGTAGATCAAAAATTCCAACTCAGAAAATTTCATTTTGTCATGCTGTGAAATACAACTTCAAACACATAGATGTATATCGAATTATAGGCATAGACCTGGTTGAATGCCGTCTGATTGCAGTTAATCAAAGTGTATCAAAGAAAACAGTAGTTTTAACAATGCTCTGTTTGATTGGTGAAGGGAACGATAAAGAGAATGTAAAATGTGAGTAAGTGGGATAAAAAATAATAAATATAATAAGTGATTTAATAGATAAAATAATAAATATAAAAATATAATAAATATTATATAAATTATATAAAAGTAATACGACCGTGACGTGATGAACTAAATAAAATATAACTATCAATAATTAGAACAATAATATTTTGGGTCAATTAAATTTTTTTTCCTATGGTTTTATTTAACTTTTAACTTGGTAATCACACCTTAATTCTTTTCAATTGAGTCTTTATATTTCGAATCGCTTTCAATTTGGTCCAGAACCGTCATAATGTCATTTGTGAAGTATTTACATGACAAAGGAATATCTTATTTAACGCTGCAGTAATTTTACGTACTTGATCTCCTTCACATTTAGTCCTTTTTAAGTTTTAACAAATTTTTAATTTAGTAATTGCACTTTATTTCTCTGTAATTGAGATTCTAAAATTTCCAATCATTGTCAATTCTGTCATAGCTTGTTAGTATCTAGTTTAATATCATGAGAAAATGTCCATATGACTAATGATCCATTTAGGTAGCACTAAATGAACTCACCATATGACGAATAATCAAAGTGAAATCTTTTAGAATCTTTCAGTTTGGAAGAAATTATGAATCACCAAAAATATTCACATAATTAAAGCACAATTTCACCTGATTACTAATTATCCAACAAAGCCACCTAACTCAAATTGTATCTAATTCAGCTAGTTGACTGAAACATTATTTTTTGTTATCACAAAAACAAAACTAAAACCAAACGACTTAATTGTATTATTTCTAAATCTTGAATGAGAGCATTGACTCAATCAAATATGAGAGGACCAAATTGAAACTTCTACAATCCTAAGGGGATCTAAGATCTATTTATGCCTAGATTAAACATTAACAATTGCTTTGGCCAAAAAAAAAGGCATAAACAATTGCAATAGACAACTCTGCCCCCATGGTAAGGCGACTATAATAGTATAATCTTTTTGGTTTTCAATCAAGTACAAATACATCAACAGTTATAACGTACAGAACCCAAAAACCTGACACAAACTTGGATGATCAGATGTTGCTCATCAAGATCCCAGAGAGTGGGGGAAAAAAAAAAAAGTTTGACCTGGGGATACAACTTGATAATAAAATTACAGGATCCAACTGTCTGGAATAATCAGACTCGGCCGCTGGAGTTCGAAAAGAGCCGTTGATTTCAATCATGAGATCAATGGATGTTGGTCAAATAACTGTTTGACATATCAAATGTAGTTGTTCTAATCCACATGTAAGTATTAAGGAATGAACTCAAAACGAGTCTTCATACCTCACTTCTCATAAATCCTACGTGCCAATTCCAATTGCCCAGTTAAAGAAAATTTCTCAAACATTTCAAGGGTTACAAATATTGCAAATTAAAGACATTACCAGCCCAAGATATGTTAAACATTCTGTACTTTGCTTGATGTTTCTTTCACTTTAATATCTCCTTGTTCCTGCATTAAAGTGAAAAACATAAATGCATAAATTACTTAGTGGAATCAAGTCCTTAAGCCAAATCATATTAATATTCAGGTTCTACCCTACATTCATAATGATATGAAATCCGCATTTGACAGACGCATCAAAGTAGCTTGCAGATCTCATAAGTGATATGGCCATGTAACAGTGTCTAAGCCCCTCACCCCCAAACCCTCAGTCCCCTCTACTTGTTCTTTCTTCAATAAAAGACAAACCCCTTCAGTTTGAGAAAGAACCTCTCCATCTTTTGTCGTTCTTAAATTTGAAGGTACCATAACAATTAAAAGCATTCGTTATTCCCTGTAATGATAATGGAATTCAAAACTAATCATGAACTCTACGACCACAGACTTCCAATAAAACCAAACTGCAGGGCATCCAAGTAAACCTCCATCTTTAGAAAAAATAATAATAATAATAATAATAATATTGTTAGAGGAGGGACAAAACATAGGAAAAAAGGAGTAAAAGCCATCCTTATACAACTCCTAAATTCTACCCTTTAGACCCCCCAATGTTTTTCAACCCTCTTCTACAGCATGGCATCAGCATTTTCAGTAAAAAGAAAGCCAAAATGCCCCTTCTGTTACATGAAAGCTGGTACAACTCACTTGTTAAACCTTTCTCTCTCTTTTACGAGCATGTAAATGCTATACCAGTAATATCCTTGCCCTGTGGCACTCAACTCAACTACATATTGATCCAACTTTAAGAGTCATATGCGAAGAAAAGCACAAATTTTAGAAGGGAAAGGAAACTTAAATTCCCATCAAGAAAAGGAGGGAGCTTATGGCATACAATTCTTATGCTACGTTTGGCACAGGGAATAATTTTTGTCAAAATGAATATGAGAATGAGAATAAGAATGAACTTTGATGGAATGGAATATTGTAACCTATAATCATATTTGGCATGACATGGAAAGGAATGGGAACATTATTCCATTTTTATGGTTGGTTGGATGAAAACAATGTAAAAATGGAAAGGAAAGCTGAACAACTAACCATAATACCCCTAGTCAATGGAATGGAGTATTAAAACTCCAACCAAACATGCAGCATAAGGGAATCACATTGCCTTTCCTTTTCCATACCCCTCTTTTCCATCAAACCAAACACAACATCAGTCTGTTTCTATAGATTCCTGAAATGAGATTGCACAACTTCTCAAGATTTACCGCATGCAAATACTTAAGAATCTGGACACATGGCATACAACATATCAATCACATTTGATGTCAAAATTCCATTGAGAAACATAGAAAATAGAAGCCCTAATGAACAGAACTCATGTAGAAAAAGTACTTAATGAAATGATATTCGTTAAAAAGAACATATAGAAGTAAAATAGCCATATCAGCACATTTGTACAAACCAAAGGGAAGCACATCAAAACAAAGTAATGAAACCATATGAGAAATTAGAAGCCCTCAATGAACAGCACTTACGGAGGAAAAGTACTTAATGATACAATATTTGTTAAAGAGAACATATACAGGTAAAACAGCCATATCAGCACATTTGTATAAACCAAAGGGCGCACATCAAAACAAAGTAATGAAACCATAAGAGTATCCAAATTCCAAATGCATATATGCTTTTTTAACCTAGCTTTAATATACACTAAAATTGAAAAAATTAGCATCCAACTAATTGCTCACCACTCCCTTGCTCTCATAATAATCATCAACTGCCCATTGGTACTTTGACTGATCCAACCCAAACCACCGTGCCAAATGATCATCCAAACTTGAGTGTGCTGTACAAGGAAAGGCAATTGAGTTCAATCACCAAGAATAAACAAGAAACTTAAGCAAAAGCCTGAATAAAAGATTTATTGTCTTGTATTTTCTAAAATCATAATAAGAAAGCTAATGCAAGTGAATAGAATTTACGAGTATCCAAAACACCAGAAATAGAGAGAGTACACCGCCACTACCTTAACCAGAATCCAGATTGAAACCATCCCTGATTTTGACATAAGAACTTAGATCCGTTGTTTCCTTTTCAGGCATCAGGAAACATGCAGTGTTTCTAATAATTTTCCAATCAAATTTCCCACGCCAAATCCTTAATATACCCAATCTAGGGCTGCGTATATTTTCACCACTCCAGAAAAGACAGGACCCATGATTAAATCCATTACATTATCTTCTCAAAAAATGAAAGGGTACCTATATAGTTACTATATTTCTTACTAAAACTCTCCAAACCCAGTTATTCAATAATTTGGAAAAACCACAGCACCAACTTAACAATCATCTAATGTGTGACTTGTTTTATTGTCGGCTACTATATGAACATTAGAAATATCCCAGGAAACTGGAACCCAAAAAGAAAAATAAATGCCTTCTGACTGAAAGAGCAAACAACACGTATTTTTCCTTTTCACAGACTAACAGGCATCCCAGCAACCAAAATTCAGATCCACTAGGTCCGAATTTCAGGGCTGTGAACTTAGTCTATTATTATTATTATTATTATTTACTTCTACATCCTCCTAGAAACAATCGTTTATCATCAAATAACATTACTCCAGTATCTATCTCTGTCAAGAAAAATAAGAATCAAAGACGAAACAAATCTACATCTCAAGTGTCAGACTTTCAACATTTTAAATGGATTAACCGACTTAGACAGGTTTTACTTGATTATCTGCTTTTTCCCCCGTTTATGAGCTTCTTTTTTTTTTTTTTCTCAACAATTTTACCCGCATTTCATTTCCCTACCACATTGACAACGATCAACGTCAAACAAGGACAAAAGCATTGCCCAAAATGCCAGCCACGTACCAGTTTGCACTTTCGTCACGGCATTCTTGAAAAAGCCCAGAACAGACCCATCTGCTATGGATTTCCCAGCGAGGGCCTTCTCCAACTGAACCGGCGGTGGCTGAACCGGCGGAGGCACGATCCTCTTCGGCGAATCCAAAACAGCGTCGGAGGGTTTCGGAGTAGAAGGCGGCGTCATGAAAACAGTGTAAGGGCCAATTTTGCCAATCACAGGCGGGGGTGTGGATTCTCTATTGATAGCCATTGATGGGAAATTGAGAGAGAGAAAGAGTGAGAAAATTTCTAAGAAAAAGGCTTCGAGAGAAAGGGGGGGATTAGATGGAGTTTGGTGGGTAGCTAAAGCGAGCTCTGGAGTGAACTCTGAACTGCACAGTGCACGCAGCTCAAGTGGATGGATCATTGTCTTTCAATGTACTTTAACATTTATTTATTTATTTATTTTGTCCTTTTTTTATTTTTAACTCAAGGTTAAGAATGAGAGTGGGAATTTTGACCGTTATACTACAAATAAAACAATAATTAACCTAGATACTCGGTCGTCATTTTTATTAAAAAGGATTGCTTAATTTTTATTTATTTATTAGAAACAATAATCACAATGATTGAATGACCGCGTCCTATATTTTTATTTAAGTTAAAATAGTATCTTAATCCATTAACTTTATTTATCATTTTAAAATAGTTCCTTAAATTTGTAATATTTTAAAATAATCTTTTAAATTTTCATTGTCTCATACAAAATCTTTCTGTTAATTATAATAACGCCTGTTAATTTCTGGTGCTGCCAGGCTACTTCATAAATGATGATGTGGCTTATTACAATATTAGGTGGCAGTGATTGGGAATAAAAGCCAAAGGTGAGTTTTTTTTGGATCCCCAAAATGCACAAGGAAGAATGCTTACTACTGGGGCACGATACTTCATCGTCGAAGGTGGCTCGGGATAGCGATAACAATAGCGGTTTGTCTTTATCCATGATTGAGGTTACTGTAAATTTATTCTTCTTGATATTTTGAAATTACGTGAAGTTTTTTTCTGAATGCAAGATTAAAATCGGTGATTTCTTTCTTTTTTTTTTCTTCCATTTTTTTGAGTTTTCTTGATATTCAAATGTGATTAATGGCTAGTTATTGGAATCTTTTAACCAAAGAAAGTTAAGAATATGATTTAAGGGAGGAAGACCTAAACGAAAAATGAAGAGATTGAGGAATAAGAGATGGAGAAGAGTGAAAGAATTGAAATTGAGAGTGATAGTTCAGACAAAGGAGGGGAAGCCAAGCATAGCGTTTTGATTTCTAACGCAACCCACACTCTTTCACTCATTTGTTGGTAATTGGCTCGGCATCGATTAAATTAGCTCTGTATTCTTATTGCTGGCTGAGTTCATAAATTTTCCTGGTGTACAATGTCTTTATGAATGATAAGTATATGTGAAAACTCGACTTTGGGTATGAGTTACTTTGCTTGAATTTTTTATGTTAGATAAATTTGGGAATAGTTTGTTTCAACCATTGTAAAAATCCTTAGGTGATATTTTGCAATGAGATTCTTAATCTTGTTTGGGCAATAGTGGACATATATGTGGCTTTTGCAATGAGATTAACTGTGCTATGAATGTGTAAAGTTGCCTCTCTTAGCTTCACTGTCCTAATAGGTAACTAGTGTTACTTGGGCGTGTAATATTGGTTGGTTTGACTCTATTTGATCCCCTATGCATCTCAAATTGTGATTTTGATTGGCTTCCCATATTATGATGATTGGCATCTTTAATTGGATTAGTTTTGAGTGTAGAATGTGTTATGATACCAAAAGATGCATGATTAGAATTTTAGCTCTAATATGAATCCACTCTCTCAATTGTACTATTTGAAATGTGTCTCAAGTCTTTGTCCAAAATTATTCCCAATCCTATGTTGTACCCTTTGTTTTTCAATGATTAGATAGATGCTGGAAACATATATTGCTTAAAAGATTGTTTTTTAGACATGGTCATATGCATCTTTGTTCTCAACCACATTGCTATGTTGACAAAACTTTTACTTTGATTTGACAGAGCTTTATATCACTTTTACTTTCTCCCTAAATTATTTGATTTGATCAAGCTTCTATCTAGTTTGAAATTTTAACTAATTAGCACTTCTAGGTGAATTTTACATCTAACACTTTAATTCAACATTTTCCAAGGCACACCTTTGCATGTTCAGATGATTTTTCAACTTGCTTGGAAGGCAAAAAATAATTCTAATATTTAAGGTTGTAACAATAAGAAATAATTATTCATGTATAGCTTCATAGGACTATTATTTGTATTTAAAGTACTTGTATTTCAATGTTTGCATTCATTGCACCAATCTATGTTAAGGACTATTATCTTATCTTTCACTTAACTTATTCCAAGTACTACTCTCCATTTAACAAATCCTTTTATTTATTCGCACCTTCTTTTTAATAATTGAATATTAATATAAGGAAATTATGTGTGAATAGGCCTGACCAAATGACGCTACAATGCATATGCAATGCGTTGCAAAATCCATTAATATTGAATAATATGAATTTTTTTTCTATTGAAAATACCATTGCTTCCATTTCTAAAACATAAAATAAACAACAAATATAAGGATCTGCAATCTTCATAAAATGATTATATTTACAAAAGTCCCAAAAGTTTAAAAAATACTAATAGAATAATTTTAACAAATGGTTCCACAATTTTCATAACATGATTTTATTGCTCTCCTTGCATCAGGTAACTCTTTGTTGTTGTTGGCCCATTCCTCGCTTTTGGCAGTGTAAGTTTCTGATAAAAATTCAAAAATAATGGATGCTAATAATAAATATTAAAATATTTTATTAAAAAATAAAAAAATCAAATTAATGACAAGCAATAACAAATAATTAAATATTAGCTTACTATTGAAGCTGAGGTAGTTAACACTTGTTGACTTGCTCTTGTTGGCTTGCCACATGATCACTTGTTTGTTGACTAGTATTCCCTTCTCCTGTCAAGTAAACTTTACATCGCCTGACATTATGGCCCATGTTTTTACATTTGCTGCACTTCACCTTAAACCCTTTTCTACCCATCATGCTTGTGTTTTGGCTATGGTTTTCACCAGGTTCCCTCCTTCTTTGCTTCTTTGGCCTACCTATGGGTCTCTTACATTCAGGAGGTAACACATCATCAAAACCTGTGTTTGGCCATTGGTTTGAACCATTTGTTGGGTATATGAGAGGTTGGTAGCACAAGGCATATTGCTCTTTTCTATAAATAATTAGGATGTAATCTTCAGGGTTGTAATGCATATAATTCATGCAACTGATTGCATGAGCACATGGGATTCCTATCAACATCCATCGCCTACAGCTACAATATTTTTCATTCAAGTTAACCATAAATTTCTCACCATAAAATATAGTATATTGGACTTCAAAAATGTGGTCACCTGACCATCTTGGTAACCACTTACTTACTATCCCTTATTCCTTTTCCAACTTTTCTCTTATCTTGGGAAGCACCGATCCTATAAGTGCTTCTACCCCTTTCCTATTATCAGTCCATCTACCCATCAAATACAACCTAATTTCCTCAATCATAGTAACAATATATTTTTCTCTTGCAGAAACAAGGACACTATTAAAACCCTCTAACATGTTATTCAATAATGTATCACATTGGGGTTCAAATTGGAATCTTGACTTACTCCAAAACCTTGGGGGTATATTAATAAGGTATAAAAATGCATTTTTGTTTACCTTTTGTATCTCTTTCATACATCTTTCCCATTCTTATGGATAGGTAGCCTTTGCAGCCCTCTAAAGTACCTCTTTCAACTTCACACCTGGAAACCTCTTTCTAAAGTTGTTGTATAGGTGTCTCACACAGAATCTTTGATTTACTCCAGGTAGTAGTTCTTCCAATGCTGGTAACAAACCCTACAATTAACATTTATAATAAATTGTTTAACAAAAAAGATTACACATATTGTGTGTATATATATAATGGTGTATGATTATTACTAAATTTGAATTGAATAATAATTTTGAAATATGGTAAAATTTTAATAATAATAATGCATAATAGAGTTTACCTTCTATTGGTCAATTATAAAAGTGTAACGTTGACTAGCCTCTCTCCCAATATCATTTATCAAAAACTCTAGAAACCATTTCCATGAATCTTTATTTTCAGATTCAACAACTGCAAATGCAAATGGTAACATCTTATCATTTGGATCTTTTCCTATTACTGTTAGAAGCTAACTACCATAATAGCCTTTAAGAAAGCACCCATCTAGCCCTATAATTGTCCTACACTGCATGAAAATCCTTTTACAACCATCTAAGCAAACATACAGTCTCTTAAATCGAGGTAGCATGCATCTTGAAGGTATTGTTTGTGAAGAAATGAATTGCTCATAGTCTGGAGGTCGTCGGACTTTCAACTTTACTGTGGAGTTAGGGTTGGACCTCAGCAACTCATTACAATAATCATAGAGCCTAGTATACTGCGTATTAAATAAGCCATCAACCAAGTCCATGGCATCCTTTTTTGCTCTAAGTACCTTTGATTTTGTTATACCGCAATTCTATTTTCTATTTACTTTATCTACCACAGTAGACAAACTAAACTTTGAATTTTTCCTTATGCTTTTTTCTAACCTTTTGCTTAGCCACTTTGCAGATAACATTTTCACCCTGAACTTTCAACTGCATGTGTGCTTATCAATGATTTTCCTCAACTGCCATGTCTCTTGATCTGGTAACTTGGTAGCATAAGCTAACCAAGGACATTCTTGTTGACATTTAACTCTACATCTCTTATTGCCATTCTTCATAATCCTCAAGTCCCTCCCAGAGTGGACAGCATATGTTCGTATAGCATCTTTAAACTCTTCCTTGCTACATACACAGTGCCTAATTCCCATTTATACTCACTCATATCATGATATGTCTTCCCCCTATGATAACTTGGTTTCGAGCTTCCACCATCCTCATCTAAGTCAGTCTCATATTCATCTAATGACTCTGACTCATACTCCTCATAAGATATCCCTCATACGATCTTCCTCTTCCTCTTCTCCACTTGTTTGCATTCATTAGATTCACCTATGCTAAGTTGTTCTCCTTCTGAACCTGACAATTCATTTTCAAAGTGTGGTTCATATGCCATTATAGCACCTGTAGGCCTTACATCTTGCTTCTTTGGTAGACCCCTCTTTTTTCTACTGTTGTTTATGTTTTCCTTATCCCCATTATTCTCATCTCTTTCTTTAGTTGTTGTAGTAGCTGAAATAAAATGCAATCACAATTAGACTTAATGCTACATAAATATTAATGTTAATATAAAGACTAAAACTTTGCAATAAATTTGAATAAATTAAAGTATGTACAACATATTGTTGTTGCATAATAATAAGGTAGGAATTTGACTTGGAAAATAATTACCTACATGTTCTATACTGATTTCTTCCACTAGGATCTCTTTATTATTTGAAGCATCTTTCTTTGAGAAAAGCCCATCATCATTTTCTTCCTCTTCAGAATCATTAAATGTAATACCTAATGCACTGTCTTCTGTTTCATTCCCATCATCATCTTGTTCAATAGACATTTCATGAAGCATTTTCTCCTTATTAATTAGGTAATTGGCCCCATCCTCATTGGTTATATCATTCTCAACATTTAAAAATTCCGGGTTATCCACCATATGAACCACAAATAAATCCACTTCCCTAAATTTGATACCTAAATTACCTAACTCCATGACACCCTTATCATCCGTATGGGCCTAAGCCCATCCTCTAAACACTTGTTAGGAATCCTATACCACAATCTAACATTTTTTGTATATCCTAGTTTCAATACAAGGTCTAGGCATTCCCGATAACTCCATAAGTCTATGTTGCATTTATCCCTATATTTTATTGATCCACTAACATATTTTATGTTTGGTGAGGTTGAGAAGTGACCTCCATGATGAATTTTTACACAAAAATATTTCATGTTTTATCTACAAAGACATAATCAACATATACCCAAAAAAAATTAGCATACATTTTTATAAATATATAAAATATTATTATTTAATTAACTTTGATTATTTAAAAAGCAAAAAGTTAGAACTTAAATCCTACCCCACATGTCAATCGTTTCAGCAAATTCATTTCATATACCTATTCACAATGCATCTATTGAATAAAAAAAAAAAAGAAACAAAGAAGACAAAATCAATGAATCCAAATTAAGCACTCAAATTTAATTTTATCTCTATATATAAACTATTATATGAGACTATTTTATCATTTCAAAATTGTAAAACCAATAAGTACTATTGCTGCACCCCTACGTAATTCATAATTCATAATCTAAATTCATGTAAATCAGGACCAAAGATTTAATTTCATCTACATAACTACACAATAGTAAGTACTATTGTTGCACACCAGAAAGTTATTGGAGAAAGTAGAAAGCTGCAAGAGAGAGTATTACGTTTTGAGGGAGAGAGCACAATAGTAATGTTTTGCTATATGATCACACCAATGCGAGAGAAAGCAGAACGTTTTGAGGTGTCACCATTGAAGTCGCTAGCCACTGCCGCCGCAGATGTAGTTTTGGTCTCACATAAGAGGTGTTTTGAGCGCACAAGCCACTGCCGCCGCAGATGCCGTTTTGTTCTCACACAAAGGGTGTTTCAAGTGCACAAGCCACTATCGTCGCTGATGCAGTTTTGGTCTCGCACAAGGGATGTTTTGAGCGCACAAGCCACTGCTGCCGCAGATGTTGTTTTGGTCTGGCACAAAGGGTGTTTCGAGTGCACAAGCCACTGTCGTCGCTGATGCAGTTTTGTTCTCGCACAAGGGGTGTTTTGAGCGCACAAGCCATTGCCGCCGCTAATGCAGTTTTCTTCTTGCATAAGGTGTTTTGATCAAGCAAGTGCACACAATCCATTGCCATTGCAAATGAAGTTTTGGTGTTGCGAAAATGGTTTGATGGAGCAATTGCATTTTAAATTTGATCTCATCTTTTTTTTTTAATTTCTTGGTTAAATATTGATTGAATGTTAATTTATCATTTAAATTATAGGGGAAAATTTAGAAGATGACCACATCAACACTAAAATTAACGACGTTAATTATTTTAACCAATTTTACTTAAAAAAACTTTTTATGAAACAATATGAAGATTTTAAAGGACTATTTTGAAACAATAAATAAAGTTAAGGGATTAAGATACTATTTTAACCTTTTATTTATTTTCTTTTTAAAAAGTCCCTTTTTTAATTTCTTAAAAAAGGAATGCTTAATTCTTTTTTCTAATTTTATTTTATTTATTAATTAATTATTGTTTTAATTAATATTCTTTTTATTTTTTATTTTTTAATTATTTTTTAATTTTTGTGTTTATCATAATCTTACAATTTCAAGTGAATAACATTTTGAATTAGTCAATATAAATACAATTTTACAAAAAATAAAAATAAAAAAAATATTCTTATAAATCATAATAAATGACTCCTCATGCTCCACCAAAGCCTTTTTCTCAATTATTATAGTCATTTTTGCACAAGTTAATTATTTTTTTATTATTCTTTTTCTTCATCTATACTTGGGTTATTTTGATTAGTGAATGGTGAAGAATTCAAATCCCATTGACTATAACAAAAGAAAAACAAATTAGTGGAAGCGATGTGTTGAACCCCTACTATTCCTAATGTAATGATTCTCCATGCTCAAAAGACCCACTACCAATATAATATAAAATGCTCACGAATCATTAAATAAGGTTGTGCAACAAGACAAAGTTATACTGCATTTGTGGTAGTGTGGCAATGATGGTATAGGGACAATGTGGCAATAACAACATATAATCCAAGAGATCAACTCCTCCAAAGGTTATAAATTGTGTGGACAACACAAACTAAGACAATCTAGCACTCCTAAAGTTTGTGTGCATTGATGTATGGGTGTAAAAGGAGGATCCAACACCTCTAGCTATTATAGATGTAATCTCAGCATTGATGCCCTTACAATCTTCAACCTAGTCATCCATCATGTGTTGCTTGGTGGATTTGAAGTCATGAAATCTCTTTCCTAAGTTATCATCTAGAATTTTTGGCCTTAGCAAATTAGATACCAATAAAGCAAGCTAGGAGATTGCCACGTCATGATAGCTATAGTTGTTGAAGCCACACAAAATGATGTTACATTTTTAGGTCATAGTCTCCTTAAAATGGCTATAATCCTTTTGATGAATCATTCACGTTGAGTTGGCATAAATCTTTCATCAGATCACCCTATAAAAAATATAGAATGTTAAACACATGTGTCATATATATATATATATATATATTTAGAAAATGAAAAAAAAAAAAAGATAACAATGGTATTGTGATGATGCCTTCAAATTTTAAAACCCAAGTCCCACATCGGATAAAACTTAGATGAGAAGAGAATTCTTCATATATAAAAGAGGAGACAAGTCCCACATTGAGTAGAATTAAGTTGGGAGTAGGATTGTTTATATATATAAAGAGAGCTTCTACATTTATACCTTGTACCTTGTATCATTCAGTCTCAATAGTATAAAGTTTTTCCTCCCTGCCCGTGGATGTAGGTCACATTGGCCGAACCACGTTAATTTTTTGTATTATTCTTTCTTTTCTCTCTACTTTCTTAATATCGTCAATTCACAACAATTGGTATCAGAGGCAGGTTGCTTGGCTAGGCATTTGGCTTAAGTTTTTTTTTTTGCTGAAAGAAGATGGTGTCTCACAAATTCAATATTGAGAAATTCAATAGGTCGAATGATTTCACATTGTGGAAAGTGAAGATGCGAGCAATTATGGTTTAGCAAGGGTGCGCAGCAATGATAGATGGAGAGAGAAGGTTGCCTGAGAGTTCAAAGGCGGAGGAAAGGGCAGAGATTTTAACGAAGACTCATAGCGCCATTCTATTGAGTTTGACGAATGAGGTCTTGAGGGAGGTTGTAGATGAGACTTCTACGACTTCGTTATGGAAGAAATTAGAAAGCAAGTACCAGAAGAAATCCCTAACGAAACGGTTATATCAGAAGCAATGGTTATATACCCTCAGGATGTCAGAAAGTACACTGGTAAGAGATCATATTAACAATTTTAATCAAATTATTTTAGATCTTCAAGAGGTCGAGGTTATAATTGAGGAAAAGGACCAAGCAATAATTCTTTTATGCTCGTTGCCTAATTCATATGAAAACTTTATTAACACGATGCTTTATGGGGGAGACATTATCTTGGTTGATGATGTAAAGGATGCTTTACAATCAAAAGAACTGAAGAGGAGGGTGTCTGGGTCCGATGAGGAAGCATCAAATATGGGTTTGGTAGTGAATAATGGCAGGAGCAAGGAGAAGGATGAAGGTAATCGAAGTAAGTCCTGTTCGTAATCAAGGTCCAAGGGGCAACTACGGTACTTTAAGTGTAAAAAAAAGAGGCATTTTAAGAAAAATTATCCACAGTGGAAAAAGGGAAACAATCAAAAGGAATCAAATGGTAAGGCAAGTGCCTCAGTGGTTCAAGATAGTTCAAATGAGGGTGATGGTGAAGATGTTCTAACGGTTCGTACCTTAAATTCTAAAAAAAAGGAAGAGATGTTTGGAAAGTTTAAGAAGTACTATGATTGAGAAGGGTATTGGGAAGCAAGTCAAGACATTCAGAACTGATAATGGGTTGGAGTTTTGTAATACACCATTTTGATGAGTTTTGTAAGAAAGAAGGTATAGTGAGACACCACACTATACGACACACACCACAACAAAATGGTGTAGTAGAGTGGATGAACCAAATACTTCTGCAATACACAAGATGTATGCGACTGAGTGCTAATCTTCCTAAGCAATTTTGGGCTGAAGTAGTTAACACTGTAACCTATTTAGTGAATAGATCTCCATCAACTGTAATTGATATGAAGACTCCACAAGAGGTGTGGTATGGTACACCTTCGAACTATTCTGGTTTGAAGATATTTGGGTGCCTGACATATGCTCATGTGAATGATGGTAAACTGGAGGCGAGGACAATGAAGTACATATTTCTAAGGTATGCAACTGGTGTAAAGAGGTATAGACTGTGGTGTATAGAATATCACAAGACCCCGAGATTCATTATTAGTAGAGATGTGACGTTTGATGAATTTGCTATGTTCAACCAGAAGGAAGAACTTAATGATCTTGCAGGAAAAGATCTGGGTATTAATCAAAAGGTAAAGCTTAAGGTGGAGACCTCAAGGACAAACAAGAGCTCTGTAGACCAACCTAGAGATTTACAGGAAGAGCAGCAAAGTATAGCAACAAAGAGAGGAAGAAGAGAAAATAAAAGACCTGTCAGGTATGCAGACTGTGTGAATTTTGTTCATACTAATCTTGTTGCATATGCACTGGCGGTGGCAGAAAGCATTGATGCTGAGGAGCCGCAATCTTACAAGGAGGCAGTCCAAAGTAAGGAGGCAATTGACTGGTTACTAACTATGAATGAGAAAATGCAGTCCCTATCAAAGAATGGGACTTCGGAGTTGGTACCTCTACCAAAGGATGTAAAGCCTGTAGGATATAAGTGGGTATACAAGAAGAAGGAAGGGATTCCTAAAGTTGAGCCGGCAAGGTTCAAGGCGAGACTTGTAGCGAAAGAGTTTTCACAAAAGGAGGGTATAAACTACTATGAAGTATTCTCTCCAGTTGTGAAGCATAAGACTATCTGGGTTCTTCTAGCCATAGTAAGTGCACTTGATTTGGAGTTGGAGCAACTTGATGTGAAGATGACGTTCTTACATGGGAATCTGGAAGATAACATCTACATGACTCAGCCTAAGGGGTTTCATGATCCTGGAAAAAAAAAAAGAATATGTTTGTCTGCTGAAAAAGTCCCTGTATGGCTTAAAGTAGTCACCCAAGCAGTGGTAAAAGAGGTTTGATGCTTTTATGATTTCTAAAGAATTTACTCGTAACATGTTCAATAGCTGTGTGTATACCAGGAAATTGTCAAATGATTCTTGGATCTACTTGTTGCTGTACATGGATGATATGTTGATAGTGGTAAAGAACAAGGCTGAAATCAACAAGTTAAAAAGGTTACTGAGCAGTGAGTTTGAGATGAAAGATCTGAGTATTGCTAAGAAAATCTTAAGCATGAAAATCTATAAGGATTGAAAAGCACGCCAATTATATGTGTCACAATAGAAGTACATTAAGAAAGTGTTGCGATCTTTTCAAATAGATCAAGCCAAGCTTATGAGTACCCCATTGGCAGCACATTTCAGATTGGATGCTAGTACACTATCGAGCACAAATAAAGAGAAAGACTATATGAGTGGGGTCCCTTATGCTAGTGCAATTGGGAGTCTGATGTATGCGATGGTATGCATAAGACCAGACTTAGCCCATGTAGTTAGTGTTGTGAGCAGGTTCATGGGAAATCCAGAGAAGACTCACTGGAAAGTAGTAAAGTGGATCATGCAATACTTGAGAGGTACAGTTGATGTTTGTTTAGTTTATGGTACTGATGGATTTGCTGGTGGATTGGTAGGTTATACAAATTCAAATTATAGTGGAGACCTTATGAGGCGGAGATTGTTGACATGCTATATCTTCACCCTATATGGATGTGCTGTTAGCTAGAAAGCAACTTTGCAGTCTACAGTTACTTTGTCGACCACTGAGACGGAGTACACGTCCTTGACCGAGGGAGTGAAGGAAGCAATGTGGTTACATGGTTTGATTGGAAGCTTGGGATTGAAGGTTCAAATGCCTGAGGTATATTGTGACAGTCAAAATGCGTTGAGCTTGGCAAAGAACCTAATCTACCATAAAAGGTCCAAGCACATAGATGTCAGATTGAATTTCATCAGGGATGCCTTAAAAAATAAGGTGGTGACCATAGAAAAGATACCAACAGTAGAGAATCCAGCAGACATGTTGACAAACCCATTACCTATTGATAAATTCAGGCATAGCTTAGACCTGGTACGAGTACGAGTAGCATGAGGCCCTACGAGGTATAATGGCAGGGAGATGATCGAATCAGACATCTAGAAATTTTAAGTCATTGTGGAGAATTATGATGATGCCTTTAAATCTCAAAACTTAAGTCCCACATCGGATAGAACTTAGATGAGAAAGGAATTTCTCATATATAAAAAAAGAGACAAATCTCACATCGAGTAGAATTGAGTTAGGAGTTGGATTGTTTATGTATATAAAGAGGGTTTTTACATTTATACTTTGTACCTTATATCATTCAATCTCAATAGTATAAAATTTTTTCTCCCTACCCGTGGATGTAGGTCACATTGGCCAAACCACGTTAATTTTCTGTATCATTCTATCTTTTTTTTATACTTTCTTAATACCACCAATTCACAATAAGTATGTTCAACAACAAATTATTATGAAACTCTTATTTTGTAAGATGAATCAACTAATAAGTACATTTTTAGGACCATTGCATATATTCTAAATTGAGATCAATGATCGATTGTTGTTAACAACATAGTCAAGGTAATAAGGCACGGCCACATGGTGTTATAATCTACGCATACAATTATACCGCACCATGTGGCTAGCCTACAACTTGTATCAGGGTCCAAGCTAAGCCTGAGTGAACTTTTGAATATATAAACTATTTATCTGCATTCAAGTCTAACACAACAAAGCACACAGGCCAACAATGTTGCGTCTAATTTTTTAAAAATAATAAAAATAAAAAGGGACATCTCATTTTGTAAAATAAGTTTTAAAAAAAGAGACAAGATTATTCAATAATCACACCCTTTTTTAAAAAAATAAAATATAAGACGTACTTAAAGAAAAGGAAAAAAGAAAAACAGATTAAGCACGTGAGGAAATAAATTTTGCAGCTCAATCTTAAGTCAGTTATTATTTTATTTGTAGTGGTGTGGTCAAAATCAAAATAATTAGCCAACTTTCTCATTACTGAAAGTATTTTTTTAAAATATATCATCCAATAAATAAATAATGTAGACTTACTTGGTTCAGAGGGGTGGGATTTAATCATCTAATTTTTTTAATGCAAAAACGAAGTTCTAGCAGGACTTTTTATTTTGTCAAACGAAAGTTAAAAAAAAAATTTAAGATTGATATTAAATACTAAAAAAATTTATTTTAAAATTATTTTGAGAATAAAATATATAAAATTTTAAAATCCACATATTTTTAAGTATTTGAAATTTTAAAATATTTACTTACCAAACATCATATGAAAATATTTAATAATTCAATTTAAAAATTTGTGTTCAGAAAATGATAGATATTATGTGCATGTAAGTGATCCATTTTATTTTTCTTGTTTCGCACAGAGACATTAGAAGAGAGAATATTTCAAAGAATAGCATTCTCCTTACAACGGAACCTGTAAATTTACAAGATTAGTTAAATATAACACTTGAAATTAAACTCTTGATTAACAGACCTTACTTGTCGTTCAAATGCGAATCCATGTCTTTTTCTTTTTTAGAATTGATACTGTCAATGTCTTTTTAAGGAAAAATACAAAAGTTCCAATTTGGGAGTTCACGGCTTAAGAATTCATATACAATGTTTCGACAAAGCATCTGCACAAAAGTCGCTTTTAGGCCTAATACTTCGTTGAGAAATAACATGCATGAAGAAACAAGGTAATCCATTAGAAGCTTCAAAGGCAGTTTAAGGATCAGTTTTCGGTTTCGTTATAAAGATATGAGATAAGCTTGGAGATAGCAGGATTAAATGTCAAAGGCGATAGCCCTTGTTACACCCCACTAGTTGAACATATAAGTTTCAGAGTTTCATTTTTCTGAAATACACGAAGGGCAAACTTAAATTTTTGTATGCTGAAAACAAGAGAGAATTGCAGACAAGCAAATGGAAGTCTCTTGGCTTAGAATTCTGTTGAACAATTCTAGAAGAGTTGGCTTTGTTTTAGTGAGAGATACTGGATAGCAAACGCATTCTTCTTGTTTGCTTTTGGCAAGTCATAAGATGTCGCTTGCAAATATATATATATATATATATATATATATATATTCTCCCCAATCTATGAGAGAATCATGTAAAAGAAAATTAGAGACACAAGGAGGTAAGACCTACATGAGACACAAGGAGGAAAGACTCACATGAGTAGAGTCCAATGTCTCTATTTCTCTCCTCCCAATTCTCTCCTAAATTGGAAAGAATCCGCAAGCCAAAAAATAATAAATAGAAAAAACTAAGACACATCTCAAAGTGATATAATAATCTTGTGTGAGAGAGAGATAAATACAAGAAAATTTATTAGCCCAAAAGAAAAAAAAAAAAAAAACTTATTGTGCCCTTCTTTTTACTTCTCGATCATGTTATATTGGAGAATCCAGAATTCTAAATCTAAAACACCCATATCCAGATTTGAAAGACTGCCATTTTTTCCCAAGGACCTTGGACCTTTATATAAGATGGAAGAAGACCTATCCACTGCATGTTAGTCCTAACAGTGTACAGAAGAAAGGAATCCTTAGAGACATATATAGCCCCAGCAACAAAGGGTTAAAGGCATTGCCTGCATTTTTGGTAAAAAGCCAGGTGAAAACCATCCCCACCTGCAGCTCTGGAAGTATCGGTGCGCCTGCTAACAGCCTCTTTGAAATCAAGAGTAGAGAAAATGGAAAACCTAAGAAAAGGGGAAGAGTGGACCAGTTCAGAATGTCTTCTGTAGATAGTGTCGCGAATCAATACAGCCAAATATGACCCTGTCCACGAATCACAGAACAGCCATGTCATAGATTACGAAACAACAATGAAATCCCCTCCGATAGAGATCCACATGGTTATGCACTTGCATGGGAACCACGAGATTTAACCGCAATAATACGTACGGACGACCCCAGAAAATAGCAAAACATGTTCTGGGCCTACCACTAACCTTCCACGAGTGTTCCTGCCCAAAATAGGGGTTTGTCTATCCATATCTGTCAACTGACTCATGTTCAAAAACTTTAATAAGTACCCAATTTAATTACGTTACTATGAACATGGACTTTCCCTCTCCATTTCATGGTTCAAATTACAGAATTTGAACTATACAACAACACAAGGGAAACAAGCGAGCATCTACCCTAATATATTACCCTACTTGTTATCAGACACTAACAATCTATTTGGGAAGAATAATTCATTGTGCGTACTGAAGGGCAAAGTCTCACACAACCCTCAAAAAACACTCATGGTCTATGTCACTCATTGAAAAGCTCTTCTCGAGCTAGAACTAACCATAAAAGAAAATGCATAGTGGACACAACTTAATACAAACGTTCTGACTGGAGCGATGCTTGTCAAGAGTTATCAGTGACCAGAGCCTCTGCCGACAACTGATGCTCAAAATGATTTCACAACTTCCTATCGGAGCATCACAGTATTCCCTTCACTACAGCATGCAATTTGTTTATTCACTGGATTTAGATTACAGAACTTGCCAGAGAAAGCTCATGGAGCTCACTTAGCATCCATTCCTCTCCGGTTTGACCACCCAGTACAATAGCTCTTGTCCCTCCAACAACACATGTACTATGTCCCCAAGCAAATCTTGGAGGGCGCCCAGGTACATTGAAAATTCTCCAAGTAGGCTTCTCATCAGTGGGGTCCAGGATGTAGAGCTGGGAGGCAGAGTGAAGACCTGCAACAGACCCTCCAAATATCAGAATTCTCCCACCAGGAAGACTAACAGCCACATGATCAAGTCTAGGAGGAGGAGCCATGCCCCCAGGATTCCCAGCACCAGGCATTCCACTCCCAGTTACACATTTCCAACATGGCTCCTCCTCACTTAAATCCATCGTGAATACATCACTGGAGCGAAACCGCAAGGGCCCACTCTTGGCCAGACCCCCAAACATCAGTATTTTCCTACCACCATAAACAGACAGTGTGTGGCCCAGACGAGAAGGCGGGGTCCATGCCACTGGTATCTCTCTCCAAACAGGTTTCTCCATTGACAGATCAAGCAGGAATGTATCACTCAAAAGCACTCCAGAATCCGCACAGCCACCAGAAACTATCAACTTAGTTCCATCAAGGGTACAGGAGCTATGCCATGATCTTGGAAGTGGAGGTGCCAGTCCAGAAATTTCACGCCAAGTCGGAGGCTTTGCATCCAGGTCCAGCACAAACACATCATTGAGCAAGCCCTGCCTTCCACAGCCTCCAAATACAACCAAATGAGAACCATTAACACAAGAAAGTGTATGGCCCCAACGACCAGGAGGAGGAGAGCTCACCTGGACATGTTGCCACTCAGGATTACTAGAATTGAGATCTAATATGAAGGTGTCATTCATAGGTTGCATGTTAACCCCTTCCCCGCCAAATAGGACAACTCTATTACCAACTGCACAAGCACTAAAATTACAGCGAGAGGGTTCAACAGCACCCCCAACAGTCAACTTTCTCCATGCTGCAGCTTCGAGAGTCGTCAATTCCCTTGCCAGCCTACCCCATCCAAGTCTCCTTGCACCAGGCACAGTCTCTAAAACACGTGTAGTCTCACTGCCCCATGCATTTTGACACACCATTCTCCAAAGGTCTTCATTTCTTGTTAGCTCATACAATCGCCTACAAACAGAACCAACAGATGCAATATCTCTTGGAGTTAAGCGAGCAAGTATCTTGAGAGACAATACCTCGTCACTCAACTGCAATATCCCACAAACTCCACGAGATACATTACGGTCCCCCCCTGGAAGAGGATTTAATGAGGCAAGGACAGAAGAACGAAACCGATCAGATGACTTAGCAGATTCCTTAATTGTAGAACCTGGCACAGGACCAAGATCAATGTTTGCCTCTGCGAAGAACTGAATTCCAATGACGTGTGTTATAGTCTCATCATCCCCATATATGGGTGTCAGCCGCAATCTGTTCATCAGTGGAGATCCATCTTTCCTAAAGTTGAGCAACTCACCTTGGAATTCAATCCCCTCCTCAAGGCATCTCCTAATTTCTGAAACTACCGTTGAGTCCACCAATGGATGCCTTCTCTTAGCAAATGGACCTCGACACTGCAAGAAACGGCTGCAAAATACAATGAAATTATTAAAATAAAAAGCAATATTTAATTAGAATGACCAAGCATAGAGACTCAAGTAAGCAAGAGACACAACAGGGCCAGAATCTATTGCTTATTTGCTTATATAGAGAGCTCTTCTGCCTTCCTTTCTTAATCCTTTATTTTACTAAAAGCGGCATACAGATTACTTATTCTTCATCTTTCATAACATAGAACTTCAAAACTATGATGCGAAGGAACCCTAGCCCTGGAGCTGCAAGCCAGGAGCTAATAGAATAAATTTTGGGAAAATCCACCTAACCCGGCATTTAGCCCTTCTCTGTATGTTTCTAAGATCAAACACAAGAAACAGTAGCAGAATAATGAGACACAAAATCAAACTTCATACAAACTACTGTAAAGAGATTCTATGATCCTTTATTTTTGGCATCCAAACTCAAGGTTTACTCCCTACAATCATAAAACAAGCTAACTCCAAATAGATATGGATCCCTTAATCCCTGACATCATACATTTATTTAAAAAAAAAAAAAGCAAATTGGATGCCGTCATTTTGTATGCTTCTCACATTAGCTATTCAAACAACCAAACAAACAAGGCATGCCTAAATTCAATACAAATCACACATAATTTTATGCCAATATGCATAAAAATAAGGCATGATACAGAGTATTTTCATAAAGAGAAGCAAAAAGAAAAGCTGAAATTCTAATCTATCCAACTGAAGACTTAAACTTGCTTACAAAGATTGTAAGGTCTTCTGCAATAAAAACATAATGCAGATGCACAGTGGAGATTGAAATTTAATTAGAAAGGAAGAGAGCTACGCTAGAGGAGGATAAGACATCCTCCTAAGGGAGAAAAACAAAACAGCAAAAAGAAAAAGTAAAACACCAAGTCTTAAACAAATAACAAAACTGCCCAATCCCTGTGCTGCCGTGCTTATCTGACACAGATCCCCCTAAAACAATTGTAAGTAGAGCACCAGAGGGAGGCCACAAACAGAAGCCTATCCCATAAGGCATCTAAGGGTGCAGAGACACCCTTAAAGATTTGGGAATTCCGTTCCAGCCAAAAACACCAAGAGTACAACTGCGTTGCTACAAAATTTTGGCATCCTTCTTAGTCTAAATCTTCTATACCAAATCAATAAAAGTTGTTTCTAAATTCTCCAGGCACACCCAAATCTCACCAAGAATAACAAACAACTTATTCCATAAGGAAGTTGCCATCTTATAAGGAGATGTTAGCTGGACTAGTGCAGCTACCACTCTCATTTTACAAAGATTACCATAGGAGTAATATGTCCACTATCTCCTGTTCGTTAGCACTCAATACCATTATTGATTCTTGAAAAGTAGAGTTTAAGAATTCATTTCAAGTCAAAAAGCTACTAGCCATGTATAATGAAAACATACCACTATTTGCTACCTTATCATGTTCACCATCATATTCAATTTTTTCCCTATTGGATGAGTAGAAAAGAAAAAAAAAAAAAACAATTAGCCATCTTTAGGCTATCTGTATTTTGTGCCTTTCAATATGGTAGACCAAAGGCTTGACACCCATAATAATTATTGTAAAAATCATAATGATGTGGAATGCTTCATGCAATAGAAATCAAACACCCAGAACTCTCTCATAATTGATTGAGCAGATCACACAAAATCGATTTTGCTCTTTGATTGTCATTTTATTTCAAATTAGCCACCTACTTGAAAACCATCATCATCTCACTTTCATTTTATATATTTTCGTCCTTTTTTTTTTTGGTCTGCTAAAATTTTTCATCAAATTGTTCACCCCAAATTTAATTGAAGACCACACACAGGCCAGCATTGAAGAATATCCTTGCATGTGTTTTTTGTTACCTCACCTCCCAAATCTACTCCCATTTACCTGATGCACTTTTAATCTTGTCCAGTCATCTCCAATATTAATCAGCTGAGCACACTCTCTATCTCCAGTAAGACCCACCTCTAATTGGGGAAGTAACATACCCAGCTTTGGTCAATTTATAGGGTCAATGATTTTTATATTCCAGTGTGGAAAGGCCCACAATTTGAACTGTACAACCTGGAACAGGGTTCAACGAAGGTAGCAACAAATTTAGTAGCACTGATTTTGTCCCATAACAGCTCTATCCTTGAAAATACAAGCAGTTCGCTCCAACCAAATACACCAAAGAACTCCAAACACTGCACACTACCATAAAACTTCACCTCTTCACTTCGGCAAACTAGAAGAAATAAGGAGAAACTGCACCCAAGTCTCATCAAATTTTCTAAACAAATTATTTTAAATAGAGGTGGCAGTCAAACTGTGTGAAATATATTGAGCAGAACTTTCCTAGCTAGGCTAACACATGTCTAAACAAAGAGCTTTAGATGGTCTACAAACCTCTCATTAGTGTTAATCTGATTTAGTACTGCTATTCAAACGGAAGACTTGACTGTAGAGGGAGCCAAGGACTTCCAAAGGGGCTTCTCAGGGAGCAAGATCATTGTTCACAATGATTGGGTATGAGACAGGAAATAAGAATTACAGATATATAACCAGCAGAAACAAGAGTACAGACACTCCTATCCAAATCAGATGACACACCAAAAAAATCAAGCAGAAGCAAATGAGTTGTAATCAACAGGTTCACTCAAATTCCACCAAAACTAAAATTTTTGCAAGAAAATGGCATATTGGAAAATAAAGAATTTCAGGATGGGCCATTACATAAATATGAAAGCCAATATAGATGCGGGAAAGCCTCTGAGAAAGGAAAGTCCTCGATCCAAAAATCTTTCCAAGGATGACTACACATATCAACCACTAGAGAGAACAAGAATGAGATAACGGTTCCCCCTGCCTAACTATTAAAATCCAACCTAGGATCACTAATAAAATTATTGCGAGAAACTGCAAAGAGACAACATAATACCCACCTCCATCTAGAGCGAAAGCCTTTTCCATCAATAATCTCATCAAGAAAACCACAACTAACTTGGCCACAAGCCTTCAAAAATCCAATTTGAAGACATGAACAGTACGCCCCATATGTCACAAATTATCTGCCCCCTCATTGGCCACAAGGGTAATATCTAAGATCTTCCTATCTCCAGTAAACAACTTTTGCAGAAATGATGTCATCCAAAAGGATCTTAGCAATGATTTTATACACATTTACACACTATTAATTAGACTGATGGGTTTGTAATCCTTCACTCTAAAAGACCTATCCATTTTAGACACAAGAGTGATGAAAGACAAGCTCATACCAATGTCAATCCCACCATAACAATGAAACTCAACAGGAACTTCTGTAAGACCATCTTAAGAATACCACAACAAATTTTGAAAGAAAGCATTAGCATAACAATCAGGCCAAGAAGCCTTCTCCTTCTCCATGCTCCAAATGGCTCTCTTAAATCGATCCTCTTCAAAGTGCTCACCAGCCAAGTGGCTTTATCATAAGTAATATAATAAAAGTCAATGTACAAACTTAAATAATTCTCCTGTGTAGAAAATTTATTTAAAAAAAAAAATATTCCTTCTACAATGACCCATAGTCATATGTCAATAACCTGTCTGCCATTCTCAAGCTCCAAGCCCTTAATCAGAATTTTATCTATCTACTTGTTGCCACCCTTTAGAATAACCTAAAATGTGTTAGACTTGATACTTATAATAGCAATAGAGTTCACTACTATGAATTATCAAAATAGTTAACAAACTAGTTAACAGACTATTTACAACCATTCAAAGCTTGGCCTCATGCTTTATTTATTGGCCAAAGTCTTGCCCTAGTAGATGCATAGGATGTAAATTGATAGTGCTAACCATAGTTGTCAAATCGCGATACATATTGTGAATCAAGAAGCATACTTCTGAATCATGAATCATAAAAGGTACCAAATCACAAGATAAAGTAACAAGGGAAAAATAACTTGAAATGTAAAATATGATATATGCATATCCTAATGATATGCATACTCAAGATAGTAAATCTAACCCAAGAGTTAAGAAAAGTGCTTAAACATGAGTCAAAAATAGGCTTATTAGTCATAAATTTGTAAGTAATTATTTCTTGAAGTAATATCAAGTAATATCCTTCTTTGCTTTTTTTATAAGAGGCATTGACAGTACTTACCAACAATATAACACTGCCATGCCAACTAATTGTTTCACACATTTCTAGGTTGTAATAGATGGTCCTAACCATAGTTGTCAAAATGTGATACATATTGAAAATCAGAAAGTATGTTTTTGAAGCATGAATTTTAAAACATAATGAATCATAAAATAAAGTAACAGGTGAAAAATAATTTGAAAAATAAAATATAACATATGTATATCCTAATAATATGCATAAAATACTTTAAGATAGTAAACCTAATCTAAGAGTTGGGAAAAGTACTTAAACATAAGTTCTAGAGAAACTCATTAGTAAAAAATTTATAAGTAATTATTTCTTGAAATAATATCAAGTAATATACTTCTTTGCTTGTTTTTTAGAAGAGGCAAAGACAATACTTAATAATAATACAATATTGCCACGCCAACTTATTGTTTCACACATTTCTAAGTTGCAAAATTGTGCAATTTTGTCATATTAAGCTCAAGTCACATGATTCATGGCCAATTCAAAACTAATTTCAATTCAGCTATAGATTTATATGTTGGCTCTGAAACGCTACGAAAGATTCAAATTGTGAATTGTACAAGCTTGATAACTATGGTCCTAACTGTGTTTCTTTAACATCAACCACAACTAATCCAAACTCCTCTCTCAACTTCACAGCTTCAGAAATGGTCTTCCATAAAACATCTAAAAATATCATTATCAAGCTCTGCAGTAATTTGAAGCAACAATCTTCCTAATGCATCCAACCCAGCATATGCTCAAACAAACTATTCAAATATTATCCTCTGCAAGGGTTAGGAAATAACTGCTCGACGTTTCCACACGCTAAAAGGGGCTAGGGTTTAGGCAAGCATCATATGGCTGGAAATGCCCAACCTTACCCTAGCAAGTGATCAAACCAAAACCACTCAAAAATTGATCACAAACTTTATCATCTTCATACGTCAAACACGAAATTGAAGCCATTCGCCAAAAAAATTACACATTTCCAGCCCCGCAAAATGTAGCTAACCGTACTCATTCATCCTAAACAAGAACGAAAGCAAAAGAGAGGCAACTGAATAAACAAGCACGAGCTCAAAAACTGACCAGTTGCGACCAAGCACGTCCTCTGCCCGATAGCCAGTGACCATCTCGAACACCGTATTCACATATATAATTGGATTGTCCGGCTCGAGTGCATCTGTGACGATGAACCCACAAGGCGCCGCTTGGAGCAAGCTCTCGACGGGGAAGGGAAGAGGGCCACCATCGTTGAGCATGAAACCTTCGTCCTCGTCCCCGCTGAGATCCGAATTGCTGTCCCACTCCATGAAGAAAAATGGGAAATCCCCTTCAACCCATGAACTGAAAAGGACAGGGATAGAATCGGGAAGTGATTGAATGATCAGTGATCAGAGCCGAAGAAGAGAGTGCCGGAAATGGGAGTAGAAAGAAGGAGCTTGCGATGTGTAGAAACGAGCGGTGAGAATATAGCGAAGAAGAGAGGCTCCTTCAGTGATCGTGAAAGACGGTTTACATGTGGGCGGTGACACTGTGTGCCTTTTGTTGGTTGGAAAATCTGGGAACGGGTTGCGGTTGGGTTTGTTGGGTTCGGACATGGGTAGCTACCTCAAATGGGTATCACTTTCTTTTTTTACTATAAAAGCGGAAAAGAAATTATATACATTAATTACTTCACATGTATTAAAAATTTTTTAAACAATATTTAATTATAATACTTTCAAATTTAAATTACACAAACTTTACATATATTAAAATGCATTATATAAGTATTATTTAAAAATAAATTACATAAATTTTATTTTAGTTTTGTTCAAATTACACAAATCTTATTTTTACTTTTAAAATATACAAAGATTTTTTAAAATAAAAGTTATCATATATTTTAGTCTAATTTTAAAATTTAAATATAAAATATTTCAATCAAAAAACTTAAAATTTTGGTAAAAAATTAAAATTAAATAAAGTGTAAAATACATTTTTATTTTAAAAAAATTTATATAATTTCAACAAAACTTATAAAAGAATCTATATAATTTATTCATTCTTTTTATATACACTTCAAAGTAAACTGTCAAAGAATTCTTACTTTTTAACTTTGCCCTCATATATCGTTTTTCATTAATTAATTGTAATAGTGTCTTGATGTGCATTAAAGTATTTTTTATATTTAAAAAATAAATTAAATAGTTAAAAGTTATTTAACTTCCTATCCTCTTCTTTAAGAAAATAAAATAGTAAAAATTTAAAGAACTTTTCACTGAAATCAATCACTATATAATTTTTTTTATACTCTACACTAATATATATAATTTTAGAATTAATGACCACAAGACCCAAAGTCATATATATATATATATATATATAGATAATAGTTTTATTATTAAATTTTAAATATTGTTAAACATTTAAATGAAGTTAGACATATAACATTGGTCAACAACAGGAGTAAAAGATTTTCGTCTTTTACGATATGATTTAATTATACAATATTTTAAGCCTCTTGTGAACTCAAAATTTGCGCATTACGATTAAATTTATTTTGAATATTCCCATAGTGTTAATAGTCATTACTTACCTAAATGAACTAATTACAATTATAACTATCCTTTTATTCAGTGACATGCACGAAAATCAACAAAACAGTTAATAATAACAAAAATATGTTAATCAGATCTTTCTTTAACCGGCTTGCCCTTTGTGCTATTCTTTTCTTCTTTTGAAAAAGTATAACTATATAAATAACGAATATGAGAGTATATATTTTGATTTGAAAAAATAACAAAAGCTGCAAGACTTTCACTATAGAAAATAGTGAGCCAAAAAAAAATTCATAAAAAAGGTCTAAGAATGAATTTAACTAAAGTATATTTTTTTAATTCAAAATAAATGTATACAAATTGTTATGATAAAAGAAAAAATTGCATAAAAAATTTTTCTCTAATAATAATAATAAATGTTAAACTCCATTGATATGTTGTAGTAATATGGGAAGAAAGTATAATTTGTAATTATTAAAAATTATATCTTTATTTGAGTATAGATTTTTTGAAATGAGAATCAATACACTTAAAATGCATACTTTGCACTTTAACGTCCCTTTGTAGCACAAGGGGAGGAAGAGAAAAGGAATGAATTTTACATAATATCTATTTTTATTTTTTATAATTATTATTTAATATTATCTATCAATTATTATTTAATAATTAAAAAAAATATTAAAATAATTTTTTATTTATAAAATTATTTTTTTTATTTTTATTTTTTTCTTTATATACCAAATAAGTTATATGAATAGTATTTCTCTTACTTTAAAAGAAAAAAATTGGACATTTCAAATATATTATCAAGGATCCTAATTTCAAAAAATCTGTGGTCTTGTTCATCTACAGACGTATTGGATTAGAGCTTTTTCCAGAAGAAAGCAATAAAAAGGTTCAATATCTGTCGTCCCCATTTGCATAGACCATATAGGCAAATCGAAAAGGCCAAGCCCCAAGATAAAGCGTAAGGACAAAGGCCTTTACCTCGTACAGCCAATCATTCCAATACAATAAGGAAAAAGAGACCAACCATCCCACCACAATCGTTTCCAAAGGATTATAGATCTGCCATGTGAGGAGTTTCAGGTACGGTGTGGGACTCATTCTAACGTAATGAAAGCTTCGTGTGTGCCGGAAGTGGAGTCAGGTGAAGTGGAGAGAGAGAGAGACCTGAAGTGGATTTCAGAGGCAACCCATCTTATGAGTCTTTAGTAAGATGGGGCATGATTTGTGCACAAAAAGACAAATTGTCTTTTTTTTTTTTTTCTGGGTAGGGGGAAAAAGGACAGTTTGTCGTTTTGTAATAGAACAATTCATCTAAATTTGTTGTCGGTAGATTGTTATTTAAAAAATACAAAATTTTTTCTTAAATTTTAGATCAGTTATAATTTTTTTAATTTTTTAAATTAAAAAGATAAATTTCTCAACTTTTATACTTTAAAAAACAAATACTTTAAAAAACAAATCCTTTCGTTTATTTTTTTTAACAAAGGTTTGATGTGAAATTAAAGGACAATTTCATTATTTTTCTTAATTTTTAATAAACTTGCTAACCCTAAAAGTGTGCTTGGTTGGAAGTTTTTGAAGGGGAGGAAAGAAAATAGAGATAAGATGTTTGGTTGGACAAAATTGGAGGAAAAGAGAGGAAAGTGGAGGTAAATTTTTTTCCCTTCCAAGAGGGGATGGGAGAAGAGAGGTATTTTTTAAATTGTAATTTATTTTATTGTCCCTTAATTTTTTAATATATTAATATTTAATAAAAATTAAGATAATTTTTTATTAAAAATTAAAAAAAATGAAATTCATAATTTTTTTAAAAAAATATTAATATAAATAATTTTTTATAAAAATTAAAATTAAAATAATATAAAAGATAAATTAATCTAAATATAATTACTTTCCCTCCCCTCCTGAATTAAATAATAATTTTTTTTCTATTTCCATCCCCTGCAATCAAATAGAATTAATAAAACTCTCTCCCCTCCACTCTCCTCTTCTCTCCTCTCTTCTGTTGAATCAAACGGAGTCTAACGACTGATGATAAGGGTATACAGTGGTGAGAATGGGTGAACATCGGATTAGGATCCTTTACGGCCACAATCCCGTAAAGTGCCTTAACATTAGGGTTTTGTGAGGAGGAATAAAACTTATTTAAAAAAAAGAAAAATGTACAAAAATAAAAATAAAATAATTAAGAGACACTGCAAGGATACTTTATAGGATTTTTACTGCAAAAGATCCAATCCCATTTCGTAGACTTCTCTCCGGAATTTTATGAATTTTTATACATATAGTATTAAGTTATAATGTTTTGCTTTTATATAAATTAAAATTTTAAATTTACTAAATTTACACTGGGGGTGCGCACATATATGTATATATATATATATATATATATATATATATATATATTTGTCCCTACACATAATTATATTAGCCTTAAGGTTAGTACCACTATCAGAGACAAACGAAATGTCTATTGCAACGGTTAAATTAATCTTGCAAAAGAAAAACAAAATGATATATGTATTCAAATGTAAAAGTTGAAGGATATATTTTTCATTTTAAAGTTTAAAAAATTACTTGTAACTCAAAGTTCCAAAAAAAATTGTATTTTTCTTATTACCATATAAAGCTGTCCAAAAGTGCAGAATCCTTTTCCATTTCATTGTCCCGCAACTACTTTTACCGCCAATGGACCCGCACGACGCAGTGTCGTTGAGCATAAGCAATCTAATTCGATGCTGCAAGCTGGGTTATTGTAGTCGGTGCTATTTTTCATGGGCCTTCAAAATCAATACGACAGAGAATTGTACCCATGAAACTTTGCAGAAGAGAGCATGCATCACATGCAGCTACCAGCTTGGATCTCCACTATGTGATATTTTTCTTGTGGGAATCAAGAGGTTTTAAAATAAATAAAGTTTTAAAAATAAACATCTCGACCTTCTTATTGGGCACAATACATGATATTGTGCTAAAAATATTGTAAAGGATTAATTTAAATCTTCTAAAGTGTGATTTTAATGAAGTTCCTTTAGAATTTTTTAAAAAAATAATATGAAGATTAAAATGTGTATAAATTTTATTTTTTTTATTTCTATTTACTCACTTTTTTAAATCTTTTTTATTTTAAAAATATTTTACAATCTTCATAAAATCTAAATTAGTTAAATAAAATGACGCTGCAGGAGCCACTTTTTAAGGGACAAGTCTTTTCAACACTACGTCGTCGTTTTAAATGATAAAGCTTTTCTCCACTTATGACTTTGACCGTTGATTCCATCCAAACGTGCATTGCTTCCGATCAATTGGGAAGTACAGCTTTGTCGTTTCATGCAATGGTCTCGCCAGAATGTGAATATTGGTTTCCGCTCTTCTATATATATTGTATTGGTTTTGCCAACAATTATATGTAAGAATTCAAAGTTTATAAAATTTATAATAAAATATTTTAAAGATTAAATTTATTTTTAAGAATTAAAGTTATGATTAAATTTTAGAGGATTTATTATTAAGATTTAAAAAAATTATTATTATATTTTTAAAAAATTACTATTAAAATTATTTAAATTGTCATTTTTTAATATCTAATAATAAATTTTTTAAACATTCTAATAAATCTCAATAACTTTTTTTTTAATAGTATTTTTAATTTTTAAAAATTTTTATTATAAATTTTACAAAACTTAAATTCTTGAATATAATACCAATGTAAGTACAGGTCTCCTTGAAATTATTTTGAGTGAGAATTTAATTTTAAATAAAACTTAAAGATATCTCTAATTATAAATATCGAAAGTGGTATAGCTCACATGATATTATTCGATTTTTAAAATCAAAGTGGACTTGTCGATACTTATTCCTCCTTTTTTTCTCTTTAATCAACTCAAACACACTTTGGAGTCTCATACAATTATAACAACAAAAAATATATAAGATGTATTGGTCTATAAAAAAAAATTAAAAATATAATTTTTACTCATTAGTAAATAGTTATTAAATTGTTCATATTTTATAAGAATTGAACCCTTCTTTTTCTTCTTATCAGCACGTTGATAATTATTAATGACTAGTCCCTTAAGTGCAAATTGAATAATATTAATAGGTGTATATGTCAAATGTTAGGATAAATCTAGCTTCTTAAGTGTCATGTTGTATTTTAAAAAGTGAAGTATAAAATACATAATACTGATTAAAAAAATCGCATGTCTAAATTTATATAATACAAATAACTAAATGATAATTTGTGTAAAACCAATTCTTTGATGCTCAAAATAAATTAGTACTTCGTTATTGTTAAATAAATCTAAATGTCCTCATCCATATTGTTGTCAATTGAGCAAGGTATCAATTCATTTTGAGCACCATATCTACATAACTCAATTTTTAATAATTCATCAAAAATATATAATTATTTATATTTTAATTTATTCTCTAAAATGTGTCATGCACAATTAGAGAAGTTAAATTCCCTATGCTAGGATCAGTTCTAATTAAAAAGTTCAAAAATAGTTGGAAGATAAACTCAAGTAATTAAGGTAGAGATTATCTCTAAGTTTGTGGTTTGTATTTTATTGTTTAATAGAATAAAGAAGCAAGTTACTTAAATTAAAAAAAAAAAAATATTTGTTCAACTCTTCTAGTAACTTGTTTTTTTTTTAACTTTGGTCAAAATTGGGGAGTGAAACATAATCACATCGGGTGGACTCTTTCCCTCCACCCCCAAAAAACAAAAAAGATGCCTGTACATCAATGTCATTTATCCTTGCAAATGCCATTTCATGTGCCTGAAAAGGAATTTAGCAACAGGTAGTTGAATTTTTTTTTTTTCAATTTGACAAAAAGTACATATGTATTTTTTTATTTTTTTTATTATTGTAATTGAAGGAATATACCTTTAAAATTATTGAATGAAATTTAAATTCAGGCAAATATCAAAAATAGTCTTGTGTTTTTTTCCTTTGGGGAGGGGGGGGGGGAATGATTGTCTATATTAAATGTCACTTTTGATAACCCACCTTAATTAAAATTACCACAAAAATTTTAATTAAAAGAAAAAATTTAGAAAAAAAAGTTTTAAGAGCATAATAGCCTATAAATCAGAGATAAATTTGAAAGTCAATCATTTTATATGAAAAGTATTAGACATCACAAAACCTGGTTTCTAAAAACAATGACTCCCAAACTAAATGTGCAAAATAGTTAAGACTTTAATTTTATTTTAATTATCCTAATTAAATCACATGCAAAAAGAGAAGGAGAAAAGAGAAAAAAAAAATTAATTAAAGAAAACAAACATATATATATATATATATAATATTTACAAGTTAGACTTGGCCTAATATAAGTATCTAGGGCTCACATATCTTGTAAAGGAATCAAAGCCACATAATTTTGAATGGATAGAAAACTTTAGTTGTTCATTGGTGATTTTTAATTATTTTTGTAAAAGGAAGAGGAAAATATAAATTATTCTAATTTTAAGAATAAAATTGACAAATTGATTAGTGCTTTAATTCATGAAAGCTAAATGAGTCTCACTTTTTTATTATCTTTATTTTCCATTGCTTCTATTATTTTTTATTTTTTAAAATAATATATTTTTTTGCTTTTTTGCAAAAGTGGTTTAATTAAAATGTAATTATGCAACCTAACTAATATTAGTACCTATGGAAATTTAAAAATCTCACACGAGTTATCAGTTAACACCCTATTTTCCTTGAAGGTTTAGAAATCTCACTAAACAAATCTTACTAAATAATAAAATAAAATTGAATATATAGGTTTAATATTGGTGTGTACTTCTATCTAGTTAATTATCATTTTATTCAAGAACATAGGACAATAATTGAGTAAGGGAAACCTAGCAAAATCTTCCTCTTCTTAATTCTTTGGTCTCCTTGTAGGGATTCTTACATCTTCCCCCATTAACTTATAAACTCATATTGCTTGCTACTTCCAGAGGGAGCAATAGGCGATATGAGGTATCCAAATTAAATTTAGATAACCCATATTCAAAATTTTTTTTTTTTACATTTTTAAATATCAAATATCATTTTTTTAGGGTATAGTTAAAAAATTGTTTCATTTTTGCATTTTACTTCTTACAAAACCAAACATATGTCAAAATGAAAAATAAAATAAAATCTAAACCATTAAAATTTGATTTAGACAGTCTATGTTACTCCTCTTAGAGAAGCATGCTATAAGGGAGTTGAATCGATCAACTTACATGATTCCCATGGCTCAATTAAGCCCATCTTGAGGTAGCTCACAAGTTCCTCTCATGTGCCATGATGTCCCATATATAGAAATAAGAAATGGTGTGGTGTAGGTAACAAAAACATGAATTTTAAATCAAGCAAGATTTTGTAACAAGAAAAGCCAAACATGGCGAATGTGTTTGGGATTGCATAGTTTAAGGTCAACGAAAAGAACCATATGGCAAGGAGTAACAAAAAAATGGGCACAAGAACATATAATTACATTTAGCACATTTTGACAGAGAAAATTAAACCCCACTTTTGCAATCAAAACTCTAACCTAGTTTTAAATTCTAGTCATGTATGTCTTTCAAATAATAATATCTTCATCTTAAAATGTGAATGCTAATGCTCGAGGTTGCTATTGAACACTAATATCCATAAAACCACATTGAGTGACACATTTTGATTTCCTCCAACATTTGATGCAAAACCCAAAAAAGTAACAAAGGAGATATGCTGACAATTTCATTGAAAAAATTCATGTTAAACCAACAACAAGTGATCAAGCTATCATAACATATTCTATCTAATTATTTCTCATATTATCTTGCTATCACGTGCAAGAAAAACAACCAAAGCAAAACTTTTAATAAAGATTTATAACTTTTCCATATATCAAATGAGTTTATGGGGATCAAATTTAGATTTTTTTTTTCCATTTCTCTATAAAACTTCCATACACATATTGATTTTAACTCTCATGATCCTAATCCAAGTCCCATTTGTATATAGGAGCCATAGAGTCAAATTTGACTATTTTGACATAAAAGGGTTCTAGATTTTAAAAATTCATAATTTTGGTTATACAATTTTGATTCATGCAAATTAGGTGTTTATAGAAAGTTTATGATTTGAACTTACTACTGTAAAAATTTCAAGTTAAAATGAATTAATTGTCCCCTCAAAAGTTATGAAAATCAAGGACTGGATAATATGAATAGTAATTGATGTATAACAACTTTTTAGGACTAACTTTAAAAATTTATCAAATATTTTATAGAGTTAAAAAAAAATACTAACTTTAACTTATTAGAAAATTTTATATATTCTTTAAATGTTTACCAAATTTTAACTCCAAACTAAATCATTAAGGCTATTAAGGGCAATGTTACAATTTATGGCTCATTTGAACTAAAATATAATTATAAAATGATCCATTTGGGCCACAGTCTACAATCTCTTACCTGAAACAAATTTAATCTATTCATACTTCATTTATATGAGGGTCATTACATAAAATATGACTAGCCCCTAAAATTCATCATCTCACATGTAACATTGCATATGGTATCCGTAATACAACACATAGCAAACCATGTTCTAAATGTATGTATATACATTAAATTTACATCATCACATGGTCTTACACTTATGTATAGCTTTCTATCACAATCCATCATCATACACAAAATGGTTACTAATGATTTGTCTTATAATGTACATCAGATATATATATATATATATGTACATCAAAAGCTTCCTATTACATCTTTCCTAAACTTGAGTCATTCTCTAATTCCTTTTCCTTGCTAGAGGTAGTTGTCGTTGTTAGTGGGGAGGTAAAAAGAGTGAGATTCTTGGAAGAATCAATAGCCACACTCATCTTCAATCAATGCACACAAAGGATGATAGAGAGGAAATGCAAACATGTATGACAATGTATAGGTTTAACCCAATAAGCCCATTCAAAACTTGGCTACTATCAAAGGCCATATGGGCATACTAAATGGGTACATGTTTGCGGAATAGAGTCAAATGTTTGAAACAAGGAAAAAAAAAAAGATAGATGGAGGTATAAAACAGAGATAGATGGGTGAAAAACAAGGGAACATTGAAGAATAGGTGCAAAATGAAGATCAATGGGTGTGAAATAAGGTAACATAGAAGGATGAAATGTGAGGAGAAGGTACGTTGCTACTACGTGATGTGGAAGGAGAATGAGCTATGACATTGAGCAATGCCGAATAAGTGTGATGCTCTTGAGAGAGATGGAACACATATAAACAAGAATGTATGGACCAGAGAATGCTCTATGGACTAAATTTATTAGTTTTATATTCTTTGATAATGCACGAGGGAATTTATAAGAATTTATGGGGAAGGGCCAAAAAAAGAGAAGAAATATTCTCTTAATATTCAGCCAACAAGCAAAAGGGAATCTGGGAAAATTAAAACCTATAACTACTACATACATAAATTGTAATAGTTATATACAAAACTACAGTTGACTAATTTGAATTTAAAGAATAATTAGGGATTTCATAGAGATTAAAAATAAAATAAAATAAAATTTAAGCCATTAAGATTTCATTTGAATGACTTAGAGGCCGCACAGCATAGTGTTCATAACTGAGTGATAAGCACTACATCTAGACTCGTTCACATGCAGGCAATCCCATTCCACCACTATAAGTAACTAAAAAAAGTAAAATAACAGTCCGTGAGGATACATCGAAGCAATTTAATGCACATACAGATCATGATAGTCTTAGTTGCAATATTAAGCAAAGCATCCTATCTTCTAATTATATATGTGCGCATTTCAATACCAAGCCGCTTAGCAAAGAAAACTGACATTCTTACATTTAGAGAAGAATGAAACTAGGCCACCATACTCATTACACTAACTAAGGCCTGGGGCTACAAGGAAAACACACCATGTATCCATTGTCAAGTCAAATGAAGAAGAGTAAGATTCAATACCATAAATTTCAATATATTAGCCAAAACTTGATATCAAGATTCAAGAATTTTCAGCACATAACCCAAAGCTTTGCAAGGTTCAACTCACAAATTTTCCATTATTAAGCATACATGAATTTTGAAAACATAACTCTATTCCCAAGGAGCAAGAAACATGAGGCAAAGAGAAGTTGCAATAATAATAAACAAGGAACAAATTTCACACTGAAGCTAAGCATAGAGCAAATACAAACAACTATAATTTTTGCTAAAGTCTTATTAGAGAAATGGAATAGAGAAATCTAGTTTAGGATGTATTTATTTCCTCACAAAGCTAAGATGCAGACCAAGCAAAGATAATGCAAAATTTCCCAAAATGAATCAAGACCCATTAGTAAAACATGCTTGCAATATTACCCAGATTTTGCTTAATTTAATTTACACACAACCGATTCAAGACAAAGAAATTAGCCATTATTAAGCATAATGAATAACGTTGCAAAATTCTTGCCAAGGATACACATATTCATTTGGCTAGAAACAAATTGCAATAACAGGAAGGTCGAATTGAGATTATTGTAAAAAATAGGACATTCAACAAGAGACATGGGCAAAATTCCCTAAATATTTTGCACAAAACACAACCACACCAATAAGTAGGAAGCTCAAGTATACACATTCAAAATCATTCCAGAAAATCTAAAACAAAAAAGAACAACGAGACTTAGGCAATAGAAATTACTACAAAAAGGACTTTTTAGAAAAGAAGAACCTAAAATCTCAGTCTTCTATACTTCGTCTTTGCCTCTCTGACTTCTCAGCTTCCTCTCCAATGTTCTCTCAAACACTCTCTTTCAAAATTTCACCTAGTCCCACTCAATCTCTGTTCACTCCCTTTTCTCTACTCTCGTGATCTCTCTACTATATTCTTCTCAAAATTTCGTCTAATCGCTCAATCTCCTCGATTTCTCTCATGCTCTCTGTTCGTGGCTTCCATTCTCTCTTCGAGTCCCTCTATTAATTTTGATGAAGAAAGTGTTCTTGACATCTATTCCATATACAACGTCAATATATATATACAAGGCCTCCCACGAATATATGCATATCCCATGAATATTTGAGGCTGATTATTTCAAAATACTAGGCAACAGAATAATGACTAAATCTACTTCTATTTATATAAGATAACAAATAAAATAATAATAATATTATTATTATTCTTCACTCCTCCTCAAGTTGGGGCATGTAGGTTGATAATGCCCAACTTACTCTTCAAATACTCAAATCTATCCTTCCCAAGTGCCTTGGTGAAGATATCTGCAAGCTGTTCTTTTGTCTAGATCTTCATGGGTTTTATCTCCTTTGACTGCACCCATTCTCTTACAAAGTAGCAATCCATTTCGACATGTTTGGTTCTTTCATGAAAAATTGGATTCATAGTGATGTGCAAAGCTGCTTGGTTATCACAATATAATATAGTTTCACCTTTCGACTTTATGTCAAGTTCTCTCAGCCATATAAACTCACTCACTATAGTGGCCATGGCTCTATACTCTACCTCTGCTAATGATCTTGAGATGACACTTTGCTTCTTGGTTCACCAAGATATAAGGGAACCTCCAAGCTTAACCAGATATCTTATGCACAAATGTCGAGTTAGTGGGCATTTTCCCCAGTCTACATCATAAAATGCCTCAAACTTTAAATTCCTATCACTTCACAGGAATATTCCCTGCACATGCATGGCTTTAGATATCTTAAAATTCGCTTAACAGCATTCATATGGAGCCTCTTAGGTTTTGATGAATATTGACTCAAGATGTTGACTGAATAAACTATATCAGGCTTAGTCACAGTTAGATACATTAGTTTGCCGATCAGCTTCCTGTAGCTCTTACCATCTACATCTTCATTATCCATGCTGTCTTCATTTTCCTTCTCATCTTCTTTACGTATCACCAACTTACAGTTTTGTTCCATTGGAAATTCACATGGTCTACATCCCTCCATCCCAACTTCCTTTAACAAGTCTAGCGTATATTTCCTTTGACTCAAAACTATTCCATGTGAGCATCTTGCTATCTTAATCCCAAGAAAATACTTCAAGGGTCCTAGGTCTTTAATACTGAAGTTATCATCTAGATATTGCTTAATCTCATTGATCTTTTCAACGTATGTCTTGACGAGGATTACATCATCTACATAAATTAATGCCACAACAAATACTGACCTTTCCTTAAAAGTAAACATGGAATGATCTACTCTCGATTGAGTGAATCTAATGTTCTTTAATGCTGTAGTGAATTTTTCATATCAATTTCTAGAGGCTTGCTTCAAGCCATAGAGTGACTTCCTCAATTTGCAAACCCTATTGTCATTTTCCTGTGCAAATCCTTTTGAAACTCGCATATAGAACACTTCATTTAAATCTCCATGGAGGAATGTATTATTTACATCAAGTTGATGAACAAACCAATTTTTCTTTGCTGCAATGGCTAATAAAGTTCTCACAGTCACTAACTTCGCAACTGATGCATAAGTCTCATGGTAGTCCACTCCTTCCTCCTGTGTAAAACCTCTTACGACCAATCTCGCTTTGTATCTTTCTATCTCACCATTGGGCTTATACTTTACCTTGTATACTCATTTAAAGTCAATAATGTTCCTGTTTGTTGGTGGAGCCTCCAGTGTCCATGTTCCATTTTGTTCTAATACATCTATTTCTTTCTTCATTGCCTTTCGCCAGTGCTTAAACTGTACTGCTTCCTTGAAACTTTTAGGTTCTTTGACACGCTCCACTGCTACTAAAAAGGCTTTTATAACTTGCTGAGAATCTATTGTTCGAGACATAATTCACAATCGGGTGTGCAGTGGTGCGGTTTAATTGTGACACGTCTTCTTGCTGTGACAAAGAAGGTGGCAATTGAATTTCATAATCATTAACGTGCTTAGGTACTCCCCTTGTGCGTTGGCTTCTTCTCAATCCATTATGAGCTATTACCTCTCCACGTGTTTCATTTCTAGCTCCTAAGTCATCATTTCCTTCATGATTATCCATTAAATTACTCCCTTCAACATTTGCTCTCTGATCAGCTAGGTTTATCACGTGGTGATCATCATCACTTAATTCCAAATTACATTGCAAGTTGGGATCCATGTCTGCCACTTGTGTCATATCCCTAAATGGATAATGTTGCTAAAAAAATGTAACATCTTGTGATACATAAATTTTCTTCCTCTCTATATCAAAGACTCGATAACCCTTTTATCCCAAGGGGTATCCAATAAAGGCACACTTTCTCTCCCTCACTTCAAATTTATCTAAATTTGTCAAATCATATATATAAACAAGACACCTGAATGCTTTCAAGTGACCATAGTTAGCTTTCTTCCCAGTCAAAATTTCATGAGGAATTTTATTGTCAATAGCTTTTGTAGGCAATATGTTGATAATATGTATAGTAGCCATAACGCATTCACTCCAAAATTGCTTTGGTAAATTCGCGCGAATTCTTAAGGTGCATGCCATTTCAACAATATATCTATGCTTGCACTTAACCACACCATTTTATTGTGGTGTGTAAGTGCAAGATGTTTGGACCATTACTCCCTCATCAATACAAAAATTCAATATTTAGGAAGACCTGAATTCTGTGCCATTATCTACCCTTGTGCATTTAACTCTTCTGCTATATTGTGTTTTTGCCATATTTAGAAAATTCACTAGTAACCTGCTAACTTTAGATTTAGGTTTTATTAAATAAACCCAAGTGGCCCTGCTAAAGTCATCAACAATGGTGAGAAAATATTGTGCTCCCATTAATGAAGGTACTCTATATGGTCCCCATACGTCACAATGAATCAAATCAAAACAAGAATTACTTTTTATTGAACTATCTCCAAATGGCAATCTAGTATGCTTTGTCTTATTACAAGAATCACAGATTTCATTCTCATCTAAATGCAAATTTATTTGCTTCATTTTCTCTCTCGAAGCATGTCCAAGTCTCCAATGCCACAACCTTGCATCACTAGGTCTCTGCACCATCAATGTAATTCTCTCCTTTCGTGTTGATTCTAAGATGTAGAATCCATCATAATACCTCCCCATCTCAATCACACTATTCGTACAAAGGTTCAGAATTATACATAGGTCCTTAACAAAAAACAATGCAAAATCATCATTGTGGGTGAGTCTACTCACTAATAGCAAGTTACATTTAAAATCTGGAATTTTCAAGACATCTTTAAGCAATATTCTATTATGTAATTTTAAGTCCCCTGATGATCTCACAGGTATACCTTGACCATTTGGTATTTGTACAGGTAAATGACTACCCTTCTTTTCACTCAATAAAGGTTTTTCTTCACAAGTTATATGTTCATTTGCTCCTGAGCTATTACCTAATTCTTATCAAAGTCAAAATTGATCATGTACTTACTTGCCATATTTTCCTTTGGTTGCTTTTGCTGATCTATCACTTCGGAGTCCTTTCGCGCTTCAACTTCTCCATTCAACGTTTGCATGAGACTTCATATTATGATGAGGTGAGTCCAGGGATTGGGCTTTCACTTGAGTTCACACATGCAGCATTCGGCCAGTTTGTCTATTACTCCATAGTGTTGGCTTATCTCTCTGATCTCGATTGGGTTTCTTCCAGTCGGAGGGATATCTAATGAGTTCGAAGCATTTGTCTTCCATGTGCCCTTGCTTCTGATAGTGCCTGCATCTTACCTTCTCTCTCCTTCCATCTCTTCAATCATCTACACCTTTGCCCACTCTCATGCTGCAAACTTAGAATGCCATTGTCTCAGGATTTGTTCGTTGTATTGCTGATATTTACCGTTGATTTTCATCTTTAGAAACTAAGTGATAAGCAGCTCTCAAACTCATCAATGACTTCGTGTTGAGGATGTGAGTCTTCACTATTGCAAATTTCTCATCTAATCCCATGAGGAAGTTGTAAAGTTAATCCCTGTCTCTAGCTTTGGTGATCTCCTTTTTGATCTCACAAGTACATTTTCCACAAGTGCACTTTGGTAAAGGGATAATTGACTGTACCTCATCCCAAAATGCCTTGAGTTTGGTGTAGTATGTTGCCATCGACTGCTTCTCTTGTCTCAAATAAGCGATGTCTCGCCTAAGCTCATATACCCTTGGTGTACTGCCCTTTTCAAAGCGTTCTTCTAGATCAGTCCATATCTCCCTTGATGTCCTAGCATATCTGACAGTCTTCCATAGCTCCTTGTCAATGGCACTCTTAAGCCATCCTTTCACCATGGCATCACATCGAATTCAATGTGACAAATTAGCAGACTCGTTACTCAGCTTCTTTATGGAGCCGTCTACAAAACCAATTTTGTTTTTGGCTAGAAGTGCATTTGTCATGTTATTGATCCACTCTGAGTAATTTGTCTCACTGAGTAACTCGCTTACATAGATTTGCCCCGGATTGTTAGAGGCATGGAGGAAATACGGTGAACTCACTTCTTGGATGCTATTGTGTGCATCTGCCGCCATCTCTCTCCTTTTTTTTTTTACATTCGCTCTATTAGGTCCAGAATGCTGACCGCTCTGATACCATATTAATTTTGATGAAGAAAAGTGTTATTCACATTTATTCCATATGCAACGTCAATATATATATATCTATATACACAAGGCCTCCCACGGATATATGCATATCCCATGTCCCACAGATATATGCATATCCCACGAATATTTGAGCCTGATTATTTCAAAATACTAGGTAACAAAATAACGACTAAATCTACTTCTGTTTATACAAGATAAAAAATAAAATTATAATAATAATATTATCCTTCACCCTCTCTTGATTTTCTTTGTTTTTCCCAAACCCCACCTTCTGAAGCAAAGCCATCCTCATTGAAATTAATGAAGAGAAAATGGGAGGATGCAACCTGCATTGTAGCCAAAGGAAGCCATTTTCAGGCTAGAATGGTAAGGAGGAGCAGAAAGGCAAATTATACGTTATTTGATTGTTTGAGAGATTAGGTAGCCAACGACACTAAGGGAGGTCATTATTAATAGAATTGAAAAAATTACAAATTAATTTTTAATATTATTCTTCTAATTAAAATGTGATTTTATTAAATTTTTTAATTAAATAATATGTAATTATAATTGTATTACATATTTATTTTATTTTATTTTTGACTTTTTAATTTGGAGTAACATACATATTGAAATTTTAGATGATAAGAAATAACTTTAGAGATCATTTCTTATTATTTTACTTCATCTTTGAAAAAAAAAATTAAATAATAGCTTAATCCACTTTAATCATTTTATTTCATCTCGTTATTCATCCATTTAGTGATTTTGTTGAAGAGACTCTGTCCTTTTCTCTTCCATGTGCTGGTCCTCTTCTTTGCATTAAATTTAAATCTTTTTAATTAAGTAAATAATAAAATATCGAAAATAAAATAATATAAAAAGTACAACTATATATAGATTCCTTTTTTTTCACTAACTTTCTCTTTTTACTTAAAAGGTAATTTATCATTTTTTTCTCTGAGAGTATCCAAATTCCCTTTGTGAGTTTGCACCGAAGCTTGGTCCTGTTTTCAGTCCCCGAAGCTTAACGCAGAAAGACCCTGTGTTTAATCTCCCATCCCGATGCTATTATAGTGGGCTCCGTTGGGTTGGGCTCGTAAGATACTTTTCCTTCTTGTCTTTTTTTTTAAATACAAGACCTTGGGCCCAGAAAAATTTAATTTAACAAGACCTAAGTTCAAAATAAAAACTTAAGATCTTGTGCTAAAAAAATTCTCTTAAATAGGCTAGTGCTCAAATAAGAAAAAACATAAATTAAATATTAAGATATATATATATATATATATGATTAATATTTTTTTTCATTTTATTTTCTAAATTTAAAAAAACTGAACAAATTACGGTATTCACATTAAAGCATAATATCCCTTATCAGTTAATGATAAAAAAAGTAGTAGGTGATGTAAAACAGGAAAATAAGGAACTGAAAAAATAATTATCAAGCTACTTAGTTAACTAGGGAAAAAATTAAATATCAAAAGAGTAAAAAAACAAGTTGGTTCAATTATTATTGCAATTTGATCTATACATTTGTTTCGTGCCAAATTGATCCTTTTACCTATAATTCACATTATACATATCATAAATTATTAGCTGAGTGTGATGTCATACCAACACTCTTAGACAAAGCTAGTGCTTTTTATAGTGTGTGTGTGTGTGTGTGTATATATATATATATACAGTTGTAAGCGCGCGCGCGCATTACAAGTTAAATCATTAATCTAACACAAAGTAGATTTAATAGACTAAGTTGAAACAATCAATAAGCTTAATGATTAAAATGCTAATTTAACATTTAATCTATTACAATTTGTACATAGACAATTTAAAAAGAAGAAGAAAAAAAGAATCCTCGGCATGTGCATGGTATCCAGAAAGTCACTTCATGTTTGTCAGATTATGAATATATAGGCCTAGTGTTCAAAACTTTTCTCAAGCTTGGGCTTAGTTTGGACATGGACCCAGACACCTAATTAATTACGTCATGGGTGTATAGCCCCAGCTCAGCCCTTTAACAGGTTTATCGTCTCCATGTTCTCTTGGGGCTGCCAACTAGTGTTGTTATTATTATTATTTTTGTTACATTGTCAACTGGATTTGAAAATACAAGCATTAGTAGAGGGGGTGAGGGTTTAAGAAGGATGACCATTCTTTTTTGTCGTCTGTAAAAAGGTAATTTAAATGAAAATTATTAAAAGTTTTCAGTAGCTTTTAGATGCCTTTTTTAATGTTGTTTATACTGATTTCTTTCTCTTTTCTCTTAATGAAATTTGGTTTCTTTACACTTGATCGTGGATGCTACTTAAGTAGTATTGAATTTGGATTATCTAAATTAAATTTAGGTTATCTTGATCTCTTTTTTATTATTTTCGTAATTTTTATGATTTTAAAGGAAACAGAACGTATAATGAAAATAATCTTTTAAATATAAATTTTTAAAAATTGATAATTGATATTAGAAAAAAACAAAATAAAATAATAAAATCTGATCTAGATAATTCAAATTCAGTGTTGCTTCAAGTAACACCAAGCATTCAGTGCATGGAAACCATATTCTCTCGCAACGATTTGGGATGCTTGCCTTTAATCACAAAAGAGGAGTTGAAAGTAGTTGTTGCATCAATTCTAACACTGTTTGGATGGAGAGAAAATGAGAGAGAAGAGAAAATTAGAGGGAAGGGGAAACATTTTTTCTCGTTTGGATGGGAAGAAAACAAAGGAGGGAAAGAAAAATTGAAAAGAAAACGAGTGCGGGTCTCACATGATTTTTTTTTTTTCTAGATGTAAAATGATTACAGAAAAAAAATGTTTTGTTAACGTAATTTATTTTTTGTTTTCCTAAATTACCCCTTGTTTTAAAGGACTACCGACCTCTATTGTTTTCCTCCTTAGGAGTCCAGATTCCATCATTGCGACTTGTCATGAGAGTCTACCGACCTCTATGGTTGTTGGTTATCATGTGTGACCCTGTTCCGAAGAGGGAGAAGTTGGTGTGGCCAACCAATCTTGGAGGCATTCAACAATTCTAGCCTTGGATTCTACTCTAGGTACCCTCCACTTCTTTGTTTTCAATTGTCCAATTGGTTTGTATAATATTTTATTATATTCAAATTTTCAAAAACCATCAAAATCAAACAGTCAAAAACCCCAAATTTTGAATTCCTTGTGTGTAAACCCTTTTTTTTTATCCCACGTTCCTTCCCTCTACCATTTATAGGTTCTCAGAACTTTCTGTAAGTAAATAAATTATGTTCATTAGCAAATAGTGTCGCTTTATTATTTCTCATTTGACTCATCAACCAAAATAAAACACAATAATTCTTTGCAAGTCTAAGTAAATATTATCGTCTTTGTTCGGCTTGTTTAAAACCAACATTGGCATAAATGCAAAAAGGTCGGAGAAAAAACGAAGATATATTTAGCCGTCGCCTAAACATGTTTTTAAAAAATGCTTTTCTAGCTACCTCATTGGCTTTTTCAAATATTTTTTTTTTTGTTTGAAGAAGTCAAATGAACCTTCATCGCTCTTCCCTTTTAGACTACTGCTAGCTAAAAGATAATGATATCGTAGCTTATGACAGTCAACTGGTGAAACAGTCCATTATATTTAAGAAAAGCCAAATATATATATTGGTGAGAATCACCGTATATGGATACTAGGAATACTAATAACTTAATGTGATGAAAATGATGAATTTGCTTTAATATGTTATTCATCACTGGGCATATTAATTCTCGTAATGGTGCAAAAAGGTAAACCTGGGACTCTCTGATTCTAATTAATCAAACCCCACCATTTGCTGCATTACCACAGAGTTTCTAAACTAAGAAATTTTTGGAACAAAGCAATGAAAGATGAGCAATTAAAAACAAAAGGCTTGAAAATCTTGTGGAGTCCAATGCATGCTCACTGTATATTGCTCCCGGGGCTTCAATGTATTGATGATCATGGATAATATCAAGTTTGAGTGATTTAAGGATATGTTTCAGCCAGAGACAATTGAATGGAAAGGAGATGTTTATTGAAATTTTTTTAGTTATTAATACGGAGAAAAGGATAATAAATAATTTCAATTAACCCTTACAAAAATCTTCAAAATCTTTTTTTTTTTCCATATTTCAAATTTCTTTCAATTTCAAAAAATTTAGACAAAAAAATCTTCCCCAACAAGAAAGAAGAAGATATTATCATTTATTGTAAATTAAATAAACTTTCTTTAAATTTTGTTAAAATTACATGGACCTTTTTTTTATTTTAAAAATATATTTAAATTTCTCTTAAAATAAAGAATAAATTATATAAGAGTTTTTTGAATTTTTTTAAAATTATACATATTTCTTATTTATTTTTAAAAAATATATAAACTTTACCTGAAATAAATAATAAGTCACACAAATATCTCTTAATTTTTTTAAAAATTATACAGACCCGTATTATTTTTAAGGGAGGTTTGTGTATATTTTAGAAATAAAAAAATATCTAAGTAACTTCAAAAATAATAAAAAGAAATTTGTATATATTTTGAAAATGAGAAAAATTATATAATTTTTATAAAACTAAACAAAATTATATAATTCATTTAATTATTTCTTTCGTTTCTCTTTCTTTTCTTCCTAATTTTCACGCATGAAAGAGACGGACTAGAAAAAGAGTGGGCATACTTGGATAGGCCGAAGAAATAAAGTACAAGGCTAATAATTTTTCATGAATAGGATCATAATTTTTCTTTTAAAGAGCTTTTAAACTATTATATTGTCATATTCCCAAATATGGAAACCTTCTAAAGTGAAAAAACAATATTGGATAAAACATGACGCCCATGAAGGACAGGCAAACAGAACCTGAAGTTTCTTTTATAGAAGGTGCCTGCTTTATAGATGCAATAATTCGCTCTATCTAGATTTCCTTAATTATAGGTGCAATAGCTAATTGGATTAATTCAGCAAACTTCAATATTTAAGGGCATGGATGAATGCTAGAGGAAATTCCATAATAAATATTCAAATTTATTTAATAATTGATAATAAGATATTCATATATTAAAGAATAAATTATACAAATTTCCTTGATTTTTAATAAAATTCAAAAGAAGTTTATACATCGTGCTTTATATTAAATGCCAAAAGTTGCCTTATGTTACAAAATAAGGTTATTATGTGATATTTGTCCTTTGAAAATGCAAGGCTTTTAATATAGGAATGAAAATAAATGATATAAAATTTTAAAATATCATTTATTCTTGTTCTTGCATCAATAATTCTCAGTGTCTATTCCAACTCTATGAAAATTTGTCATTTGTGTGAATTGTTTACCTCAGTGGTGGTTAGCCATGCGTGTCACAGATGGTTTCAAAATGAGGGAAATTGCTTGTGTTTCTCATTCAACATCTCTTATTGCTGTCCTTTTTGTTTAAATATATATGTAATCAACGTCGTTTTCAGTTCATTAATCTCTTCAACTAAATCCAAACCAAACCTCAGCAGCTAGTTCATGAACTTGTATTGGCACCATATATAGGAATTTTTTATATTTTACAAAATCCCACGAAAGCACTAACATCTTGAGAAACACATCTTGTTTATAAAAAACAAAAGTTATATATATATATATATATATATATATATATATATATTACCATACAAGCTCAATATTTTTATAAATCCCAAACGATGCAACTTATATTGTCAACTCTCACATCAGCAAAGTAATCCTGTGTAATTCTAAAAAGGCTAACAACAATTGATTCGGATTTCTAAGCATAAAATAAAAAGAAAATGAAAGTTGATTCACACAAAACTCTGATAGAATTCCTTATCCCTAAAAATTCGTTACCTTGTTAAAAATATCACTGTACATTGCGTTAGAATATATTTTAAATTTAATTACCGTATTGAAATATTTTAAATAAATATAAGTTAAAATATTTTATATCATGTCGATATGTTGGGGTATTTTAAATAAAGATAAATTAGCATATCTCATATCCTATTTTTGTATTTTAAATTTAAAATATATTTGTATTTATTGTCCTTATTTTTTAAAGATAAGTTTGCCAGATATACTTTAATCGGTTAATGGAGATATTCAGTTATTATTCGCATTTTATAAATTGACTTCTCTTAATAGAAAAGTGGCCAATTTTTGTTAATTGAAATTTAAAAAGATTCCTAATAAAAAGTGATTTTTCTTGTTGAGAAACCATTACTTTAATCACTGCATCTGTCAGAGAATTGAATTCTTTCTTGTCATCTATAGAAAGCATGGTTCAGAAAACCGGACCGGACCGGCCGGTTCGACCGGTTCGACCGGGAACCGGTCCCTGGTCCGGTTCGGTTGAGTTAGAAAACCGGTCAAGCAAAAAATCGATCAAAAACCGGTCAAACCAGCCAAAAACCGGTGAAAACCGATAAAAAACCGGTCAAAAAATCGGACAAAAAACCCGTCAAACCGGTTTGAAGCATCTTTTGATTTTTTTTTTTAATTTTTTCTATATAACAGAATAATTCATTTTAAATAATTTTAATAAATTAAAAATAGAAAGTAATAAAAAAGATGAGGGGGTTGAAATATGATTTTTTTTTTTAAAAAAAGAGAATATAAGAGAAATAAAATGTGTATAATTAATTATTTTTTATATTTACTTTTTATCATATTCAATTTTTTAATAATATTACTCTCAAATATCAAGATACTTAGCTAAAATTATTATTTATTATTTTATTTTTTAATAATAAGTAGAATCTTAATATAATTTAGAAATTTTAAAAATTTAATATTAAATATTCTTAATTTTTAATCATAGATAATTTTTATTTTAAACTAAACATTAATTTTTGTAATATCTTAAGAAATGTTAAATTAGTAATCAAATATTTAAAATTTACTAATATTTATTTGTTATATTAAAATTTTAATACATAAAATTTTTTTAAATAATATATTTAATTATCACCGGTTCGACTACGGTTCGACCAATGAACCGTGAACCAGTACCTCCACCGGTTCAATGACCGGTCAAATTTTAATAACATTGATAGAAAGATAATTTAAATGAAAACTATTAAAAGTTTGGAGTAACTGTGAGATTTTTTTTTTTAATGGCGATTATATTGATTTCTTCCTCCTTTCTTTGGATGGAACCTGGTTTCTCTGCATTAAAATCTCGGTATTGTTTAAGCAGTCCTAGACCATCCAGGTCAAATTTTATTATTGCTGTTGTTATTATTCATATATCATTATTTTTAATCTCAAACATCATTTTTTTTATTTTATTAATCTCAAAAAATTAAAAAAAATAATGAGAGTGTGTTGAGGTGCAGTTTTCCTTTAATTCCTTGTGAAATTTGATGGGATCCGATTGTGGGTTATTAGGCATGACTCTGTTTCTAGTTTTCCATAAGCCATATAAGATGTAGATGATTATTCAGATGGACTCTTCCCAAAAGGGAGAAGCTAGTGTGGCCAACCAGTCTTTGAGTCGTTACACAACTCCAATATTGGACTCTACTCTAGATATCTCCACTCCTTTGTTTTCAGTTGTCGAATTAGTTCATATAATTTTTTATTACTATATACAAATTTTGAAAAACAATCAAACGGTAAAAACTGGAATTCCTTATATCTAAACCCTAGTTTTTGAATTCCTTTTATATAAACCCTAATTTGTTTTTAATCCCACGTTCCTTCCTTTTACCATTAATAGGTTCTCAGAACTTCCTATAAATAAATAAATTATGTTCACCACTAAATAATGTCGCTTAATTATTTCGCATTTGACTCATCAGCCAAAACAAAACGCAATAATTCTTTGCAAGTCTAAGTCAATATTATCGTCTTTGTTCATCTTGTTTAGAGCCAGCAATGGCATAAATGCAAAAAGGCCGGAGAGAAAACAAAGATATATTTAGCAATCGTCTAAACATGACTTTAAAAATCGTTTTCTAGCTACCATGAGTAATTCATTGGCTTTTTTTTATTTGCAGTAGTCAAATGAGTCTTCGTCTTTTATCCCTTTTAGACTACTGCTAGCTGAAAGATAATGATAGCTTAGCTTATGACACTCAACTGCTGAAACAATCCATTACAAGATTCGTTTGAGAAAAGCCAAATGTATATATTGATGAGAATCACCGTATATGGATACCAAGGATACTAATAATTTGATTTGATGAAAGTGATGAATTTGCTTTATTATGTTATTCATCACTGGGCATATTAATTCCCGTAATGGTACTAAAGTTAAACCTGGGACTCTCTGATCCTAATTAATCAAACCCCACCATTTGCTGCATTACCACAAACAGCTACAAACGAAGAAATTTTTGGGACAAAGCAATGAAAGATGAGCAATTAACAACAAAAGGCTTGAAAATCTTGTGGAGTCCAATGCATGCTTCACTATAAATTGCTTCTTGGGCTTCAATGTATAGGTGATCATGGATAAGAGTGAGTTTGAGTGATTAGGGATATGTTTCAGCAAAAGGCAATTGAATGGAAAGGAAATGTTTAATAATTTTTTTTTGGTTATTAATAATGAGAAAAGGATAATAAATAATTTTTAATTAACCCTTACAAAAATCTTCAAATTTTTTTTTTTTCATATTTTAAATTTCTTTCAACTCAAAAAGCTTGGGCAAAAAATCTTCTCAAACAATAACAAAATAAGAATGAAGATAATATTATCATTTAATTATTTCTTTCATTTCTCTTTTACCCGTTTGATATGTAACAAATTAAATATAAAAATAAAAATAAAAAAGATTATTTTATAAATAAAAAATATTTTTAATACTTTTATTTTAAATAATTAAATAATAATTATAAGAATAAAATCAAAATTTTAGCAAATTTTTGTTTAAGCCGGCTACCAGACGGGGCATCTTTTCAAACATGAAAGAGACGGGCAAGAAAAGCAGAGGGCATACTTGGACAGGCCTAAGAAATAAAGTACAAGGCAAATAATTTTTCATGAATGGAATTTTTTTTCAGAGCTTCTAAACAAACATATTGTCAAATACCCAAATATAAGAATATTCTAAAGTTGAAAAAAAAAAGTATTGATAAGACATGACGCCCAAAAAGTACAGCCAAACAGAACCTGAAGTGCCTACTTTATAGATGCAATAATTCCATCAATTTAGATTTTCTTTCCCTATATTTTTACTAAATTATATAATTCTTTTTAATTTCATTAAAAATATTTTTTAAATTTTTAAAACATATATATATATTGTTTAATTCTATTAAAATTATACAAATTTTCTTTAAAATTTTAAAATATACATAAATTTTTCTTAAAATAAAAAATAAATTACATGTATTTCTTTTAAATTTTACTAAAATTATATAATTTTTTTTATTTTCAAAATATACACTAAAATAAAATTGTATAATTTAAATTTTTTAAATTTAAATTTATTTTTATTTTAAAAAAATTATATATATTTTAAAAATAAAAAAGAGATCTGTGTAATTTTAAAAATTGATATATATTTTGAAAATAAATAAAAATTTATATAATTTTAATAAAATTTGAAAAAAGTGAGTATAATTTATTCTATCTTTAATTATAAGTTGCAACAACTAATTGGATTTGACCAGACTTGAATATTTAAGGGCATGAACGAATGCTCCAGAAAATTCCATAATAAATATTCAAATTTATCTAATAGTTGATAATAAGGTACTAGTATATTAAATACCGAAAGTTGCCTTATGTTACAAAATAAGGTTATTATGTGATATTTGTCCATTAAAGACTTTTAATGCAGGAATGAGAATAAATGATATAAAATTTTAAAATATTACTATAATAGCATCGATTCTAGTTTTTGCATCAATATTTCTGAGTGTCTATCTAACTATATGAAAATTTGTCATTTTTATGCATTATCTTCCTCAATAGTGGTTAGCCATGCCTGTCACAAATGGTTTCAAACTGAGGTAAATGCTTGTGTTCATTATTTCGTCAACATCTCTTATTGCAGTCCTTTTTGTTTAAATATATGTAATCAACGTCGTTTTCTGTTCATTAATCTCTTCAACTAACAATTAACATAGATTCCTAGAAAAATTAGGTTTCATTCATAGAAAATATGAGTAGTATTCATCCTCCCTAAAAATTTATTACTTTTTTGCTAAAAACATCATTATATATTGACAACTGTAGATTACCTTCTTTTTCTTTTAACTTACAAAATAAAAACTCATACCCCAAATACATTCTAAAACTATACATTCGCTTCTTAAATCTAAGTTCTTTCATTTCTCTTTTGTCATACCTTGGATATCAATATATAACTTGGAAATGCGAGATTCTTCACATTTTTTAAAATATAAATTTGAAGAGAATATATATATATATATATATAAAATATGTATGTGAGATTCACATTTAGTGACGGAGGAAACCAATTAATTAAATACTAGACCTCAAATATAGATTACATTTCTTTCAAAAATTCACACTAAAAATTTTAAAAGAATTCAATTGCCTCAAAATGCACTTTTGTTTTCTAGTTGTTTGCAACTATACTAATACAGTGCAAAACCTATTGATCCACTTCGTCCCATTGTTCGATGGGAGGGGAAAGAGGCCATCATCCTTTATGGTAGGTAACAAGGTCACGATTGGTTTGCGAGAATATAATGAAATAAAAATAAAAATAAATAAATAAGTAAAATAAAAAATAATATCAATGTTTTGTATTTAAAAATAATAAAAATAAATATTTTTAAATAATAATTATAAAAATACAATAAATATTTTCTTAATTTTTTAAAAACCTGTTCAATCCCATCAATTTTGAATCCATAAACCAAGAATGGCCTAAATGTCCATTTGATACCTAACCATTTGCAAGTCCACCAAGGGATTAGCATAAATGCTGCCACTGAATTGTACTATTTGCTATAAAATATGAAGCGTACCTGTAAATATATTAGGTTATGAACATCTTTTGAGATACCTAGCATTATTATCGACTTCTTATCTCCTCACATGCTTACATGTTATCGAACTAATTATGCTCCAATCATTTGAGCGTATTATCTTGCGTGAGACTCGGAGGGAAAGTGACAATTAATCATGCACAAACAAATATGCAAGTTAAATTTTATAGGTCTCTTTTTAAAGACAAAAACATACTTATGATACTTTAATTTTATTTTATTTAAATTTAATTTTTTAATGCTATTTCAAATTTTACTTTTATCTCTTAATTTTATTTGATTCTAATTTGATCATATATTTTAAGTTTAACTCTCATTTTTAATTTCACTTTATTTCAATTTAATCCTTTAATTTGTATAAATCACTTAAATGCTTCTTTCTACTTAACACAATCAAGATGCTTAACTGAAAGGTCTTGCACAACTCTTCTATTTCTTAACTTTGATAACTTCCTGCTTTCATGAATCCTACATGTCATATCCTACATGTCATAATATCTTTTTCTATCATTAACCAAGTATTATGTTTTGTTCTTTATGGCTTTTCTGCTAAAAAATATCATTAATTGCTTATCTCAATATTTTCACTAGAAACTAAATTAACTAGACGTCTCTTACCAATTAGCCCGCTGATACCTAAAAGCACTAATAAGATTTAAGGTTAAGAGAGAAATTGTGTGATGAGTAAAAAGTTTATGCATATCATCTCGAAATTACAAAATATAGTGTTTGAATTGTAATACGAAAAGATAATTATATAAAGTAAATCTAAATTAGTAAGAGATTATCAGACTTAAATTGACAAAAAAGTCATATAAAACTTTTTAATTAAACATCTTAATAATATTAAAGAAAAGAAAATATTTAAACAAGTTTTTAAAATTAAGAAACTAATTGAAATAAAATGAAGTAACAAATTAAAAATACTCCCCCCCCCCCCCCCCCCCCCCCTCTTTTTTAATCAATTAAGCTTCAAATTATTAATCAAGTTCTCTGAATCGTGGTTCAAAAAGGGCCACGGTTATCGGCCAACCTCGACTTGTTTAGGTAGCCTTGATTCCTCTTTGGAAACAATGCTTTTAGACAGAATTATGAGGAAAGTGGAGTATACTTTGAGAACACTCAAAAATAATTTAAATATTAAATTTATTAATATTAATAAAATAAATGTAATGATTACTAATGATTACATAATCATATATATACATATATGTAATTTTAAATCCAAAAAATGAATTGAATTTTAAACCCAAAAAAAATTATTTAAATATTAAGTTATTATAATTATTTCATTATATTACAATTTTTAATTATCAAATAATTATTATATTATTAAATATTAAATAAATAATAAATATTTATATTCTCATCATATTACATTAATATTACTTTTTAACTGATAAGTCACGTAGCGTCGTTTTATTATTTAACGTTGCGGTGAATTTAATGTGCATTGTTTAATCTTTATCTCTCAATACTTTTTTTTTTTTCACTCCCACTTTAGGCTGACGTACGTCTCTCTTATAAGAAAGGGGAAAAAAAAAAAAGGGACTATGATGCTCTACGATCAGCTTTAAATCCCTAAGATGGTGACTTTGCTTTCCTTTGTCATACTTGATGAGCTGGGATCATGTTGGAACTAATAATTGATACTGTCCTTTTGAAGGGTTGGGAAATTTTTGGCCTTGGTATCTTAGAAATGAATGAGATGACTTTTTATTAAAATCATTAGTTATTATTATTATTATTATCATTGTTACATGTGTGTATATATTATTTTTAATTTTATATATAAAAAAAATAATTAATTCAAAAAAATTAAAAAATTAATTAACAGTAATTAAATTTTTTAATTTTATTTTAAATAAAAATTATTTTTATAAGAATGTTCTCATTTAATGTGTGTATTTTTTTAAAATTAATAACAACTACCACTCATAATTTAAAAGACTTATTTAATAAAAGATATAATTAAAATATTATAATTAATATACTAAATATTAGTAGTTTACTTTTTATATTTTAGATCAAATCAAATTTTAAAAAAAAATTTTATATATGAAATCAAAGGTGTAAGTATTAATTACTGTTTATTTACTATTTGTACTATTTTATGATATGATTTTTTTGGTTAATTATGTGGAGCTCACAAATTTTTTTCCCAAATTTTTTTTTCTTGGGACCCACACAGTTTAGTTATGATTAAAACCATTGATTTCAACGTTTTTTTTTTTCGTTTTTTCAATGCATCGTTGGCACAGGCCATTGAAAATCCTTTGTTTTGGACCACAATGTGGAATGAACTCTCACGGCAGTTGAGGTTCATCTTTTTGACTATCTATCATCATAGAGTTCAACGGCAAAGGACATGGTGATCAAGTGGGAAACATTACATTGCGTACAAATGGGTTGGTTGAAATGGAAAATTAATGAATAAAAAATTATGTGGAAGTTCTGTACATGTGGGCATCGTTATCATGTTGACCTAATTTTTGTATAAAATGGCCAACAAATATAAACTAATTATAATTGAACAAAGGGTCAATGACTTGCCTCTTCGTAGATATCAACGAACAAAGTAAGGAAGAAGGTAAAAAACACATGCAAGAGACTTCAAACATTAAATAGACAAATATGAAAAGCTCTCAAAGATAAAAAGAGAAAAACATTCGTCATTTGATTGAGAACTTTTGAACAAATAAATAAATGTTATGTATTAAGAAATTAAAATGTGCTTGATCATATCGTTCACGTCAAATATGATGATATATTTTTCCTAATTTGGTTCGAATTTTTCTACTAATGACTCTTTATTTTGAATACACGAATCTAAGAAAATAAGGGTCTTTTTGTTTTTGTTTTTATTTTTATTTTCTTGGGTTAAAATAAAGACTAAAGAATTTGTTCTCAAACTTGACCATATATATGAAGCACAAAATTAAAAGAAGTTGACCATTGATAAATGTCCATTTTTATATATTTTATGTCCTTAATTTGGGTATTTTAATAATGATTTAAGGCTTAATGGATTTAATTAAAAAATATTTGATTTTATTAGCTATTTTTGTATTTTAGAAATTAATTTACTAAATTTTGAATCTTTATTGCATAAATTCTTTTTAAATGAATTTTTGTGAATTTCTTTCTACTTAATATTTTGTTTTAATCTTTGTGCAGATTTATCTTAATTCATTTTTAAGAAATGAAAATTGAAAAAATGGAGGAGCTCTTTCATACATACACACACAAGCCATCTCTCTCTCACCAAATCATACACACCTAGGCACGTGGAATCACATGGAAGAAGCACGAGGACACTCTCACAGATTACATACACATCTTCATTCAGCACACACTCTACTCTCCAAATCACACGCATGGCTCTTTCATCCATGGCATTTCATTCAACTCACATGCAGGTCATCGCTCACAATTACACTCGCAGGCTTTCTCTCATGAAGACACCTCATTCACATGTATGAAGCTCTCACCAGATCACGAGTTACACCTCCAGCTCACTTCATTCACTCACACATGAAGCCATGGCCAAGGGGATTTACATTCACACACATTTATACAAGTTGGCCCCCCATTCATGCATCTATTCCTATAATGTGAATGACATAGCATTCATTCACATTATAGGAATAGATGAATGACATAGCATCGACATTTTTGCACAGAACCAAGTCACATGGAGGATTTTTCATTTCATATGTACATGCTACAAGTTACACATCCAGCTCTCATCCATTCACGCTGGCCACTAACCACACATTTGCACATTACACGTAGCAACACAAAGCATGAGTAAGGATTCATCTACACGAGGAGAAGAAGGTATGGAGAGACGTGCAACAGCTCTATCACGTGATACATTACACACATATACACTCGGGCAGAACGTGATCAGGGGAGAAACAATCACCAAATTCCACTAACTTACCCGTCCACTAATATTCACTCACATGAGCCCACTTGGATAGCACTCATCACGACATTCTCATTCATTTACTCATTAACACATCACGAGCTGAGGGTCACGATGGAATATTACACACATATAGATCAGCCCACGCCACAAATGTACACATGCACAGTTGGAAAGAGGAGGGAAGGCATAGGTTGATTGGAGGATAACAGCTAACGTGGAGGACTTTCACATGGGGGATGAGAGAATAGGCTTGGGCAAAGAGAGGGATGTCCAGAATGTGATTAAGGAGGCACGCATCACATGATTATGGGCTCGGGTGGAAGGTCCAGAACGGGCAGAGCACACATGAATTCAATGAAAAGAACCATTTATTTCCCAAATTCAGAGGAGGAGGCTTGGGCAGAGAAGATCATTTATTCATATTCTCCATCATCCGTAGCTCTCCACTCCATTTTTCCTATATTATTTTGCACTCCATGAACCATTAATTCTATCATTGTGGCTAGCTAGGATGAACACTTGATTGAAGCTTGAATCTATGAAGATTGTCAAGGATTTGACTAAGATTTTTTATTATATTTTTTCTCTCTTTCTAACACTATTTCTTATTCATGTACTTACTTTGTTAAGTTTGTAATGGATTAAAATTGTGGTGTTTATAATTGATGGTTGGTTAGATATTAATTAGGAGAGCATTTGATGATTAGTGGATCAATTAAAGTGTTAAAATTTTTATTTTTTTTTAATTTTTTATGTATGCAATAAAAGTGTTTGATGAAATGCATATTAAAAAATTATATGCATGAACGTTTGAATTGAGTTTTCCTTGAGATTTAATTGATTAATTGAACCTTTTAGGATAAAATTTCAGAGGCTAATTTGATCAATTAATCATTAAATTTAAATGTTCAATGATTTTAATCACAAAAATTAATGATTTAATGTGAAATTGAAGTATCAATTGATATTGAATTGTTAGTGTCTTGAATATTGTGTGGTAACTCAAGATAAACTATCATGAACACATGTAGGAATTCTTAGACTGGAATCATTGATAATTGAATTAAGACAAAGATAATAGATATCAAGAGATAAATCCAAAATTAGTCATATGTTCATTTCCCACTTGTTAATTTATTCATTTAGATAGCAATCCAATTCAATTAAAACCTCCTTGAATTAAGTAACTTTTAGATTTATCTTATGCTTAGAGGGCTTCTTTTAAATATTGAAGTCCATTTGTAAGAAAAATAATTTAAGTTACATCCTATATTGTAAATCTTATTCAACTTAATTTATTTGAGATTGTTTGATACAATTGTCAACTATAAAGAAGCACTATGAGCCTCAAAGGTTAACTCATAGGTAGACTAAAATTTGGAAACTAGACTCCCTACTCATCTTTTCTCTACTCATCTCCTATTTGTCTTAATCTAAATTGTTTAGATTAAATTTGAACAATTCAGATTTAATATTTTTAATTTTCATATTTTTGATATTTTATTTATTTCAAAAAATACAAAATATAAAATAAAAATGATTTTTTAACTATCAATTTTAAAAATAATAACAATTTAAATTAAAAATTAAAAATATAAAACATTAAATCTAAACTATCCAAATCAAATCTAGACGGTCCAAATTTAAAGAAGTATCTACTCATCCTTTGAGGATGAACAGGGGATCCAACAAGTCCTAAAACTTGTGACATGTTATTATACATATTATTAAATGTTTGAATTTTAATTATGTTAATTTTTAAACTTTAGTTATGAAAAATTTGTCATGAATTTTTTGGTCTCAACACGAGTAATTTATTTTTTATTGTACTAAAAATATAAAAATTAATTTAAGTGCAGACAAACTAACTCGTTTATTTTTTTGATAGTAATATTAATTTTTTTAAGAAAAAGTGATATATGGTATTGGTTATTATTACGTTTTTAATTTGGAATTTTAAGGTCTTACTCTATAAGTTTGAGATAGTGACTTCACTTCTTATGTTATCATTTTCTAAGAGGGAAATAAGATTTAAGAAATAAGACACATCTTGCAAGGGTTATACAAGCTTCCACTTTTATAATGTGTAGATGACACCTAATTATATCGTTTTTTGGTTATAAATTTATTTTAGAGGATGTCTTAGTTAGAGAGAGTGCTAACTATGAGCAATCTTATCTTACCTATAATGATAGTATAACTTTTATAATAAGGTTTAAAGAATGTTAAAGTGAGATTTGTTCTTTAATTGTTTATATGTATTATGACATGGCCACGGTGATTATGAAATATCTAATTGCTACTGTGTATTTACATTGCAAGTATAAGAGAGATCATGAGATAATATTTTGTAACATTATATAGTTAGCCCTATCATGAATTTTTTTATTTTTGTTATTATTTATTTGGAAATTTTAAATTCTCACTAATTTTCATGATGTGTCCAATTCACCATGACTATTCTAAAGCTCACATTCCTTTCTTAGGGCATGCACCGGTGATACAATATCTATAGCTTGTTGCTTGGCAAATTCTAGATTAGAACCTATCTGCACCCATATGTAGCAACAAGCATTAGATACAGGGATTCGATTCCTGAAGCACGTGAACATGAAGATGAACATCAATCGAATCCCTGTATATAATGCTTGTTGGGTGCAAATGGCTTCTAATCTAGAAATTTCTAAGTAGCAAGCCATAGATCCTATATCACTGGTGTGTGAGTGACCTATAAAAGGAATGTCCACTTCAAATGTGAGCTTCAAAGTAGCCATGGTAAATTAGATATATCATAAAAAATAGTGAGAATTTAAATTGTTGGTAGATAATAACAACAACAAAAAAAATCCATGATAGTGCCAATTGTACATAATGCCGTAGACTATTAATTATCTCATAATCGTAATGCTCTTATATTAACAATGTAAGTATACTACAACAATTAGACATTTCATAATCATCACAGTGACATCATAAAACATATAAATAATTAGAGAACAAAACTTATCTTTATCATTCTTTAAATCTATTGTTAAGATTATCTGACTATCATCATTGGCGACAGAAGATTGCTCATACCAAGCACTCTCTCTAGCTAGGGTGTCTCCTAAAATAAATTCATAATCGGAGAACTATGCATTCAAAGGTCACTCCCCTTAACAAAAATTATATCTCGTTTCACTAAGAACAACTCCCTTACCATGTAAATTTTATCTCTTAAGATCACCTCTTTTGTCGAAAATCCTTTCTCTTTAACTTTTATTTTTTATTTTATTTTTAATGTATCACCTCTCTTACCAAGGATTCTTTTCAATTATTTTCATAAACAAAGATAGATACATGTAAAAAATAGTCTATATATATAATCATCTTTTTCTCTAGGGCACCTTCCTCACTGCAGATCATTCCTTACAACCTTTATAGCTAACAGTTAAAAATCCTAATCTCAATCAACGAACAATGACTAATTAGAAATTCATATTTCATGCCAAAAGTTTGGAAATCCTATACATTTTATTTATGCGAAGTTCGTGGGAATATATACATCTTTAGGATTTTAATTTCATGATATAGAATAAATTTTAGTAGGATTTTAGTGCATAAATAATTAATTTATGCTATTAAATTTTCAAATAAATAGATAAAATTAGTACTAGGATATTCTTTGAATCAATGAATATCCTAGTACTAATTTTATCTATTTATTTAAAAATTTAATAGCATAAGTATTATGAATAAATTAAGATAGTAATTCACATACTAATTATAAATTCTATAGAGCATGACTCAATCATACTATAAATTCATAATTAAGTTGAACATATATAGTCTAAACTTATAATCTAATTAAATTCATAAGTAAATAGAAGCAAAAAACTTAACAATGATACTTTGTCAACATAATTAAATTATATACTTAATTTAAATTAATTTTATAGGTATATTACTTTGTTAAGGCATTCACCATCCTACAAAAATTACTACAATAATATTTTAATCGTGAATAATAAAATATTAAAAGAGATGTAATTATAATTTCTACCTTAATTTGAAATACTTCCCTTATTTTTTATTTATTTCTTCTATTTCTCTTATTTATTTCCTCTCTCTCTCTCTCTTGTTTTATTCCTTCAAATTCTTGGTGCAGAATGGAAGAAATGGTGCGCCACACACACACACACAGGTGTATTGAATTGTGCCATGGGTGAAGCAGCCATCATCCTCTAGCATGTATTTCATGATAACGTGGGTAAAGCTTCATATTTCTTACATCATGTAGCTAGGTGGTAGAAGAAAATGTTGCCAGGTGCCTATATGAGGTGATAAACTCATAATTTCTTGACTATTAATACCTGTGTTACTTGGGAGACTAACGGACTGTTGCTTTTTCTCGCGCATTAGCTCATCCATGATCTCAACAAGCTAGGTGGCGTTTTTGGGAGTGCAGCGAAGTTAAATTTTAATTGTTTCGGTTAAATATTATTTATGCGCAGTTCAAGTTGTTCCTAAATTCTTGATTAAGCTTTTAATTATTTTAGTTTTATTTTAACCAAATACTTAAGTTGAGTCAATTTTTTTATAAATAATTATTTGTAGCAAGTATTTCTTATTAATAAATTTAACTAAGGTAATATATTTTTAAAATTTCAAAATAAAATATTTTTTTACATAAATTTCACCCAAACTTATATATTGCTAGCAAAATATTAAATAAATTCTAATGATTACATAATTATTTAGTACATCTTTTAATAAATATTCTATTTAAATTTAAATTAAGTATAATAATTATATAATGCACAAAATATTATCAAATAAAATAAATATATGTACTAAAATTTTAATATAAACATATAATTACACATCACATAACTTCTCGTATAATTTATTTCACATGATCTTGACTATATATCTATTTACATAAATTTCTCAATTACAAGAAGATGTTACATTGTGATTCATTGGCAAAAAAAATTTATGCTTATATTTAATTAATAAAATAGGCTACGTGGTGGTTCTAACACCAAAAATAGAATCAAGTTTTGAATGTGAAACTAAAGATCAAGAAGAATAGGAACAAATTTAGATTTGAATATTATGGAAGAGGAAACTTCAGCTACATATGCTTGACAAAGCCAACAGAGGGGACATTATTTAAAGGGAGATTATACACAAGCATCATAAACTAATAAAAATAATATTAAAAGATTTTAAAAATCAAAATTTTTCTAAAAGATTAGAGTTACAAATGATACTTTCGAAAATTATCACTCATGTTTTCCAACATTATCATTGGGAAAAATTCCTTATAACATTAAGAAGATTAGATTGTAACTCTAAGAAATATAAGTGATCATTTTTGAAAATTTTAATAATAATTTGTTCTTTTCATCCTGTAGATTAATTTTGAATTTTAAGAATGTTCAATGAAATTTCTATCAACTTGGAGCCCTTGCGTGGAATTTTCCTTTATTTCAAACAAAAGAGTGCCTCCGACGTAAGGGTATTGTATATATATATATATTGTTAGAGAGGTACTGATTTGAATAAAATATATAGTGGCACATTGTTTACGATTGCAAACAGGCAAAATCATATCACATATCATATTATATATGTTTGTGCGAGAGATTTTGTCTTTTCATTCAGAGAAATGTTTAATTTGTAACCCTACTTTTTTCCTATATTTTTTAATTAATGTACAATCCGTGCAGTACTTTTTTCTTATTTTGTAAATTAACTGTTTTTTCTTTTAATTCAACCTAGTCAATGATCTGACTCAGGAATTACAATCCTAACTCGTAATGAGTTTATCACCCACATTATTTGAACTGGATTCTATGTAACAGGAAGAAGAATAATGCTTTGATTTTATTATATCAGCGACTTTTTATGAAGCGAGTGCTTATATTGACTTTTCGTTTTTTTTTTTTGTTTTTTGTTTTGGCAGGATAATGAGGGGTATGCTTCTTGCTGTTTGCCCCGTTACTTAAGGCATGCATGCATATACAAGAAACGTGGAGAATGCCGGTGGGCTAGCTTAAAAAAGGATGCACTTTACGAAAGGAAAACATATATGCAATTATTTATATTTTTATTGTTAAGTTTTTAAGTCAAAACATAATAAATATATAATCCTTCAATAATAATATGTTAAAAATATAATTTTTTGTAGATAATTGTATAATTTTTTATTATTGGAGAACAACATACTTACTATATTTTTATTGAAAATTTTGATTATAAAATATAAAAAAAAAAATTGTATATAAATTTAACTCTTTTTTAACAAAGAGTGATAATTTATATAACATTATGTCTAAAAAATAAACTTTTTTTTTTCTAGTTGTTCTTGAAGGCCCTAATAAAATTCAAATTTTATTAAAAGTGGATGAGGTAAAATTTGAAAATCACAGAAAAGGTATAAAAGAATATTTGATAGAAATGTGTGTGTGTGTATACATATTTAATATTAGAGTAAGAGAAACAGGGCTAAAGACGATTTCAAAGGCACTCTTTAATACTTTTAGCATTTTAATCTCATAATATATTTTTTTTCAAAGGAATCGAATTTTTTGTTTAATTTATTTGTCTCCCCCTAATTTGATGGCAATTAAAATTGTCCGAAACACATATATTTTCAACTTTCTGAACCCAAACTCCTATCATCAGAATACTTTTTCTAAAAGTAAAATTAACATTTACATAATAAATTTATTCCATTATCGATGAGTTTGATTTAACTAAAAGTATACATATGGGGCGCGGGATTCTTTAGTGGGTCACGGCTGAAACAGTTGCATTTTGTGGTTTTTTTTGGCGACAGTTTTAACCGTTGTTGAATGTGTGTAGTGGGGGGATGAGGAACTGCCTCTGTTGCAGACATCACTAGGCACTCAGTGGGGGACTTTTTTTCAACCTTGAGAATGAACACGCTAATTGTATAAATGGCGGTAAACATTATTTAGCAGCAGTTTTATAACTGTTGGGATCAAGCCCAAAAAAGTTACTTATTTTGTTTTTTATCGGCAGTTTCTATATCGATTTAACGGTGGTTATTGACCATAAATAATATTTTTTTTTACCCTCCCAGAACAGAACAAAAGGCAATGCAGTAATTTTAACACAGAATTGTGCAGAAATACGCATTAGTTTCAAGCCTAAAGCTTCTCTCAACATGTGAAGCAATTTAGATGCAGGATTTTACACTAAAATATAGATATGTGCAACACTTATAAGTCTAAACCAGAATCACAGCATGTGAAGCAATTTCAATGCAGAATTTGGCATTAAAATATACGTATGTGCAGCGCTTCTAAGTCTAAACTAGAATCACAGCATATGACTAGTGAGATACATTAAAAAGAACCAAACATAGGCCACACCAAGCAGTGAAACAACAAACTCGCAACACCAAATAAACAAACAAGGACAAGGTTGCAAGACATAGCAAAGAAAACAATAAAATAAAAATAGAATCAGTGTTTGAAAGACTAATTTCCCGCAACCAAATCAATTCCTAGAACAGAATGTCAACATCTCAGTAGCTTACAAATGAAAAACAAGAAAAAGGCATGGCAAACATACAGGTAAAATACAAAAACAGAGCCAATATTTGAGCAAATAGTTTACCACAACCAAAGTGACTTTTGGTATGGAAAATTAGGAGCCTAGTGTGAGATTAGCTAGGTTAATATTCCCATAAGCTTGGACGGTTGAGATATCCTCTTTGATTCAATTACATCAAAAGTTATTTCTCTTACAGAAGATTGAAGCCTCAATGTCCCTCTTGCTTATAAGGGTTTCCAAAAGCAAAACAAACAAATAATGAAGGAATTTGGAGAACCAAATTTAATCACAAATTAAAACCCCAATCTATAAAATATATATTACCCATATCAGTTCAAAAGAATAAAATTAAAATAGATGTAAGAGCATAACTGCATCTATTATCATGATTAATCATACAACTTGGACTTTTGGGTTATTCTAAATAGAATGGTCAGAATATATTTGAGAAACTACTTTGTCAATGGAAATACAAATATATATATATATATATACAACTAGCATTTAGCCCATTATAAAATTTCAATTATACTCCTTATGAGTATCTACAAATTAATTCCATGACATTAGACTTCTAAGCCCACTAAAATACTAGTTTTAAATTAGATCATTTTATTTGGGCTTAAATAAATAAATAAATAATGACACCACATTTTAATATTCACATATATGACCCCATATGTTGAATTTTATTCCAATAAACAAAACCTAAACCCCTATTTTCCTTAAATCCATCATAGTCTACTTAAAACAAAGAAAGAAAAATGAAGAATAATATACATTACAACAGTACAAGGATAAAAACTCACGCAATTAACAATAATTTTTCACAAAAAAAAATGCCTAATGACTAAAACAAAAATGAAAGGATAGCAAATCTAAAACAAACATGAAAAGGCATTGCAATTGGAAAATGCTAATGAGAATAGGTTATCTAATTTCGATGATTTTGCCCCAAGTTAGTACCTTTAAGATGCTTTACGATGCAAGATCCCCTTTTTTGCCCCAAATTAGTACCTTCGATAGTTGGGTCAAGCAAATGAAAACAAGAAAATAAGAGTTAGGATAAGTGAAGATGGAGGATTTGGCCAAATAGAGAACAAAAAATGGAGAGAATAAGGAAGAACTCATAGGTTTTGGGTGATTTTGGGAGAAAACACCAAAACAAAAAATTAGGAGCAAAGAATTGAGAGAGAATGGAGAACTGAGAGGCATATATGAAAATTTAAAAGAAGGTTTTGGGGAATTTTGGCAATTGTGAATTTTAGGAGGCAAGGATTAAAAAACTGAGAGAAGGAAAGGTTAGCGAGGAATGAAATCATAGGAGAATGAGGAGTGGGATCTAAATTTCATTTAGATAATAAGCTATTAGTGATTGAATGTAATTACCAATGATCTTTATGACTACTAGATGAACTGTTAGTAAATATAAAAATTCAAAGAATTTGATTTACATGCCTCTCTTATAACGTGTCATTTAGATGACACTTCATCTAAAAGAGTTTGATTTACTAACACTCTAACTTGTTGCATAACATAAAGAAGGCAACCGTGAATGCAGCAAATGTGACCAACATTTAGGAAACCCAAGGTCTGGCTCCACTGAGCATGCATGTGAAGGTCTAGGATGGTCTCTTGGACTTTTAGGCACTGGATGATTGATAAAGCACCTTAAAGGCCACCATAAGGAATTGTTCTTCCATGCTCAGAACCCTTGTGCATATTGGCAAGTCCATCAACTTCACTAAACATGAGAAGAAGATGGTAATTAATTTTAGTACTTTTTCTTTTTATATTAATTTACTTTAATTTTTCTAGCCTTTAAGTCTAAATTACCTAGAAAGAGAATGAGATGAAGTAGGTAGTATTGTACCAAGAAGTGTATGATGTAACCCATAAAAAGAAGGGTACTTGAAAATACGTTTTAGAATACTCAAGGCAATTTGTTATAAGTTATCATCACTTGTTATTTATGTTTCTACCTTGCTATTATTTTGATACCTAACTATTTTCTAATTATGTGCATTCAAGAAAATCTTAACACCAAAATGACTTAGAAATAAGGGAAGACCCTTCAACAAATCTTCTCATTAACCTAGACATATGGAAGGAAGCTAACAATCTAAATAGAATAAGATATGTCCATAGTCTGGTAGCTTCAGCTTTGAAGTGGTATGGTCAGAATCTACAATGGATCCTTTCAAATCCCACCCCTTTTGTATGACCAAGTGGATGATACGTTGTCCTTGGTCATCATGACCATGGAGTAGTGATTGAAGCATTAGATAGATCAATAAAATGCACACCATTTTACTAGCGTTACTAGGCGTTTCTAGCTTACTACCAAAAGTAATTATGGAATTTGCCATACCGTAACTAATAACATCCTTCATAATAAGAGTTCAAATCATAAGTAAATTTTATTAATGCTGATGGATTAAGAAAGGGATGAGGGGACAAAGAATGTCAAGAAGAAAATTTAGACATATGCAGCTAATTTTTAGTTTTTCGTTTAATTCATATTGAATTTATAATTATTTGAAAAATATTCATTAAATAATAAATTTTTTTTCCCTCCCTTCAATTGTGTCATATTATAGTTATATATTACTTTTTAAGTTATTAATTTATGGAAAGATTAAAAAAAATTCCAACTAGGGAATAGTTCCCTTGCCAAGAAGTTCTTCACAAGAGCTTGGTAAGAGAGATGGGCAAAATGACTTGAAATTAGCAAGGAAACTTAGCAAAAGAGTAAGGAAAAAAAATTTCCCTCATTAATTAGTGAATAGTATATAGTTAAGGACATGTTCCTTGTTTTCGCATCACTAAACCCTCATTGAGCTATTTTAGTAAGGGAACATCAAGGGAATTTTGCCCTTACTAAATCCATAATTTCTTATAATGTTTATTGGTTATTCCTCCAAACACAATGCTTATCAATGCTTTGACCTAGAAACTAACAAGAATTTTGTGTCAAGACTTATTATCTTTATAAAAGACTCCTTTCCATTTAAAAACAATATGTATCCTTCTAATTCTATTTCGCAACATGTCATCTCTTAATAAGGCCTTCCCAACACTCCTCATCATTATTTTGTCCCTAGTCCAGACAGTTTCACCTCCTCACTTCACTTCATTCTATCCATCTATGACCACTTCTAGATTGGCCATCAATTGCCCTTTAAGAAATACACCTATACTCAACAACTCATCATCGACTAATAACAATCCCTAAGCACATCTATCTCATCCTTAACTTTTTAACTTGCACTTACCTATCATCTCATGCGTGCCCCATCACAAAACATAATCTTCAAACTAGACAAAAAATATTGTCTCACCTTCACATCAAGCCTAGATAACATTAAGCCTACCTCCTTTAACCAAGCTTAAAAATCAACGCATTGGCATCATGCTATGTGTGAAGAATTTGATACCCTTGTTTGTAAATCTACTTGGTCACTTGTACCGCCTCATCCCTCCTAAAATGTTATTAGTTAGGAGTGGATGTACAAGATTAAACAAAAACCCTGATAAGACTATATCACGATATAAGACTTGTCTTGTCACAAAAGGAAACATCTAAGCATTGACTTCCATGACACTTTTAGTCCAATAGTTAAACCAACCACAATTTGCATTATTCTAATTATTGTTCTTCACCATAATTGGACAATCTATCAACTTTACATTAGTAATGCCTTTTTACAAGGCTCTCTCACCAGTGATGTCTATATTCAACAACTTCTTGGATTTATTGATGTTCACCATCCTAATCATGTGAGCAAATTTTATAAGGCACTATATGAACTTCATCAAGCACAAGCTTAATTCAATCAGTTAAAAGGATTTCTTCTCAATAATAGATTCAATAACTCTCATTTAGATGCTTCTTTATTTGTCTATATTGATGGACCTTTCACTATGCTCTTGTTTGTTGTATGTTGATGATATTATTATTATAAGAAATTCACCATCATTGTTTGATAAGTTCCTTAACACCTTTGCATACTGTTTCTCTCTTAGGGACCTTGGACCTCTCAATTATTTCTTTGGTGTCGAAGTCGTTCCTATGGCTAATGGCTTATTCCTATCTTAAAAAAAAAAAAATACATTTGTGATTTATTACACTAAACAAACACTTTAGAATCTAAAGAGGTTTCCACTCCTATGAGTTATAATGAACCATTGCTTTTACAAAATGGTAGTGCTCCTACAAATGCTATTGAATATAGATAGACTATTAGTGCCATGCAACATCTCTCTTTGACAAGACTAGATATATCCTTTGCTATGAATAAATTATCTCAATTCAAGCAACTCTTCTTACAATGGTATTGGTCTATGATTAAATAAGTTCTTCACTATCTTACGAGGACATTGACCTAGGGGTTACTCATCCACAAGTCATCCTCAAGTGCCAACTTAGCTAGAGATGTGAATGGTTGAATCTCCACCTTTGTTTACCTTGTCTTCTTCAATGCCACACCAATTAGCTAGGGCTCTAAGAAACAAAAGACAGTTGCATAATCTTCGACAAAAATAAAGTATCAGTCTTTAGCTTCCTTTATCATTGAACTTAATTTGTACTAATAATCTATTATTTGAGCTTCACATTTCAATCCCCAACACTCTGGCAATCTATTTTGATAATGTAAATGCAACTTACATGTGTGCCAACTCATTATTTCACTCCCAAATGAAACATATCGCCATTGACTTCCACTTTGTTCCTAATCATGTTGCCAAAAACACATTTTGCATCTCACATGTCTTCACTAACTAAACTGCTCTCTCGTTAGCCCTTCCTCAAACATCATTACCAGATTTGTGTTCGCAATGGAAACTCAATCTTGTGAGGGGCATATTAGTGGAAATCTCTCAAGCTCCAATAATAGCAACAAAAACAAAAAGCTTTCCAAGAACAAATGAATTTGAATGTTGTCAGAATTGCTATTTTATGCTTAATACTTTGTTCCACATTTGTAAGCATATAGGTAGAAACTAATCACTATATTCCAGCTATATATATATATATATACACTAAAAATATCATTAAAATGTACAACAAAATTCATATATTCTTCAAGCCTTACAAGGATTAAATTTAGATACAATTTCTTATATTTTTTTGTTATCAAATTTTTTAATTAAAATATAAAAAATGTATAATTTTTTAATTAAAACATAATAAATGTATAAGTTTAATGGGCAATCATACATTTGTCTATAAAAAAAATTATATACCTATCATATTATCATAAAAAAAACTATGTGTTTGTCACATTTTGATTAGAAAATATGATTGCAAAGATGTAAAACATTGGATTTAAGTTTTATCCTTTTAGTTATGTGTTGCATTGGATTAGGCTATTGAAAAAAATTTTTAGAAGAAAAAAATGCAGTGTCTGGATTCTAGAATATAAGTTTATTTAACAATTATGTTATTAGATGAAAAGTTTTTATATAAATTGAAAGTAAAATAAATGTGAGATAGATATACAATTTTTGAAGAAAGGCGGATAGAATTTATCTTAAAATAATTTTTTTTTTTGGTCGTTACGGTCAAGGGTGTGTCATCTAAGTTTTTGCTCAAAATTTTGCTGTTTTTTGAACGATGTTAAGTACACATTCTCTGACATTAATATGACTCATTTAGAATTTTTATTTTTAAAACACTTGTCACAAGAATCAAAATATGTGTCAACAAAGAAAGATTTTAATATTGTATGCCTATTATCGACTTAGTTAACCATTTTATCTAAACCCTTAAAATATTGTGATTTATCTATTAGTGAATAAAAAAATTTACGACAACAAACGCTATAGTTGTTTATGTCCCCAAGAAAAAAATCTGTAGTTGTTACTTATAGCTTTAAAGGTATGTTTTTTAGATGAATAATTAAATATACTTACGTCGGTAAAGGGGAGGTACAAAATAGAATCAATTAATAACCTTATCTTCTAATTAAAATTTATAAATATTAACGGTCCTCATCAAATTCTTATTAATTTATTTCTCTGAACAATTTTTGTAATTATTATTAAATTATAAATTATCTCTGTTTTAGACTAATTTCAGCTTATAGTTTTAGCATATTCCGTAATGTCAGTAGCTGCTGGGGTGGCTCCTTTCTCCACCTTCATCTAAACCTCAAATTTTAAAAGATAAAATAAAGTAAAATTTTTAAATATTATTTTATTGAATAAAAATGTAATAAATAAATACGTTTTATAGTTTAGCGCTACATGAGAAAATACTTTGCACAGAATATTTTAAAATATTTTTTATATATACTTTTCTTTTTTAAAATATTTTTATATTATTTTTTTTGAAAATTTTTCTCAAAAAATTTGGCAAGACTGAATTTTTTTTTTCATTTTTTCAATTATTTGGGCATATTTTGAATCAGCACATCTATTTCAATTAAAAATAAAACAGTGCAAAATCTCTTACCTTCTGGGTTTTTTTTTTTTAAGGTTACACTAATAATCACGTTTGCTTCCACACAAGGCAATATATATATATATATATATAATTAGGGTTATTTAAAATTTAGTCAAAATAAGAAGATTTTTTATATTTTAAATTTACAATCATCATAACTGTTTTTGAAAAGCAATGTTAAGGTGCTTCTTAAAAGTTATTGTGGCTTTTAAAAATTATTAAAAAATATTTAAAAATTTAACCAAAAATGATGGTATGTTTGTAGCTTTGAAATCAACGTAATGGTATTTTTCCTTTATTTTAATTAATTATTGAGTTGACTCTTCCTTAGCTTTGTGAGATGATGCAGAAGATTAAAGATGAGGATGATGAACATATTAATAAGAATAAATTATGCTAATTTTTTTTAGTTTGATTAAATATGACTTAATATCTTTTATTTAAAAAATTATACTCAATTCTCTTTCATTTCATTTTTTATTATTTGAATTTAACATTATACATAATATGTGTTTCTTTCAAAAAAAAATTTTTTTTAACTTTTTTATTGTAATTAAATCACATTCTTATGTTGAAAACAAATATGAGCTTAGCCACCTTAATTGTCTTCATTATAAAATTATAATTTCATATTATGTAAAGAGTTAACTTATTTGATATGAAATAAATTGAAAAAAGATATTTCTGCAATATATATAATTTAATCAAATTTAATAAAAATTTGGCCCCAATTTATTCCATTAATTATGATGTTTATCTTCAAGAAGACTAATAATAGCGTACTAGCATGTTTGTCACGTTGGAGTTTTAAAATTTACAGTACTTATGTTTAATAATTCTCCGTACGCAGGCTGGGGTTTATGTTTATTACTCATGAACTATTGTCAATAAATTTTATTATGTAATTTAATTTATTTTTGTAATAAAAGTCACATAATTTAATTTAAATTTATAATTAAATTTATTAAATTTAAAACAAAAATTAATAAACAATAAATATTTTTATCGATCTCATCTTTTACCTTTTCTATTTTAGGCGAGCAAATATATCAGAGATTAATATACTAGAATGACGAATGCTACAACGAATCCATTGACAAAATACTGCCCTAGTCTCACGGCAAAATCCAATGTTTCTTGACTCAATTTCTAAATTACATGCATGAACCAATCATATACACTTCAAAAAATTAACTGAGTCAAGGTCAATCCATCATGATTAAATGTAGAATTTTTAATGGAGATCTATTTATTTTTATTAATTGATAATAATATGGATCCATATGTAAAATTTTTAAATTTATCATTTTTCTAATAGTTATAACAGTTTTAATTAAATGTTATATTAATAATTTTTTTAATATATTCGGGTATAATATATTTAACTTAAACTTCTTGATCTAGGTCATGTAAATACTTAACCTTACACACCCTCTGTTTAGTTCACTGCAACACGATTGTATTTTTTTTACATAAATTGTACAATGTTTATTATACTTTTATATTTTTTATTTTATCTATCAAATTATTATTTTAATTATTAAATCACTTTTTTAAAAATAAAAACAAAAAAGTCATTTTTCATCTTACCTACTCCTACCTACTCACATTTTACATTCTCTTTCCTATTCCATCTCCTAACCAAATGGACCCTAATTGTATCCGGTCAGTGACTTATCTAATAATATATTTTAGCGTACACTATTTTACTTGTTTTATTTAACTTTTTACTCTAAAATATATTGTCATCAAATAAATCTAAATTTATACTGCTATTCTCATATTAACAGGGTATTTTGAGTTTTATTTTGGAATATAAACGATAGCAACACATTTGCATATTAAAATTATATAAATTTTTCTTCTATTATAAAAATATATACATACTTTCTTAAATTAAAAAATGACAAAAATGATCTCAATAATAACATTGATTTTGTGTATTAAAATATAATTTATTGAAATATATTATTTAAAATTTTATTTTTAATATTATTTATTTCATATGAAAAGTCATAAATTTAATTTATTGTAGATTTTAAAAAATCAACTCTTTATATATTGGTCAAATATATATTTAATGTTTATTTGAATTAATTTAATGATTATTATCTGTAAAAATTAAAATGATAGAACAAGTCCTTTTAAAGATTAAACCAATAGTTTATCTATATTTAAAATATGCAAGAATTGTCCTAAAATAAGCATATGTTTTTTGTGTTTGTTTGTTTGTTTTTTAAAGCACACGTGCAAAGTAAAGTTTGAAAGCGTTCATATGCCGCAGACACCCCCAATTTTGAGAAAAACAGAAAACGCTGACCAAAAAGGAAAGAGTTTTCAAAAAAGGTACAGTAAAATTGGTAGGAGATAAACAAAATGTTAAAAATATTCATTATATCTTTATAATTATTATTTAATAGTATTTTTTAAAAAAAATTAAAGTAGGAGCATAATAATCATTTTTCATTTATAAAATCAAACTTTTTTTATTTTTACTGAACCATTTAAAAAAATGGTAGGTGCAATTATTCACTTTTATAGAGATGAGGGGAAAATACTAAAATTTTATCTTAGTTTCTCACACAGAATTTTTTAAATTTAATTTTTCATAAAATTATTATATTTTCAATTTTGTTGCTCGTAAATAAAATTAATATCAATAATTTCTTTACATTAATCTATTATAAACAAAATTAAAAATTGATTGGTGGAAGAACATTATTGATAACAACTTTATTTATAAGAAACTAAATTAAAAAATATTCATATGTGAGGAGTCAAATTTAAAAGATAATATTATGAGGGACCAAATTAAAAAATAATAATTTTATAAAAGATTAGATTAAAAAATACCCCATCTATGAAAGACTAAATAAAGTTTTACTCAAACTATCATTTAGATAAATAAAAAAATTAGACTTAAATATAATTCTTTATATATTTGCTATTGAGTTTTCTCACTAAAATATAAAAAATATATAATTCTCTAATAATATTATAAGAAATATATAGTTTAATTAAAAAAATTATATAATTATCTATAAAAATCGTATATTTATTATGATGTTATCAAAAAATTATATACTTATTATATTTTAATTAAGGAACTTGATAATAAAATTATAATCAATTATATAATTTTTTTTGTAAATAAAAAGTCAAAAAACCTATCATCAGTTGACGCTTGTTTAATCTTGGCCATCAAAACAGCCGCCGGCGTTCAGGATGAAAACTAAAATAGGTGGTTCAAAATCTCTGTAGTTTCTATCATCCAATTCTAATACGTTGTATGTAGGTAGGGTTCTATCATATTATTATAATACGTTGTCAAGGAAGTTTGTCATAAAGAGACTTCTATGTATGATAGTGACCTGCTTATCTGATGATTTATCAGAGATTCACGATCCGTTTGTATTCTTTCAATTGTCAGAGATTTTTAACTCTGAAATTCAATATATATATATGTATATATAATTTTGATTCCGAATAAAGTTGATCCACTTTGAATTTTATTTTAAGGTCAATTTATATTTTAATTTTTACTTTGATCTACAAAACTTAATAATATCATTTTTATTTGCTAAAAAAAGTAATCTTTTATTGTTGTTCATCTTATAAACAAATATAAATAACATAAAATTAATGTATATATTTAGTATTTAATTGTTGCTTAAACATGTTATAACAGAATATTATATCACTCAAAATAGTCACAATATTATTATTATTTTTTAATTTCTATACTCTAACATGAAAATTGCAAGATATTAGTGAGAGAAAAAGAGTGAAAAAAAAGTGTTAAGGGAATTCAACTTAGATCCTTTGCACTCTGCAATGACTATACTTTATGCACGTAAAGAGAGAAAGTAATATGGAGTTTAGGCTCCATATAAGAAATTCCGATCTCCTTAATTTATTTTATGTCAATTTTTTATCAATTTAAAAAAAGAAAGAGACAAGAACAGAAAAAGTACATAGGACTTGTTATATAAGTCCCATAAACTCTCCCTTTGATCATCTCTTTTTCTCTCTCCAAATCAATAGAAATTTGATAGAGTAATTGAGAGGATTCAAGTTCCCATACAAGCCAAATTCTTTGATTGTTTTTTTCTCTTTCCTACCGCAACTTGTGCAATATTGCAAAGGATCTTAAAACAAGAGATTCATTTAAGTAGATTTTATACATTTCTCTCTTTTCTCTCATAAATTAATCGTCTTAATTTATTTGATAAATTGAGGGGATCTTAATTAACATGATATAGTAACACTAGATCATTTAATAGTCACACCAATTTTATATTTGATTATATCACTCACCTCTGTTGATATTAATATGTTCACTTTCTTATTTTATTATAATTTGAACTCAATATTTCAATTTTTATGGTGCATAGTTTCTTTTATTTAAATCTTCTTTATTCAATACTTTAGTTTTATTTTAAAATCTCTTTTACTTTACCTTTTTCTGTTTGTAGTTTTTATGAATATTACATTATAATTTTAAATTTTAAATCATTTTCAAAATAAAAAATCTCTTCATAGAAATTTTTTTTATACAAAGTCAAAAGTCGTTAACAATAATAATCATCATTAGTCAAAAGGGGAGGGAGAATTGAGAAATTCAACCCATCCTAGTTTGATGTTTTGTTCAATGTAATTGAGGCCAAAGGAATTGAAAAAAGTGTTTTAGCTGTTGAAAATTTTGCTTGAGGGTTTCTAAAATTGCCCCTTCCTTCTTATTAAGTTTCAACAAGGAATCTTGTTTCTTCCTAATGAAGAAGAATTAGAGTCTAGAGTCTTAGATAATATCAATTTAAGAGATCTATATGAGGATACTACTGATACTATGAGCCATGTAGGTCTCCTAGATATATGCTTAGTAAGATCTCATTGGAGATGTCTTATTAGAGTTTGATTATATAGAATTGTAGCCTTGAGCCTTACCCTTCCCTAACATTTCATTTTGCTAAATTGGATGATAATTTCCTACCCATATTGTAAAGGCCTATTTAGTCTTGCAATGATTACGTCATTCAAACTTGGAAAGGTTCTACCATAGGTTGGAATTTTTACTTGCTTGGATAATGAATTTAATAGCATTTTGCCTTTAATTTGCTTTAATAGAATGTTTGGATTTGGTCTTAGGCCTTCATGAATGACATGATTCCAAGTATCCCAAATGATGCATAAAATAATTATGATGAGTTTGGTCATTTCCTCCCAATGGCATATAGTCATTAGAGAACCAAAGAAGTAACCATTAGGGTAAAGAGCTCATTAGATCTAAGAGATAGAAAGGAGGCAAACCATATGGCCTTGCCGAAGTCACATTTAAGGTATATATGATCTAACATCTTAAGAGTAGAATTATAGAAAACACAATCTTAGGTGACTTGCAAATGATGATTTCTTAAAATGTTCGTCACTAGGATATCTCTTATAGTTAGCTTCCATGTAAATGATATCAGTTTCATTATAAGTATAATCTACCAAAGCTTTTCCTAATATGTAGAGGGGTTAGGATTGAAAAGGCCCTTTTTCTGCTTGGAGACACTTATATTCCTTTTTTGTGGAATAGGATCCACTAGGATAACCTGTCTATACTAAATAGTCTTTTCTGTCAAAATAGAGAAATGAATATAGAGGATATGATTATTGATCTCCTCAGAATACAATAATTCTTAAAGGTGTTGATTCCCTTTAAATTTATTATGCAAGATGAGATCTACAATAGTTAGAGCTTATGAAAGCTAACTTGACTAAGATAGTAGACCTAGTTGTATGGGCCACTATAGATAGTGGCTAATTGGTAGATTCTTGTCAAAGCCTAATTGCCAGACAAGATGAAAGTTGATGAAAGGATTATTTTTAGCAATTCCCTTCTACATCCAGGATACATTGAAGTGTCTATGTAGGCTGCCTTTGGGAGAGTCTTTTGTAGTACTTTGGTTTTAAAATTCTAGTGAAGAGAGAGTTTGTTCTATTGTCAATAATGTGCTAGACTTATTTTGCAAGAAGGGCTTGGTTGAAAAGATAAAAAATTTAAAGCCTAATCCTTCTTCCTTTTGTGATAGGCATAATTCTTTCTATCTTAATAGATACATCCTTGCTTTGTCATTGTTGAATCCCTAAAAGAAGTTTTGACACCTGTCATCAAGCAAGGAACACAATTTTTAGTGTAAGATAATTAGTATACTAATAAGGAGTTAAGAACCAATATAATATAATAAAGGTTATTCTAGCATATTGAGAGAAAATTTTAGCCTTCTAGGAGTGGAGTTTAGATTCAATCTTATCCATTATTTCTTAATAGATGTGATTCTTGTTTTTTCCCTACATCTATTTAGATGTTGAGGTATTTGCCCAATTTGGCTAAAAATTTTATGTCAAAAAGGTCAAACATAAACTTTTTTTGATTGGGGCAGCGTGTTTAGGTTAAGGATGAGCTTTGATTTTGTTCCATTAATTTTTTGGCTCAATATTCCACATTACATATTCATTGCATTTTTTTAATCTTTGCATAGCTCTAAGGGAATTTTTCAAAGAAGAAAATTGTATCATTGACATATATTAGATGCATAATAGGTTCTAAGTCCTTATTGATCTTAATTTCCTTTCACATTTTGTTGGACTCTTTTTCTTGTGATTATACATTTGAGAATATTTGCACAAAGAATGAAGAGGTATGAAGAGAGTAAGTCTCTTTATCTAATGTTTCTTTTAAAAGATGAAAGGGCTTGGAGACTACTGTTAATAAACATATGATAAGATACAATGCTAAAGCCCTGCATGATTATGTTTATCCATATTACCAACATTTTCGACTCATGAAGAATTACTGAGATAACTTCCACAAAATTATGTCATGGGTTTTAACAAAATCAATCCATGCAAAATCTCTCAATGGAAACTTGACTTCTCTATTCAACTTGTTCAACCCGTGACGTTACGGAGAGGGCCCGCAACCCCTCTATTATTTATTGTGCATTGAAAATTCTAATTAGACTCGTTTCGGGTTGCCACGCAATTTGTGGGACCACCCAATTTAAAGTCAAATTTATTTTTTCTTTTGTATGCTTCTAAATTTAATAATACTAACATTCCCCCCCCCCCCCCCCCCACCTTTTTCTTTTTTTCTTTTTACATTTCTTTATTCATTATTTTCTCTTTTTTTCGGATGTCCATAGAGAGAAAGCTTTTGCTTCGTCTATATTATATTTATGTTTAAGATCACTATAAAGGTTACTACAATTTTATCAGAATAAATATGTCAGGTGAAGTGATGTTAATAAACAATTTATACTTATTTTAAATGTAAAAAATATTTCTATAAATTTATCTATTCATAAAAAGTTAATAATAACAATTTTATCTAAAAGTATAAAGATATGGAAACTTCAAGTTTTTCAATATATTCCAAAATTTATATATAATAATAAAACATATTTTATTATAAATCTCAAAAAACAACCTTAAAAGAAGCTGAGTTGTCTAAACTGTAAACTTGCCTTGATGAAATTAGGCACTCTCTTTGATTTTTCTTCTAGCTTTTATTTACCAAAATTGTCCTTTTCCTCTTACGGCTTTTGACTTTTCGCGGTAACTCTATACACATTTTCAAAAGCGTACAAAACTGGATTATTTTAATGATGAATAAGGAAATTTATTAACTGCCGATGGGTTTATCTTCTCATCTCAGAGGCAAAGGCGAATCAGAATTTGGATTCAGATGATTCAACAAAAAAATTTTAAGAAACTCAACTGTGAATTATAAAATAATTAGTTTGCTTTTATAATGATAATAATAATTAATTTATATGTAATATGAAAAACGTATTAAAAATAAAAAGAGAGAGTTTTATATTTATAAGGTACCTATACATGCATTACGTCATATGAATGGTCATAAACCCATTATTATTTATTTAACTATTTAAGTAACAATCATCCAAGATATAAATAAGATATAGTCGTTGTACAAGATTTTTCCTAATTACTTCACGGTCAGTGTTTGGGTAGATGATAAAAAGTAAAATGAAGTGAATCGGAATAATAACTAAAGTAAATTGGGTTGTTATTTAAAATTTTTTTAATGATAAAATGAAATAATAGGAGATGACTTCTAAAAACTTCTCTTTATCATTCAAAATATTAATTTTTGTGTCTCTTTAAATTGGGATAAATTGGAATAACTTGTAGTTATTTTAAAAATACAAATAAACCTTCATACTCTAATATACTCTTGTATGTGACTTTATTTCATAACAGTAATATTAAAAATGTAACTTATAAATTATTTCATTCCTTTTTTAAAAATTAAACTCTCAAATAATAAAATAGCATATAATTTGTCTTTGTCATTCTATTTCACCCATTGATAAACCACCAAACATAGCTTTAATGTGTATTGAACTATAGAGTATGACATTTTTCATTTTTTAATAAGGAGTATGACAATTAGTTCGAATTCTTCTTATAAATTCCTAAAAAAATTCTTGTAAATTATTTAAAATTTTAAATCATATTTAATGGCATAAAATTTCTTTTAAATGTTTTATAAAAATAAATTAAATACATAAACAAAATTAATTTTTTTATGCTTAAAATTAGGGTTTTTAAGTAATTTTTTTTTCTGTAACTTTGGTTGAGGACCTGAGGCGGCACAAGTCTTGTATACCCCAATCTTGATAATTATTTTTTTTATTATGGGATTTATATTTCACCTTTTAACCGATAAATAAAAATCTTGTATCCCAATTTAAATTCTTAAAGATTAAACTTTGTTACTGTTTAATTTATCTTCAAATCATCACTTTGTTATTTTAATTGATAAAGTGATAAAACTCAATCTTTTCAAAAACTGAATATATTCTAAATCAGATAGTCTAATTTTAAATTTAAACTTTTGTTAGGTTATGTTAAAAAATAAAAATAAAAATTAATTTTTAAAAAAAATAAAAAAATTATTATTAGTATTTCTTAAAGTCATCGTTCAAATTTTCTAAAGTTACAACATGACTCATGTTGCAATTTTAAAAAATCTGGAAGGTAACTTTAAAAAAATTAATAGAAATTTTTTTGCTTTAGAAAAATTTTAATTTTTGAAATATTTTAATATCATTTTTATAAAGTTAAATTCTTTAAAAAATTCTTCCAAAATTATAGCTGTTTGTGGGACTCACAAGGGGCGAAAGTTTTCGAAGTTATTAACCCAAGACGACGTGAGAAAGTCCATAGAGAGAGAGAGAGGGATCATATTCATAGTCTTAATTGTGAGGCTCTGTGTCTTGCCCAATAGAGTATAAAAACATAGGCATGCCTTGTGATCTCATATCCTCTTCTTCTTGGGATGCAGAAATCTCATTCAATGATCCTCTGATTTCTCTATCCCTTTTCTCTCCATTGATCTCTCGGAGAGCAGAAGAGCCTCTTCTGCGCATAGTGCTCTGCTAATTTTCTTTTCCTTCTGAGTTCTCCGGTGAAGAAGGTCGGCGGAGATGGCAGCTGAGAAGGCGGCGATCACCCTCGAAGAGATAAAAAACGAGACTGTTGATCTGGTACGTCGCTTCAGATTTCTTCTCTTCCTCGCATTTTCCCGCTTATTTTCACTGAAAATTCTGTGACTGCTCTGTTTCTCATCGTTTTATACTCCATAAAACGAGATCTTTCATGAATGATCACAAACTTCTACGTTTCAAAAACCTAATTGAGTTAGGATTTTGCCTTTCTAGTCTCTTTTGATTGGGTTCTGTGTTAGCTTCTGCTTTTGCTTTTTTCCTCACTCCGATTCAGGTTTTTCCCTGCTCTGTTTTCAGCTTCTTTTGTTTGCTGTTTTTCGCTATATGATTTAGTCATTATAAAAGTATTTTTCTTCTAACTATAATTTGGTGTATAAAATTGTTCAATTTAATTCTTAAAAATCATTTTCTTTGAATTTTGATCTTCCAAAAATAATTTTTTTAATTTTATCTCAAATATTTTTCTGTATTCAAAATAATCTCTTTAAAAGAAAATCTGGAACACTCTCCTAAGAGAATTTTAATTAAAAAATATTTGTAACAGTAAACTAAAAAATTTCGTTTTTAAATAATTAAATTAAGAGAAGAATAAATTTTTAGAGATTAAATTAAGATAAAAATAATTTTTGAATCATTAATTTATTTTATTTTTTTGTTTCTGAAAGAGCATGGTTTGTTCATCGAGCATGAGCAATCACTAACAATTTACCGCCATGCGGTGCTATTCCTCCATTTTCTCGGCGACCAAACGGAATGATTTCAGGAAGTTTTCCATTGGATCTGACTCTAACCATGTGGGAGACAGATAAGAGATGGAGTTGAATACGCTCCCCTTTTTAGTTTATTTGAAAAATATATATATATTTGTTTACTCTCTACCACGTGTCTCTCTCTTTGTCTCCGCCTCGTTTGGCGAGAGGGAATTTAGAGTACTTTTCCGTGGTACTTTATCCTTTTCATATTTGCGAAACTTTGTCCATTTGAAACCCGTTTTCATGGTCACCCACTCATTTAACGGCAATGAATCTGTCTGACACATCTGGGTCCACACCACGGTTTTATCAAAGATAAATTTATAAAAAAATTACCCCATCGTAGAGTGGTAAAAGTTTTACTTTAAGAACTTTAAAAATTAAAGCTATCACTAATACTCTTAAAATTATGATCTGGAAACTTATAATCTGGTCTAAATTTGTTACCGTCACACCTTTATAACACAGACCAGATTCTAATTTCAAAGAACAGAAGTGATAACTTTAACTTTAAAAAATGTTCTTTTAAAAAAATTGTGGTTTTTAAAATCTTTAGATAAAATTTTTACTAAATTATGATCCTTAAATAAAATTTTTTAAAAAGTTTATATGCATGACAAATAAATAATAGTAAAATCATAAAAAACAGCATTTAAGTTTGATTTTGTCCAATTTGCCCACAGATCAATTTTGACGTGATTGTTATCTAATTTTTTTTACTAATAGAGTGATATATAATTTTTTTATAAAATAACCTGAGTTATAAAAATATTTATTTGTTATATATTTATTAAAAAAAATATGATGTAAATAGTTAAAAGTTATATCTAAACTTTATTCTAATACTTATCCTAAAACATATGTCAGTTAAATTTTTTAAAAAATAAGAAATTTATTGTATATTATTTTTTTGTCATTTATATATTTTTATAAAATGAATGACGTATAATTAATTTGTTATTTTTAAATTGATTGTGTTTTTATTAACTTTGATTTTTATGGATAAATCTAATAATTTAGGGGGGCAACCTTTTATATATTAGAAAAACCTTCAAATTCATAACCAAATCAAACGTGTCTCATTCATTTGATGAAAGCAATTGTGTGAGAGGTAGTTAACCACACGACCCAATTGAAACTAAATCACTTAGCTGCACATCACAGCTTATTATGCAGTAGATGAATTTTTTAAAAAAATGAAATTTTATTTCAACTCCCTTATCCGGGGACACAACACATGGTTATTATTATGAAAGCACCATGAAAATTTGGAATGCGTCCCAATTATACGGACAGATAGTTGGCAAGTTGTCCTGTTGCATTCGACATATAAACACTCAGGTTGGTGTCAACGCGTTCGTGATTGGCTGGCCGGCCTTCCAAAGCACAGGCTGGTGCCTCGTGTCAGTCAGCGGCAAGGGGGCCTGTTTGGTTGCATCTTGAAATCTTTCCCCCTATTCACTTCTGCTTTCATGTTACAATTCTCTGAATTCACATATTGCATAAAGAAAGTGTTTGGTAAACTTAAATTCAATTAATGATTATATATTTGTGAGAATCCTTTTAGGATACAATACAATTAGTTATCTTGATTTCTTTTTGATATTTTGTGATCTAAAAATTTACAATCAAATAATTTAAAATCTAAATTTTTAGTATATTGATGATATGGTATTGATATTATTTCATTAACTATCTAATGAAAAATAGCATGTGCATAGCATATGATTAAAAAATTTTCTTAATTTAATTTATTCAAATTTCATTCTCAATTTGAGCAAATTTAATCGCTTGAAATTTATATTTTACCCACTTTTTATGTTATTGTTTTTTAATTTTCGAACTCGGAGGCGCTGCGGATTTTTATACACAAGTTGACTTGGATTTCAGGGAAAGAACTATTATTTTAATCATTTAAAACTGAAATTAAAGTAGGAATAGGAAACAAGTTTTTTTTGGTGATATCTGAAGACAAATTCATTTCCAAAATTAGATTTCTAGACATTCTTTTTCATCCAGTTTTACAGAAAATTTATTTCTTCTATAAACACAAATATAATTTTTTCTAAATTAAGTTGGTCTTACATACCAGTTGTCTTCGCTTTCCATATAAATTATAATCTTTCGTTGTTCTGTTTGTGGCTAGGCCCTTCCTTTATTAGAAAATGATTCTTGCACGCTGATGTAATAGGTTAGGTTATTAAATTGATAGGCTGCCGCTGCAACATGTACAGTTCTTAAATAAATGTCCATTTACAAGTGGGGAAATAACTTACTATTCTTCATGCTGTCCTTGGTTGCGCTCTCATTCTTGGACTTCTCAGCAGAGTAGAATATAAAGTCAAACATTGCTTAATGAAAATAAAAAATTATTTAGTTATTTAATTATTATTTCAGTCCGCACTGCTTATTAAATCCTTTGTTTCTTTGGGCCTGGATATTAAAAATCCTATATGATTGTTGTTGGTACTTGGAGGATTGTTATTGTTATTGAAATAAGGGGTCTATATAGCCAAATAATTCATAGTAATCTACAAACCTTGGGCTGCATATTATTCAAAATCCTATTAATTTGCAATAATAATCACATGAGAAGAGGAAGCAAACTCTGCAATATTCATTAGACGCATGAAAGCAAAAAGCAAGTTAATACTCTCGTCTTATCTTGGAATGTGAGGTGATGTGTTGCGGAATCCATTTTTTCTAATATCACTTGTTTGCAGGAACGTATTCCAATTGATGAAGTGTTTGAGCAATTGAAATGCACCAAAGATGGATTGTCCTCGCAGGAGGGAGCCAATCGGCTTCAAATATTTGGACCCAACAAGCTAGAAGAGAAAAAGGTTCGTTCTTTTTTGAACTAGGGGCTGATATCTTTTTTCCAGACTGCAATTTTCGAAATGCACTTTGCTGATTTGTGATAATGGTAATTAACACAGGAAAGCAAAATACTCAAGTTTCTTGGGTTTATGTGGAATCCCCTGTCATGGGTCATGGAAGCTGCAGCTTTGATGGCAATTGCCCTTGCAAATGGTGATGGGAAGCCCCCAGATTGGCAAGACTTTGTGGGTATTGTTTGCTTGTTGGTGATCAACTCCACTATCAGTTTCATTGAAGAAAATAACGCCGGAAATGCTGCTGCTGCTCTCATGGCTGGGCTTGCTCCAAAAACAAAGGTAAAAGGATAAAGTTTGTGTTTAGTTTCAAGGATATGTGCTATTGAACTGTTTGAAGAAATGCGAAGATGCGGCTTATTTTGATGACTCAATATTGGTGCAATTTCAGGTTCTCAGAGATGGTAAATGGACGGAGGAAGAGGCTGCAATTCTGGTACCTGGAGACATCATAAGCATCAAGCTAGGTGATATCGTTCCCGCAGATGCTCGTCTTCTTGAGGGCGATCCGTTGAAGATAGATCAATCTGCTCTTACTGGGGAATCCCTCCCTGTGACCAAGAATCCTGGGGATGAAGTTTTCTCAGGATCAACCTGTAAACAAGGTGAAATTGAAGCTGTTGTTATAGCAACCGGTGTCCACACATTCTTTGGGAAGGCAGCTCACCTTGTGGACAGCACCAATCAAGTTGGACACTTCCAGAAGGTTCTCACAGCAATCGGGAACTTCTGTATTTGTTCCATTGCAGTTGGTATGTTAGCTGAGATCATAGTGATGTACCCAATTCAGCACCGCAAGTACAGAGAGGGAATTGACAACCTCTTGGTCCTCTTGATTGGAGGAATCCCCATTGCTATGCCTACTGTGTTGTCTGTGACAATGGCCATTGGTTCTCACAGGCTCTCTCAGCAGGGTGCCATCACCAAGAGAATGACTGCCATTGAAGAGATGGCTGGTATGGATGTTCTGTGCAGTGACAAGACAGGGACACTCACCCTTAACAAGCTCAGTGTTGACAAGAACTTGATTGAGGTCTTTGCAAAGGGTGTGGAAAAGGACCATGTTATCCTCCTTGCTGCAAGGGCTTCCAGAACAGAAAACCAGGATGCCATAGACACAGCCATTGTTGGAATGCTTGCTGACCCAAAAGAGGTATGAACTTTTCTCCAATTGCCCTTTCTGCTGTTGTTAAGTTCATTATTAGAGGACCGTTGATATGAACTGAATATGCTGAGCACATCATTTTCTTGTGCAGGCACGGGCTGGGATTAGAGAGGTCCACTTCTTTCCATTCAACCCTGTGGACAAGAGAACTGCTTTGACTTACATTGAATCTGATGGAAGGTGGCACAGGGCAAGCAAAGGTGCTCCTGAGCAGGTAACCTCGTGATTCAGTTTGTTCATAATTTGTGACGTTTCTAGTTTTTCAGATTGATACTAACATCTTTGGTTTGGTCTATATAGATCATGACCCTGTCTAACCTCAGGGAAGATGCAAAGAGGAGGGTCCATGCTATTATTGAAAAGTTTGCAGACAGAGGGCTTCGTTCACTTGCTGTTGCTAGACAGGTTTATGTAGTTTCTCTTTGTCTTTAACGTTATTACTGAAGCTGTTGCCAGGCAGCGTTATATAGCCAGTCTTCATCTTTTGCAGGAAGTTCCGGAGAAAACAAAAGAAAGTGCTGGTGGTCCATGGGAGTTTGTTGGCTTGTTGCCACTGTTTGATCCCCCAAGACATGACAGTGCCGAGACCATTCAAAGAGCTCTTAATCTTGGTGTAAATGTGAAGATGATTACTGGTAACTAATCTCACTCATCCTTCAGGGGAAAAAAAGGTTTCCACCGTACAATAGCAATTATTGTTGAACTTCCGCGAGTTAAACATATTGGCCTTTGTTCTCTCCAGGTGATCAACTTGCCATAGCTAAGGAGACTGGCAGAAGACTAGGGATGGGAACAAATATGTATCCATCTGCTTCCTTGCTTGGTCAAGACAAAGATGCAAATACTGCTGCACTTCCTGTAGAAGAGCTGATAGAGAAGGCAGATGGATTTGCCGGAGTATTTCCTGGTTTGCAATCTTTACCATCTCGCTCCTATGAAAATAAATTTTCCTTTCCTTTATGTTCCTTGATATGGTCTAGCATTTCACTCTGACCTTGTTAACTCCTTTTTGTTTATTTGTCATCCCACAGAGCACAAATATGAAATTGTGAAGAAGTTGCAAGAGAGGAAGCACATTTGTGGAATGACTGGTGATGGTGTCAATGATGCACCTGCTTTGAAGAAGGCTGATATTGGAATTGCTGTTGCTGATGCTACTGATGCTGCAAGAAGTGCTTCTGACATTGTCTTGACAGAACCTGGATTGAGTGTTATTATCAGTGCTGTCTTAACAAGCAGAGCTATTTTCCAAAGAATGAAAAACTACACTGTTAGTCACTCTCCACTTTCTTCATAAATATGTTCTATGTTTAAAATAAACTCAAGTCACATTATGTTTTTCGTATTACAGATCTATGCAGTTTCTATCACTATCCGTATAGTGGTAAGTTGATGCTATAACGCTATGTTTATGAAAATTTATGCGATTCATTACGACAAGGAATAGTGAATATCAACTAATTTGATTCACTTGATTTCTAAATGCAGTTTGGCTTCATGTTTATCGCACTGATATGGAAATTCGACTTCTCTCCTTTCATGGTTTTGATTATCGCCATTCTTAATGATGGTAAGATTTCTAACAAATACTCTGAAATAGATCCTATTTCTCTTCATTAATTTGGCAATGGAGATTTGACACAACGATTGTCATACTATTAGGAACAATCATGACAATTTCAAAGGACAGGGTGAAGCCATCTCCCTTGCCTGATAGCTGGAAACTCAGAGAAATATTTGCTACTGGAATTGTTCTTGGAGGCTACTTGGCACTGATGACTGTCATATTCTTCTGGGCAATGAAAGAAACTACATTTTTCCCTGTAAGAACCATTTATACTTTATCATTATCTGTTGAACTTCTTGTTTTGGCTCAAGGTTTTTGACACCTTTTGATTATTTTTCCAGGACAAATTTGGAGTTAGACACATCCATGAGAGTCCTCACGAAATGACAGCAGCTTTGTATCTTCAAGTCAGTATAGTGAGCCAGGCTCTAATCTTTGTAACCCGTTCTCGGAGCTGGTCCTACGTCGAACGCCCCGGATTGCTGTTACTAACTGCTTTCGTTATTGCTCAGCTGGTAAGGATAACGCTTCTTTAGTCCATTTAACTCTTAGAATTTTAGACATGAAAATGAGATTTTGAAATATGGTGTAATATAACTTGTTTATTTCTAGCAAAAATTCGATAAGAGAAGGGTGAATTAACATTTTGGAGGTTATGGTCTCGCAGATTGCAACAATAATAGCAGTATATGCAGACTGGAGCTTTGCAAGGATAAAAGGAGTTGGTTGGGGTTGGGCTGGAGTCATCTGGCTCTACAGTGTTGTCTTCTATGTTCCACTTGACTTTATGAAGTTTGCCATCCGCTACATCTTAAGTGGCAAGGCTTGGCTAAATCTGCTAGAAAACAAGGTATGTTTAGAGCCTATTGATCTTTTTATAACCAAAGGACAACTTTTGAGCTGGTTTCTGTGTTCTGTTAAACACACACACACACGTACACTCACAAAAACACAGAAAAAAGAAAAAGTTTTATGAGCAGATTTTGTTTTTGGTTTTCAAAAATTGTTTTTAAAACAAACATGAAAACAAAAACGCTAACAAATTTGCATTTTTTAATGGTAAGGTCTTTAAGGATGGAGATTTAATTCATTGTTCTTAAAATGCATTTACAGACTGCCTTCACTACCAAGAAAGACTATGGAAAGGAGCAGAGGGAAGCTCAATGGGCTCTTGCCCAGAGGACCCTGCATGGGCTTCAACCACCAGAAACTTCTAGCATTTTCAATGACAAGAACAGCTACAGAGAGCTGTCTGAGATTGCTGAGCAGGCCAAGAGACGAGCTGAAGTTGCAAGGTAAGCAACCATATATAATTTAGGTTTCTGAGATTCTAATTATAACTCATAAGCCACAACAAAATGCCCTAATTTTTGAATAGACATATGTAAGCATGTCAAAAAAGCATATATTCTATTGATGCCCATCTTTTTACACACTAAAAACGTGTCTATTTACAGTGGACTTGGTCCTCTAATTTCTAATGGATTGAGTGTACTTAAGAATCTCTCCAAGTTCATGTTTTCTTGTTATAGTCAAAGTAAAGTTTTTCAATGGAATAAAAAAGATGAAATTTTTTCTTTTCTTCCACTTTCGCTTGCAGGCTTCGTGAGCTACACACACTTAAGGGACATGTTGAGTCAGTGGTGAAGCTGAAAGGTTTGGACATTGACACAATCCAGCAGCACTACACAGTGTGAGAAACAAGGCACAAACATTGTGTTTAGCAAAAGGGCCACAAATCAAAGGAATACCTGAGACAAGAAGAGACACTTGAAGAAGGCCTAGCTAGTTAATCCTTGCTACATAGGTTAGGGGAGAAAATCTTGTGCTATAGCTCTCCCATTCTGTTTATTTGTTCTTGTTTCTCGTGTATTTCTGAGTTCTGGGTAAAAGGAATGTCTTTCCCTCCTCTTTTCTTTCCTTTGATGCAAAGGGAAAGTAGTGTTGGTTTCAATGCTTGCTTTCCCCGTTGCTTTTAATATGGTTTTGGGTCCTTCATTTTATGTATTTTCCATGTAACTTTTCTTACTTTGATATTGGGATTTTTGAGGTAGGAGAATAAGAAATTACAGAAGTTTCCTTGCCGTCATACAAATTTCAAAACCTTCTTCACTTTGTCCCCATCTAATCTCCATCTGTTCTGCGAGAAAATAATGAGGCGGGGACTGAACATTTTCTAAATGCTTTTGGATATATCTGCCACAGAAGGAACGTATGAAGATTCTACTTACCACCTTAATTTGACAAAGACTAGCAAATGCTTTAAACCATTTTCATAGTTTTTCTTTCATGAAAGTTATGACATATATATATATATATATATATATATGCCCAATCATAATAATGTTGATAATTCGGTAAAAGCAAGTCGAGATTCACACATTTAAACAAGAAGTTCAATATAAAACTTTGTCATGATCTAGTATCAAGAAATTGATCAAGTTAAAATTTAAAATTAGAGTAATGTTCACTCAGTCAGTGGTCAACTAGCCCAATCTTGTCTAATCATTTTAGGATAAATTAGCTTGGGCCAAAAATTGAAAAAGATTAGACTGAACATTAGATTGACTTGATTAGTTAGTTTTACTTTACTTGACCAGTCCTATATATATTTTTTATAAAAAATTATTTTATAAAAACTTATATGACAATTTTTTTGAGATGAAATATAAATTTACAAAAATTTATATAAAAATTTTAATTTTTAAGAATTATTTTATAATTTTTATAAAAAAATTTAACAAAAAAGGTAGTTTAGTTTGGTCCGATTCTAAACTAAACTGAGCCTAGTTAAGACGACAGATTGAAAAAATTAGCTTAACACTAAGCCAAATTAAACACCCAACTGCCTGACCTAGATTCACCTGTGAACATCCCTATTTACATCCCCCAATACATCAACCTCTTGGCGATATGTAGCAAAAGCTGACAAAACAATGGTAGAGGTAATTCTTTTAAATTATGTTGACATAGTCCTTATTTTGAAAGAATAATATTTTTCAGAAAAAATTGATGGAACAGGAAGCAGATAAAGGATGCCTCATTTTAAAATCCAAAACATATAAAGGCTAACGGATTTGCCCCATGTTTCTCTTCCTTTCCTTTTTCCTTTGTTCTACCCGTTGACGTATGTTCGTATTCTTTTATTCTATATCTTGCACCATGAAGAATGAATCCATGGAAAAGAAAAAAAATAAAATCTTCAACGAATATTCAGATTTTTTTTTCGTGGCCTTTTAGTATGAGTTTTTGCATGAACCTTTGTCAGTTACTATAAAATTCTGACTTGTAATTAGAAAGTCATTTTAATTTTTTTTAGTGCTCTTTTTTTTTTTTTTAATTAATACTCATAATGAAAGTGTTCTTCAAGGAAAGAAAAAGGCCCCAAAAGATCGGTTTAAAGATACAGGCGAGCTTGCAATGAGTGACTCTGCATTGTCTTGTATTTGAGTAGAATTGGGCCATGGGATAAACAATCTGTCTTGATCCGAATTAGAAGTGGGCCCCGTACTTTCAATTTTAAATTTCAAAAAGAGAGACAACATTTATTAAATAAAAGAAAACAAAAAAAATTACATTTGACATGCAGCCCCATGACCAAGTCGTACATTTTGAATAAGTGCGATTTACTCTAAAGTTTATATATATATATATATATAAAATAAATTACGGAGAAGAAGAAGTAAGGAGGTGAATATATTAAAGTCATCAAAAAGCTGCAGAAGAAGAGAAGTGAACTGATTGAAGCGTGTGCAAATTAATTCAAACATCTCTTGACTCACCATAATTAAAATAATGTTAAAATGCACAAAATTTTCATAAATTTTAGATTATATATAAATAATTTTATTAACCTTCAAAACTTGATAATGAAATCCATTAAATTTGAGAAAATTAATCCCTATCACTAATAAGTCTATTATTTTAGTAACTAGAGTATAATATATTATTGAAATATCTGTATATAACTTAAAATTTTAAAAAAATTAAATTTATTTTCATGGAATTAAAAATTTAAGAAAGTTAAATGTTAAGTTTTAAAAGTAAAAAAGATTACTTTTATATAATTTAAAATTCATAGAAGTTCTATGATTTTAGCAAGTCCAAATGTCTTCATATATAATATACGTAAAATACAATCCTCATTATGTTAATATCTAAACTACAATGGGGCGGGGATAATTGGTCATTTATTTTATGCAAAGAACCAAATCCTCCTTGCGAATAAATTACAATGCGACCCCACTCAAATCCTTAGTTGTTGAACTGAATACATCAAAGTGAATCATTAAAGAAAGATTCAACTTTTGGTTGGATTTTTTCCAGTAAGATCAGACTCAACATGTGAGATCATTGACCATTAATTTGTCCCGATTTTCCATACATATTATTTCAACACCATGACACAAGCGAATAGGATCTGCTTGACCTCAAAGTCTTATCGAATTATTGCCATAGAGCTCCATATTTGCAGATTCAATCAAAGACAGCTAGTGATAATGCGATATAGAAGGAAAAGGACATATCGGTATATATAGTTTCATTATAAATATATCGTTTTGTTGTGATAACTTCTAAAAAAGTGGTTATTATATACTGGAACAATATTTGAAGTCTTTTGCCTCATAAAATTAATTTCCTCCCCTATTTCTTTTCTTCATTCAGCATATTATATCTTGTCTTACCGATTATTCAGCTTTTTATATTGATTTAAAATTAAGTTTCTTTTTTTTTTTAATATGTCAAATAGAATGTATGAAGTATATAGATAAATAGCTTTTTGTAATCAATAAATACTATTATGTAATATAACTTAGAATTTTGTTTTTGTCATGAGATCTTGGACTATACATGATTAGGTGTAATTTTTCTCCTTTAACTGTAATGTGAACCAGAAAATTAATTGGAATTAAATAAAAATTATAAACACCCAACGAATTAATAATGAATCCTTCTCATTGGAACTAGAAAACAGATTCCTTAATAAGTAATAAATGGATTAGACTTTATTTCTTCAACCTTAAATTGGTTACTTGAGTCCCCTTGGTAATCATTCATGGCTATTTCTTTGTCTATTTAAGGAATGCAAAATAAAATAGATTAAAAAAGTCACCATTCCTAATACTTTTTTCGCTCCCTTTGTCAAAAAGGTTATGATTTTACGTGAGTCTGAACAATTTATTTATTAATATCTGGAGGGAAACTAGCAATGCTTTTTGCATTTGGACTTGAAGAGAGAAATTTCAACATATATATGGAATCAACTCAATATATAATAAATGGACTTATATATAAGTTAATTACGGTAAAACCTACTTTCATATATATGCTCAAATAATTTAATTGACTTAATCAACTTATTTTTAATAAATTAAGTCTATTAATTATATCTATTTTACTTAAACTACGTGTCCACATGGCCATGCGCACGTACGCATGGCAATATAAAATTTGAAAATTTTAGAAAGAGGGGCCACTCAAACCAGTTGTGTATATAATATATAAAATAAAATTTTCTTAAAAACATTAATAATATAATTCTGAATTATTAAACATATTTTTAATTAAAGAAATTAAACCTAGTAACAGATGACTTGATTGTTCTGCACATGCAAAATAAAGGAGGTGCATGTGAGCTTTCACTATCAGGTGGTAACAAAGTAAAGGGTTGTCATTCTCAGTCTGCACCACCCGGAAAAAAGCAAGTGTCCGTACTGACAGCTTTGTGATCCAAAATTGGAGGCCGTGCGTGGAGCAACTCAAGCCAATCGTTTATTTGGATCATGGAGGCCTGCCTATAGCCTATTAGCTACTACTTAGGCCAACATGAGTTCAGAATCCGCCGCTACTATTCCCAATGTATATGAAAAATATCCAAAATCTTTTTTCAACTTTGTCATTTATAAATATGTTTTTTCAAAAAAAAATTTAGGATAAAAAATTATATTCTTAAACTTTTATATTTTAAAAATAAGTTATTAAATTTAATATTTTTCTCACAGCTTTAACTTATAAACAAATTACAGATTTAAATTCTATAAAATTTATGCTAAAAAAATTAAAAATAAATTATTTTTAAACATTATAATTATCGTTAAATTTTAAAGAATTTATCATTAATTTTACATGATTTATTTTTTAGTATAAAAAAGTGTTACATTTTTTGTATCTAATAATAAATATTTTAAAACTAGTAATGCATTTATTAAAATTAAATAATAATTATAATCTTTAAAAATAATTTTAATTTTTTAAATCTATTAATTTTATGATGTCTTAATTCTTAAATATAATTTTTCCTTAATTTATCTGTCACTTCAAACCCCTGCCATACTGGCTAAGAGTAGTGGATAAACTTAAGACTGGGTGATCAAACTTGACCAATTACTAATACATACAGCACAATATTTAGTTTGTCTGTAACCCTGTATGAAGTTTAAAGTATTGTATTAAGTTCAATACAACTTTTAGTTTTAAAGTTTGAGCTTAATTTGACCCAATCTTATTTATAGAAATTAGTAAAGGTTATAAAAGAATTTAAATAAATTTATATTTAAATAACTAATTCAGTAATACATATTCAAATCAAATTCATTTTTACTCTTGTATCTTAATTCAACAATAATATCCCAAATACATTAGGATCACTTTGTTTTATATAAATATAAATATATGTATACATATATTATTTAATATATTATATATTATAGATTATTAAATATTATAAATCAAATCAAGTCATTCTTAAAGCTTAGCCCCGCTAAGCTTAAAAATATGGCTGAGCTCGAGCAATCCAATGAGCTGAGTTATGGTTTATTACCCTTAGTTGGGAGACTATTGCTTTGAAAAATGCAATTCAAAGATATTTGACATGTGATAGAAGTATAAGGTGGCAAATGAGTTAGTATTGTTATAAGAAAATTAGGCATAAAGACTTATTTCTTGAAATTTCAAAGTTCAAAGAATTATTTACAAATCATCCAAGTTTAAATAAACTTTTTGCATGCGCGCGCGCGCGCGTGTGTGTGATGAGAATTGAAAAACTTACACTTTTCAATATTTTACGAGAGAAAGTGACTTTTATCAATGCAATGGTTGAATTAAAAGTAGCTACTATATTGATCAAGTATGCCAAATTTCAGTAAATTAATAACAACAATTACACAGCCAAATAATTAAAAATCCTTTATATTTGAAACCTTTGATTGTAGCTGGGTTAACTTTGTGATATATAGATAGGGCACCAAATAATGTTGAATTAATGTAAACTTGTTATAGTATGATATTCGAGATTAGCACTTTCAATCCAATGGTGGATTTTGTAAAAAACTCATCCCATAAAAGTTATTCAATGGTGTAACAATGATTTTGGTTGACATGAAAAGGGATCAATTGACAGTTATGTAAAAATTGATACACTCAAACGCTTAGATAGTTTATCATAAAAAATGATTTTTATTGATTCAATCAATGAATTATAAGTAATTATCATGTTGATCTTGTGTATCAAATTTCAGAAAAAATAAATTACAATTGAGTATGTAATCAAATAATTAACAGTCTCTTTATATTTAAAAGTTACATTGTACATTAATTTTGTGATATTTTAATAGAGTATAAAATAATGTTGGATTAATCTAAAATTTTGTGAGTACGATATTTATAATTATTTTTTAATTATTCTTCCTCATATTAAAATTTTTAATCCCTAGTGAATTTTGTAAGAAATTCATTCTATAAAGATCTGTTCATAGTTGGAAGACTAAATTTGATTGAGATGGGTATGAATTGTATTCACATGCGTGCGTGCTTGTTACTTAATCCTTACCCGAACTTATATTTAGCAGATAAAAGTGTTTTTATGTTTATTAGATCCTTGAATCCCTTTAATTGGATTTATTTAAAAAAGGCTTTTAAATGAACAAGTTTTCTCAAGATGAGATTCATTTATATAAGTTGAGATTTGTTTCTATAAAATTCGTTCCAATAAAATTACAATAAATAAATAATAAAATTACAATAAACAACTATATAATTCAAAACAAATAAAATGAACATTTGTTTTTGGTTTTTATAATTATATTAATATATATATACTTGTGTATAAATATAAATAAATTAATATATATATTAACCCTACATGTATGAAACAAGTGAGTATCATATTATTTAGATGTAAATCCAAATTTTAAAAGTACTTAAAAAAGATTTATATACCTGAAATTCAAATAAAATATAAATATTTTGTCCATCCCGATTTGCATGTGATGCTGCCCTTCTACTATACTTCCAAAATAGGCTACAGTACAAAACCGCAACTTCATTGCTAACGACCTTCCATGTGGTGTCCCTCGGAATCCAACCATATGTTTCATATATATGACTTGTTATACAATAAAGTGCAATAAATGCGGGGAAATATAACCTTGGCTCACTGTTGTATTTCTTTTCTTTTGATAAGTTACATATTCTTTTTGGTATTTACCTTCTAATTCTACTGGGGTTTAAGTATATAGTTCGAGACCAAACTCCTATGTGCATCGTATGATTACTTAAAAATTTAATAAAAATTCATTAAAATAAATTATTTGTAGGATAATGAGGTCCACTAGTTACTTCCTTGTATGGTTTGGTTTGATAAGACATTATAACATTAGTTATTAGCCAAAAGGTGCTTATATATGTAATTTTAAAATAATTAATATATAAAAATAAAAATAAATTAGTAATTTAATCTCTTAAAAATTATTTTTTTAATTTAATTATTCAAGGATAAAATCTGCTAAATTAATCTTTAAAAGATAACTCTTCTTTTAATTTAATAATTCAAATATAAAATCCTTTATTTTTGTTCTCATATATTTTCTTCGAATCAAAATAACCTCTCTATTAGTTAAAAGCAAAATCTCACATGACTGTTAAGTAATAATATAAACTTACTCAAAAATCTTTAATCCCCAAAATGCCATCTTTTGTATCAAAGCTAAAATTTTGTGCATCAAAAAGTTACAAATGCTTTTTAAAAGAACTATTTTGAATGGAAAAAAGAATATTTAGAAGATAAAATTAAGAGATTTTATTTTTAATAGCCCAATTTGATAGGAGAATAATAGTTCAAGGATTAAATTAAGAAACTTTATTTTTTGAGAATCAAAATTAAGAGAAAAGCGATATTTCATAAACTAAATCATTAATTAGTCTAAAAACAATTAGAAAAGGAAGGTATATATTGGGGATTCTTAACAAAGGGGTAGACTAAGTTTTCTCCTGTCATTTTCAAGTACATTTTCATTCCATACGGCGTGAATATACAAGGAATTTGAACTATTTGAAACGCTAATTCTTGAGGGTTTGATCATCTTTCAAAACTCGAGTATAATTATAAAATATTATTTTTTTTAATAAATTTCAAATGATCATTTTAAATTTTAAAATGATTGAATGATAAATAACAAGAGCTTAAGCCTACAATAAATTTTTTAAGATCTTTTAAAACATGACATCTGGTACAATAATGCTCTATTTGATTCCATATGATGTGAATATAATGTATTTACGTAGTTTGTATAATATTTATTATATTTTTAATTATTATTTTATATATTAAATTACTTTTTAAAAAATAAAAGCATAAAAATAATATTTTATCTAATTTATCAACTTTATATATATATATTATATTATATTATCCAACTAAACCAACTCATGAAAAAGAAATAAACGATGATAAAAAGCCCACATCCTCTATTCTGTTCTCATTTCAAGTGTTCAACTGTCTCCTGTATAATCACATCCAAGTTGTCGATAAACAGGTCTTTTCACATAAGGACAAACAGCTAATGGGAAAGCATAATATTTGGGTTGATCTAATTTATACCAACGTATTAGGAAGAGGTTTGACTGTAAAAAGAACACTAACAATTAAATTGATCTGATAGCTTTGGCCCATGTAAAACATGTTTCTTGTTCAATTTTCTTCCGGTTGCTTTAGTTTCTCCATTATTAATTAATACGTAAGTTCTGACATTACAGCGCCATTGAATGACTAGACTGTGTTGTCTATTCGTCCATCCTCAGAAACGCAGCCACACCAATGAGACCATTCAATCAACCTTGCTGACAATTATCACTAACCCCATTTATTGAGTTTGTGACTGGGTCAATGGCGTTCTCAAACCTCAGGTAAACAGTACTATTCTTGCAGTCATTCAGAACAAATAATGTACATCAAATTACTCTCACATTTGGTTAATTATATTTAATATTTTTATTTTAGAAATATTATTTATTTTTTTTAATATTATATATGTATATTATAAAACCTTTCTTTTAATTTATTTCTTATTACTAAAATTAAATTTTTATACAATACATATTCCTTTAAAAATACAGTGACTTAAATGTTTTTAAGTCATACTAAAAAAATTATAGTTTCATATTAAAAAATAATATTAATTTAATTTCTTTTAATATCATATTAAAAATAAAATTACAGTCTTATATTATAAAAAAGTTAAGTTTATTGATTAATACTATTCCTTTAAGAATCGAATAATATTATTGAGGCAAGAGGGGTTTATGTGCAATTTGGGCAGAAGTTTATTTGTTGTTTTAATATATTCATTAAAATTGTTAATATGATTATAAAAATAGGAATAGTTTATTTTAAACAATCAATAGTGTGATGATTAATTAAAATTGTTTATATATTATATATTTGTTAAAGAATGTCTCGTAACAAATTTTTAAATAATTTCACCTAAAATTTATCCTTTGATTAATATTTGATTTTTATCCCCTCTGGCAAAGTTAATTGCACGCTTGCTTTGAACTTTGACTTGGCCACAGGAACTACCAGCAAAACCCTATTGGTTCTGCCATCACTATGTAAGAGTAACCCTTGATGACAAGGATGTATGCATATGTAAATTTTAGCTAACTAGCCTTTGCTCTCTGCCTCAGGTAGAATAATATTCACCTCGTAATAGTTATTAACTATAAGAATAAGAAGCGTACTTTGTACTAATAATAATAATCTGAGTCCTGAGACTTCTGTCTCAGCACATGCATACTTGTCCCACAAACATTGAAAGAGTGGTTGGCGTTTAGTAATTTGCTTCAGACTTGGAAGCCACCAGGTTCTGTTCAATCCGCTGAAAGCAAAAGAACTTTTTGAGCTACCTAGCTTTCTTCTTCATCTTCTTCATTCTTCTCAGTTGGTTTATTTTCTTTTTTGTTTTTTATATTCCTTATTGGACTAAACTAGATTTATATAATTGGGATGGGGATCACATAGGACGAGTGATTATATTAGCAACCAACATGCAGCATGTAGGGCAGAAAATGATGACTCAGTTATCTACCTGATCAAGTCCTCTTTTTCTTCACTTTTTCTCAATATAGACAAGATTTTGACTTTGCTTACACAACTCCAAGGGTTATCATCATTGCATCTAATCATCCCATTAACATATTTAAGTGGGGCTATTTCGGTTTGGATTCTTTTGTATCTTTCAAATCATATATAAACTACCTTTCTTCGTTGCTGCATGATATGTACAGAAAATTTTAGATAGGCTAAATTAATTTGAGGAAATTACAATTATTCACTCTTATATTTACTTGTAATGTGCTTCTAATTTTTAAAATATTAAAACCGATCTTATAATATATTAGTTTTATTGTAATAACTTTTTACCGTTCAAATCAAAGGTCAAATTTAATTGAATTGAACACATGTGCATTTCATATGCTTTTTCTTTATTAGAACATCAAATTTTTTATTAGTTCACCTATTTCTATTTCTATTTCTACTCTCCCTCAAATCTTATGCCTATTTTTTTTTAATATATAGTTTGGTAAAAGAATAGGTATGTATAAGTTAAATTTAAGGTCTGATATAGACGATAGAGTTATTACCGTGGTAATAATAGATTGAGAGGTTAAGTATATAATTTTTTAATAAATTGAATGTGATGTTACAATTAGATACAAATTATTATTCAACCCTAAACCCTAAAAGATCAGGATAAATAAATATAAGTTTTTTTATTAATTATGAATGGACAGATACATAAAATTAAAGGGCAACAATGTGCCTTTTTGACCAAGGAGAAATTGGCCATTTCCTTTTTCTAAATACTTAATTATTTTGCAATTTTGAAGTGGTTAGCCTCGCTACTCAACAAAAATAAACTACTTCTCAATGGTAGCATAAGCAATTTTTCTGTTGCAAGAAGAAAGTGAAAAATTGAAGGTTTTTCTTTGAAACAAAGCCAAAAGTAAAATTTATTATTTTTTCTAAAACAATCGAATCCTCACTTAAAGTCATTGAATTATTATAATTATCTCCAACCTTTTATATATATACTCTTAATACATGTCCCTTTTACAGTAAATGAACCTTTTGAAAAACTTTAACGTGATAATATTAATAAAAACGTTTATCAAATAATTTTACCAAACACAAGTAAATTATCTTTATCATATATACTTCTCATGAAACTCTATTTTTAAAAAAATTAAAATAAGCAGAAATCTACAGTGATCGAAATCTTCATCATTGAATTTCCTCAAAATTTATAGTAAACAATTTATTATTATTTACACGAATTTCAAAAAAATTAATAATAAAAAATTTAAACCTAAAAGAACTCCAATTCTCCACTGTATACACAATAACTCATAATTAAACGGTGAAGCGTTTAAGGGGGGAAGCGGAAAACAACAAAAGTTGAAGGGAAAATCCGTAGAGAGAGAGAGAGAGAGAGAGAGAGAGAGAGAGAGAGAGAGATTAGGAGTAGGAATGAGCTGGATGATTTGAAATGAGGGGGAAAAGGCTATGACTTACGAGGGAGGAAGAAGAGCAAAGGGGTTATTTTGGTTAAAGAGTTATAAAGAATAAAGGTTAAAGAGAGTGCCACTGCCACTTGATGAAGAGAGTGGAGTGAGTGCATGTGAGAGCATTTATAGTGGGGCTTCTCTGCTGTTTGTTTTGTAGTGCACATGGGAGAGATAGTCTTCCTTCTCAGGGTAGTTGTGAAAAGCAACAATAGCTTCCATGTGAGCCCATGTGCCCGCTCTAAAATAGACTATTCCCTAGCATCTCTCTCTCGCAGTAATCCCACCAAAATGGATCATTTACTGTACTGCTAGGAAAGAAAAAGGTTGAATAACTTTCAGGGAAATAGCTTAGTCTCATATTCTTAGTTCAACTGTACACCAGCCATTTGTTTATTAAATGCAGAAAATCTGAATTAGTAATCACACATAGAAGAGAACTCACAGTTCCTGATCGAGAGCTAGACCTGTGTCACTGTGGCTTTCTATGTGTCCGTGTGCCTGCATTCTTGGGTACTAATTATATAACACTCCTTTCTGTATGGGTTGAGCTTGTATAGTTTCACCATCAGTGTAGCTTATACATTATTTAATAAATTTTATTATATAAAAGATATATTTCTTTTATTCTTGATTCTTAAATTTAAGAATAAGATAGTAGATTGACCTTATTAAAAGAAATTATAGACTTGATTTATAAAAAACAATAAAGCACGCAAACAAGTCAAAAGTTAATCTTATGAAAAATGTTCAAAAATCATACAATGCAAATTTAGTTGATGTAAAAAGTCAATAAAAATTTAATAAAGTGAATGCGTTAGTACACCCCACAGCCAAAAGCACTCACTTCAAAATTTTTATTTAATGTACAATTAATTGGCAAATTACATCTACTCTAGTTTTTTTGTATTAAAAAATGTGTTCTAACATATTGATGCATCTCTTCACGATCAAGTTAATTTGGTTTACTACATGAATTTATCTAAGGGACCCATTTGGGGTTACTGTAATTTTTTTAAAAATTTTGCAACTGCTTTTTAGTGAAATTTCATAAAACGTATTATAGAAAAAAGTATTTAGTGTTTCAAAAAATTATTTGATAAGTGTTTTTATCAATATCATTAATTTTAACCAATTATTTTTTAAAGGAAAATTACTAGAAAAACATAAAAACGATTTTGCATTCAATATATTTTGAGTGAATAAATGATTTTACATATTCGTTATAGTTAATTTTTAAAAATTTTAATTAAAATATAAAATTATAAAATAAATAAATAAAATATTTTAATTAAAATAAGTATATAAAAATTTATAATTTAATTATAATTATATTTTTATTGATAAAAATAATATTTTTTTAAAAAAATATTTTACTGCAAAGTGAAAAAAATGAAAAAGCGGAGGCAACTAGATCAAAATAGAGAAACTCCAAATTTCTAATTTCTTCTCACTATATAAAAATAAAATTTGTTATTATTCAGAAAGAACTTTTAAGTATGGGCCAAATACAACAAAAATATATAAAATAATTTTTTTTGAAGAACAATGAATTTATTTCCTTTCAGAATCAAGGCCAAACAGATCCACGTCAAAACTCATGGTAAATTTGAAATTTCTTGTCACTCCAATTATTTTGTGGGCTGGCCTCCAGATGTCAGGGAAACTTTTGTTTGGTGAACTTGAGTTCCTGATGCCTATATCTTGAACTGGCTTTTAGAGAAGTCACCACAGCTCCTACACTATCTTCTCTCCACTTCTTTTGTCTAATATCACCCATGTGATTCTCTCTCTCTAGCTTACTCTTCCCATCCTCTCTTATTTCTTTGATTTCTATTACACTCTTCTATCCCACCATACTTCTTCAATTCCCGTTAACTTAATTCCTGGATTCTTCTATATCTTCAGAGTTATTGTCCAGTTTTTTCTGGATTAAATGGAGGGGCAGCCAAAAAACCGAAGACGTGTTTACTCTCTTGAACCGAGCAAAATAGCACAAGCTGAGTTTGCAAAAATCTACGTTAGCCATTTAGTTCCAGCTTTGATGAAGCTAAAGGAGAAAAAGAGTATTAATTCAGAGGAAAAGAACAACGTTAATGCTGTGAAACGTGAAGTGGGCATGGCAATGGTGTGGTCAGCCCCACCAGGCTTTGCATGGAGCAATGCCCTAAAGGCCAAGCTTCAAAGAGATCATGTCAATGTAGGAAATGACGAAAATGGTCCATTAGATTTCTCTTCAAACCCTATTAGTTGTTCGAAATCTCGTATTCATAAGAAGAAGGGTTTAGGCATGGAGGATAATGAAGAAAAAGAAGAAGAAGAAGGGTTTAAGAGGCTAAGAAGGTTGATACCAGGTGGAGAAGAGATGGGTGATGATGAAGAAATGGTTGAAGAATTGGAGAGTTATATAAGTTGCTTGCAAATGCAGGTGAACATTCTTCAGTGCCTGGCTGAGACACCTTGATTGTTTTTTCTTTGCTATTTTTCCAGCTATAATTATTCATGTCAAGTAATATATTGTCAAAAAGAACTATAGTTTATCGTTATATGGTTTTGTAGATATTTTTCAAATTAACGTGTTTATTTTCGGAGAAGAGGGCAGAAAGAAAATGGAGGGCATTAAATAGCTCGAGATCTCTCTTCAACAATACTTTGAACAAACAAGTTCAATTCGATATTCAAATGTATCAGTATTTTGTTCAATTAATTGGTATTGCGAGGAAGGATGAGTTTGATATCTTCATCTAATAATATCTGTTAATTAAGAGAGCTCTATACATTCATTGGAGGTTCAATCAAGACTGAAGTTAACATCTTAACTATTCTCTAATCCCTACTAAGTATTTATAGACTAAAATTACATTTTGGTACTTTCTAAGATGAACTTATTATCATTTAGGTATTTTTTTAAATCACTTTAGTACTTATAATTAAGTATATAGAGTTTTGATCCAATCTCGATGATACTAATTTTTTGAGGGTCATATATTTTAATGAGATATGACAACATCAAAGTTTTCAAGAACTAAAGTAATTTTTTTCTGACAGAGCTCATTGATGAGGATCAAAATAGAATACAAGTTCTATAGCTAAACCTGCAAAGATTTTATGAGTTAAGCTAACTGCACGTAATTAATTACTTCATATTTTTCATTTTGTTTGAAAACAACTTCAAGTTTACACTTACACGAAAAGGGGTACTGCATACGGCTTTGGCTGCCCTTTGCTTTCTTTTTTCCCAATGCCAATTATCTGGACACTTGCTTTTGGCCTTATTAACGCATTCTACAAAACTGTCCTTTTTGGGACCAGTAAAAGATGAGAAAGTCATGCATCATTATTAAGATCGATCTTTACCACCAGATGGAAATAACGCTTCTATGAGTTCTTCAAATTATCTTTAGTTAAAGGCATTTATAAGAGGGCAAACGCATACACTGACTCTAATCTAATTAAGTAGGGGCAAGTAGTCTTTCCGTAGGAGAGTGTGATTGGGCAAAATGGATCCCTTGCGGTCAAGCTTTTGACTGTAGGATGCGGTTGGCTAAAATAACTATTTTTTTTTTAAATAATTCTTACATACATTTATGCGTCATATCATTTGTATACTCAACGATTAACATTTATTCTGCACGTAAACTTCATTTATACTGTATATGAACTTCACCTGTACAAAATCAATTCTGACCATTTAATTTTTTAGATACACCATGCTTTAGGTGTATTTAAAAAAATTTCCTTTTTTAAGAGTTAAAAAGTTTAATTGTAAACATAAAATATAATTGTTTATCATGGTTAAAAACCTAATTGTATAGCACTGTCAAATTTTTTTTAAATATAATTGTTTATTATGGTTAAAAACTTTGGTTTATAATTTTTATTTTTATAATTAAAATTTGTAGCCCCTAAAGCGAAGGCTAAGATAGCCGATTGCATGCCCATCAGTCAGAAGTTTGATTGCAGGGGATCCGTCCCAGTGATTGGAGAGATCTTTATGGGGCTATTGTTATTAGATTTTATGAGAAAGTATACTTATGGATTTGACAAAATCACTTGACCAAAGTATTAAGTTTATGAGCCATTTTCTATTCATAATATACCCTTTCCTTTAATCCAATTCTATTTGAGACTTCTTCTCATACCCAGCCACACTTGAATCCAACATAAACAAAATTTGAAGATACTTGATTATAATAACCAATGCTACATTTCTATATTACGCTAATAATTCTAACAATATGAAATTTATAGATGTATTTACCCACCTTTAATCACCTTCCCCATTTCTTCACTCAAAGATCCTGTTTGGTTTATAGAATAATTTTTTTTGAAAATAAGAATGTGAATGAGAATGAAAATAAAAATGAAAATGAATTTTAATAGAATGGAATAATTATATTTGATATGTCATGAAAAAAAATAAACATTTCATTTCATTTTTGTATTTGGTTGTATAAAAATAATATAAGAATGAAAAGAAAATACTATGATAATATTGATGAATACTAATTAAAAGCTTTCGACTACTTTTGACTTCTTGATTTTTTTTTTTTCAATTTTTAACTTAATTTTAAACTAAAAAATCACTAAAGTTATAGTTGATTACAAAAGTTGTATACAATAGTATTTTTTTCAATTGTCGGATAAGAGATTTTAAGCTATCAACTAAACAAAATTTATTGACTTGTAATAGTCAATATAAAATTTCTCAATGCATGGCTTATTTTAAAAACTTGCAAGCGTCAATCTCTCACTCGCATGTAATTTGAAGTCTACCAAAATTTCATCCTTTCTTTTCTATAAATACATAACTTTTTTTTCTTACTTGAACTTTTTTCTTTATTTTTGTTCTCTAGTCTCATTTGAAAATATTTCTCTCCATCTCATATTTTTCATCTAAAAATGCTTCTCAACTAATTTTCTTCTCTCTCTCTCTCTCTCTCTCTCTCTCTCTCTCTCTCTCTCTCATATGTTTCTCTCATGTGAAGTTATTTGTTTTTTTTATTTGTAATATTTGTTGCAAATTTTTCATACATTAAATATATTTTTAATGTATGTTGAAAATTTGAAAAATTTATACAAAGAGATGAAAGAAAAAAAGGTGAAAATGAAAGATACAGAGAGATGCAAAAGAAAGATGGGGCAAAAATTGTAACAAGGCAAATAAAACAAAATAAATAAATGTAAAACAAAATATTATTAATTATAAAATAAAATAAATATAAAAGAAATGAAAAAAAAACTATTTCCTATTGAAACTAAAAGTCAATAGAAGATAATTTTTTACTAATTTTTAGTCGGATATATATGCATCAATAGGAAATTATTTCTGACTTTCAATTAGTAGTTTGTTTTTATTTCTTTTATAATTTCCTTCAATGTAGTCGAAAAAAAAAACTGCAAAGAATAATAAAAAAAACTACAAAGAATCAGATACTATTGTTTACTACTATTTTGCAACTCCAATTCAGTGGATTACCATTTACCGACTAGTAAAAATCCAATTGATGAGGCAGCTGAATTTTTAGTCAAAAATAATATATTTTTGGCTGAATTTACAATTTTTTCCACTGACACTTCAATTATTATTTGCCCATCTTGTTATAGTGAAAAATGAACAAATAAACATAATAATTTTAATGTAAAAATATATATTAAAATTTATTTTTCTATTTATTTTGTTGAAAAATTTCTAAAATACATTAAAATATTTTAATACTTTTTGAAATATCAATTTTTTAATCTTTTTTAAAAAGAGTCAAATGTAATACAATGATAAAACTAAAAGGATGATGATATAAATTCTTATCCCATTCATTCAATTACTCCATCATTCCGTCAAAATTTTAAAAGAATCCAAATTATTGTACAGAATGGAATTATTTACTGCGCAAAATCGAATGAAAATTGAATGCTATCAACCAAACATGCATTTTATTAGAATTTCATTTTATCTCTCAATGAACACTGAAGATTCCTGAATGCCAAACGGGGTATCAAGCTCTCAGTATGTGTTAATTAGTTTATTGGGCTGGTCCATTTGTTCACGTTGAATTTATGAGTCAGGCTAGCCCCCTGGTAAAACAACCTTTTGGATTGGTTTAAATGTTTAATAATATCACCATTGTTACCCAATTCTTGATGGAATTTATTTCTTAATATGCATTTTAAATTTTTTTCAGATACTATAATTCTCATTTCCGTCAAATAGGATAGACACAAATAAATAAAAATGAATACATGCGTACTTCACCATTGAATAATGTTAATTTCTTGGAGGTGAAATGGCAAAAAATATCTTTTTCGAATATCTTGATCTTGACGTGAATAACATGATTATAATGGGATTAAAAGGATGCATTATTTGAGTTGTAGACAAATTAGCTGAACATCAATACTCAACTTCAATTTGATAAAGGAGAGATATAGCTGATCATATAGTTAAGGCTCTGTAATAGCTCTTTGACGGGTGATTCATGTGTAGTCTTTTTAGTCTCTAAATGCAACTCTGGATGATGATTCGAGGGCCACTGTGTTTTTGTAATCACTCACAAATTTAAGTCAGTAATCGTAATAGATGTTTTGTACCTGAAGATATTGTGGCCTTTTTCGATATAAGCTAGTTACATATAAGGACCATGTGACAATATTTAGTTGGATTAGATTTAAATGTAGTTTTCTATATTTGTATTATTATGTTTTTTTAATTAAAATATAAAAAATATATAATTTTTTAATTAAAACATAATAAATATATACTTTAATTAAAAAGTTATATACTTAGTGTAACAACAAAAATATAAAATGATGCATATAAACATTTTCCTATTTGATTAGGCTTAAGCTAATTGTAGGTGTGGCGCTGGAGTGAACACGACCAATTACAAAGGTGCATGCTTTTTAGTGGATTGAGCTTGGACCCAAAATGTTCCTTATTGGGCTTAAAAGAATTTTGGTGATTAAAAAGGACAAATAATATAAAAATATAATAAGAATAAGAAAAAATTTTTAAAAAAAGAAAATAAAAATTCTCATATCTATTTATAAGTCTTCAACAATAAAAATAGATTTAAGAGTTATAATAATATAAATCAAAAAAATTAATTTATGTAATTATGCAATATAAATTATTTGAGAGTTATATAATTAAAAATATAAAAAATTTTAAAGAATTACTCTTTTAAAAATTATGAACATCTACATAATTATATCATTTATAACAATTCTTTATAAGCTCATATTTAATTTTAGTCTTTAAATTTTTTGAAATGTATAAGTTTATTCATGAAAATATCTTACTTGTTTCAAATCAATGTATTCATCAAGTGTCTTATGTCTACTATCCAGTTATTGACCTAGTTGGCATGTTAAGATTCACAGGACTTTTTAAGGATCGAATATGCCAAACTTACCATTTTGCAAGATATATGACAATCTAAAAATCCTTTTTTAATATATAAACAAATTAAAATCAAATTAATTTATAATATATTCATCGCTTCCTTACCCTAATTTAAAGTTAGAAATTATCAATTGGGCAATGGCGATGGAGGGTTCCTTAAAAATGGTGACCATGGAGGCTTGACAAAGGAAGACAATATGAAGGGGCATAGTATAAAAATGCTGGTAGCAGATGAGGCTTAAGATGAAGAAGACTTGAAGAATTTGAAGGAGGCTTAGGTTTCAACCACAGGTTTTCATGATATTATAAGTAGATTGCTCCCAGGTTAATTCTATCCTGTAAAGAGTCCTTACTAGGTTTGAATAGGGTGGTTAACAGGGTTTTTGAGAGTTTGGATACTGAAGATATGTGGTTGTCTGATGAAGAAGAAGAGCTTCTTATTTCGGAGGAAGTTAGAGACTTAATGAATTTGCATCCTATCATTTCCCTCTCGGATGAGGAATGGAGGGAATATTTCTGTCCTTGGAAGAAAGCTCTTGTAGTGACTCTGTTAGGGAAGAAACTCAGCTATTGGTATCTAAAGGCTCGACTAATGAAGTTGTGGAATGTGCAAAGCTTTGAATTAATCAACCTTGAGAATAACTTTTTCATTGTTCGGTTTGCTAACTCGAGAGACTACGAATTCATTCTAAATGAAGACCAATGGTTCATTCTAGAGCATTATCTGGTTATTCGAAAGTGGTCTCCATTTTTTAATCCGAATAACAACGGTATAGGAAGGATTGCTTGTTGGATTAGGATTCCCAACCTCCCTTAAGATTGATATGAACACTTTGTTTATGAGAGAAGGGGAGAAGTTCAAAATCGAGAGGGGTAGGTTTGCAAGAATTAGCATAGAGATTGATCTCCCCAAGAAGCTTGTTTCAAAGTTCACAGTATGCATTTCGGTCTTTACGGTCAACTATGAAGGTCTAAACCTTGTCTACTTCAAGTGCGGGACCTATGGGCATAAGAAGGATGGCTGTCCTCTCTTGCATGAAGTCCTATAGAATATAGGAATTTGAATATCAGTTATGGTTGTGAGGTAGGATACTGATAGTTATGGTTAGAATATGTGGAGATAATATCCGAGAATATTGTATATTCATATCTCGAAGTTTACGGAAAGAGACGAGCTGTATATATGTATCATTATGCACATGAATGAAAATAATGTGGATTTCACCTTTTCATGGTATCAAAGCTACGATCTGATATCCAAGTCCCACGTATGAAATAGGGTCGCTCATTGCAATGTCCCATGCAACGATGACTGACAAGATGGAAGAAACTACAAACAAGAATCATATAGCGATGAATCCCTCGTCCCCATATTACCTACACCCGTCAGATAGTCTGGATCAGATGTATGTCAGCAAGCCACTAAATGAAGCCAACTACGGCGAGTGGGTCATAGATATGGGAAACGCCCTATTTGCCAAAAACAAAATAGGGTTCGTAGATGGAACGCTTCTAACACCCTTTATAAATTCACCGAATTTGAGCCCCTGGATGCGATGCAACGCTATGGCCAAGGGATAGCTGAAGACGGCAATGAGCAAATGGGTGGTAGACTCTGAGGAAATGGGTGGTAGACTCTGAGGCTACCAAGCACATCTGTGCAAATAAGGAAATGTTTACCTCCTATGATCCTATCAAGGAGAGAAGACCGCATTTATTTTGCTGATTCCTGAACTACAAAAGTTCTTAGGAAAGGAAAAATGGTTCTTAAACTCACATATGGAAAGACCTTAGCTCTCAACAATGTTCGGCATGTGCCCGATGTTAGAGCGAACTTAATTTCTGTAACTCTTTTGGGAAAGGTTGGAATTAAGGTGTCATTTGAATCTGACAAGATTGTAATGACAAAAAATAATATTTTTTTGTGGGAAAGGGATATTGTAACCAGGGACTATTTGTATTGAATGTTATTGATATGAATAAAAATGCATCTTCTTCTGCTTACTTGCTTGTTTATATGATTGATTCATTTGATGTGTGGTATGCTAGATTAGGACATATTAATAAGTCTTATATTAAGAAAATGCAACAACTTAGTTTAATTTTTAGAATTAAAAATGATTGTTTAAACAAATGTAAAGTATGTGCCGAAACTAAGATAACTAAAAAATCACACTTTTCTATATAAAGAGAAACTGAATTGCTTTTTTTAATACACACTGATTTAGGTGATTTAAAACAAACAATTACTAGATGTGGTAAAAAAAATATTATATTACTTTTATTGATGATTTTTCAAGGTATACTAAAGTATATTTATTGAGAAATAAAGATGAAGCATTTGAAAATTTTCTTTTATATAAAGCAAAGGTAAAAAAATCAACTAAATGATAGGATTAAAAGAGTAAGGTCGGATAGAGGAGGAGAATATATTTTGTTAAATGATTTTTAGAATTATCCATGAAGTAACTCTTCCATATTCACCTGAGTCTAATGGCGTAGCAGAAAGGAAAAATAGAACTTTAAAAGAAATAATGAATGCTATGCTTGTAAGCTTTTTTGCACCAAATAATTTATGGGGTGAAGCGTTGTTGTCTGCCAGTTTTTTGCAAAATAGAATACCCTATAAGAAAACAAATAAGACACCTTATGAACTATAGAAATGTTATGTATCTAACCTAAAATATTTAAAAGTGTGGGAGTGTCTTGCTAAAGTAATGTTGCCTGATCCTAAGAAAAAAAAAATTGGGTCTAAAACTTCTGATTACATGTTTCTTGGGTATGCTAAACATAGTGCAACTTATAGATTTCTGGTTTTGAAAAGTGATATTTTGGATCATAACACTATTATAGAAACTAAAGATGCCAAATTTTTTGAACATATCTTTTCTTTGAAAATTGAATATAATCTTAGGAATTTGGAAATATTTACTTATTCTCCTGAACTAAATACGAATGAAGATTTGGCTGAAAATTTAAGAAGAAGTAAGAGGCAAAGGAAAGAATCTTCTTTTGGAAATGATTTTTATACTTATATGGTACAAGATGATCTTTTAAATTTTTATGAAGCTATTTCTTCTTCGGATGCTCATCTTTAGAAAGAAGCTATTAAGGCTAAAATTGATTCTCTTAGTCAAAATAAAACTTGAGTTTTAGTATATTTATCTTCAGGAGCTAAGCCCGTTGGTTGTAAATGGGTTTTTAGAAAAAAATTTAATCCTGATAGATCCATTGATAAATATAAAACTAGGTTAATAGCTAAAAGTTTTACTCAAAAATAAAATATTGATCATTTTGATATATTTTCTATGATTACAAGAATTTCTTTTATAAGAATTCTGATTGCTTTAGCTTCAATACATAAGCTTTATATTCAACAAATGGATGTTAAAACTGCTTTCTGAAATGGTGTTTTAGAAGAAGAAATTTATATGGTACAACTTGAAGGATGTGTCACTCCTGGACAAGAAAATAAGGTGTGTAAACTTGTTAAATCTTTATATGGATTAAAACAAGCACCTAAACAATGACATGAAAAATTAGATCAAGTTTTGACAAGTGATGGCTTTGCTACTATTGAAGTAGAAAGATGTGTTTATACAAAACTTGTAAATAATGATTGTGTGATTATTTGCCTATATATGGATAACATGCTTATGTTTGGTACTAGCATGAATGTTGTAATTGAAACTAAAAGCTTTCTTGTATCTAAATTTGATATGAAAGATATGGGTGAAGTAAGAGTGATTTTGGGTGTTAAAATCATAAGGAGTGAAAATGGCATCTTACTTTCTCAAGAATATTATGTGGAGAAAATTCTTAAAAAGTTTGGACATTTTGATGATTCTCCTTTAAGCACTCCTTATAATTCTAGCATACAATTATCAAAACAAAAAGATGATTCAGTAGCTCAATCTAAATATACATAGATTATTGGAAGTCTGTTGCAGTTGATGAATTTTACTAGACCTAATATAGCATATGCTGTATGTAGATTGAGTAGATATACCCACTGTCCAGACAGTGAGCATTAGATGGCTCTGATTAGATTAATGAGATATTTGAGATGTACCATGAACTATGGTATATTTTATAGTGGATTTCCTGCTGTACTAGAAGGATACAGTGATGCTAACTGGATCTCAGATTCAAATGAGATTAAGTCTACTAGTGGCTATGTATTCACTCTTGGTGGTGGTGCAGTATCCTGGAGATCAACTACACAAAGTATTATTACAAAATTCTTAAGGGATTTAGAGTTTATTGCTATGAAACTGGCTGGTACTGAGGCTGAGTGGTTGAAAAACTTTTTAGCAAATATTCTATTAGGAGGAAAACCAATACCATCAGTGTCTTTGCATTGCGACAGCCAATCGGCGATAGCTACGACTAAAAATAAGACCTTTAATGGCAAAAGCAGACACATTCAGATGAGACATAATATTATAAGGTAGCTACTAAAAGATGGAGTGATCTCAATCGAATTTGTAAGGTCAGAAGTAAATCTGGCAGATCCATTGACTAAACCCCTAGGAAAGAAACAAATTGATAACACATCAAGGGAAATGACTTAAGCCAATATGAAATTAACAACAATGGCAATCCAATCTCTGTGATTGGAGATCCCATAAAAAAGGTTCATATGGATAAAAACAAATCATATGTTAATTCTGTTAGCACTAAAATTATTGTCCCTTCCTATAGTTTGGGAAAGTGCTAAAATGCATTATTGGAGAGGCTGAGCAAAGCTTTTAATGATTTCATATTCCTTATGGATAGTGTATTCATTGCAGATACATTTGATGAAATCACCTAGATGAATGTGAAGTGGGGCCGTTTCTATGAAACCATGGCAAAGTCTCTAGAGCATTCATTGAACACCAAGCGCGCGCATGGCCGTTTAAAGCACAAAATCATCGTTAATAGCAGAAACTGGGGGGGTATACTCTAACTAATAAAACCTCCAATACACAACAAAGATTTGTTGGTTTATAGAAACATACGTTTCACTAACATTTCTGTGTACTAAGTGTTATTGGTCTAGGTCTGGTTCATAGTTTAAAAGACACCAGATTCGAAATGGTTATACTCATGCGTGTAACTTAGATGATAATGTCCTTTTGACACATGTGGGGATTGTTGGAGTAGGTGTGTCAAAAGCTTTAGTCCTACATTACCTAGAACAAAGAGAAACTTAATGTATATATACTAAGATGTGATATTGGGCAAGTAAATAGGCTAATAAGAGGAGTGGGCTCGGGAGCACAATAACAGGCCAACACAGGGGTAATACAGTTGAAAATCTCTGATTTCCCCTATGCGCACGAATTAGACGTGGTACTGGGCATTTTTTTTGTTGCAACTATTTTTGTATTTTACAAAAATATTTTATAAATAGGCTTACCGGAAAAACCTTGTTTTCAACAGTTTTGAAATTGGGACCATGAATTTATTAATTTTCTAAACGTTGAAAATTTAAATTTACCCGCTTTAGTTTTTCATTAACAGGTTTTAATCTCAACGTTCAAAAACGGCCGTCGTTTTTAATCCTAACATTCAAAACGGATTTCCATTAAATCGTGATTAAGCTGTCATTAATCATTTTTTAATTACTCAACGTTTCTTGTTTCTGTCTTCAACCTATAAAATGCAGTGCGTGGTACAGTTCATAGCACATTGAGCTCTCGGACATCTTCGGAGCTCTCTCCTCTCCTCTCCTCTCCCTTCACTCCTCTGAGTTCTTCAATTTTTGTTGCTCTGTTCCCTTATTATAGGAAAGGTCCGTTTAATCTTAAGGAGTTACCAACTTGTGACAGAATAACTCTTAAGGACAGTGTCCTCGGGCACGATACGGATCAATTTATACTAACAGTTTTGTTTGTTGCAACTTATAAAAATTTAAGGAAGTTCTTAAAGTTTCAGAAATTTGAAATGACAGACAAAGATTTTCTATTTTCAAATAGCCCCAGAGAACATATCCAGTGGTACACAAGCTTTTTATGCTTAAGATTAAAAACATCAAGCATAATGATTATCAAAATCACACATTCCATCTACCAACGGCCAAGCTAGGGGGAAAACAAATAGGAAATAGGTAAAGGATTCCCTTGGATACAAGTTTCAAGATTCCCACAACACAAATTTTCAATTCACTGTTCTATCATTAGATTTAAGGATAACGGGACCAAGCTTCCTTGCATTATCATTCCCTTGCCGGCCACACCAGATCTCCCTTTCTTTCCTTAACAAGACATCAAGACATTACTAAATAGCTTAGCCTGGCTTTTTTCAAGTGTATGGGCAATTGGTTTTTAATCTTTTTTCTTTTCTAATCTTTTAAGTAGAAGAGATCTCCTAATGTTGATTGAAATGTTTAGTAATATCATAATATTAAACTTCTCTAGTTTCTCCTCTCCACTTCAGGTGTTATGCAGGCTAACCACTTTAGCTGCAATCAAGGATGAATGAGAAGACAAAGACAGAGGATGAAAAAGAAAGGAGGGAAAATGAAGGACGGTGGTGAGAGGGAAGAGCAAAACGGCAGGAAAAAATGGAGATGAAGAAAAACTTTGAGAAGAAAACCTTTGTTCCTCCATATTACCAAAACGCACGTGAATCAGTTTATTGCAGCATCATTTAGCATATGGGAGATCTACGGTAGATGCGGCAGCACTGGCAGCGGCTAAAGTGTTCCATTCATATTGGATAAAATGCACCGTTTTACTTGAGAATGCATGTGTGTCTCTTGCCAGAGCATTAGATCAGTTCAACAGTAAAGATTTGCTACAGGAGACAACACGGCAGACAACGTATTGGAGAGGATCTACATCCCACTTTAGAGGATCTGCTTCCAATCCTTCTAGTACTCCATCTATTCCTATCCCTTGTAGGTTTCCAGCTTTAAGTGAGTGACCTGCGCTCTATCCATAGAGAGGTTTTAAGTGAGTGACCTGCGCTCTATCCATAGAGAGGTTTATTGACCTGGAAATTAAGACCGCCACTTTTAGTATTAGAGCTTTTGAAGGCCTGGGCCCGATGATGGGCTCTAAGCTGGCTTTTCTCATTCCTAATAGAACTTAGATGGAGGCCTGCTTTGTGCTTTTAATTTATCGAGGGTGTTTCAAAAATATCCAGATATTATCAAGAGCGTCAATAAAATCATACCATCCTTATTCCTAAAGTGACGAATCCTTAATGCTTGAGAGACTTCAAGTCTATCTCCCTTTACAATGTTAGCTTTAAGGTTATTACAAAGATCATTGCTAACCGCCTAAGGCCTTTTTCACACCACTTGATTTCTCTTAATCAGCGCAGTTTCATTCCTAGATGTCATATTAGTGAAAAATATTACCATTGTTCAGGAAGTGATCCATTCTATAAGATTGAGAAAGGAAAAAAAGAGATTTATAGTAGTCAACGTTGACCTTGAAAAAGCCGTGATCAATTGAACTAGAGATTTATAAAGCAATCGTTGATAGATATTTTATTGAGATTATTCTATTAATCTTATTATGGCTTATATTTCTTGTATCGAAATGCAAGTTCTTTGAAATTTGATGCCTTCTTAAGCTTTTATCCCTTTCAGGTAAAGTAGACAAAGGAACCCCTTATGCCCTTCCTTATTTGCACGGAGAGATTTGGGCATTGTATCGAGTGGGCCCTTGATAATAAAATATGGAAACCCATCCGTCTTGCCTTGCCAGATAGGGACATCTTATTACTCATCTCCTTTTTGCATATAACCTTCCCTTATTCGCTGAAGCTAGCGTTAGCTAGATGGAGATCCTAGAGCATTTCCTTAATTTCTTTTGTAATTCTTCAGGTTAAAAAATGAATTCAATTAAGACAAAAATGTATTGCTCGAGGAATGTTCATTTTTCTAGAGCCGCGGAGCTTAGCAAGATCCTTGGAGTTTCACTTACACGTGATCTGGGCAAATATCTGGGTATTGCTGGGTGTCTAAAGTGAGTTATGATTTCATCTTAGAGAGAAGATTCAAAAGCGGCTTTCTTCGTAGGAAGACAAATTATTGAATTTTGTAAGTCGTTTGACCCTCATTAAATCAGTTATTTCGGCACTCCCCATTTATTACATGCAAACCATGCCTTTGCTTACTAGCATATGTGACGCCATTGACAAAGCTAGCAAGAGGTTTCTTTGGGTTCATCGGAGAAGCAACGGAAGAGCCATTTAGTTGCTTGGGACGTGGTTAGGAAGCATAAAAATACGGGTGGCTTGGGTTACCACGAAGCTCCAAGAACAAAACCAAGCTTTTCTTATGAAGTTGTGCTGGGGTTTGATTTGATCCATGACAGAGAAGCTCTTTGGGTGCAAGTTCTGCTTACTAAATATTAATGTGGCACTGATTATATCCCGAAAGTTTGTAAGAGGGCCAATTCCTCACATACTTGGAGGGGCACCACCAAGGTGTGGGAGACCTTCAAGAGCAATCTTAGATGGAATATTGGAGACGGTTCGATGGTTAATTTCTGGACAGATGTCTGGACTTCTCTATAGCATCCAATACATGCTTACGCCTTCAATGCCGTCCCTGAAGAACTCTTTCATGAAAAGGTCCGTGACATGACTACACCTTCTGGATGCTGGAATTCGGATCTGCTCAAGCTTTACATACGTGATTGCATTTTGCAATGTTTGACCAACGTTGTTACTCCTTTGTCTCATAGAGGAAGCGATGTTCTCAGATGGCGTGGTAGTACGGATGGGTCGTTCCCCAGTAAAGCTGTGTATCAGCAGCTCACAGGTGAGAAGCAACACTCACGTGAGAAATTAAGGAGAGCCATCTGGTTTTGGCATGTTCCCGAAAAGGTTCGTGCTTGCCTTGGGCTCTCCGCGCCGGATCGCCTTCATTCCAACAGCTTGAGGGCCTTGAGGGGGCTAAGTGATAGTGCGAATGGCCCTTTTGGTTGTGCTGAAGACGAGAACACACACTACATTTTGCGTGACTGTTTCCGTGCTGTCAACTTATGGAACAAGCTCATTCACCCATCCCACTGAAGGTGCTTCTCAGCGTCTTTTCAAGATTGGATTGTATGGGATTTTGTGCACGACGGAAGCTCTTGAAACATGACGTACCTTGACTGTAAGCAGGATTTTGGGTACAACTACTGGTTACTTTGGATGACCAGATGTAGCAAAGTCTTCATGGAGGGTGAGTATGGCGTCGATGAGCTTTACTTCAAGGTTGTTTATCGAGTCAATGCACACAACAAGCTTCTCTGGAAGTATGAGGTCCTCAAAACTTCACGGACAGAAGAGCTTATCCGATGGACCTTCCCAAAGCAAGGTTGGTGGAAGATCAATGTCAATGGGTCGGTTTGCAAGAACGGGAAGCTTCATGTGGCGGCCTGATCCGTGATGATGCGGGTGGATGGGAGGGTGGTTTTGCTTGCAACCTAGGCTTATGCTCCATCATTCAGGCCGAGCTTTGAGGTATCTTCCATGGCCTGGGACCATGGCTTCAGAAGGGTTATCCTCCATGCTGATTCTCGTGTCGCGTTGAAGCTTATAGCTGATGAAGTTCCAAGGACCCATCCTTGTTGTAATCTGGTCATGGATATTATAACTTTTTGAACCTCCATTGGGTTGTGGGGACAGGGCACACGTATAGAGAAGCTAATGGTTGTGCCAACTGGTTAGCTAATTGCGCTCATAAGCTTTCGCTTGGTTGTCACGTTTTATTGTTCCCATCTCGGGGATGCGGAGGATTATTGTACACAAATATTCAAGGCGTTGCCTTTGCCCGTCTTGTGTAATTGACCTTTTCGGTTATAGCCTCCTCGTTTACTCCCAAATTAAAAAAAAAAAAAAAAGATAGTTAGGAATTATCCCAGAGAAGCACATTTTCTTAAAAAAATAGTATAGTCAACAAAATTTGAATAACAAAATGAAACAATTACAATAAATTAAAATATCGTAAAAACTAACTTATTCAATATTAAAATTTCTGAGATTAAAAATAAATGAGTATATACATTGGGAGATTAAATTGTCTCAAAGCAACATAAAAATAGCAGAAATCAGTAGCAAAATAAAAAATTTCTTTTTCTTTTCTGGTTGTTTTACATTTTGTTTTGGCAACTTGACATTATGATTCGTTCAACGCTATTATACGTTTGCAGAAAAACGTTGGTTGCGCCAACAGAGAAAACATTAATAAAATCAACGACACTGAATCATCTAAGACATGTCCTGGTCTATGCCATACGTTAGCTAGTTTGTTGGGTGATAATGATTTTATTTAATAAAAAATTATTTTGACTAAAAAAATGTTTGTAGACTAAATTAAGAAACTATATTCAAGGAATAAATTTGAGAATAGAGTAATTATTAAATAAGTAATATTAAGTAATTATTTAATAAAATATTATTAAATTTAATATTTAATTGAGTTACAACTAAGAAATAAGATGTTCCTTAGAATATAAGATCATTACTTTTTTTCCCCCTTTCTTAATGTGCCTTTATTTGATTTGGGGAATATCAATGCTTTTAGGAAGGACAACAAGTTAGCAATAGTTGCACTGGCTACTGGAGTATTAAAATTGGGGTTAGTTCATGATGCATCAGCTGCCAATGAGTGGTGGTAGGGTTGATGGCCAAGCCTTCAAGTCATCAGCTCTACGCTCCTCGTCAAGAAGCAACAGAAACTCTAGGTGAAGTTTTAGCCTTTAGGAGCTTTCATCACTATATCTATAGCCACGAAAGCTATCCACTATCTACGGGTTTGCACATTCTTTAATTACTAATATGAGTTCGTGTGGGCTTCAAAAGTGTGGAGCACAGGGCTCTGGATTGATGATTTGAATGCTGATAATACCTAAAAAGTGACTTAAGCTGATCCTTTTTTGGTCAAAGTTGATCATACTCTTTGAACCAAGGCTAAAATTGTCAGTTAGCCATATGCTCGCACTGCTTTTGGTTGGCTTCGCTAGACTTGCCTGAAATATATGGTCTTTTGGGGAAAGATATCTGTGCTACAAATATTGTTCAAGGATTTAGCCCTTATATATAGTAAATAGACCAAGTCTTATAGTATCTTATATATGGTTAAAAAAATTTTATATGCATTTAAAATAGGTGCAAGAAGCCAATAGAAATAAACGTGTCACTAAACCTTACCACCTGAAAAGTCTATTAGCTCCTTATAATTTATATTAAGTGCAAGAAGTGTACCTAAATTTTTTTTTCTTTTTTTAAGTTTGCCTTTCTGTTTGTTTACAAAAACGTGGCATCTCTCCTTCAGTTTATCCATGAGCCCAATGTTTAATTGAATCTAGCTCCTGTATATGTTCTACCTCATATGGTTAATTCTGAATGATACCTACAGATGTATAAAATATAATGGCGTGGCTGAGGGATCACTGTGACTGACTAATTTGATATATTTTAAAATAATAAATTTGAAAGAGAAGCAATGTGGTGCTTTCTCATGTTATCTTTGAGATGAGAAATTTTTAAATAAACTTGATTTATAAAAAGTTGCAAACAAAACTGAATATAGGTGGATATGTAAGCACATCTAAAGCAAATTTCATGAAAAATTCTATAAATCTACTAGTATGTTCATTTATAATTAGCTTGATTTATTTAATTATTATAAACTAAGTCTACTTAACAACTTCTCAGTTAATCATAGTCAACGGATGATAAATAAAGCAACAGAGAAAGTAGCATCATGGTGGTATTTGCCTTCTCTTAATTGCTCTTATCCCTTTTACCCTGCAGATTTATCAAGGCATTTTTCTTTTGTAGTTTCATAACACTAATCAAACTTCCCAGGAAGTGGCTTGAAATGACCACGTTTTGGGGCACCAGGTCCATCAGTTTGTAGCTGAGCACCCCAAGAATTCCTCAAAGATACTTCAAAATAAGGATTGTGTCCATGTTCGTTATATTTCAAATATTCTTATTAAATACAAAATGATACTTTATATTATACATAAACACTTCAGATTTTATGTTACAATGTCCCGTCTCTTGAGTTTCTAGGGCGGTACTAGAGTAAAGATTGCAGTACTAACACATCATGGTACCCTCTAGATTAAAATATTTCTCCGGAGAAAAATTTACAAATTTTGTGTTTGGTTCCATTGCAGCTTAGAACAAAAGCGTCAATCATATGGAACTGTTCATGATATATACATCAGTCTATTAACTGCACAGCCTTGGTTGAAGGTATCTCATTCCTCCAGGTATGCTCTAATCTCAGAAAGAATCACAAGATGTCCATGAAGGCAACACTAAACTGTCAACAGAAACATGTGTATATTTGTTGCAGAGGGAATTTCTACAAACTTAAGGCACTAGAAATATCCGAATTGCTTGGTTGTCATCTACTATGTCAATATCTGAATTGTTTAAGAAATGAGGGAACCCTTCTAGCCTTTTGGTCTATTGAGCTAAGTTTTAACGCACCTAAAAATTTTTAGGTAGATTTGGTGTATAAAAGATAAGTAAATTAAATCAATTATAAATAAAGAGATATATACGCATGTTGGGTATACTTCTCAATGTGATTCACTTTTAACATATTTATATGTTTTTTAATGATTAATTTGTTATATCCATTTTTTTAAACCAAATCTATTTAAGAATCTCTCTAATATATGATACATGAAACTTCAAGGAAGACTTTTGAAGCAAAAGCAACAAGCCTTGAAATGACTCTTAAATAGATCCTGTTAATTAAACTAATCATAAATAGACATCTAATTATCATTTATCGACGGCCCCAGCCTTAGTGTCCAGATTCTATTCCCATTTTCAACGTCGTACGCATTTTCGTGGACACAAGTAAAACACCAATTGGATTGGGTTATAAATGGGGTTTTAGGCCTAAACAATTCTTCTGAATCTTACCCTTTTAGTTAAGTTCAACCCAAAAAAATAATGACCAAAAAGAGATCAACCCAAAAGAATGCCTCTTTTTTTGGGGTCAACCAATAGGTTAAATCCTGTTTGGGAAGGAGCTAGATGTACTTTTGGCCCATGAAAGATACCTTGGGGGTGGTTCCTTTAGGCCCATCTCACCCTTGGTAATATGTTTAATCATAAACAATCATTCTGAAAAACTTTGTCATATTTAAGTATAAAAATCTTGTCATGATAACAAATAAGGAATCTCATGCCGACCAAAATGTTAGACCGTGACTCTTTTTTTCTCAAGTATAATTCTTTATTAGTAAATATCACTGGTTATAATGCGGCATGACAAACTGAATCCCGTTTAATTTACCTTCTAAATATCTTGCTAATTAAAAAAAATTTCATATCACAACTAAATTAAAAAAGAAAATTTGTACTCTACGGTGAGTTTTCAGGAGGGAGGACAAACTTCTGCGCTTAAAAAGATGATGGAGTACATGACCTATCAAGTCAAGCCACAGGTCTGACATGTCATGATATAATGAGCGAATCTAAATGTGAGAACAGTACAAAATTGAGAAAAACAAGATAACAGTAACAGTTATAATAATTGTTGGAGAGAAAATTGACTAAAGATCCAAAATGATACATCATGTCTTTTGGAGGATAGAGTAGGAGAGTGTTAGATCTGAAGGGATTGGATTTTATGAGAGTGAGTGACAGTCATAGATTCCATTTTCTTCTTTTTGGGCGGCTTGGTGGCCTGAGAAATGGTGTGGATGGAGACTACAGAGTGTTGAGCATTTAGCCACAAAGGACATTCCTAGCTAGTAGCCATTCCTTTTTTTCCCCCACTGGGGTTTGCCACAACCAGCTAACCAACCAACCAACCAACTAACCGAGTGACATGCAACTATATTGTTACATTAAAGATAAGTAAATAATTGGCATGGAGCATTGAATTATGTCGATAAAAAGACCTTTTATCAATTAAAAGCATGCCATGTCTTGAAATTAAAATTACTTATCCGACCATTTTCTTTCACAGAAATTAAAAAAAAAAAGGCAAATAAACACTCGAAAGAAAAAAAAAAAGTGCAAACAGCATTTGCATGTTTCATTAAACTAGATGGGGCCTAAGAAAATTTGTGCAGAACTAAAAAAGGAAAAAAAAACGCACAGATCACGATACAAATTACGCTGCTCGTAACTTCAAAATAATACAGTCTGCTTCAAAATTTATATTTATATATATAAATTAGTCTTTATAAGATAATTATTGTTATCCAACTGAAAAAAACTCATTAACATGATTTAACAGTGAGTTTTGTAACCATCTGTTTGGTCCATAACAAGCTTATATTAATGGATTTTATAGTGAAATTTTTGCAGCATATGACAATAAGTAGTTTTTAAGGACTAAAGTGATCAAGCAAGCATCTTTCAGGTCAAATGTTGTTTTCTCTAAAAAAGTTATATAAAAAAATTTAGAGTAACATTTGTCCATTAAAATAAATAAATCAAATCAATTTTAAATAAACATGTAAATATGTGTTATATTTTATTTTTAATATTTATATATTTATTAATAATTAATTTTATTTATTTATTTTTTATAAACGAAATATATTTAGGAATCTCTTCATATATGTAGACATATAAAAAAAATTAAATCTCCTAAAAGGTGAATTTATATATTGATTTATTGAATTTATAACTAATACTTTTTCACCATATATATATATATATATATATATACATAGAGAGAGAGAGAGAGAGAGAGAGAGAGAGAGAGAGAGAGAGAGAGCCCACCCATTCCCTCCCTTTGATTTGAGCTTTTTGACAATTTTGATTTTATACGAAGGATAATCTAGGTCAAGGAACAAGACTCCTTCTACAGATAAACCTTTTGACCGAGGGAAAAAAGCAACCCTATCCTATCCGACCAAAAGAAAGTGTTTTAGGTTCTTGTCAGCTAAATTAAACAAAACATGAATGCCTAAATTTTCTCAAGGTTTTTCTTTGTCATTTTAGTTCATGATTGCATCAATTGAAAGGTAAGTCACGACTAGACAACAATATTGAGATTTTTTCTTTCTATAATCGTCTCCCTCTTTTTCTTTTTCAACTTTTAATTTATAGGGTTGTAAATGGGTGAGAGATTGGCTCATCTATACTTAAATTCTGATAAATTATATTTCGGGCCTAATCTTCTGATTGTCCAATTATCAGGCCTAAAACTTAGCCTACAATCAATTTTCAACATGGCACCTTCAAAAATCTTCCATAATCTTTGCACAATTACCCACTAGCATGCAATGCTGCAATTTACATAGGGATGGCAATGGAGCAGAGTGGGACGAGTCTTTTAATTATCAGCTCTTGCTTCGTTCTCCCCTGCCTTGTCGATTACTATTTTATGTTTATAACTAAAATTTTGGTTATCCCTACAAAAGTCATGATATAATAATTTTTTTTATAATAATCAATTTTAGAATGAAAATTAATTAATATTAAATTCAAATTTGGATGTTTGTGTAACATGAATTGACTGTATTATTTAATATAAGTCGGCTCATTAGTATATTTAATTATTTTCATTATTAAACATTTGACAATGTTATATTAAATTTTGATAATATGAGTATTATATATTATTTTAGTACTCTAATTATATGATTTTTAAAAAAGAAATAAAAATAGATAATTAAAGTAACATTAATGTATACATCATGTAACACAATATATATTAAGTTATTTGAGTGAATTAGTTTAAATAATATATAGTTAGAGTATTAAAATAATATATGATTGATCATGTTAGTAAAATTTTACAGAATACCAACATAGATTTAACAATAAGGACTAAATTAATTCAAATAATTTTAAACCATACGAATATAATTATAAATTTTTAAATAGTAGAAATTAAATAAAAATTTGAGTGAAAATATGAGGACTTTCTTCAAAATAAAAATATTGAATACCAAGAAATAGAGTAACAACAGGGTAATCTAAATTGCATATTTTTTTCTCAAATTTCACAACTATATATAAATATATATAATTAGCATCTTATAGTTTAAATAAATAGTTAATTCTTAAATATAAGCTTAATCCTAAAGATGATTTTAAAAAAACTAAGAGATAGTTTAAGGTATAAGACAAACATACTTTTCAACAATAAAATCATTTATTATAAGTACATTAACATGATTATTTGTATTAAATTTAGGATAAAAAAATATTATATGAGAGTTGAAGGACACACTTTAAATTATAAGAGACAAACTCATTTATTTACCCCCCTCTCTCTCTCTCTCTCTATATGTCTATCTTTGTATGAGTGCACAGGCGCACGTGCGTATTATAATGTAAAATATCAATATGTTGTTAGTCAATAAAAGGTTCTTAATAAGATATAATTTTATTGTAAAGGTGAATACTAGTTCAAATTAACTCATAAATATACTAATAAAATTAGGAAAAATCTTAGTACTATTAACTTGTAATTTAATACTATATATGAAACATATATTAGAATTTAATTATTTCATTTTAATGGAGTCAATATAATCTTTTAACATTTTAAAATTAATTGTTATACATTTATTTATTTAGATTACATTTTTTTTGTAATAAGTAAATAAATAAGATTAGTATTAATTTTACTATGACTGAATTGAGGTGAGTGGTTATACAAAAATATATTTCTTAAATATATTAAATATATTATTTATAAAAAAAAAAGTAATAAATGTTAAGAATATATTTATATTACATATTATTTATATGTTTTTATATATATAATAGTTTGTTCTAATCTAACAAAGGTACATCCTTGGGGTAATAGTCAAGTTGAAGCATATACATACATCCTAGGTTGGAATCCTATTATGCCTAATTTTATAGAATCAATTGGCCCTGAAACTTGAACAACTAAGTTTGGGTTCACTTCAATGCCCAATCAATCATTGACTTACTCAACTAGAATAGGATATGACAAGTTAAGTATACCCACAAGTCCAAATTATTATTCCTAATTTTATAAGTATCATATATTGGCTTGTATCCAGCCACTCCTAAGCAATTGCTAAATAACTGTCCATGTTATCTATAAATGGGGAACCTATGATGTCAAGGTGAAAAAGGTACTTAAGAATTGCTAAAACAAGTTTAACTTGTTCAAATCATCGAGACAACCAAGGCAACACTTTGTACAATTATTTTCCAAGATTCAAAGACAGTTCTATATGATCATCCTTCAAATTTCAAAGAAAGCTCTATACAATCATTCTTCAAATTCAATAAAAGCTCTACATGATAGTACTCCAAAAGTTTTGAGAAGACTCTACATGATCATCTTTCAAAGTTTTGAAAAGGCTCCACATGATCATCCTTTCATATAATCGTTTCTATTATCAAAAAAGGGAGAAAAAGAATAAGTTAGATTGATTGAGTCAATTACGAACTTAGAAGCGTTAAACAAGTAAATAATATATATATTTAGAGTATTAAAATAATACATGATTGATTACGTTAGTAAAATTTTATAGAATACAAACATAGATTTAACAATAAGGACTAAATTAATTCAAAAAGTTTTAAACCATAAGAATATAATTATAAATTTTTGAATACTAGAAACTAAATAAAAATTTGAGTGCAAATACGAGGATTTTTTTCAAAATAAAAATATTGGATAGCAAGAAATAAAGTAATAAAGGGTAATCTAAATTGCATATTTTTTCTCATATTTTACAACTATATATAAATATATATAATTAGTAGACTATAGTTTAAATAGACAGTTAATTCTTAAATGTAAGCTTAATCCCAAAGATGATTTAAAAAAAAACTAAGAGATAGTTTAAGGTATAAGTGAAACATACATTTCAACAATAAAGCCATTTATTATAAGTACATTCACATTATTGTTTATATTAAATTTAAGTCAAAAATATTACATGAGAGTTGAAGGACACATTTTAAATTATAGAAGACAAATTTATTTTGAATGAAACCAAATAGGTCTAAGCTATTATTTACCTCTCTCTCTCTCTCTCTCTCTCTCTCTCTCTCTCTCTCTCTCTCTCTCTCTCTCTCTCTCTCTCTCTCTCTCTCTATATATATATATTATAATGTAAAATATCAATGTGTTATTAGTTAATAGAAATTTTTTAATGAGATATAATTCTATTACAAAGGTGTACACTGGTTCAAATTAACTCATAAATATACTAGTAAAATTAGAAGAAGCTATTAACTTGTAACTTAATAGTATATATGAAACATACTTTAGAATCTGATTATTATTAGAATTTAATTATTTTATTTTAATGGAGTCAATATAATCTTTCAACATTTTAGAATTAATTGTTATATATTTATTTATTTAGATTATATGAATTTTTTTGTGATAAATAAATAAATAAGATTATTATTAATTTTACTATGACTAAATTAAGGTGGGTGGTTATACAAAAATATATTTTGTAAATATATTAAATGTATTTTTTATTAAAAAATAAAGTAATAAATGTTAAGAATATATTTATATTACATATTATTATTTATATGTTTTTATATATAATAGTTTGTTTTAATCTAAGAAAGGTATATCCTTAAAGTAATAGTCAAGTTAAAGCATTTACATATATTCTAGGTTGGAATCTTACTATGCCTAATTTTGTAGAATCAACTAGCCTTGAATCCAAACAACAAAGTTTGGGTTTTCCTTGAATTTGCCCTAATGCCCAAGCAATCGTTGACTTACTCGACTAAAATAGGATAGGACAAGTCGAGTACCCACAAGCGTCGAGTCCAAATTACCATTCCTAATTTTATAAGTATCATACATTGACTTGTATCCAACCACTCCTATGCGATTGCTAACTAATTGTCCACATTATCTATAAATGGGGGGCCTATCCCCATTTTAGGTATGTGAGATGTCAAGGTGAAAAAGGTATGTGAGAATTGTTCAAATAAGTTTATCCGAATCAAATCATCAAGACAACCAAAGCAACAACTTGTATGATTATTTTCCAAGATTCAAAGACGGTCCTATATGATCATCCTTCAAATTTCAAAGGAAGCTTTATTGAGTCATCCTTCAAATTCAATAAAGGCTCTACATGATCGCACTTTAGAAGTTTTGAGAAGGCATTGCATGATCATCTCTCAAAGTTTTAAAAAGGCTCAACACAATTGTCCTTTCATATAATCATTTCTATTCTCAAAAAAGGGATTAAGGGAATAAGTTAAATTGATTAGGTCGATTAAGAACTTAAAAGTTTTAAAATTAAACAACTGCCATCATCTCTTTTCTGAAAAGAAGGACAAACATAAGTTTATAAAAAGGATGATTAACCCCTAATAATGCAATTTGAAGCCATTTAATCTTCAAGCAAGCTGGTGCTTAAAATCTTCAAGAAAAGGAGATTGAACAAAACATTGAATAAGACCTTTTAGTCTTTAGTAAAATATTTGAACAAGACTTTCTATTTTTCAATTAAAACAAAGCCATGAATATATTATGCATTAAGCATATTTTTTTCTCACTATGCATAAATAGTGTCTTATTTCTCAAGTGAGACCAATCAATCCCTAGTCGTACTATGCATGAATAGTGTTCCTTAAACAGTAGTGTTCTTCAACTACATTATTGCTAGAAATAACACATATCCCCTACAACAAGAAAAGGGGGAGAAGAAGCATTGAATTTCTATTACGAAATTACTCATACTTTACATGATTGCTTGGATTTTTTTTTTTTTAAATCAAATTCTTCACATACATCTTTGAGATTTTGGTTAGTTGAACACTGTCCAAAATGAGCCAATCATGCTCTCTATGGCCTCCCCAACCTCTTCAGAAATACTAAGTACTTGAGGAGCCACTACAAGAAAAATAGAAATTAGCGACGGAATTTTCCGTCGCTAAATTTGGATAATTCCGTCGCTAAATGAATTAGCGACGGAATTAGCGATGGAATTTTTCCGTCGGTAATTTCACTGTCGCTAATGCATTTGCGACGGATTTTGGAATTCTGTCTCTAATTAATGACGGAATTTTCCGTCACAAAAAAAATTCCGTCGCTAATTCTAAGAATAGCATATTCTGAACTTGTGACATATTAGTGACGGAATTTTCGTCACTAATTAGCGACGGATTAGTGACGGAATTTTCGTCACTAATTAGCGACAGATTAGTGAAGGAATATTCCGTTGCTAATTAGTGACAAATTAAAGACAATTTTCGTCGCTAATCACTGACAAATTTGTGACAGAATATTCCGTCACTAATCACCGACAGATTAGCGACGGAATTTTCTGTCACTGATTACTGATGAACTTGTGATGAAATATTCCGTCACTAATCACCGACAGATTAGCGACGGAATTTTTTATCACTGATTACTGATGAATTTGTGACGAGATATTCCGTCACTAATCACCTACAAATTTGTGACGGATTATTCTATCGCTAATCAACGACGAATTTATGACTATCATTGATATATTTTTTTATTTTACAATTTTTTTTTAAATTTAACCTCAATATTAATTTGCTTCCTATCTAATAATATACAATAAAAACATAATAAAGTAAGATTAATTGAAAATAATATTATTATTGAATAATAAAATTTTACTTTTGTTTAAGTATTTCTCTATTTAATAAAGTATATAAGCACAATAATATTCAATAAAAAAAGTAAAAAATATATTAAAATGATTCTTAATTAAACAAAAACCATTCTGAAACAAATTATAACAATTCTCAACAAAACATGTGATGTCTAGAGATCTGGCTCAATAAAGGCCTTGTACATTGGGTATACCTGAAAAGATTAAATTTGAGAATTTCTGGAAACTAAAGCTCTCTACATTTGGTTAAAAGATGAATAGAACATAAAAGTATGAACCGTCTCAGATATTTGATGAATAATTTCTTCAGGTTCTTAACCAGCACGTTGCATGTCACGAATAACTCGTTTGACAAGGTCCAAGTGAACTCCACCTGTGACAGATACTCGAAGGTCCAGAATGGGTCGCAACCTCTCACTCAAAGCATAGATGCCCTCTATAATCACAATGCAGGAGCTGGGGACTTCAACTGTTCTGTTATCAAGGTACATTTTGATGTGAAATTGAAGGCATCGAGACTAAATAGGAGTAATGGAGATCCCAAATCAAATGAAACCAATTTGACTTAATTTAGATATAAATTTAAGGTTTACATAACTGCTGGAGATCAGAATATAGAATAGAAATTAAAGGTCAATATAATAGCTTTTTTGGTGAAGCTTTTATTTGAATTAAAAAACAAATAAACAAAAAAAAAAAAAAAAAGACCCCCTAAAAAAACTAAAAACTACTTTTTGCTTTCCTAAAAGCTGAAATTTCTAACTTTCTAAAAAATTATCAACATATATATACATGCAAACACCCCAAAAACACTTTTCATGCTTGCACAAAAAAAAATTAATATAGTGCTACATATCTATCTACAGACAGAAAATTATCACAAAAAGTAAATACTTCTCTGATCTTTTTTGTCCTTTCTTAATTTTTCCTCCTGTTGATGGCTAATATATATATATATATATATATATATATGTTTTGTGTGTGTGTGTGTGTGTGTATATTATTTACAACTCAAAAACCAGTTCATCAAAATATATGCCAAAGTGTGCAGACTGCAGATGCAAAAGATGGCTGGGAATTTAACCTGTATCCTGTACGTGAACTGGACTTAAAATCATAGATTGGAACCTCAACTGATTTTCCTGCCTTCAAATCATGGACATTCTGGAGCAATGTGTCATAGTCTGTCAAGCGTGGATCTGCACAGAGATAATAGAATTGACAGGAATACAATGAGATTGTTGTCTTAACTTCAAACTCTGAGCTACCTTTTATATGTCTTTGTAACCAAAGCATGAATGTGATACCCAAACAAGCTAATTCTAGATAAGCTAAATCTTTGCACTAGACATGCAATGATAGGTAAAACGATTGGACTTTCCATGAAATTGCAATCCTAAAAACCTTCTAGACACATAATTACGTCAAGGTGGAATACATGCTAACTTATCAAGTAGGAGGATGGAGTGAAGGTTGAGAAATTATCTTCAAATACAGAAATGGGCTGCAGGGTAGAATGGCTGGACTGTATTGTGGCAGCTCAACAAGACTTCAATGAACCTGAATAGGAACTAATGCAGGATCCATCATTATGGCTTTTGCAATGACATATACATTCTTAGCATCCTACAAAACCTAGTGATCTCTTCTATTTGGACTACCTAGGTGTATTTCACTCTAGGCCAAAGCATGATATTTCTAACTAAATCAGACCATATGCCTGACCTTAAAAGTACTAATTCTAGGATTGAAGTTTTGGCACAATATATAGGATAGTAATTTGAAAAGACAAAAGGCATAATAAGGTTTGTTTTATGTATTTCAGGTAACCATGAGGCACCATAGGAAAAGAAAAAGGACATATGATGAGAAAAATATTAGTACATATAGTATTGAACATGAGAAAATTGTAGGTAAGTTCCATCGCTAGATTTATGACAATATCAAAAGACAAAGGGTAGAAAAACAACCTAGTTGCTAACCAGAATTTGCATCTTTGATTACTTTGTAGACATGTAGCCCACGAAAATTGCTGAGGAGAACAACAAAAAATAGTACGTTGTGCATTATTTTCAAAGGGTTTCCGAAATTCAAGTTCCTTGCATTCTATGAAAACTAAATTTTCTAAAGCAGTTTAAAACATTATTTTGTTTATTTAATTATTACTATTATTTTTAATTTTACCAAAATTCCTTTTTCCAGTCATTAGGTACATATTTTAAGAAGCAAAACAAAACCTAAAAGTCACTGTATATAAGCCAACTTTTATTATCTTTTTGATAACCCACTGACAGATGACAAGTCCAGCTTTAAGAATTAGCAAACCAGCTGAACTCCATATAAATACAAGTTGTAAGATTCTATTTATGTTGGATTTGTTCTATGGATTAGAGGTTACAGTACCTCGTTCAAATATTGCATAAACTTCTACTGAATTTACTACCTTATCAAGGTAGTAACATTCAAAACTTCAAGTTCACTAATCAGTTTTTCCTTTTCTATACTCTAATTCCCTCTCCCTCTCCTCTTCTGTCTATCTTCTATAAAACTGAATATGCTTTCATAGAATTTTAGGAACATGACCCTGCCACCAAACCAAACCATGGCACAAAGGGAATTCTTGTTAGCTCAAAATCACTTAGAATAAAACATGTTAATCTTATTAAAGTTGACTCCAGGAAAGAAGAGAGGACATAAAGAAGTAGAGAAAAGAGGCCCGGCCTTGTACACATGAATTGAAATGCAGAACAACTTGGCTGTACAAATTTGATAAGGGAAAAGCAAACACAAGGGCATGGGGCTTATAAAGCCAGCAACACCTATGGAAGTTGAGTTTTTCTTTAAAAAAAAAACAAAAATAAAGAAAAAAAGAAAGATGGACTCAACGAAATGATAGGATTTAACATACATGACATGATTTACATTGCAAAGTTACTAATAAAATCCCCTTACAGCTAGTCAGTAGTAGATATATCATATAAGCATATTCTTTTACTTCTATCCAAGAAAACCAGTTTGTGATTGTTGAAAATAAAGAATAAATCATGCCCTTGCTGCTCTAAGAGCAGGACTATATGTTAAATTCTATTATACGACTTCCAGATAATGCACCAAAGACACTTGAGATAGAATGCTAACAGCGTCAAATTAGAAACATCAAATGACAACTTACCATCAAAGTTTCCATCAACAATGCGACTGGAATCATTGGAATCATCAAAGTTTCCATCATTCTTTTGGGCTAACAATTGGCAAGATGGTTTATTAAATATTAGAAGTCGATGTGAGGGCAGACATAGCCTTGTCTTTTCCATATCAAAATACAAGATAGGATTCTGCAGCACAGCTCCTAAATAACCTCAAAGAAACTTTCCACACATTCTTCACAAAATGAAGGACTTACCCCCTCACAAAAGAGAGTTAGGAGAATCAAAACCGTATGGAGAGCTGGCCATCGAGTTTAAACTGGAACCGGCGACAAAAAGTTTCATTAAATAGCTATTTAATGAAACTTTTTAGTTTTGATAAAGGCTGGAGATACAGTAAGACTTCGACAATACTAACGACAGCTGGAGAAATAGAATGACTTCGATAAGAGCTATAACAGACACACAGACATAGAGCAACGACCATACTGCAAGAATGAACTTGCAAGGAATGCAACGGAGGGCTACGGAATATTGCTTCCGCAATGCGAATCAAGCATAATGTGAAGAAATAGATACATCGACAAGAAATCAAAGAAATCATGAGTGAGGGAAATTACCTCTAGACTTTAGCTCTTCAAATTTAGGGAGAAAATTTGTCCTCTGCCTGAAATAGAGAAGTGAGTTAACAGATGCAAATTTGGGATCTAGGGCATGCTCTGCCTTCTCCTCTTTGCTTGCGTAAAATCAGTGAGTGAGGGAAATTTTCAGATTGGCGCCACTTGGAAGGAACATATTAGATGGGTGGAGCGAAATTTTGAAGCTAAATTTTTACTCTCAGTATTTTTTAACTCAAACTTTTACCCATACTAAATAGTTACAGGTAAGGTGAAATAATTTTTAACTTAAATTTTATCCACACTTTTTGATTGTAAATAAAAATAATTTTATCTATATCTATAGTTATCTAAATTATCTGTAAGTATAATTTATTTTTATCTATAGTCATTTTATCTATCACTAAAAATGACTGTAGGTATATGACAATTTTTTAATAGTATAGTATATCTTATATTTATTCTTTCATTTCCCAACTAAAAAAAAGTGTAGATAAACAGTACTGGTTGGTTTTTTAGAGTTATTTATGTCCCCATTAACGTTACTAGTGCTTAATATTTAATTTTAGAATACGATAAGGAATTTCGTATTTTGTTATATTGTTCAAGAAATCAGTTGTGTAAAACAATTTTGATGTACATCAGTGTTTGAATGTGCTTTGCATATACTATCTAAAATTCAAATAAAATCTTTTTTAGAAATTTAAATTCTTTTTACTCGCTGCACTAATCATACTTTCATTATTAATATTATGATTGTTAATTGAGCATGTTTTTCCATTCTTAAACCATCTTAGAGGTTTTGTCATTTAACACAATTTATTCTTAAAACATTAAAATTAAATTAATAACAACGGTAACTTATAAAAAATTAAGTAGTAATTTATTTATTTTTTGGACAACAATATATAAATGTTGATAAAAGGCTTGGATTTCCAACATCCTAGATGGCGCATGAATCAGAAGAATTGCAGCAAAAGTAACATCTAAAAAATGATTAATAAAATTCTGAACAGTAAAAGTTAATTGTTTTGGAACCTAGTATCATGATCTTAACACATAAGTAAAATTAAAATTTTCCTAATGGTCGATATGTACCGAGTCACTTCATGTTGGTGCTAATACTTGAGTAGATTAACAATGGATGAACCAATGTAATGAACCCTTCATCAAAGGACGAAGGATGCATGATGGGTCTACTAGACTAACCATTTTTATATATTAAAAGGGATATACGAAATATGCAAAATGGGTCTGCTATCTTTTACTTATGTTATTAAAACTTAATATAGGTTATTCTAACATAGGAATCAGATATTAATTTTGTAAAATATATATAATTTAGAATTAGACAATAAAAAAAAAATCTACTAGAACGTTATTCCAACAATTTAGCATAGTTATATATATATATATATATATATTATATAAAATTTTATAAGATAATTTATATAAAAGATTAAATCTAAAAATTAACTAAAACATTTGGTAAGTTAATAATTTAATAATTCAAAATGACATAAAAAAACAATATTTTCAATGATATTTTGCATCACCAAAAGTAGTAAAAAATTCACATCACAGCACTTTTTTGTGTGCTATAAAATCTTTTATAGTTATATTGACATTTTAAATATGGTCAAGATACACAGTTTTTTTTTTAACTTAAATAATCTGTAAATAATTCTTTTAAAACTTAAATATGGACAATATGGTCACGCGTCCCTCTCACTCCATTGATACATTGAAATAATGTGTAAATAATTCTTTTTATCTTGAAATCTTTTAAAATAATTTTAAAACTTGGGATATAATATTTTAAAATAAATATATTTACTTTAGAATTCTAAATTGAAAATTTCCTTATTTGGATGGAGACATAGGGAGTTTCATCTATTTGGATCCAATTTTCATATATTTGCCTCTTCATCCTTTTTATCGTCTCTACTATCTAGTGAAAGATCAATATCATTTTTAATTCCAAAAAAAATTATTATTATTATAAACAAAGATGTAAAGATTAAAAAAAATTATTTTGTAAAATTTAAAATAAAAAATATTATAAAATAATTTTTTTAACTCTAAATCTTTATTTATAATTCTTCAAAAAAAAAAAAGTCTAACATCATTTTAATGACTCTTATGTCAAACACATTTCTTTTTTGTTAACCATTTTTTTAATTAAGAACTTGAAGTTATTAGGTATGGTTTGCCTTATTTACTACATACATCCAATTTTTACTAATCACATCTGCTTTCAATTTGGCTAATATGATTGTGTACAAACAATTATATGTGGGATCCAACCCACCATATTACATGTAATATTCCTTAAAAATGCAAAGAGATTTTTGTATTGGTGAAGATTTACATGCAAATTCATTTTTGGAAATTCAAACCAATTTTTTATTGAATAAAACAGCTTATAATCTAACTGACAATCTATTCTAATGAATTCATATGTCTAATCTTTTAAATTTCTAATATATAAACAAATTATCACTAGTGCATGGTTGTATATATCAATCTCATTTATATTTTAATTAATAAATATTTCTTATTTAAAATTTAAAATATAATTTAATCATAATTTAAAATTAAAATATACGATTTCAATTATAAAAAAAAGTTTTGATGAATAAATAGTATTGTTGACTATATAATTTTTTAAGATATTGAGTTTCTCTTAGACAATTTATAACTTTAAATCAAAGTAGGAGAATGATTAATATATCTTAAACTTGTTTAATTATTGTTTCTTAATATTTGAGAAAAAAAAAGACTATAAATATTTAAATCATTATAGAAAGTAGAAGACAAAACCAATTTCAATGCTAGAAACTGTATTTGCTATTATGTTATAAGGCCTCTTTAATTGACTCACTTCTTCTTAAAAAAACTTTTGTGTTATTTCATTTCTTCTGCTTATAAAAAACAATGCTTCCAATACGTTTTAGGTCTCTTTATCTTATTGACTTGTTATTAACCTATTCATTAAATCCCTATACTATATATATTAGCTATTATTATTTTTAAATTACCTTTTCTAATTTCTTTAAATAAGTTTGATAATTTACCATATTTTTTTTATTTTCTGTTTATAAAAAATTACAAATAAATAGTGATTCTATTTACTAGAAATGCATCTTCTTCTAATCAAATTGATTTATGAGTAATTCAATTAATTTTTTTGGGTTGAATGTTATTCAATTAAATTTTAGTATAAAGTATGATGGCTTTTAAATTTCAAGTTTTTAAGTTTTTATTAAGAAAAAAAGTTACTCATGCCAATAGATACAAATTATTGTCTTTTTTTTTTTTTTAAGTAAAAAAAGCATCTTCATTCCATAATAAAGTAATAGTAGTTAAACTTATTATCAAAATTGAATAGTTATTAAATAATAAAAAAATGTTGGAACATGAACAATAACTAAGTCAATATTCATTTATTATATCAAATTCAACAACTTCCATATTATCATATATATATATATATATATATTAAAAAGCTTACACACTTTAACAAAAATATAAGTTTAACTCCAATTTATGCAGGATTAAAAAACATTCAAAGTTGACTAAAAAACATTCAAAGAATAGAAATTATGAACTTTTCTTCTACTATAGTATATAATTCCAACTCACACATACACACACAAAAAAGTATATATTAAAGTACTAAACTTAGGTAAAATTTTATAGATATTTATTTTCAAATCCCTCAATAAATATATAATACAAAAGGAAAATTATTTTAAAGTCCAATTATATAATATTGAATTGTTAAAAACAAATTACTCGTACTTAAGGCCAAATCTCAATTTAAGTTATTAGAAGAGTGAAAATTAAAAAAAAAAAAAGTTACGAACTCATAATTTATATAAAAATTTTACATTAACAATATTATATGTAACATACCTTTTTATAATTTAACGACATAAATTATTATATAGTCTACAAAAAAATTATTTTTCATATTATTTAACGAATACAACATTATGTTATAGTTAAATTTACTAACACTTATTTTTATTTTTTATAAATTAGGAGTTGGGTAATTAAATAATTTACTTAGCAAGATTTAATAGATTGGTAAACCATAGTTAACATCATATATTATGATAATTTTCATGTTAAGAACAATCATTTTGACAAGTTTTTTTCCTTTGTTGGGAGGGGAAAAAAAAGCTTTCTTATCCCTTGGACTCTCATGAGTAGGAAATGAAAAATCATTGCAAATGTAATTAGAAACAAATATGAACCAACAATCAAATCTCAATTGAAAATGAAAGAAAATAAAAAGGATATTAATTATATTTTTGCATATAGTGTAATTAAAAGAGATTGGAGAAAAAAAAGGAATAGGTGTAAAAAATAAATAAATTAGATACATACTCTTTTATATTATTCTTTCTCTCTAACTACATAACTATATAATATGTATTAAATTTTAGATCATACCCTCCATTTCTTTTTTGATTTTGCACCTTTCGATATTTTGTCTTTGCTTCTTTCAAGAGAATTTGAGAGATTTGTCATTTAAATGAGAGAAAGACTTAGTTTTCAAATAACGAAAAACCTTGACACAATCACTTAAAAAAATGCTAATAGAAATAGAAAAACACCACGAAAAATGTGTGAATTTAATTGAGAGTTTACACCATGACAAAGAAAGAAAATCAATTAGAAACACAAAGAGGTAAGAGATATGATGTGATTGAAAGATAGTAGTTGAGTGAAGTCATTTTTAATATTTATACAATTCTGGAAAATAGACATATCATAATTTTTTTAATATCATTTATCTTTTAAATTTTGTTGAGTGAAATATTTATTTCACTTTTATGTATATTGTATATTTTTATTTTAATCATTCCTTATACACAGTTGTTTAAATCATAATTTTAAATTTTCAAACTTTTTTACTATTTTTAGTTAATTAAATATATTTTATATTTATATTAATTTATGACTTAAAATAAATAAATTATACCTTTTTTAATTTTTGAACATGAATGGAGGCTTTTTATTACTCATAGAATAATTAACCACATTACTATTTACCACATTTTATTATTTTGATATTGAAATTATTAAATTATTAATTTAAATTATAATATATAAATATATAAATTATAATATATATATGCACACACAATTAATAATATTTAACTAATTTGCAACAATTTCATATATACATATATATTTAAGTCATTATATCATATAAATTATTAAAAAATAATATTTAAATAATTATTGACGGATTTAACGACGGATTAGCGACGGAAAGTTTTGTGACAACAATTCCGTCGCTAATTCCGTCTCTAAATTAGTGACGGAATATTCCGTCACAAAATTCCATCGCAAAATTAGAATTGACTATTATATTTAGTAGTGACGGAATTTTCCGTCGTTAAATTCCGTCACTAATTTGATTTGCGACAGATTAGCGACGGAAATATTTGCGACAGAAATTTTTTGTCACAGATTCCGTCACTAATTTCTGCGACGGAATTAGTGACGGATTTGTGATGAACTTGCGAAGGAACAAAATTCCGTCGCTAAATTCCGTCGCAAATTTGCTGTTTTTTTGTAGTGAGCTCCCTATCGGTTTTCTAGCCACGTAAGCAAACCAATTGCATCCTCCATGGATATATTGAAATATGTAACTCAGCAAAATATGATACAAGATCGTTCAATCAATTTCTGCTCTAGCCCGAAAATTCTCCAATTGTCCATCAACATTGCCAAATGACTTGGGAGACTAGTGATGACTTTCTCTAAACTATTCCTTCTCCACCCCTCACTAACTTAGGCGTCAGAGTTTGCAACGGAGCTTGTAACTCCCTTGCCCTTTATTGTCCTATAGGACTTACGAAGGCTTCGCATCATAATTGACTCCACATACTTGAGATAACAGTCAACCAAAAACCTTTTATGAAACTCCAATAAAAAGAAGTTGATCAAGTTCCCAACACAAAAGTTGACTTAGTTTTATCCTGCTCATAAACTCACGATCGCATATTATTTAGAATAAATTATATTAATTTAATTAAACTACGATTAATACTCTTTTTGTTTTAAAAAAGTTATTTGACTCATCTAGTATCTGATATATATTGTAAAAATATTTCTTTTATTGTATTTTTTAATAAAATTAACTTTTTGCACAACATATGTTACTTCCATAATAAAATTACTTAATTGTTTTCACTGTTATATTAAGAATAAAATCACAATTTTATGTTTGAGTTTAAAATCAACTTAACTACATTTTTTGTGTCATATTAAAAATAAAATCACAATAATTTAATGTTGTGCATAAAGTTAATTTTTTTGACAAAAAGTAAATTGAAAGGGAGATTTGATTATGAAATATTAGAGGGCTAGATGAGATTTTAAAACGGGATCATGTATAATTTAGCCAATATGATTAGTGTAATTTAATCTATTTATTTATTCAATCCCAAACTCAGTAACTCCTAACTATTCATAAATAAATGGAATACTCCAATAATATGTTTGTTATATTTTCTTATTATAAAATGAGAAAAGATAAAATTTTAATTCATTTTCTATATTATGAATATATATAAACAAAATGGTAAAATATTATAATTATTTATATACATACTTATACTTTAAATAACAAAATTATCTATATTTTCATACATTATCCATACCTAAGTTAAGCAAATGGGCCATTTGCCTAGTAAAATTATACTCAATTAAATCTTACTTCAGTTCTCGATCATTCATGAATAAGAAAATTAAAAAAAATTACACGAGAAATTTAATTTATTTAGAATGAGTAATATAAGTAACAGGAACTGTCTCATTTTTCCGCATTATAAGTTAAATTTTCATTTTTTGATAATTAACGTAGAGGAGCAGTGTATATTTAATCAAACTATTTGATACCTTCGCTTGTCCGATAAAAGTAACTATTTATTCCAAGAAAAAGGGCATATTCTACTTCATGTACATCAAGAGATCGTAACCTAAACATTCCTTCCCCTCCTAAAATCATTTAGATTAGAAGTCTCATAATTAAGATCTATTCACCAAAACAAAATGACAGATTGTCTTAAGAAATTAAAATATATATTTATTATACCTCTAAACTAGATAGATTCCCTTAAGAACCAAAAAACAGTGCAATCAAACGTTCAGATTCTTGTCTATTGTTTCCTCGTTTCCAAATCACAATAATTAGTCTAACTAAATGCTGCCCCATGTGATGGTAGATGTACATACCAACTTTTGTGGATCTTTGAGCTACATATTTAAAAAAAGAGAAAAACTGAAATATGTTATCTCTTTTTTTTGGGATATATAAGAGATCTATAATTTGAAAAAAAAGAATGAGAAAAAGGACAAAGGATAAGAATAGAACCTGTAATATCAAACTTATCTCAATTTTAAAGATTAGGGTTTATTTGGTTGGATGATGGAAAGGAAAATAGAATATAAAAAGTAGATAGATAAAATAAGAAATAATTTTTATATTTTTATTTTTTAAAAAATAATTTAATAGTTAAAATGATAATCTAATAAATAAAATAATAAATAGAAAAGCGTAATAGGTATTATATAAATTATATAAATGCATTATATCTATTTTACAGCGGACCACTTAGAGTTTATGTTATATAAATTATTAATTTGTTAATTTTTTCTTCTTAGATCAAAAAAATTGCCTCCACTTCCGGTGCAAAGGACAGCTTCGTGCTTGGTGTGATTTCATGTTATGTATAATGAAGCCTTTTTCATGGGATTTTCTAGTAGCATCTAGAATCAAAATTAGTTAACAAATGATCCAACCTTAGTTAGACTATATTAAAACTAAATAGGTGGGGAAAGAGATTCTTAATGGCTAAATAATATAATTATTAAGAAAATCAAGAAACGTCAGTGCCAGTCTGTGTAAGTAAACAATTCCCTCCGACATATACAGCTACATTGTACTTGATATAATATTTAATGACAAAATCAAAAGAGAAAAAGAAAATAATTTAATGATTTTGACAACAATAATTGAGAAGGGATTTAAACAAACTTAAGAAAGAGCAAATGTTAATATAAATGGACACTAGAATAACGTGGGGGATCAGGATATTGTTTGAAAAATGAGAGATGGTGTTGGATCCAGAGAAGATAAGCTCTCGTCCTCAAAAATGGATAGATTCCTTTGGTCTTTTTAAATATTCAAGATCTAATCATCTTTCTATTTTTTATGCATATATATATATATATATATATACACATACTTTTAATTGTAGGAAAGTCATATCCGAATCTGATGCATTGAATGTGGGAGCTCAGATGGCTGCAATCTTTTCCCTCTCCTATTTTTTATCTTTTTAAATATAATCATGCTTCTTTTAATCTAATGTTCCTTTTCTTTTCATATTTTGGAAAACAGAATTTTTCCCCTTCTTTTAGGTAGTGGTGCATTGTCATGAACAATGAACTTTTGTATTAGATATTCCTAATGCAAAAGTTGGCATATTTGCACAAAAATCAAACTACTCAGGTATTATTTTCAGTGTTTTTTTAGAACTAATATTAAGTTTTTATTGTTTTAGTGCATTTCACGTACTTATTTTGCATATACTACAATTTAATAATTAGAACTAAGAAGGTTTATATACAAAAAATTTATTTATTATCATTTTTCAATTAATTAATAACATAACAAAAATTTAAAAGATTCAATTATACACTATTAGTTAAAAATTGTTTACACATTATTTTTTAATTAAAAATTTCAATAACAAATATATAAGAAATGTATGTAATTTTTGTTCAACTAACTCAAAGAGGGAAATCAAAATTTTTAATAAATGTGAAGGCTCAAACACTAGTATGATATTTGAATTAACAATCCATCTACAGTTCGTAATTTTCTAGGGTAGGATGGATTAATAATTAAAAGTAGCTAAAAATAAAATACAAGAAGTTTAGATCATTCTATCCCACTTGCTGCTATGAAACTGTAATTGGAAAAAGGAAGATACTAATTTCAAAGAAGATAACCATATAATACTGAGATCGATGAAAGGATATAAAGTACGCGTGATTCTCAGAAAACCTTTATCTGAAGCAATGTGCTGCTTTGGCCTTAATCAATGAGAAGGAAAAGTAGGCTTTAACTAGGCATGCTTGGGAAGACAAAAAAAAGCTCAATCTAGTTAGAGTCAATTGCTTGTTTAATGAACCAACTACCTAGAACAAGCCTATAAGCGACAAGCCTATAAGTGAAGCCCCATTAAAAAAAAAAATTGTTAACCTAATCCTCAAACAAGTCAAACCACAAAGTGACCATTTGATCTTCTGCACTTGCTTGGAAACAACGTTACACTGAAGAGTACTAAGAAGCATTTGCATGTGGTTGGGTGAGTGACAAGTGTCACCTCCATAAGATTTGGACCCCACATGACACAACCATTTTCTAATCATGCCTTCTCAACAACATGACGGGAGCGTGATCATCATGTGAACTGTGGATCGGGACGGCACTTAATGTGGCAACCGATTTCCTTGAAATTTAAGCATCTAATGAGAGGGGAACCATTTAATGGAGGACGGATCTTTTGTATTAGCCAATTTTATTGTAGAATGTGCAGTAATAATTTTTTAGGTATTTATTTGTTAGGAATTAAAAAATAATATAAAGTATTTCAAAATTGTAAATAAAATAATAAAAATGTTAACTATAAAAAAATTATACTTAAAAATTTTTAATTATATTATAGTATGATTAAAAATCTTTGTGTAAAATTTTTTAGAGATAAAATTTTTATTCTACCAATTATAATTTTTAGAGATTATACATTAATTTTAATTCCTAAAAAATGCCTAAAAGATATTATTACACATGATATAATAAAATAAAATACTGTACAGATGCTAGTACGCACTTAACGGCATTTTAAAGTTAATTTTCCAATAGTATTAATAGAATCAACATTTGTATTTTCAGTTGTAGCTTTTGGGTTGTCCCTATGCTTTGATTATTATCTTAATTGATGCGTGACGAAAAAAATCAGCCACAAAAAATAACTCTCATCGCTAAAGACTCTTATTGTCATCACTAAAAGTCATTATGATACATTGCCAAATGAATGTTGTCATTAAAAATATATTGTTAGAGGTGACATTTTTAGCTAATAAAAGCAAGTTTTAGTAGTAACAATAATTATTACTAAAATGAAGTTTTAATGGCAAGAATAATATGTTGCCATTAATGTTACCATTTAGTGGTAACCAACCAATGAATATAGTTTTAGTGGTGACAGTGCAAGGCCAGTGTTAAAAGTGAGTTTTAGCAGTGACAGCGTGTCACTTCTGAAGATAATTTTATTTGTCTCTCCATCACTGCCTAATGAAAATTTGTGTTGACCAAGTTTTCTTTAGAAGCCACTAACACGATTATTGGCGGGGCTCAATAAAGTCGATCTATTACTTTTTTCAAGAACAACCGCTGTCTTCATCATATAACAGATGCCAAAAGTTATTTTTAAAATTTCAACAAATAGACCATGAGGCTTCAAATTGTAAGCTAATATAAAGCAATACAATCATACATGATAGAAGTTTGATCTCCTTCACTTCACCTCTAAAGGAAAACAGTTCATTGCCATGTTGATTAAACAAAAAAATTACGGCTTTTTTGACCTAGATATGTGAAAAAAAAAACAAATAACCCAAAAACTCAGTTGGCTAAACTTATTCCGCACACGTAAATTTTTTTTTAAAGGGATTGCCACAAAAATTTTTTTATTTTTTTTAAGGATCATAGTATCATTTTAATTTTTTTTATTAAAAGTATTATTGTTAAAGGTCATCGATCCATGACCTGTGACCCTTATGCTATAGCCTTAATGGTTACATGTTAACATGCAACCAATGTTGCAAGGTGTAGCCATTAAGACTGCAGTTACATAGCTTGAAACATGGGTTCGTGACCCACGTTTCTTATTTCCTCCCTTATAAATTTATAATGTCTTTAGTTGCTTCCTTCAAATTTCGTTCACCTCATTTGCATGTTGCTTCCATTTCTTTTGGCTACTTCATTTGCTTTCTTCATCTATTAAGGTGTACAAAGACTCATAAGGCCCGAGGGGCCCGACCCAACCTGGCCTAATCAAGTTGGGCCAAGTCGAGCAAACAAAAAAAGGGGTAAAACATGTAAACTTTGTTTGAAGGTGAATGCTGAGCCAGGCCAGGTCATAGGCAGAACCTATCAACGGGCTCTACCCGACCCGACCCGACCCTGTCTTTATTTTTTTTATTTTTTAATCCATTATTATATTCATTACAAGACCAGGGCCACGCAAGTGGAGACAAGAGAGACGCAGACAAGCTTCACATAGATACAGTACATATCGACTTTCCTTTCCTTAATTCCTCTTCCACCGAAAACCTCCTTCCCTGTAGCTTTTGCAATTTGCATCCATAACTTCATCTTCTCTATAATCTGTAGCTAGCTTCTTCTTGAGACCAAGCACACCCAACCTAAGTGACTTTGTGCAATTGCCACCAAGTGAGGGTTTGAGACCAAGCACATTGAGATTGAGCACACTGCATCTTCTCTCACACACAACATAGAGCCACAAATCGAGCACAACACAGAGCCATAGCCTTCGCATATAACACAGAGCCATAGATCGAGCACAACATCACGCCATAACTATCGCATTCTGGGTGGAAACCGAGCACGTCACATACACATTACATCGTCTATTCTTCACGAGTCTCGTGTCTCCTTCCTTGGCTCCTTGTTGCTCAGTCATTTTTGCTACTGTTATAGGTATGGCTAATTATATATTTTCACCTTCACAGCTTCACCTGCAAGTAGTTGTCCTTAGGCACGTTAATAAATGTATGTTTAAAGAGTGTTCTGTTGTATCCCATTTTAGGTTTCTGCTTCTGAGTTTTGAATATCAAGTGTAATGCTTTCTTATTCACGGGCTCCATATGATAAGCTAGAGAGGAATTTCTTATTCACGAGCTCCATATGATATAATATGAATGAGGCCTAAATCTAAAAAAAAAAAAGGCAGATATTTTTCTACCAAAGACTATGCTACCTATGAATCTATGTTTGTCTTTTTGTTTTTAATTTTATTGTTTTGGCTGATCCCATGATCCTCTATGTCATTTGGTTTTTGTATGATGTTGGTACTGGTGGCTTCCTCATAATTCTCTGCCCATTTGAATAAGATGCACATATGGTAATTTACAATGAAAGTTTTTAAGTAATTTAATTTTTAAATATTTTGCTTGATTAAAATTAAACTATTCTTGGGGTGTATAAGTTCAATAAAGAGGGGAATGATATAAGGAGCATGGAAAAAGGTTAAAATGTGCTTTTGAGTGGATTTTTCTGAAGTCATTAAGTCAAAATATTGATTTATTATTCAGTAGCAGATAGGGGATGATACAGAAAGTAAATTCTTGTAACTATTCACCCTCTTGCCCCATGTCACTCCATTTAAATGGTTAAGAGATTCTTGCAATCTCAGTAGAGATAAGTTTTTAAACTGAAGAAATATATATATACACATATATAGTTGAAATAAATCAATAGAAATATGCCTCTTATACATGTATCACCAATACACATCAAACAAAAAATTCAATCATGTTTTGATGCTTTTAGAAGTAAAAAGAATGAATCACACTTTAAGCATGGCTTAAGATATAGAATAGGATATTGTCCTGATATTTAAAAGGCTAAAAATATAGAAATACACCTCCATTTCAACAACATTAATTTTATTAGTAGATATGGTAATGCTTCAAGGTATAAGAGGTTGCTGCACTCCAAAGTGGAATTGACATCTAGAACCTTTGAGGTAGCAGAATAGCAATCACCTTTAGAGCTTTTAGATACACATACACTAGGGAAGATGAAACATTCAACTAGTGGGCCATTTGCTTAGGCAAGATGAAACATTCTAATGAAATTATGCATAATGCCATGTTGCAAAGCAATTTATTTTTTTACTGCTGATCTTCCTATTTTTATCTTTTTCATTAATATGCTTATAGGTAAAGAAAAAGGATATTGTTAGTTTGCAGAAACATGTAATCTTTAAAATTTCTTACTCCTCAGATATGTGAATGATTGTTTCCAGAATCATACACTTTCCATAAGGTTTTGATCAGACAATGACTTTGAAATTGGTATGTTGGATAATTATATTTTTTTGATATATGATAACATTGTATGAATCATGAATCATGTTTGAGCATTAGGGTGCCATGTAAAAGTCTTAAATTTAAGTATTTAACTTCTCATGGTTTTTCTTTTTTCATTCTATCATTCAGGGATACAGGTACCAATGGCAGATCATAGTAGTACTAAACAAACTTAAAGGGAATTCTGACAATATTTCTACCTAACACTCTCCTACATAAGATGTTGCCACTACTGTAGCCTCTGCTGCTACACCTTCCACAAATGTGAATGGAAAGAGAAAATCCCCTGCAAACAAATCTAGTGTTTGGGAGCATTTCAGAAAACTTCCATTGGAAGAAACTGGAGGGGAACTTAAAGATGTATGTAGATACTGTGAGGCTTCCTATGCTTGTCATCTAACTAAACATGGAACGAATTCCTTTAATAGGTATTTGAAAGCATGTATAAAGAACCCACATAAGGTAAAAAATCAACCTAGTTTAACATACACCCAACCTTTAAGGGGAGACAATGTAGGGGAGGTTGGAAGAACTTTGATCCCTCATACATATAATTTGGATGAATGTCGAAGGGCTTTAGCTAAATTTGTGATTTATGATGAGATGCCCTTTCGAGTTGTAGAAGGGAATGGGATTCGAGAGTCATTGAATTATTTAGAACCTAGATTTCTTGTTCCATCAAGAGTGGCAGTTGCTAGGGATTTTCTGAAACTCTACCATGAAGAATCCAAGAAAAGATTTGTTGAAAAAATCATGTGTCTGTGTGTGCCTCACTATAGATACTTAGTCATCAATTCAAAATTTTAACTACATGTGCTTAACAGCTCATTTCATTTATGAACATTGGAGATTACAAAAGCTGATTTTAAACTTTTGTATTGTTAAAAACTATAGGGGTGACACTATAGGAAAGGCAATTGAAAAGTATCTATTGGAATGAGGTATTGAAAAAGTATTCACCTTAACCGTAGATAACGCAAGCTCTAATGACACAGCTGTGGCATACTTAAAAAAATGATTGAAAAATTGGAATGGGTCAGTGTGTGATGGAGATTATGTGCATGTGAGGTGTTGTGCTCATATTTTAAACTTGGTGGTGAATGATAGATTGAAAGATTTGCATAACTCTATCTCTACCATTCAGAATGCTGTTAGATATATTAGATCTTCTCTTCTAAGACTACAAAAATTCAAGAGCTTTATTGAAAAAAAAATTAGCATCCAATAGTCTTTTATATTTATATGTCACAACTAGGTAGAATTTCACCTACATGATGTTAGAACATGCCATAAAGTTCCAAAAGGTTTTTGAGAGGATGGAAGATGAGGATGAGGCCTATAATGCATACTTTAAGGAAGATAATGATCAAATTGGTCCTCCTATGCCATATGATTGGAATAATGCTTCAGTATTTATTGATTTTTTAAAAGTCTTTTATAATATCACATTAAAATTTAATGGATCACTGTATGTCACTTCAAATACATGTTTCCATAAAATTACTCATATTCAGACTATGTTGCAAGCAAGTATTACATCTATAGATGTTCTTGTTGGGGATATGGCTAAGAATATGTAGAGGAAGTATGATAAATATTGGAGAAGGCCAAAAAATATGAACCCTTTGTTGATAATAGGGGTGGTGTTAGACCCCAGGTATAAGCTTGCATATATAAACAGTGCTTTCGATGATATATATCTTAATCATAATATGTGTGTGGCCATGAAAAAGAGGATCAAAGATGCCTTGTATTGTCTATATAAGCAATATTTCTGTGGGAGTTATTAATGAATCAATTGAAAAAAAATGAAGATCGTAATAGATATGATGGAAAAGATTTAATGGAGAGGATACCAACATATATTGATCCGAAAAACAAGTGGATCGTATTAAAGAAATTGAAATTTGCTTACAATCAAAAAATGGAGTTGGATAAGTATCTTGCAGCTAATTTAATAGAGGATGAGGGGTCTTTTAATATCTTGGCATGGTGGAAAGATAGTGTTAGAAAGTATAAAGTGCTTTTTATGATTGCACATGATGTGTTAGCTGTTCCAGTATCCATAGTGGCTTCTAAATATGCTTTTAGCACTGGTCGATATGTGCTTGATGTATTTAGGAGTTCATTATCACCAAAGATGATTGAAGCACTTATTTGCACCTAAAATTGGCTATCTCCTTAAGTGTTCAACTTTAATGATTGTGACTTTGATGAATATGAAGAGTCTAAAAATATAATTGCATTAGGTAACTCTATACTTTAAGAATGAATTAGCTATAATGCATTTTTGGATTGTGAGTTTAACTTTTTAATTTTCTATTGCTTTATTTTTTTTTCAGAGATTTCAGGAGGAACAAGTGTCATCAAAGATTGATGTACTTTTATTTAATTTTTTTAATTTTTAATTTACGATTATATTTTCTATTTTATGATTCTTAGTATAATATATTTTAGATACTATGTGGTTCTATTTGGTTGATCAGTTTGTTATTAGTTGGTTACTTATAATCATAAGAATTTGCATATTAATTAGTTACTTTTGGCTATGTATTCAAGAATTTTTTTTCCTTTACTTGATTTCGAATTGGTTGATTTGGTGATTGTTGCAAATAATGGTAATAAGGACTTAAATGTGGATGGTGATTGCTGGTGTAATAGTAAATAATTATTAGTCTTGTGAGGTTAGTTAATATTTTCATTCTTTGTAATATTTATAGTCATTTTTATTTTTGTAGCTTTAGTACTTTATATTCAATAATGGTTGATTTGCTGCTTATAGGAAATGTTGGGAATGTACACTTTGATGAAATGGTCATTTTGGCAAAGCAATAATAGAGTATTACTTTTGTTTTTAGGTATGTTTGTTTTGAACCCTTGTAATATTTTTTTTGGATTTTAGTCTAGAATTGAATAGTTGATGAGCCTTTGTTGAAATATATATATATTAGCTCTATGTTTAGAAGAATTACCTTTTTGTTTTCAATGCCTTTATTTTTATTTTTTTGGAATTGATTTTTGCTTCTTGGATAATTGATCTGTTGTTTGTTGAAAAAAATATATATTTTTTCAGCCTTATTAAGGCTAGCCCAGATTGCCATAACCCGCCTTAGCCCCAATATAAAATCGGGTTTATTCAAGTCGGGTCGGATTACAGGCATAAAGACAAGTCCTATGCCTTAATCGGGTCGGGTTTCGAGCCAATTAGATGTCCGACCCAACCCTACCTTGTCCATGTATAGACCTATCATTTATTATCTTCTTTCTTTCGTTTGCTTATATTATTGCTTCAAATCACCTGAGCTTCAAATTTTTTCATTTTCTTAGGGCAAAAATCTTATCATTAATTTTAACCAAAGTAAGAGCACATTTCACTCCTACAAGATTCTTCAATTTCTTATGGAGTTTTAATAAGAGGAGCATCCTTTTTATTATGCTAATCACTCTTTGAAGTTGGAAATGTCATTATATATTCCATCTGTAAAATTGGTGCAAAATTGAAACAAAGTAAGAAACCTAGAAAAAGTTAAGGTTATTTTTAATACTTTTTTTTAACATTTGATGTGGGAAAAAAAATAAGTTTATTATTCTTTAATATTTATTATTTTTCAATATTTCTTAATATTTTAGTATTTTCATAAATATTTTTACATTTAAAGATGTTTGATACTTTTTGTATATTTAAGGAAAAAAATCATTTTGTGGTCCAACAAAAGGAAAAAGTATAATAAATTGTGGATAACTATTGTTTGTTGATTAACGAATTTTTATAGGTAAGAACTAAAACTTGGAATAATGTATTATTTTTAAATTTATGTCATTCGTGTGTTGTGTTTGTATTGTTTGTTTACTAGTATTTAGTTAAAAAAGAGTAATTTGAATATATAATTGCAATTATATGGAATTTATTTTGTGACATATTGCTTGTGTAAGGATATTTTATTTATATATCTATATGTTAGAAATAAAAATTTTTTTAATTTTTTTTACTAACAAAATTAATAAAAAACACATAAACTTCAGTAGATATATTTTTATAGATATATATAATGCATAATATATACTTGAATAATTTATTTAGGTACTATGTAATAATTTATTTATAATATATATATATATATTTATATATACATATTTGTAATAAATGACTAAGGATATAGTATAATATATATATATATATTATGTAAAAGTATATAAATGTAAATATAGTGGAGGGAAAATATATTTAAAAATATATATAAAATTGAAATTTTAATATAAACAAAGAGATACATAATATACAAAAGAAAAATATAATTATATAAATGTGATTATTGTGTAATGCAAAGATGTATAAATTGAACAAAATTTGAAATAATGTTTTGATTAGATATATAAAATAAATACATATATACTTATTGGCATATGGCTATATATATACATATTGCACTCAAATTATATTGAATTATATAGTTATATTAGTTATTTGTATGTAAATAATAAATGTTGTTGATGGATTTTTTTCATGTGTTGTTACACTAATTGTATGATAGGAATTATAACGAGTTCAAGAAAGAAAATTACATACATCTATGCAAATGGCAAGATTTATGATAGTGAAAAAAGTGCAACATTTGTATGTGATAAGCCCAAAATATTAAGAGTAGACGCACACATTACTCTTAATGGGTTGAAGAATGTGGTGGGCAAAAAGTTACAATTGGCCTTAAATTAATTTATATCTGACTTGATGTATAAGTACCTTCATTCTTGAAATTCCACGAGGTACCTGGTGTGCACGCTAGAGGATGATTTTGATGTTCAAATTATGTAGGAAGCCAACCAAAAATTTCTAAACCAATTGGGTGTACCAGATATATACATGCATATATCAATTGTCGAAGTTAATTAAAATGTGGCCCAAGTTGAAGAGTATATACAGCTGCTCCTCCCGTCCACCAGCCAATTCCAAAGTATGAACGAGTATGGCTCACAAGTTAACTCTTACATAGCAGATGTTCAACCTTTTCAATCTTAACCTGCCGTCGACTTGACATCTCAGCCAAGTTTATCACATCAACCTATTTTTAATATTAGTTTGCCATCACCCCCAAATGTGGCAAAAAAATATAATGGACGACTTTAAAGAGGAGGATAAATATGAGGCTCCCTTAAATGTCAATGACTATAGAGAAGATGATTCTGAAGGAGATGATACTGATAAGGTCAAGTCACTCTATTGGCTTAATATGTAGATTGAACATATGCCATACTTTCATAGATTAACTCAAATGATGGGAATTCGATCGAGATTCCTGAGATGGCTGAGAACATTAATTTGAACAATTATCACAAGTTGTATTATCACAAGTTTTATATTGGCATGAGATTCTAAGATAAACAATCAATGTATCATGCAATTAAGATATATTCTATTCAGTGGTTAGTGTAATTGGGAAGTTAGAACAAGTTGAGGTGATAGGGAAAGATATTAGAAAATAATAAGATATAATGGTCCACATACATGTATTTCTCCATCATTGTTTCAAGATCATCCAAAACTCGACTCTGACGTTATTTCGTCATGCATTGTGTTAATGGTGGCTGAGAATCTATTAGTCTTTATTAGGAAAATTATTGAAAGGTTGAACAGCATATTTAGCTACATTGTATCATACAAAAAAGCATGGATGACAAAGTAAAAAGCAATCAGCATTGCGTTTGAAAAATGGGAACGATTATATGCTTTCTTATTGAAACGGTTGACTGTGGTTGACCACTTTATATTAGAATCATATTATGAGTTTATTCATAAGGAGTGCATACAGAGCAACTGAGCTTTAGAACCTTTAGTGACATTCCATTAAGCTTTTTAGACTTTTAAGCCATGCATTAATGTGTTTGATTACCTGAAGCTAATGGTCTAAATTGATGGAACCTTTTTATATGAAAAGTACAAGGGCATCATACTCATTGCAAGTTCACAAAATGGAGCCCATAAAGTTATACTGCTAGCATTTACAATTGTTGAGGGTAAGATGTATGAGTCATGGGCATAGTTTCTTTCGTTACTCTGATGACGAGTTTTGCAGAATAAATAGGATCTGTTTGATTTTTGATAGATATCTTGAAATTTTGGTCGCTCTCTCTAATCCAGAGATTGGGTGGTAGCCACCACATGCATATCATGTGTTCTATTTAAGATATATTGCAAGTAACCTGAACACAACATTTATGAGTAAATGACTGAAGAAGAGGTTCATCAATATTAGTATATTTTATTGATCCTATGGAATGAGTTGATAGATATTATGTTAAAATGTTTATTTATGGATAATTATTGATTCAAGTTACTTGCATGAGCGACATTAAGTGGATGAACAATTGGCCCAATTATATCAACTCCATGCGAAGGCTGCAAACAAGATCAAGAATATTCTAAAGAAGAAATGGTCTCATGCGTACAATATTAAGAGCCAACATCAAGGGCACATGAGTACAAACTTGGCTAAATGTATCAACAGTATATTAAAGGGGGTCAAGTTCTTACTTATCAGCAAATTGGTAAAAACAACCATATATAGGCTAAACAGATATTGGGTAGAGCGTACGTAAATAATAACTGCATAATTTAAGGCTGGTGCCATTTTTTTAGAGGATATGATAAAAAAATTATTATTATTGACACAGAATGCATCTACTTTAACTATACATAGATTTGATAGGCGTGCATCAAAATTCATGGTTGAAGAACCATACAATTCGATGAACAAGTAATATGGTCAATGTTGTAAGGCGAGTTTGTCTCGTTGCATCTATGACTATAGTGAGTTTCAAATTCAAAAGCATCTATGCCAACATGTATTTGCTACATGTGTTGTGGTCTCCATTGATTTGTTCCAATACATGGACTGACTTTTTCGATTGGACAACATCATCAATACATATAAGATAGAGTTTTAGTCGATGGGAGGAGAACTATATTAGCCTCAAACAGTAAGTTTACGGCTAGTACCTGATCCCGTTATGATTCACCAAATAGGTAGGTGAAAGTCCTCCAAAATTTGAAATTAGATGGATTGGCATGAAGGGCCAAGAGAACAACAATGATGTGGCTTGTGTAGACAAACTAGCTATAATCGAGTAACCTACCCATTTCGATGGCTGAGTGGATGTTGATATAGTTCAAAAAAGTATATATTTTACTTGATTAACATAATTTCATTGTAAATTTTTCTCGTAACATAATTCCAATATTTTTTAACCGTATTTATATTTGTAGTTCACTTATATAACATTTGACAAGTTAGTTTTTTGATAGAGAGAATTTCTTAGTAATAGTTTCCTTTTTTATTGGCTTTGAAGTTCCTTATATCACAATTGACGAGTTAGTTTCTTGACATGTGAATTTGTTTGTAACAATTACCGTTTCTTTCGAACTGGATTTATAGTTTCCTTATACAAAAGTTACTTTATAACTACATAAATTTGAAAGTGATAGTTTTAACTCTAAATCTGATACTGTAATAGTATAATGGCTTATTATCATAATGTTATGCATCTGGGGCCTAAGAATGACTCACTTTAGATTTGCAGACTTGTCATGTGTCACAGGCCATGTGGCATGGATGAATAAGATAACACAATTAAAATTATTTTATCTAACTGATTATAAACTATTATGTGTTAGTATTGTAAATGTATATTATAGGCTGATTGCATTCTATGTATACAACGAGTAGCACAGGAGGATCACATATTCGATCCCTCAGTTGCCATTGTTCCCTACCTGATCAAGGGAGTTTTTATGAAGTGTCTCGACTTGGCCACTTTGACTTTAATGCAACATTAGTTTTAGCTCTTGTGGAGAGATGACAACTAGAAACACATACTTTTCATTTAACTAAAAAAGAGGCAATAATCACCCTATACGATGTTACTATCCAACTTGGGCTACTGTGGACGGGACTGGTCATTTTAGGTTGGACAAATTACAATTGGAAGATTGTATGCCAGCAGTTACTTAGCGTAACCCCACCTCCAGAGATAATGGATGGACAAAAGCTCAGTGTCCTATGGCTTACTCAGACATTTGTGACCCTTCTGGATGATGTTGATGGTGTAACTATATAGCAATTTACTTGAATATATATTATGAGATTCTTTTAGGGATACTTGATGCTAGATCAGACTGGGCATAGGGTCATGTTAATGTATTTGTTATTACTTATTGATTTCGATAAGGTTAGTCATTGGTTGTAGATTAGTAGTTTTGATACACTTGTACAAAGAAATATATAGTACATCACACTATGAAGAGTGAATATTGGTGGTTGTATGATATTGTTGTACTTATGGGTATGAGACTATTTCCCACGACTGGCTTTACTACCACTCGTTCAGCCAGACCCTCAGCTGAAGATATATCCATTGCATCAGTCGATGGGTATTAGATGGAAGTGTGTCCTCTAGCATATTTGTCCAACACAGAGGCCTTGCAGACTTATAAGATATTATTAGATCAGATGAAAGATGATGAGTCTATTTGGGAACCATACGACCCTCCGAGTATCTGATAATTAATTCTTTACTATTGCTTAGTGTCTCCAGATATATGGCGTATATCAATTTCTATTATTTGTTTCTGCATTATTAAGTTCCACCATGCAAACTATTCCTCCACTAGTTCGGTCGATAGTAGCATATTTTCCAAACGTAATTCAATGTGAGGTCTTTGAATATCCTACAATTGAGAGGAAAAAAATAGAAAGATTGGGCATCATGAGTACATTGTATTTAGTACTGTATGGAATGCATGACAATAGATTGTTGCCTAAGCAGATATGGAGATATATCCCATAGATTGCTCCTCTGATTACATCAGTTGTTATTGGCGATATACGCGATGGGGGATCTATCTAGATAGTGGCTCTCAAGGTTTCGTGGTAAGGTTTTTTATGATTGCATTTATTTATTTTTTTTTTGTACTTCATTTAAGCATATAGTTATCGATATTTTTTTACTTCCACAAACCGATATACTGGACAACTTGTATAAGCTTGCCATTACTAACCTTCTGACACTTGATTATGCAGGATTCAGTGCGAGGGCAAGCAGAGATATTAGGATGATGCTACAAGCCCTAGGTGAGTATCGGGTCTCTCAACCTTCTCCATCGGCTCCTCATTTGTAGAGGTCACTAGAGCCAGAGGCTCACCCAAAAAAGTTAAGACATGATTTTATATCCACTAGAGAGCTATTAGTAGAGATTACACAAAGTAGTTAATGTGAGACAGATGCCCCATCATTCTATTACACACCAATGCCAATCTATGGAAACACCGAGGGTCTAGGTCCTTTTTTCTTTTGCATCGTTCACTAACTATGCAGGCATCGGTCCGTCTTCTCTTACACCATCTTTTGCATTAAGTGGACCTTTTCCAAATTTAGGGGGTGCTGGTCCTTCTTCTGTTGCTTCTGGTGTATCATTCACAGATTTTGCCTGTATTGATTCATCTTCATTCACACCAACGACTCCTCAGTCGTACTTTTTCCACCGTGCCAACCTAAACCATGTAAGATGGTGGTGTGCCCTTCGCCACTCTATTCTCTGATTTATTTGTATTTAACGTAGAGTATGGTAAATCTTCTGAACAGTGGGGATCATCTTTTCAACAAGGGTTTTCCACATTTAATCAACCGATTTGTTCTATTCAAACCCCTCAGCTAACTCGTAATACTAATAATGAATCGTCTAATAATGATGAAAATGAAGATAATGACAAAGAAGTAGAAGAAGAGGAGCCACTACGGCACTGTCCACAATGACTGAAAAGAAGGGCCTGATGTGAAACTGGATGACATATTAGTTAAAATTGTAAGTTTGTTTTTTATTTTAATATTTATACCTTATTTTTGTATGCTTGTAAATTTTATTTCATTTTTATTCTTTATTTTTTTACATTTTCTACTTATTTATAATTTTATATTATTCTTTTATTAATTTTCCTATAATTAAAATATAAACATTACAAAAATATATATTATGTTTTTTTAATTCTATATCACACAAAAATTTATTAAAATCTAAAAATATATTAGAAGAATATGTTTTTAAAAAAAAGTTATAATAACAAATTAAATATTTTTTTAAAAAAAGAATTATAATTATAAAAGAAGTTAAATTCTATATTACCCTTGACAAAATATTTTAAATAAAAACAAAATAAAATGGATCATGACATCAATGATGTTGTGACCCTTACAAAAATATAAAAATTTGAATTAAACTTTTTTTTAAGTGTTTGCAAGATAAATTTTGGCAGTTAAGTTTTTGAGTTATTGGTTTTTTTTTCGCATATACAGGTCAAAAAGCCAATTATTATTGGCATATGACTTATATTATAATAGAATCTAAAGAGCCAATAAGAGTATTTGAAAGAATATTAAAACCTATTTATTGCATCCGTCATGGTTTTATGATGCCATTAATCTTTTTTCTCATTAATTTCAAGTGAAAGTATATCTTCTTTCTTTCTAAATCTAGGTACTAAGGCATTATTCCTCAGTTTCTCAAGTTGACTTAATATACCTTTAATATAAAAGAATTGAAAAGGAAGAAGACTAAATGGAAAAAACCTAGAAACAAAAAGCAAACTAGTAAAAGGAAAAGCAAATAATAAAAAGAGTTAGACGTGCTAAGGGCTAGGCCTGAGGAACTGTTAGCTTTGGATTTGCATTGAAATACCCTTCTTACACACCATCATAGGTGGAGACGATGAAACTTCTCTTAGCAACAGAACTGGGTAATGGCTTTGAATGACATAATTCCAACAGCTAGGGATTTAGGAGAGGGTTTGGGAAAAAAAGCATAAAATCGTTGTCATCACCCCCTTAGAAAGAGGAGTGACAAGCATGGAACATGAACTTAATATCAATCCTACAAGTTTACAAAGTAAAACATACACTTACATACACATACATAATATCTAGAACACTTCAATTTAATATTCAAACACTTCTTCAAAAATTTTGACAGAGTTTCTTTTATGAATAGGATAATCCTAGTTTATCCAAGTAACCAAATCTAGTCAAATTCATACAATATAATCCATGAGAGTTTCACTCTCAGTTTTTTACACTATAAAAAAAACACTCTTAGTAGACTCACTTTAAGAAAGTCATGTTTAAAATTGAAATACTAGTAGAAGGAAATGAAAGAGGTTAATATAAGTATTAAAACCAACTTACAACATTAACAGATTAAAAACACAAATACAAAGAAAGGTCAAAGGAAATTAAATATATTAACATTAATTTTAGAAACAAGTTAACGTAACCTTGAAACGCAATATGTATATGAGAGAAACTAAAGAAAATTAAAGAAGTTAATATAAATCTTGAAGTCAAATTAACACATTATAAAGATGTAACATATATGTAAGTTTCATATCTAATATTTTTATATAACTAGTTACACTGTAAAACAAATATGATAAAAAGGATAAGAATGACTAGAAGTCTGAATAAGATGACAAAAATGAGAATTAAAGTGAGTTAAAACATAGAATAAAGGTAAAAGAAAAAGTTTACCCTTATAACAGGGGAAAACTAGAGATTTTCATAACTTGAAATATATTAAGAGAATATACTATTTTTCACAAGAAATAATAAAATAAAATGAGTAGATTAACTAAAGAGGTCATTATTGGTCAAAATCTAGATTGCATGTAAATTGAGAAAATCATGGGCAAAATCCTAATTTTAGCTATTTTAAGATGCTTTAAGCCATTGGAAATCTTGAATTTATACTTTTATATAAAAGAGTAAGTGAAATTATGTATGGAACAGGTCTTGGTTCAAAACATACTAAATTATGAGTTAAAAATGAAAGAAAAAGGCATGTAATAGCAAAATTGTCATTTTGGAAAGTATTCATCATGATTAGCTTTTAATTATATTGACCCATCATCTTTCTCATCTTTTCACCTCTGTTGCACCAGCTGAAACTAACTTTGAAGAAGGCAAAAATGAAGGCTTAAGGAGAAGGAAGAGAGAAAAAAAAAATTAAGAAAAATTTTAGGTATGTAAATGACACTTTTTGACCCCTTCTTTAGTTATGAAACTTCTTTTATTCTATAAGAGCTTTATTTCAATCTAAATATCATCTTGACAGGTTGATGTTGGTAGCTATCAAAGTGAAAAAAGTTGCTTTTTTAAAAGACCTAATTACACTAAAAGAATTGTCACTAAGAGTTTTTTCAATCAAGGTATGATTCAAACCATAGAAATGTGTAAATTTGAAACCCTAAAACCCTTGTATTTTCAGTTATAGAGAGAAGTGGATGGAGTGATGTTTTTTATAATGAAATTTAATGTCTATGATGCTAATGATGTTGAATATGACATGAATTTGGTTTATATATATATATATATATATAAAATAAAGTTTAAGCATACATGGTCATTTTTGGCAAGTGAAGAACCATGTAACTATGATATTTGTTTTGCCATTTTGATGATAAAATATGTTTAATTATGGATTATAGAGATGATTTGAATGAAGTTGAATGTTAAAAACTCATAATTTTAATATATTAAAAAATTGAGCTTAAAGAATGGCCTAATTCACCATACTAATGGAGATTATGTTTTAACATGATTATAACTGTCCAAGTGAGTTTTTAATGATTTGAATGAGTCTTATATGTTATAAAAATGAAGCCAAGATGTTGAGAAAGGGATGACACTTGTAGTTTAAAGTTATATTATGATGCCTAAATATATTAATTGATGGAAATGACTAAATGAATAGTAAAAATGTTGTTTATAGTCAAATTTATGAATTAAGGAAGCTTAATTTAGCTAAAAAAATATGCTAAGAAAAAACCATAATTTTAGCTCTAAACAAAGGTCAAGTAGAGAAAGAAATGATAGCAATACTTTTGATTAAAAATTAAGTCATCAAGAATAAACAAAATGAATACCTTAAATAATAGAAATGATACATGAAAATTTTAGCAAGTAGAATTATGGAAAATTAGACTTGAAGTATGTCCAAAGTGGTTTTTAATCTATGTTTAGTACTTAGATATTTTAGGCAAAGTGAAATTGGTCTTCATTGTTTGTGTTTGGCCAAGAAAAGCAAATGTTTGAGCAAGAGAATAAGATCCTTTGAGGTAGTATTTCTTTCCTTCTTGTTATGTATAATTATTTGCTTGAGTGTTTAGTAACTTGTATGTATTGTAATGTTACACCTAAATATGTTTTTACAAGAGTTAGCAATATATAGTATGTATATGTGTTATATTAGCTAGTTGTGCCATATGACATCCTGTATGATTAGGGCAACGGAATTGAGCACAATAGTTTTTCCCAATGTCGAGACTAACGTAGGCAAGTATATTTTCATGAGTATTTGGTCATTTACTATTTTATGTCCTAGTCACTGTTTAATTTTTATGAGACAGTTTCATATATATATATACGTGCTTTCTTGTTGCATGGATAAACTTTATATATGCTTGACTTTGAATCTCATTCCCTTATACCTATTACTAACCAATGTTAGGTGAAAAGATAAAGGCAAAGAATTAGCACCTTGAGGTTGAGAATTCAATGTACTATGACAAAAAAAATTTTCTAGAAAAGTAAGTTAAGTTATTAGCCATTTTGGATTTGTTGTGATCAAGGAAATGATAATATGAATGTTCAAGTTTATAATAAGTTAGGACAAGATTTATGTGACATAAAGTGAGCCTAAATAATATCTTTATGAGCTATTAATATTTTACATGTTAAATAAAGTCCAAAGCTTAAGTCATAAGAAAATTTAAAGTGACAATGCTAGTGTACATAAGTAAGTGGGAATTGTTTAAAATCACCTTTTTATGTCTTGAGTTCAATATAACTTACTTTTCTGTGTAATAAAGACAAAATGCTACCATACTAAGTTAATAAATTTTATGAAAGAAAAGAAAATTTTTTAAGTATCTTCTATTGTTTAGTTCTTTTAAATAGTAATTTATTATAATATTGAATTTAAATGTATAAGGTAAAAGGTAATAAAGTTAGTTGTGTCAACAAAAAAAGCTCAAAAAACTAAATTAATATGAGGACCATTGACAAAACCAATAACTGACATGAGCACATAACCTATAAGGCTAATTAACCAGATGTAAGCACATAGCTCACGAGAGCAATATTTAGACATGAGTACATGACTCATAAGGTTTCTAGTCATTATGTGCATCCCACTCAATTTAATTCCCCCCATACAATCTAACTAATCCATATGTATTAGCCTTCTTATTGGGCTAGCATCACCTTTACTCTTATCAATTGGAGTTTAGGTCAATTTGCTAATAGTTTTTGCTATTAGCTATAATGTTCTGAAGCAAAGTTCTTCCCAAAAATTCAGTATAGTTGTAGCTATATAAGTATAATGGATTTTAGAAATCAAAGATTGAGCTAAGAAATTACCTTAAGAAGTTGGAAATTGAAACAAGAGATTGTGGGTATCATACTACACACACCAATTTGGGTCTTTAAGAATAACAAGCAATACCGCCTCTTGAAGCTCACCATTACCAAGCCAACCTAAAGAAGGGAAGAATAAGACTTGGTACATGATTTTTGATGACCTACTAACTCAATGGCGGTGACAAATAGTAAAGGAAGAGGTGACATTAGTAGAAGATTATGTTAAAGTTACATCCTGAACTCCTTAAAAGCGTAGTTGGTCACATGAAATGGAATCGCTAGTTGGCATTAGTGGCAACTAAATGATAGAATGGTGGTGAAGGAAGGAAATAATGCTTAATCTCTTTGTTGGGTATCTTAGCACTTATAGGAAGGAGACAAAGAAAAGAAGAAAAAAGGGAAGGGAAAAGGAAACAAGTAAAGAGAAGGAAAAAAAGGGGGGGGAAGGATGATAAAAGTAAGTATGGGTAGCAATTATTTTTCCTTTGGGATAAAAAATGAATGAAGGAATAAGTGTTTTACACGAAAGAAGTGAAGAAAAAGTTTCCTTAAGATTATGCCTACCAAGAGTATTTTATTTTATGACTTAAAAAAAAACACTATAAGAAAACCTTTTCCATCACAGAATTTTCTCACAAAATAATTTCCGTCACACTTCTCACAGAAATTATCACTAACTTTATCACGAAATAAACCTTTTCGCAAAATTTTCTCATGGAAAAAAATATGAGAGAAAAATGGAGAGAATTCCGTGAGAAATACCGTAAGAATGCTAGCGCGAAAAGGCAGGAAACAATTCTCGTAGTAATTTTCTGTCAGAAAAATTGACAGAAATCCAATTGCTGATTTTGGATCTTATTTTCATAAAATTTTTCGTGAGAAATTCTCACAAAATTTGTCCTAAGAAAATTTCCTGTGGAATATTCTATGAGAATTAATTCTCACGGAATAAAACAAGGAATTTCTCACGGAAATAAATTGTAAGAATTTCTCACGAAATTTTTTATGAGAAATTCCCGCGGTTTATCTCCATGAGAAGTGGTTTTGTGTGAGAAAAAGCGAAGTGTCCAATTTTACTAATTTCTCACGAAATTTTCCGTGAGAAAATTCTGTGAGAAAAAATGCAATTTTTAAAAAACCCTCCAGCATCAAAAGCTCATTTCGTTTTCGTTTCTCTTGGCGTCTCTGTTCACTTGGCACTGTAGCTTCCTTTCTCGCTTAGATCTAGCAATTTTTGGTGCTGCAATTGTCTTAAACTCTCCATTATCACTCTTGGAGTTCATCCTCATGCCATAGGTTGCCGAAAAGTTGTGTTTGCTAGCTTTTAATTGCTTGGAGGGAAGGTGAGTTCATCTTTTTTTTCTTTTTTTTTTTTGTTATGCAAAGTTTGGATAAAATGTTAATGGGTTTTTGCTAGAAGATGATTATATGGTTTTGATGGTGATTAAAGATATAATGTTGGAACTGTCTCACGTCTCTTATTTGTAAGTCCAAGCATCTCAGAATTATAACCAAGGGATGCAAAACATGATTCTATTCTTTCTAATAATCCTCTAAATTTCTGGAAAACAATCTTCTGAAGTTCTCTCTCTCTCTCTCTCTCTCTCTCTCTCATATTTTACCTGCAATTGTTCTTTTTTTTTTATTACAAAAAATTTAAGAGTTAAATAAGTTATTTCAACTCTCAAGAACAATGCAATGTAATTAATGGATGTCTATGAATAGAAAATCACCAATAAAAATTAAAGTAACTTAATTTTTTTCTCTTTTGAAAAATGTTAAAATTATATTTATATACCAAGTTTTCCATTATCTGATTCACTGGGTCAACAAAACTGAAACACAAAAAATAATGAGAAATTATAATTGAATATAGCTTTAGCATTAATTGGAACGGAGTTGTGAGCCTGTAGTGATATATATATATATATGATATCTAATTATTTATAGGAATAAAATTTTGTTTAATGTTAGGATATTAGCTATATTGTGCTAATCAAGTTGATTAGTTAGAATGCATATGCGATGGTCATTTGGCCACATGCAGCGTAACCTTCGAAATATAAATTAATTACTAATAATAATGTAACAAAAACCATCACTGGTTTTTTCTTTTGAAAAAACACACCACATTAAATGATATTGAAAAATAACGTTTTGTAATATTTCAAAATCAAAATAGAAGGTGATTTGTTATATTTTAAAATCTATGTAAAAATATAATTAGACCTTACTCTAAGAGAATATAATATGCTTAGATTTTTGTAACTGTGATATAAATATAATGCATTATTTGCATTGTAATAAGTTATCAAAATTAAGTATGAAAATAAAAACTGTAACTGTGATATAAAAAATTTTAATTATGAAAAAATTATACTTTAAAAGTAACATTATAATTAATGTTGTTTACCTGAAGGATTTTTGTTGTGATAAAAAGAAATGCATGATATTGGAGATGAAATAAGTAAAATGTGGAAAAATATAACAAAGTAAGTGTTTACAGTTCTATACGAAGGAACAATAAAGTTTTAAAGACAAAATAGAAGCAGAAAAAAGTTACTAAAAATTGTCACTTAAATGAGAAAATATTCAAGGACATTAGCTTGACCAATAAATAGTGTTGCAGATTGAAACCAATATTCTTTATTAGGATTAAAGCGCCTAATTATTGTCAAGCATTTGTTGAACATGGTGATGGAGTACAAGTAGTGCTTTGGATTTCATGACCAAAGCAACTACGAGCTTTATAAGCTAAAATAATTTTGAAAGTTACTGGGGGTTGTTTGGCTTCCATGATAGGGTTTATCGCTTTGAAATGGTAGAACCTGCAGATTGCCATGTCTTTTCTACCAAATAAAGCATACAGTAATGTGCCCTTACTTGAATCAGAATTATTATAAACAATGAAAGTTGAGAGTAATTGTTTAAGTTCTAAGTCCTCAATTTTATATTGTTCTTCATTCTTTTATTTTAATATTTTTCTCCTTCATCTCAGTGGCCTAACTCATGAGCAAATACTTCCCATTCTCATTCTACACACACATTACTACTGAGTTAGCAAACCTTCACACACTCAGGCACAGGTTTCAACTCCAAAAGTGGGCTTCCCAAAATTTCTACACTAACTTGTTTCCTTATTGAAATTCATTGCCCAGATAGTCTTCACGCATCCCTTGCTATTTCATTTTGAATCATGAGCTCCTCTCAACGACTATTTTTTTTAAAATTTTGAATTATACAATGATAAGATAACCAGATATTCTGAAGCATTTGCTGTTTATGGTTTCCTGAAGCGTTTTGAATCATCGGCTCCTCTGTAACAGCTAGTTTTTTTTTTCTTTTTTTGAATTATGCAATAGCTATATTATGCTTCCTGTGTTTGATATCAAATAAACACCTTCGATTCCATCCTCACCCTAATCTCCTCCATCTTCATCTTTGCTATTTGCTACATATTGAAGCATCGATAAGATAACCAGGTATTCTGATGCATTTGTTGTTTATGGTTTTTGCTTCACAACAAAGTGGTCATTTTGTTTCAAGGGGATAGAAAAAAACAGAGGTTTTGGAATGAATCTGGGGAAATGAGGGATCAATGATTCAATATATATAATTAGATAGTTAGGTTAGCATAGAGATTGCAAATGGTTTACTTTGAATAGATCATAAATGCATTTGATGTAGTCTTTTTTTATATATATTATATATATAGCAACGTTGCAATCTACCCCATAATATGGGTGGACACAGCATTTTGGAGAAACCTTAATTTCTTGTCTATTTCATTTTTCCCTCCAGATGTCAGATAGAGGTCGTAATAAGGGTAGAGGATCTGCTGCACCCAAAAAGGGAAAAGGAAAGTTTTACGATAGTCTGAGCCGATTCACATACCATTAGTTACTATACAGTCATCGTCTTTGCACTTATCTTCACATGCTAAGACCTTTCCTAGATCAGCATCTGCATCATCTTTTTTTCCATCCCACACATTCAAACACCACCTGATTCCTCAACTTTCATTAGTTTAAAGATACCTTCTAACATATTTTGAGTACAGATGTAGCTGGCTCATCTTCTCATCCCATTAGATATGAGCCAGGGACAAGGTTGAGTGATAGATGACTAGTTATTAGATCTCATGGAGCTTATGAGTAAGAATTCTTTAAACGCCACTTTTTTTTTGTATTGTAGTTATTCTATTATTTTTACTTTTATTGCATCATTTTTTTCATTTGTAGGTTTTATCCACATATCCCACCCATCACCATATTGTCTCAGATCATTCATAGTAAGTTTGAGCATGGTTGGCCAGCATTTACTAAAGTACCTAAAATTGTGAAGAACTTATAGTTTACAAAGTTTAAAGTAAGCTAATTTTATAACTTTTTAAGTGTTATATTACATGTAGTTGATGTGTTACTCTCATTATTTATAATATTAGCTTTGCTTATTTCTAATACAGAAATTGTGTGCTTGGGATCTATCTACTAAACGACGAATTTACAAGATATGAAGGAAGAAGTGTAGCACTATTATGCATGCATCCTTTAGAGACATTCGTACTAGAAAAACCAAAGGTGATTGGTTATCTGTAACTGCTCGAGCTGAATTAGATGAGTATTGGCAAAGTGATGAGTTCAAGGCCAAGTCTACATGTAATAAGGCAAACAAGGCCACAGATATTAGAGGATGTCTACATAGAGGAGGGTGTGTTCCATTTTCAGAGCATAAGAGAATGATGGTAAGTATTCTTTATCTGCGATGGTTTTTTTTGGATTATTATTTCCTTTTAAATATTTCCTTTCAAATATTATAATTCTTATATATTTTAACTAAGTGTTGTAGGAAATAGAGTTGGGTAGAGAGGTTTAGATCCCAGAAGTATTCAAGAGGATCTAACACAATGAGAAGAAGGGAGGTTGGGTTGGTAAAAAAGCCCCTGACACTTATGTAAGTCATTTAAATAGTTTATTAATAAGATTGCTACTACAATTTGTTTACGTACTTAATATTCATTTGTTCTTCATTGTTATAGAGCCAATATGAGCAGATGAAGCAAATTCAAAAGTTAGGGTCAGATGACACTGATTCTTTTATATGGCTCAAAGTTATCGGTAAAAAGAACAAAAGAGGTCGTGCATATGGGTTTAGGTCAAAGGCTGGTTTTCTTGCTTTTGATGGCACACATTACCTTAGATATAGCCCTGGTGAGCTCTCATAGATGAGAGCACACTTAGAGGCCTCATTTGAGAAGAAATTAGAAGAAAAACTATCAAAACAAGCCCAAATTTATGAGACAAATCTTGTCAAGATGCAAAAGGCCTATAAAGACAAGATGGAAGTTTTCATGAAACAAATTATAACTCACATGAGTATAGAACTGAAAGAGGTGGCACTTCTTATGATGAACCAACCCATGATGATGATGGTGACAATGGTGGCGATGGTGGTGATGATGATGATGATGATGATGAACAGTGATCATAGAATTCTTATTTATGTCACATTATGAAATGATGATATGCAACTTTGTAATGCTGAATACATATTTGTCTTAAGTTTAATGTACTTTTGGATTTTTCCAACACAAAAATTACAAACTTGTGGTTTGTTATTGGTTGGCTAGACATAGGCATTGTGAATTTTGACTGTTTGAATAAGTTGCAATTATTTAAACAAAGGTAAAGGTATAAAAGTAATGTTTATGACCAATTTTTTCAGTTTTCTCGTAAAATTTTTCTATGAGAAAGCCCAAAATGCGAAATTTTTATTTTTCTCACGGAAAAAAATTGTGAGAAACACTCGCGAATATTTCTAATGAAATTTTTTCGTTAGAAAGTTGGAAACACTTAATATTTTCATATTTCTCATGATATTTTCTGTGAGAACTTTTCTCACTAATTGTCTCCCGGAATTTCTTCGTCAGAAATAATAAAAAAAATTCATTTTCTCATAGTTTTTTTCGTGAGAAAACTTCTCCTTATTTTTCTCGTAGAATTTTTTCACGAGAAAAACTTTTCTCGCAAATTTTTACCATGAGAAAAGCCATGAGAAATTCTCACAATTTTTTCTCCCATTTTTTGGCGAGAGAGTTTGTGACAAAACCACGAATTTCACATAAGCTTTTCTCACGAAAATTAATTTGCGAGAAAAGTTTCTCACAAAAATTTTTCATGAGAAGATTAATTTCCTATGGCTAGTTTTTTCATGGTGCGCGTTGAGTGAGAATTTCCATGAGAATAGACTTTCTCACGAAAATTGTTGTATTTTCTCACAGAAAAATACTGCGAGAAATAACCTATTTTCTTGTAGTGAAAAGATAATTCAACTAGGAAAAACAAAGATGTCAAAATGGCCCCTTAAGTTAATTTTTTAGCACAAATATATTTTGAAGTATTTATTTAGACATCATTCTCTATCATCTATATTTTTCTATATTAATTGCTCATTATTTTTTATTTTCCTATAAAACTCTGAATTAGTAAAAAACTTAATTAAAAAATAAAAATCTGGATTATTACACTTCTCTTTTCACTTTCTCGTCTTGCTTCTCTATTTGTTTAAGGGCTAGAAAAAAAAAATACAAGATTTTTTCCCTTCATCTTAATGCTCTTTGTTATTGAAGAATTTTCATCCTCAAAATTTTCAATGATGACAAGACGTCGCTACAAAAAATTTTTACTGACAAAAGGTTACCACTAATACATTGCTTTTAGCGGTAACTTTTTTCCAGTTACTGAAAAATTGTTATTAAAAAACTGTATTTCTTGTAGTCACGTATTATTCTTTTTAATTTATTTTCTTATTTAAATTTGATCTTTGAATATTATGCTAATTATTAATTAACATGCGTGTATGTGGCTGGTGATTTAACATAGTAAAGAGAGTAACTTTTAAAAATATATATAATATAAATTAAAACTAAATGAGTAATTGGACATAAATTAGAGTTAAATGAACAAATTACATTTTAAATATTAATTTAAATAATTTTTTAATTAAATTCAGTGTGGGTTCCACTAAAGGATGCTCTTGAAAATAAAAATAGGCATAGGATCGAGATCCAATTGAAGATTTATCATATTAGATTGTGCGCCTTTCGATCTTAGTTAATGGGTGCTTTTTTTAAAACCTTGATGTTCGCTATTCTGCTTTCTTTTCTTAAGATGATAAGGACCATCTTGTAATGTGTTAATTTCTAGTGCCAAAACCTTGGACAATGATCATGAACGATGAACTAACACAGATATAGAAGTCAAGAAAAACAAGAAAACAAAAACAGCAACAATTAGAAAGGATGAGAAAGAATATTATATGTCCAGTAATTATTATGCAGCTCCTTGGATTTATTCTGGAAAGAGAATCTGTTACGGGGTTGGATGATCGTGATTGATTAAGATGAGTTGATAAATGGAATAAGTGTCGGTAGTGGGAAGAGTGAAGAGTTAAGAATAGATATAATAACATAAATACAATACTTACGAATTAATTTTGTAATACGATAAATTTTAAAATATTTATGTATAAATTAAAATATATGTTATGTTTGATAGAAATGTTTAATGTGTGTTGAATAAATACATAATTTATTATTATTATTTTGTAGTTAGTGTTCATTTTCTGTAGTTGCGAGGATTGTGGAAATAAAAAGGCAAAATGATGATAAGAAGTGGGTGGGTCTACTTTCTTGCGGCTTGTGCCTTACTTAGGCTACAACGCATGCCTTTCCCAACTCAAATGGAAGAAATTACAGCACGCTGATTGATCAAGTCTAGCACTCTTTAATAGAAATTAGACCTCTTGTGGTTATATAATTATCCAGATAGCGAAAGAATGATGCAAAAAAATAAAAATATATACGGTACTCTTTTTTTTTTTATTACATCAATTTCATCTTTTCTTTTTATTGATTATACTATATGTAATTAATTAATAATTATAAAAAATTCAGACTTCTTCAAGCCCTTCCTCTCTCTCTCTCTCTCTCTCTCTCTCCTCCAATAAATACTTGCCACCAAAACGGGGTTTTTTTTGTAAAAGTAGCCATGAAAATAAGTTGAGTCAGGTTGTTTAATTATGGACTAATTAAGAAGTGCGTATGCGAAGGACACGAAAAGACGATAAAATTAGAAAATATTTACATTTTTAAAAAGTTACTTAAGAAGCACACCCAACCCTTGTAATTGTGAAGTAGTGTAAGTGTTTAGCACAATAAAATAAAATATAATACTTAAAAATAATTTAAAATATCGCTTTATATTAGACAAGTATCATACTAAGATAGATGCTTTTTTTTTTTGTTTTTTTTGGGGGGGGGATCATTCTTAGGTGCTTAATACTTTATAGGTAGGTCATAAAACAGTGTTTCTCTTGTAGAACAAACAAATTCTGGGTAGGAAGAATAATGATGTTTCATCAGTAATATAGGGTTGGTGTTTGAAACACATGGGAGGATCTGATTCACCGACAATGAAAACCGGAAAAGGATCTAACCAAACCAAAATAATTGAGAACATAGGGTATCTACAATTAATAGTTTGGATCTATATGCTGATACAGAAAATGAACCCCCAGTTTAATTAGGCTAAGCTGAACGGATCTGATAGATCAGCTTTGATTTTGTCAACTTTTTTTATGGCTACCATTTATAAGTTGGCGTACCGAGAGAATTAATAGTCAATTTTCCTAGAAAACAAACAAGGCAATTAAACACGTAGGAAATGACATCATCTTCTCCAAGAAAAAGGAAAGTGAAATATCTGATTTTTCTCTCAGAATTTTAGTTTAGTTGTTGGGTGAGATGCTAACTGGTCTCGAATTCTGTGTTGATTTATGGGATTCAATATAATTTTTTTCCGAAAAAAAAAAAAAAGAGATGTTAAGAAAAAGATAAACATTAGCATGCAACTCAAAATTAGAGTTATATTATTCATACTTATAAGCAGTAGAGTTAATAATAAGAATACCACATGGCCAGCACAACAAGTTCTTAACTAAGTACTCCATGATCTGATCACATGTTTCATATGATAATCTCATGCAATATAATCATGAATTCCTAGAAAATTAGGTGTATAATATAAACCAGATGATCATTATCAAGTTTGAAAGAAGAAATATATTTTTATAATTTTGCAATTATTTCAGCCCATTCTACTGTTTTCTGATAATCTTTATCTTCATACATAAGTAAAATTTTCCTTGCTTTTGAACCTGTTAATTAATTCGTTTGTTAAATACCATCACATATATAACGCAGCAACTTCTAACGGGTTTGTTGTTGAATTAAAATCGAAGAGAAATCTTTTAATTTGAAGGCATATTTGAATAATATTAGCACATGGAAGGTCTCTCTCTCTCTCGTCCTCTTGGTGTTTAAATCATGACGTAGCTGGTCTATTTTGCAGGGAGATTTTACCTAATAAAAAATGCTAAATTTTAAAAATTAGTATCTGAATCTCTCTCTCTCTCTCTCTCTCTCTCTCTCTCTCTCTCTCTCTCTCTCTCTCTCTCTCTCTATATATATATATATATCACGCGAATGCATTAATTTTCTAGCAATTTACACCAATGATTGTGGCATTAAGGTCCTACATATATCAAATTAGAGGGCATTTTATTATGAAGGATCCGTTTAATTCTTTTTAAAGTAGACATAATATATTTATATAATATTTTATTATATTTTTGTATTTATTTTTGTATTTATTAAATTTTTATTTTAATTATTAAGTTATTTTTTAAAAATATAAAAATTATTTTTATCATATTTATTTATTTTTTATATTTTCTTCTTTTTTATATTATTTGACTAAATAAGGCTTAGATTTTAGTAGGACCTTGCCAAGGACAACGCAGGCCACATGTAGGATTTAAGAAAATGTAAAAATAACAATATCTGTGCATTCCTTAAAGATCAGAAGTACAATTGGGGTATTTGTGGTTCTGGTTTATTTGGAATCAGAATTTTGGAATATTGAAAGCTTTTGGGTTTTTTTAGAAAGATTTATTTTTTTTCTTGAGCCGTGGAAATATTAATTAAGCGTTTGGTGGAAAGTGATGGGCCGGGGTTGGGAAGTTTCTCATAACCTTTTATGATTCTCTCTAACTCCTGCCTTTTTTTTTAATTATTACAAAAAATTCATTAACCAAAAAAAAAACCCTATTTACTTTGTTCTTTCACTAAATAACTCTCTGTTTCATGTGATGCAAATGCGAATTATTCTTTTTATATAATTATATAATATTTATTATATTTTTATAATTATTATTTTATCTATTGAATTACTAATTTAATTATTAAATCACATTTTTTACAAAATAGATGTATGAAAATATTTTTTTTTATCTCACTATCCCTTACCCACTTTTTATATTTCCTTTTTCTTTATGATATCATATCAAACATACTTTAAAAGTTTAGTTTTCATTTAAATTTGAATAAATTAACGTTTTAATATTTAAAATTTATAATTGTAATTTTTTAATTTATTATTTAACTTATTTATTTTATCAATTCAAATCATGTTTTCTTAATTAAATTGCTAACATATAATTTCTTTTCTAACATATTACTTAATGGACAAATATATTTTATTTATCTATATTAGTAATTTGACCGATGAAATTTGACTTAACTAAAGGATTAACTTGATGAATATTAATAAGTAAAGTATTAATTTAGAATATAAAGGACTAAATTGAGACGTTTTTCTTTTTTTGATCTTTATTACTAAAGCAATATCTACACACATTCGTTTTTACAATATTAATTTTCTTCTGTAGTTGTGAAAAAACTTATTATGAGAGAAAAAGAGTTTCTCACTTTATTTATTTATTTTTAAATTAAAGAAAATCATTGAAAGGAAAGAACAATAGGCAAAATTAGAGAATAATTTCCAAGTAAGTGGAAACATCCATTGGAAGCACCATACCCCATGTTTTCTTTTGCTGTTACATAAATGAAAATTAGAGAATAGCGTTCAAGTAAGTTTTTTATAACTAGAGGGGATTTGTTGTACGAAAATTCATATACTATTGAAAAAAAATGATAGCACGTAATATAAGATAAGTTAATATTGCATGTGATTTCAAAATAGTATTATCTCCCTCTAATTCTTATATATATATATATATATATAAAACTCAAAAAAGTAATGCAATTAAAATTTGAATTTATGAGAATTTATTTAATTGCATATTGTATGTGCAAGATAGACTGATCTTCTCATCTGAGGCGAAGAAAATGATCAAAATTCTCAATAAAATAATGAGAAAATTATAATAAGAGATCCAAAAATAAAAAAAATTATTCTTAAAAACCTACTTTAACTTATTTTAAGATAATTATCATTAATTTTAACAATTAATAATTAAATTTAGTGATAATAAATTTTTAAAAATAAATTTTTTTATTTTTTAATTCTTAAACATAATTTTTCTTAAAATAATTTATACACACAAATAAAATCCTATACGCTCTCAACTTTTTGAGTATGTGTACTATAGCCTCCAATGTGAGAAAATGGAAGCAGTCAGTCATTATCAATTTCAAATCCCAAGCCTATGGATTTTTACATGTGGCAAGAAAATTGAAGAATGGAATCCCAATAACACCTGGAATTGGTGGATCTGATAAAATCTCAAACAAGAGAGGACTGGATATGGTTGTCAATGTACGGAAGGAATAATCACAAGCCCAAGCGTTGAATTCCCAAAAACAATAAAATCTAGAGAGAGAGGGAGAGAGAGAGAGTAGATGGAGATAGTAGGCCTATAGGAAAGAAGCACTTTGATTGATGATGGATGATGATGCATATATATCTCTGATGAATTAAGTCCCTGCAAAACTGTGTCTGGAATATCTTGCTCCCTGGCCTCCGTTGGCCTTGTGTATGGGAGTGTCTTTTGTTTTTATTTGTACAGCTTTGTGGTCCCCCTCTCCCTCTCTCTCCTATTCTTTCTTACATTACAGTCCAGCACAAATATACAAAATGCAGTCACCTACAATGGCAAAATATTTAGAGTAAATTACTATTTTAATGCCTTATAAGATAATTTAATTCACAAGGTTTGTAGATTTGTAAATTTAAAAAAAAATTATTCGAGTTTTTAAAAGATATCTATTTTATTAATTTATCTTTAAAAAATAATTGCTATAATTTCATTTTAAAAATATCTATCAATACGATTTGTAAAAATTGTTGAACTCAAATTATAATATTATATAAAAAGAACTAAGTTAATCAAATATGTGTATATTGGGAGATCTGATACTTCTAACTTTTAATTAAAAAAGACAAAATATATGAGACCCGCGTTTGATGACACAAATTTACTTATCAAATGATAAACATATGTTAATGTCAATTTAAATTTAAGTTCAGAATGAAAATCCAATTTTAGGGAACAAATGATAATTTAATCAAATATTTATGTCATAATATGAACATCTCTCTTTCTAAATATGAGGCACTCACGCATGGAGACTGGAGAGACACACAGCTAGTCCGGCTTTTTAGTTATTGCCTCCTTCCCTCACAGCCTGTCGAGCCTGAATTATTATTTCCCCATCATTCTACAGTTTTTTAATTTGAGTTTGAGCTTGCTGGTTATTACTTTGTTGTTTCTAAAACGAAGGGGGTTGAAGGAGAAGTTGAATTTTTTTTTTGAGCTGCCAAGAGAGAATAATCTTGTACTGTCTATGATCTTTCTCCGAACTCACCAGGTTGGCAAAACTTCTTGGACTTTTCCGTTCTGTGTTAGAACCATGACAGAATTGTTTCCGTTAGTAAGAGTCATCACTTGTGGCTAAAAATGCTGGAATGAGGAAGGAAAATGTTCAATGAGCTTCTTCACAGAAAGCTGCACTTTTGCTACTTCTTTTTTCAGGTATTAGAGCTTCAGATGCCCTTTTCTTCATTCCCTTTACACATCCAAACATATGCTTGTGAAACTTTTGCAGTTCTGATAAAGTAAAAGGCCATTTCTGTTAGTTTCTCTTTGTTGGTATCACGTTCAGGCGTGTTCTCAGGTTTTGCTCTAAACTAATTTCTTTCGCGGATGATCTTATAGTGCACTCCCCCCTGCCTTGGCTTGGCACATTTAGAATTTTATTCTCAGAGTGCTCACCAAAAGAATTTTGAACCCAGATGGGTAACGAAGATGTTATCTCTTCTCACCCATTGAGCTAACTTTGGTAGTTTTGGTTGCTGTGGAAATGATTTCGATCCATGGAAATATATCAGAAGTTTCAAGAAAATCATAAAAGAAAGTTTGATGAGTACTGCACATACCCTTGACTTTCAAACTCCTCAAGTCTGTGTGATTTGTTTAGCCTTTTAGTTTTGCTTGGGTTCTTTTGGGTCCGTCAGTTTGAGCTTCATCAGATATAAAGTTTAGGTGTTTTCTTCAGAAGTTCTTTAAGGCCTTAGCTTTGAAAGGAACAACGAGATGTGGGCACTTTTCTCAGAGGCAAGTTTTAAGGAGTAATAGATGAAGACTACTATTAACAGCTAGTGGTGCTTCCATCACACAGACCCACAGATCCCAGTTTGGTCTCCCTAATGCTTACATCTATTGTTCATATTTCATGCTTCTTTAAATGTCTCTGGCAATGTTTGATTACACTTTTGAACATTTCAATACAAATTCTTTGATCCCCATCAACTCTGCCTTTTGGTTAGTATAGTGAAAGGCCCTGTTTTGACAAACTGAATTCTCAAAACAAACTAGTATCATCCCTATGCGTAGTCTCTATAAATGCAACAAAAGGTCAATAACTAAGTCTTATGATAGCCTAAAAGGATTAGCTCAATTGGTAAGAGGGAATGAAATCTCTTCTCATTAATGTAAGTTCGATTTCTCTAGGAAGCACTCTGATATAAAATCTTAAATGCATTAAGCCGATGAAAAGGAGTGAGTCCTGAAGATTAACTAGACATGGGATTTAGTTCAGACAAAGCCCAAGGATATCTTTGACCATAATAACCCAAAGAAAAAAAAAAATTTTAGGATGCCATAAAGCTTATTGTGACTGAAATTGAGGGATGAGTTGAGTTTCCACTTATTAGATAACTTAGGGGGTGTTTGGAATCACGGTGGCAAACCGCGTTTGTGTAAAAATAACAATTTGTTGTTTCAGAAAAAACGTGTTTTTGGAAGAAGCTACTGGGTTTCCAAACACGCACTTAATTCTAGTTTCTTGCCATGGAATTGAATCTGGTATGTTTAACTATTAGTCTTTCAATTTCACATTGTCCTTGAGAGATCAAGCCATCAATTTGCATAAACAGAGGAAGGAAAAGATAGTTTCATTTATTTTTCTTCTTCTTTTCAAGCATTTACACAATAAAATGCTATACTCCAATTGTTGAACCTTATCAGTTTTCATTTTCATTTTTCCAGGCATGGGGACCAAGATTGAACATTCCATAAATCCTCTAGCGATATCTGTAGACAGCAACAACTTTAGTATCAGTGGTGTGGATGTCTGGGAGTATTATCAGAAAAAAGGGCTGACTTTGAGCAATAGAAGTCCCGGGATAGGAATCAACAATAAATTGAAAGATCCCATTCCCATGGATAGGATGCTTGACAGAAACAATATAGAATCCATCAAAAAGACAATGCAGATGCAAGAGGATATCTTCAAACACCAGGTATCATGAAGATTTGATATTTTTTTATGACCTTGTCTTCCAAAATCTTAGCTTCAGTTTGCTGTGCTAGATTTGTTCTGTAACCTTTTACTCAATTTTAGAAGGTCACATGTTCTGGAAATTGGCAGTAACATGTGCAAAATCATAAAGCATGTGACACTGAACATAGTGATGTCAGAATCAGTATATAAAGACTTTTATTATGTGACAGACTGTGTCCATACCTTTCACTATAATTCAAAAAATCCACTTGTATGTGAAAATATTTCTGTCAACCTCGTAGAGACCTCTTTGACAAAAACCATATTTCAGTCTCAGAAGATGGTGTTACTTTCAATTTGATACTTTCTAGATTTCTTACATCACTTTTGTACCTGAGAATATGATTTTGTTCCATTTTCACCCTTCTGTGGCACTAGAATGACAGCAATACCATCCTTAAAGGAATAAAAAAAAAAAAATCTGTGACATTATAACAAAATTATACTATCTAGTATCAAATTGCTACAAAAACATCTCTATGGTATCAAATTAAAGCTGGCACCATATTTCAAGGACCAAAATGGGGATTTTTGTCAAACCTCTTTCAATAACCTAATGAGACTTATATTTGGTTCTGAGAGAAAGGATGTGATGATATGCAAAGATTAAACTTTAGCTGCAAACTAGTTAGCAATTATAAGAATTTGGTAATTTACAGGTAAGAGAACTACACAGAGTATACAGTGTGCAAAAGATGCTGATGGAAGAACTGAAAAAGGAGAGCAGACAAAAGAATATCTGGACCGCAATGAGTGGCTTAGGAATTAGCTTTCCTCATCATCATCTCCGTGATCAGCAGCAACACCAGAAAAGAACACAAACTTCATATAGACCAGATTTGCAGGTTCAGAGTTTAAGAGATGATTTTTGCCCAAGAGAAAGGAGTGGAAGCTGCTCTGCGGGGGACACAATCAAAATGCCTCAAAGGGGTTTTGATCTTGCAAGGCCTGCAGAAGAAGAAGACGAAGGAGAGGCAGGGCCTAGTTCATATACTGCATTTCAGAGTTGTAAGATAAGGAATGATGGTAATGATGAAGAAATGAAAGTTGATTTGACATTAAGTATAGGTGGTAGTACTAGCAGCCAGGGTAAGACGAAGGAAAAAAGCCATCTGCTTTATTCATCTGCCTCTTTCAAATCAGATAGGGGAGAAGAATGTAGTGACCCTAATACCGCGATGAGCAGCTCAAGTGTGACATTTGATCAAGAAAGAAAGGGGGGAACACATTGGCTTTCGCCAAATTTAAAGCTTAAATAGGAGTTTAACTTGCTTGTTTAAAAATCATTTTAACTCTTCTTTATGGACCACTGAATTTATACGGTTCATGCATTCGGATATTCCTCTATATTAGTTTCTATTTCTTTTTCCAATAAATGAACTGGATAATTTATAAGCCTGCAATTATGAGTGTCCTTTTTGTAAATAGGTAATTTGCACTTTGCAGTATTCCTTAGTTTACTTTCAAGTCCGTCGTGTTCTTTTTCAACCTAATGCTATTGGAAACGTTGAAGTTAGCGCTATTGAAGGTTTGTGTGAATTTTGAGTAAGCAAGCAGAGTCCAATTCTAGTCTGACTAGATCAACTCAAAAGGCACGCAGTTCCCAATTGGCCCATATATTTGAAGCAAGATCGAAGAGTAAAAAGTGAATTATAAGTTAATGAGCTGGTAACTTTTATGGCACTAACCTCATTCTTGAAAATTGAGATGAACTTGATGTCTTGAGTTCAATTCCCTCGTTTGCTTCACCTCACCAAGTCATGGATTGCAAACAAGGGATCACGATTATCTTCCCTAAAGAAGTGTTACTCGGAACCTTGCGTTGGGTTGATTCACAACACCACCAAGTAGCCTAAAAAAAGCATCACATGGCAGGATGTCAGAAGGAGCCATAATTACTCACCATAATATTGTGTCTCTTGCAAATAGAATAATCACAATGTGCTGGTGGATTCACTATTTTCTGTCCAGAAGTTGTACCTCTAGTTTAATTCTTGTTTCTGATTCATTTCCACACTCTCAATGCAAGTTGTTTGAGCTTAATTGTAAATTTACTTTCTTCTTAAGATATATTATTAACACTCGCTAGATGTCGCCTTAACATAAAAACAATCGGCTGTTGTTATGGAAACCTTCAGTCACAGTAAGATTTCTATTTTTATCTGGAGATCTGTATTATTTTATTTAACAACGGATAGTCTTTAGATAAAAGTATATTTTTCACACGAACATGGAGAATAATAATATTCGGTAGATTGTTTATCTTAAAAGAGAAATTGTGAAATTGTTAAGACCCATTGTAAGGAATGAAATTTGAGCCCCGCAAAGTATGAGATTTTAATGTGAGCTTTATAAAGGCCTTGAGCTCTCCAAATTAGGATTAATTGATAACTTTTTGCAGTTTACCCTGGAGCGTCAGTTGGATTAAAAAATCGGAGGAAAGAGCAGCCGACGACAAGTATACTTGTTTCTCTTCTCAACAATAATGCTATTAGGTTTTTCTCACTAGCCCATTAAAACCCAATAACCTATCTTGATTACCCTAGTAAGAGTAGTAATACCAACTTCATGATGAATAAATTGATGCATTAATTCACCACATGATGAGATTAGTTCGGAAGCAATTTGGCAATGATGGGAATGGGATATGATTTGAGTTAATAAGCTGAGTAAGCTGAGTTCGCAACCATTCTTCGCTTGACGCAACCCTACTTCGTTTGAGATACTTCGTCCTGTTAAATTATACCAAACAAGTCCAGCAAATAGAGGGTGCGTTCGTGAAGCTCACCAACCGTTTAACAATGATGATACTGATTAATATTTATTTATATGTAGTTATACAAAGCATTGTGTAGTTAGTAGTCCAATGAGTAAATATTAACATAATTTAAAAAAGAAAATTCTCCCTAATCAAGTGTGTATAAGAAATGTTTGTTATCCAAACTTACTTTTTTACCCGCAAGTAATGCAATTTACCTGTTGGTCTCAAGAACAATTCATGCCCTGTCCCTGCCAAAAGAACAGGAATAGCATGATAGTCAAAAAAACAACTGACTCACCATGTTCAATGAAGCTTATTTTGAAGAGCTATATAATTGAAATATTAGAACAGCTTCTCCCTGGGAAATTGTTACTTCAATATACAAAGTTGATTGCAAGCAACTTTACCGAAAAAAAACACCAATCTTATCAGATATTGAACATCACTCCCCTGATAAAAATCAACAACATTAGCTGGAAAGATGCTTTTATACCAGAAAAAGGAGGCACGGCAGAATCACCTCACGAAACAACACATTAATTTTTTATATATCGTTTCAACCCTTCTCTGGTACATTCCTTCAGTATTAGAAGATAAGATATCCTTTGAGGATGAATTTAGCATACAACATTTAGAAATAAACAATTTATGGGGACCCAAGAACCCAAACAACTATGTGGATTCAAAAGTAATCCCTCCAGGCCATCTAATTCAACATGAAAATCTGTTGAATTGTAGGCTGTAATCATAATGCCATGACAGTAACTGAGAACTATTCTACTTTATATGCTTTGTTCCAGCTTGCCGTGACCAAACTACTTATCTCTTACAGGCAAGATGTGTTATAACAAAATCATATTCACCACGAGTTCAAGGTTCAAATGGAACATGAAGGGGAAAAATACTGGGAGACACTTTTCTGTCATAATCCATCTGTGTTGTAACAAGATACCTGCAGAATAAATCTATCCTAGAAGATTAGTGAAACATTTCAATGGATCAACACGGTTGATGGATCATCGCAACACTCCAAGGACAACTGAGCAATCTGATTAAGACCAATCAACTTGAGGAGCACTCCATTTTCTACTAAGAGAACCAACCTTTAAAGCAAAAGCTATGGGTTTGATATGCATCATCTTAAGCACTGAAGGACCATGATGTATAATTAGCACACAAGCAAGGAGTTAAGTTGAGCAGCACGTTGATCCATTTCCATGCAAAGAGTTAAGTTGCAGGAGCTTAATCTACCACGCACGAGAGCAAATATACAACCAAAGCACACAAGCAATTATAAAAGGAGTCTAGCTGCAACTGAAACTTTGGTCCCTATAATAATTTATTAGTAGGAGTAATGAACTGTAGCTAAAATGGAATATATGCTTGTTGGGTTGTTTTGCGGCGGAAGAAAGGAAAAAGAGTAAAAAAAAAAAAAACTTTGGAATTCATGTTCTAACCAAACTCACCTACCTGCAGAGGTCAAATTCAGCATTGCATATAGCAGAACAGGAAAGGCAAACCTAATGAAGTTTTCATTGTATGGAGAGGAGACTGAGCAACAGTGCAATAGTTAGCAAGTACAAATTAACACAAGTTATGGGATTGATTAGGAAAAATAAATATGAAGTTGGATTAATATGCACACACATTGTAGACTTCTAATTTCTTAAGTCTTAATATTTCTTGTAGTTTTATGGTACCTAATAAAGAACCATGTCGTGATGAAAATGGGGAATAAAAATCATCAATTTTTCTAATATATACTGAATTTCAAGGCAGGATAATGTACAGGCAAGGCCCATGTGATTCACTTATTATGAAGTTAAAACAAAGCTTTGAAATATATTGATATATTGATAAGCAGTTTAAAACAAGGCTTTGAAATATATTGATATATTGATAAGCATTTATTACCTGTACAGGACACAGAACACAACAATGGATCTTTCAGCTGTCCTGAAGGACTCGCTGAGGATCCAGCTGTCCACTACGATAACTAGAGGGAACAGCTGAAAGCTCTAGTCTTCCTTTCCATTCTTCACGAGGTTTTAAAGTGATTGATTTCTCAACAGCAGCAGCTCCTACACAAAGCATATGTTTATACTCATCATCCCCAAAATCAGTCATAGCCTTTGCTTTCTTATCCCAAGGATTCCATACCACTGCACAGATAAGAAGTAAGAGACAAAAGAAAAATTATGAGCAAAACCACTAGGTGAAAATCATTCTTGATATCAAACTTAGAAATCAACACAGATTTTTTAATATACTAGTTATCAAACAAGGATTCTTAGATGGGGGAACTTAGAACTCAATTGTAAGGAAAGTTTCCGGTCATAATTTATTTGGTTCACTGTTGTTGTGTCTGAAGAAGCAACCAATTTTGTTTCTAATTCTTTCAAAGTTTGTTAGTACTGGCCTTTACAAACCAACCTTGGTAGATTACAATTCAAGCTCAAACATCCCAAATCATGATATCCAAAGTATTCAGGCTGGATTTTGATATGCGATCACCACTCACTAGCTTAAGTATGAGATGCTTTCAAAGCAGGCACTTGACAGAATTTTTACTTTGTAATACTTGCCTTAATTTAAACATAGAGATGAAAACAGAAAAGTACTTTTAAGATATGCTCTACTAACTTTTCACTCCATCTCACTCAATTCTTTTTTATCAAAATGTCAAGCAAGTTCAGATTTACTATCTCAATTTACAAAAGCTTCAAACTTAAGAAGTCTCCAACCTGTACACTTAATGAGTAACACAAACTTAGTATACAGGATTATTTCAATAATACTCACCAGCATCAGGAAGTCCATCTTTACGTAATACAAATGTTCTCTTTTTGTCATGATTGAGAATTGCAATCTTTGTAGGAGTGCTGAGATATATCTTGTCCACCTATTGTTCCAAGAAAAAGAGAAACATTGGTTAGAACTCATAACTATGAAATACCCGTACATCAGAATTGCCTACATACATACATGTGCCTACCACAAGTTACATAGGTACAAACTGGGAACAACAATATACAAACCAGGTAATGTTTTTCTCTATTTTGTTATTCCCATGTTTTCAAGATTTCTAGAGTAAATCTGTTTCAGTTACAGGTTGGGTGCAGCCAATACCCGGATATGAAATGAGTGGCTGTGCTGCCTGCACATCCTAGGCAATAATAATAACAGCATCTGTGCTTAAGCCAATGCAGAAGGGGGAAAACCAAACTTACTTCTGATTCAAACGTTAAAGCATCACCCTGTTCAGTAAAACGCTCCTTGTTCTGCAAATTGTCAAGATAATCCAGTGTCTCTAATCCCTCAACCCGAACTTCACTGAAAACAAGCAAATAGACTAGTTAGATGAAATTTAAAACTACAAGCCACAAATATATCTGTTCTTGAAAATAAAAGGAAAATTAATCAATTAACTGAAATTAACCTAAAATAAAGGTCAGTAGAAGAAGTAAGCCAAACTAGTATTAAGAAAAAAGGAACAGAGGTATATAGAAATACAGCACAAAGATACTTATTCAACCAGATGAAAGTTGACAAAAATTTAACCAAAGTCAATGTACATGTTTACTGTAAATTTACTTGGGTCATGGATAAACAGGGCAACTGGATTGGCATGCTGCAATTTCAATCCCAGAAACCACAGTTGCCAATTATTCTAACGCCAGCACACTTTGCAAATTAACATATACACACTCCACCACTTCATGTAACAAAAGATATAAGATGAATCCACTGTTGGCTTTACATGTTTGCAAATCAAATTTCACATTTTAAGTTTGAAGCAGATCTAAACAAATTGCTAAACTTATCCAGGGCTAGATTTCACATTTTTAAGTATAGGAAGCTCACAACCAAGTGCTAAAATGGCACAGTTTTCACTTGTTCACCATGAGGATTTTGAACTGTTTCTCTGCCAAAAGTTAGTTGCAAGAATACCAATGTACAAAAAGAAAGAAGTCTCCAAAAATATGAAAAAAAAAAATCTAAAAGCTCCCTTTCTATCATAAATTCAGTCATTGTTAGAATACCAAATAGTAAGAGAAGATTATTTGGACCTGCATTCTCCACAACTATAACAATTAATCATTATAACTTTGTACACCAGTTAACAGTCTGATAATTTTATGTTTCATTACAATAGTAATCAGCATCAAGACAGCAAGTTGCAAAATGTGACAGCAAAGTCAATTAATGAATAGAGACAAGCATGTAAGGTTTGTATATTGAAAAGGAAGAAGAACGCATTTAAAGCACTTCACCCACCTTATGTCTGATACGAAGAAATATGTATGATAAGCAAATGTGAAGGAAAACGGATTCCCCTCAGTGTTTGTATTCCTAATCCGAGATGTCAACATCAAATCTCCTCCAGGTCCCAGAGCTACTCTAAGACGGAATTCAAAACTGTATGCAAACAGAAATATATATATTAACAGAAAGAAATAATAGCTTAAAAAAATCCAACAAAGGAAATATGAACTTCAAATTTTCACAAAAAAAAAAGAAAAAAAAAGGAAGTAAAATGTTTGTTCTCTTAAATATGGGTAACAAAATGTTGAATTTCTCTAATACCTGTGAGGCCAAATCTTCATGTCTTCTTCTGAGGGCTTAAGGATTAAATCAACAAAAGCTTTATTGGAAATATTTGTTGGAAAAGGAGGAGGGTCATTGTCAACAGTCCAGAACCGATTTCTAGCAAATCCATGCTGCTCAAGTGTACCATGGCTGCCAAACTGCAGAGAACAAGTTCACTTGACCAAGTGGTCTTGAATATAGTGATAATATTATGATCTTTGGGAAGGGATTCACTAATTGCAATCATAGTCAGAATAAACCCAATGATTTTTAATTATGTGAATTTGATTAGTTTAACTGCCTTTTATATTATAATTTTGGATTATAATTGTAGAAATTTAGGGTTAAATTATCCTCTGAACTTATTTTATTAAATAGCAACTGCATGCAAATATAGAAAATAAAAAGAGAGCAAACTTCTACTCTAACTAAAAGATGTAACTTAATGCTAATCCTATCCTAATCAAACTTGAACACTGAAACTAATTTTATCCTAATTAAAACATAACACTTAAACTAATCCTAAATACATAGAAATGTTATAAAAAAATAGCTTAAAAAAAAAAAGCCTTACTTGAAACAAAACAAATAAAATAACTAAAAACAACTTAATTAAAATAGACATAATTTCTAAAACTCCCCTTCAAGCTAAATATTCCCAGTTGGAGCTATTCTTCTACCATTGTCAGTTGTCTTCCCCAAGATCGTTTCCCACTTAAGCAAGAGTACTAGAACCCACCACTTCTTTTCTTTTTTCTTTATTTTTTTATTTTTTGCAGCTGGTCATTGTTTCCAAGTAGTTTTTGTAATATCTCCCATTGTTCTTCGGTAAAAGGATTAGTCTTAGTTCGAGTCTTTTCTTCATTGTTCACCAATAACTCATGGTTCTCCTCTCTTGTTTTTGGCTTCCAATTTGGTGGCTTGCCTTGAATTTTCCTCTTTGGTGTGACCATTGTTTTGGCAATGGTCACATCATAATTTTCCTTGTCTTTTCGACCTGTTATCACTGTTGTATGTTGCTAGGCCTCATGTTGCCAGTGCAGTAGCTTCATCTTGATTTGGAGAAGTGTTGGAACTTTTCATCAACTCCCTTCGACTCTTCTAGTGCCTTACTTCTAAAAAACAACTTTAATTAAAGGTAGAAGTCTTATAGCAAGTATCCTTCCACATATCTCGTCAAATGTATTATTCACTTCCATAAGAAATTTATAAATTTGCCTCTTCTCAACAATCTTTTTATAGTTTGATACATCAGCAGTGTATTCCCATATGTAGGGTTCCAACACTTCTAGCTGCTACCAGTAACATGTGTGTTGAAGTATTGGTTTACAAGTATCTCCCCTTATTTTAGCTCATGTATCTGGCTTTCCATCTCAAACACTTGTGCAGCTTTTGCTTGGGTTAAATATGACTTTTGAGCAGCTTCCCAAATCTTATGAGCCGTCTTATAAAGGAAAAAAAATTTCTCTATCTCGAGTGTCATTGAATTAACTAGCCAAGTCATCACCATGTGATCTTGGCATGCCAAATCTTGTGTTTGGCATCACTTATCTCAAGTTGCCAAGTTTGGCCATATAGGTAGTCCCCTTTCCCCTTCCCACAAATAAACATGAGGATGAATTGACTCCATTGAAGGTAGTTGTTCTTGTTAAGTCTATGACTTGTAATCAAGATTGGTGTAGTGTCAAGGGTGGCTCGATAATTTCGAGTAGTCATCTCTGTGGATGATCTTGGGGTTTTGTTATTTAGAAGGGTTTGGTAGCCATACTTAGGCATAGGTTTGGTTCAAACCAATGAGGCCCTAATACCATGTAGAAATTTAGGGTTTAATAATTTTCTAAACTTATTTTATTAAATAGCAACTGTGTACATATATAGAAAATCAAAGGAAGGTAGATTCCTATTCCAACTAAAAGGCGTAACTTAATGCTAATCATATTCTAATCAAAACATAACACTTAAACTCATCCTAAACGCATAGAAGTGTTATCCAAAAATAACTAGAAAACAAATAATCCTTAATTAAAACAAAAAAAATAAAATAACTAAAAATAACTTAATTAAAATAGACTTAATTCCAACAATAATTAATATTAGAGTTTCTCGTTATCATAGAAATAAGGTTTCATTGTACTTTTAGCTACAGATTAACTTTAAATTTGAATTAAGATTACATGAGATATGAGATTTAGGTTTATTATTCCAGTAAAGATGTGATAAACAGGCTTTTCCTTTCCAATGAAATCATTTTAAGTATTTTTCTGAGTAGATGAAGTATTTTTTCGTTGACTAAGAGCCCAGGTCAACCTAAGAAACAGGAAAATATTAATACTTTTACTCTGATCTCTTTTCCCCCTTCTCTCCTTTCTACCTACCTCACATTTTCTCCTTTCAGAACAGCATTATGATGTAGAAAGCAATCATGGGAAAGAGAAATTATACATACTTGAGGAAAGCATATCGGAATCCCTCCACGAATTACCTTTGGAGGCTTAAATGTGGTCTGCATAATGATCAACATAATAATAAAACAAGATGGATCAAAGTTTACCATATTACATCTTTTTATTAATTATAAGCAAGACAGAGACTCATTCTTTTCCAAGCTAATTCTGAGAAATGAAATTGCGGGTTAGATCATCTCCAATATATAAAACCAACTGTGAATAGAACAATAACAGGCCTGGCATCAATTGATATTTGTAATTCTCAAACATATTATATCAATTAAAAAGCATATTCTTAGAATATTTGAATATTAAGATTCAACAATAAGTTTTCCAATAGACTTGTGATCTTCTTCTTTTTCTAAAGGGTGTTTCTCAACAAGTTTAGGCTAATGGCTATAGGTCCAAATTACTAAGTGAAGGATGACACAAGCCAATACATGCCAACTCTGAAGTTACATAAAAATTCCATATACTGCAGCCAGACAGATTTCTATGTATATGTAAACATATTGAGTCATTATTGATCACATTACTAAAAACAGATAACGTTCCAGCAGGAGGTAGCAAAATTGAATGATCTCTAACGAAGGTTATTTACCTATCTAGGGTGCCAGTAAAGAGATATTTATCAGGATATTGACTTCCATTTTATAAGATACTAATGGCTCCACATTTCACAATACTGCTCAATTTGTTTTGATAACAACAAGAAAATTAAATTTTTACTGACAGATAATTACCGAAGATGAGAAAACGATTAAAAAAGGAAGCAGTAACATTACAGTCACCCACTCCACATATATTTGGAAACAAATAGGATCATAGGCAGTTCATGAAAATAAGAGAATGTCAACATCCAAGCCAAAGGAGAACATGAAAACAAACAAGCATATAAAAGAAGGGGGGAATACATAAGGTGTTTGTGTGTGCATGTGTGTGTGTGTGTGTGTGTGAGAGAGAGAGAGAGCACAAAACATGGAATAACCAATGAAAATCCAGAGAAAAACAGCACACCTTTATTGCATTTTATTCATTATATTTAAGACACGCCAGATACTCAAAACCACTAAAACCATCTTATATACTTCTGAAAAACTGAAATATGAATGAATGAAGACCATTAAAGGAAACCACTGTCAAAAGCTCCCTGGACCAAAACATATAGCCAGATATAAGCAGACTGCCACATGCATGGCATTTAGCATATCATCAGCTCCTTCCTAGAGAAATAATTGCCACGATATGTTCATTCTAACCACACAATGGAAAAGCTTACCATGTTAACATTTTTACCATTCTCATTGAATAGCTTCCTCAAATGATGGCCATCACTTTAATCTTAACATTATAAGAGCACGAAGATAGACATCATCCTATAGTTGTATGAATTATACAACCTCACTAAGATTAATAAGATTAGATTCTGCTTTTCTTTTTTTCACACAGAAGATGAAAGCACCTAACCAAATTGATATACTAAATGGATGGAATAATATATATATATATATATATATATAAACACAAAGCACCTTACTACTGAGGAAAAGCAATTCCTCTCCGTGGTCATTCTTCCAAGAAGTCACGTGACCACCGTACAAGTACACCTGAAAATCTCAGACAAAGAAATAAAAACGCCATCACACAGCCAACACCAGAACTTGCATCAGTGATTTGCTATTTCAAAATTTTAGCAAAAGCAGTAAAACTGAAGCGCAAAAGTGTGCATCCTTTGAAGTAATTGATTTAACTTAGAATTGTTCAAAAAATTTTTAGTACCAGAGGAGCAAGCAAAAGAATAGTAAATTCTAATAAACTACACTACGGTGAAGCGAATTCAAAACTTGACTGATACTTGATAGTCAGATTCGAAACAGTCGAATGCTAATCATAAGAAATCTCGATCCTAATTAACTCAAGAGATCAGTACTCTCTACCCGAGAAAGGCGCTCAGTTAGACTGAATATAACAAACGAAAAAGACCAAAAGTTATAATCAAGAACTACAAATCCGAACGCCTGAATACAAATCCACACGTAGACAGAGGAATCAAGCATCGGATCAAACACAATCTCCTCCATATCACACGACAAATTGATCAGATGCATATATCACAGAAACAGATAGGAAAATACAGAGTTATAGATGAATTCCAGATATAGCAACGAGAACGAGGAAATGAAAGACGGAGAAGTGAGGTACCTCAGCGGAGCAACCGCGAGCATCGCGAAGAAGGACCTTGTCGAGGCCATTGACGCCCTTGCAGAGCTCAAAGGAAGGAGGAGGAGAAGTTGAAGGCGGAGTTGGAACAGAAGGAGACTTCTCGCCACTCATTTCCTCGACTTCACCACCGCCACCGCCACCGCCACCGCCACCATGCGCCCTTCAAAATCCTTATGCAATTCTCATACAACCGCCGAGCCCCGAGGTTCCCTCTGCCACTGCAACTGCAACTGCAACTGCAACTTCTCTGCGTGCTCCTAACAATATAATTCTCTTTTAAATTGGGGGCCAAAATGTCAATTTCATATCTTAACTTACTTAAATATTTTATTTTGATCTCTAACGGCTCTAGGAAAGGATTTCATTTTTATAATTATATAATTATGTGTAATATTTTATTATATAGTTATAATTATTATTTAATATTATTTAATTTTTTATTATTTTATTTAAGTAAAAATACAAAAATCATTTTTTATTTATAAAATCTCTTTTTATATTTTTACTTTTATTCTTAATAATTTTATATACTAAACAATCTTTAAAATTATAATTGATTACACATGAGAAAAAGAAAAAGAAATAGAAAGTATAACAGACAATGTAATCTTTATTATCTTTTTATTATTATTATTTATTTTTTTATTTTTTTAGATACAAAACATAAAGATTATTTCTATTCATATCTTTATTCTATTTCTTTTTACATACTTAATATTTTACATATCAAACATTATTTTAAAATTATTTTAAAAATCCTTTAACTTTATAAAAATGTCACAAAGTAGTCCTTTTTATGACGAGATCCTCCATAGTAAGAGGACTCACTGTATGCCGTCATTTTGCCATTTGAATTTTTTTAGGGTTTATAAAATAAAATAAGATATTTAAAAATTGTAATTAGAAGGATAAAAATTTTAAATGTAAACAAATTATATTTCAAAAATTTTGAAATATAATTTTTTTATAATTAAAATTTTAACCTTTTAATTATAATTTTAAAATACTCTATGTTTTTTAGTCCTTAAAAAAAGGCCAAAATAACATTATTGTACCTTGATATCGTCCTTTTTCCACTTCCGTCAACCATTAGCGGTTAAATGTGTATGCGGCATACCATCTGCAGTTAGCGGAGATGCCTTTTATATACCTTCAGGTTTGCATCTATCGTTCATTTGAAAAATTTTGTAGTTAGATACCATCAAAACTTATGGTATGTTCATAATTAAGTTTGGATGTTATCCCTCCTAAAGATATTTATTGTATTAGTATGGTAATTTAGAATGTAAAGGTTTATCTTTGTTAGATTCGTTTTATTTATAATGTATATTCAATCATTAAACTAATTAATTATTCTTTATTATGATTCTAGAATTTATGTTACTATCAAAAAAAGAAAAACCTTCTGTAAACAAGTTTAAAAGCCTTATTTCAGAAAGAAAAATCAATGTGATAAGTTAATTAGTCATTAGACAAAATAGTGGTTTATATATGATTGCTATTAACTTTTAATATTTTACTAGTGTTCATCTAGTTGAGGATGATCCATCCATGTCAATTTATGGTTTTTTTTTTTTTGTTTACTCTGTTTGTTAAAGTTACTTTTAAACAAACTTAAAATTACTATTTGGTTGGTGAGTTGATTCTTTTCCATTTATTAGATGTTTATGATGCATGAGTCTCATCCTTAGTCTATTTGCCTCCACGTCTAACAATGTTGTTTTGAAATAGATGTTATTGGGAAGCTGTTTGGTGTTGGTGAGGTAGAAGAGAACTTCAAAATGGAAAAAAGAAAAATGTAGAGCTTGAAGATTTAGAGTAAATAATCTTTTTTTGTTGGAGTTGATTTGTATATATATATATTTATGCTTTTGAATATGCTTCTTCATAGGTGCAACAAGATTACTAGTACTTTATGAGATCGTTTTGTTAATCATGTTGTTTAGTTGATTGAAAAAGAAAAATCAAAAAGTCCAATAATACTTAAAAGATTTTTCTAATAAGTGTATAATATTAATTGACATATTGAAATTAACATAAATAAAATATTATTAGTGATTTAAAAAAAACTGTTGTAATAATATTGGTCATTTCTTCACTAACAATAATGTATATATTTTTTTTTCCTATGCTATTCAAGTGTTAGAAAGATATCAAATTCTTTGTATCATGAATATTGTATTATATGTGTGTGTGTATGCTGTGCACCATCTTTTTAATGTTTTATTTTGTACTATCTTAGAATATTTATATAATTTGTCTTAATTTAAAATTGGATTAGTTTTTCACTCTCCCAACAACCAAATCAAATTCCTATTGTTGAAATTGATGGAAATTTAACAAATCATACTATAATTTCTTTTATAAATAAGTATTTAGCAATTTGTCCTAAGTAATTTTCTTTATTCATCACAATTTCTTCTTATTATAATGTATTTGTAACATTGTTATTTTACTAATTTGTTTTATTTATTTCAATTACAAATACATATCTGTATGCAAGTTCAACAATAATTTATGTAATATACTTCTTTTAATAAAGGTGATTATATTTATTTAATCTGAAATCTTGTATTAATAATGGTTTGTTTACAATTACTAAAATCCTTGAAATAAATATACATTTGTATATATTGATACACATATATAAAGGTATCAACATATGAATATATATATTAAGATTTTAATAATTGTAAACAAATAATTATTAGTTAATCAGTATGTCAAATCATTTTTGGAAAATATATTGTAATATTACATTTATGGACATTAAATTTGCAAAACTTATTTTTAGGAAAAACCTGGTTATAGTATTAAGAGGACCTAGTTATAACTTAAAAAAAAAACTCATACTTTTTGTTGATATAAGAACATATTTAAATTCGTAGAGAATTTTGTCATAGTCCACAAATAGACATAAATACAAGATATTGACTACCTACTATGTTTAGTGTTATTATTTTAATTGTGTAGAAAGAGATGATCATTTTGTTGTTATATGAAATTGTCACAGATAATATTTATATATAGTTTATAATTATAGTATACATTATTGATACATACAAGTTTTATATAATTATTTCACATCTTATTGATATGCAATACTCTTTGGTACTAAAAAATATGTAATTACTATATAAATGTAATATTTTCATATCATTTTTTGTTTACTATTAATATAAAACTGATTATCTTGTTATCTACAGCCCATGCATTGCATGAGTCTGTTTCTAGTTTCATATAAATTGAAACTAGAACAACTTTTACCATCTCTCTTAAAGGCTCACCTCTCCCAAAATACTTGAGTCCTCCAACGTTTGGCAAGCACATGAAATAATATTTTTAATTTCTGGAGTAATTCTACTTCGGTAACTTCCCATGACCCCTCAATGAAGCAATGTTAAGAAGCCTCTATCTCGGCCTGTAGAGGAACAACAGGAAAAAAAAAATAGCAATAACAAGAAATAGGAAGAAGAAGAAGAATAACAACTTCGATTTTCAAAATAAATAACGAGTTGACTGGTTTTTACAATGCTGTACAGTTACACACTCCATCCTCAATTATCAGTACAACCTAAGTAGACTGCATTTGCAGGTTCAATTGCTTCACCAAAACGAATTTGAATTGAAAAAATGAAGATTGACACGAAATCCCAATAAAAGGGGCATGATATAAAACAACCTGTAGCCTATAAAAAAAATTCCGAGGAGCTAGCTCCACGAAGAATGAATAAACATTTTCAAACCACTGCAGAAGGGGAAAGGGGGAGGGGTGAAAAATCTCTAGTTTTCTCTCTTCACCATGAAAAGCTTCTTGGGAGCAGAAGCAGCTATGCTAAAACACTGATGCTGTCCCTTTCACTTCGATATGTTCAGTTCCTCACTGCAAAAAAGATAACACTCTGATCAGAAGCTCCCTGAGCAATAACGACTAAAAAGGATGAAAATGTCAAGGAAAAATACATTAAGTTACTAAGAAGGTATCCAGTACGCCATCATCTTAATGCAGGCAGTGGTATCTTGGATATTAGTTGACATTCAAAATGCATATATTGGTATTTAAGATGATAGGTGTAGGGTGCCATTTAAGATCCAAGGACATCATAGAATGACACAATTTAAGTAGTATCTCATACCATTAAAAAATTCATAGGCATCTCACAGTCACACCACACCTTTTATATCACACCCTTTTTAGTTTTGTTAATTTTTATAAATATCACTTGTATCCTTTCCTTGACAACTGTCAATTATCATAACAATTATGAGCATCTTAAATACTATGATATTTTATACCTTGGTATCTTATATTATAGTATCCAAGTAACCATCGCAGGTAAGATAACAATGTACTAAATACCTCTTAAGTGTGGTCTAGCAGCAAAGGACTTGGGTATTAGCAAAAACTTGGATTCAAACTCTGATCTGTCATATGACTTAAAAATATATATATTTATATACACACACACACACGCACACATAAAGGATGCATTTGGTGGGATGAAAAGTGGAGGTAAGGAAAGGATGAGGGAAAGGGAAACAAAAAAATGGGCTATTTGGTATACATGCATTGGCTGCCTAAGGAAAAGGTATTCCATCATATTGATGGAAAGTTGCTTCTTGCAATGTGGCAATGAAAAGTCTGATTTTTCAATAGAATGTGGCGGTTAATGACCAATTTGCCTCAACAATATTTATCTCTCTCATAGTGGTATATGATATTTTAATATTTCTTGAATTAAAAAATAAAAATAAATATTTTAATATTTTTATTATTAATAATTAGAAAAATGAATTAAAAATGAATATTTTATTATTTTATACAAAAAAAAAAATATTTTAATAGTTTTTACACTAAAGGTATTATGATCATTTGCACAATTTTTCTTTTTATTTTTACATTATTTTCATTCTAACAAACATACAAATAAAAATGTATCATCATTTCTTTATATCAAACATCATTTAAGACTCTAGATTCCATTCTCTTTTTATTTCAATTCTCATTTTCAGTCCATTAAAAATCTTTTCATAACCAAAGTTTTGCAAGAAAAATTCCTTACCTGTAGCCTAAACCGCGGGGATCTGACAGAATGCAAAGTGTACTCAACTCAGAATAACTGAATGGCCATTTTCAGTTTGTTCTGTTTCCATTTGGGCAACTTGTATAAATCACTTTTTGTCATCCCAAATTTCTCTTTGAACTCCGCAGCTGACATATAAGCCTGCATGCATTAAGCTCAAACAAGCTGTAACTAAAATGAAAGAAAGCCTAATTATCAGATGCAATTTCCAAAGAATGGACAGAAAACAAAGACAATAAGATTAAAAGCAATTTACATAATACCTCTCGCCTGGTCACATCAATGTCTGGTACAGGATCTGTAGATCCTATTTTAAGGCGTTCATATGGGTAAACAGGGAAACCTTCATCATCTTCAGCTTCACCCTCCTTCACATCTTCCTGTATACTGCTCATAGAATCCTTTCCATCGTTTGTCTCGGACTTTGGGATCTCTTTACTCACTTCACATTATAACAGCGCAGAGAATAAAAAAGGTATTTTACATTAGTAAATTCCAATATCAGCAATTCTCGAAAGGAGGACCTTCAACAAACTCATCTGTAGCCTACCTTTGAATGATCGAGGTATAAAATTTTCTCGTGCTGGACGGGATGTTTCAAAAGTAGAACTAAGTACTGCTATAGCTGCAGATTTGGGTGCAAATTTTGCTGAATCGGGTGTCATAGATTTTGCATACAGCTTTCTAACTATAGGGGGTGGGGTTGAAAGGTTTCTATCTTTGGGGCCTTCAAATGCAGCTGCCAGCGCGTTAAAGGCTGGAGACCTGCCCCTCACACGAGCACGATCTGGAGTAGAACACACGCTGCGGGAACGCTGGGCTTTTTCTGGCGCACTACTGGACCTTCCCCCATAAGATACTGGTGTTCTCCGTTTGGGTCTCTGATCATGTAAGACATTAAACAATCAAACAGAATAAATGCAAATAGTGCAGAAACTTCGAGTCAAGTATCTTCACAACAAAGTATCTAAGGGGGGAGAAAATTAATAGAAGTTCATTAAACTCTTAGGAGTTTGAGTAATTCTTCATAAACAAACAAGGTTCACATTTATATGATGTAAAACCCACGAAGACCCTTATTCACCCTATATGATGAAATCCGCAGCAAGTTCACAACCCGGAATGCAGTAGTAAGAAAACATTTTGCCTTCAATAACCGGTTTAATTTCACTTTCTAACTAATTTTACATATTCATTCAGTGTAGCATTTCGATAGGAATGCATGTTTACAAGTTTCTTGAAGCTTTAATAAGAAGATTAGGCAAAACTGGGGGGAAAAGAAAAAAAGAGAAGAAGCAGGTTCTTATTATTTAATCATTATTTCCTGATTCACATCACACTCCAGAATTTAATTCATTTATACAATACACAATAAAATGTTTTAGTCTAAAAATCATTATCCACACAAGCTAAATTAGTTGTAGTTATTATGAAGAGCAACTCGACAATTTCATATGTCATAACCTATAACTAACGTAAATGAGTAAAATCCCAGTGAACTGTTGCAGCAGCTTTGTCTTCTACCTTCTTTTGGGAAGACAAGGAGGAAAAAAAAGTCTTTTGAATATTTCATTTCTTGAACTGTTCGGAAAAAATACAGAGACAGAATAAGAACAGTGGAAGAACAAAAGGCAGGTGCAAACACCAAATAGAAGAAGGAACTCTTTGCACTATAAAATTATCACGTAACTTAATCAGATAGGGCCAAAGACGTGAACTTGTGAAGGCATATGAAAAATTAAAAGAGTGCCCTGTGGTCATTTTCATTCCTCAGAAGCAGTTATCCAGGATTGTAAAGGAAGCAAGGAGAAACAAGATGCCTTACATCCAAAGGTGGGGTACCCCCATTTTTCATTATAGTAAGCCTCCTTTGAAATGAGTTTCCTAGCATCTGCAACCCAAAAAAAAAAAGTAAGTTGCCATATTTTTTTTGGAAGGAACTAAAGTAATATCATTATGCCATTGTACTGAGAAAATTACTGCAGATTTTGCAGACTCCCATTTGAAGAAGCGAGTGAAGAAAGGTGGTTCGCTCCCTTCCATGACAACATATATTGGAGCTTCACGAGATAATTTTTCCAGAAAAAAATCATGCTCAAGAAATTTCTGTTTAATAGAAATGAATAAGTTAAAAATTCCACCGGACTTTTATACTAACAGAAGTTTAATCCATGATGTATCGAAATTGCTCTAGTATAAAACTCTATGGTGGCGTAATGATAAAGGGATGCCATAGTTAATTCAATATTAAAGATTTATTTTTTTAAAAAAACGTTAAGCTAGGGGTAAGAAAATAGACTGATAGTAGAGTCTTCAATACCAGCCACTAAGTCATAGTCGGGTTATGGCTTCGAGCCAAAATAAAGCCTGTTATACCTCACCAATTATTAGAGCTTGCATTCTACTCTTGGGGTCAATCTGCTGGCCAACCCAGACAAAGATTTCTGAATGACAATCCAAGATCATAATATCTTCTGTCATTAAATCATCCTGGGAAAAGTTGTATACTTCTGTCACCTGCAAAGATAGCTTCTCATCAAATAAATAAATAAATGCACCTTTGCAACTATAGCTTTGTACAAAGGAGTAAATTTGACCCTTCGTAGTTTGTACTTCGTAAATATGCTTGATAAATTAAAGTCTTAAACAAAGTAATGTATGGCACATAGACCAAAACTTTCTATCAGAAATCTTCACCCAGAGTCATTTGAAGGAAGCTGAGATGGCCATAATCACCTCACCTGGGAGATCAACCTATCCTAACATACTATTTGCTGTATTTGGTTCTTTAACGCACAGATTTGCTGTCTTTTTTTTTTATATAAAAAAAAAAGAAAAAAACAATTCTCCTATTCATGATGCTGACTAGTTATTTAAGCTTGGATCACACATTTGCTGTCATGTCAACAAGCGTTTTGTAAATCTATGGCAGGATATCTAATTGAGTAATGTGACCATGTTATTCAGATTTGATTTACAGCATCACTAACATTGGATCAAGCATCTTCAATACAGCTTAGTGATTTTCGTCCCCGTTTTTGAGCTTCTGCTGTCCCGTCTATCCTGAGGACTGGAATTTATGTATTTTCTAAATTTTCAGCTTAATGAAACTAACTTATATTTCTATTGTTATTGAATCACTTATGACTTCTTCTTATTATCGATTGCATAATTAAGCTTTTTTTTTTATAAGAGAAGCAACCTAACACATAATAAACAAAATACAAAGGCAAGGACTTTCTTAACATGCCTTCATACCAAAGGATCTCCATAACAATTCCAAATTAACAGCCATATTAGGGGATTAAAAAAAATAGGTCAGAGAATAAACTCACCTTCAAATTCTCTGCACATTTGTTTAGTCAGGCAGCCAAAAAAACCATTGTAAACAAGTCAGCTGTTTGCTTAAAAAAAGGGCAGAGATCAAATAAATCTTTCCAAAAAAATAATCCTCACCTTTCGAGAAGTTGCAAGAAAATAGGCAAGGATCACTTTCAGCATCCCTTACAATCTTTTGACTGGGATATTCCAATTTCCCTCCTAACAAATCCCAAAACTGTTCAGATTCTGAACCTTCCTTTTGTGGTTTGGTCTGTAAATCCGGCTGCAAACAATTGCCAACCATATAAGAACCAGAAAAACATTGAAACCTGACCATACAAAGATAACAAAAAAATTTAATGGCAACCTCCTGAAACATTCAAAACGTTCAGAAACTCAAATTCGAGGTCTGACACACATTGATATTATGACTTATGCAAGGATGTATAATCAATAACCACCGATGTATTTAATTATTTTCAGCACACAAGCATATAAGAAATCGGCCACTATCAGCTGCTAGTATGCTGACCAAAAAGTGGTGTTTGTTTTGATGCATCAAGATTTTCTCTCATTAAGCATATTATTGAACATATCATACTTTTATCAAATCCAGCATCCTCTCAACCAGTTCCTGGTCATCTGAATTTGTAAGACTTCCAAGCCATGTGAAGACTGTGGGCCCATCATGAAGTATGTAGCAATAGGAGGAATTCAAGGAGGAAGCAACCTAGTAGAGGAAAAAATAAGAAAAAAAATTATTACATAAATAAAATCTGTTCATTCGAAGGAGATCTGTTGCCCATACAAAGGATTGGATAGAGAAGAGACGGCTATAAAGAGAAAGGACAACATACTGGTTCGACTTGTATAGCTTGCATACTGTCAGGTCCAGAGCCCTGGATGCGGAATAGTGCAACACCATCCTCGTTGTACGTGTCATCTGGAATTTCCTTCTCAGTAATGTAATTCTTATACCCAACACTAAGACCACCCTGACAGAAAATTAAGTGAATGTAATTAAGAATATTTATATAAAGAGTAATTTTCATACTTCCCCTGATATCAGAAACCAACAAACCTTTAAAACAATAAAGCTTTGGAGGATAGAATAAAATTGAATTGGTTCACTCCCTTCATAAATACGAGCCTAGCAATCAATAACACAGGGATAACATCAGTAAGGACATAAGAAATAAGCACAAATGATATATCAACAAAGTGAAAAAAAACACATTTAAACAAAAAATAACCTGGGCAGGAATAAACTTCATTGACTCGACCATTTTGCTTGCCAGTGAAATAGCTGAAGCTCTTTCTTCCTATTTTCAACAAAAATGAACTCATAAGCAATGCAGGCAATAGATTCACAGCACTGCAATGCAGATTTATAGCAAGACCAAAATAAATTATGTTATGCATTTATTAATCACTTTCTGGTCCCAAAACAGAGACCAATGCTGTGTATAATGCAATGACTTACAGAAGACAATGGTCAGCTAACATGTTTTCAGCTCCATATAAACATTTTGCCGCCAGACTATTTAATCATTTAGTTATGCAGAAATAATTCATAATATATACATACACGTGTGTAAAAGTAGAATAAAATGCTTTTAATCTTTCACCTCAACACTGTTCTTTCCAATCCATGTTACTATAAGATGCTCTTCTCTATCCTCTCCAGGATATGAATAGAGAAAGACATAGCAATCTCCACTATAAAATTTCGACTGATCAGAAGCTTGAAGGAGAATCTTTTCCTGACCATTCACCCGCCAAACCTGTGCAATCAGGGTAAAGCTATTGTTAACAACAGAAGCAAAAGAGCAATGTGAAAATGAACAACACTCAGACCAAAAGCACTCCACATATAGTGGTTTCTCGTTTCTGAATTTTAAAGAGAAACCAACTACAAAATCAAAATGCCCAAGAAGTAATGCAAAATTGTGGCCGCATATCAATTGTAACTTTGATGTCTCTTGCAAGTCTTAACATAATCTTAATGTAATCAAGACACTTTCTCCATTAAATCCTTCAAATCCTAACATGGACCAAACCAAAAGGAAATTACTCACAAGCTTTTGTTAAGCCTTGTAATTTATTTTGGGGCTGCAACTACAATTTGTAGGAATGACTCAAATCCTAAAACCGATAGGAGGAAAAAAACTGAAAAGTGAGAGAAAATCCTTCTCCTGCTGGACAAGAATAGAGTATTATTACAAATCACTAACTCTGAATTGACTCATTATAAAAAAAAAAAAAAAGAGACTTTAAACACTGGTTAAGGCTTATCAATTAGCAGATAATTATAAAGTAAACAAAGATTTGCAGATTTAAGAAATGGCATGTGACCCATACTACATTAAGTCCCTTTCTGAATTCTAGATTCATTTTCCAAAGATAGTAAGCATCTATTCCATTTGCTCTAAATGAGTCACAAGTAGCCTAAATTTCACATATCCCAGGTATTTGATAGAGTACATCTCTTTGTATTGCAAGCTTAAGTATTCTGCTTCTCATTTCGATGGCCATATTTTAAAGATGGTAGACAGCTAGGATTTTAAGGATATTATGATTGTGATTCTAAAGGATTTTCTCATTTTAATAAAACAGTTAACCAGAAAATGTAAAACAGAAAAGTAAAACCAAAGAAAATCAAGAGATACCAGGTTTGCTGGATGATTTGCTCGACAATAGTACGTTACCTGCAAACGTCCTGTGCAATCAATGTGGGGTTGAGGTTCTTCTTTTACTGGATCAGCTTTCAACAGACCCTTGACATCCACTCCTTGACGTTTTAGAAGTGCTGCAACATCATTAATAAGTTAAAAAAAAAATTAGAACTTAAGATAAAGTAATCCATTCAGGTCTATAAGACACACAAGTTTAATTAGACTAACCTGCCACCCTGCCACGACCATCTTCAGACACAGTTACATTAGTTGCTTGAGGCCAAGAATCAAATTTGGACCTGAACATCACCGTTTCAAATCCCTCAATTATACGAATTATGTGGGATTTAAGTCGATCAGGGCCACTGACTAATGCCTGTTTGTTGATCAACAGAAATTCAAGAGTTATAAAACTTTAGAGCAAGAAACTAAATATTCTGAAAAAGAAATCAGAGGCATTACATCTGTAGCTCCACTTGCACTTTTTCTTTCATCAAGTGAGGTGTTTCTTCCCATCCAGACAAACACTTCCAACCCACTATCAAGAATATAACATTTATCTGTCTCTAGTAGTTCTCTTGTCAAAGAATCGGTCTCAATAGGTTCCGCCTGCCCCTTCACAACACTGAAAAAAGTGATAACATTTCCATGAGAACTACAGCGTAAGGTACCAATGATTCAATATGAACAGCATAGTTTCACCATAACCAAAACTAACTTCAAATACTAAGTACAGTCAACTTGTACAACTCTAGCCCCAAAAAGAAAATTGCAAGAGTCCTACATTGATACAGACCGTATGTTTGGCAAATGAAGGGAAACAAAAAAGAAATCAGCAAAAACAGAAAAATACAAATGCATGTGAACATAAACCCAATTCCATCAAGTAACCTTTAATAAAGATGAATGAGATACATTGGCAGAGCAAATATGAATAAAAATACCATAGGAAAAACAGAAAACACATTACCACAACAGCTTTGGAGGATGAGAATCAACAGTTTTATCATCATCACTGGTTGTTTTCCGTGGAAGAGGAGCAAAGCCCCCAAAGAGACCCCAGAATTCTCCAGCATCAGCATCAGCCATCAACTTTCCATCCTCTACATTGTTGTACAAGTATATGCATTCAATTGGCGATATTTAGCAATAACCTTTAAACTTTAAAAATGTACTTGTCCACTTACCAACAGTAGCTACCTCACATTTCCCATCATGGTAGGTATCCTTTATATACTGTACAACTTCCAATGCTTTAGCCCTTTCTTGAATAGATGAATTGGAACCATTAAATTGAAAGATTTTCGACTGGGTATCCAGAATAAAAACATCATCATGGCTGAGTGTTGATCGTGCAAAAGGAACCTATAACCAACACAAACCACTATTCAACAAGTTGAAAATGATATTTCAATACATTTGTGGTGTCTTTATCAAGTATGCATACTAATGATATACTAGACTCAAATGTCAATAGCAAAGGACAAACTTGCCTCTTTCACATGTACAACATGTTTCCCTTTGCATACATACAACCGTGTTGGATGTTCATCAGCCTCAATATGTTTAAAACCAGAGGCAACTCCACCTTCTTGAGGGATTATACATGGTTTAAAATAAGACAAGAACTTTTCAGTTTCATGACCCTGTGATTCACGATACTGAACAGCACGTCCTCCAAGAGCTGCATCCAGTTCAATTGTTTTGATGGCTGCAACACCAGCTTCGTCCTGGTTTAATTTCCCATATTTAGGAAGTCCATAGCAAGAAATTACAGTAATTTTTACAGAAGATTAAGAGAAAAAAAATACTAGCAATATGTTAACAGCTAAACCTACTTGACTGGTGTCTTTACCAAGCCAGTAATGGATATCATGACGCAGGGCACCACTTTTTGAAGCAGTTGTCTACACACACAGGTTAAGAAATTAAAAAAACAAAGAAAAAAAAATAACAATAATTGATACTAATTTAAAATATTGCTTCATATATAATACAGTAAGAATAAGCAACTTGATAAAAAGTAAACTAATGGATTAGCAATTGTTCCCAAAACTTAGAATCAATAGAAAGCAAAACAACAATGTAAGTCCAGCCAAAATAAGCGCTAGAGTTGAGGATACTGAGACTTGAATTTGAGACCTTATAAACAATCTATATTCTAAGCAAGTAGAAAACAGAGCTAACAGGCAAGAAGCCAACAATTTATAACAAGCTAAACTAATGTCAGATATGAAGAGAAAATAATCTTATCCATATATATAGACATATCATTCTTTCAACCTGCGGATAAATTCTGCACCAAAAGCATAAGGGAATAGGAGTTCCCATCAATGGTAAAGCTGGCAGTTATTCCTTACATGAATTAACTTATGACTGGACCTAGTTATCCTTTTCTTGTACGCGAGAACAATCAAAAGACTTGACTGACTATTGACTAAGTCTCTAAGCCTCAAGTTTCGCCAAAATCAGTATTGGAACAGTGCTGGTAATCTCAAGATGAAGACAAAGATGAAAATTGACAACTATAAACATGCTCACCCATTCGTTGAGCAAATTATTCTTGCATTCTTTTAGGAGGTGACATCAATGTCTTCATGTTCAGAATAAAGTACAAAGGTGTTACAAGGTGAAATGTCAATGTTCAAACCCAATAACAATGGTTTAGAGCAACAACACGGGAGGCTTGATACAGTTTATTATATATTGACATGAACTTTGATATTCCACATCTGCAGGTCTTAAATATTCACATGGTCCATCATGAATGTTTAGGAAAGAATGACAACTGAAATTAATCTCACATGCCATGACATGCCAATATTGTGATTTGTGTCATGTTGGGAACAGGTAGAGTTATATTACAATGTCCATGTGGTACAGTAATACAGAATCAAAAGCTTCTAGCAACAGCAGAAGCTAATATGAAAATAGTATTCTCTGTGTAACATTTGGAACAATGTAGAGAAAATATTTGTAAGTTTAGTGGCTTACCTTCAAGATCACATAGGAGTCCCCAGTGAAAAACTTCCCATAGGAGGATGTAGGAACAGAAACCGGTTTAAAATTCTCAATGCGCCATGCTTCAAGTCCACTATATATGGTTAAGGAGAACTAGGATGAGATTAAGCCATGAAACCAAATTAACAAAGAACAGAAGCAAAAGAAGTAGCTATCTTAAAAAATTCTTCTCAGAACTCTCTTTTTTGTATCAATTAACTTCAGAGGAAACTTAAGTTGATAGAAATGAGTAAGTTCCAGGATGAAAATCTGATAAATTGCAAACAGCACAATATGTTAATTAAATACAGGATACGCCTTTTGTCCAGCTCCCTGGAATGCTGGATCCAAATCTCTCATGGAAACAGCCATAATATTCTTCTACTATTTGGTCTTGCACAACCTAGCTGTAATATTGCAAAGAATACCCTGAAAGGAAATCATTAAGCATAGATTAAGTGTAGAAAGGTCAATCTAAAGGGTTAAACTACTGAAGTGCACTTTTCGTGGAAAAGGAAATGCAAATGTTTCTACTTATTGTTTCAGCAAAGAAATTCTGGTTCAGAAATTTCTTATCAACGACATTAGTCAGGAAGTAGACAAATTAATCAAAACGTATGTTAGATGATACAAAAATAAGGGGTTAACATCATTAAATGGTCCTCCAGTAAATTTAACGGGGACTGTAAAAAATGTAAACAGCAAGCCTAGCTGGATTATAATTGATTTTATGCTACAAACAAGGTAACTTGTGTTCCCCAAGATAAAGGTAAAATTACTAATAACTTATATTCATCCCCATTTTAACATGTTTAGTTTTTCACTATAGTAAGGATCTTCAGGACATATCTCCAACTGATATTAATATTTGCATGAACTTAAGGGCTGAACATGCTTCATACAACACCCTCCACTATCACATATAATCTCCTGACCTTCAGAGATATCTACTTTCTTCTAGCATATCTCTGAAAAGATGGTAGCTCAACAATTGGAAGAATTCTCAATGAACAAAAACTTGACCCTTTTCCACTGAAGTAACATCTCAATTAAAAGTTTAAAAGAAAGCAACAAAACTCAAGAATCTGGAAAATCTTCTTCATGTTGGCCTGTAAAAAATGATAACCACATCATAGGTATCCTAGATATATCCAGCTGCCTTGCCATTCTTTCCAATCTGACAGTACTAGATTCTTAGTATTGCAATTTTGTAATTTTTTTTTCTACATCTGCTGACCATAATTAGGTAATAGCGATATTATAGATTGATCTAGTCAGGTACATTAGAGAAAATAATTTGCTGTCCAGAAATTTCCAAATGAATAAATTCAGACGTCCCATAATGTATTGTTCTACTCTAGACTTATCAATCACCATTATGAAGTCCACGAACAAAACTTAAAGGGCTTATTTACCTACATTCATATTCATGTCCCATAGGTCACAACATATGTATCAGAAGCTGCAACAAAGAATAGAGACACGTTCCTAAGCATGTCAAAAACTACAAAATAAACACAGAATAAATAACTAATTAACCATCTAAAGCCTGCTGTTGATAACTTAATAGTGAAATAATGAAATTGCGACATCCTAACTTTTATTTGACATAACCTCCTAGGTACCAGTTATTTCAATCACCCTTTATTTATTGCTGAAATATTCTTACCTAAATTTTCCTACAGAACATGCCTTCAACTTTTAGAAATTGCATTTTCAGTATTTGTAGATGACTTGTCATCAAAGTTGGCTAAATCAAAATGAGTCAAGAGGCCGAAAAGACATCTTTTGTCAACCTGTTTATTCTTCTTACCCATTTGAGCTCCTATTTTTTGTCCCAAGAAACACAAGCTACTATTTTGCGGCCACCATTTGATATAAAGCTTAAGTTGTGGTACAAGTAAATTTGACTAAAAGCTTATGGTGCTTGAATTAAAACTGAGAATTTAAAAAGTGAAAGCAGAAACCCACATCCACACAGGTGCACAGGCTTCACTGATGCAAGGAGAGGTGCAATAAAGAAGGAGACCAAGCAATAAAAATTTTACGTGAGTGTCTTATGGCATTGAATTAGATAATAAAACGTTCTTGAAATTATTTATATACGCATATAAAATGACTCTCTACTTCACTCATTGATCAACAGCAAAGCCGCTACTGTGCAACAAATTGCCTCCACTGTACACGTTAAGTATATTGTGTAAAAGAGTAGAAAAGACCGAAAGTGCCAGAAATTCCCAGAGATGACAAGTAGCAATGCACACCTATGCTATCAAATGCACAGGCATTCATTTGCACATACTACCACAAATTCGAGCATGCTATAACTGAGCAAAAATATTTTGTATATATACGAATTATGTATCTACGTAGGTGACATGCATGCATATACACATATGTCACAGTTCAGCTGATCTCGAAACCCAACATGCTATAATACTCCCAGTTGTTACATTTTCCAATTTTCCGAACTTCAATATCCTCTGGTTTTAATAGCGTTAAGTTTCATAGAATTTCACATCAAACACAAAGAAGTGTTGCTAAATTAAGTTGCCAACAATGACCTTCCTCGCACGGCCTAGGCAGTAAAATACATTGGGTGGTTTGCTTCAAATTCAAGCAAAACCCAGAAAAGCTTATATGTTATTTTTAATTACTGAAACATAAAATGAAACACTATCCGTGTCCTAACCATACCTTAAAACAGAAGCAGAGCAGCTAATGGATTTGTCTCCTCGAAATTAGCAAAAATTCAGCGGAATTCTATAAATCCATTAGCCAAGTACAAAAATCCCCGACCCCGCAGTTAGAAAACCGCAATTAGAGAAGCAAACTCAACGTCGGGAAATCCAAATGAATAGCAGCGTATCCAATCTAACGAACAAAATTACTGAAAATCATACAATTTTCAGAGAAGCAGAAGACGGAAAAAGCTTGAGTGTGCAAAAATAAAGAGAAAAGCGAGCCTTGCGGAAAAACAAGTATTTTAGAGAAAGAGAGATGGAATATCAGAAGGTGAAGAAAAGTGAGAGATGGTAGAGAGATGAAGGAGTTCTGGAGGGAACGATGAATGCCAGGCGTGCTTCATCACTAACGGCAACAAAAGCCACACCACCCTACACAAGGGACGTGAACTGTGAAACTGCTATTAAAAATTTAAAGAAACTGGGCAAATCAACGTTGTTTGGAGGGAACCCATTAGCCGCTCGAAGCCATGACACTTGAAAAAATTACTGTCCGGGCAACATTGGTTAAAAAAAAAAATCCAAACAAGTCTTTTCAGTTAATTTCTTTGTGACATTTGGATGAATTGAAATGAAAGGTAAATCAAACACCGTAAAAACATTAATAAGAAAATTTTGAACAAGGTGAAAGGTGAGGAAGAAACAATGAACCGGCCAGTACCTTTTCACCAATCACCTACAACAGGAGAAAACCCATTGTTCTTGTTTGATTTGAATAACCATGTAAACAAGTTTTTTTTTTTTTTTACAATTGCCCTATAATTTTTGTTTCTATGTGTTGGTGAAATGGAATTACTTTGTTTTTTTTTATCAGAAAAGATGAAATGAAATGACAGACAAGACTTGATGGATGGTAGTGGAGGGAGCTGACTTCCGCATTGCTAGGATTGGATGCGATAAAAGAGAGAAACGGAGAAAGGACGGTCACCGGCTAATGCTATTATCCAGTAAAATTGCCATAAAAGCTTAAGGTGGGCCTACTTGCTAGGAACTTCAAAGGAAAAAAGTATAATGCAAGCATTTTTTAAAATTGGAAGAACTATATTTTATTAATAATACAAAATTCATCGTTGTTCTTTTTTATACATTTTATATGCTATATAAAATAAGTAAAATAAATTACATAATTTTTTTAAATTTTATTAAAATCATATAAATTTTTTTATTTTTAAAATATACACAAATTTCTCTTATGACTAAAATACTCTTAATTTAAATTTTTTTATTTTAAAAAATATGTATTTAAATTAATAGAAAGTAATTTATTCAACAAATTTTAAATAAAACTAAAATAGAAGTTTTCATTAACCTATTCAACTCGAAGAACCTAACCCAATCCAACCTAGTTAGTCAAACTGGGTCAAAAATAAAAATAGATAAAACTTTTAAAAAATTATAAATTTATATATTAAGTTGAGTCATGCCACAAACATAAACATGTTCTTCCTAACTTAACCCGTAATTACTTTTTTATTTTTCGTAAGGTTATTAATATCTTATCATTTTATACCTTTCTTTATTCTTATTTTGTCTAACTCTCTTTCAAAGTTGTGACTTTCATTACTATCGAAACCTTCTCTACTCCCTAATTATTTCATCATTAACATGCATGTTTATTGACTTTTTTTGGTTAAATAATAAAAACATAAAAGTTTACCTAAAACTAATTATACTAGTATAATTTATGTTTTAGTTGATGATACCGAGCTATTTTATTATTAAAATTATTTTACTAATAAAAATATAAAAGTTCTAAAAACTCATTATTTTAAAATCTAAAGAAATATTATTATATTGTAAGTATCGGTTCATAAGAAAAATAAAATATAAAACTACTGAGTCAAGCAGCTCCAACCCCCCCTAGCCTTCCCCATTTCAACATAAAAGGCAAGCTTGTTTAAGTTAGACCAAGTTATGAGTATAAAACTAAGTTTAATATCTTAATTGAGTTAAGTATTAAATCTACTAAATGTCCAACCCGACTTTGCTCATAAACAACCCTAAATTAAAATATAGAATAAATTTTTATTTCATAAGATATCTATATATATTTAGAAAATATATAAAAAGGCTACATAATTTTAATAAAATTTAGAAAAAGTCTATGTAGTTTATTCTAATAAATATATTTGAATTTGAGTTGAAAATTTTACAAATTATCAATTTTATAATAACTAGGTAATATATTAGTGCTTCAACACTATGTGTAATTAAGTATCCGTTTTTTTATTTTCAAAGAAGTTATTTTAGATTTTAAATTAGTTATTTGGCATTTTATTAATTGCAACTTATTAATTTTTTATTGGAAAAAATGTAAAAACTTGTTAAATTTTTAATTACTTACAAATAGTCTTTTAACTTTTTAAAATTGAAAAATGGGTTTCTAAACTTTCATACTCTAAAAATCCTTTTGTGTATTTTGTCATTAATATCGTTACTTCGTATGCAACTTTAGAAATATTAAACTGGACATACTGACATTTAGGACAAATACTAGCTTATCACATAATTAAAAATGTCTAAAGTGATAAATGAGATAACAACATTAAAGGTAAAATAGATTAAAAAAATACTATTTTCTAAAGTATAAAAGTTGAGGATCCTATTTTTTAATTTTAAAAGTTTAAGAAATTATTTATAAGTGAATTAAAAATTTTAAAAAAAAATTGTATCTCTCTTTCTCTCTTAATGTTCAGCTACCTCTCTCTCCCTCTCTCTCTCTCTCTCTCTCTCTCTATATATATATATATAATTGAAGAATTCTATAAATTTTATTAGTCTCCCAATGGATAAATTATTACTGTTAAGGGTGAATTAATATTTTAATCTGCATGTCTTATTTTAATTTTAAATTTCAAGATTTTAACATATTATTTCAATTCTTCAAGGCATTCGGTCTACTTATCATTTTCATACTAAGCACATTAACAGATAAATAATAAAAATGAGGTATTTAACTTAAAATGAAACTCATATGATGGTTGAATATTTAATTACTATTGAAATATGTCATGACATAAGATTAAAACAGTATGGTATTATAATTAATTCGAGTGCTATTGTATGATATCACGGCCTGTTTCATTCACATTAACGTTAAATCACATCATTCATCTTCTTCAACTAATTTAAGGTGATTGACGGAAATAATATGCGATAACATTAAAAAAGAGCGTGTCTTTAAATTCTTAAAATATTAAGGTGGCCTCTTCTTTTTCTTCTTATAGATAATGATGTGTTTATGAGAACTTACATATTAATGGCTATTTCAGATCACATAAACATATTAGTTTTTTCTTTAGTTTTATTGAAATTGTGTAATTTTTTATTTTTAAAATATATATAAATATTTTTTTAAACAAAAAATTAATAATTAATTTTAATTAAAACACAAACTAATTCAAAATTTTTTACCGTGGGAAAAAAATATGAGTTTTTTTTTCAGCGCTTTGAGAGAGTGAGCCACACTTAACTTTGATAAAATTAATAATTAAACATATAATAATGCATTTAATTACACATGTCTGTTACTCAATTTAGGCTTTAATTGTTAAGTCAAATTCTTCAGATTTAATTGTTACTTAATACAACAAGGTGCTGAAAAGTACTATTCACATAAAAATTTTTTATACATTTATTAACAACAAATTAATTATTTAAAGCTTACTGTCGTTAATTTAGTTATTTAAAATTTATTTCTAACTAAAGTCTAATTGTAAAATTAACATATAAAATTTAAAATATAATAAAACATCCTTCGTAAACTTTAAATCTAACAAAATACTTCATATGTTGTACATTTTCTTCTTTTTTTTTTTAAACTTAAAGAGTATATTCTGCTGCATTTTAAAGTTTCAGCGTATTTTGTTATATCTTCATGTACCGATTATATAATTAGGTAACAGTGAGGGAGAGTGAATTATAATTTCCCTTAGGCCTTGTTTGGTTCAAAGGAGGGGAGGGGAGGGGAGGGATTTTAATGGAGGGGAGGGGAGGGGAAGGGAGAGATTTTAATGGAGGGGAGGGGAGGGGAGGAGAGATATATTTTGGTTCAGGAGGGGAGGGGAGGGAAAATAATAATATGTGGACCATTTTACCCTTATGTATTTTAAAAGTAATGATAATACTATTAATTATTTTTTTATTTTTTAAAATTTAATATTGTCATTACCAAATTAAATAAATGTAAAAAATTATCTATAATTATAATTATTTTAAAAAAATTTGTAAACAAATAAAATTAATTAAATAATTATTTCAACAAATGTATAATTTAACATATTTTTATTTTATAAAATTAAAATGCATTTGAGTTAAAAATATTAGCATGTTTACTTTTTTCTCAATATGGTAGTATACCCGTATTAATTGATATGTTAAAATTTTTCCTTAATCATACCTATAAAAATTTTATAAAATCCATAATTAGTAATTAAGATAGGGGGCATTTTGGTCTTTTTACCCACTTTCCCTCCCAATCCCCCCAAATTGGAGGGATTAGATAGAAGGGGAGGGGAGGGAAAATTTCATTAAACTTTCCCTCCCCTCCCCTCCAAAATTATCAACCAAACAAGGGAAGGGGAGGAGAATCCCTCCCCTCCCCTCCCCTCCCCTCAAACCAAACAAGGGGTTAATAAAATACCATTCTAGTCCTAAGGATTGGATTCTCAACTGAAAATTGAGTGTGCAATGCTGTGCGTTTTAAATTTGCATATTAGTTTCTGCAAACAAAGTGTAATATCCACGTTTGATAGGTGAAAATGGAAAAGAATATAATTCAAAAAATAAAAAATAGCATATGTATAACTAATTTAAAAAGTAAAAAATAAAAATTATTACATAATAATAATATAATATATTTTTTTCTCCCACACTCCCACCATCTCCCATGTGGCAACTGATAATTGATACCAAAAGTGACATGTGGCAACTGATAATTGATACCAAAAGTGACAAATACAAAAACAGTCTACATCATTGAGTTCGTTAATATTCCCTGAACAGATTTAGGCGCCATGATAAGTAAAACAATATTTTTTAAAAGTATTAAGACTAATTTAATAATAATATATATATATACACATACACTTTTAAGGAATAGATTTTTTTTAAATTTTTTTAGAATTATTTATATTTTTTAATTTTTAAAATATTTGCATATCTCTCTTAAAATAATTTTTAACCAAAATACTTTTTATTTAATTTTTTTAATTAAATGCTCTCTATTAATTTAAATACATTTTGTAAAACTAGCAAAAATTTAAATGGAAGGTATTTTCATAAAAGATTTTAAAATTAGGATAAAGTATAAAATAAATGTTTGTTTTAAAAAAATTTGTGTATATTTTAGAAACAAATAAAATTTTTATGTAATTTAAACAAAATTCAAAGAAAATCTATATAATTTACTTAAAAGAATTATATAAGCTGATAAGTAGTATATATATAATCCATGTAACTAAAGACTATTTGTGAAAAAACAACTATCAAATTAATACTGACCAACCCATGGATTTTTCCCTCCTTATTGATTAGCACCTTAATTACCAGCACTTGTACTCACAGAAACAGCTAGTAATAGAAGGTTCTCCTATGGATAAACAGTATCCGTCAGTACCCTCTTGAGGATACTTAGCAACACACTCAGCCATGCACTGGCTATTAGTGCAACGCGGACCCCATATTCCTAAACTCACTTTGCATGTCTTGCAGCTGAAGGAGCATCTACAGATATTAGGGCCAGCACATGAACCTTGACCATCTGGATGAGCCGATTTGCATCTTGAGAAACAGTCAGCGTCACAGCTTCCCAAATCTACGTTGCATGATTCCCCAGCCACCATAATCACTAGGGTTCCTATGTATATAATTAACAGTCAAGGGATCAGATATAAGTAATTTGGATTCTATGTATTAATTGTTTAAATGTATTAAATAAATTTGAAGAAAGGGAGAGAGGGAGAGTGGCCAGATACAATAAATACAATTAATCTATTTTTGAAATGACAAAAATTGTGGATTGGATTGTAGGACTTATTAATTCATTGAGAATTTATTTAATAAAGCTGTTAAAATAAGTTAAATCTACTAAATCAACTTGTTTAACTCACCAATTTGGTGAATTGAATTTACCCATTATTTGAAGAAATCTTATAATAATATTAATTTTGACCCAATCTAACTTACCTATTATATGAGTCACTTGATATAACTTGTGGATTGGCCCATTTAATTTTTTTATTTTAAATTTCTCTAACCTAACCTAATTTGATCATTATTGATTTCTAATCATTATTATTTAATTATTTGTGTCTATATGTTTGATGTATTGTTGTAGATGTGGATTTACATGGTAGAGATGGAGATATTGGTTTTGGTGATGAAATCACAACTCTCACACCAAGACAAGATTCAAATTGTGTTGATGGAGCTTAAAGTAGTTATTTATGTTTAAATATCTCTTGAATGTTAAATGTAGTTAAAATATTGAATGTTTATGATGTTGATGAAATTCAAAGTAGCTTGTTATTTATTTTTGAATATTACTTGAACCTGAACCATGTTTAGTTCATATATAGAATTTCAATTATGCTTCAAGTCTTTTTTTTTTTCTTTTTCTGATGACCCATATAACCTAGCTACTTGATAAATTAAGTTCAAGATCCTAACTTGTTTAATCAAAAAAGTATAAATAGATTAGCCCATTTAATTTGTGACTTATGATAAACTGACACACATGAGTTGAATTTTTTCCTTTTGACAACTCTAATCTATTAGATGATCAATTCATAATTCCTTTAGTGGATTGTTTTAATATCTAGCCATTGATTGAGTAATATGAATGGGCATGTCTCCAACCATCAAATCCATCTATTACATGAAAATTAATAAGTATTGGTTGAATTCAACAAATTAAAATTAATATGTATTAAAGACTAAATCCAAACTAACAACAATACAATAATATTTTAAAATTTCATATTTTATAAAAATAGTATCTAAATAGGCAAAATTGATGCTATTCGTGTGATAATGAGTGGTTTTCTTGTAAATTAAAAAAAGTTTTCTTAGAAAAATGATAGGAAGATGGAGAAAAGCAAAGTTGAGATATTGAAGAAAATATATTAAAAAAATAAACCAAAAAAAAAAAATTCATGGATCGTTTTTCTATTAAATTTGGGAAGATCTGATGGATATCCATGATTCATCCATTGATTATAATATGGCTCCAAATTTGACCCTACCCATTAAATTCATGGCCTTGATAGGCAGAATAAATTACTAGATAAATTGGATGGATTATGGATCATGGATTACCTTTGCTACCCTTAATTAGACTGGAGGGGCTAGTTAAGTGGTAGGCAGACAAAAATTAATAAAAATAATTTTATTAATAATCATGTAATCAAGTATATTAATATACTTTCTAGTAAAATAAAAAAAATTAAATAGCTTTGATTCATAAAAAATAGTTAAACTAAGCCAATGACAAAAATATATACACATTATGTCAAATATATTTTTTAATACGTTACATCTCTGTAACATATTTATGTGCGTATTTAAAACTGTTATAATATGCTTATACTATATAAAATGAATTCACTCAAAAATTTATTGTGAGATCTACTTCTAACATGTTTATATTTGTTTATGATTTATTTATTTATTTATTTTTGCAATACCTAAGAAGTATTCGCTTATCGGTCTCTACAAAAGCACAATGAACAAGTATGTAAAAATATATACCTGCTGATGCAAATAAGAGAAAGAGAATGCAGTTTCCAAAGGAGAGATTGGCCATGTTTGCTTACGATCCTATCCTTCTGAGCTAGGTGGGTAAGATGAGAATAATGCCCTACTTTATACTAGCGGATGTTTAATTGAGTACTTAAAAAGAAATTTTAGAATTGGATTTGCTTTAAATGTACTTAATTACCCACGATAAATTTTAATAAAATAAAATTTAGAACATATTAGATATGGAAGCTAGTCCTTGAATAATTCCCTAACAGTCCTTTAATAGAGAATTATTTAATATTAAAATACACCTAAATTTTATTGTGAAATCTCACAATAATTATGAGAGAATCTAACTTAAATGCTTTTCTTAATTAATAATTTGTTCTGCCTCAAATTTTATCTCCCCCAATTTTTTATGTTATTTATTTAGAGAGCATTTTGGTTTTATTGTTTTTTTTTTTTTGAAACACAATGCTTTAAGAGTCAGAGTGAAAATGGCCAAGACAGGTATCAAATCCAAGTGTATTAGGTCCTCCTAATATTTAAGTCCAAAAGAAGTGTCATTTGGGTTAAGGTGCTTGAAATAACCCAAATTAGCAATAGGAAGTATAATGAAAATTAAGGTAACTTGAACTTAGAAACGTATTTAGAAGTCTGAATTTTCTAAAGTTGTTGTAGATTTCAAAAAGCGAAAAGGAGAGTAGCAGAAAAGAGAATAAGTAAGTCTTAAGCATACTTTTACTCTGTGTTACTTTTTCTTTGAAATTCACAAAAACTTTGCAATAAAAAACTCTAAAAGATCTTTACATGAAAGGCATGAGATTGAATTAGAAATTAATTTAGGAAATTTAAGTTATGAAGGATAAGTTTAAATCTTAGAAATATTAACTCAGAAAATAAGATATTTGATATAAATGAAATTGTACTATGATATCCATATATATTATAAAGAAATTTAATCTAGAACTATGTAGAATTTTGAGCCAAGAAAATTCCTTGGGAAACTCTTGAGTTCAATCCAATTTTCTTCCTTTCTGACTTTTTTGTATTTTTTATTCTTCCATCCACACATTTCTCTTTCCTTATTATTCCCTTTTTTCAGAATACCTTTGTCTTTCCTTTCAATTCTTTTTTCCTTAGGCAAGTGATGCTTATTATCTTATATGTTGTGACGTTATAACATAGTAATTCCCCAAAGTGTGAATGGCCCCTCCATGTTGCCTCCATGTGCCTTAGTGCAACATTCCTACTTTGCCCTTCTTTTTACTAATTAAAAGGTGGTTTTTTTTAGTCTTTTCTCTCATGCTTTTTTTTAGGGGTATCCACTTGACTTAGCCAATCTAATCCTAATCGGTCATGTTGAATTAGGCCCAAAAAAAAAAAAAACAGTTGTAGCTCATTGTCTCTTGGTAGATCAACCTCTCTTGTGAGATTTATCCATTCAATTTTGCCTTAATTTTCATAGCCACAACTTCCTCTTGTTGGTGATGACACATTCTCAAAATTTTCAGTTCATGCTCCCCCCTTGAAGGCCTTTATTTTTCTAGCCATTTCTCCTCTTTGGCCGTCGGGTCATCTTAGGGCTCTTGAGGGTTGCAAATTAGATAGTTGGAATTAGTTTAAACTCAAGAGTTAAGGTAATCTCCCTTCTCCTTTGTGTAACTCTTCCATATTTGAGATCAAGACTAATTCCATTTTTTACTCTTTTATTGATTAAGCTTAAAGAGCATGATTTAGAGAGTTCATTGGTTAGGTAGGAAAATTATTAAAATTGATGCCTGGAAGCTACTCATGAGCTAATGTTTTCAAGTTTAACTACGAAGGTAAGATGTAGTCTCACTTGTAGTGTATTACTAAAAATGGGTAAAATAGCTTAAGTTGAAAGTGATACTAGAACTACAATAAATTTTGATAAGTTAGGTAATAGACTTAGACATAATGATCATTATTAATTGTTGTTGGTTACAAGAAAGGCCATAGCTAATTAGGTTATAAATTTGACATCAAAATCAAGACTACAAGGCATTTGAAAAAGGGGTTGAATTTGATTTGATGATAATTTAAGCTAGCCAAATATATAAAATTTAGTTAAATTGCATTTTTAGAAAGTTTTAGGCATCCCTGTAACTAGTGCATAATTGGTAGAAGCGGTAGAAAATTCCATGGTATCACCTCCATTGTTTAAGTAGATAACATCTTACTACATATTTCATATTTTCATATTTTTATGCCTTGCATTTTAATATTGATGGAATATTATATTTCATTTAATTCTTAAAAAACATGTTCAATTAAAAAATATCTTAATTTTGTTGAAATGCTTGATTTGTAAGTTGTCGACACATGTATAAAATCAATAGGAGTAATCCCAAAAAATTCTTTTTTACAAATCTCTATGTTAGCTACGTGTGAAAGGTGTTTACAAACAAATTTAAGTTAATAAGATTTCATATATGGTGATTACAATTTTATGGAAGGACTATATATGAAACACTGATTGCTAATAACAATTCTATTAGCCTTTGGCATACCTTGGCTAGTATCTCAATTAGCAAAGGGTGCAAGAGATATTAGTCTCATGTGAACGCCATCACACATGGAATAAAAGGATGAGATGATATGAGTTAAAGACTCATGATTATTGGTTACTTATCCATATAGGTTATATGCCCATGATTGTTGGTTACTTACCCTATGAGCTATGTATCCACAACTATCATTACATTCTAAAAGAAGTTTTTCAAAAAAAAAAAAGTTTTTGAAAGAGCATGGTAGAAGTTTTTTAATACCTTTATTGAAAGTTACATATTTATTTTATTATTATCATTATTATCATGTTCACATTGGCTCCTGATTATCGTCACAATCAAATCTTAGCATATGTTTTCATGCTTAACTTTTTGGAGCTTGTCCATTTTGTTAAGAAGTATGAATTTCACTTTAAAAGTTGTTACGAAGTACTCCCTTATAGTAATTCATTTAATCATTTACTTAAATACTCACACTTTTATTTAATTGTTTATTTAACAATTTGTGACATATTTTGTACTCTATAAATATTTATTCTTTTATATATGAAGGTTGAGCTAGAATCTTCCCTAGCAAATTCTTAAGGGGAAGCTTTTCTTTTGGTTAAGACCTGCTTAGCCTCATGTGGGTAGTGTCTATTCTACTGATTTTGTATAAAGTGAATTTTGTAATATAGTTGTAGCTCCACAAACCCACAAGTATGATCCCTTAACCTAGTGTAGTTGGTATAACTAATAAGGTCTAAGAGTGAAGCTTTCTTTGTTAAAATTGTTAAGTTGGGTTGTTATAGAAATTTCGAGAGGTTTAAATTTTGGGAAGATGAGTTTGCCAAAATTTCTACAAGAGTTAAGTATGCAAGGATGCTAATTAATTAATATGAAATATGGTGGTTTTCAATGGCACAACTTGTCTATATCTTGGAGATAAAGTATTGTATTAGGAATGGCAAAAGTGAGCTTCAAATTGTTAAGTTAAGCTTGTAGACATGAGGTTGGTATCGTATTCTGTGCTAGCCACATCTTTAATTTGAGGTGTGACAATGCTATTGAACAAGAGTGTTTTGTTTTTGTATACACAAATTTTATATAATAAAAAAAGCATGAGATTTGTAATATTAGACTTTCATCTTTAATATAAGGATATACAAACCCCGAAGGAGTAGGTTAGTGGATGACTATTAAAGTTCAAATATTGAGGCTTGTATTTAGAAGAATTTTGCTTGCTAAATACACAAAAGCGATGTACATAGATTACACCTTTAAAATTACCTAAAGGAAAGGCTTAGTCTTAATTAGCTCACAAATTACCTTAAGGATACAAAGAAAAATGCAAATGGAAAAAATATTTATCAAAATGAAACATTGCCACCAACTTTTATATTTTCATTCACACAAGGTTGATGATTTAAAGTCTTGTATCCCATAGTATAAGAATACTTTTACCTATAGAAAAAAAAAAATTAAAAATTCACTATTTTTTATTTTTAAAGTCCTAACCTTAATTCATCTTCTATCCAAGCCTATATTTTTGAACATGAATTGTCTGCAGTAATTGATATTATTGCAGATAGTACAAAACTAGTTTTGGGGATTAAAAAAATTGATGTTTGGTATCTAAAATTTGTAATTGGAAAGATAAAAATTTTGACTATGAAAAAAATTTTAAAATGTAATTTTCTTTCACAGTTAAAATGTTTTCCCTTCTAATTATAATTATTAAATGCCCTATATCATTTTTTTAATCCCCAACAAAAGCCAAAAAGTGATTGTTGTACCATTTGTATTAAAAATATTTACTGTAGATAATCCAAACACTATATTTTTTGAGATTTTTTTTTACCATGCAAGGGGCTTGTACATAGAATGGCCCAAATTGCATCCATACATATAAATGCCCTCGGTACCCAAGAATTGCTCTTATTTATTTTAAGCATTTGTTGCCATCTTAATTTGAAAAAAAAAAGGATAATAAAAACTTATATATAGTTCCTTATTACCAAGTTCTTTAATTAAAACATGACAAGTGTTTGAATATTTAATTAAAATATAATAAGTATATAGTTTTTACAAACAATTATATAAATTTTCAATTAAGTCATACATTTATTATATTTTTGTTAGAGGATTATACATTTGCGATATTTTAGTTAAAAGAAATCTAATAGTAAGAATATAAAGAACTGTATCTAAATTTAGTCCATAAAAAAATGGGTCATGAATAATTACATAATTTAATTTAAAGTGTTCAAGGATAGTTTTGGAAAATATCTACAATTTTTAAAAATATTATGACTATATAGTCATTATATTTTTAGAATTATTTTGAAACATTCATGAAAATATATCTTGTAAACTAAATAATTTTAATAGTATTTATGAGAATCAATAAAAATATATCAATGCCTTTTATCTTTTACTTTACTTTTCTTTCCTTTCTCATAAAAAAAATCTAATATATATATATATATAAAGGAAGGCATTATACTGTTCATAAGCCATGAATAAAGTAACTCCATTTCTCGTGCTGTGAGTCATTGCTATTTTTTTAGATCTGTTTCTTTTTTCTTTTTAATTTGAAAAGGTTGCACAGGGCTTATACTAGTTATAGAAGAGAATGAATATGTTGGCATAAGCTAAGTGAACTGGACTCTCAAACTTCAAGTCTGGCATAATGGAATTAAAATTATGCTAATAAAGCTTGATAAAACCATATGTAGAAGTAGAACTATCATGAATATAATGTAGTTGTTGTCCTAGTTAATTAGAGTCTAGATTATTTCAATTGGGGGAGGGAAAATGAATCATTTTAAACAAATTATAACTATTCAAATCATCTAAAAAAAGTTTGTTTATTGTTTATTTCTTTGAAGGTAGTTTATTTGTTTTCCAGATGATCAAAATGGCCAAGATTTGCTCAAAATAACTTATTTTCATTCTACAAATTAAAACAATCCAGACTTAAAGTATAACAAGCAATAAAGAAAAAAGTAAATTGCACAAACCTACTTTAATTTTGTTAAAATTATATATACCTTCCCTTTATGGCTTTTTGATCGGTATATACAAAGAAAAAAAAAACAAATAATTTAAAAACATAGCAATCAAAACTTATTCTTGAAATACTTAAATTTTTTTTACCACGACCCCTTTAAATTTTTTTTTTTAACAATCGTGGCATCACTGATGCCGCAATCCATTTATTTATTTTTTATAAATATATAAGTTGTAACCTTAACGTGCAGCATTAGTGCATGTTAACGTGTAGCATATTAAATATATATAAAAGGTATATTATTTTTTAATTTTTTTATCTTAATATAATTAGGAATATTGCATATTTGGCTTACTTTTCTTTTGATTGTCCAAAGATGTAAAGAAACCAAAATGAGATAATGGCAAGGGAGTGAAAGAGAATGCGTCATTGTTAAATACTATTGAATTTAAATAATCTCTCATCCAATTAATTCTAGGTTTATGTATTACTATTATCATAAACTATTTATGCATATTATGATTTAATCTTGATATGCAAAATATGTTTGCATGTAAGTAAAACATAATGTGTGTGTGTATATATATATATATATATATATATATATATGTATAAACCTTAAAAGGAATTACATATATCAGTTATTCTTCATAAGGGTAAGTAAGCATTCATGGAGAGAAATTGAAGTGCATAAATAGTTTATGATAATAGTAATACATAAACCTAGAATTAATGGGGTGAGAGATTATTTAAATTTAATAGTTTTTAACAATCACCTATCCTCTTTTACTCCCTTATCAACATTTTATTTTGGTTTCTTTACATCTCTGGACAATCAAGAGAAAAGTACCAAATATGCAATATTCTTAATTATATTAAGATAAAAAAATTAAAAAATAATATACTTTATATATATATATTTTACATATTTTTAATATATATATTTAATATGCTGCACTTGCTGCAGTCTTCAAAAATATATATTTATAAAAAAAAAAATAAATGAGTCGTGATATCTGTAACCCTTAAAAAAAATTTTTTTAGGTGGACATGGCAGAAGTAATGCTACAACCCCTTTAAAAAAAATTTAATTATTTCAAGAATAAGTTTTGGCAGCTATATTTTTAAGTTATTTGTTTTTTTTCTCTGCATATACCAGTCAAAAAGCCTTCTCTTTATTTTCAAAATATATATAGATATTTCCTAAAACCAAGAATTAGCCTATATTTGAGTCCAATTTTAAATTTTTTTAAAACTAAAGTATCTTCCATTAACTAAAATACATATTTTTAAATTAAAATATATTTAAATTGAAAGTGTCAATAAGATGGTCTTAACAATCAATTGGCCTTCAGTACCCTATCAACTGGTCTACTCATAAAGTGCAACTCATGCATTTTAGAGCATAGATAGTCAATTGCTTGCTTAGACCAATTGATTCGTCATATTAGAACCAACAAATTGAACTTTGCAAATAGCATAAGCTACCTAGTTTTCCAAGGGAACAATCCTACTAAGCACAAAACCATAGTCTAACACTTGGCAATACTAGTGTAACTAAATAATAAACCTCCTTATATCAAAATTTGGCCCTATGACTTCTCAATTAATCTAGTCTAGTATAAAGCTACAATTACCATCCATTCTTAACTTACAACTAAAACTTCATTAACACCAACTATAAACCAAAGATATTCATACTTATGATTGAAGAGCAATAAGGTTACATCACTAAAAAGTGGCTTTACCTTCCATTCATGAATAAACCATTCACACAAAAGTAACCATTTTACAAAAGAATCAAAAGAACTTATTTAGAATATCAATCCCAATTATAGAAGACAATGGAAAATCCTACACTTGGCAAGACATGTTGCATTATAGTATGCTATACAAAAGGAGGCATAAGTACAACCACCATTAGTTGCAATCATCCATTTACAAAAGGGAAGGTACCAAAATCTACGCCAAATGCTAGAACACTACTATCAATGCCCTATATGCTTTTCCTTCTCACTAAAGGACCCTTCACCTAAAAAGTTAGTCTACAACTAGGGTGAGATATATAATCTCAATGACTAAGTAAATTTCAGTCATGATAGAACAACCACCAATGATGCTTTGCATAAGAAAACCATAAAAGAGCAATCCATGCGCAAGGTAATGAGCAAGTTTGATTATAAGAGGATTACTATCTCATACTAATAGCCACAAATTAATACATCTAGTTATTGATTAATAACTAATGGAAGGGCATAGTCCTAACATCTTCTCCAATAAAATGAGCACGATCACGACTTGGTGCATAATCATGGCATACAATCAACAATAGGAGCATGATCACAACTCCATCTATTAGGATATGGTCATGGCCCACAATATTCAACACATATAAATAGTCAAACTTTATCATTAGTACCATATAATTGCATATACATGCAATCAATAGGATATTACTACAAATATGGATGGAATCAAATATTAGTTACCTTTTCTTAAAGATGTTTCTGCTCCCTAACAAGCTATCGATGCATCTTAAGTGGAAAACCTAATTCTAACACAACTATATAATGTCAAAACACTCCATTTATTGATTTTGAGCTATCAAACACTAAGCCTAGCAAATTTGAATCTTCAATTTTGCACATATACAAAGCCCAAACACTAGAATTGACTTCAAGAGGATGTTTGGGAGGAAATCAACCGTAAATGAAATGGAAATTCATACCCATATCTTGGTTCAACTTTTACTTCTTATTCAAGCTCAAAATCATTCCAAAGTCCCCAAAACCAAAACCCTAAGGTCTTGCAAACAGTAATAGAATTACAAGATATTCGAATCAAAATGAAGAGAAAGAGAAGTGGAAGGAGTTTCTCTAAAGTTACCTTAACCAAATATTCCTCTATTTTTCCCTAAAAGTTTGTAAACTCCATGGAAGCACCGCCCCTCTCTCTCTTTCAGATGCGTTTATGTTCTTTCTCTATTGTGTATGTGTGAAAAAGTTGGAGGAGTGGAGTGAAGTGAGACTAAATTAGTCGTTAGGGCTTAATTGGGTTGGGTGCAGCATTTTGGATTAGCAAAATGAGTGGGCTTCCATGTTTTCTTCATTTTAGGTCTAGGTATTGAGTTTTCATATCCATAATTAAAATAAATATAAAGTCTCACACTAAAATTATTTTTAATTCAATTTAATTTAATCTTTAGGGGTAAATGGTCCCAAATACTTTTCTTAGGGCAATTTCTTAATTTTTCCAATTTAACTAACTAACTCCTAAATGAAATTAATTTTCTCTATAATTTCATAAAATTTCTATTTTCTCATAAATTTCAGTTTAATAATTATTAGATGTTACAAGTACTATAGGGTACATTTTGTTTCAAGAAAAGATTTGTGTAATTTTAGTAAAATTTAAAAAAAAATCTATATAATTTACTCTAAAAAAATATGAAAAGTGAAAGATAAATAAAATAAAAGGAAATTACTAATTAAAAAGTTAGTTTATAAGTGGGGCTTTTTAATGTGGAATGTCATACCAAATTCGGATACATTAACTAGTAGATCAAAATGAGATCAATGATTTATAATTGATGTAAAAATTTTAAAAAACCTCATTGATGCAAGATTCTTTTAACTCATTGTTTTCAGAAAATTTCTAGGAAAGCTAATTAGTTCTTTCTTCCTCCAAGTGTATTTCACTTTCAATCTTTCCATGATGAGATTAGTTTCCACTTTGATAATTCTTTCAAATTGGAAAAAGCTGTGGTCTTTCAAATGGCGGTGGTGCTGTTGGGTGTGAATTGGATATCTGCCTCAGAAATGCTTTTTCTTGAAGGTGATTCCAGCGTAGTCATTTTTGTCTCTCAATAATAGGGCTTCATGCTTTCTATAAAGATATAACAAGAAATTATGAAGACTTCTATCAAGTTTTATTAAAATTACATAAATTTTTTTCTATTTTCAAAATACACACTTTAATATAATTTTAAATAAAAAATTAATGAACTATATATTTAGGTTAATAGAGAATAGTTTAGTAAAAAATTAATTAATTAGACTAAAATTTAATATAACTTTTTATTTTAAGGAAGATCTATATATATTTTTTAAAATAAAAAAGGTTTATATAATTTTAACAAAATTTTAAAAAAATTATATAATTTACTCTCTCTCTCTCTCTCTCTCTCTCTATATATATATCAATTTAAGGAAAACGCCAAACAGAGGAAGCTGTAGCTAGATAAATTACTTGATTTTTCAAATTATGTTTTATTATAAATTTTCAATTCATATTTCATTTATTTTCTTAGCACTTATATGTGCAAAGACATCCATGAAATATGGCTGGCCCTACATTTTGACAAGATCCTTGGCCTCCAAGAGGTCCTGGGAATTTTTCAGCACACTTGGCGTTACAACATGCGTCATTACACTGTAAACTACAAAGACCTATCACCACATTACATTTTTTTGTTGGTGGCGGCGGTGGCGGAGATGGTAATGGTGTTGGAATTACCGGTATTGGTGGCGGCTGATATCCACCGTAATTAGGAGCAGCAAAATTTTCACTCAATTGTTCAGCTGCTAAAAATGTAGGAGATAATGAATTACCATAACAACAAGCAATCTAGCGGTTCAACAGAAATCAATCACCTAAATGAAAAAACTAATTGATATTTCATTATGTGCATTATCAAATTACTTAAAAAAATTATTGAAAGTTATAGAGAGAAAGCCTTTGCAAGTGTAATTTATTTTGAAATATGTTGTTGTGTAAAAAATTATTTAACATGGATTTTAAAAAAAAAAAAATTAACCTCCTATCACACCCGAAAATGCAACCCAAGTCAGCCTAATTCAAGCCCATCAGCCCAACCAAAATATGAGAGACAAACAAAATTTTGTTTTGGTTGAGATCAAAACGCAAGGCTTCTGTGTTTTGACCCCAAGACCATTTCTGTGCATCTGGCCATTGCCAATAAGGAGAATAGAGAGGCAGGGAGACACAGAGAAACGCAAAAAAGGAGGAAAGGCAGCAGGTCAGGGCATCGAACGAAGGAAGACAGGCTGCGACGGACTCGAGGCATGGACTTCCCCTCAGGTCCCTTTCACCACCAGAAAAATCGAGAGAGAGGGAACAGAGGGGGAGGTTCCAGCAATTTAAGAGACATCGAGGCCAAAAAAAAAAGGGGGCTGAGGAATGTTTTTTCGGATTCGAGTCGAGGAGAATCAGAGAGAGGGAGACTGAAAAAAAATCGAGAGACAAAGGGGGATTGGAAAAATCGAGAGACAGAGAGGGAGACCGAAAAAATTTGAGAGACACAGGGGGATTCGAACAATCGCAAGCGAGAGAAGTCTTCGAATTTGGGAAGAGGAACGGAGAGAGCGAGAGAGGTCAGAGAACAACAGGAAACCGAAGAATCCATCCTTCAACCACCATCCCTACAGGTAAGCCACCGGTATTGTCTGCTCTGTCTGTGATTACTGATGATGTAGAATTGAAATGGGAAAATTGGAATTTGAAATACTATGTTTATTGTATATTTGGAGGTATGCATAGTAGGTGCTCGACGGAATGCCTGAGAGAAACTTGAATTAAGCTTTTGTATTTGATTATTATAAACTGTTGCTGGATCTGTTTAGATTTCCCCCTGCTATGGTTTTGTGATAAATGGTTGTATGTTTCGAAGCTGGTGTTTGGCATGAATGTCTTCTGGGGAATGTTTAATTGGTATCTTGAATTGATGGAGATAGTAATATTGTTAAGGACTCCATAACTTGGGTGGACATGGTTCGCTACTAAGATTGCATAGGCAATCCGTTGTTAGCATTGGTGCCAATTCCATTTCAGGACCCTTTTTGTTCAATGTGGATGTTTTACGTACTGGTTGGGTAGGGTATTTAATTTATTCCTAGACAAAGGACCCAAGGGATGGAAAAAAGAGTACCTCTGATTCATCACTTTCCATTCGCATGACGCAAGATATGTCTAGAATAACAATAGATATCCAAGGCACATAAGCACCGATTATCTGGCTATTCATGCCACCATTTGGTCATTTTTATTTCATTCTTATTTTTAGTTTTGCTTACTTTATTTTATTTTGTTTTGTTCCTTTTTTTTATTATTTTACTTTTAGAATTGTTGTGTGTGATTTTTTTTTATCCCTTCAGACATATAGGTTCATCCAAGGAACCATGTGGGACAATAAGTCTCCTTGGTACTTATCGGATTTTCTTGTTCACATGCTAATAAATTTTGGGGTTTCAATAGCCTGCTCGTAATTTGGTTTTGTTTAAAAAAAATGATGAATTTCAAAGAAAAAGGGAAGAAAATTTCAAAATTAAGTTTTTGATAAAATAAAGAAAATAAAAAAGGAGAGAAGAAAGAAAATGTAGAAAGAGCTTTAGGTAAGCTCTTGATTTTGGGTTCCCATGACTCGTATCAAGTCAATCTTGGTTTCAAGAAAGTGTAATAAAAGAATACAAAGAAGAGAGTTTTTAAGAAGGGAAAAGTTTTTTTTTTTTTAAAAAAAAAAAAGTGAAGAGCACTCTTAAAAAGAAATATACCCAAAGAAAAAGCAAAATGAGAAAAACACGAAAAAACAATAAAAAAAAAGCAAAAATGAGTTTTTCTCTATAAACAACAGAAAGTTTTTCAAAAGTAAAATTCAATTTTTCTTCCTTCTCAAAAGTTTGGCAAAACTAAAAGAAAATTAAAAAATATATATGATTTAAAATTTTTACATTTAAGTGGAAATGTCACCCCAAAAACTAAAATCAGAAATCGGAATGAAAAAGAGATGAAAAAAAAACACCCTTTGTTAACTTAAATAAAATAATGAAGAAATCTAAAACAAAAATTAATTAATTAAAAAGCCAAAATAACTAAACAAAAAAGAAATAAGCAAATTTTTCATACTTATGCAGATTTTTTTAAATAGGAATATATAATCACTAAAAAATCAAATAAATTATACAAAATTTAATTTAATTTAAAAAAAAAAGGGGAAAATGATAAAAAGAAAAATTGAGAAAAGACAAAAATAATAAAAACAAACAAAAAAACAAACAAACGAAAATATAAAATAAAAATCAAAAGATCAAAATGAAAGAAAGGGTTGAGTAGTGGGAGTAATTTAGACTTTGCAAATTGAAACGCACAAACCAACTTCAAAATTCTTTTAATTGTATGGATCTAAATGATTTTTCTTTTCTTTTCCTTTTGACCAAAACTTAATCAAAACAAAAAACAAAAACAAAAGGAACCCAAAAATAATAAAACAAAACAAAATAATAGGTTAAAAAAAAGAGAAATCAAGAAAAAAAAGAGAAGGAATGATAACAAAAGTGATTTAAAAAAAAAAGAAAAAAAGAAAACAAAAGTGATAAAAAAAAGAGAGAGAGAAATTGGAAAGGCGAGAAAAATAAAAATCAAATTAACCTTTAGTAAATCAAAATACATCAACTAATTTTAAAATTATTATTTGAAAAAATAGTTTTTATTTTTTTATTTTTTGTCTTTTCACCAAGAAAATAAGTAAAAACAATAAATTAAACCAAAAAACAAAAAACAAAAAAACAAAAAAAACAAAAATCAAAAACAAAAACAACATAGATAAAAATAAAAAATCACAAGAATCTAAAAAACTAAAAAACAAACAAACCCAATTTTACTTCGAATTACGTGGACTTTAATCCCTTTGAAAGATACGTAGGCCTTAGGTTTTTATCCTAGATCAAGTCTGTCTTTGTAAATAAATTTTTCTTTTCAATTTTTTTTTATTTTATTTTTCTAATTTTATTTCTTTAATCTCTTTCTTTCTTTTTTACTTTCAATTTTATTTCCTGTATCTTTGTTTCTTATTTTATATGTGATTTATTAGGAGAATTAAAATAGAATAGATGCTATATTTATTTTGCACAACTAACTTAGAGTAACTGTTCTTAGCAATAGGTGTTGTGAAGTGCCTAACACCTTCCTCACTCATAATCGACTTTTGAACCTATTTTCTGATTCGTAGACCATTTTCTAAACCAAAAAGGTTTTTTTAAAGTTTTATCTTTTCAAAAATTAAAATTTTGGTGGCGACTCTACTTATTTTTAATTTTGATTTCAATTTTCATTTTCTTTAAAAATTGAATCGAAATTTCTTTTCAAAATTTCTTTTCCAAAAGTGCCACGCGGTCACATTTTCGGGTGTGACACCCCTTATAAAAAGTTAAACTTTCTATATCATTGTCCTTTTTTGAATAAACATTAGTGGCATACCCCTTATTGTTAATGAAAAAATTTACTTCTTTATTGATATATAAAAAAACAATTAATTAGTATTTATATGACTTCTATATAAAAAATATATATAATACTATGTTTTCCCCTTGTTTCTTTTATGTATGGTTTGATGTATTTTTGTACGTAAAATAAAAATACTTTCCCAGTTCAATTTAATAAGTATATTTTATTTTCTTGTAATTCAAATTTAGAATGCGACCTAAGTAATAGTCCTCTACCATTTAAATTCTTTATGAATTACAGCTGGAGTACGAGTACAATTTGATCTCGAATGACATTATATCCTGTTAAAAAGAAATTAAATCACAAAATTTTCCATTAATCTCTACGCTGCAAATGGAAAATCTTAAGATCTTTCTTGATTGTTATTTAAGATTAAAATGATAAGGAGCAGTTAAGCATAAACATTTTATTCTTTTACAAAGTATCAATTGAGTTCGTGTAATTCATATTCTATTAGATTTTTATGGAAATTTTGAATAATGCTACAATATAATTATAGATATTTATCAACAAATTTTTATTTAGTGGTATTGAAATCAGATAAAAAATCAGAATTTGAATCTAAAGGAAATTCAAATTAACCAAAAAGACATTGAGGTGTAATGAGCTAGAAGATTTTGATACCCAAAAAAAAGGGACGTATAGTAATAGATAGAAGCAAGCAAGAAAATTATGATATATAGATATAGATATATATATATATATATATATATATGAAGAAAAACATAGATGCTACGCTGTTCCAAAGTCGTTCAAGTTGTGATTTTTGCTTTGAATTGCAAGTTTCTATTTTTTTTAAATAATTCTATCCCTCTTATTTTTCTTTTAATTTTCATGCATAAGCATAACACAGGTCCCATGACTAGTTACTATAAAATAAAGGGAAAATTTTAATTACAAATATTAAATTGAAAAACTTGACAGTTAAAGATCTTTTTACAACTTATAACCTGATCTTCTGAAAATTACAATTAAATCTTTCTAAAAATATTTTTATTAGGACTTAAAGTCTACAACTAAAATTTTCTCTAAAACAATCATAAACATAAACAAGATGAAAACGTACCCGATGTGAAAGCTAGACAAACCAGTAGTAGGATGCAAGGAGAGAGAAAGAGATGAGCCATCTTCCCAGCAAATCTTATGGTAATTGTTCTGGGAGGAGTGAGGGAGGGACTATATCTCAAGAGATTAGAACCTCTCCGTCTTTAAATGTGTACCAAAATATTCTAAAACATGAATATGATACGGTCATTAATTGTCCGTCATAATTTGGATCATAAATGCCATAAATATTTTGAGTTTGCCCTCCTGGCTTTAAAGAATTGAAGAAGAAATTAATATATTTAAGAATCTTTCAATAAAATTTTGATGTTTACAAATAAAATTTATTGATTCATAAATGATATAGCTATAGGAGGTAATTCCTCCTATTGTCTTCTCATAGTTGTAAATGATATAGTTATTTGAACGTTTATAACTCCTAAAGAAATAATTCTGGAAGATTAATTTTCATGTTTAATAGCATAAATCATATAACTTCTAATGAATTTATATTGTATAATTATATAATTTAATTCTTTTATTTATGTTATTGTAATTTATAGATTTATTTTCATAATTAATAGCCTATAAATAAAGGTTATGGACAAATCATAAAGTATTTAAGTAATTATAATTATCCTCTGCTTTATTCTCTTAATTTTCCCTCATACTCTTCTTATATTTTTATATTTTTCACTAGTTTTACAGCATCCATGCATTTCTTCTTTCTTTCACTTTTTTAACAAATAAATCTCTTCTTGTCCATCTTTCACGGGAGACTTGACATTATTCTCTCAACATGCCTTTCTTCCCGGATTGAAAGGTTTTTTTGGTCTAATTTTTGTTTATCTTGTTATTCTCATTTAACTAGAGTTTTTATATATATTTTTTATTTGGTCTAAAAATCTTATGTAATTGTGGAATTTGTTAAATCTGATACACAAATTGGATAATCTTGATCGTCTTGAACACCAATAATGGCAGTGACAAATTTCCATATCAAAAATATAATTCAAGGGATCAATAACCTTTTATTCATGTTTAAGTTCAATGAGAAAGTTATAAATTTTATTTGTTATTAGATTTAAAATTTTATACAATTGTTGTAAGTAAATCGTTGGGCTTTGTATTTAAATGATAGTTTATTTAAAAAAAATTAAATATGTTTTCATGTTTATTTAGTACAATTTTTTAATAATTAAGCTAAGAATATAAATATTCTTAAATCTTTAACCTACCAACAAGCTTTATTATTGTCATAGATAGTGCAATATATAGACTTACATTACTTTATAGCTTTTATCACATGACTCACTAATAATAAGTTATGTTTCAAGCTATTAACTAGATAAACATTATCAATACATCTATTTTCATTTAGTTTAACCTTACTAACACCTATAATGTTACCTTTCTCTCTGTCTCCAAAAGTGACAAATCCACCATCCTTTCTAGAGCAACCATTATTCAAAAACTACTAATGTTTTGATATCTTTCCCTTTAAATATACCTGCAAATAATTTAACCTTTTTTGAGTATCTAAGCTTTTTCAATCCTTTTAAATTAGCTTTGAGTGTTACAGTACCTTTTAAAATCTAAACCATTTTACCCTATTTGGATTTATATTTGTAGTATACATGACTAGCTTTGTTACAATAAAGATATGAGGTGAAGGATGTTGATCTTATAAAGAAATTCTTGTATAATTTTACATTTTCTTTTCCTTTGTATCTAGTACTAGATTTATCAAGACTTGCACTATTGTTTTATTAATAGTATATTTAGATTTTGTTTTCCTTTTATAAAATTAGCTAAATCTTTTGTTAGAGAAATAACTTGCTATTTCAAGTCTTTGTTTTTCATACGAGTTTATCTAGTCTGGTTTTAAGAATATGAACATTCTTTTCAAATTTAAAGTTAATTTGGAGTTAGTCCTCACATTTAAAATAATTTCTTAAAGTTAATAAGAAGTTCATTAGATGTTTCATCAAACTCATTATAGAAAGGAGGAGTTTCATTTTACATCTCATTGTTTTGAGGAGAAAGGAAGCGCATGCAACTTCTTGCTCTAGTCTCCTTCTTCATCTTCATTATCATCACTCCAAGTCGCCATGACCTTCTTCTTTCCATGAAACTTGATTGGCTTCTTCTTTGCATGAGGACATTTTGAACTGATATACCCATTCTTTCCACACTTGTAGTAAGTGAGTAAATTTTTCCTTGCTCTCCTCTCTCGTAAGTGTTTTTTAGGATGTTCCCTTTATATTTCTAGAGTTCCTTCTTTCTTTTAGCACACTTGTCCAATCTTTTTGAAAAAAAATGTTATGTCTTGTGCGTCCATCATCTTCTTCAATAGATGGCTCTTTTATATCAACAACCTTTAAAGCCACTGACTTTCTTCTCTACTCCAACTTATGCCTTTTAAGAGGTTCTCCTCTTAGGCAATGAAGATGCATTGTAGTTCATTATAGGATAGTGTTAGTAGATTTATACTTTCAATAGAGTTTACTTCATATTATTATTTTTATGAGAGTCAGTTGAAGATCTTGCTATTGAGTTTAAGATATGTATATTTTTTGTCAAGATCTTTGAGATTACACATAAATTTAGCAAACTTGTTGTACATTTTTTCAATATCTTCAATTTCCTTCATGTGGAATAACTCGTATTCATACACAATAATATTTAGGTTACCCTTTTTTTTTTTAACTTTAAAGGTTCCTTCATGAGTGACCTTTAACTTCTTTCATATATCTTATACTGTGTCACAATTAGATATTTTGTTGTATTCTAGTCTACTAATAACACAAATTAAGATGTTGATTGTATGATCTTTGCATTAGATCAATTTGATGTGTCCATTCATTTTTTAGCTTGTCAACAATATTTCCAGTTATGAGATCCATCTTCTTAGGTATCTTAGGATCGTTCTCAATTACTTACCGACACTAGGTAGTCAGTAAAACAAATTTAAATTCTCATCTTAGCTTTCCAATGTGAAAAAGTGCTTTCTAATAAAATATAATGGCTTGACAATAAAGAACCCTCATTGGAAATAAGCTTATTCAAGTATACGTCTACCCATTTTCTGTAGAACAAAGTGAAAATTTTAATTGTTAATCACCTATATCAGAAAAACTATATATTTACATGAATAACTCTAAACATGAACTTAACTAGACTTATAGCAAAGTGAAAATGAAGTGTTTAGTAAGAGGTTTGGACTTATTTCATGATAATCATTTTTTAAAAATAAATTGATAAATCAAATATTTTTAGAGAACAAAGTAGTAGTTTACTCCAATTTTTTTATCCAAATTATTTGAATTTATTATTTAGAGTAAATTACATGAACATCCTTTGAGTATTATTGAAATTACATAAACCTCCTTTAAGTTTATTCAAAATTACACAAACATTCTCTTTATTTTCAAAATAAATACAAATCTCTCTTAAGACATAGAATAAATTATATAGACTTCTCTTTAGTTTTTTGAAATTACACAAATATTCTCTCTATTTTAGGGAATATTTGTATATATTTTTAAAATAAAAAAATTGTAATTTAAATAAAATTTAAGGAATGTTTGTATAATTTGCTTTTTGTTTTAAAGGATGCTTATATATTTTTTGAAAATAGAAAAGAAATCTGTATAATTTTAAAAAAATTCAAAGGAAATTTATATATGTTTTGAAAATAAATAAGAAGATTGTGTAATTTTTGCAAAATTCATAGAAAATCCATGTAATTTAGTCTATTATTTATTATCCAAGTTCTTGATTTGGTTAACCGTAGAAGACACTAATGGGCTGGGCTGGGCTGTACAAGGCCGAAACGCATCAGCCTAGCCTTATTTGGGTTGTCAGGAAGCCCAGACAGACACAAATTTTAAGATAAACGGCTGGCTATGGCGGAATCCTACTCCTTCTCCAACTCTAAAACGCCAGACGGCGTTCTCAAATACAGTCGCCACTCACCCAACAGCAACCAAAGCATTATATCCTCTCGCACGATTATCCGAACGTTTCCCTAAGGCCAAGAAGGTGCTTCATTTGTGCACTAAATCAGCTGCTATTGCGAACAAGAAGAGGTAATCGTTTGCGAACGATGTTATATTTGTCTGTGGTATAGTGGGACACGAATGTATGCGCGCGAATGATATATATATTTTTTTAATTTTTAATTGTACTGTTCCTCTGGTTGGTGCTCGTTTTATACCGATTGCTTCTTGTAGTTGAGTGTCAATCAGCGTCCACTATGTGATTCTAGGAGTAATGCTGTGGCTATTTCACTATTTTGTTTGCATATTACCCTTGTAACTAAGAAATACTGTTATGATCAAATTAAATCAGCTTTGGTGTGGTTGGAATTAGGATATTTTAGATATTTTTTTGGAAGCTAGATAATGGAATTCTAATTCCATAAGGGTACCATGGACACTTTGATTCTTTGATATGCTGATCTAAAACTCTTATTTGATGTTGCAGACTTGTAGCTCTTGCTGTTGCTTGGTTTCAGATAGGATAATTCTTCTTTCGTCGTGCTATTTATTGCCCTTTATTCGTTTGCTTAGGCTTGATTGTCAACTTTTGCGACCTTTTTTTAGTATGTGAATGTTACATATGCCTTTTTGGTTCTTCAAAAATTAAAAGTATGCATTGCTGTGCCTTGATTTTGAGAAAATAAAAGAGAGTAGAAGAGACAACAGAAGAAGGATACTGATACTCAAAAACATCTTATTTAAATTTTCTTCAAATCCATCCCATTTGAAATTACAATGTATTTGACAGTTATAGGAGGAGACATTTAAGAAAACAAGTTTTCAACTGTTATTATTGATTTGATTATTAAGTTTAAAGTTTCTCTTCGTGAAATTGAATTCTTTATCTTTTCCATAATTGCATTATATTTTATGTATTTGATGTGATTTCAAATTGAAAGATGGCAGCAACTAATGAGTGGAAATAATATGATATATTGTCGGGGGTTTTCTGGGCTTTACTAATCATTTAGTGATTAGGCTCTTAGCAGCATGTGAATAGGTTTCTTTAGCAAAGTTTTTGGCCTTAAAGATCAAGATGTCTTATATAAAATATTTATTTTTAAGCATATTTTTTTGCATTGTTTATTTTTAAATGTTTATAGCTTTTTGAAATTCAGTATTTCACTACTTACTTCTGACTCACTATAGTTTGAAGAAGGAATGCGATTTCCAGCTTATAAAGAAGATTGTAGTTTTATTTTTCGCTTTTTGATATTGTCGTTTACTATTAGACTCTCACCACTTCAATTAATATTTCTCATGTTTAGTCCAAAGAATGTAATCAAGTAGCATCTGTAGAAGGGTTATTTTAGAGCTTGGAATGCATTAAAAGATTAGGCTCTCATTCGTTGGATAGAATTCTTTGATGAAAATAGAAAAAGAATGCTAAATAAAATTTAATTGAATCACTTGTTGATAAAATAAAAATAGTAATGGAATAAAAAGTAAATAATAACAAATTAAAAAAATGTTCTTAAATTTAAAAAATAATGAAAGAATTGATTTTTATATGTAGTTATAATTAATTGGAGTAGTTATTTTATTTAATGCATAATTATAATTATTTATATTTAAAAATTATTTTTTAATATAATAAATAGCCATTTAGTTTAACATTTTAGATATATTATTTTAATATATATTAATTTAATTTTTATTTATAAATATACTTAAATATAATGTATATTTATTAAATATATATAATAATAAATGTATATAATTTTTTTATTTCAAAGTGAGAAAATGTTTTATAAAGCAATACTTTCAAAAAATATTTCAATTTTAATAGCAAATAACAGTCTTATTATATTTTTTAAAACATAACTACCATTTATTAGTTTTATAATTAATTTTTCTAATTTTTTTAATTAATTTTTCTTATTATTTCTTTTAAAAGTAGTATTTTTTGTTTTGCTCATCTTTCCACCTTTGGCATAAACAAATTGAAAGAATTTGTGTTATCAATATAGAACTCAAGCCAAATTAAATCTTTTAAAAAAAGTATTAAACAAAATATTTTTATAATTTAATAATCAATATTATATAGCTATTTTTTTACAATGAAATATTTTTAATTCAATTTATACATTAATGAAAATTTGCTTTTTTTAAAAAAACTATTTTAAAAGATACATTTCTTTCATTGATTAAAATTTATTTTTTAAAAAATATTTATAAATTTTTATTTTAATATAATATAAATAATTATGTATTTTAATATTTTATACATATTATTTTGATATATATTAATTTATTTATAATATATATAATATAATAAATATTTATAAATATAATAAATAAATTTTAATTATATATATAAGGGCATTATGGCAACGCATTAGCTTATCAACTAATTATCAGTAATTCTGACTGATTTTCAATCGATTTTTCTTTAATACTGGCTATTATTTATATAATTTATTAATTTTAATATCAAATGATTTTTTTAAAAAATATAATTACTATTAATTATTTTTATTATTAATTTCTTTATATTTTTATTTTTTATTATATCATTTAAAAGTAGTATTAATTATTTTTTAGATTACAAAATAATTAATTAAAAATGTAATAAAATAATAATTTTTTTAGCCTTAAAGTCCCTCTTGTTAAAATAAGTAAAAATATTTTATACTAATTAAAAATAATATCTAAAAATCATTTGATTTAAAAAATATATATATTAAAATTTTGAAAAAAATAAAAATAATAATGTATCACGTAAATAAAGCTTAAATGTTTGTTTATTTGTTAAATATGGCTTTTGCATTCAGGATCTATTTTATGTTGATCTACACCTAACTATTTTCATAAATGCTATTTCAACATGTATTACAGAGGTATTATAGATTTTTTGAATTTTTTTGGCTCAAAACGCTTTTTCTCTTGCTATGCTATAGTATCAAATGAACTTTTCACGATTTTTCGCAACTAATTCTCTTTCTGGCCATATTTTCTTGCTACCAAATATACAATGCAACTGATTCCTTTTCATTTTCACCATGATCCTAAACGGGGCCTAGAATTCTTGTGTGGAAGATTGCTTGCACTTTGCTACTAAGAGTGAGGCACTAAAATAACTCATTAAGAGAGAATAATGGTTGCAAGAACAAGGATGGTCATTCATGAAAGACAACTAGAAAAGAAAGGCAAAATGGAAAATAACACCCAAAAATAATACTTGAATAGTTTATTTTTGTGTTCTTTCTTTCTAAATAAATATCCATCCTTCCTCCATTTTTATGTCTTTGTTTGTTTTCATATCTTCATTGTGTAATTTTGTTTTGGGATAGATGGGATTTGACTGATCTATGTTAATTTGTTGATGATTGTGGTGAAATACTGTTGTTCTGATTCAACTATGGAGTATACATTTCAAGTTCAATGCCTTTGTGTGATTATTTTTAATTCTTGATTGATTATTGCGATTTAGCTTCATCTCATAGAGTTGCTAGGTTACAAAGTTAATTAGGAGGGTTGAGTAATTGATAACTGCACTATTGAGTCATGGTACAATTTTGCTTGGTTGAGTTATCATATTAAGATGATTAAAGATCAAATGTATACCATTGAGTCATTTGACCAGTAGGTGTTTGATGAGATGTATCTTAGTTCAGGTATTCTTGAATTCGTTTGGTAGAGTCTAATCACGTTAATTAAACTTAAATTTATTAATAAACAATGCATCCTACAAATAATTGGATTTAAGTAGAACCTGGGAGGTTGCTTAAAAGAGATTAGGATTAGGATAGTTCAATTTGTAGGGCTGATGGATTGTTACATTAGGAATTCACTAATTGTAATGAATAGGTATGCGGTATTGAACTTTAAGTATTAAAAGAATAAATTAATTGATATTTCATTTATTTTGCCTTTGAGTCTTTTGATATTGAGTCTTAATTTTGGCTTTTATTGAGTCTTTTCTTTTCTTTATTTTATGTCTTTTAAGCATTTGATTAATTGTTTGTGTGACTAATAGCTAGGAAAACCTGAACTACAGGCATGTAATTATATTTATACTTGTAATTAATTAACCACTGACCTCTAACTATAAGAAAATCCTCTAACTTTATAAATACAATCCTTGTGGGATTAACCTTGTACTTTGAGTGAACAATCAGTACATTTGTTAGCTTTTATCTTTAATTATAGTCGAAAACATCATATTTTTGGCACTATCAGGGATTACGTACATTTGTATTTTTAGTGCAATGGTTTGCCAATAAGATCGTACTTATAGTTTAGAGAAAAATATTTTGTTTTGCTTGCGAACTTTCATAGTTGAGTACTTATTTGATTCGTATGATGGTTGTAAGATTAGTTAGGGAATAGTTTAACTTTGTATGAGTGCGATTAACTTAGTAGTTAGTAGTGTATGTTGACTGACTGATTAATCATTCTTTTATGTATTATACTTCTGTATTTCATTCTTTCACACAATTTGTTCTCGTAAGATAGTCATGAGTTGATCGTAATTGAATTTTGTACAGTGTATATGTAGAAACTTATTCTTTTTGTAAGGTTAGACAGCATTATGTTGAAATCTGAGTTACATCATTTGTGCTAACTTTGAAAATTTATTGAGAATTCTTGAGATCAAATCTTGCTTTGATTTTGGTGGATATGATTGTCTATGTTATGAATTTTGTCTTTTTTTGTGTGTTAATTTTGAAGATCTATCTTGAATTGAAAAATCACAAATTTCTAGGCAACGTTCAAATTGCTCTATTTCAAGCGAGTTGACAACGCTTGTCTATATGTGTTCTATCTTATATAAATTTCTAAAGTTTTGGAGTTCATTTAGTTGCATAAAATTTGGCATTTTTGTATAGTGCTTTGTTTCTCTATTTTCTGTTTTTCTAAAATAAGAGCATATTTTGTAAAAATTCTAGCAATAGGGCTTGGTGTATTTTGCTCTAATTTTTGGTAGATGAATACCTTTATATGCCTAGTTTGTTGAGAAAAATTGGCTCAAAGTTTTGGTGTTGGTATTTTGCTAGTTGATTTAGCATAACTTAGGATGCTATCAAAATAGAGCAATCCAATTTTTCTTAACCTTTTAGCTATATATTGGTTCTTTTATGAGTTACTTTGTGCTGAGCTTATGTTCCTTATTTGTGCTTGATTTATTACAAAATGGTATATAGAAAAGAGTCTGAGAGAAGAAGAAAGTATATTTTGTCTTATTCATTTGTGAAGAAAGTACATTATTTATATAAAAAAAGTTGTAACTATATATCTAGCTAACTGAAACTAAGAGTAGTTTTTTATACAGCTAACACTAACTACTTTGCTAATTAATTAAACAGAATAATTATCCCTTTTCTTTATATTCTAATACCCCTGCAAGCTAGAGAATGAATATTAATCATTCCCAGCTTGGAGATTAAGTCAGTGAAGGGTGTAGTAGATAGTGGCTTAGTATATACATCAGCTAGCTGAGCAAAAAATTGAATTGGCAGTAGGCGAGTGATGCTAGCTTGAGATTTTTCTCTGGCAATGTGATAGTCTAGATCAATATGCTTGGTGCGCTCATGAATGTGTAGTGCTGACTAGTTATCACAATACGACAAGGCTGGGATGGAGTGGCACACATGAAGGTCAGCAAGGAGATAAAGCAGCCATTGAAGTTCACAAGTGGTGGCTGCAAGAGCTCTATACTCATCCTCTGATGAAGAATGAGAAATCGTGTGCTAGAGCAAGGCCTAATTGAAAATGAATTGAATTATTGATTGTGTCATAAAGACCCTTATGTCCACGCCCCAATCTACCCCCCGGAGGAATATGTGCTTCTAAAAGATCTTTTATACTGTGTCCAATCCCGAAGTTAGTTCTATACATATGACCGGCAACGAGAAAAATAAATGCAATAGCTAAATGATGACGGGTCGATACGCACAGCGCCTAGTATCCATCGTTTAATCAATTATATGTTTATTAATGATCAATATCTTCATCTTAATTAGTATAGAATTAGTATAGTAAGATTTTCTTTTTTCATTTTGCATTCAAATTCTTATTATCAAGTATATTTAATAAAATTTATATAAAATTAATTATAATAATTTAATTAATATTATGATTAAAATATATTAATAAATACAAAATAGAAAAATATATTCTAAATAATTAGAAATAATCTAAATAATTAGAAATAAATAATTAGAAAATAAAAATTATTTATTAACACTAAATACCTTTCAAGACGGAAGTTATCCTATAGATGCTGTATTCATGCCTGTTCGAAATGCAAATTATAGTATTCATTCTTATGTGAATGGGAATGAAAAACAAGAGATACTTTTTCTCGAAATATGGACAAATGGAAGTTTAACTCCTAAAGAAGCGCTTTATGAAGCCTCTCGGAATTTGATTGATTTATTTATTCCTTTGCTTCTTAGAATGCCATAAAATCAAGGCATGATCAAGAAATACACAAAAACCAGTGGTAGAGTGTCAAGTGTCAAAGCAGCCAACCCAATCAGAGTCACTAAAAGCTTTTAGTTGGAGATCAGATTGTGATGGGTAGAAGAGACCTTTACTAGGTGCTACTTTGAGGTATCTCAATACTCGGTGTGTAGCCTTCAAATGGTCAGACGTAGGGGAGCTCATGAACTAACTTAGTTGTTGAATTGCAAAAGCTAAGTCTGGTCATATGGTGGTCAAGTACAATAGGCGGCTAACAAGAGTTATATACTTGGAAGCATTAGGTAAAGGAGTACCAGTGTCTTTGGATAACTTGCTGTTCCTATCCATAAGAGTTTTAAGGGGCTTGCAATCTAGAAGACCATAATCTAAAAGTATTTCTAGTTCAAATTTCCTCTGATATAAAGAGATACCTGAAGCAGAACAAGCAATCTTCAAGCCAAGAAAAAACTTCAAATCTCTAAGATCTTTAATCTCGAAGGACTATTCTAAAAATTTCTTTATGTTCTCAATTTCTACTAAGTTATGTTCTCAATTTCTACTAAGTCATCACCTGTCAAAATCATATCATCAACATATACAAGTAGTGCTGTGAAGGAAGAATCAGTTTTCTTAACAAACAAATAATGGTCTAATTTTAATTGTGCGTAACCATATGAAACTAAGGCCTAAGAGAATTTTGAGAACCATTGTATATTGACTTATTTTAAGCCATAGAGCGATTTTTGCAAGCGACAAACCGTATTGGGAGTGGGAGCTAAAAACCCTAGAGGCAAGGCCATATAAACTTCCTCATGGAAGTCATCATGGAAGAATGCATTATTCACATCAAGCTGCTTCAAGAACCCGTGTTAGCAGCAGCCAAGGCAAGAAGTAGCTGAATAGTTGTGAGCTTGGCAATAAGGGAAAATGTGTCCAGGTAATCAACTCCCTTTGTCTGTGTGTATCCTTTAGCAATGAGACGAGTTTTGTAATGCTCAATGCTCCCATCAGCCTTATGTTTAACTTTATTAACCCATTTGCATCCAATGGGTTGTTTTCTTGGTGCTAAATCGATTAACACCCAAGTGTTGTTTTGCTGTAGTGCCTTAATTTCGGCATCTATTGCTTGTCTCCAAACCTCATGTTTAACAGCTTAGTTGTAGGTTTTTGGTTCAGAAACAGTGGAGATAGAAAGGCTAAAATCGATTATAGGACAATACAAAAGATAAAGGATGAAAGCTACCTGCCTCAATGGATTCAAGTGCAGCTGAGGAGGATTGTAATGAGCAATGATAATCTTGCAGATAATTTTATGGTCTTGTGATTCTTGAGGATTTTCATAAACTAGAAACAGATTATGAAAGGATATGTGTGCTTGTTATATTATCATTCTGGAGATGTATGTCAAATGAAGGTGACTATGAGGAGATTGTATGATGTTCAAGGTAGTCTAATGGAGGCAATTCTTGAAGGAGAGATAAGGAGTTAGATGCTGATGAATATTTTGTTGAAAGAGAAAAATATATTCATAGAAGTAGACATCTCGAGAAATGTATGTTTCTCTAGATTTGAGATCTAAAGTGAAAAAACCTTTTGTGTCAGATTTGAAACCAAGAAAAATGCATTTTCTGTCCCTTAGATCAAATTTTGTTCTATGGTTACTAGTAGTAGATATGTAACAAAGACAACCAAATACCTAAAGGTTTGAAATGTTAGGCTTTTATTGATACAATATTTCAAAAGGGGATTTATTGTTTAAAACAGGAGTAAGCAAAATGTTGATGAGATATGTAGCAAGAGACATTGCATATGACAAGTACAACTTTAAAATGTTAGCTTGAAAAAGGAAGGCCCTAGTAACGTTCAAAATATATTGGTGTTTACGTTCAACAATACTGTTTTGTTGTGGTGTTTCAACACAAGTAGTTTGGTGAATGATGCCATTATTGTTGTAAAATTCAAAGAGTTTGAATTCAAGCCCATTATCAGACCTAATGATCTGCACATAAGTTTGAAACTAGGTTTGTACAAAATGAATGAAGTTTTAAATATGCATTTTAGCCTCAAATTTTTATTTCATCAAATATGTCCATGTGAAATATGAAAAGTCATCAACAATGGTCAGAAAATACTTATGTCCATGCAAAGAAGTTAAATGAAAGGGACCCCAGATATTTATGTGAATCAAAGCAAAAATTTTATTAGTCTTTGATGTATGAATAGGGAAAGGAATCTTTTTTTGTTTTGCATAGTGACATACATCACAAGAATCAAAGGCAGGATTATAAGTAATTTGAGGAAAATGACTTTGTAAATTATGTAAGGAAGAGTTGGAGACATGACCTAGACAAAAGTGCCAAAGATCAAAAGGCTCAGAATTGTCTGTTTTGGTATATACATGGTTCATAAGACTTTGTACAGGTTCTGCTTTCTGATTCATTATATAGAGTCCTTCCTTCTCATAAGCTGAACCAATCATCTTCCATGAAGGGAATTTGAGAATTAGATAATGGATTCTCTGGAAAATGAGACAACAATCAAAGTGAGTGGGTAGTTTAGTGACTGAAATGAGGTTAAATTTAAAATCTGGTATATACAAAACATCACACAAATAGAAAGAGGAAGAAAAATGTATTGTTCCTGCATACTTGGTGATTACTCTAGTCCCATTAGGGAGTTTAATAGGAATTGGATCTATTTCCTTATAGGAGGAAAATAGAGACAAAGAAAAGTAGATATGATCAGTGGCTCCACTATCTACTATCCAAGAATTAATTTTAATTGTAATTGATAGGGAAAAATGGGCACCTTAGGTGGAAACATGATTAATAGAATGTGAGGTTTGGGAATTATTATTTGCCTATATTAATGATAGCAGCTTCTCATATTACTCTGATGTTAGACCGATTTTGTGTTCATCTTTTCTTTTAACATTCTTACCAATCTCACTAGCGACACAATTAACAATACTTTGGGAAGAATTCTTGAACTTGTAGCCAGGTGGAAATCCATGCTTCTTATAGCATGTGTCCACTGTGTGCCTCAACTTTCCACAAAATGTACATTGCTTCATGTTTCCATTCTGCCTGGTTTGAGACCCATTTTGCTGAAATCTTGGAGTTATTCTGTTAATCAAAGCTATTGACTCAGTATTTGAACTTAGCATTCCTAATTCCCTTTCTTGTTGCAGAACTAGGGAGAAAGCTTTGTTCACAGAGGGGAGTGGGTCCACTAGCATTATTTGTGATTTCATAATTGAATACCTTTCGTTTAGACCCTTCAAGAATTGAATCATGCAGTCTTAATTCATGTGATTCTTGGCTAAATCAGATGCCCCATAAGAGCATTTTGGGTTACAAATGCAAGAATGAACGTGTCTAAGGTTTAACAACTCATCCCACAAGATTTTCAACTTTGTAAAGTAAACCCTTACAGATGCATCACCTTGTTTGAGACTATGTATTTCTTCCTAAATCTCAGCAATTCTGAAAATATCGCTTTGTACAAAACAATACCTCAAATCATCCTAAACATTGTATGTCTTATCTATCCAAAGTATACTTTGAGCGATCTAAGAGAAAAGAGATCGTGTCAACCAAGACAGCATCATCATATTGCATCTCTCTCACGTTGAATGCAAGGGATCATTGACCAAAGGTGCTAGGATTGATCTGTCAAAGCAACTTGAGCTTATTTTTTGACATAAGCACCATTCTCATTGCTCGGGCCCAAGAATGGTAGTTGGGACCCGAGAGCACAAGGGAGACCAAGATCAACGAAGAGTTTTTATTGGGGTGAAGGTAATAAAGGCTAGCTATATTCTGGGATGAATTGGCATACTAAGCCGTCGGCGATACACCGTTGTCACTGGAGGATTCGGTCATGGTGAAAGACCCAAAGATCAAAGAGAGGGGGGAAGAGGATGCTTTGACACCATATTACAAAATGGTACAGAGAAAAGAGTCTAAGAGAAGAAGAAAGTATATTTTGTCTCATTCATTTGTGAAGAAAGTACATCACTTATATAGGAAAAGTTGTAACTGTGTATCTAACTATCCGAAACTCAGAGTATTTTTTTATACAGCTAACACTAACTACTTTACTAATTAATTAAACAAAATAATTATTCTTTTTCTTTATATTCTAATATGATTGATGGTTTATGTGACTCAACTTTTTTATAGTGCAATTTACAACTTCAAGGATTACTTATTTATACATAATGCTTCTGTGTGAGATTTTGACATTTATTCTTCTTGATTGTGCAATTGTTATTTTAAGCAGAAATTGGTATTGTATGAAAAGAGCTAGATACATTGAGTTGGTACTTTTCCAACTAGAAATTGAGAGATTTATATTTTAGACAAGAAGAGAGGCTAGGATAGCTGAATCAGAACATAACAATATGGCCTATATTTCATAGAATAATGAACAAAAGAGATTCATCATAATGTTCCTCCAACACATAGAACTCTGTGGGATTATTCAAAACCCTCACTTGATGGGGCAGTGCCAAGTAGAAGGTTACCGCCTGTCAATGTCAATAATTTTGAAATCAATCCAACTGTAATAATCATGATTCAATCTACAATTCAATTGGGGGGCCTTTCACACGAAGATCCGTAGGCCCACATCGCCAACTTCCTAGAAATTTATGCTACATTCAAGATAAACAACCTTTTTGATGATGAGGTGCACTTGAGGCTTTTCCTATTCTCTCTGAGGACAAAGCCAAGGCATGGTTATGCTCTCTTCCATCTAGTAGCATCAGAACTTGGAATGATATGGTAGAGAAGTTTCTGGCCAAATATTTTCCTTTGGCGAAGATTGTAAAGTTAAGGAGCAAGATTATGACATTTTTACAAAGAGATGGTGAGTTGTTAAATGAGGCATGGGATCGATTCAAGGATTTATTAAGGAGATGCCCACACCACAGCATACCAGCTTAGTTAGAAGTACAAAGTTTCTATTACGAACTATCAATAAACACCAGAGCCATGGTTGATGCAACTGCCGGTGGCTCAGCTCTGCGCAAGACCCCAAAGGAAATCAGTGACCTAATTGAGAACATGGCTATGAATGTGTATTTGATTCCTAAGCACAATACAAGGAGATCTGTAGGGATGATAGGGGTAGACCCTATTGGAGCACTGATAGCCCAGATGGAAGAACTGAATAAGAAGATTGATGGAATGAGAGCAACAAATACGAAAAACAATTCTTTTAATCCTTCTTTTGCTTTTGTTGTTTGTGATTTATGCAGTGCAGTAGGACACCTGAGTGTTAATTGCTAAGTGGGTAATCCTTTTCCTGCAGTTGATCAAGCTAACTGTGTTTCTAATTTTGGTGGGCAACAGCATAATCTCTATGCTAGCGCATATAATCCAGGTTGGTGGAATCATCCTAATTTTCCATGGAGGAATCAAAATGGAACAATGCAAGAAGGAAATGTCCAGCAGTCTCAACCTTCGCCATTCCCAGAGAAGAAGCCTAATATTAAAGATATGCTGTCAAAGTTCATTTCTTCCGTGAAGGCGAGGAGGTCAGTCAAGAAGCATCGATCCGAAATTTGGAAATTCAGATGGGGCATCTAGCAAACCTGACGTCGAGGAGAATTAAATTTTGGATTGAAAGATGGGAAAGCTCTACCCTGTTCCAGAGAGCTAAGGAAATACATTTATACACTGTTCAGTTGCAAGGCTTCCACCGAAATAATGCCACATGGCAAAACTAACAAAAGAATAATACACCTGTACAAAAACCAACTAAGCGGACAAAATATAGAATATAATTCTATACAAGCACCAACACCAAGGATCAATATACCTCATAAACATTAAAGCATATCAAATGTCTTAACACCCCCTTTAAACGAGAGGGAGTGGCACACACACCAAGTTTGTCACGGAGCATCCAAAAATGTGAATGAGACAATGGTTTGGTGAAACAATCAGCAACTTGATCTGATGAAGGCACATAACAAATACTGAGTTCTTAGGCTAAAACCTAATCTCTCACAAAGTGAACATCAATTTCAATATGTTTTTTCCTAACATGATATACAGGATTTGAAGCTAAAGCATTTGCACTCAAATTGTCACACCAAGCTACTGGAATGTGCTTTAAAGGAAAACCAACCTCCCTCAATAAGGATTTGATCCAAACAATCTTAGCAGATAGATCAGCAAGAGCTCTATATTCTGACTCAGTACTTGACCAAGATACAACCTTTTGTTTTTTAGAGGACCAAGCCACCAAGGATTCACCAAAATATACACAATAACCTACTACAGACCTTTTGTCATCAGGGCATGCTGCCCAATCAGCATATGAAAAACTAGACAAATTCAAATGATTGGATGGCTTGATGTGAAGACCATAGTGTGTTGTACCTTTGAGTTATCTAAAGACTCTTTTAACTACTTGCCAGTACAATGCGATAGGATTACTTAGAAACTGACTAAGCTTGTTTACAGAGAAAGAAAGGTCTGGTCTTGTGTTTGTAAGGTATTGGAAAGCACCAACAGCACTTCTAAAGATAAAAGGATTTTTTAGTGGTTCTCCGTCATGTATTGACAGTGACTTTCCAGCAGCCATAGGTGTGGGACAAGGTGAAGCATCAAGCATGTTAAACTTCTTAAGAAGATCAACTACATACTTAGTTTGACTCAAGAACATTCCAGTGTCATCTCTTGACACCTCAATATCTAAGAAATAATGCAAGATACCAAGGTCTTTGAGTGAAAACAGATTATGTAGCTTCTATGTGAATCTTTTCAAAACATCTTGATTGTTCCCAGTTACTAATATATCATCAACATAAATGAGCAGTATAATCACTTGTTTTCTAGATTTGAATAAAAACAATGAGTTGTCACCTTTAGTATTAAGAAAACCCCAACTAAGCAGAATGGTCTTTAACTTATCAAACTAAGCCCTTGGGGCTTGCTTAAGGCCATATATAGCCTTAAACAATTTGCAAATGTATTGAGTCTTCCCTTCCTCTTCAAAACCAGTAGGTTGTCTCATGTATACAGATTCTTTCACATGACCATTCAAGAAGGCATTATTGATATCTAGTTGTCTGACCTCCTAATTGAGTGACACAGCAATAGTTAATACTAACCTCACTGTTGAGGCTTTAACTACTGGGCTATAGGTCTCTCCAAAGTCTACTCCAGGATTTTGTTGAAACCCTTTGGCAACTAACCTAACCTTGTGTCATTGTACTGAACCATCAGCATTGAATTTTGTTTTAAAAACCCATTTGCTGTCTACAATGCTTTGTTGATCAGTGAAAGGAACTAGAGTCCAAGTCTTGTTTCTTTTGAGAGCTGCAATTTCCTCTTCCATGGCTTGTTTCCAATGTGGTATTGTCAATGCTTCTTGAGCACTTAAAGGCTCACTAATATTGTTAATATCAGCTTGAGATACTGCTACAAAAGGATGTCTTGGTTTAAAAATACCCAACTTACTTCTTGTTACCATTGGATGACTTGAAACAAGTGTATCTAACACTAATTCTAAACTGGAATTGGATACAATTTCAACAGGTTCATTAACATGACTGTCATTGTGAGTTGGCTCTGTAAACACTGCAGGTTCTGATTTAGAGTCAGAATTAAAAACACTGGGCCTCAAAGTTACTGTAGGGGAAGCATAAGTTTCATGAATAATTGGTTCACCTGTAACTAAAGGAGAAATGGAAGAATTGCTAGTAGAAGTTGTATGGAATGGGAAGGTAATACTAGTTTCAGAAATGAATTCAGGAGCTTTTTTGAAATTGAGAAAACCTGTTGCAAATGGAAACTCAGTTTCATTGAAAGTTATATGTCTTGAAATATATATCTTGCCAGTGGAACTTAGACACTTATAGCCCTTGTGTTGATTGCTATACCCTAGGAAAACACATTTGGTGGTGTGGAATTGAAGTTTATGTTGATTGTAGGGTCTTAAGCAAGGATAATAGGCACACCCAAATGGTTTGAGGGCGAGATAATCTAGTTCTTTTGAGTAAAGTTGTGAGAAAGGAGACTTTCCTTTTAGTATGGGTGTTGGAAGCTTATTAATGAGGTAGGCTGAGGTTTGGAAGGCCTCCCACCAATAGTGTAAAGGCATTTTAGCTTGGGCAAGGAATGTAAGACTTAGTTCAACTAGATGTCTATGCTTTCTTTCTACTTTTCCATTTTGAGCTGAGGTATGTGGGCATGGATGTCTGAAAATTATTCCAGAATTTTAAACAAGGGTAGCAAAATTCCTAAATTCACCTCCCCAATCACTTTGCAATACTTTGATTTTTCTCTCAAATTGATTTTCAACTAATGCTTTGAATTGAGCAAATGCATGTAAGGCCTCTCCTTTGTTTTTAAGGGGATATACCCAAGAGAAACGATTGTAGTCATCCAAAAAATTAATGTAATATTTAAACCCATTTACAGAAACAATTGGAGAAGGGCCCCATAAATCAGTATGAATTAAATCAAGTGAATTTTTAGCTCTAGATTGTGAAAGTTTAAAGGGCAAGGCATGAGATTTTCCATACTGGCAAGCTTCACAAAAACTAAAATTTTCATTGGAGTTGGTTTTGATCTTACATTGTGACAAAATTTAGGATAAAACACGATGTGATGGGTGTCTTAACTTTCTATGCCACTCCTCTTTAACAGAAAATAGAGAAACAGGCTTATTTGACAGTAAACACTGATTTGATAATGCAGGGCCATGTGATTTGTGTAGTTGGTAAAGTCCATTCTTAAGCTTCCTTTGCAGCAAGATTATTCCCGTGTGCTTGTCCTTCACAAAACAATCAACAAAGTGAAACTCTATAATGACATCATTATCAGCAGTAAAGCTTGAGACACTTATTAAATTTTTTGCTATTTTGGGAACATGCAATATATTTTTCAAATGCAAAGTCTTATGACATAGAGAAGGAAGATTAGCAGCTCCAATCTTAGTGATATCAACAGGCTCACCATTTCCAACTATTAATTTGACCTTACCAGTATGATCAATTGCATTTCCAAGTTGACTTATGTTATTGGTGACATGGTTTGTAGCCCCACTGTCCATATACGAAGCATCATCATTAATGGTCTGAGGAGATGCCATAAACGCAGTGTATGATTGTTCACTATTCTTGTTTGAATCTGGAGGAGGAGATCCCATATAAGATTTGTCAAATCTAAAATAGCACTTGACTTAAGTGTGACCAGCTTTTTCGCACACTTGGCATATTGGTTTATTGGATCCTCTTCTGAAGCTTCTACCTCGTCCTCGACTTCCTTAAAAATTTCGACCACCTCCTCTCCAGTTGCCTCGGCTAGAATCACTAGTGTCAGATCGATGCAGTACAGCATTAGCAATAGGTTGCCCAAGACTTAGAGAACTAAAATGACTGAGTTGTTCCAGTCTACTTTCATATGTGAGGAGCATAGCTTGCAATTCAATCCACGAAATGTCTTCTTTCTCGGAGAGTTGAACGAAAATAGGTGTGTATTTTGAATCTAGACCAGCCAAGATCTGAGTTACCAGATCAATGAGAGGAAGGGAATGGCCAGCCATAGCTAGGTTATTTGAGATGACTTTTATTTTTGTCAAATATTCCTCCATCTTCATCGTACCTTTCCTAGTTTGTTGCAGTCCCTTTTGTAAAGCATGATGCGAGATCGAGAATGAGCTCCAGAGAGTTCTTTGGCCGCCTTCCAAAGATCATTGGAGGTCTTGCAATAGAGCATTTGTGAGGCTACTTCAACAGTCATCGTGTTGTAGAGCCATCCGAGTAGAAGTTGGTCAATAGCGATCCATTCGTGATAATCGGGATTTACTTTCTTCTCTGCACCTTCAGAGAGAAATTCCGACGGGCAAGGCTGTATACCTAAGAGGAAACTATCGAGCTTGTTGCCTCTAACAATTGGCAAAATCATAGACTGCCAAATGAGAAAGTTGCTCCTGTCCAGCTTGACGGAGCACAGTTGGCTGAGAGATGAGGACAGTGGGTTTGGCTTGGAGGAGGTGGTGATTGGAAAAGAAGACAAAGATGAACCAGTTGTTGAAAAAGTCGGTGTCGACACTCCCTGACATGCCATGGCGTTTTGCCAAATTGCTCTGATACCAAATTAAATTTTAGATTGAAAGATGGGAAAGCTCTGCCCTGTTCCAGAGAGCCAGGGAAATACATTTATACACTGTTCTGTTACAAGGCTTCCACCGAAATAATGCCACATGGCAAAACTAACAAAAGAATAATACACCTGTACAAAAACCAACTAAGCGGACAAAATATAAAATATAATTCTGTACAAGCACCAACACCAAGGATCAATACACCTCATAAACATCAAAGCATATCAAATGTTTTAACAAGGAGAAACAAAGGAACACTACTTGATAATACAGAGTTGAACCCAAAAGAGGCAACTTCTAAAGCTGTATCCACCTCAGAGGCCTAATCCCAGTGACAATTGATGAAGAGTCTAACTTCCAGATTATAAAAGGAGCACCTTTTCTTTCATCTTATTTATTTTATTTGCTTTATCATTATTTTAAACTTGGATCTTATTTTTTTATCTGGTATGCCTATTTGGACTCACTGGTAGTTTTTTTTTTAATAAAACTTGATAAGTTTAATTTTCCTCTATATGAAAAAAAAAGTAGAAAAATAAAATAAAAATTAGGTGTAAATAGTAAAGATATTTTGTTTGATTTAGGCAATAGTTGTTTAATCTATCACAGATATTAACAATGTTTTTAAAATTGAGTTAATTATTAAATCAATAAAAATATTAATTATCGATAATATTTAAATATATATTTTTTAAATGTTACATATTAAAATTTTAATATAACAAATAAATACTAATAAATTTTAAATATTTAATTATTAATTTCATGTTTTTAAATATATTTAAAAATTAATTTTAATAAAAATAGTTTATAATTAAAATTTAAAAATATTTAATATTAAGATTTTACTTGTTATTAAAAAATAAAAAAGCAAAAGGTATAGGAATATAAACTAAAAAAATACTGTGTCAAATAAAAAATTTAACTAAATTTAAAATATAGTTAAAAATGATATACATATTAATTTCGATATATATATATATACAAATTATTTTATTTAAATATTTATAGATATTTTTATTTGCATCATTATAATAACAAAGCAACTCATTGGAAGGATGGAAGCGGAGGTGCTGCTCTTCAATCATTCTATTCATCATGATGTACTGTTGAGATATTTTATTTGATTGATTGCTTGAATGAAATGTTTGCAAAATATACAACTGTTTAGTACATAAAAAATTAGATATAAAAAAAATTATTAATAAAAAATATTTATAATATTTTTATTTTTAATAAATAAATAATAATTAATTAATAATATTAAATAATAATTATAAAGATAAAATTATAATTCTTCTTACCTTTTACTTTACATTTCCCCTTACATTGGCAAACCAAACATGCCGATAATGTGCTGTTGAGTTCTTGGTCTTTGTGCTGATTTGTTGGATTATGTATCATATACTAGACGGTCCTATGTCATGCGATTTGGTAGGAACTCATATCTTTAATGTTAAAACGAGTATCGTTACTTGAGTTGCAACCCCTTTAATTAGTATTAAGTTTTATTTTTTATTTTTATTAGATCTAATCTGTGGGATTTAATTAGTTTAATGTAGTTTAATTTAAAAATAAATAATAATCATAAAATATAAGAATAATTAAATCGATGATAAATTGATAAAATAAAAATAAATAGAAAATCAAGGAAAGAAAAAAAAAAAAAAAGAGGAGGGGAGGGGCACTGGAACTACGTTATATCGTCGAGCAGGTGCGCCGTGCCTCGGCTTAAAAGTTTAAATACGGTGCAAGTGTGCTGAATACCCAGTGTAGGTGTCGCCGCATCGTCCGTAAGCCCTCCCCGTTAGTTTTCTCTCACTTTTCTTTAGCCTTTTCCAAACCCTAGAGCCACCATCACAACCCAATGCCACTTTCCTCAAATCCATCGAGTCTCGTTGAGTATGTAGGATATATTTTTAGAAATAAGAATGAAAAAGGAAATAAAATTAAAATTGAATTTTGATGTCTAAATGATATTTAATATGATAGAAAAAAAGAAATAAAAGTAAGTCTACGTTATAATGTTTAGTTTGTAAAAAACAATACCAAAAAAAAAAAGAAATGACATTAATACTTTTCTCCAATAAAAAGATCCCCAAAAAAATAGCATAACCTCTCCAAAATTTTTGCATACTTCTCAAATTTACATAAAACATCATGACAATAAGTTCAGATTTGGGTTTTTATACAAACCCATAGTAGAATGATATTACAAGTTCAAATTTGCCAGGTATAGTTTCTCTACCATTGATAAATCCATCGAAGGCTATGGTCAAAATCTATGGAGTGCCATGGTTGAAAAAAGCTATAAGTTGAAAGCTATGGACCATCCTTCAGATTTGAAAGCTATGGAGGCTGAAAGCAAAATTGAAATCCATCAAAGGCTTAAACACTTCTTGATAGAGGCTGAAATTAAAATCTGTGGCATACCCATGGTCAAAAGCTATGAAGTGTCGTGGTCGAAATCAAAATCCTTCATGGCATACCTATGGTAGAAATCGAAGGAGGAGGTTGTGATCAAAGGCTGTGGGTTGATTGGATTTGGTATAAAATCACCTCTCGCCTCTCTCCATCAAAGGCTATGGTTCAAAGGTTGTCAAGGGTAGGATGATCCACAAAGTTGCTCTCTCTCGAGTTAAATAACTTTCCATCAAGTGGCTAAGGCTCCGTTTGGTTCAACGGAGGGGAGAGGGGATTAATAAGGAGTTTAATGTTATGTTTGTTGGAAGGAAGGGAAGGAAGGAAGGGAGATTATTGTTTGGTTCAAAAGGGGAGGGGAGGTAATTATATTTGGACAAATTTACCCTTTATATTATTTTAATTTTATTTTTATAAAAAAATTATTTATATCAATAATTTTTTTTAAAAATTATAAATTTTAATATTTTTTTTATTTTTAATTTCTGATAAAAAAATTATCTTAATTTTTATTAAATATTAAAATATTAAAAGGGACAAAAAAGTAAATTAAACTTAAAAAATACCCTACCCCTCTCCCTCCCCTCCAAAACTCCTCAATTTAGAGGGGGAGATAAATTTGTCTCATTTCCCTCCCCTCCCCTCCTATTTTATCCAACCAAACACCTTATCTCCTTTTCCTTCCTTCCAAGAACCCCCAACCAAACATAGCCTAAAAGATTAAACTCTTCCATATTTAACGATTGCAGCTCACTCGAAAGAGATGGTCCCCTGCACACTAAATACATTTTTTGGGCTCTCCCATTTCCTTTCCCATTCCATGAATCCCCTCTCTTATCTACCAAAAAGGACCTTAGTTCTTAACATTCTTCAATCATTTTTTTGGCAATTTTGTCACGTTTCCTCATTGTTATCTTGAATTCTAGTAAATCCTTGGCTCGAGTATGAGATTTTTTTTTGCTATTCTTCAAAGGACTTTCACATTGTGAGGTTTTTTTTTTTTGGGCATTTTCTTAGGTGATTTTCATCATTTTTCTTGGATTGAAGTGCAAAGTTTCAATTTTCTAAATCTAAGTAGGGTTGGGTCACTTGAGAACATCAATGTGGTTTTTGGAATTTGCTTGAAGATTGGGTTTGACTGTGGGTATAAATCGAAATTGTTTTGGATTGAGTTGAAATTTGGATATTCTTTTAGCAAAATTGCCTTGATTGAGATGGGGCATGATTGTAATTGGAAGATTTTTCAATTAGGGTATAATTTGGTAGTTTGAATTTGATGGTGTTGTGCTTTTCAGTATTACGGCTAGGTAGAGGGCAATTGTGCTGTGCTATGGTAAATTTTTTTATTTTTTTGGTTAAACTGAACTGTGTGTCACTGAGCTAAGTCAAAAGGGCACCTAAAAGAGCCAGGACAAGTACTTTGAGCCACTTCGATTCTATGAAATTTGTATCCAAATCAGTTCAAAAATGCCACTCTTAGTTTGTAGTTAATAAGAGAGCCATCCCTAAGAGAGGTTTTAACCTCAGCCCTAGCCATGATAGAAAGTTTATTCAAGTGATAGCAACTAGGAGCTAGCATAGGTTTTGTTATCCACCTCAGGTTGGAGTGCTCTCAATGGTTAGGGAGTTCTATGCGAATGAAGCCGAGCAGGTAAAAGGACGTTGTTTTGTTAAAGGTCAAATGATTCCTTTTGATTGACGTGCAATCAATGAATTTTATGGAACCCCAACAATTGCTAATGATAAGTACATTGCTTTTGCATCGGCAAACATTGATGTTGAGGAAATCATAGGGACTTCATGCAAGACAAGAGAAAGAGAATGAAAATATTCAAATGTGGAGGCCAATAGTTTCAAGATGTCATTTATGAAGAAGGAACTAAAAGTTTGGTATTATTTGGTATGTAGAGGGTATTAGCAATTACACATTATTGCCCTTAATTGCTGGCTATCAACACATAAGTAAAATGTTATCTAAATATTTTAAAGCCATTACTAGTACAATGACAGATCATAACTAATTAGGTCGATGACTTTATTTCCTTAACGTGTACAGTAAAATTTGTCTTATAACAAATATGAAAGTCAATCCTTCAAGTAGCCTAGGAGAATCTATTGTCTCATTGAGATGAAAAATTACATAAAAGTTTATTTTTTTTACCAAAAATTTAAAAGTAAAATATGTAAAGGAAAATTTTTAAAAGAAACAATTACATAATATTAAATTATAAATATTCAAAATTTTCTTTTGTCTTTTTTCTTTATTGAGGAATTTTTTTTAAATAATTATTATAAATCTAGTACAAGATCATTCTTAATTATAATTATGTTTTCCTTATAAAAATAAATGGATAGAAAATAATGACTACGCCTTCATTTGAAAATTTTATTTAAAAAAATGCATAAAATAAGGCGCTGTGTATAATGTTAAATTTTATTTTATTTTTTCCTCTTTTAATGTCTCATTAAAATTAATTCATTAAGACGAATTCAAGATGATTAATTTAAGTTTGCAAGTACATAACCAAGATCATTAAATGCTACTTTTTTGAAAAGTAAGATCAAGTATCATCGAATTTTATTTGATTCCTTAAATGTTCCTTTCGTCCTAAAGATGATGATAGATAGACATGCTTAGAATTTAACATGAGGGATCCAATTAAATAAGTTTATTAAATGTGTTATCTACTCACACACACACACACACACACACACACACACACACACACATGTGTGTGTGTGTGTGTTTTATGGGAAATTTTTGTGAATCAATGTGGAACTACTTTATTTGTATAATACCCATTGATGTTAAATGAATTCATCTATTTTTACACATCATGTATGTCCACACAATGTAGCATTTATTTCATTGCTTAAATTTTGACTTGATGGTTATTGTCTATGTTTCACCAAAAATATAATTTTTATCATTAAAATTATCACATAAATTAATCAAAATTAAGAAAAATGCAAATAAAATTAATATAAAATAAATATTAAAAGTTTTGGAAATAAAAAGAGCATGTGCCTTGATCATCCTTTCAAACCCCAAAGAATGCGCATCTTCTTAAATCTTTATCACCTTGCTTGGAAAAGAAAATCTAGATCTTCATTGTTATGCCTTAGTGCAGTGAAATAGTGGTACAGTGGGTCTTGCTATTATTAGGCCTCCTTGCTCGGGCATTGCTTATATAAAATTGGGTGTAGAATAGAGAGTTGAATCTATTTGATTCCAAACCAAGAAAATAACCTAATCTATTCCTAATCTTAGAACCCTCTTAGTTAGAGAAGCTCTTCCTTTAAGAGAAGAGTATCCTTCGGTCTTCATTGCTTCACTCCACTTCCCCTATACCTTTATCTTCTATTGGTCTGCTTGCTCGCCTGACTCTTTTCTTCTTCTTAGCTTCCCCTTTTGTTTTGCTCTTCATATTCCATGGCTGCCTACACTCCTATCAATTCATCCTCCATACCACTTCGAAGGGGCCTTGTCTTTTGTTTCAATATTGAGGCCTTCGTTGTTGTAATAGTTGACTTAAGAGATGTTCCATTGCACAGGCTTTCCCATATGTTATCCAGTGCCTGGAAACTCTGTTCCTCCTTCTCCATCCTTGGCCATGAAAGAAACCTACTTTTCATCCACTTTAAGGACTCCTAGGACTTGAACTTCATTTATAACAATGGATCCTAGACCATCCACAACTCTTTGCTGATAATGAAAGAACTTCGCATTGGTAACTTTCCAATATGGATGCAATTTTGAGGACTTCCCTAGAATATCACATTGACAGCATTCCCGAAATTTCGGGAAATTTAGTATGAGACACTGTCTTTGTTCAAGGGGTTGCTCTCAACACCAAAGGACTATGTTTTATCGGAGTGAGAGTCTTCTTGAATCCATCTCTGCCTCTGCTCTTAAACATCAAGCTACTCCTGGATAATGGTGAACACACATGTAGAGTGTAGGTACAGAATAGCCTTCAAATGTTGCACTAGCTGTTGTCATATCGGTCATATAGAAAACAAGTGCCCTTTCAGCCTTGAGGAAGCAAATGAAGGATTTAAACACCAGAAAAGGAAAATCAGAAACAGATACAATCTTGATTTCGAGGCAAATTTTGGCTACCAAGTGATTGAGGATGATTGGATGGCGTGGCTCAGGAAGAAAAGTGCATGAAGTACAACTAAAGTTGGATGGCATGACAATGGAAATGTTAGCACTTACAAAGTTTTTGAACTTAAGCTTGATCCGAAGATTCCCAACTCTTTGGCCACCCCTTCCTCCAGGCATTATCTGTGTCTAACGACTCTAAATCATCTAACTCTTCCTTAAACTTGTTTTGGGAACACATGGAAGTAGACGCCCCCATCTCAGTGGACAGCTCTAGCCAACCTCTAAAACCACTGGAAAATAATGGAAGCATTAATAGCGGCATTATTGCACCGATTGGAGTCTCTGAACCAGCCCCAGTCTCCCCAACCTTAGCACCTTGAGGAGTTCATCATGGAACTAGAAGATCTTCCCCTGTCACTCTTTGTTACAGAGCAATCCCCTAACCTTTTACCACTGACCTACTTTTTTAATGGCTTGCTTCCACAAATCTTCATAGGGCCCACCCTCAACATGCCAAACACTAACCCTTCCCATGCAACCCATACAGAACCCAAGTAAATCAACCTCTCCTCTGTTCCCCTCCTTCAACCTGTCCCCTCCCTCCTTCTCTGCCTGTAATGGATATTTGACAATTGGCCACACCTCCCAGTGATGTTGTGGAACCTTATTCCCTTCACAAGTGGTGAATGCTAGACTTGAACACTTAACCCATGCTCGTAAAAATTGAAGAAAGTTCTCCAGAATTTGATAAGCAAGACTTGATGATGGCCTTCTTGATCAGTAGCATCAAAAGGCAGATTAAGTTCAGGCTGTCTTTAGGGAGTTCGAAGAATCTAGCTCCCTCAGAGACTTGACTCTCCCCCTTCTCAACTTCCACTGGTTCTCACTCCCCCTCGAGCCTATTTTGTCCTCAGCTCTGCTCAGATGGTGGCGCAGGTAGCTAAGAAAAGATGCTTTCTAGGATATGGGTCTCGGGTTAATTGTAGATGTTAACTAAAATGAAATTCTCAAGTGGCAATCCTTCCCTGTTTGTACAAGTTATAAAGAATCATTGTATTGGCTTCACCTTTACTTGTGTCATTTACTTGCTAAGGGGGAGTCTTAATAGTTGCTCCTTTAAATGATTTCTTTTGTGCGTGTTGGAACTGTTTTATCTCTTCCTCCATGCCCTTGCTCTCTAAAATGTCCACAGGACCGAAGGAGGGCCACTCAGGAATGATCAGTAGAACATCTGTGCGAGACAAGCTACAAGGAATCTTGATTTTGGCATTTTAATTTCAGAATCAAGAGCCAGAAAAGATGAGCCACATTGCTGTGCCTTTGAACAAAAGACGTGGAGTTGCTACTGAAGACAACCACAGTGGAAAGAAGACCATAATTGAAGTCTAAATCGGTACCTACAGTCTTAATCAGGCTGCCACTACAATGTTTTTCACTACCAAAGATAAGACGAAGATTGAAGATTGGATGTGGGAAGCTACCAAGTTGAAACTACCATGGATTTAGGAAGACCATGGTAGTTCATAGATTTAGAAATCTCCTTTGTAAATATAAACCTTCAATTGTATTTCTTTGCGAAACTAGCTGCCTGCTCATTATGTATGTAGTAGACTAGAATATTTTAGTTTTTCAAGAGTTTTTAGTACTGATATTATTCAAAAGGGGGGAGGTCTAGCCATAAGATGGTTTAAAATTGTTATTTGTAACATCATTGACTATGGCCCAAACTGGATCCATCTTGAAGTTATCCTTCCACAAGGAGGCCTATCTTATATCAATCATGGATTTCCAAATATGCGCCAAAGTCAAATATTGTAGAACTAGATAAAGAATCTATCCTCGCAGACCAAACACCCATAGCTTATCATTGGAGATTTTAACCAATGCGGATCGATGATGGACAAACACAGTTCTTCAACTACCCTAAGGATGACCTCTTTCAAAGATGTAGTTGAAGCAGAGGGTCTTATTGACTTACCCCCCAAAAGGGCAAGGGTTTACCTGGTCAAACAATATGAAAGGAGGTGACATAACTTGGGCTCGGCAAAGCCCATTTCAGCGTTGCATGATTACAATCTTGTGCAGTTTCAAACCACTCTCCCCTCTTATTCTCATCAATAAACGAAACTTTATTTAAAAGAAAACCCTACAAGTTTGAAATTTTCTAGTCTAAATTCTCAGAATGCTCTACAATAATTAATTCTTCTTAGAAACAACCTCATATTGGCTCCCCTACTTTTCTAGTGCAAGCCAAGTTTGCATCCACAATGGAAGCACCATGGGCATGGAACAAACACCCCATTACTAATCTTGCTTGCGAAATCAAGGACTTTGGAAATTGTGCTATCAGATTTCCAAAGCAACATTCTAGAAAATTACTAGCTTAATAGAGAAAAAGCTTTGAAAAGCGAAATTGAATTCTTATATGTTGGCAAACAAATGCTTTGGGCAAAAAAAACTCTCCAAGCTTGGATGATGAAAGGGGATAGAAATATTAAATATTTTCACACCCTTGTCAATAAGAGGTGGATTATGAACTAAATCAATTATCTTGAAAGTCTAGAGGTTGATTGGACAAAGGATCTAATCAAAATTGAAAAAATGGCTCTAGACTACTTCTCTGACATTTTCTTAGACAATGGAAGAGAATCTATTGAAGCTATCTTAAGGAAAATTGATGATATCAATATTTTTTGACATTCTAATAAACATTGCAACCTTTTCATGAATGAATTCTCTAGTAGTGAAATTAAAAATGTAGTTTTCAAACTATCCTCTAACAATGCCCCAAGCCTAAATGATTTCTATGTTAAATTCTTTCAAGACAATTGGCAACTAATAAGAGATGACATCATTGCTAAGGTTAAGTCATTTAGAGATCAAGGCTTTATCCTTAAAGACCTTAATAAAACACACATAGCTCTCATTCTCAAAAGCAATAGCACCCAGTCCTTTAAAGATTTTAGATCCATTAGCCTTTAAAATATGGCTTACAAAATTATTTCAAAGGTATTGTGTAAAAGGCTAAGATGTTTTGGAAGATATCATTGCTTCTTTCCAAAGTGCCTTCCTTAATAGAAATTGATTTCAGATAATATCATCTTGGTTTTTGAAATAATGAACCAAGTCCAAAAAATTAAAAAAAAAAAGGAAAAAATTAGGAGTTCTGAAGATTGATTTTGCAAGAGCCTATGACAAGATCTCCCCATTCTTCATAGGATGAAATTCCCAAATATCTAGATAAGAATGATTAAGTAGTTCATCAACGTGGTTTCATACCAAATCATCCTAAATGATAGCCTCATTATGCCTTTCTCTCCCTTAAAGAGGAATTAGATAGGGAGACTATTTTTCTCCTTACATTTATATTCTTTGTGCAATTTTCCTGTACTACCTTATCACAAGCAAAGAATCTAATAAAAGATGGAAAATAATAAAATTTGTACGAATTTTGAGCCTTTTTCTCGTTTAATGTATGTAAATGGCATGATATTCTTCTTTAAAGCTTCATAGAAAACCTATAAGCAAGTTAAGAACACAATCAACCAATTTTGCAAACTCTCAAGATAAGGAGTCAACAAAACTAAATAAGAGCTAGTATTTAGCCCTAACACCTTGCACCAAGAGAAAAAGTCTATTTTAGACATCTTTAGGATCAAATTTTTCTCTAGATTACATAAATACTTGAAGAACTGGGTGAATGTCAATAGAAGCAAAAATCACATCTATTAAGAGATTATTGACAAAATTGATTCTAAACTACAATCCTTGAAGGCTAACATTTTGTCACAAACAGTAAGAATGACTCTCATTAAATTTGTTTTTAACTCTTTGATCTACCAAGTGTCCTACATCAACCTTCCCCTAAAGTACTACTTTTTATTAGATTTAAGGTGCAAGAATGTCTTTTGAGGCTTCAACAATGACAAAGCAAAAATGCACCTCTTTGGTTGAAAATAATTATGTCTCACATGGAAGGAAGGAGGCATAAGCCTCAAACTTTTTAACTTAGTTAATAAAGCCCTTTTTATTAAACAATTCTGGTGAATCATAAATCCTATTGGAAATCCTTTGACGACTAGAATCCTTAAACCAAAACACTACTAAGCAATTCTTGCAAAGAATGTCCCTATGAAGCTTCTAGTATTCACTTAGAAATTAATACAAAGAGTAATTCTTACAACAAATGTCCTCAAAGCTTATCATTTAGAATCCACATAAGACTATGTCTTATGCAATTCTAACTAAGAAACCCTTGACCATATTTTCCTAAACTACGAATTTGCAAGGGCTGTATGGTTTACGTCCCCTGGAGGACTCAAATTAGGCTCCCTTCTATTTTTAGAATAGTGGAATGGCTCCAAAACTAGTTTACCACACCAACTCCCCCCTTAGGAAGAATCCATCAAAATAATCATTTTCGTCCTACATGGCTTATAGGAAATTAGGAACAAGGCCATACATGACAACCTATAATCGAATTTCGTCAAATTTCTACAGGTAATTAAAGGAAAATTACACATCAACACACTGTTGTGGCAAGTTACAATAAAGGAATATGGACTCATAAGGAGGGAAACAATAACCCCGCAAAATCATAAGCCAATAATCCTTCACAACAAGGATGGACAATAATCTTTTGAGGGTGTAAGAAGACAGGTTATAAGAAGAATATGCTCTAAGCTATAATCTTCCACAACATACACCTAATAAGAAGCATTTACTAGCACCTTGATAAATACATCACCTCCAAAATAGGAACACTCAAAGCCATCAGAACTATCCTTTTTTGGATTGCCCAAATAGATGTCTTTTAAGATCTATGCAACAACAACCTTTAACTCTTCCTTTTTGATAAAAAATTGGGCATCTTAAATCATTCAAAGAAAAGAGGAAGAAATGAATATAAGTGTCATTAAGAAAGACATCTAGTAGCTATTCCAAACTTTTAATAATTTTCATTTCAATTACCTTTCTATGAACAATACGAAAGAATGGTCATTCTTTCTAAACCCTCACCCCTTCTACTAACGACCATATTTTCATATTCAATTGACAATGTATAAAAAAAAAATTAGTAGAATAAGTTATCAAGCTAAAATTCAAGCCAACTATTTAGTGAATTATTTTTATCTAATAAATATTGTATTGTGTGAAACTAAGTAATACATAAAAATAAATGAGTTAATATTATTGAGTATTGTACTAATGAAGTGGTATCATATACAATGCATAAGAATATTATGTTTTTGAATACATTAGTATTTTAATCTATGAAATATGTTTGTTCTTTTTATTTTAGCCCTTGAAAATTATTGTCACTAAATTAGTCTAAATATATTTGAAAAAATATATCATATCAGTTATGAATTCTATGAATCTTGTATTAATCAAGTTACTTGCATGAACTAGCATTTTCAAACATGAAACTTTAGTGTCTTACAATAGGTAGCAACGCATATGGATAATTGCCCATAGAAAGCCAAGGCAAGAGGTTTTAATTTGGGATTAAAGAAAATGACATCACATTTGGATATTTAATAAAATGTCATCATAATCATCATCATCATCATTATCATTATTATTATTATTATTATTATTATTATTATTATTATTATTATTATTATTATTATTATTATTATTATTATTATTATTTCCTAGTAAACATCTATGTAACTATTAAAAATCCATGTCAAAAAATTGTTAATTTACATGAACAACTCTAAAAACATTAAGTTAACAAAACTAATAGCGAGATGAAAATGATGTGTTTATCAAAAGGTTGGGACTTATTTTGTTATAATTATTTTTTAAAAATAAATTAATAAATCAAATATTTTTAGAGATTAAAGTAGTAGTTTACTCTAGTATTTTTTAATCAATCCAAAATATTTGAATTTACTATTTATTATCTAAGTTCTTGATGGGGAAAAAAAATCAAAAGCTCTTGATTTGGTTAACCTTATAAAACATTTAATGGGTTAGGCTGGATATATCGATTGCAATGTATCAACCTAGTATTGTTTAGGTTGTCACAAAGCTAAAACAAAAATAAATTGTAAGACAAATGGCAAGTTACGACAAAAAAATTACTCTTTCTCTAACTCGAAAACACAAGGTAGCTTTTTTCTTTTTCTAATAAATAAAGGGGTGAAAGCCCAAAAACATGCAAAAGGAAACTAGCATGGCATTAGATGTGACTGAGCCATACCCTGATAATCTATTGTTTTACAAAGTCTCACATCCAAGAGGCGGCATAATAAATCTTTAGTACCTAGTCAATATCAAGTGTGCAAAATTTGTAAGCCACTGCATACAACAGTTGGCCTCTTGATAGACATGAAGTAAAGCAATCTCCCACTGGTGTTCCAATAAGCTTATTATCTTTAAGATAAGATTAAAATAATGATGTAATGATCACACCCATTCCTTACAAGCGAGATGGCCACAAGGGAATCTGTTTAAATAACCACTTTTTTATGATTTCATTCTCAGGCAAGCTGCAGGTCTTTTATGATCCTTAGAGCTTCATAATGGTGATAGAGTAAAACCCCCAATGCATTCTGTAACACCATAACTTCTAGCTCTATTACATGCCATTTATAAGCTTCACATCATGATTTCCATGAGGGCACATAAAAAAGGGGACAGAAATAATCGACTTTTTCCGTATTGCGCTATATCTAAAAAATTCAATTCGGTGTCACATAGACTGTGTGAGCTTATACTATACTTTCTCATATTTAATTTTATTATTACAACTCATTTTCATCACAAAAACATGCCTACAATTCATGGAAACCGAAATGGAGCTCAAAATAAGCAAGCATATTTTTGGCTAGATTTGCTCCATTTTCTGACCCAACTTTAGAAAATTATAACTAAATCTAGAAAATTCGAAATCATACAATCTTTGTCACTCTGGAAAGCTTAGGATGTCTAATTCACACTAAAAATACTTCCAAGTCACAACATTCATCACACAGGACGTTTGACATCCAAAAAGATACAGACTCGCTGGCTGTCTGGGCTATGATTCAGGTTACTGATGTAAACTTCTGAAATTCGTAACTAATTCTAAAAAAATTGAAATCACACACACTCAGTCATTCTAGAAAGATACAAATGTTAACTTGATACTAAAAATAATTCCAAAATGAAACAGATACTTTTAGGCATCTGGAACTGATGGAACAGTGATTGAGCTCCTGGGCACTATTGATACTGACAGTTAACTTTAAACATGCATAACTCTCTGCTCAGACCTCCAAATGAGGTGATCTTAGTGGCCACAGAAAGCTTATGACCTCTAGTTTATGCATAAAAAATTTCATAAGCATTGGACACCATTTGGCCATCGAGTGACACAGAATTCAAAACTGCCAGTATGAACAGTACTCATACCAGAATCCATGCAAAATCCCAACTTTGAAAATTCACAAAATATTCCCTAAATCTCCGAAAATTATAATCTTTAGCTTCTCAGAAAGCTCTCAACAAGACCTAATTGCATGCCAAATTTCAGGGCAAGACTAACTCATTTGGCCAAAAAGTGGCATAGGGTTCCATTATGGTTAATTTTAGCTCCATATTTGGTACCAAAATAGCCAAATAGATTTCCTTTGGTCTTGGCACCTTTTGGGCAAGTTTAAAAGCATGTTTAAGACTTGGGGAAGCTACCCAAATGGTCCCAAACCATTTGCATCTTATTTTGGCCTTTTTACCCTCACTTATACACATTACACCAAGCTTTTCTCAAGTGCATACATTAGCATAGGCACTCAATTTATGTTCTAGAATACATACACTATACTCATTCATTTATCTATCACATAATACATTTGTCCAAGGGGTCATGGACTATTTACAATAATAATATATATCATGAAGTCTCCTTATGAATCAAAAGACAAAAAATCAAGCATAAGGATGGCAATCTTCTTTCTTCAAGGTGGTTGGCTCCCATTGCCATGTCCACTTGGCCCATCTAGCATATTAGGACATTTAAGAGGAGGGAGTGAGATTCAAGAATCTCAATAGCTCATCTCCCATTCCATCACACATAATATGTGCAAGCAAGTTTCACAAATGCATGCATGGAGAAAGTAAAAATCATAGGCATTTTAAAAGCAACCTTAGCATGTGAATCAATCATACAAGACATTTAAAAGCTCACTAAGTATTTGGATTGGCCTCACACTTCTCCTCATGGATTTTGGACTTGCTTCACCCATTCTTTAAGCACTTTGGACTCAACCATACTCTTGGGAGCCCACTTTGCTTTTGGGAAACTCTTTACTTTGCCTCAACCAAGCTCAAGGGTTCTTGGCTCATCCTCACCCAAGGGAAGAGTTCTTAGTCGTTCCACACTCAAGTAAACTCATACAAACATCATGAATTCATTTAAAAACATAACATAGCACCAAGCATCATGGCATATAAAGGCATGCTAGCATACTTTTCAAAGTTTGAAAATATACATACACATATTCTAAAACAAGCTAAACACACATCCATGCATGAGAAAAGGTGGAGAGAGCTACCTTGTATGCAAGTACTGATAAGCATGATTTTTATGCATTTTAATCCTCTTAACTTTGGCATTTTGATGATGGAATATGGTCTTAAGGGTTTAATTAGATTCAATTTGAATTCATTAGCCACTTTTGCACTCTAGGAATTAAAATTGCAAAATTCTTGAATTTTAATGCATAAATCATTTTAAATGAATTTTGTGAATTTTCTATTCCATCTCTTTCATTCTTTTATGCAGATTTTTGTTGGGCAATTGGAGCTTTGAAGGAGAATTTGTTTTGAAGATGAGGAGAGAAGAAAGCCACGAGTTGGAGAGTTGAAGAGAACCATCCACAAAGCCATGAGTTTGATGGAAGGATGAAGCAAAGTAAGAAGTTCACAAGGAAGAGCATCGAGTTCAAAGGAGCTTAGGTAGCCTTCATGTAAGCTATACAAGTTGAACACGTGAAGAAGCTGTGAGCAGATTCAATGTGGAAAATGCAGAGCCAAGTGAGAATGCACGAGTTTAAAACGCTGAAGCTAAGGGCAGCAACACACACCAGCTGAGCAGGTTCTACGTGCCTAAAACAGAGAAGAAGACGCTGTTGGCAGAAGAACAACACGAGAACCAGCAGGTGCATGAAGGAGCCAACGTGTTCAAGAATAACGCGAGACCAGTAGTATGGAGCTGATGTAATTTCTGATGCTTTGAAGAGAAGAGAGCTCGAGCTACTGGAATCAAAATGCAAGAAGAAAACCATGGTTCTGGTTCGAAGAGAAGCCACGTCTGGTTTGAAAAAGGAATGGAGCAACCACGTAGAAAGCAACATGTTGAAATGACGGAATGGCAGCAGCTTACAACTCGAGCAACACACAAACCAGCAGCTAACGTAGAACGAAGGAGAAACACACGAAGCAGCACGAGCAGAGCAACGCTGGGCAGAACAGAGAAGCTGGCTCGAGTTCTGGTCTGTGAAGAGAAGAGTTACACACGAAGAAGAAAGCTACGTGAAGAGACATGCAGAAGCTATAGCATGCATATGGAATATTATAAAATAAAATGAATGGGGCCCACACTTTATACACATATGAAGGAGCTTCAGACTTGGAATGAGAGAGGGAGCACGTGATTGATTAAGAAAAAAATGCTGAAGCTCGGGCAAATAGGGCAAAAGCTGACGCACGTGGAATAATAAAAATTCACGTGAGAGAATCACGCCATCAGCACACATTAGATCAGCAAATACAATTCACGACACCGTCATTCGCCTCCTTCGCCTTCACGCCTCCACTCACATAACCATCCATCTCTCCATTCTTTCCATCTCCATTCCATCGTAATATGAAGATCTAATCTCCATCTTGAGGCTAGCAAGGGAGGAAGCTTTTGGCTGAAACTTGAATCCTTGGAAGAATGCAAAATTCTGGCTAAGATTTCTTATTTTTCCAGCACTTTTTCTTTTTCTTGTATAATCTCGGTTGAGTTATATTTGATTGAGAAATTGTGTAATTAATTAGTGACTGGTTAGACACTGATTAGGAAACATTTTTGTTAATTAATTGGTTGAATTTGAATCTAATTTTTCATTATTCTCTCTAATCTCCCATGTATGCCACGAAGGTGTTCGATGAAATGCATGAGTGAGGTTATGTGCTTAAATGTCTATTTGAGAATTCCTTGGTATTTAGTTGGTTAATTAAACATTTTTGGATGATGAATCAGAGGCTAATTAATCGGTTAATTAATCAAATTGGATGTTCATTGATCTTAAGGACAAGAGTTAGCGGTTTAATGTGGGATTGAGGTCTCAATTCAACATTAGATTATTAATCTCTTGAATCTTGAATGGTTATTCAAGATCATTTGCTAATGAACACAATTAGGAATTCTTAGGCCAGAATTAATCATAATTGGAATAGGATAAGGATAGTGGATACCAAGGGATGATTCCTAAGCTAGTCACAAGACCATCATTCACCATAATTCTCCAATTAGATAGAATTTAGGAATTTTGATTCAATTTAGTTTTATGTTAGTTTAATTAAATCAAAAACCCCCCAAAATCAAGTAACCTTTAGGACTATTAACACTTAGAGAACCAAATTAAGCATTGAACTCCATTTCCAAGGGAGATGACCTAGGTTGTGCCACTAGCTATATCTTTAGTCAACCTAGTTTTATTTTGAGGGTTGCACGATAAGCCCGTCAAGTACACACTTTTTCCTTAGCTTTTAAACCTCCTCTTTTGGCCACACACCCACAATTTGGCGAAGATGGTTTCTCTTGGCCTAAATACAATTTTTGGGAGCCAATTAGGTTCATGAAACATTCTCTAAAGCCATACAACTTGCTTAAGTACTAGATTGCTCTATAATCCCCATTATGGTCCATAAAGGCACCTAATGAAGTAACACCCCTCAAATGATTTCTAGGCCTCATTCTTTGTTTTCAAATATGATTCTTGACTCCTTTTAAGCCTCTTGGAGTCATCACATAATTAAAACAAAGGGCCTCATGTATGACTCAAAAATGGGCTTGAAACAATTTAAAACTCTCCTTAACTATGCCATCCCTACTTGGCCGAAAGTTAGAGCATAAATGGGATTTCATGGCTTCTTGATTTTTCCTTAATGGGGGAACCATTTAGGGAGGTTGTTAAGAGTTGTAGGAGGTCAAGGAAACACTTAAACAACCAAGGGAACTTATAAATTAAATCAGTTTTTACAATCCTCTTAAGTGCTCTACACTTTTCTAACTTTTAGGTTCATGACTTTCCATGGGGTTTTGTTCATTTTATGGAGGAAGAGACATATGGGGGACCTTTTAGGAATCTTAGGAGCACATTTAAACATTCATTTAAGCCTAAGAACATTTATATAAAATCAGATTTACAAGGGAGCATTTGGATCCCTAATGATTCCATTTTGTTTCCTAATGCTCCTTTCTTGATTCTATTGGTTCATTCTTAATCCTTGCCATCTAAAACCCCTAATCCCTCCATAAATTGGACAGAAAACAGCCCCTAAGAATTGGGCTCATGGTGGTCAAATTCGTGCAAGAGGAAGGGGGAGGGAGAAACTACTAAAGAATAGAAGTTTTACCTTGTTTTCTTACTTCCTTTGGCTTGTTCTTCCACTTGGTTGGCTTGCTCCCTCAATTTTTGAAATTCCCCTCTCTGTTCTGCCCCAAAAATAGCACCAAACTCTCCATTAAAACCATAGAAAGAAAGCTTGAGAGGAGAGGAGCAAGGTTCAAGAAGGAAGGATATGGAATGTCTTAAAGTTTCTTACCTTTTTCTTGAATTTCTTCCTCCAAAATCCTCTTCCTCTTGTGCGCCTAAGGAGCTGGAGTTCTCCTCTGAAAATGGGCAGAAGCAAGTCGGTTTAGAGAGGGGGAGGCAGAACGTGGCATATAAAGAAGAAGAAAGAAGCTTCCTTTAACACTTTAATGCTAATTTTGCCCTTCGTTCTTAGCATTTTCGTTTCTCCTTCGTTTTAGCTCCTTTTTGAGAACCGTCTTTTCCATCATAACAAAGAGGTTCCCAATTTAATAAAATGCCTTTGGAATCACTCAAATTGGAGCTAAAACCGTCCCGAACGAATCAGTCAAAGTTCGGGTCAACCGATATCAGAAAGAGTACACCGAAGGGGCTTTACTGGTCCTGGGGCTTCCCATGATTTTTGGGGCCTCTGAGAACCCTGGGCAACTCAAAATTTCCATTTAAAAAGCCCTCCTAGGTGCTTTTCCAAAAGTACACTTATTTACAAAAATGCCACTGGCCTTTCGGCAAATTTTTCGAATCGCTCCGACCCCGGTTTCTGGGCAACTCAAGGCTCAAATCCTCATTTTCTATTATTTAAAATTTTATCTAAATTTTATTTGCCTTGAATCACTCATCTCAGGGGATTTGCTTTGAAAACGTGCCCATTTCCATCGTTTAATGAAAACGGGACATTACACATTCCAAGCCTTTCAATCCAACAACATGGCTTATCCCTAAGGAGACCTCTGCAAACAACTTTGCCATTACTATAAATGGAGTCATCAACATTCACTATGATCTAACCCAACAACGGATGTCGCCAATTAATGTAGCATTTAGACCTCAGTTATGATGCCTTTGTGCTTTGAAAGGTCACATCCTCTTTAACTTTTCTAAAACAATGTGGTTGTAGTGCCTTTGGAAAAGTATGTTCTAGGCTCAATGCCATCTTACATCTAGACACCTAAATGATCCAAGTAGCATATCAAAGAGTGTTTTCCATGGTACACCATTTTGAGCAATTACTAGCCTTATTTACGTAGTTCTACAAGAGCCATTCATGTATGGGTTTCATGTAAAAGTTATACCATGTCTTCCTATAAATAAACTTTCTCCAAGTGGCTTGGGCACTATCACAATCTCTTGAGCAATAAATGGTAGATTCCTTAGTGATGCTACTAAGTGGGTAAGATCTTGAACAAGATCCCACTTACACCTCAAACTCATCATATATTACCTGCCACTTACACCTCAAACTCATCATGTATAACCTGTCACAAATAGTAAACTAAAGCATACATCTCGCTTTTTCTAGCATAGGCCATTTCCATAATGTATCTTAGAGACTCGAAGTTTATTAATGAACCTTATTGGTAAGGAGGTTGTAAGCAGATTTGACCAAGAATGCCCTATTGTGTGATTAATGCCAACTAAGGACATCATCCCTATTTCTCTCAATGACTTTATAACATCCTCAAGAAGAGTATGAACATCATGATGTTTAGTTCGTCCACTATTTTGAGATATAAAATCGCTAACCATGGTTCAAAAATCCTCTTTACTTAACTCCCTTATAGCATAAAACGATAGAGAGTGTAGGAGATAGGTCTAATGGTCACACCATTAGAAAATTGGACCCATCCCCTAAATGCCACCTTAAACCCCTTTGAAACTTCTCACAAACATTAGTTATATCATGCTAAATGTTAGAGGCACTGGTCTTCTTATTAATCTTAAGAGTAATGCTAATACAAAAATTATATTTACCCTTGACAACTTTAACCGATGAAGCCTCTTAGTTGTAAATTAACTCCCAACAAAGTTTTATAAGAAATGCCTAATTTTAGATATGAAGGTGTTTAAAACCAAGGCCCCTATTTTTCTTTCCCATACAAGGTCATTCTAAGAGATAAGGTGAAGTTTCCTTTAAAGGTTAGATAAGCTTCAGACAAGGTTTTTACATAACTTTTTAATCTCTTCACACATATTCTTAGGAATAAGTACCATTTGCAAGGTATGGTTAGGCAAGATAGAGATCATAGCTTTAATAAGAGTATAATGGCAAGCAAAATTAAGGATTTTTCCATTCCAAGATGATATCCATTTCTTAACTATGTCCAAAATGAAATTAAAAGTAACCTTAGATGTTTGCTTATGAAGGAAGGAGACCCTTAAATATTCGCCCAAGTCACTTACGATGGAAACACATTAAATTTGACTTAAACTAAGAGCTCTAGAATAGTAAACATTTTTAGAACAAAACATCTTAGTTTTACTAGGGTTCATCTTTTATTCCAAAGTAGAGCAAAACATACTCATAATGCTTTTCATCGTATTGACCTGTTCATTTGATGCCTTTGAGAAAAGAAGCAAATCATTTGCAAAAAATAAGTTAAAATTGAAGGGGCCTTTTTGAAGAGTCTAATTGGCTTCTACAATCTATTATTATTCATTGCACAATTAATGTAATGACCCAGTCTCTCCATATAGAGAACAAAAGGATACAAGGATAGATGGTCTCCCCATCTCACCCTTCTAAATGGAGCAAAAGAGTTTAAAGCTTTTCCATTTCAAAGCACCTATATATTATAAGTAGAGATGCAACCCATAATAAGCCCACTAAAATTAGCATTAAGGCCAATTATCTCAAAAGTCTCATATATGAAGTCCCAATCAAGATGATCATAGGCTTTTTTCATATCAACCTTTATAGCTATAAAGCCTTTTCAGCCTTTTTTATTTCTCATGGAATGGATAACCTCTTACATAATGATAGAATTATCACTACTATGTTTACTTGGAATAAAACTATGCTAGTTAGGGGCCACCAATTTAATCAAGAATCTTTTAAGCTTATTTACCATAAGTTTTGTCACAATTTTAAAAATCACATTGTAGGGAGAAATAAGCTGAAACTCTTTTAAAGTTTTAAGACTTTTAACTTTGGGGATAAGGACAATGCAAGTTTGGTTCACCGGGTGGATACAAGCCAGATTCTATAAGATTTCCTTCATAAAACTACATATTAAGTTACCAATAATATTCGACTAACTATGAAAAAAAAATTACTTAGATGCTATCACACCTAAAATGTGACATAAGGCATCATAAAGAAAATTTTGATTTTCAAAAATGAAAACCAAAAGATATAGAGTTACTATCAAAATTTTAATTATAAAAGACGAAACTTTGAAAAAAAAAACATTTTTTCTTTTGAAGAAAAGGGATGGTTGGCAAACTAATGATGGGTTCAGAAATCATCTGTACATGGAAAGTGTTAGATACCTCACAACACCCATTATTATAAATAATTACCATACATTAATTGTACAAAATTAATATAAACTTAATTTTATTTAAATTACTCTAATCAAAACATATGTAAAAAAGAAAAAAAAAAGGAAAAAAGAAAGAAAAATAATATAAGATAAAATATTTACAAAAGGTAAAAAGTAAAAAAGAAAAAAGAAATATTTACAAAAGCAAATAAAATAAAATATTTATGAAAATAGAAAAATAAAATATTTACAAAAGTAGAAAAATAAAATATTCATAAAAATGGAGAAAATAAGTATATACAAAAGTAAACTTGACCAAGAAATATAACTCAAGGCCTATGTACTTGATAAAATGATCAAAACCCAAGTCGTTTGCATTAGGGGTGGAAATATATGTCACCAAGTTGATGACTTTCAGATAAAATTTTTTGTAAAGAAATTATGAATAATTTTGATTTCACAAACAAAACAAATTTAATATTAGTTGATGTGTTTTAATTTGTAAAGATCAAGTTAATCATACTTTCTTGCCTTCTTTATTTTTCTCTTCTCTATTTTTTTTTTAGGTTTTTGAAAGATCATATATTTTTTTATTTTTTTAAAAAAATAAATTAAAATCAAAAAAATTATTGATTACATACATATGTGAATGTGTGCTTAGCAAGGCATAAAGTTAAACATAAATCCAATTCCATCACATATGCATAAAACATGGAATCAAAAACAAATGAAAAGTTATAACTTATAGACTTACCTTCTCTTAAGCTAAGCTAAAGCACAACCTCTTGGAATTATAAAAAAGACAAGCAGCATTCTTCTTTTTTATCATGAACACTAAAACTATAATATGGTGAGCCAAGGCAAATTTAATATCAAATGCAAATCCAAGCACAATGTCCACTTAACATGAATCAAGATGCATACTATGTACATATTCATCTTCTCAAAATACAATGTTCCTGGTATGATTCACATTACCTAACCCTTCATGATGCACATCCATGTTATGAATTAAACACAAATGGCATCACTATCCAACAATCCAAAATAGACATGCCATATAACTTATCTAATCCAACTATATCAAATCATATAACAAATACATTAAGAATTCATTTAACTTTCAAGTATGAGCATAAGTGGCTAGAATCCTAACCAAATCAATTAGAGTGTAAGATGTAATCATGAGACTTTTGGATTCAATGACTTTTCTTAATATTAGTACGAAATTATGATATTAACCATTTATCCAGGTCAATTAGAGTGCATTGATAAAGTGCCTTAGGAATTAGATTTGACCCTTACAAACCACACTTCTAATCAAAATAAGGACAAAGCCAACGTGACATCTAACTTGATAACCATTTCATTATTATAGTTTCAAACCAAATGTAGGAAGAAACCCAATTAATTACTCACTTAAAAGAAACTTTCAAATTAGAGAAGCACACTTGTAGATGCAAAAGAAAGGTAAAGTAGATTAATTTCAATTGGACCAAAACTTTGCACTACAATTCATGGTTCCTTTTTCATTTTGCTCTCCTAATCTCCACTACTCTCTTTCTTTTAAATTCTTTATTAGTTCCTTTATTTGTTGTAGTTATTTCTCTCTAAAATTTGCTATTGTCTTTTTTGTCCTTTCTATTCTCTCTCTTATAACCTAGTTGAAGTGAAACCCTAAGAATATCTTAAATCCTCCCAAACTAGTCATGAATCTCTTTCTCTCTTTTTATTTAATTAAATAATTTTTAAATTAATATTTTTTTTATCAATGGCACAAAATTAAAAATAAAATAAATGAATAATAAATTACAATTGACTCAAGATAATTATGACTCAAAAATAAAATTGGAATTAAATGTGACTCAAAATTAAAAGATGACTCAAGATAAAATCTTAACTTTTTATTTGATTTTTTTTAAATTATCTTATCACCTCAAAATTAAAATGAACTCAAGATAACTTTACTTAAAAATTAAATTGAAATTGACCCAAGATAACTATAGTTCAAAAAGTAAATCTAAGTTCTTAATTTAAAGCATTTTTTATTCTTCATTTTCTTGAGGGATGCTCAAACAAAATATGTTATTCACATAGGCCATTGGGGTTAGGGCTTTAAAAGCTTTTTTACTAAAGGCGGTATTTTAAATGTCAATATTCAACACCTCCTTATAAATAAACACAAAATCCTCCAACTCTAAAGTGGGAAACTTATCAACAATGGGTAACTGGTGTTTGGCCCTAAGTTCCTTTGAGAAAAAAATTCAAGAAAAATTTAGTTGTCATGTCCTTCATAACCTGTTGATCAAAAACCTATTGACCACTCTTATCTTTAATAGCCTTTATATTGTTCTTCTTCCTTCTGATGACCATAGTATCATGGAAAAAGTTTTTTGTTCCAGTCTCCCCATTTCAATCAATTATATGTAGGTTTTTTTTAATACTAGATAAGTTCTTATTAGTTAAGGATCTTCTCATATTATCCAACAAGCTTTCTTCAAGACACCTTAGGGATGAGTTTTCATTGTTTGCCAAACTTCATTCAATGCCATGAAGCTGATTCAAAATCTTCTTCTTTTTATACTAAACATTCCTTACCTTCTCACGATTCCATCTACTAATGAATAAAAGAAATAAACCTATTGGCCCAATTGTTATTTTGCTAAGCTCTTTTCACAACTTCTGTAAAAGAATTCTCAAGAAGCCAAGTTGTTTAAAACTAGAAAAGGTTTGGTCTAAAATGCTTTTGTTGAGGCATCTTCAAGGTAATCTGCAAAGGTATATGATCTGACTTGTTTTAACCAAGTGATGACCTTAAGCCTGAAGGAAAGCCAATATCTAAGCAAAGCTACCAAAAACCCAATCAATATGCCCCTTTAGGTGTTCATTATGGGGTGATTTTAAGCCCTATCGAGGTAAATAGCCTCTTTTCCACTCTTATGACAACCTCCCATTGAATTGAAGGTTATTCTAATAATTTGTGTAAAATACATCCTTATTTATTAGAGTGGTATTGTTACTGAAGTGTTTCTCCCCATGATCTCTAACAACACCATGAAGTGTGATGTTGCTTGAAATGAGTTTATTATTAGTTGTGGGCATGGTTTGCTTTGTGTTTCATAGCATACTTTGTCTATTTTAACCAAATTACTTTTAAATTGTCTTTCCATTTAAATTATTTGTCCTAAACACAATGGTGGTTTTTAATTTATTTGTCTTGATCATTCTCATGGTTAACATTATTAACCTATAATTCATTTTCCTCTTTCATTACTGATGACTATAATGATAGGCATTCATATTATTATTTCTTATGTTTAGGGGGCTAGAATATGAGCTTTTAACTCCTTTGTAAATTAAACATTTATTCATTAACTCGTTTTGTCAAAAGTTGAAGCAACCGGAGAAGTAGGAAAGTAGTTATAGACATTCAATATGATGCACATTTATATCCAATTAATGGTTGTTGGTCATCGCATAATAGTGGTGTTTCATAAGTAGCTTTTATAATTATCTATCTTTTTAGGATTCACTTAAGCTCCCTCTAGGTTTATGAATTTGTATTTTATTGCAAAATTTATATGTAGTGTGGTAAAACATAAAATGGATTATGATGGTAGACAAATCTTCTCCTTATCCATTTACTGTAGTAGAACATCATGCATAATGGCAAGGTTGGAATGATCCACAAACATCTTTAGCCACCATTATTCAAGGAACAAAATTGATATAGTATGGATTTTTGTTATTGCATTGATTAGGTCCTTTAACTAACAATTAAGATATGGGTGTTATGCCAATAGAGTAGAGACCTCAGCAACCTAATGTTCTGGAATAGATTGTGGTTACAGTGATGCCAATAGTTTTAAAACTGTTTGTATGGAAACATTTAATTCCTTTTGAGCATACACATTTAAAGGTACTCCATGTTTATTTTCATATCTCTTGAGAAATAACTTAGGTTATCGTGTTGAACTTTAAATAGCTATGGACCACTTAAGATTTGAGATGTTTTTCCGTATGATGTTATGGCATTTAGCATGCCAAGTGCAACTTATTATTTCTCTGTTAGGTCATTGTAACATTATATCAATATTGCATTTGTCCAGGGTTATACAACCTCAATTTTGAAATACAAAGAATGCATTTGAGGCACTTGGTTTATAGCAGTGAACAATATTTTAAAACTAGATTAAGATGGTTAGGTTAACCTTTTATCATCTATATGCATTGCTATAAGAACACAATGGACTAACACTAGCAAGCCATATGTTAGTTGCTTCTATACCATATGTAGGCCTTGTTGTGTTTTATATCTTCAAAGTTTGACATGTGAACTTATTTGTCTCATGCCATGTGTTTGTGCTTTATAGCTTTATATGATTGTATTATCATATTTATCACTTTGACAACTTAATTTTTTCCCTTTTCCTATTTTACTTTTGGATAAGGCAATTGCATTTTAACTCTTCAAGTTAGATTAAATTAAATGAAATCTTAATTTACTAATCCTTTTTTTAGTTTTTATTTTTTGTTCCCCCCTCCCCACAATTTTGACGCGACTATTGTTGCCAATCTCTAATGAGAAAGTTCAATGTTTAAGGATTCCTAACTATCTTGGTACTTGGTGTTAATAAAGATATCTCAATTCTATATAAGGGTGCATGATATTGATAGGTTCCTATTATCAACTCACACACAAGCACCTAGAATATGATCTAATAACCAAAAACTAGTGTATGCTATTTAAGTATTACAATAAACAATTGCACAAATAAACTCTCACACAACAAATAACTAGATTTTTTCTATCCTAACACATAAAACATCCAAACTCAAATAGACACTCTTACCCAAGCATGAAGATAGTTCACAGGAGTCACAAACAAACACAAATCAAGAATAACAACAAAACAGAGACACACACAAACTTTTGTTTTAGTAATAAAGTATAACAAATTAGTCCCACTTATAATGAAAGATGACGAAGAAGGAAAAAATTCCATAGTTATATAAAAAAATAGGTAGATTTATGATTATTTTAGTTTGGCAAATCAAGACCAACAATGCTTACAACACCACTAAAACAACTAAGAATATGGCAATAATTTACGCGGAGTTATGCATTTAGAGATTATCTTAGATGTAATGCCACATTTACCATCAACATTTGAAGAACACAACACATGACTAAAAAGCTTAAGATTATAGAAGATTGATAATGCGTCACTTGAGCAAGGTCAACTTTCCTCAACGGAGCTATTGTTCTCTGACAAAGTCGATAGAGCAATCATCATTGCTACTTACATCAGAAACATAGCACAATGTAAATAGAACGTTGAGGTTCGAAAGCGTTGCCCTACAAAATCAATGACAATTGATTATAATTTTTTTTTCTTTTTACTTGGGGCAAATGTGTCATCTAACTAGCCTATTTTACATTTATACACTATTTTTATGTAACCAAACATCAATAAGGACCCATTTGGTATGTTATATAGGATAAGACCTGAAAAGATAATGTTTGATAAAATTTTAAAACTATGTAATATTTGGGATAATATTATATAAGATAATATATCTTATAAGATAATATTATTATTTATTTGGTAATATGCTATTTACTAGATAGGATAAAAATTAATTCTTTTGGCAAAAATATCTTTTACTTAAAAAATATATTATGTTTTTTTAAAGTTATTATGCTATGTTAATTTTTAGAAAAAGAAAGTATGGGTGAGTAAGGTTGCACATAATGTATAACGATCTAGGCAACTTGATTCTACCCAGTTACATTAATGTATAACGATCTAAGCAACCTGATTCTACCCAGTTACATTCCCCCAACTAACCAAAAAACAATTTAGGCAAGATGCTAGCCACATTAGTAACTTTTAAGTAACTTAGGGCGATTTTATGAATTTTTTTAAAAAGTATTTATTTTATAAGAATTTTATTTTTTTAGGGACAACATGCAATTTTATAAGAATTTACATAAAATTTTTATTTTTTAGGAGTCAATTTATAATTTTTACCAAATATTAAGAAAAAAAGCAGCTCAACTAACTTAGGAAACTAAACCAACTTGTCGAGTTCGATACTAAACTAGTTTTGGTGTGACTTATCCCAATCTTATTAATTTTTTTAAAATTACTTTATAGGGATTTAAATGAAAATTTTATCTTTAAGGGTCATTTTCTAATTACTACTAAAAATAAAAAATGGTTTGACTAGTCTAGTCCTGATCAATACTAATTGAAATGGGTCAAGTTTAAGCATTTAGTCCTAGAAGAAAAAGTTTGGTGCAAAATTGGTCAAATAATAGGTTATGACAATATTTGGCCCATAATCATCTTTATTGAGGTAGGCCAAAATATAATGGCCAATAAACATCTTTTTGGCTAAGGATTAAAATAAAAAAGTATTAATAAAATCTTATACATCAATACTTAATCAAGCCTAACTCTACTTTTAAAGACTTAATTAGGTTATAATTAATTTGATGTATAAAAGAGATTTGATGTATAAACTTATATAATATATTATTCGTATTTAACAAGTACTAAACTCATAATGTATTATATTAGATTATACTATTAAATCTTACATAATCTATCAAATAGACCCTAAGTAATAATATTCAATTTCTTTCATATGTCATTACAATTATTACTAAAGTAATTCCATTGCTCTTAGACCTCATTTGGTTGGTGGGAAAGTTAAGTGATGGAGAGAGAAAAGGAATGGGATTAAGAGAAAGTCATATTTGGTAGGCAGGAGACTTCTTTCCTTGGGAGAGTTGTCTCCCACTAACATGGGAGAGTCTATTTCATTATTTTATGGTGGGGAAAGCTTTACTGAGTAGGAGAGAGCTTTACTGAGTAGGAGAATAAAAATTAAGACTATTTTGTTCTTCTTCAGATAATTTTTTTTATTAAAGGTAAATTAAAAATAAATTTTTAAAATAAAATTTTGTTTTTTTATTTTTTATTATTGGTAATTAAAAATAAAATATTTTATTATATTTTATAATTATTAAAAGTATTTTAATTTTTTAATTCTTTTCTCATTATATTTTTATGTCATTTTTATCTAAGTATAAAAAAGTAAAAATATTCCTATTTCTTTTTTCATCATACCAAATATAATTATAGGATACAAAATTCCTTTTTATTCTCATTCCCATTCCATCAAAACCTAATCACTTATACCAAACGAGGCCTCAGTTTTTTTTTTCACAATTACATCACTCCCAATTTCATAAATCAAACGGGCCCTAATGGTCCCTTTTATCCTAATAGTTGAAACAGGCCCGAAACAGGCCCAGCGAAGGGGGGTTCTCGGCCCAGATTGCGTGGGATGACCTGATGCATTTATTTCCAAATCTTCGAAAGCATTCGGCTTCACACAAGCATCGCTTTCAGCCTCACGTGAACGTTCAACGCTGGGACCACCTTTCAAAAGAGTGGGGTCCATGTTTTCTACGTTTATAGCCTCTGAGCCAATTTTCGATCCCTCCAGCGTAAACATTGGCGACACTAAGCCAGGGTTTGCACGTTTTGATCCAGATTCATCTCCTCATTCACAAGATCTTCTAGAACTGCAAATCTCGACTTGCTATTATTCTTCCGTGCAACATCATTCTTCGGGCCAGAAGCAAATTGGAATGAACGCTCCTTGATTTCCAAGGCGGCGTTTTCAAACACAGTCCCCAGTCCCCACTTACCGAATAGCAAGCGAAGCATTGAGTTCTCTCTTTCTCTACGTGTCAACGACACCTAATAGCAAGCGAAATCATCCGAACTCATAACCCTAAGACCATGAAGACGCTTCAGCCGTGCACTAAATCAGCTGCTGTTGCAAACAAGAAGAGGTAATTGTTTGGAACGATGTTATAATTGTACGTGGTATCGGTGGACACGAATGTATGCGCGCGAATGATACTTTGTTTTGATTGTACTGTTCTCTTTTGTTGGTGCTCGTTTTATATCGTTTTATATCGACTGTTTCTTACAGTGGAGTGTCATTCAGCGTGCACTGTGTGGTAGCGGGGTGATGCTGATTTGTTTTTATATTACACTTGTAACTAAGAAATACTGTTCTGGTCTAATTAAATTATCTCTTGTTGTGGTAGGAATTAGAATATTTTAGATTTGTTTTTTGGGAGCAAGATAATGGAGTTCTAATTCCACAGGGGTACCATGGACCCTTTAATTCTTTGATATGCTGATCTAAAACTCTTATTTGATGTTGAAGACTTGTAGCTACTTCTGTTGCTTGGTTTCTGATATAATAATTCTTCTTTAGTCAATTAATTGCCCTTCATTCGTTTGCTGAGGCTTGACTGCCAACTTTTGTGACCTTTTTTAAGTAAATGAATGTTATATTTGCCCTTTTGGTTCATAAAAAATTAAAGGTATGCATTATTGTACCTTGTTTTCAGGAAAAGAAAAGAAGGTAGAAGTGACAACAAAAGGAAGGATACTGATATTGAAAAACATCTTAGCAAGCTGAACAATGTGTATGATGATGTAGAACAAGGTTTGATGGAAGTTATACTTTATGTTCCTTCCATATATCATAAATTTTACGTATTTACTGGAAAATAAATTTCAAAATTTTTAGCAAACAGTTATTTTCTTAGTTTTCTTATCATTCATTTGCTGTTCTGGAAGGCTTTACCTCGGGTATATGATTATATGTTTTTGTAATTTCCTTTGTTACATATGGATCTTTACTAAATGTTGCATTTTAATTATTGGTTGGAAGTCCATGTGAAATTGATGGAGACTGGGATTGAAGAGCGAATAAGAGAGTGGAGTTTTTATTAGAGATATAAGTCCGAGGATCTTAAACACATAAACACATATTACTCTGATAAGAGACCGTTGCAGGTTTATCAAAGAAGAAGGAATAAAATTAATTGAATTAGTCCAGATTTTTACAGTTGAGAAATATTAGGAGTTTGTTTTGACCTTTTATGGCATTTTTTAATAATGTATAGTCTGTTAAAGGTTGCTGCCGTTGTTATCTTCTGATTCTCAGGGAGCTGTTAGTTATCTTCTGATTCTCAGGGATATTTCCTGATTTTTCTGATTCACTTTCTAATTATTGTAATCCCCATTTCCTCATTATTAATAAGAGCTGTGCTGAAGGCGTAGGGGACGGCACATTGATTCAATTCTCTTGAAGTGTATTAAAGAATCCCTTCTACTTTGGCTATTAGGATTAATTGAGTGAGATCCTTGCTCTATTTTTCCTTAATAGATATCAATTCTATTTCTTCCTAAGTATTCTAGTCGAGCATCTACCAAATTGGTATCAGAGCCATGGTTATCACTTGTGCTTCTAATCACCCTTCCGATCCTTCTAATAATCCGCAAGAGACTTCCTCAGACCCGCTGGCTACCATAGCCTCAAGGCTTGATGCCATTGAAGTCTTAACAGCGAAAGTGGCAGCTCTTGAAGCTGCTTCTGCTGCAACTGACAGAGGAAAGGCACCAATTGGCGATTCTCGAAGGCGTTCTCATTGGGATGAGGATAGTGAAGAAGATTTTGATCATCCTTGGGGTTATAGGCGACGTCCACCGCACACCAAAATTGAATTTCCCAAATTCAGCGGAGGTGATCCCCGTGGATGGATTCTTAAGGCCGAAAAATATTTCCGATATTACCAAACACCTGATGACTTCAAGGTTGATGTTGCCTCGATGTATTTAGAAGGAGATGCACTGGATTTATTTTCTTGGATAAATTCCGAGCGCACTGTTATGTATTGGGATGAATTTGTGAAAGCTTTACAAGAGCATTATGGACCTCCTGAATACCAGAACCCAGATGAGCACTTAGTTGTGGTTAAACAAACTTGGTTGGTCAAGGAGTATCGCCAGGAATTTGCGCGTCGTGTTGCCCGAGTGCAGAATTGGCCAGAACACTGCCTCCTTGGTGTCTTCATTGGCGGACTGAAAGATGAATTAAGGGCTGATGTACGTATCCATAAGCCCAGAACAGTGTATAAGGCGACAAGCTTGGCTTTGGAATATGAAAATAAATTACAAATACGTGGGCCCAAGCACAATATGCTCCAGTTCCAGAATCGGGCCCCTCTGTATAATGCACAACAACGAGACGCACGAGAAGCCTAGAGAAATTCGAGTGAGCCTTCGAACCCCATCAAATCCGCAACGAGCCTCCCCTATAATCCTAAGCCTTCATCGTCGTTCACTGCCCAGCCACCTTTGAATGATTCTGTGCGTCAACAGTGCCGAGAAAAAGGGCTCTGTTTTCGCTGTGGAGAAACGTTTCGCCCGGGTCATCGCTGCAAATCCAGCTCGTTCGCATTGATGGAGATCTATGAAGCAGGTAATCCAATATTCGACGCCGCTGAACCCATCGAAGATGAAAACGCAGAAGTGGAGGAGGCTGAAATTTCACTTCATGCGATTCTGGGAAAGACGGCAGCATCGACGATGAAGCTTCGGGGCACCCTCCATTCTCGCAGCGTGATGCTTCTCGTGGACAGTGGGTCAACTCACAACTTCATTTCTGATTCGTTGGTGCAAGAACTCAGCCTTCCCACTCACTCTGTTTCAACTTTTGGAGTCCAGATAGGGAATGGGGGTATCGTGCGCTGCCATAGAATTTGTAAAGGAATTGAGGTACAGTTGCCTGGCTTAAAATTGGTAGAAGATTTTTATCCTTTTTCTCTTGGTGGGGCTGACCTTGTTTTGGGAATCAAGTGGCTTGCATCTCTTAATACTGTGCAAGCTAATTGGAATGAGATGTTCATGATTTTTTGGCTCAATGGGAAGAGATATAAATTGCAAGGGGTGCCACATGATGACCGTGTTACTGCTCAACTGCATTCTCTGCTTCAAACAGAGGCTGAATCTATTAAAAAGTGCCTCCCTCCACTCCATCTTGAGGGTATAAGGCTTGAATTTCATTCTGTATTTGAAGCACCAGAATCATTACCACCCTTTAGAAAGCATTTTCACACTATACCATTGCTGCATGGAGCTCCACCACCCAACATTCGACCTTATAGGTACCCATATTACCAGAAAACAGAGATTGAAAAGAAAGTGAATGAACTATTGCAATGTGGATTCATCAGACCTAGTTCAAGCCCTTTTGCAAGCCCAGTTTTATTAGTTAAGAAAAAAGATGGGTCATGGCGTCTATGTATTGATTACAGGAAGCTCAACAGCATCACTATTCCAAATAAGTATCCCATTCCAAATGTTGATGAGCTCTTGGATGAATTACATGGGTCTGTTTATTTTTCAAAAATAGATTTAAGGTCTGGATATCATCAAATTCGTGTTTTACCTGCTGACATTCACAAGAATGCATTTAGAACACATTCGGGACATTATGAATTTGTTGTGATGCCTTTCGGATTGACTAATGCTCCGGCAACATTTCAAGAAGCCATGAATGATCTTTTTAGACCTTATTTAAGACAATTTGTACTTGTCTTTTTTGACGACATTTTAGTTTACAGCCCTTCTGCTGAACAACATGAAAAGCATTTGCATATTGTACTGCAAACACTGCATGATAACTCCTACTTTGCCAATCCAAAAAAGTGCTCACTTGGCCAGCCCAAAATTGAGTTTTTGGGTCATAAAGTTTCAGCTACCGGTGTTGAAGTTGACTATGATAAAATTACTATTGTCATGGAATGGCCAGTCCCTCAAAATGTGAAGGAGTTGAGGGGATTTTTGGGGCTCACTGGTTATTACAGGCGCTTTGTCAAAGCTTATGGTATTATTGCAAGGCCTTTGACCGATTTGACCAAAAAGAATTCTTTCCTTTGGAGTGATGTGGCTCAACAAGCATTCGATCGTCTCAAGCTAGCCTTGGTTACAACCCCTGTGTTACAGCTTCCCGATTTTAATGCCGAATTTACCGTGGAGTGTGATGCTTCCATGGACGGTATTGGAGCCATTCTTATGCAGCAGAATCATCCCATTGCTTATTTTAGCAAAGGTTTCTCTCTTTCCAACCGATTCAAGTCTGCATATGATCGAGAGCTTCTTGCCTTAGTTCTGGCTTTACAAAAATGGAGACATTACCTTCTTGGTCGACACTTTTGGGTTCACACAGACCATGCTAGTTTAAAATTTTTATTGGAGCAGCGAGTCTTCACTAATTCTCAGCAAAGATTGATTTTAAAACTACTACCCTTTGATTTTACAATCCTTTACAGATCTGGAAAAGAAAATACAGCAGCTGATTCTCTTTTTAGGAGGCCACAATATCCTGATTTCTTCCAACTAGCCATGCCATTGCCTGTTGACATGCTAGATCTCACAGAACCCTTAGCAAATGATCCTTTTACTAAGGAAATAGTTGCTGAATTACAGAAAAATTCTACTTCACGTCCTGGGTTTCATCTAGTTGGTGAGAGGTTATTTTATAACAATCGCCTTGTCATTCCTCAGGATTTTCAGCTTCGTGCTAAATTATTAGCTGAAACTCACTCTTCTTACACTGGTGGACATGGTGGATATCTAAAAACACTTAAGAGGCTTTCTGAAAATTTTTATTGGCCATCCATGAAATCTGATGTGAAGAATTTTGTGCAAAATTGTGCTACTTGTCAGCAGAATAAATATCAAACTCTTGCACCAGCAGGTCTCCTCCAACCTCTGCCTGTTCCAGCTCAAATTTGGGAAGATATTACACTTGATTTCATTACAGGCCTTCCCAAATCTGGTGGTTATGATGTGATCCTTGTGGTAGTAGACCGCTTAAGTAAGTATGCTCACTTTATTGCTCTTTCTCATCCTTATACTGCCAAAAGTGTTGCTGAAAAATTCTGCCAAGAAATTATTCGTTTGCATGGCATGCCCCGCTCTATTGTTTCTGATAGAGATTCTTTATTCCTTAGTAATTTTTGGCAAGAATTATTTAAATTGAGTCAAACTCAGCTTAAGATGAGCACCGCCTATCATCCTCAAACGGATGGCCAAACAGAAGTGGTAAATCGGAGCCTTGAAGCTTATTTACGTTGTTTTGTTCATGAACAACCTCGACTTTGGCAAAAGTTTTTGTGCTGGGCAGAATATTCTTATAACACAAGTTATCATGTTTCTATCAACTCCACTCCTTTCAAGATTGTTTATGGGCGTAACCCTCCACCATTGTACCCATTTGTGAAAGGAGAAACTCACATTGCGGAATTAGAGGAACAACTTGAGTCCCGCGATGCTATGCTTAAGCTTCTCAAGGAAAATTTGCTTAAAACTCAGAACTGGATGAAGGTTTATATTGACAAGCATCGTAGGGAGTTACAATTTCAAGAAGGAGATGTAGTTTGGCTTCGCATACAGCCTTTTCGTCAGAGATCTCTTGCTAAAAAGAAGTTTGAAAAGCTGTCTCCAAGGTTCTTTGGGCCTTATAAAGTCTTGAACAAAGTTGGAAAAGTAGCTTACAAATTAGAGTTGCCTGAGGATGCTAGAGTTCATCCTATTTTCCACGTGTCTCTTCTCCGGCTAGCTTATGGACAACTTCCAGCTTCTCCCCTTGCTGCTTTGCCACTTTCTGCAGATCTGGAATTTACTGTCCAGCCTGCTAGGGTCCTGGATCATCGCTGGACTAAGCACCAAGGCTTGGAGCTTTTAATTCAGTGGCACAACAGACCTCCCGAAGAAGCCAGTTAGGAGGATTATGACTTGTTACGGTCTCAGTTTCCTTTTTTCAGACTTGAGGACAAGTCTGTTTTCGAAGGGGGGAGTAATGATAAGAGACCGTTGCAGGTTTATCAAAGAAGAAGGAATAAAATTAATTGAATTAGTCCAGATTTTTACAGTTGAGAAATATTAGGAGTTTGTTTTGACCATTTATGGCATTTTTGAATAATGTATAGTCTGTTAAAGGTTGCTGCCGTTGTTATCTTCTGATTCTCAGGGAGCTGTTAGTTATCTTCTGATTCTCAGGGATATTTCCTGATCTTTCTGATTCACTTTCTAATTATTGTAATCCCCATTTCCTCATTATTAATAAGAGCTGTGCTGAAGGCGTAGGGGACAGCACATTGATTCAATTCTCTTGAAGTGTATTAAAGAATCTCTTCTACTTTGGCTATTAGGATTAATTGAGTGAGATCCTTGCTCTATTTTTCCTTAATAGATATTAATTCTATTTCTTCCTAAGTATTCTAGTTGAGCATCTCTACCATACTCCAATAAAGTGGTTTACATGAATTGACATGCAACAGATTATTCTTCCACTAATCCCAGGTCTGATATTTATACTAAACATCCTCACTACCAAATACACAATAAAACAGAAATACAGAAGAAACAATTATACTAATTGCTAAAAATAAGGAGATCATGCACTTTTTGTCAATAACTTCCCCAATGGTTATGTTAGACTTGGTCAGCCACTTCTTCGTTAACTTCCACTCTTCCCCCATGAATCTTCCTTCTTGAGTATGTGCAGAGTGGAGGTCTATCAGAAATTCATTAATTACTCCTTGATTTTATTAGTTTAATCAGTGGTTCCTGACTGTATGCTTGGCCACTGATTATTGGTTTTCTGTCTTTTCTCCCTCTTTCAGATGAGCGTAAAGATACTCTTTTTTTTTTTTTTTTAATGAGTGCAGATTATCTTTTTCCATATGTTCATATTTTCACTTTCTTGTAGGATCTGATGATGAGTCTCCTAGGAGCAAAGGTGTAGAAAGTATGTGGGAAGCTCCTGAGGTTAATGATTCTGGACTTAGTGAAGGTTCTGAAACTGATGGGGATCTTGACTTGTCTCTTTCTGATGAAGAGGATATAAAGATCAATGGTAGATCAACTTCTGAGGATTTGGTGCATTTGAGGTCTGTTAACATTAAATTTCTCCTTTTGTTTTATATTGTTTTCTTCAAATCCATCCCATTTGAAATTACAATGCATTTGATGTCTATAGTAGGAGAGATATGAGAAAACAAGTTTTCAACTGTTATTATTGATTTGATTCTTGTTTAAAGTTTCTCCTCGTGAAATTGAATTCTTTATATTTTCTACAGTTGCATTATTTTTTATCTATTTGATGTGATTTCAATTTAAAAATGGTAACAAATATTAAGTAGAAATATGATGATGTGTTGTCATGGGGTTCTCAATTTTACTAATCATTAAGTGATGAGGCTCTTAGCAGCGTGTGAATAGATTCTTTGGCAAAGCTTTTGATCTCAAATATCAAGATACCTTATACAAATTATTTGTTTTTAAACATATTTTTTTTGTATTGTTTGATTTTTAAATGTTTATAACTCTTTGGGATTCAGTACTTCACTACATACTCGGGGCAAGGGACAGTTTATAATTTGAAAAAAAAAAACACAAAAGGACAGTAAAGGAAGGGATGATACCTGATTGCTATTCTTCTGATTCACAATAAATTGAAGAAGAAATGCAATTTCCAACTTATAAAGAAAATTGTAGTTTGATTTTTTTGCTTTTTGATATTTTTGTATACTATCAGACTCTCACTATTTCAAATATTAATACTTTCTCATGTTTAGTCCAGAGAATTTAATCAAGTAGCATCTATAGAAGGGTTATTTTAGAGCTTGGCTTGGGATGCATTAATGGACCAGAATTCTTGTATGGAAGATTGATTGCACTTTGCTGTTAAGAGTTAGCCAGTTAAATAAATCATTAAGAAAGAGCATAATGATTGCAAGAATGAGGATGTTCATTCCTGAAAAACTAAAAAGAAAAAAGAAAAGCAGAATGGAAAATAACTCACAAAAATAATACTTTCTATAATTTGTTTTTGTGTTGATTCTTTCTGTGAAGGGACAAGTTGGAAGTTTCTTTATTATTTTTATTATCATCACCATCATCATCATCATCATCATCATTATTATTTAATTCCCTCAATCCTTCAAATCTGATTAAAATTAAAAGAGATTGGGAAAGAAAATGTAGATAATAATTTATTTTATGTTTTTAGTCATTTCTGTGTTGTTATTATTATTATTATTGTGACTTGAAATGGGTAATTTTTTTTATCATTAAATTGTGTGAACAAGATAATGGAAAAAATTGAAAAGAAAAAAATTCATTTCCCAAAATAATAGTGTAGATTTTTGCATCAATGAAACATTTTTTAAAGTCTTGTTCATGCAAGGTTGTTAATTTGGTAGTAAACTGATGTCCATGTTACATTTTTTCCCAATTTGTGGCATTTGAAATTTTGACTTCTCATGCATGTGTTATATCTTTTACAAGTTGTACTTAGTTACTACCTAGCATGATTTCAAGTATTGTTATCATTATTCATCTCTTGAATGAACGTTTTAGATCTTGCATACTTTGTAATGATTTAAAATTCCATTTTTCCTCCTGCAGCTCCTTTGATTTACATTTGCAACATAATTTATTAAAAGAAGAAATTGACAACCAAAGGAATTGGGAATATAAGTGGAAGGTGCCGGCAATTGGTATGTCAAATTGCAAATGCACAGGAACAGGGGAGAATATTTTAGAGGTATATTTCTGTATGATATTCTCTTGGTATATCTTACTACCTTCAAATGGTATGCGGGTGACCTTTTTTTGGAAGCAAAATTTACTACAATTAGTGGCCACAAGTTAGAAAAAGGAATGGTCAGCCGCAGAAATGCTACTGGTTTCTGTTCATTTGTCTTGCTTCTCTATCCCCTTTTGGTATTCTCTTGCCTTCAAATGGTAAATAATGATATCTTTTTCTAGATCTTGATCTTTATTGTCAGATCTTAATCCTATCTTAGAAGTCAATCTCGATCCTAGATAAGATTGAAATCTACTTGGATTGCATTAGGATCGTGATCCTAATTGTCCAATCCTATGATCTTATGCCCTTCTAATTCTGTGATTCTATCCTAGGAACTGACCTTTTGTGAGGGAAAAAAAATAAAATTCAAATATTAAGCCAGTTTTGCAATTGGCTCAATCTCATATTACATTCTTCTTTCCTGCTCTCTCTTTAAGGATCTGGATATCAATACTTGTGATGGTCTGAAGCCAACTTTGTATGAGCACTGGATGGATGTCTACCAGAGATCTGGAGGCAAGGCTATTAATTCACCTTTACAGAAGATGTTTTTCTCCCTGTGTAAGTTTATATGAATCTTTATGGATCAATTATCTTGTTAGCATCATTTATTTGCACCTGGTGATAAACATTATAATCCTTCATCTTTGCCGCCAGTTTCTCTAGAATTGTGCATCTTGATTGTTTGCTTCGCTGAGGTGTGTTCAGGACATAACCTCTTCCATATTCCATATAACTTTACAAATTCTTTCTGTTCTTTAGAAAGTTTTCTGCATTGGACACACTTTAATTGCTAACTAGTATACATTTTGATGTACACCATAACTTCCTTCTTAATTATAAGACTGCATTATGGGCAACTTAGGAGTCATAGAAGTTTTGGATTTGACATTTGTATCCTATATGAGATATGTGTTGATTTCATTTCTTATAGCAAGACTTCACTAAGAAAATACTATGCTGCTCCTTATTTTGTCAAATTCCTTGAGGAGTGTGTATTTATGAGTAGCCTTGACTGAAAGTTACTACTTAAAATACTAAGATGATATCTATATGATCTGCCTCGTTGCTTTAGTGACTTTCATTAAGTTATGTGGATTTTTTTGGGGGGGGGGGGGGGGTTGTTGTAGGGGATGATCAAAATACCCATACCTTATAGGTGCTTGTAAAATTTGCCCACATGGGTTTGAGTATGGGTAGTATGATACCCGAAAAATTTAAAGGTCCAGGTCTAGGAAGTATGATTCCTACCCTGCGCCAGAACTTTCATTATGTGGATTTTTTTTTGGGGGGAGGGTGTTATAGGTCGTACATACCTAACCCCCCCCCCCCTCCAAAAAAAACAAAGCCAAAAAAAGAATCGTAGTGTATATATATTTATATTTATATTTATGCATTCATTTATATATATTAATCAATATAATATATATTATAAAAAGTAAAAAGAAAACCATCCCAATTGCATCATATGTGTTTTGAATTATCTTAATAGTTGTTTGAGATATTTTATTATTTGTTGTGATTTTATATGAACAGATTTTATGTAAATGAATCTCAACTTGAGAATTAAGTTGGAAATTTTCCGTGTAAATGGGTTCAGGTCTGGGGATTCAAGAACTTGATGGGGATGGGGATGGGGAACTTTTTACTTGCTAAATATGGGTCCAGGGATGGAGACCGTAGTATCCTACCCATACCCTTCTCATGATCGTCCTTGATGGTCTATATGCATTGGATTGCACATAAGAGAATTATAATTTTCATTTTTTCTAAAATTATCTTACGGGTAATGACTTCATGTTGTTGACATGGTTCCAGGCAGCAGCTATATGGATATACTTCACTGTAACAAAAGACCATTCTATCACAAAGGCCTGGAAGACACGACCATCATGGATGCATACATAATGCATTCAGTAAGCATTTTGCCCTGTTGTTTTATATAAAATTTTGCACCTTGTTTCCATCAATGACAGTGACCATTGTCTATATGCACAGCTCAATCATGTCTTCAGAACTAGAGACCTTGTGAAAAAAAATGATGCCAAACTTGCCAAGCTTGGGGAGAGTGCTGATGGTGATAAATTTCGAGATCAAGGTTTTACTCGTCCAAAGGTGAGGACCCTTGATGTCTTCTAATTGGCATTTTTCTGATAATAATTTCACTTGGGCTTCCTTAATCACTGTTGTCTAATTTGATCAGACATTGTACTTGAGGTCTGTACTCCCATAATTTTTTTTCTGCTTTTGTTTATTTGGAGAAACATTGTGCTTCCCCTTTTTATATTTTGAAATTCAATTGATAGATTTGGTATTCCTTTTAGACATACTTGTGCAATACCATGTTGTTCATTATTTCATGACATTTTTTGGGCTTTGGTTATACCTTTATGGTTGTTAGCTTGGTGATTCTTATTTTGTTTTGATGGCCGGTTGGAGTGACATATTTGTAATGTGATATGTTGTTTTAACTGTCTGGAGAAGGGATTGAAGTTTCCGATACGTCATTTGAAGTCTATGACTAATGAAATCATTGTTATAGCTCTATTGCTGTGTGGTTACATTGTTCGTCTTCTGTGGGGTGGAGCAAGCTTTTATCTAAACATTGCTAAGCATACTTAACAGATCATCTCAACGTTAGTTTGTAATCTTTGAACATGCAGTAATATCTTTTTTCATTTTATGCTCCAGGTTTTAATTTTATTGCCATTTGCAAGCGTTGTGTACCGAGTTGTTAAGAGGCTTATACAACTTACACCTGCATCTTGCAAGGTACTTTAGCTATTTAATATAGATATATACATATATATATTTTACTCACAGTGGATTTTTTGACCATGGTCCTAAACACTAATAATCTATCATTGCATGTTCTGGACTCTGGAGTCTTGCCTCAACTCTTAAGCTGTGGCATCTGAATTGAGATTTTTGCATAAGATGGTTGGAAATGGCTAATGAAATGCTGATTAGATTTTTGCCTCAATCCTTACGCTCCTACCTAGTTGTAATTTTTTCTTTTTTCTGATTTTATTTCTTCTTTTAAAACCAGAATTTTCAACTAGAGTTCCCTGTGAATTTTCTTTGGGTGAGGGATGTTTTCTAGCCTTTTTTGTGTTTCTAGTGATGGTTTATTTAAGGGAGTTCTCTTATGGAATACGCAGAAGGATTGGAGAGGTCAATTGAGCTGATCTTGTAATACAAAAGAGCTCCCTGATCCCTTTGTTTGTCTACCCAAGAAATTACTTCAAAGAATCCATGTGCTGAGTGCCAAAGAGAGACCATAAACTAAAATTAAAGGATGAAATGACATACTGATGAGTCATACCTTACTGAGATGTTTTCAATAGGCTAAAGTTTGTAATTACATTTATCAGCAGTATGTGTAAGTCAAAAGAAGCAGATATAATATGATTTTCAAGTTTCACTCTCTTGTATGGGGTTTTGTTAAGACTGAACTTCCTTTGGGATGGAAAGGATGTGTCTTACAAAATTTAAGGATAGATGATCCCTCTTCAGGAGTCTTTACTACTGTTTTTATTTTATTTTTCCCTCTGTCTCTCTCTGCGTATTGTGTTTTGGAATTAATAATTCTGATCGAGTCTAGCCTGAGATTAAAAATGATTTTTTCCTTATATTCTAAAATGTAAAATTCCTTACTTCCTTTAGAAAGATTATTATGTGAAAGTGAGGAACCAATTAACTACTTTGGATGTGGAGTTTCTTACCAATAAGAGATAATACAGAGGTCCTGCCAGGATACATTGTGTACACGCAGAAGGGGACTTGTAATTTATTTTTTTAAAATTTGCTATAATATTGTGTTGGAAAATATCAGTGAAATGTTTTGCTACGTTTTGTGTTTTCTTAGTTATTTTGTTTACTTTTGAATGTTCTGGCCGCCCTATGTATACATTGGGTGTACTTCTGTCCTCAAATTTGTCATTGTAGTTTGTTTTATATATATATATATATATATATTCAATGATATGGATTTGTCATTGTAGGTGATAAAAGCTTTCTAATTCATTCAATCACATCCTTTATTTAATGCACATCCAATTTCATGGATTGTGCGATTTTAAACCCGACTATAGATGTCTAGGTTGATTATTTAACTTTGTAGACTGGGTTATGTCAAGAATGTTTGCTTGTATATATATCTTTCTGCTCAAGCTTGTAATTGTTGTTGCCATTGTTTCTTATTGATAATGTCCATCATTTAGTCAGTAGTTACTTAATGATTTGTTTTTAAACAAATATAATTAAATGTGTGTATTTTACTTTTACTTTGGGTCAGAAGATAAACAATTTTCTGGTGGTCATTTTAATAATTTTCTGTTGGTTTTCTCAGATCAATGTTGAGCATATGGACCGTTTTTCCACTAAATTTGGAAGTGAAGAAGATAAAGGGAATGATGAGATGGTTGAAAATGGCCAAGAATCTGAAAATGCACAACTCCAGAAGTCATATAAAGGTTCTGACTTTCAAGTACTTTTTGGTGGCAATAATGAGGATGACTTCATGATTGGCATCAAGTTTACAAGGTAGATTACATTTCTAAATGCTAATTAGCATCTTTTATTCTAAATGCTTTTCTGGGACATGTGGAAGCTTTAGTGGAAACTTTAGTAAGTTCATCATCAGCATTTGTTGTTAGACTCTTTACAAGAGGATAGTCATGAATAATTTTGATTGCAAGGCTAAAATAATCTTAGATTTTTTTAAAATGGTAAAATCCAGTGAATTAATAGCCTATTTATTAGAAGTATCTTGGATATAAATGAATGAGATCCAAAAATGCTGTCTTGGAGTGCCTGTCTCTCATCCAAAGTTGAATTCTTTAGTTCTCTTTCATAGCTTCTGTCTTGTTGCACTTGTTGTAACATAAAGCAATATGAAATAATTTTCTCATGGCTAAGATATATTCTATTTCTTTTTTGCAGGAAGACAATCAAGTTGTTTAGTGATTTCCATACCTCAGACATCGTTGTTGCTTCACCACTGTGCTTGGTTAATGTAGGAAGTTTCCTTTTATAATTTAATCTTTGTTCAATATTACTTATGTTTGATTCTGAGTCATTCATAGTCCCGTTTATATTATTACATTTGGTGTCATGTGATTGGTCTGTATAAGTCCAAGGTCCCCTTTATATTTGTGTTGGACATCTTTTCTTTTCTTTTTTTCCTTTGTTTTGGGTGGTGGTTGGGGGGAAGATAAAAGGAGAATCTTTAATAGAAAAGAAGAGCAGAGATGTACAAAGGCATAGGACAAGACATTCTCTTAAAGGAAACAATAGATATATATATATATATATATAGAGAGAGAGAGAGAGAGAGAGAGAGAGAGAGAGGAAAGATGGATAGAGTTGGTAATTATTTGCCAAGAGTATTGAAACCTGATTCTGCAATTCACATTATGCTGCCAAATTTTACACTAAAATTTGCTCATCGCTACTTGCAGTGCCATTTTTTCTTGTAGCATTCTTTTCCTCTGCTGATAGCCTGATACCTTTGCCAATGGCTCCAGCAACACTTGATGGGGGGCAGCCTGAGAGTAAGAGTATTGGGGATGTCATTTTGCCACTTTCAGTTTAAAATGATACTCTTTTAAATATCCTGTAGCAAGAGAAGGTGATGCTATTGGGAATAATGTCATAGCCAAAAATAGTCATGGTAAGAATGTGGAACCAAATGCCTTATTCCAGTCAATGGGGCTGAAGCTGGTTTCTGTTGATAGGGCTCGGATGTCTGTGGACGAGAATCCTAAGAGCTATGTTTGATAAAAGCAACTGTTAAAGAAAGAACTTCAAAATTTGGTAACTTAAGTGGATTGTGAGGGAAGGAAAGGAAATCAAGTGGAGGATTTGTTTTGATGAACATCATCAGTTGGAACGTGTGGTTAAGGAGTTAAAGGGAGCAGTTTCTTTCAAAGTTCCAACCTGATGTTGTTCTACTTTAGGAGACTTAGTTGGAAAGGTTAGATAGTCTTTTGGTTAGAGGCATTTGTGAAAGTACATTTAAGGATTGAGTGTGTCCTCTGTCTATAGGAACTTTGGGTGGGATGGTGGTGGGGTAGGATATTAGAGTGGTCACTAAGGATGACTCGTTGCATGGGATTTACATGAGTCTATGCTTTTAGACTTGAAAGGGAAGGATTGGTGTTGGATTTCTTCTGTTTATGGACCTTTTAGGCCTATTCTATGTAGGTTTCTTTTGGTTGAGTTCAGTTTTTTGTTTGTTTTTTGTGCTCCTTGTTGATGTGTGGGTGGTGATTTTAATGCTGTCGGGTTTTCTAATGAGAAGCTTAGGGTGGGTGGATTACATCTACTACAAGAGGTTTCAATGCCTTTATAAGTGATTGTGATCTTAGAGATCTTCCTTTTTCCAAGGCTCAGTTTATATCTGTAGAGGGAGCAATATTTCTTCTCATTTAGATGGACTATTTTTGCTAGTGTGGTGCAAGAAACTTTGACTCATCCAATGTTTGATCATTTTCATATTATCTTGGAATCCGATAAGGTTAAGTGGGGTCTCACTCCTCTCTGCTTGGAGAATATGTGGTTGACAGCTGATATATCACTCTTTTTCTGATTTTGTTAAAGATGTCACACCTAAGGTTTGGAATAGGTAAATGTTTAGATATAGAAGAGTTTGATAAGCTAAAAAATTAGAAGTTGAGGATTTCATTTTAGTAGGATAGACGGATAGAAAGAAAATTTTGAGATTAGAGCTTGATGAGATTTTGGTTAGGGAGGAGATAACTTGGAGGCAAAAATCAAGGTTAAATTGGGCCAAGGATGGGGATGCAAATTCAAGGTTTTCCATAGAATGGCTACAGGACAAAGGAGGAAGAGTTTTATTAAGGAATTAGAGTTTGAAGATGGTATTGAAGTTAGAGAGATATAGGTGTTATTACTGGGGATATCATGTTGTTTTATTCTAATCTCTTATTTAATGATAACTGCCAGAGACCTTTTGTGGAAGGTTTGGATTGGAATCCTATTACACATGAGAAAGCAGTTAGATTGGAGTGGCCTTTTGATGAAATAAGGAGAGCTGTTGGGATTTGGATAACAAGAAATCTCCTAGCCTGGATGCTTTCTCTGTTGCTTTTTTCCAAAGCTGTTGGGGTTTTATTAAATTTGAGTAGTTCTATCAAAATGATAGGATTTGAATAAGCATGAATTCAACTGTTATCACTCTTGTACCAAAAAAAGATAGATCTATACGGGTAAAAGATTATAGATCTATAAGTTTGGTGATTAATGTTTACAAAATCATCAACAAAATCCTCTCTTGTGGGCTTAGTGAAGTTTTGTCTTATACTATCTTAGCTAACCAAAGTGCTTTTATCCTAGGTAGGCAAATTCTAAAAGCATCTTTGATAGCAAATTTGGTGATTGATGATATTAAAGTAAAAGAAGTGGGTTGGTGTTTAAATTGGATTTTGAGAAAGCTTATGATCATGTTAGTTGGAGTTCTCTTGACAAAGTTCTCAATAGGAAGGTTTCGGGGAGAGGTGGAAAGGCTGAATGTCTGGTTTCTTGTCCACAGCAACCTTTGTGGTGATTGTCAATAGTGAGCCTATGTCTTGGTTTCAAGGGCAGTGAGGTATTAGGCAAGGGGATCCTTAATTTCCTTTTCTTTTCACTCTAGTGGTTGATGTGCTTAGCAGAATGCTTTCTAGGGCTGTTGATAGAGTTCTTATCAAGGGGTTACAAGTTGGCTTTGATGAGGTTGTCATTTCTCACCTTCACTTTGCGGATGATACTATTTTCTTTCTAGAGAAGGGCAGGATTAGTTTTGAGAATGTCCTTTTCATTATCAGTCTTTTTAATGTTGTTTTTGGGTCAAGTGTTAATTTGTTAAAGAGTGGTGCGGTGGAGTTGAATGTGGATAGTCAAATTCTTTCTTCTATGGCTTCTTTTGCAGGTTTTCAAGTTCATATTGGCCTCTCACTTATTTGGGTGTATCCTAAATTGTCTTCTTTTTGGGAGTCAGTTGGTCAAAAACTCTCTCAACGCTTAGGCAATTGGAAGGGGTCCCTCTTCTTCTTAGGTCAATGCAGTACACTTATTTGGTCCTGTCTTTCCAGTATTCACTTATATTATTTGTCCCTTCTTAAAATTCCAGTGGGTCTTACCCAAAGATTAGAGAAAATTATGAGGGATTTCCTTTGGTCAGATGTGGGTGAGTTAAGGAGAGATCATCTTGTTAGTTGGGGGGGTGTTTGCAGGAAGGAAGGGGGACTAGGTCTAATTTGGTTTACAAAACTATTGCTTTGACTGGTAAATGGTTATGTCAGTTCCCACAAGAGATGTCTTCTCTTTGATACTAGTTTATTCGGAGTAAGTATGTTTTGAATCATAAGGGGTGGCATGCTAACTTAGTCCATTCAGCTCCTTGTACTAGTCCTTGGAAATTCACTTGTCAAGAGTACAGCTCTTTTAGATCTGGTGTCCTTCAAAGTGGGTGATTGTCAAATTAGATTTAGGGAGGATCTTCAGGAGGACATGTTATTTTTTGTCGAGCTTCTCCAAATTTGTATTATATTTCCCCATTGCATAATTCTCCTATTTAGTGTTTTTGGTCTTCTTAGGTGGATGTTTTATCTTGGAATATTTATTTTGCTACAAATCCCTTTGATGGAGAAATTGTTGAACGTGAGGCTCTTCTACTTATTCTAGAGCCCCTTTGTCTTTCTTCCTCTTTAGATAGGAGAGTTTTGACTATAGATTTGTCAGCTGTTTTCTGTTGCAAGTCCTATTTTGAATTCTTCACTCTTCGCCCAACATGGCACTGTTTCAACTAGAGAATTTCACTTGGAAATAACTCCTCTAAAAGTGAAATCTTTTGTATGAACAGCAATACTCAACAGAATTAATACTGGTGACATGCTGCAAATTTGAAGGTCAAATGGGGCTCTTTCTCCCAATATCGATTTTATGTGTAGGGCTAATTCAGAAACAACTACATACTTATTCGTATGTTGTAGTGTGGCTAATTTGCTTTGGAGTAAGTTGTTTGGAATCTTTGGTCAGATTTGGGTTTGCCTAGAAAATTTGAGTCAATTTTTATTGTTCAGAGTAATCATTTGGGAAGAAATAAAGATGGCACAGTTTTGTGGCAATGTGCAGTTTTTGCCATGATTTGGTGTATTTGGTTGGAAAGGAATGCTCAAATTTTTCATAGTGCTTCAGCGACTCTAAATGATCTATGGGAAAGGGTTGTTTCTCTTGCTTCCCTTTGTTCCCTTTGTTGTTCTGTTCATGGTTGCTTTAACGGAGTTTCTTTGACTGATATGAATAGGGGTTGGGTGGCATTGTTATTTTCTTAAATTCATGTTCTTTCTTTCCTCTTTTCTAACTCCTTTTTTGGGTATTTTCTTTTAGGAGGATGTTTTATCCTCCTTTCTTGTAATTCTCTTCTTTTTCTATGAGTAAAATACATGGGCCTGCCTCCTTTGAGTTTTGCTGAAATTATGCGGAGTTCCTTTTTATTTTCAAAACATATACAAACTTCTCTAAATTTTGCTAAAACTACACTAATCTCCTCTCTATTTTCAAAACTTCTCTCAAAAGAAGGAGTAAATTACACAAATGTTCTTTGAGTTTTGCTGAAACTACACAGACTTTCCCTCTATTTTCAAGGGAGATTTGTGTAATTTTAAAAAAGCATAGGTGAGGTTTGTGTAATTTTAGCAAAACTCAGAGGAAATTTGTATTGGTTTTGAAAATAGAGAAGAGGTCTGTGTAGTTTAAGTAAAATTTAGGAAGGTTTGTGTAAATTTTGAAAATAGAAGAGAGGTTCGTGTAATTTCAGCAAAATTCAAGGAAGGTAGGTGTATTTTATTTTTTATTTTTATAATAAAGCTTCTTTTTCTATCCAAAAACAAATAAACAAGGCTCCAGCAACACTTCTGAAACCAACAAATCAAAATGTTTGTAACCTGGTAAGGGTATGGTGCATCAATAACACGGTTAGGAAAAAAAAAATTAAGATAAACATACAGTGATGGATGTGACAGCATGAAATAAGTCTCCAAGTGAGTTTGTTTGCCCTGAGTAGGCCTGCGGCATTTCATTTGTAGTTTAATGGTTTTTTGACCTTTTGGGGAAGCAATTTTAGTCAGTTTGAGTCTTTTCTGTCCTTCAAGTTTATCGTTAGAGATACTAATCCTTTTAGGATGGGTGGGGAGTCTTGCTGTTAGGGCAAGAAAAATCTAGAGTATACATTTACGTTCTAGTAACATGGGATTAGATTCATCATCGGCTGAGTGGTATATTTGAAGGTTTTTAAGTTTTTGACTAGGCAAAAGACCCAGGTATTTCCTATATGCAACATGGATTATCTAATAAACAAAGATTATGTTGTTTCTCTGCTAAGAAGGCCTGAAGTATCTGCAACTGTCAGTTGGTGTTTGTTATAGTCCTGTAATCTTTGATTGTTGATTTTAAACAGATTGGTTATGTTATCTTCTGAAAAACCGTAATCCATTATGCTGCCATCTCTACTCTATTCTTCTATCTCACAGCTGTTACTTAGCAGTAAAAGTATAACTTGTCCTTGTTGCATATCTAATATGTATTAAATTTGATGAATGAGTGTTTGAGATGTAATAAAACTATTATGAATCTTCACTTAACCTTTTAGTTGAAGTAGACCTTGACATGGAATCAATGTCTATATGATCAAGTGGTTTCAGTCCTTGCCGCCTTCCATTTATCTTAATTAAGTGTCAGCTCAAGGAAAGATAGGCCCATGCTTTATCTACATTTCAAGCCTAAAGAGCTTTTTGTAACAGGGCATGTTAAAGATAATAATGTAACTATTCATTGACCTTCATTAAACAGCTTAAGCTTTGAGCTGATATGTTCCTTAAACAGAGAGTTTAAATTTTTACAAATTTCTTGTATATTTTGTTACTTTCTATGCATTGAAACTCTTTTTTTGATAAATAATATTTTGAAGGAATATATAGCTTATATATGCTAACGACTCCAGACTGTTCTAAATGCTAGAAAATTGACGAGGCTGGGAGTAATAAGGAAAAAGATGTTGATTATCTTTCATCCATAGAGGTAACCTGCTGCTGTTTTCAAACTTGTGTCTTGATAATTCTGACTGCATGTGTTGGCCACCTTTTATGGACAAAATATGGTATAAAGTTGACAGTAAATTAATTATGAGCAGGTTCTGATTGTTGATCATGCAGATGTAATAGCGATGCAGGTATGTTAACGGTGTTACTTTGGATGGTTATAACATTTTGAAGGTTCATGATCTGAGCCCAGTAATGAAATTTTTCTATCATATATTGAAAAAAAATGGCAGGATTGGTCTCATGTGCATACAGTTATTGAACACTTGAACCGCTTACCATCTAAGCAGCCTGGAACAGATGTTATGCGGATAAGACCATGGTGCGATATATACTAGCTTTCTTCTGCGTTTTGCTTCTATCTTTGTTTTTTATATTTCTTTTTAGAATAAATTATACAAACTTTTATAATTTTTGCTAAAACAAACTTCTTTATTTTCATAATATACACTTTATTTCAATTTTAAATTTTTTTGACTAAAATACCCTCCATAAAAAATGTGTGTTTAAAAAAATATGTACTTAGGTTAACAGAGGATATTTTACTTCAAAAAATTTAAAATTGAAATAAAATATAGTGTAATTTTTTGTATCAAGGGAGACGTGTGTATATTTTGAAAATAGAAGGAAGGTACATGTATTTTTAACAAAATTTAGGGAGATCTCTGTAATTTACTCTTCTTTTTATTCTAGACATGAAAAATGCTATTTTTACTGGAATATTGAGGTCAGCTTATGCATCTACAATGATTGTTTGTATTGTATATCGGATACCAACCTTAACTGATATAGTACACCTTTTTCATTCTGCATGTTGCATCACCACTCTTTAGCAGTGTCTTTAAATTTTAGGTTTTTGTTTTTATTTGATTTGTCTTTTATTTTTAATGTACTTTATTCTGACATTTATTTTTGTCTTTCAAAAAAAGGAATATAGTTCAAAACTGGAGAAGGGGGAGAAAAAATAGAGCTCCTCAATCCCTCAACAAATCTGGCACAGAAAATCCCCTTGAAAAAACGATGAGCACTAACCAACATAGAAGCCATGACAACTATCCTACCCAAAGAATTTTCACTGTCAAAAACTGCTGGCTGAAAATTCTTGCACATTGATCTAACCAAATGCATATGCACCTCAAGCCTGCAAGAAGAGCTAAGCTCCTCAAAACTTTAGCCTCCTTTCTTCCCCCTAAACCCCAAATACAAGTGGAGAATGATCTCTCCAAGAGTGGGAGGACAAATCCATTACTTTCCAAAAACATTAAATAAGTTTCCTCACAAGTGCCTAGCAATCTGAAAGTGCAGAAAGAGATGATTGCCTTTTTCCAAACTCGTGACACATAATGCAAGCATTTGGAGACAAGGTCTTGAGTGGCCTAAGCACTATCTTTGTGCCTACTTTTTTGTTCCTTGTCTCATGGAGAGCCTCCAATAACAAGAAGGCCCACACTCATATTTGCAATTGGCTACATCAAATACCATATAAGAATTGGGATCTTACACCATGATTCTCTTTTACCTCTCAACCCTATTTAGTGAATTTTTCACTACTTTCTTCGTCTTAATATTTTGCTTATCACTTGTTCCGATGTCATTCTTGCTTTGTCAATTATAGAACCTTTATCATTGAGAGATAAAAGAGAACCATACTGATAATCCAAAATGACATAAACATAACTGTATCACAGCATAATTCTATCTAGATAATCATAGTTCTTCCCATCTATAAGACTTGTATCTTTAAAGACAGAACCTTTATCTCTGGCGGATATTCTATTCTTATTAAAAACAGAAAGACATGTATCATGGAGTCATGTAGGCACATTTAGGTTTGTGAAATAATTAAATTGACTTAAACCTACAAGCTTGGAGATCAGGATTAGTTTCCAAGCTTCATGCTACAATTATGCAGTAAATATGCCACTGTCAGTCAAATGAATTAATGAGCATAATTTAGTAAAATTAATGTCAACTTTCTGTTTTAAGCTGAAGAGGTGTATGTCAAAGAAATGTAGGACATGAAAATGTGAATTTAGTCTCTGCTCTTAAATATGCTATTAGTGTGCTCTGTATAATTCCAGTTCCATTCTGATATCTTTGAAGAGACTGCCCTGCTTTTTGTATATGATGCATTATTTCTTTGTGATATCTTTGTGAAGAGACTGCCCTGCTTTTTGTATATGATGCATTATTTCTTTGTCGCATGAACTGCTTGTTATATTTATACTTGCTTAGAAGCAGGTGTCAAAGATATTTTATATGCATTTTTTTCCTTAGAATTTTGAAATAATTAAAACTCTGTTTCTTGTCTAGGTATCTTGATGATTATGCTAAGTTTTACAGGCAAACAATCATTCTGGGTTTTTATTCAAATCAAGGTTATGGATGTTCTTTCTTCTAGCCTAGACCTTTCAGAATAAATTTGCATTATTTTTTGTCTTTATGCTCTTTAGAGAAATCCAGATGCTATACGTTGAACATAGGCCTTTTTATTCTTCTTTCTTTTACTCTTTGGTAAATGGAGAAGATGTTAGTTTGCTAGAAAATTTTGGTACATATAATGAGTTATCCAGTCCTTGCTAGAATTTTGTAGCCATTTGTTTTCTTGTTAACATTCAGCATGAACTTTTTTTAAAAATGTATGGAGCATTGTTGAACTTCCTTTAATTTCTATATTTCATCCCTCTTCTGAAGGATTGTGGTTGGTTAACTACTGGATTATTTCATCTACTTGTTTGCTTTTGCTGAGTTATAACTGGACTTTGCTGATTTTAAGTGTTTTTTGATTTGCCTCATAGAAACACATCCAGGTGTATTATAACCTCTGTGGTTTCTTGTTGCAGATATAAATGGTTCATTCAACCACCAGTGTTCTAATTACCAAGGGAAGGTGGGTTTTATAAGTGGTTGCACTTTCTATGCTTTTTATGGGTCAAAACTCTAAGATTTCTCACTGTCAAAATCTTAACTTAATATTTTGTGCACTTGTTCTCTTAGGTTTTGTTTCATATAAAATTTAATGCAAGCCTGTATTGATATGCCTTGCAGTATAAAACTGCAATGAAGACCTTTTTGCCCCAAAAAAAAAAAAATCTGCTGCTTATGCAATAGCACAGAAGAAAATAATAATGTAGATATTTTTTAAATCTTATGATCCTCAATGTTATTGATATTTGCAGGTGAAACTGGTCTGTGAATACAAAGGTGTTCTGCACAAAGTGTTACCCCAAATACGCCAGGTTTGTTTTTTGATACGCTGGACACTTAAATAAATTTTCTGTATTCAGTCAATTCAATATAGGTCTAGTTGATGCATAGTGGTTCTTTTGGGAAAGAAATCAATTTGCTCTAGATGCATCCTTTTAAGTTTTGATGTAATTGGCAAAATTGCTTCATTTTAACTTTATGGTACTCTATAAAGCTGCTTTTTTTTTTTTTAACCTTGTTCTGTTTTGAGATTTTATTTGTATTTTCTGGTTTGGTGATTTCTTGCCCGCTAATCCTTTGTAGTTTCTTCTCTTTCTAATACAATGTCTTCTTTTATTTTAGAAAAAAGAATGTAAGATGGTGTTCATATTTGTATTACTAATTGACATTACATTCAGCATAAGACTCATTAATTATCTTCCATGTTATATAGTTTATAAATAGATTATCTACTTATAAGTGGAAAAAATATCATTCTTTCAGTCTGAAATGCAGTAGGTAAGGAATGATCATATTGTATATTTTGATATTAGATATGATATCATTCTACTTATAAGTTATTGTGAATTTGTTAGTGTGTATATAAAGTCTAATTTCTTTGTAGAACTGGGAAAAAAAAAAAAGAAGATTTGAGTGATATGTTGAGGTTGTTGGATTTTACATGGTCACTTATTGTGTTCTCGCTTTTCACCAAGTATCTATAACTATGCTGTCCATTTGCTATTTCTTTCCTTTATTTTGTTTATTGGGAAAGATGAGCCTTTCCTCCAACCAATTTCTCAACCAATATGCTGATAAATCTCGGAGAACTTGAAATGTGTCCCTTAGTCAAATATTTTGTTTGTCATTCTTATCCTTGCAGATAGTGTTGTACTTATCAAAATAGAAGTGGCGAGATAGATTATCTGTTTGCTTGTATTATTGTTTTTATTTATGAACTGTTTGTTGTTTGCCCATGATAGCCTTTTACATCATTTAAATTATGAAGTACAGTTTTATGACTAGTGACATTGTTCCAATCAGCCATGCATCAATCTTAAGTCATTAAAATCACACCTTCTTTGTTATGGTGATTAGAAGAGCTTTTGGATTAAGGATGTCATGGTTAACTAATTAGTAGCAGAGTAGGGATATAATGATTAAATACCGTTGTTTACATTCGCTGTGGTTTCTCCTACTATCCCTGCTGGTTGGACTTGAGCAGTTATATGAAGGTTAACCATGAACTGTTGAAACTGACTTTGATACACTAACTTCCGTGCAGTTATGAAACGAAAATTTGATTATTCAAGCTTGTTATAATTAGGTTTTTATATTAAGATATTTGAAAACTATTCTTCCTTAATTATTGAGGTTGGATGATTCATTTTTCTGTTTCATGCTTCTATTCAGGTGAATATGTTTCAGATTTATCTCTGTAGACTTGTACCGTGTTTTATTTTGTGCTAATTCTCTCTCTAACTCTTCAACCTTGTAGATTTATGAACGATTTAATGTAAACTCAATGGTAGATGCGGATGCCCGTTTTGATTATTTTGTCAAGAAGGTATATATTTTGCAATTATGGTTTCGGAAATTTTATATTTTGAGTTGTAGTAGTATGAAACAACTTATCTTATATATTCTTTATCCTTTCAGTTAATTTATGGTCATTGCTGACGTTACTCTTTCTTGAGATTATTACCTCAAGTTAGATGTCAAACAAACAAATAATTAGTAACCTTTAGGACTATAATCATTGATTATATTTAGTCAGCCTGAATGGGGAAGTTACATGTGGAGACTAATGAACTTTGAAAGCATGCAGGATCCTTGTAGCAGTTGCATTATATGTGATATCCATTTGATATCAATAGGGGATCATTCCCCCCCTCTCTCTCTCTCTCTCTCTCGCTCCCCCTCTCTTTGTTACATTGGAAGTTGTTGCACTACTTGAATTTATGATCTCTCCCCAAATACCAAGTTCTCTACACAGCCCAACCCCCAGCTCAGCTAATCCTGGGTTGTGGGACTCTCTCTCGTTGAAAGATGCCTAATAATATTGTGAAGTATATTTAAATGATGATGAGTACTGCTTGCTTAGTCGTGCTATGCATTTGATGACTTCTTACCATCGACATTATATACCAATTAGCAAAAGGATTTCATGTTATATAATATCATTGTAAGGTCAAACTTATTTCTCTACACAGCCCAACCCCCAGCTCAGCTAATCCTGGGTTGTGGGACTCTCTCTCGTTGAAAGATGCCTAATAATATTGTGAAGTATATTTAAATGATGATGAGTACTGCTTGCTTAGTCGTGCTATGCATTTGATGACTTCTTACCATCGACATTATATACCAATTAGCAAAAGGATTTCATGTTATATAATATCATTGTAAGGTCAAACTTAACTTTCTAGGAACAGATAAGCACATAAACTTGAACTCTTAACCATAGTCGTGTGTGATTATGTTATATCTTGCATACGAAACTTCTTTGATTGTAGCTTTATTCATAAGGGTATTTTCTAACTCCATAGAGAATAATTTTTTCAGAAAAAATTCTTAGCCTTGTCCTATCTCACTACTGGGCTTAATTTATTTCAATGCCATACTAATCATACCAATTATCCAACTTATTCTATTCCTGTATCATGTGCATATCCCTCTTCATTTAGCTCTCCTAGGTTGATGCTTGTCTCCTCTGGCCAAGGCACGGTTTACTTTGAAATTTTGTCAGTGGAATATTATTATGGTTAATTGTTATAATTATTCCCTGAGGAAGGTGTAAAAAAGGAATTGTGTGTTCTTCCTTACAGATTTATGGCACTTTCTGAATCATAGTGTGATACAACATTAGTAAATATTCTCTTGCAGGTTTTCCCAAGGATCAAAGAATCTGATCAGGTAGCATTTTTTTATGTAGCTTTTTACAACTTTTTCTTATGAGTAAGCTTTAATATGGTTGTGTGATCATTTAATATTTGAATTGTATTGATATTTTTTTTTTGGTTTTTAACGAAATTTTCAATGCAGGGAGGAATTATGATATTTATCAGTAGTTATTTTGACTTTATTCGAATACGGAATTTTTTGAAATCACAGAATGCCTCCTTCTGTCTTCTTGGGGAGTAAGTAGCTGTCTCCATCACTGCTCCCTTATGTTCTTATTTTATTGTTGTCAGAGTTATTTTTCATGAAGAGTTCTTTAAAAATTTTACTATGTAGCTCTAATGTTCTGTTGTGATTTGTGAGATGCGCTCTTTTGTTAATTTAGGTACACAACCCAGAGTGATATTTCCCGTGCACGTCTTTGGTTCTTTGAACAAAAAAGGAAGATTATGCTTTACACTGAGAGATCTCATTTTTACCACCGATATAAGGTTGCTTACACTGCTCTTATATATAGTTTTTTTTTTGTTTTATTATATTTTCCTTCTATTTTTTGGGAGTTTGAGGTGCTTTATTTGTTATTAGTTTTTTAAAACAATGCATATATGTTTCTGCCTGCCTGCTGCATGTTTGTCAAGCTATGGCTTGATGAATGCATTATAGTGTATGTTGAAGTTGACCTCATTCTAAATGGGATTTCTATTACACAAATGGATAATTATGGTTTGTTGAATAGACGGATCTACGTTACCAAGCATGTTCCATAATAGAAATTTGTGTAAGTTCTGTTTTTTTTTTTTAATATAAAAGAGGAATTCTTATTAAAGAGAAGGAAGTAACAAAAACTGGAGGATAGGAGATATTTTCCAAAACAAACAAAAATGAGGAAAAATAAGCCGAACAGGCTAAAAAGCAATAAAGCTGACCAATCTTTCTGCATATTGGAAATAGAGACTACCTTAAGCAACCATGGGACAAACCTCAAAAGTGAGGCAATAAATAGAACTGTATCCAAACAATGTATGGGTAAAAATATGCCATTTAAGATACACGCCATTCTTCTCCTACCAAATATGCCAATGAATCGCATAAACTGCACATGGACAAAATTTTGGCTTCCTTGTTCTTAACAAAGCCCTGCTTAATGCTTTTAAGAACCCAAGCTATGAATGGTAGGAAAAGTTATTATCCTCCCCTATCCTATTAATATTGTACACAATATTGACAAACTAGGTTTATTTTTGTGGCAGATTCGCGGTGTTCAGAACTTAATCATTTATTCACTCCCAGAGAGAAAGGAGTTTTACCCTGAGGTGAGAAGTCTTTATTAGACACTTTCTCTGGCTGAGCAAAAACATAAATCAAGAATCTTAAATGCTGTTTTCCCCATCCCCCTCTTTCCTGTTGCAGATTGTAAATATGCTTGATGGGTCTGACAACAATGCATGCACTGTTCTTTTTTCTCGCCTTGACAAGTCCCGGGTAATACTTTACTCTCTTTGATGAACCTTTTGTGTTATGCTACTATCATAGAGTCCTATCAGAACATCTCTGCATTTTAGTGGCATTAATAATTTGGGGTGTCTGCCGCAAGGTAGAGTTGGCCATTGTTTTATATAAGGCTTTTGGGGCAAAGGAAGAGAATTATTATTGCAAGGACATAGTTCTTATTAGTTTATTGAGATCATGATGGTTTTAATGTAAATGAACCTGTTAATTTGATTTCTGTGATGGATTTATACTTGGTGGTAAATAAGATTATTAGCTGTGTTCAAAATCGAACTAAATTGACTAAACCAAACCAAACTAAAAATGATCAAAATTGGAACAAATAGGTCCAAAAACGGTTTTCAACATATCAAAACTGACATAGTTGATTCAGTTGTCAATTTTGAACGGCTTGGTTTGGTCAAAACCAAACCAAAGTATTATTTAATTTTTTTGATTAGGTTGGGATTAATTATTTACTATAAAATTATAGTTTGCAACCTTCTAAAACTATTTTGTATGGTTTTGAACCTTACAAATGTAGAGAAAATACATGTGGACTTAAAAATTTTGAAAATAGGGGGAACCAAAATGCCTATACACAAAAACCAAATAGGTCCCCTTTTTTGAAAAAGCGAAGGTTTTAGTTCAAAAATACAAATTGAATCTTTGAACACCTTTAATGATTATTGACTCGAGTGAAGTATTCTTTGAATTAGGCCTAGTGAGGTGGTACTGTGAAATTAGTTGGTACAGTGTGGTCGTGTCTGCAGTGACATCTAGTGAAATTTTTTTTTTTTGTGGGCCGAATAGTGGCATTTTGAAGAGTTTGTTACTAAGAAAGCCTTTGGTATACCGTCATCTTGATTGGCATCCAAGATAGTTGTGTATGGTATATTAGTATCGTAGATTATGAGTGTTATCTAAGATATCAATATGTATAGTATGTCATTATTTTGGATAATATTTCCTGCTTTACTGAAAAACCATGGATATCTGAAATTACACCCTTTCAACTTTGTTGACTTATATAAAAATATAAATTGTGTACTGTGGAAATTCAGAGAAATTGGTGCTCTGGATGCATAATTTCATTGAAACAGGAGAAGTGTACATATAGAAGGGAGAAGGGAACTGATTTACCAATCAATCACACTAAATCAGTAATTAAAATTTTAATTAAAGATAGTAGGCAAAAGAGAAAAAAAAACTCATGTTTTTTATATCTTTGCCATTAGACTCTCTAATTAAAATATAACAAATGTATGGGTCTTCAATAATACCATGACAAGTATATGGTTTTTGTAGACAATTATATAGTTTTTCAATTAAACTATACATCTGTCATATATTTTAACTGATGGATTTGATAGTGAAGATATAATTAGTATCTCCATCAAGTGTTGTCCTAATGAGAAATAATAATGGAGATAAATCAGGAAAAAATGAAACTAACTAAAAGAGAATACAACAACAATAGGCTTTTTCCCATTAGGTAGGGTTGGCCAAACGACGCCATAAAATTCTAACTAAAAGGGAATAAAAGATATTAAAGCTCTTGTGATGATGGCCTGTGATCTGATCTCCAACATCTGTAATAAGCATCAATTATGACAAACATGGGCATGTATCTAATTACCATGGTATCTAAGATATTATGTGTGATAACAATGTACCAAATGCTTCGTAATTACATTGCTGGTCATGTAATCATTTTATTTTTCTTTCTTTTTTATGCTTAGAGTTGAAATTTATCAAAACGGCAGAGTTAGCTAAGATCTATTTTCCTTTTGGGATTTATGTTTCAGCTAGAAAGAATTGTTGGAACTACAGCAGCCATAAGGATGGTGCTTGCAGAGAAAGGAGTCTTTGTTTTCGCCCATTAGATAGCTTGCAGCTATGCTTAGTAACTTCTCAATGGCAAGGTGCTTTTGTTTTGTTGCCATTCGACATGGGGAGGGGCTTGCAAAGATTGACCAAAAGACGCAAAATGGTTTTCCAATGATGCTTGAAGAGTCTGCCCGTCTATGCAGAAAAATACCCATGCAGGAAAACCTTTTTTCTTTCAACTAAGTTATTTTTAGTTTTATTTACGTCGGCTAATGATAGAATTATGTATATTTAGCACACAAATTTGTAAATGTCATGTGTTTCATGATTAAGATTTGCCATAGCTCAAAAATTTTGTTAATTGAAATACATGGGGCTAGAATGATGACAGCAGCGGCATTAAAACGATAGTGAAAATGAGTAATACAATGATTTTTAGAAAGGTAAGAGTTTAGTATGATTGGCCTAATTCCTCTTTGGTACGCTCTAGTTTAAAAGTCTGTAATAATTAGACTTGAGGCTTAAAATAGTAGCACACTAATACTTGATTGTGTTATTTCATTAATTCATTGAAAAAATATAGTACAAGCACAATGTGTGACCAAAAAATTTCCCTAATTTGTTTATATTTAATCTCCAAAATTGGATATTTCATTGGCATATTAGGTATTTGGACAAAATTAGGAATTTTGTGTAGGGGCAGAATTTGGAGTAGGTATTGTGTTGTATAGTTTGAATTTGGGATTCTCATAAGGAAAATTGGTTTTTGTTGCATAAAAAGTTGGGAATTTCATAAGGATGTTAGAAATTTAGAGCAATAAGTGGGGGATATGATTTGGGAGCTCATTTTAGGAATAACATTTGAGTGATGTCGTGTTACATGTGTTGAAGAACTTAGTTAAAGAAGAAATTGTGTTTTTTAATGCATTAAAGAAGAAATTGTTTTTTTTAATGCATAATAAAGAAATTAAAATTTTAGGGCAAAATTGGAGGTAAAATTAAAGATTCTAGAGTTGTAAAATTTAGGAGATATTATGTTGTCTATTGAATCTAAAATTTCCATTGGCTAAGGAAGGTGTTTTAGTCATTAATGCATAAGATTTTATAAGGGAATAAAAAAATTAAGGCAAATTCCAAAGAGTTTCATTAAAAAATTATTAGAATGATACCAGGGAATCATCAGTATGTTAACAAATTAATGCTGAAATTATTCAATTGTAAATTTTTAAATTATAATGCGCCAAAATAAAATTGAGTCAAACTGCACCAGTGTCAAATAATATTTTATCTTTTAAAAAAGATGAGAAATTTATAATTTTGAGAGTATTTTGATGAAGAATAATTAAATGACAAGTAAATATTTTTATGTCTTTACTATTAGATTATTTATTTTTTTACAAAACTTGATAGTGAATTTAAAAAGTATATTTAAATTTAGTCAGTATTACATTAAAGGTTTTATTATTATTATTGTTATTGTTGTTGGGTAAATCAAATTCTTTTAAATGGATTATTGAACTAAGGATATGTTTGGTATGGTATTTTAAAGGAGGAGGAAATGAAAAAGTGGGTAAGTTAGGTAGATGAGATATAAAATTACTCTTATACCTTTTATTTTTAGAAAAATAATTTGATAATTAAAATAATAATTATAAAAATATAATAAATATTACACAGACATTCACATCCATGTTATACCAAATAAGGTGTAATTTAGTAGTTACTTTGAAAATTAATTTTCAAATAATATGTTAAAATCTTGAAAATATTGTGGGAAAAGATATTATTTGAAGCAGATCCTTTGGATTTACTCCCAAAGAAACTTAGAGAGGGAGAAGGAAAACTCCACTTGTGTGGGACTTACATGACAGATGTGAGGTTTATCTTTTTCTCTCATTCCCTCTTCGAACTTTCTCTAAAATAAACCTCAAAAGATTCTGATTCGATATTATTAGCCTATTTTCTAAAATCCTATTTGTTTGTAAAGTCTAGCTCTATCCACTCATGTAATATTATGTACAGGGTTGGAGCTAAAAGTAAGGTTAGATTTATTTTTATAAGTCATTAAGAAATTAAAAATTGTTGGACCAATTTATTCATAATATTTTTCTATATAACACTATTATACTAAAATAATAATAATAATCAAAGCATATCTTGCACCATATCCCATATGTGATTATTATTATTATTATTATTACAAAAAGATAGCAATGCACTGGGAACTTTAACACCTAATCTGAGAACAGATGCCTTAAACCCTCCGGACATTTGTACCCAAAAAATATATATTTTTTAAAATATTGTGATTATACGATGTTATGTGTATTTTAATTAATTTTTTTTAGGTATTAAAAATGTTTTTAATAGTGTGTTCAAAATCGATAAAAACTGGTCCCTCCATAACAAAACCAATGGAAAATGATTAAGTTTTTGTGTTTTATTGATTTAAATTTATTTATTTATTATTATTATTATATAAACCCAACTAGACTAGGTCAAGAACACTAGTACAGTACAAAAGTTCTTAAGGCAAGTATATTGAGTATCTTATTTAGTTGATATTTTTGTTGATGGTTGAATGGTTGATAAATCAATTATGATGCTAATACATTTTAAGTAACATAAAATTGCTTAATTTTGATATAATCCTTACATCTTCGTTTATGTATTATTTTTTTATATTATTGTATTTGGCCGAAATTAAAAATACATAAATACTTTGCCTAAGATCAAGATAAGTTTAAAAATCAAGTTCAAACCGCTTAAATTGAATCATCCAGGATCAATCACTCTTAGTTTATTTTGGTTTGTTTTATACATCTTAATTAAACCGATCAGTCTTTCTTCTCACTAAATCGATCTCAGCAATTCAATAGGTCAATGTACAAAAAATTGATGAAACTCAAACACTGAAGTTTTAGCAAATATACTAAGTTAGGAAAGAAAACAAGTAAATTAATAATTTTATTTTTAAAAAATATTCTTTTTTATTTGGTTTTTAAAAATATATAAAATCTCTCAATTTAATCTTAAAAAAAAATCCCAAATAAAATATTTCCTTTGTTAGATAAATTTACATTCACTTAACAAACCTATTAATATGGCAAGAATGGGAGTCAATGTGAGTATTAACTTATGATATAACTTGCTTAGTTGTATTTTCTCCAAAATGTCATCATTTAAGCAATTTTTTTTTTTTGAAAACAACATTTATTTTTAAAGTCATTTGACTTTGTGAAATTTCCCTTCCTGTCATTTTGAAAAAATAAATACCATTTGAATAAGTTTAGGTTATGAATTAAGATCATGTAAGCTTTTATTTACATCACATCAATAAAGTGATCATGAATTTGTTTAAAGGACCATTTTAATTAGAGAAAAAAATTTTAAAAAGACTAAGTTAAGATATTTTATCTTTAAATAATAATAATAAATTATACAAATTTCTTATGAATTTTGTTAAAATTATTCAGACTTCTTTTTTATTTTAAATATATATACAAATCTCTACTGAAACAAAAAACAAATTATATAAATTTTTCATGAATTTTTTAAAATTATAAAAGAAATTTTTTTTATATTTTAAAAATAAAAAGAAGTTTGTATAATTTTAACAAAATATAAAAAACATATGTAATTTACTTTATGTTTTATAAGAATTTTGTATATATTTTGAAAATAAAAAAATATAATTTAATAAAATTTTTATATATTTTAAAAATAAAAAAGTACGTATAATTTATTCAAATAAAAATATCATTTAATCACTTTCATTATCTTAAAAATAAATAAACGAAAGGTTCACAAGGATTCCTGTGAAATATAAAACATTCAACGGGCACTAAATGGACTTTTCACTTATAGGCGAAAGCTAGGGTTCCCAAATGGCACGTATATATAAGCAAATATTTCGCGAATGGGAGTCCGTCACGAACTTCTCTGAGTGTTCCAGTTAGGATCTAACTTGTACGTCAAGAAGAGAAGCCATGGGAGTGTTCACGTTCGTCCTCCGCAGCTCCGACGGCGAATGGACCGGGAAGCAGCTCTCCGGTGACATCGAGGCCTCCGCACCCTCCACCTTCGAGATCCAAAGGAAGCTTGTCCATTCCGCCCTCGCTGTTGACTCCTCCGGACCCGTTCAGTCCTCTTTCTCTTTCGTCTCCCCCTCCTCTGCTGTCTTTCAGGTTTTTTTCTCCTTCGTTTATTTTTCTTTTCAAATTTCTGACCCGATTGGTTTACGAGCGTCCGAGTACCACAGTTGTTTAATGTTTTGTGTGATGTGATGTTAAGAGATCAAACTGCTTACTTAAAGTGATCCTATGTTTTTGCTTCGGACTGGCTCGGCTTAATCTGATTCATCGTGAACTTTGAATTTTATCTGAGATGTGATTCTGGAAAATTTCCTTCTTTTCTTCCTGATTCTGTTACTTTTCAATGCGTGATCTTGTGAATTTCTGCTATTCAGTAATGTCTCGTGTTTGTGAATTATTGCTGTGGCATCATGAGTAGTGTTGACTATGGCCTCAGTTATCTTTCGTCCTTCCGCTGTGATACTCGTTTTGTGTTTGGTAATTTTTACTTTTTTGGTTCTGTATTTATGGGTTATCTTTTTACTTTATTTTCTTTCCTTAGATATGCATTTTAAGTAGAAGCGTGAATTGAATTTTAGGACCAGTTTAGCGTGATCTGACCTATGTTTTATACATGAAAGTATAATGCACTGTTGATTGTAGAATAATCTAAATGTCTTGATTAACGTTTTTTTTTGGTTTACCTCTAAATGACAAATAGGATGATGGCCCTTCTGCCTTGGTTGCTAGCTTAATTTTTGCTTTAAAATAAAGGAACGTTGATGGATTCAACACTCATGGGACTATATGTATCACTCCACTTGCGTGAATGATCACTGATCAACTCATTGCCTTCCTTCTTTTTTTTTTTTTTTTTGCCCTTTTTCCCATTGGTTTGTTTAGGTGATTGTGGGTGGTGCAGTATTCGTTGGAGGTGGTGCGGCTGTAGCTGCTGGTGCTCCTGCAGGAGGTGCAGCCCCAGCTGGCGATGCTCCGCCAGCTTCTTCTAAGAAAGAAGAAAAGGAAGAAGAGGAGGAGGAGGATGAGGATATGGGATTGTCCCTTTTTGATTAGAGCATCAGTTATATTACTGAAATTTCCCTGCTTTTAACTCATTTTTTATGCTGAAAAGTCTCTAGCTTTTTAAGAGTAGAAATTGTGTATTGGATTTGGTCAGATAATTGGTACTTTTGGTTTTATGGAAGAATTGCGTTGAGAACTCAAATGGCGTTAGTAATAGCATGGTTTCTTTTTGGCATATAGCTGAGCAAAAATTTGAATTCAAGATTTTCATGTTATAATTTTCATCCCTTGTCCCGGGACCGTATCTAGTGGCGCTTCTCTTAGTAAGGTGGTTTAATATCATGCATTATTCAGTCTTATTTATGCGACTCTTCCATTTCGTTAGTGTTTGGTTTTGAACTCGTATTAAGCAAGAGGTGCTGAGAAATCAGTGCTGGATTATTTTACACTGTCCAGGAAGTTATGCAGCACCGTATCTGAATTGATTGAATAAATATTTCCTCATTTTCAAAAATACACATGAATTGTTTTTGAAGTTGAAAGATGATTAAAATAACTTTTAAGGATAATATTAAATATTTTTAAAAAATATCATTTATTAAAAATATATTCTCAAATTTTTTTTAATGTTATTCATTTTATGTTGAAAAATATAAATGTAATTTATTATAAATTTTAAAAAAATCATATTTTTTATTTTTATAACTTTACTTAATTTTTAATTTGATTTATAGTTTAAATAATTTTTAATTTACCTTTTGTCATTATTTTTTTATTCATATTTTGCCATATATAATCTAACTTTATTTCGTTATCTATACTTCTAGTTATCATAAATCATACATTAAGATATTATATAATTAGTTATATTAACACAATTTAAAAAAGTATTTACAGAATTTTGATAATAGGAATTAAATTAAAAAATTTATCAATGGTAAGGATTAAATTATAAATTTTTAATTATAGGGATTAAATTAAAATTAAATGAAATTATAAAGACTAAAAGTATAATTTTTGTTTGAAAAATAACTAATTTATATTGGTTAAATAAATATTTAATATTTATTGCATTATAAAATAATAAATATGATAATATTCTAGCTAAAATAAATATAATTGTATTATTTTTTATTATAAAAAATATTCAATGTAACACATTTTTTATTTTTAAAAAAATATATAATTTTTAAAATAAAAAACATACAATTTAAACATCTCTTTAAAAAATTATAACTTCTTTAAAGAAAGGGCACAATATAAATCATATACATAAGGTGATTACATATATTTATCATAAATAAATAAGATATCAAATTATTTTATTATCATTTATTTAATTAAATATATTTACTATAAATATAGTATATCTTATTTTTATTTGTTTATATTAATATAAGTATGCATTTTATTTATCTTAATTTCAATATTTTTTATTGTTTACTTGTAATTATTTTTTATTTGTACCTTTTTTATATAATTCTCATGTTCAATCACTATTACCTCCTTTTCCCTTGTTTAAGAGTTAGGTTGCCACATGTTTAGGTCCCACATTTTTTTCTGATCCTTTTTTTTCTTTTGGCCTAATTATGCAAACCAAATAAGAGAAAGATAAATCAATCCACCATTTTCTTCTTTTTATTTATTTTTTATTTTTTCTAATCTTTCCTATCAAACAATGCGTTATTGATAATTTCTTGTATCATTCTCTTTGAGTTTTTTTCTCTTTGCCTATCCCTAATATCAAAGGAGACTTTATTGTGAATCAGATCCTTTCTAGATAGGGGTTTAACTACAACAGATGCAGTCACACCTTTAGACATTTTTTTTAATGTTATATATTTGAAGTATGAATATAAAAATTATTTTTGAGGACAAAAATTTTTATTATAAGAAAATTACACTTTAAAAATTTTAAATATACTATACTATTAAAATTTTCAAAATATAATTTTTTTCTTATAATTAAAATTTTTATCCTTATAAGTACAATTTTTATTTTCATATTTCAAATTGATGACCTTTAAAAAAAAAGCACCTAAAGATGTGATTGCATCTCCGTCCTCATTTTACTACCCATTTCATGTTATGTCTCAGTCCATTCAACATATTAAAAATTAATTAATAAAACTTAAAATCAAAGCTAATTATGCATATTAAGAAAGAGTTACTTTAAAACTTGATTAGCATATAATATTTTGGCATTGCAAATTTTAATTTGACTTTTTGCACACAGTTTAGTTAGAGATTGTATTTTATACCTTTTTCTTTCTTTCTTTTTTCGTAAAATAAGATATTAGCCATTGGCAAAGCAATTCCTTTTTGTTGATTTCAATGCTTTTTAAACAAATTTTATGTGAAATTTATGCGTTTGTTATCCGGTTTTGTAATAAAAATATACATATAATTTTTTTTTAAAAGATTCAATCATATTGTATTAAACCTTAAAAAAATTTCAAATAAAAAATTAATTAAAAAAACCTATAAATTTTACTTAAATTTTATCTATAATTGCACAACTCTTTTTAAAGGAGCAGAGGGGTTGGAATCTAAGTAATTAATCATAAGTTACTCATGGTAAAATCATGCCTTGTACATATGCAAAGATATACCTAGTGCATCCAATAGGTGGAAGCATAAATCTAAACTAACCAATAACAAGATATTGGACAGAGTTTGTAAGCCAATCCCCACAAGTATTGGCCTCACAAAGGATATGAGTAATTCTAACTTCCCATTGACAATTGATTGTATCTCTTATCTCCAATATAATATTGAAGCAAGGGTGATATAGGTTGCAATTGTTATTGACAAAAAATATTACTACACGGGAATCTGCCTGTACTTCCACTTGTTTGAAATTAAGTTCCCACACTTGATTTAAGCCCAATAACAGACGCCATAATTGTACAATAGTTATTCAACATGACCCAATGTTGTAACCAAAGCCTGTTAACTAATGCCTCGTCTCATCTCAAAAGATGCCCCCCACAAGTTGTGTTCCTATTGTTGTAGAATGACCCATCAACATTGAGGCTCACCCAACCTTTTTTAAGCATTCTCCATCTAATTAGCCTTTCATGACATTACATCTTACATTTAACCACTTTATCTTAAAGTCTTATGTCTTCCATGGTCCTTCTTATATAAGCATAAGCAAAGTTTTCTTTCATATGATAGTCCTAATCCAAAATGATGCTACATCTTGAAGTCTAAATCATACAAATAGTATAACTGAATGAAGAAGGCCATGTCAAACCTACAGAGTAAGGTCCCCTTTCTTTCTTATTGCTCTTTTAGTGAAACCTACAGAGAAGGCCATGAAAGGGCATAGAAAAGAAGGTTTTCCAATAACTTCAATCAAGTAGTTGCCACCAAACTATTCAAGCTCGTGCATAGTTTCTATTCTTGTTTTAAAATTATTTTTGGTTCATTACAACTGAAGGGGCATATGTTTTTACTTAAAAGACCCTTCTCATGTCTAAGCTAGATGGTATGGATTTAATCCTGTCCGATAAGCCAAATGAAACTTTTGTTTTTTGTAGGCAATGGCCACAGCTAAATGCTTTGCCAAAATTTTGTCTCATTAGTGGCATTTTCTCCTATAATGTGTTCATAAGCCAAGCTTGTTGAGAAATTACTAATGACTTTATCTCTAGTATAGAATGTCACTTTTGTTTCGAAGAGTATCAAAAGGAATGTTTGAGATGGAATTGTAGGTGCCATTAGGTAGTAGCTGATCAAAGTAGTGTCAATGCCAAGCACATGAGAGGGAGGTATAATTCTTAATTGTTGCATGTAACTCTTCTTCAAGGATGAATGTTAGTCACATAAGTAGCAAATAGATATGGAAGTGGCATCTATAGATAATTCTAGAAGCTGACAATAGCTCCATTGCCTATCACCCACCTAATACCTTTTTTGAATTTGTCCTAAACTCTAGATATGCCATTCCACACATTAGAAGCAATTATTTTCTTTTTTACAATTGGGATTCTCTCCATCCCACAATTGTATTTTTCTCTAAGCACTTAAAACCATAAAGAGTCATGGCTATTTATTAAAGCCTAGCATAGTTTTATAAAGAATGCCTCATTTTGGGCCTTTAGCTTCTTGAACCTAAGGCCCTTTTTTTTCCTTTATGTACAAACATCCTTCCAAGCAACAGGATACAGCTTTTTTTTTTTTTTTAGTTTCAGTGGAATCCTAAATGATTTTTCTACACATTTTTTCAATCTCATCACATAAGATATTGGGAAACCACATTGTTTACATGGCATAACTTAGAAGAGTAGTAATGACTATTCTAATGAGAATAGTTTGTCCTACCAACATAAGAAATTGACTTTTCTAACAAGATAAGCATTTTCTCACTTTCTTTAGAATAAAATTAAAGCTAAGCTTAGAGGTTCTTTTACGAAGAAGAGGCACATCTAAATATTTCTCCAAATCACCTATGAGATTCACACACAAAATCTGGCTCAGGGAAAAGGCTTTAGAGAAATAAACATTTTTTGGAATAAAACATCTTCGTTTTAGCTAAGTTCATTTTCTAGCTTGAAGCAGCACAAAACATGTTCATAAAATTTCTCATGACTTCCATTTGTTTAAAAGTAGCCTTAAAGAGGAGGAAGAGGTCTATTGCAAAGAAGAAATGAGATATAGGAGGGCCTTTTCGAGAAAGTATGATTGGTCTCCAAATTTTGTTGGTAACTACCCAGTTAATGCCTTGGCCAAGTCTTTCCATACACAACATAAATAGGTAAGGTGACAAGGGGTCACATTGTTTAACTCCTCTTAAAAGCCAAAAAAGTTGGGATGTTTCCCTATTCTATAATACTTGCATGCTACTTGAAGAAAAGCAAGCCATGATTGAATTAATAAAATCATAATTAAGCCTAATAAAATCAAGTGTCTCTCTTAAAAAATCCCAATCAATGCAGTCATATATCTTTTCATGGTCCACTTTTACTACTACAAAACCTTTTGGCCTTTTCTTTTTCCTCATTATGTGAATAACTTTCTACACAATTATAATGTTATCACTATTATATTTACTAGTGATGAAACTATTATGATTTGGAGAAATTAATTTGGATAGAAAGCCTTTGAGTTGATTTGCCATAATTTTAGTAAAAAATTTAAAAATGACATTGCATAATGATATTGGATGAAATTCTTTCATAGGTTTTAGATTACCAACTTCTAGTATAAGTACAATGTGAGTATTATTCACAAGAATAATGGCATCAAGATTTATGAAAACTTCTTCCACAAATCTATATATAGAATTGCCAATAGTGTTCCATTGATTATAAAAAAATATTGCTTGAAGCCCATCTAGTCCAAAAGATTTGAAGGTGCCAATATTAAAAGTGGTATTTTTAATTTTAAGGCCTAAGATGTATTTTTAAATTAGAAAAAAATTCTTAGAACTCAGTCAAGAGGAGTTAGGAATAATGGGAAGTTTAAGCTTTATTCCTTAGCTCTTTAGTATAAAGCTTCTTGAAAAAATATACAAGTCATATTTTTCATAATATTTTGGTCATTAACCCAATCACCCTTATCATTTTTTATGGACTCAATTCTATTTTTTTCCTCTTGGTGACTGGCATGGAAGAATTTGGTATTACGATCTTCCCAATTTAACCAATTGCATCTAAACTTTTGGCACTAGACAAGTTTCTTCTTAAGTAAGGATCTTCTTATACTCCTTCCACAGACTTTTTTCAAGGCATCTTAAATAAGGATTATTTTCAAAAGAAAGCTTCTTCTCAATACCTTATAGATGATTGAGAATCTTCTTCTTGTAAGAAAGATTACCCACCTTATCCTAGTCCCAGGTGAAGACATCACTATGTAAAGTTAAGGCCCATCAACCCAATCTTTATTATGCCATGCATTTTCCACCATATCAAAGAAAGAATCTTCCAAAGCCAAGTGGCATGAAAACAAAAAGGCCTAGAATCATTATGTTAAATGGTTTTATTGTTTAAAAAGACATGCAGGTAAAGATTAGACCTATTATTCATAATATGATATACCTAGGCTTAAGGGAAAGCTAATCTCCAAGAGATATTACAAAATGCTCACTCAATACGTTATGTCAATGTACCCTTCTCCTATGTGAATTTAGGCCCATTAAAGCCTATATCAATTAAATTTAAGTCAGAGATGCATGAAGATAATTGATCCATAGAAAGCCAGTTAGGTTGAGCATCGCCTATTTTGTCATTGCTAGATAAATGGGCATTAAAATCACCAAAGATAAGCTAAGACTCAATCATGTGCTATGCAAGGAGATAACAAGCCTCTCACAAGTTATTGTGTTAGGGTCACCATAGATGCTAGAAAGGAAGGAAGATGCCCCTAACTACAAAATTTTAACTTTATAATGAAAGACCTATACATGGGAAGTGACATAATCAATTTCTACTCATAGCCAAGTAACATATGCAAAGCCTATAGCTTTAACTCTAATCTTGTTGGTAAAACCCAACTTCCTCACAACCTAATCACTTTATACCCATTGATGCAAGGTTCAACAAGAAGCAAGACAAAGAGCTTATGCATTTTTACAAGATCTCAAACTTGTAAAGGAAAAGTATTGGCAACTGCTCCTTTTCAATTTTAACAAGCTAAATTCATAAGGAAAAAATTAGGTAAATAAAGGCTAAAGAAGCTTTACAAGTCATTAGAGAATACTCAAGTAACATTGTATGCCTTTAAGAGCCTATCCTCACCTTGATTTCTCAAATTTTACTAAGTAGCTTTAATCACATCGACTACGTTGAAATCATCAGAGAGCTTAGATGTTCTTGCTTTAATTTCTTACATACCACTAAGCCCTGGGTATTTTGAGCATCTTAAGGTAGTATATAATAAGAAGAAAAAAAAAAATTAGCTAGGCTGAAGGCCCTATTTGCATTTTTGAATCTTTGGGGTGACTTATATATACTTCCTTGGACTATATGATGAAGTCTCCCATTACCTTTTTACTTTATATTCTTGATGGACTCAAAATAATTGTGGTATGGCCTAGAATTAGCCAAGGCTTATGGCTACTTAGCCCCATCATTATCTGTGCGTGACACTACTAAAACCCCATTTGTCCTAGCTCAATAGTTTGGTCTCGTGGTGATGAATCCATGTTTTCCTTCCTCTGTGTCTCTTGTTTAGCTTGTCTTTTCTCTTGTATTATAGTCTTTGATGGTGCAAAATTTGCAGGGCCTTTAAAGTAGTCTGTTATTGCTTCATCCTCCTTCAAATTTGAAAGAACACTAAAAGAAGAGCCTTGGGAATGATTCTGTCAAGGATTACAATTTGCTTACTTGAAGTTGATCTAGGGAACCTTACCCCTAATCTTTATGATTCTGCCATTTGGGATTTTTTGGCCTTGCCCATTTTCTTGCCAACATCTCTGGCCCAAAAACCTCATCTATTGGGATGTTGTGATGATTTAAGAAGGTCGGCAATGGGCATGCATTGGTCATCAGACCTCCATCTCAAATGGAATCAACCACCATAGTTGCTATTTGGTTGTCAGGGCATTTGTCTTTTTTGTGGTCGAATGTCCTACCATGGAAACAAATCAAGTTTAAACCTTTGTATTCTACAGTAAAGACCAAATTCCTCATAATGAATTTAGAAGCCCATTTTTTACGTGGAACAATCTCCACACTAATTTGAGCAAAGCAACCTGTTTCAATTCGACCTTCATCACCTTGTCTCCTTGATAGAGTATTAACAACAACTTTCAAAGTTTTCACAATTCTATTCCCTATTCTCCACAAAAATGTTTATTATTAGATTGGTAGGTATAGAATGTATACCCAAATGGTAATCTTTTCAATACTATTTTGGAAAGGATCAAAATCCAGTGTCCATAGTTCTAGTACACGATATAATGCTTCATAATCACCGTGGGACTGTCATTCAAAATATAGCAAAAATCTGGAGAGTTCGATAAGTGAGCTAGGAAATAATTAGTTTTCATATCAATGAGTTCAAAATCATTAACATTTTAGAATCGGGTCAATCTTGCTTTTAGATAGCAGTAGCCAAGTTTCTTTCCAAGAAAGGAAATAACTAGTGTCTTCTTCCATAGGCCACAGTATTCTCTGCATTCTTCACCCGACACAAGAACCATGGGATGAATTTTCATTAGTTCCTTGAGTTTATCTGAAGATTCTATATCCTTCTTTTCATTAGATCCAAGGTTCCATTCATCATTTTGATCAAGAGAGCAATGGTCATCAACCCTATTAAAGCCCAGTGGAGAGTCCTTATAGGAAAGGATTTCGCGTTTGTCCAGGAAAAGTTGCGTCGGATGCCTGACTACCATTTTGGTTCATCGTCCCTTTAGCTAGAACATCTGTCTGCTTGCCAGATTCCCCATCCTCCATTGACTTTTTCAATCATAGTGGTATCCTCTGCCATTTCCGGTCCAAGTTTTTTGATGCTTCTTGACATAAGATCCTCCTCCTCTTTAGTGCAGCCATGTCCGTCGTTCTCCATTATTCTCCTTATAATTAATTGCATGACTTAATATAGTGTGTAAGATAAAGCTTACCAATCAATCTTTGATGTTAATATATTACCCCACTTAATGTAATATAGGTTAGCTTAATTTCTTACTAATCTGGCCATAGTTTGATTTATATTCAAAGTTATAAATTTAACTTGTTCAATTACCAATGCATCAAAAGAGAATGTAGATTTTAATAAAATTTGGATAATAGCCATGACACTTTCAAAAGAACAAATTTATAATTAATTTAATATTTTAAAAATTAATTCACACAGTTGAAAAAAAAAATTCGAGAACTGAAAGTTAAGTATGCCGATAAATATTTGAGAATTAAATTATTAGTTTGGTCATATACTTAGTAATAAGGCTAATCAACGTTAGGGTTCAGGGTATTGCTCTTGGCTGTGTAGTGTGTAGCCGAGAGGGAGGTTCGGATTTACAATCATGGCGTCCAGGCCAGAGCTGCTAGCTCCGCCCGAGATATTCTACGATGATACTGAAGCTCGCAAATACACATCTTCTTCGCGCATCATTGAAATTCAGGTGCTTCCCTCTGCAAAATACGTTATACGTGTTAGCACCCTTTGTTCTTAGAAGCCTTGATGCTCTTTCTCCCCTTATTTAATTAGTCAACGATGATTTGATTGTTACGTTTTTAGTTTTGAAATTCATGATCATCTTTCGTGTTTTTAAAGGCTGTGCTTTCAGAGAGAGCTCTGGAGCTACTTGCTTTGCCCGATGACAGCGTTCCCAAATTACTCCTTGACATTGGTAAAAATTCTCTCATTTTCTCTCAAGCATTAATTCAGGAAACATCGTATTGAATTTTTATTAAGGGAGTTCCTAAAAATCTCGCTTTTTCTCCACCCCCCCCCCCCCCCCCCCCCCCCCCTTTTTTTTTTTTCTCTTTCTTTAGTATGGTAAAAGGATCATACATAGCTTCTATGTCATAAGGGTAATATGCCTTGTTTTGGATTGTTAGAGAAGGCTGTAATAATTTCATTTTAACATAAACTAATCCTTGTAATGTTCTCCGCTGGAAACTCTTTGCAGTCTTGGCGATCAAATTGGTATTATATTACCATGGGGTATCCTGTTTATTTGAGATTACAACTTGCATCATAGCTTTTCCAGGCACTGTAGCTGGTAATTGTGATAGAAATACTGTGACAAATTCTTCTTTGCAGTTCTCTTATAGGTTAATCTGTTAAACTGTTCCTTGAGAGTTTTCCCTTGACATTGCCATATTCTGAACAGACAGAAATAAGAGGCAAAACGATCAAATGATTGCTTGAGATCCATACTTTTATTATATGGATATCAAACCATTACGTGATGTGTTATTTATTACTTTGTATATACTAGGAAACTGGAGCTTTTTGAGCCATTACCTGAGTAGATTTTGTGCGTGCACTTTGTTAGATTGTGGGATTAGGACTTCTCTGACATTTCACTATTTCATCCATAGAGCCTAGAGTTTAATGAGCATTTTTATTTTTTATTTTTTATTTTTTCATTTATAATATAGCTTAAGCCTGAATGTGTGATTGCATTGCCATGGCTTTCTGTAGGTTGTGGATCAGGACTTAGTGGAGAGACACTTTCAGAGAATGGACACCACTGGATTGGTTTGGACATTTCACCATCAATGCTTAGTGAGTCAATTATGATTTATATTGTTAACCCTAACACTTTCCAACGAAATGGTCCTTTTGATTCATCCTTTTTTCTTTTTATTTATGATTTTCTTTTTGGTTAAGTCTAGATATTGCACTGGAACGAGAGGTTGAGGGTGACCTTTTACTTGGTGATATGGGTCAGGTATTCACCTAATTGAAGATTTATGAGTATTCTTGTGCATTGATATTCAAGTTATATATATATAAAACAATTTAATGGACTATCAATTACTGGATGGTTCTGGATTACCTGTATCTGTTTCAGACGTTTCCTTTTTATATTATGCTTTTTTTAATCATAATTGTCTGACAATTCATATGTTATGTGCAACTAATAACTTTCTCCTAGAAAATAAGATTCTTGTTGTGTAATTTGCTTTATTGTTTTTTCTTTATCTTTCATCTAAAATGGTTTTAGGGTTTGGGGCTTCGTCCTGGAGTTATTGATGGGGCCATCAGCATCTCTGCTGTTCAGGTTTGCTGTCATTATTTTGTTCATATGTATTAATTTTGAGAGCTTGCTTTAGGATATTCATTATGTAAACCTAGTGTTTACTATGATATTACATTTTCTAATGGAAAATACTTAAGTGCAATTTTTTAGATGATTGCTATTAGGTTCTCCAATCAAAACATGTAATATGGTTATTTTTTTACAACTCAATATTACATGACTGACTCTATTAAAAATGTTTCTCCACATAATATGTTTTTATTGGAGAACCCGATGGCAAAACCCTAAATAACTTATCTATGTTTTGTCTTTTTCTAATCCTCACCTTACTTTTAGGAGTTAATAAACTACAAATTTCATGAGAAAGCTGCCAGGGGGTGAGCTAATTGCTGCAGAAATATAAATGAGGGCACTCTAGAACTAGGAGAAACAAATGGAAGAAAATAAATGAGAAAATTATATTAAAATAAATTACAACGAAATGAACATCATGTTAATTTTGAGAAAATAGAGTCCTGAGAAAAGCTCTTTAGACTATGGGGAAGAAGAATTGGTGCCACTTATGAAGTGTGGAAAATAACTGTTCATCTTTCCAGTGGATGGCTCTTTTATATTTCAAATATATATTCTAATGAAGCTAATGCTTTACTACCAAGCTTGATTGGGATTGTTTCTCATTTACTTTCTCAATTTTTTTTATGGACTTCTATATGGTGATGCAGTGGTTATGCAATGCTGATAAATCCTCTCACAATCCAAGATTAAGATTGAAGTATGTTCCTATTCTTATTTATTGTACTGCATTTCTATAACTGTATACTTGCACATTCATGTACGTACGTGCATGTGTCATTGGTTTGTCCCCTTACTTTTGCATATTACTCCATTGAAATTGGATTATGCTGGAATTTATCACAGTTCCTCTATGGCACCTATAACAATATATCTTCTTCTTCTTCTTCTTCTTCCTTTTAACTTGTAGGGCTTTCTTTACATCTTTATACAAGTGCTTAGCAAATGGAGCTAGAGCAGTGTTTCAATTGTATCCTGAAAGTCTAGACCAACGTGAATTGATTTTAAATGCTGCAATGTATGCTGGATTTGCTGGTGGTATAGTTGTGGATTTCCCTCACAGGTACTTAAGAATCCCGTACAAATATTAGGGGCATATTTATTTCATACAAAAAATTTACTAGTAAAGCATTTTCTGCATTTTTTAGCATTTGGTCTACTAATCAGTACAATATCTTCTGTCTTCCAGTATCTGGCGAAGTAATCATATTTTCTGGTCAATGAAAATTAGTCTTTCAATAGGAGAATAAACAATGAGTTGCTATTTGTCTCCTCTTCTTAAATGAGGAATTTATTTTCTGGAACAAAGTAAACCACATAAAATAGAAATGCATCAGCTAGTTGATTATCTGAGGTTCATGATAATGTTGTCTGTGAAATATGCCTCTTTCACTACAAGGTTAGATTCAGCGTAAAAAACAGATCCCAAATAGCATGTTTGTCTTGAAGTTGATGTTGACAAGCAAATTATTCCTTTTTTTTTTTTTTTATGGGACGGCCTGTCAAGAGTCAATTAAATCCTGTGTACAGCAGTCTAGTAAAAGAAATATTGATTGGGTATTTTGCCTTCTGCTGAGCGAAAAGAATTATGACAATTACATGTTCAAAAGAGTAAAATAACATCATGAAGCTCACTATTGTCTCTGATTCTTTCCTGTGTTCACCTATAACTGCTGTTTTATTTGACTGTTGACATTGTGGTAAGAATTGACTGAAATTTTGCAAAATATATCATTTATCTGAACTGGGATCCTCTGAAGTTATTGAGAAATTTATATTGTTAATTTTGAAAAGAGAAAGACAATTGATTTAGGACCCACATTCAAGCAGTAAGTAGGGTCCACTTATTATGTGGGGTGAGCCTCACGTCATTAATTTCTCTAGATCCCAATCCTGTCTAAATGAACTCGTCTTAAATTGTATGCTTTCTGCCCCTTTAAAAAACTGCGTCATGCTACCCCTAATAGATGCAATGATAGTTAACATTGATTCCTCCCACTTCGTTATGCATGTCTGTATAAATTACTTATTGTCACCCCTTCCCCTTCTCTCTGTTCACCTTTATCAAGCACACCATGTATTTGTCCGGGAAAGGCAGTGAGAGCAACTTATGTGTTTTTGAAATAAGAGAATAATTGTTTTGTGGACATACTGTAAAGAATAGTTATACTTGAATCAAAGTAGTTTCCTTTTTTCTTTTTTCTCCCTCTTTTCCAGCCATGCGCACGCATTGGAGGGGGGTTGGGGAGAGGGGGTGCCCTTTTTTTTCTGTTGGGGGGGGGGGGGGGGTTTCAATATAGTTTTTTGCTATTTTTTCTTTTGGAAAGCATCATATAAACCACTTATCCTTCTTGAGCATGTTGTTGGCGTTGCACTAACTGGAGAACAATTGTCTTGTGAAAGTACGAAGAGGAGGAAAGAATTTCTTGTCCTCACATGTGGTCAACGATCAATAAACACATCCGTGACCAAGGGCAAAGGTGAAGATGGGAAGAGTTGCTCTGACGATGAAAGTGAAGATGAAGAGAATAAGACGGTTTGTCTTGCCATATTAACAAATTTCATTCTGGGCCCTATAAAGATCTATAAATCTCTCTCTTTTTTGGTTTTGGAAAAAAAATTTATTATAGTCTGACATTTATCTCATAACCTTGACATTGATTTTTGTTTTATTTGATTAGTCGGTTGTGGTCCTAAATGTCTACTTTTTCCCTCCTTAAATTTGCAGGTCTGTATCTCAGACAGGCATAGACCTAAGAAGAAGCAGAAACAGAATAAGAGTGGGAAGGGAAGGGAATGGATACTGAGGAAGAAGGAGCAGATGAGAAGAAGAGGAAATGTTGTGCCTCCAGACACCAAGTACACAGGTCGGAAACGTAAGGATCGCTTTTGATCCTGTTTGGCATTTGAGTCAGATTCGTTCATATAATTCTTAGTATTAAATAGGAATTAGGAATTGCATCCTGCTCAGGTCCCGAGCAAGTCTTGAGTGCACACAGCCTTCCCCACTCAGCATATTATTTATCCGAGCATAGGATACTTTTTATGGAACAATTTTGTGGGTTTGGATTAACATCTTTTTGGGATCGTTGGCCAATTTGGCAAAAGATTTTGGGTTCTTAATTTTCCTGTAATGCTTTGTAATCCGTGAGCATATTTAACTCCCATGGAAATGGTTGTCTTGGAATTTAGATTTTAGAACAAATTTGAGGATATATTTTAGGAGAAATTTTGTGTATATTTGGTAATATATGTTTTGACGGTTGCAATTAACAGCTCTTTGGGATCGTCAGCCAATTTGGCAAAAGATAGTGTTTGCAACTTACCTATCATGCTCTGTAATCTGTGAGCACATATTTAACTCCCGTGGAGATGGTTGTCTTGGGACTTAGATTTTAGAAAAAGTCCAAGGGTAAATATTGAGAAAATTTCTATATTCAAGTAATATATCTATTTGAAAGTTGCAGTAACTTCAAAAAATATTTTTCATTTTCTTCAAATATATTTGCAGCTTTCAAAAAGCACATAAAATTACATTCTAGAAAATAAATAGTTTTGTTATATTTAATAGAAGCATAAGAATGCAAGAGTACAATATCTATTAATGGGACGTAAAAGATAGTTTATAATATACAACGGTGTCCCTCAAACCTAGGAAAATAGAAAAGTTGAACATTTTATTATGATATAGAATGGCAAACTCTGTTTAAGGTGATTTGAATAATATAGTACATTAAGCATCACTGGCTTTATTAAATATTTTATTTGATGTTTTTTCAGTAGTCCGATACCCAATCCTCATAAAAGTTATAGTTAATGGTATTGTTTCCCAAGTTTAAAAGTTCTAGTACATTGAAGCGCGGTTTTCCGTAGTCGCAAGATGGGTGATTTCATTGACGCAAATTTCCCCCAAAAAGTTGGAATCGTTACCAATTACTACCCACGGGGGAAAATTATGCCTAGTTGGGCTCAAGTCAGCATTAATGTTAGAATAAATTAATTGGTCAAACACTTTTATTTTTATTCGGTTTTTGAGAGATAAAATCTTTCAATTTATTTCTTTAATCATTTGACCCCAATTAAAATGATTCCTTGTGATAGATAAATTTATGGTTACTTAATAAATTAACTAATAAACAAGAACCTACATGGTTATTAAATAATGATTTGAATTTACTCAAGTGTTTTTTGCCCTAAACGATGTTATTTTACCTAATTTTCTAATATCTTGTTAGATCAAATAGATTTTGAATAATCAAGCAAAACAATGCAATTCAAGGAGGTGATTTCAAAACGTCTAGCTAACCACGTATATTTTCATTTATGCCATACCAGTTAATTTGTTAAATAATTATAATTTTACCTAATGTAAGAAGTAATTTTGGCCAGGTAAAAAAAAATTAGAAATTATATTAAGCTTTATTTAAAAGAAAAGAATAATCTTTCCAACATTAATTCATTTACTCTTGATCATAGTTTTAAAAATTGAACTAGACTAGCCGGTTCGACTAGGAACGAATTTTTGATCCGATTCGATTGGGTCAGAAAATTGGCCAACTAAAAAACCAAATAAAACCGGTTTGAACCAATTTGTGACAATTTTTTTAAATATTTTTTTTACATAATAGAATAATTTATCCCAAATAAATTTGAGAAATTAAAAATAAAAAATAATAAAAAAGAGGAGAGAGTTGAAATATAATTTTTTTTTCGAAAAAAAAATATAAAAAAAATAAAATACGTATATTTGATTATTTTTTATACTTATTCTCTATTATATTTTATTTCTTAATAACATTTCTTTTAAATATTAAAGTATTTAACCAAAATTATTATTTACTTTTTATTTTTTAATAATAAATAAAATCTTAATATAATTTAAAAACTATAAAAATTTAATATTAAATACTCTTAACTTTTAATCATAAATAATTTTTATTTCTTAATAAAAAATTAATTTTTATAATATCTTAAAAAATATTAAATTAATAATCAAATATTTAAAATTTATTAATATTTATTTATTATATTAAAATTTTAATATATAAAATTTTTATATTATTATTAATTTAAACACAATTCGACTAATGAACTATAAATTAATTCATCTACTAATTCAATGACCAGTCTACTTTTAAAAAAAATATTGCTCCAAGAAACTGTTTTGAATTGAACCCACGCTTTACAAAAGATCAGTCCAACTTTTGTAAAGCCGCATAGTAGCCACTTTCTTACAAATGGAACTTTAGAAAAACAAAGGACAACATTTTTGAAAGACCCAGTTATCTGATGCTAAGTTGTAAAATATTTACTTGTTTCTATTGAAGAATTTAATAACAATATCCTAAAATTCCAAGTTTTGTCCAAAAACAAATCCCTCGAATCCAAATCTCGCTCAATTGAATTCTCTACAAGCAATTGCAAGGAATTTGGAAGCAGAGAGTCACAGGAGAGGGAAAATGGACTTGAAAGAATCCTGAATATTTGCCTGTATCTCCAAGAAAACCACACACTTAGCAAAGCAAATCTGGTATATTTTACATCAGGAAGCTTTTCCTTCCAAATAATTATACTCAGAACAATAGTTTGAACCAATGTCTGTTTCTGGATGGCTTAGAATTACATTAAGTCTCCCAACATCTAGATATGTACTAATGGCAATTGAAGCCATCAACTGGGACGCTGCGAGGTGTACATACAAAGGCCCAGAAGTAATGGCAAGGGTTTATTCAGATGCAGGCCCAAAGATCAACTTCTCATCTATCTCCGGTGATCAAGGTATGTCAGCTGTTGTTTCATGCCACAGCAGCAGTGGAGGAGAATTGCATGCCTGTATTGCCATCATGATTCAAGTGTTTGATTCTCTGCATGCAACAAGAGTATAGGATAAGAAGCATATAAGACAACACTTCAAGGATGATATAATAGAAAGGGTAATATGTAAGACCAAAAGCCCAACTGTTCTCATCAGATATTTAGTAGTTGGATTTAAAGCGTTCTGGTTGCAGCATAATCTTACCATCATCTTTAGTTGAAGAGAATAACCCCCCCCAAGTGGCTATTCCTAAAATGCTCTAAATGCTAGTTTCTTGACAACAGACAGAAATTCAACTGGCACTTGTCATCCTGAAGGCTTTAAAGAGATGTTAATTGCTTAAATCACTATAACAGAGCTTAATCCAAAAGCTAATAAGTGCTTTTACTAGATTTATGATCTCTGACAAGCTAGATTAGAAGTTGTTCTTTCATTCCACAGTCTAGCCAAACTCTTCATTATATACAGAAAGAATAGACAGGAATTTTTATGGTATATAAATGTGGGTAAAGAGAATCTTAAAATTTTCTGTGACTAACGCAAATAGTGAAGGACTCCCTCAGTTCTGCCAATAAATCAATCCCGGCATAATCAAAGAAATCACTTGAAAAGGTAGTTTCACAAAGTTAAAACAGAGAGAAAAAATAAGGCCGCCAGTCTCCCCCACAATCCATTACTCTCTTCCTCATACCACTGATATACATGATTATAAGCATAGTTAATTTATAATGAGAAGTACAAGTTAATACTTAACATGATTCTATTTTTCAACATATAAGAAACAAGATTTTTTCTGAATGAACACCCTACCTACTTAATTATATAACTAAAAGAATTGCATTTTCTTTATCTAAAACAACCAGAATGTGTACTTTCAACAAAAGCTCACCTTCTCCAAACAATTGTTCGACCCGAGCCACAATGTGTTTTCCGTAAGTGTATTTCTTCAAAGCATGAGCATGAGCTCTTATGCGAGAAACTAACATTGCTCGTTGATTTTCAGAACATATCTCAATTATCTTCTGGACCACATAGTTTGCAAATTGGTCTTTCATCATTGTCTGCAACAAATATCAAACAAAATTTAGTAAGCGAAAGTACAATCCACAAATTACATATACCATACCAGATATAAATTGATCCAATTAGTTAGTTTAACTTATATCGCATGTAAAACTCAAATTTTTACCCCTGTAATAATTTGGAAGACCTAAATGACAACAGATGAGGCATATTATCGTCCAACATTGTTCCAAAACATAAGGGTAAAAAGTGGACCCTAGTATAATTTTAAGGACCAATGAGATAATTAGAATGAAACTTGACAACTCTAAACAGCAAAATGTTATTGATCAAAGCTTCCCCAAATTAGATCCCAATCACTTCAATCCTTATATTTCAGTTTGTAAACCCCACTCACCATTTTCCATCAGGTAACAAGTCCCTAGGCCCAGATTCAACAGCACTTAATCAGCTGATACAGCATTCGTTGACTATCATCAAACCCTATGAAATGGTGGTTGGCTGCATCAGCCAAAACCACCATTATTACAGCCCGCAGTCTATTCAATTAATATTACTAAACCCAATTCCATTCAAGGAGTATGAAGCAGTTGTATACCTTAAAGGTAGATAGAAACATTAGTTATATTTGCTAGTTGACAAATAAATAGAACATTTCCAGTTTAAGTAACTGTGCTCGTGTAATCTTGACTTGTAATCAGAACCAAACACATTTTACCACAGCAAGAAGTAAGTAGATATTATTTTAATTCATATGGCTCAACTATAATATATCAATTTTCTCACATAACAAGACACGTAGCAATTTTTCCCCCAAAAAAGGTTTTAAAAAAAAAAATCCCAACAACAGTATATGACCATTATATTTCTAGCTGTTAAATAAAATTGATTATCACCTTCATCAACATTCTTTTATAAATTAAGAAATATTACCAGACTTACAGAAATTAGTATATCTATCAATGTGCAGGAAGCAAGTCAACCAAGATTTCTGTTCTTGTATGGAATAGTTGGATATTCTGAAGGACTACTACTGTGTGATTAGCCTTGTACATTTAAACTTACCAATAAATTGTCACTCTCATCATCATGCCCAAGAATCTCTGCAATCAACAACTGCCGTTCAGTTGCATCACCATGCTTCAAACATTTCTCAACAACATTTGATGCAAACTTATGCTGGCTCAACTGCACAATATGTCCTGACAGCTTGCTTATAATTTGGCTCCTTTCCTGAGGCTTTCCTCTCTCCAACACATGCTGTAACAACATAAGAAAAGCATTATAACCAAGCAAATGGAACAAAAATTTACGTAAGTCAACAAAACTTAGAAGTATCTTGTGTCCACCATAGCAAGTACTGGCTATGTGAACCCAAGAATTAATCTACACTGTTTCAACCATAGCAATATATTTTAGAAAACTATTGGACAAGGCATTACTGATCACAAACAGAATGCAAATACACATAACAGACATGCAAACTAACCCACAACCCCCTCCTTTCAGACAGATACCTTAAATGCAGATGGAGGTTTTAATGACCCTTTTCTCAATTAAATGGCTAATTCCAAACATAGAACAGCTTTGATATCAGGCGCCTTATGCTAGGCACTACTGCCAGCACAGAATCTGTTAGGCATAGAGGAAGAGCATTAAGAAGTAGTTAGCTACAACAGAATAGTTGTCAATTCTCTTGTGATGGTTAGTTAGTCAAGAGTTGTAACTAACTAACCTATATTACCTTGTATCAGAATATGGCACAGTTAAGTGAGTTGATGAGTTCAGACTCCTAATTCTCTATCTATTCTCTAATCTTCTATCATTCTATTCCCTTTTCTCCTAACAAGTGGCATCAAATTGTTAGGTGGAAAGGAAGAGTATTAAGATGTAGTTAGCTATAACAGAATAGTTGTTAATTCTGTTGTAATGGTTAGTTAGTCAAGAGTTGTAAATAACCAACCTATATTAGCTTGTATCAGAATATGGCCCAGTTATGTGAGTTGATGAGTTCAAATTCCAAATTCTCTCTCTATTCTCCACTCTTCTATCATTCTATTCCCCTTTCTCCTAACAAATAGTATGAGAGCCACCATTTCTCGGACCTATGGCAGATGCGACTCAATCACAAGCTTTCCTGCGTGAGATGGAAGATCGTGTACATTCTTCAACAGGGCAGCAAGTGGCCAGTATAGTCAAAGGATTTCAGATGATTGTCAACCTACAAGTGTCGAGCTTAATTGACCAAAGAATGTCTGATATGTCCAATATGGAGCAGTAGATCTCAAGTCTTTATGAGTTGATGGATGGGCTTTCCACACAGATGACGAAAGTGACAAGACTATTGAATTCAATAGAAGGCAGCACCACAGATCAAGCCAGAAAACACCAATAGAAAAGATTAGCAAGGAATACCAGCTATCCACATGATTTACTAAGACAGTTTCCAGAATTTCATCAAAAAGACATTCTGGGTTGGCTGGAGAAGTATGAGACATATTTTTTGTTGGATAAGACTCCTAAGGAGATGAAGGTTACAATTGCAAGACTGCACCTAGATAAGAAGAGTTTTTGGTGACACAATTTATGAAAAGAATCAAGAAGGAAGGCGAACTTCTTGGGAAATGAATGCAGCAGTGATCAAAAGAAGGTTTGAGCTCGTGTATGAAGACCCAATGGAAGAACTAATGCAACTCAGGCAAACTGGAAGTATGAGTGAATACCAACAAGTTTTTGAGGATCTTCCTTATAAGGTGAAGCCATATGAAGATCAGTTAATTAGCTGTTTCATAACTGGACTGAAAGATGAAATTGCAAATGGAGTAAGGCTGCTCAGACCTCAAAGTTATTAGACACAATGAGAATTTCGGAGTTACAAGAGCTGGGTTCTCAATCATCATGCAGAAATGGAGGAAACAGAAATGGATCAAAGGAAGGGTTATGGGGAGGTCAGACTTACAAGCAAGAAAGATCAGATATTGAAAAGACATTCACCACGGAAATTATGAACAGTAATCAGAAAGAAGGCCAAGCTAGTAACAAGGGTGGATTTGAAGAAAATCAATGTCTAGTAGAAGAATAATTTATAGAAGAATGTAAGGAAGAGGAAGCATTACAACCAATTCCAAAGATTTCACTCAATACCATAGAAGGTGTAGATGAGGGTGCAAGGTCAAGGAAGGAAGCTGGTCATACATATTTTAGTAGACAGTGGCAGCACCCATGATTTTCTAGAGTCTCAAATGTCCAAGAAATTGGGGTGGCCAATGGAGAAATTAGAAGAGGCAGAGAGGGGAAGTAAATTAAACATTCAGGGACTTGGTTAAAACTTCAAAGGGAAGATGCAAGGAAAGGAATTTAGTACTGATGCATTTGTTATTTCTCTAAATGGGTGTGACATGCTTCTTGAAATACAATGGATGAAATCCTTAGGATGCGTACAATGGGACTCCACTGAACTTACTATAATGTTTGGTACAAAGGGAAGATAGTGAAGATGCTACTTGGGTCCAGCTTTATGATTCCCCACCCCCCCCCCCCCAAAAAAAAAAAGCATCTTGATTTTTGTAGTAATCACCCTTAAGGTCAAGGGTTGTCAGGGGAGAGAGTATTGTTAGCATAAAGGAAAAGTATTAAGTAGTAGTTAGCTATAACAGGATAGTTGTTAATTCTGTTGTAATTGTTAGTTAGTCAAGAGTCATAACTAACTAACCTATGTTAGCTTGTGTCAGAATATGGCACAATTATGTGAGTTGATGAGTTCAGAGTCCTAATTCTCTCTCCATTCTCTACTCTTATTCTATTCCTTTTTCTCCTAACAGAGTCTGTCACAGTTATAGTAATACCCTCCCCCTATCACTCTCAACGGCAATCCTGAAAATATAATCCACAGGATGATTTTATCAATTATCAGAAATTATTTCAGAAGAGAGTAACCTCTTGCATAAGGTGACATTACTAGAGACTATAAAATAAGAAATCAAAAGAATAAAACAAACTAGACCAATAGTACTGTCACTCCCCATAAGAATGAATGCTTCACGACTGAAGTATAGTTATCTTGACTCTGTTTATACCTCATAACAAGCATAACTTCGAGAAATCTCCTAAACCATGCCCCCAAGGATTGTTTCAGCCCATATAATGCCTTTTTGAGTCTACACATGGTGCCTGATTCAATGTGGGAGTCAAATCCCAAAGGTATCTCCAAACAGATTTCTTCCTCTTTAGCACCATGTAAGTGCATTTTTCACATCAAACTGTTGAAAAACAAAACTCACTGTATTCATTTTAACAATAGGAGCAAAGGTCTCCACATAATTTATGCCGTAAGTTTGGGTATGCCCTTTAGCAACAAGTCGGGCTTCATACCGCTTCAAGATACCATTTGAATTAAATTTAGTAATGAATACCCATCTACAACCAACTGGTTTCTTCCTTTTCAGTAATTGCACCAGATCCCAAGTTCTGTTTTTCTTCAACTGCCTCCATCTCAACCTTCAAAGCATGTACCCAATTCTCATTTTGCAATGCCTCAAATAAAGTCTTGTGAGTAGGGATGGCATATAGACTAGTGATAAAGATTTCGTGGTTACAAGACAAATGCTTATAGGAAATAAAAGAAGGAAAGGGATACCTAGTGCAATGTCTTTTGCCTTTTCGTAAAGCAATTGAAATATCATAATCATTGTGTGGAAGTGTTTTAGAAACATTACCAATGGGTAAAGATGTTACCTTAACATTGTCAAGGATAGAAGATGATTGGAATGGCTTTGATTGGGAGATCAATGCCTTCCTTCAAAATAAACATGTAATGGACAAATAGAGTCTTGAGTTTACTTGGGTTGCGACTTTGGCTCGGGTATGGCAATGGGCTACAACTGAGTCTCAAATGGGACATTTTCTGATAACTTTAGGGATTCGACAACAAAGAACTCCCTATTTGTATTTGTGATGGAAGAATTCTCCCCTCGGATGATGAGAATTGTTAAAGTATGGAGTACTATCAACAAACATGACATTAGCATAGATATAAAATTTCCTCATCAGAAGATGATAACATTTGTAACCTTTTTGTGTATAAGAATAGCCAATGAAAACACATTCGAGAGCCCAAGAATCTAGATTAGTCCTGTTTTGGGAATGCACATGAACAAAGGCAACACATCCAAATATTTTGGAAACAAGATTGTTAGATATATTAAAATTTTAAAAAAATTGTGAGAGAACTTGCATTGCATTGCAGAAACCAAAAACTTGGATAGGGAGCCTATTAATGAAATGAGTAGCAATTAAAATGACTTCTCCCCAATATTGTTTTGAAGCACTGTTCTAAAACAAAAGAACTCTTGAAATAGCAAGAATATGACTGTTTTTCCACTCGATCACCTCATTTTGTTGAGGTGTATGAATGCAAGAGAACTCATTTATTATTCCCTATGTTTGGAAAAAAGGTAGATAGAAATTGACTGAAAAAAGCCTTTGCATTGTCAAATCGAAATCTTTGTATCCCAACCCATATCAAGTTCTAATCATATCGTAGAAAAAAAGAAATGTAAAACAAACAAATCCATGTTACTTGAGTGCGATTATTAATAAATGAAACAAATCATTGGACTCTAAAAATATTAGACACAATGGAAAGGCTCCAAATATCATATGAATTAAAGTAAAGGGAATAGAAGTTTTTTTATTATTGATTGAAAAAGAAGCACGTTTGCGAATAGCAAGTTCACAAATTTCACAATGAAAAGTTTCAATGGCTAATCCCTCAAACAAAGAAGAAAACAATATTTTGATAACATGAAAACAATAGATGACCAAGACAAGGTGGTGAAGCAAAATCTTATCTTTATTGAATTTGAATGATTTGGAATGAAGGGAAATAGGCAACACACTTTGAACTCTATTTTGTCCATTGTGTTCTTCATGATAATATAAGCCATCTTTCTCCCTAGCATGTCCAATCATCTTCATTGTTCCATGTTCTTAAAATAGGGGGGAAAAAGGTTACATTGCATTGAGAATTAGTTATAAGTTTTTGAGTTGAAGTAAGATTGGTGCAAATTTTGGGAACATAAAGCACATTCTTCAAGCATAACCACCCATAGTTGTGACTGATTCATCAGCTATAGTAATTTTTCAATTGCCAAAACAAGGAGTATATGAAATGAATTTTTGTGAAGAATAAGTCATATGGTCAGTGGCTCAAGTCTATGACCCATGAGTCAAATGACACTTTATTTGATGTATTAAAGACAGAATTAAAGACAAATAGAGAGTGAGAACAAGTATCTGAGAATACCAAAAAACAAGTACCTATTGTGGATGTGGGAGTTTTCTCCAATGTCCCCAATAAGCTTTGTAACTTCTCGATCTCTTATCTATTGAAATCAACAAAAAGGGAGTTCTCATCATTGTTAGAATTTGTAGGTCTTCTTTATGGGTTAAAGCTTACTATGGAACTTCCAACATCTCTCCTTAGTGTGCCTAGGCTTTTTGCAGTAGGTACACCACAAGTTGTCTTTCTTGGACTGTTTTGACCATTCAGATGCCCCCTTCACTTCATCAAAATGTTACACAAAATGCTTGGGTATTAAAGTGGAACTCTCCACTAGTGAGGTGTCAATCATCACACCCCTTCTTCCTTCTTCAGCAAGTATAATGGCAATTGTCCCATTCAAGGATGGTAACTCCTCTTTGCCACGTATCTGGACTCGCATAGCATCAAACTCAATGATCAACCTTGCAAGAAACTCATAAATCTTCTTTTTTCAACAAACCACTTAAGAATAACATCATCATTACTACACTTCATCAGATGGATTGGTAGTGGTCTATCTCCTACCAAAAACCTTTCAACACATTAGAGTATTCAATGATTAACTAGTTGCCTTGTTTAGTGGCAGAGATTTTAGTCTTAACTCATAAATTTGTCCTACATCGCAAACCTTGGAACAGCATCCCACATCTTCTGATCTGAATGAAGGAACATGCATGTGTCACTAATCTCTAGTAACAGAGTTCTATAACCAAGACATTGCCAAACAAATTTCTTCATTCCAGGCATCAAGTTTGGGATCCCTTTGTTTATGACTAGTACCTAGTAGATAACTCAACTTGCCTCATCCTTCGAGGAATGTGCGCACTATTTGAAACCACTTCAAATAATTTTTCCCATTCAACCTATATGCAAGCTGAATGTGTGACAAATCACTCATAGGAGCAGAGTGACTACTCAGAGATATGTCAAAGATCTTGCTAGTCATGTTGGACTCAAAACATCGTCAAGACAACAAAATAGCATAGACAAACATCAGAGACAAGGAAAAGTAGCAAACAAAATCAATAAAGTTGACCCTAAATAAAAGAACACCACTTTTGGAGCCAAAACAAAGCTAAAAGACCCTTAGGCTAGCTTCCAAAATGTTCGACAATGTGTTTTGGGTTGACGGAAGCCAAAAAGGTGTCACGTGCCCTCATGTCCTGGCATGTCAGACTCGCTGCAGAAATGCTGTGACGTCGTGCACAACAATGGTTGGTTGTACAATCAATGCAAAAATAATTATTGCCGAGGTCTTGGATGATTGTAGATGGCATTTAGGCCAAGTGAAGATCCAAAACAGAGACCCATAGTAGCAATCAAGGCTACAAATGAAAAAATGGCTACAAAGGCCAAGATTATGCCCCCCCCCCCCCCCAAAAATAAAAAAAGGCCTAGAAACTCTAGAGCTCAGATACCATGACAAGAAGTTTGAAATTCTTGTTATTGAAAAGAATCAAGATACACACGTATTTAAACAATAAGAGGAAAGCTATTCTAAGAAAGAAAATAAATGGGAGATAAATCCCAAACAATTAGGAATTGACTAAAATCTAATTCCTAGGATCAACTATCAATTACAATAATTACAATAATTACAATAATTAAGGATTTCTAACAATATTTATAATAGAGAAGAGGTTGTATAACTTGGGATACAACCAATGCAGGACTTCTATAGTCTAACTAAACCCCCAAAAAAACAAAAACAAACTAATGATATATTCTAACAACCCCCCCCCCCCCCCCCCCAAAAAAAAAAAAAAAAAAAAGGAAGCTGGAGCATATAAACCAAATGTACCAAAAGTATGCAACCCCTAAGATTGAAGATTAATAAAACCTAATTGAAGAGGGAAACAACAAGCTCAAATAAAAATTAACTCAATAATAGAAGCTAGATAATAAAACCCCTTGACAAAAAATTTCTATGAACATCATGTTAACTCTTCAGACAAAAGGCAGCCAAGGAATGGCCTAGAATAAGGAGCTCAGATCTAAAAACAGCTGGAACACGGACAAAGTCACCATGTGCCACTAAAACGTCACCAAGGAGGTCTAAAAACAGTGTTTTTTCTAAAAGAAAGTAAACACACCAGTAAAATGCACGGCGAAGAACATTCGCCAGAATAAAGTATGACAGGAAGAGTGCTTGGATTGACATGCAACCAAAGAAAAGGGCCACTGGAATAAAGCATAGTGGGAAGAGCAGCTAAAGTGACATGCAATTAAAAAAAAAAAGGATCACTGGAATAAAGCACAGTAGCAAGACCAGTTAGAGTGACATGACGCCAAAGAAAAGTGCCGCCTGAATAAAGCACATAAAGAAAAATAGCAAAAAGAAGTGGCCTAAGAATTACCAGAAAAATTGTCAAAGTTTTGCCAAAAAAGTGGCCAAAGGACTACAGAGAAGGTGGTGGGAGGGCCTCTAGAAAAATTGGCTGGAGGGCTATTGTAGAAGGTGGCTAAACATCCACCAAAGAAGGGGGGTAAAGGATCGCTGAAACAATGATGTCAAAGGCACTCAAGAGTGGACTAACTTTAGGCCAGATGCTTGCCTAGCAGAATCTTTGGTGCTTTTATGCTTCATTCAAGGCTTGCGCCTTAGGCGCTTGAGAGCAGAAGTGTGGCGGAAAGGGAAGTGACAACTTTAGAAGCTCAACCCAAGTATTTTATGAGTTATGACTTAATGACTATTATACTTGAATAACAATATGAGTGACTTCTTTAGTGCATTTAATGATTGTTATAACTTATGACTTGATGATTATTATGTCTGAATATAATTTATATGTCAAATGCTGTTACAAACTTGTGATTTTTTATTTTTTTATTTATATAACATATTTTTAGCATTTTTTTCTTATTTTAGTGCCTTGCTTCACCCAAGCATGTGCTTTTTAGTGCTTCTCACCTAGGACATTTTAGGGATCTAGCACCTTAAGGGGCCTTTCGCCTTTGACTACTTTGCACCAAAGATGGTGCCCAAGCATCTGCCAGAGATAAAGGGCTGAAGCTTCCCTACAGATGTGTGCAAAGCTCTAGCCTAGAAAACTCTCAAGGCTTCCTCTTCTCTTCTCTTCTCTTCCCCTACATTCTGATACCATGTAAAGAATAATAATAATGATAATTAAAATTACCCCCCCCCCCCCCCCCAAAAACAAAGGAAAAGAAAAAGAACGCTTTGGCAAGCATTCATATTAAGGGAGGCTTGTGTTAACATATATTTGTAGTAGAGAAAAGGTTGTATAGCTTGAGATACAACCACTGTAGGACTTCTGTAGTCTAACTAAACAAAGAAGAATGACAAACTAATGCTATATTCTAACATCTGCTATGCAGTTATAGTAATTGTATACATGGTAGAAGAGACATGCATGTGACTACTTCCACCTTGATTTTGTTTACACTAGGCACCACAACCACAAGATGATTGGTTATCAGTACTAAGAGAGAAAGACCAACCTGGGTGACGTAATTGCCATATTGGTCTTGAGCAAGAGAACAAACAGACTCCAAGATTTCATCCACAATAAACTGACACTGAACCTCATCTGTACAATGCTCTAGAACTCTCTGCAAGAAACATTATCAAAGAAATAAATGCACTACCAAACAAAATGCAATTTATTTTTTTTGGGGGGGGGGGGGGGGGGGGGGGCAGAATGAAATAACATTACCTGTATGACTCGGCAACCATAAGGATGCATAGATAGATTGGCAACTTGTCCACGAAAAGCAGATATTATAAAGCCAATTTTTTTTGGAATACATTCAATGCACTTCTGTATTACATGATTCCCATTTTGGTCACGAACACATCTCATAACATTTCCATCCAGCTCATGGACAAGCTGAGCCTTTTGTCCATCATCAATAACCTCAAGTGCCTACACAAGCACAAAATTTTTAAAAAATGATAATAATGTCTCTAAATATAATAAATAACAGTTTAAATATGAAACCCCAGGGGGGGGGGGGTGTTGTTCTAAACTTGAAGGTAATGGATATGATTTACCCTTGTGCAGCTGTAAGGTTAACAAGCCCCACCCTACCATACAAAAAGGTTGAAACACAACACAGAAGAAGAGAGCAAGCAGGGGAGGGGGAGCATGACACTGGTATATTTGGCATATTAGAAAGCCACTGGATTCAGCCACCAAGAAAAGACTCCAATGATAATTAACAATATGCAATATACATTTGCTATTTTAGGCAAAAGTTAAAGCTCTAGCCAGTGCCTATGTTAGATTCATAAATATCTAAAGCATTAGAGTTTTCATTATGGATGGCTACAATTCAAAATAACAGAAAGAAGTCATACTGATCAGTATGCATTCTCTATGATCACTTGGAAAAGAAAGCAAAACTTCAGACCACATTGTAATAGTGGTCAAGACATGCAATGGAAGATAAATGTATAATAATTTCATAAACCTAAATGGATATGAACTATGTACCTTCTGTATTACGCGACAGCCATACATCTGCAGACTTAAAGGCAATATCTGACCAGTCAGTTGATTTGCAAGTTCTTTCCTCTGCTCAGGGCTTCCATACTCAAAAAACTAAGACAGGAGAACAGGATAGTTTAGAGCAGAACAGAATCCAGAGAACCAGAAAGTTACTCTAAAATGTTAGCAGTAATTTACATCACTTTGTCAACATACCTTTTGAATTACGTAGTTACCAAATACATCAGTCATTAATTTGGAAGCATGTGGAAGAATTTCTTTGAACACCAATGCCTTCTCTTCAACACCACAACTTTCCAACTTCTGCTGTATAAATCGGCTCCCGTGTTGATCAGAACTGGAGTAGGAAACCATAGTAAACTTAATTTTCAAAGCCAATAAATCAATAAATTAAATAGGTGGAAAGGGAATTGATAAGATCACTTGCCTAAATTCAACAATATGTCCAATTATATCAGACAGCTCAAATCTGCGACCTTTACCAGACTTTAACTCTTCAAGAAAATTATCAATTTTGGGGTCATGACTACCGTCAAAGGCTCTCTGACCTTGCCATCCAGATAATATACCTCCAGTTCTACCAGAAGCTGGGGAAATTTTCATTTCATTTCTTCTTCCTGGATGGCCCGTCCCACCTTCTGGGTACCCTGACAAAACTGGACTGGGAAGTGGAGAACTTGGATACTGCATTACAAAACCCATGTTTGGTGGGTGTCCAAAATAACCAGGTATCATTAGCCCACCTCTTCTTAAGTCCACATTAGCACCACTTCTCTGATGCTGTAATTTTTTATCATCCAAGTAAGCACCACTACTGGACCTTTTTTGTGAATCAAAAGGACCAATTTGGGCACCAGCACTTGCCCTAGAAGCCAATTGATCATAATGACCAGAAAGACCATATCCCTCCACAAAAGGTTGTTGATGATATTGCATGTAAATAGGATCACCAAAAGAGGGCTGCGGCGGAAATCCAAATTGTCCAAGAAACTTGTTTGCATGGACCATTTCAGCTCCATGTGAAATACTTCCCCCAGTTGAAACCCCTGGCGACTGTGGAGTAAAACTGGAACCAGTAGCTCCATCAACAACAACGGGTACAGCACCATGGGGAGAGTATGCAGCTACATAAGGAGGAATAGGAGTGGGATTGAAAGTATATCCACCTACATATTGAGGAGAATATAGGCTTGAGGTCTGCAAATTTGAATAATATGGATTTGCTGATGTCATATATGCTGCTGCTGTGGCATATAGCGGAGGTGTAAACCCAGATGACTGCAGTAGTGGCTGGACATCAGAGGAAAACTTGCTGGGGTTAAGAGGAAACTGTTCCATACCAATGTATGCACAATTTACACCTTGAGAGTTGGCACTAGGAACTTCACATGGATTGTTTTGGTGCTGGTGTATCTGGGATTGCATCAAATTATTATGGTAGATGTGCTTCAATTTTTCTTCATAACTCTGGCTTTCTGAATTTGGTAGATTAGATATATTAAGAGCCTTTAGTTGAGACTCAACAATGGTAACATCTAGATCATTAGAACCCATGCTGCCTGCGGAAACAAGAGATGATGAGCTTGCTACAGGGGCAGGGGTACCAACAGTTGATGACAGCCTCATATCCTCTATACCTGTGGTGAATTTAGCAGCATCTACTGTGGTGACAAGGGGATCATGAGAAGAACTTGAACCAGCATCTAAGTCAATTGCTTCCTCCATCATTCCACAATTTACTGAAAGAGGCTTACTATATACAGGTGAAGGGGTGCGGGGAAAATCTTCCTGAAAGATTGAATTTTGAACCAAGAATTATGCATACACAATCATATAATTACTCTGAAGGAGGCAAGAAAAAGTAAAGTGATTGGTTTCAGTCAACTCTTGAACTTAATTATATACAAAAATGCAAGAAATCTCATAATGGTAGGGTTACTACCCACTGTTAAGAAAACTAAAAGAACTAAAGGGGAAAGTATCAAAATATGATAAATTAATTTAATAAATGTAAGTGAATATAAGTTAGTATCTGAACAAGCACCTGTATCAAATCAACCATATTTTTATGTTGAGATCCCATTGAAGCTGCATCCAGACTTTGCCAGACTCCACCTGTTTTATCTAACTCATTATCATATGGCTGTTCAGGTGACTGATCATCCTCAGACTCCTCCTTGTGTGTTGCAAGAGTCCCTCGCAGCAAATGTAAAGAACCTTTACTGCTATCATCTGCAGAAGAAAATCTCCAATTAATGCTAATGCTACCAATACAGCATACCAGATGGCAATTTTCCATGAGATAATTGGGGAGAAGGTCTAAGATTCAGTGGATCAGTAGTAATATGCCAAATAAACTGGATCAGAACATAAATGTTCTCTGGACTCACATCTTTGCATAGCTCTGTTTAGAGTTTCCAAACTTGCATTCTGGGTGAAGTTCTGCTGGGATAATAGATTTTCTATGGCTAGAAATGAACCTTCCATGTTGGGAGGTGCACTGCCACTTCGGTGGGGTACCACATCCTTCCCACCACTGTGGAACCTATGGGCCTTCAAAAGTATGCCCAAATCCTCTGCTGCCATGTTACGAGATGGTGGACCAAAAGTTGCAGCTTCCTTAAGGGAGGGCCATTTGCCCCCAGCTCCTGAGATTCTAATTGGACTCTCAGTAGCCATACCACTCAAATATTGGTTTGCGCCTTCTTTTGCAATTAAATTGAGAAATGTCACAGTGTCTCCTTAGGTGGAGCCATAAAATGTTGAATTGGCATTAATGTCTAATGAGAAATAAACTTATTGCATTAGTATGGAAAATAAGAACACTAATGCACCAAAATACTGACAAAATAATTTATGCCACAACTGAAGACTTTACATCAACTTGTAGCATCACTATATAGAAGTTCAATTTTGAAGTAGCCACACACCAATTTACATAGGATAAGTCATATTATTATGTTGTTTCTTCAATTCCTATCTATCCAAGGGCAATTTTAAGGTATTGAAACCGTACTGAATTAGAGCTCTGATTGTGATGTTAGACATTCACGCCCATCTTTCGTGCGCAACAGTTATGTCGGGTGAGTGCAGTTATAAGACTGAATAACTCAAATTTACTCTAATATATCAAGGTAATTTCACGCAGATTCAAATTAAAGAGATAGACAAGATAAAATGAATCTATGAAAATAAAGCATCATAAATAGCCAAAAAGTTGAAGAAATCAATTTAACAAAATAGTTCGTAAGTCATATTCAGCACAAAATAGAGTAGCTTCATGTGCACTTGAAAGTACCAAGTTGGTCAAACCCTGTAATATAATCAAGCACGAGCGCCAGCAGAGTGCAGAGAATTCAGCAAACCCTAACTAGTCAAACTAATTTTTTCCCCTTCGTCTTGCTCAGAGAACAGACAGGGAGGAAGTGATTCAAGTGAATTTTGACTTATTGATCCTTAGTTGGACACGATCAAAACAAAATATAATCAGCTCATCACCAAGGACAAGCAAGCCCAACTAAGCATCCCCATATCATTCACCAATTCGTGTATATAAAACAAACAGTGGAATTCACAGTATGTGAACACTGAACAGTGAACACCATCGACGCGAGCTCACAGAAGAGAAAAAGAAAACATTAAAAAATTTCACAGATGCACATGCTAACCAAAACAAAGAAGCAGCTGGAGCATGAAGAAAATGACAGGGACTCACATAGAGCTTGTTGAGCTTTTCCCACAGCAAAAGAGAGCAACAAGTCCAAAACCCTAGATTCTTTCCAGAGGAGAAATCTTTTAGAGGGAAAGAGGAGAGAGAGAGAGAGAGAGAAAAGGGGAGGATGATGATGACAACGACGACGACGACGACGACGATGCAATGAATTGATATATTTAGGTGGAGTCCTAGGGGTATTTAAAGCTGGGTTTCCATATAGAGAAAAAAGGCTAACTCCAGACAAGGCTTTGCCAAGTCTCGGTTATGTGAAGCACAATGGGATAAATGTGGAAAGTGGCCAAAATAAATATGCGCTTTGATAGATGGAAATTTGTTCAACGCACACCTCCGTCCGACACGTGTGCACTAGTACACAACACACATTCCGAGATTCGAATTTATCCTCATAATTGGGATTTATTTATTAAAATACGTTTCTAACTTTTTTTTTAAAAGAGGAAATCACTAATACCTTACTTGGCCAAGTTTTTGGGAAGAAAAATCACCTTTTTATAAAATGGAAAATTTTTTATTTTGATTAAATGAAATAATTGACCCAAAATTTTTAAAAAAATTAAATTATTCTTGAGTAACAACAAAAAAAATTTATAAAAAGAGAAAAAATTATAGTTTTTTCTTCGAAGAAGAATTAGAAATCTTTTATTATTAATTTAATTTTTTACTAATCTTCTTAAATTCATGTCCTTTTTAGTAACTTGATAATAAAAAAATATTTTTTAAAAGATTTGTCCTATATTGAGAAAAGCATTTTTTGGAAATAATTTTGTCACATATAAACTACTTTTTTCTCACAATATTTTTTATGATTCTATATCTAAAAATAAATAATTTTAAAATAAGCAAAAATATACAATAATTCCAAACAAACCAGAGCTTTGAAATAAGTCTGTTGTGCCAATTTAGGTTAGAAAAATAATTACCTTAAGTCATTAGGTATGGTGTAATAATAAAAGTTGTACTAATTAGTGAAAAAAATTTAAATTTACACCTACACTTTGTTAAGGACTTATTAAAGTACCTACAAAGCTTATTCGTTTAAAACTATGTATGGGGATAAAATTTTGGTCTCATCATGGGTATAAGAATTTATTTAAAAAAATTTTAAGGGCCTAAGGAGGGTGACGCCCACTTCACCCAGACTCGTAATGTGTGTGTATATGTGTGTCAAATATTACAGTTGACTCTACGACTCGTTTGGTATGCAAAAAGCTAAGTATAAAATTAAAAATAGAAAGTAAAAATGTGATTTTAGAAATTAAAAATGACTTTAATATTTTTACTTTTAATAATTAAGTAATGATTGATAGATAGTATTAAATAATGATTGAATAATGATTAAAAAAATAAAATTATAATTCTCCTCAACTTTCACTTTACATTTAATTTTACATAGGATACCGGTCATTAAAATCAAAGCCTAGTTATCCCCTCTCTCAATTTATTATCCCATATTGTTGAAACTAAATAATTTTAGATTATATTAATTATGTATTTGAATAATATTAATGGCTCAGACATTCTTTTTGATGTAATTTTATATGAGTAAATTTATGTAAAGAGTATCGCCTTAAAATATTATAAATTTTGAAATTTCTTTAAGTAAATAAGTCACAATTTAGAGATTTAATGATTTAATAGCAATTGAGTTTAGTAAAGTACGGAATAAGGACTATTGTATCATACCAATTTCTTTCCCATGGTCATCTTAGCTTTGTCAAGAATTATAAAAAAAAAAGGATAAATTATTTTTCATTTCATCAAGAGATACCTAAATTATACAATCATATCTCAGTTAAACAATAAATACAAATATTTCTTTAAACCAAAATATTATCAAAATATTTTCAAATGTAATATTAAATTCTTTTATTAAAAATATAAAGTATTAAAAAATGTATTTCTTAAACTGTTAATTCAATATTATTTATTTGGATCAAATTCTTTATATATATATATATATATATATGCGTGTGTGTGTAAAAATCGTTTCTTTTTGTTCGATAGCAACTAATTTAAAGAAAAAATATTGGCATTTACATTAACTAAAATTTAATAATTTATTCCATTATAAATTAGTAGACAAAATGCTATAATGATTGCGGGCTCTTGTTTTTTTCAAACGGAGGTTTTTGGTTTTTTTCTAACTTTTGAAAAATTAAAAAAAAAAAATTTGTAGTTCAAGAAGACCCGTGGGCCCTGTCATGGCCCAAATCCGGTTAATGTTCTCAGATCCATGACCAATTTACCAAAATGGCCACCAAAGAAGGAACAACCAGGACGCTGAGAGAACCCCTTTTATTTCCTTCTTCACTGCTCCCGTGAGCCATCCAAATCCCTTAAACCCTACTGTGAAGCGAATTACATAAAGCTTCTCCTTCATCCATTACTGTTTTTCTACCTAGAAAAGTTCTCTTCTTCTGCATATTTTTTGCATGGCGGAAACGAGTGAGAGAGTAAGAAACACTCTGGTAGTGAGGAAGCCCTGCTATGGCCTCCCAACTGGTTGTCCTCAATGCTTGTCTGCTTACATCTATCTCAAGTTGGCTCAAGTTCCCTTTGACTTGGACTTCCACTTGAACTACCCTGATTCCGGTATAGCTTAATCTTTATCTCTTTTATGCTCGATTCTATTGATTTTCTGCTCTCACAATTTGGGTAGTGTTTATATTTCCCATGTTTGTATTATTTATTTATTGATTTATTTATTTTTTCAATTTCTCCATAATTATTTTCAAGTTATGACTTTTCAACTTGTTGCTTGTGTTTGGGGCTTGTGGACTATCATACCCATTTGTTATTCTGTGAGTGTGTATATGTTTTTTTTTTTGGCTTACTGAATGTCGAAATATGTTTCTGTGCATATATATTTTTAATACTTACCATGGTTTCTGTGGATTCTGGTGTTTAGATAAAATCCCTTACTTTGAGACTGGTGATTATGTGGCATATAATAATGAGAAGGATGGGGTCATTGAATGTTTGAAAAAAGATGTTGTTGATATAGACACTGGGCTTTCCTCAGTCACAGACTGGATACCAACGAAAGTGATGCTTACCACCTGGCTTGCTGATGCACTTGCGTATGAACTCTGGGTGGGAGGTGACACTTCTTCTGCTTATAACATCTATTATTCTGGTCTTCCATGGCCTATAGGAAAGCTTCTACTTTTGAAGCAAGCTCACTTGTTAAAGCTGAAACATGGGGTAACTAAAGACAACGCTGAACTAAAGGGAGAAGAGGTCAGTTTCTCTAACGTGTTTGATGCTTTATTTGAGGGCACCTGAGAGGATAAAGAGTTCTCTAATATCTTATCATTGCACCATTTGCTAACTTGTACATGCTTTGTTGTTTCTTTTGCCTCTTATGTCCAATGCTTTCAAAATTTGTCCACCTATTTGTTTCAATGATACATATCATTTTCTCTTTAATTTGGTTTTTATATAAGTGGCTATTATTGATTGACAGATTTACTTGAGAGCAAAATCTGTGTATGATGCAGTGTCAACATTGTTAGGAGAACAAAACTATTTCTTTGAGAATAGGTGACTCTTCTAGCTTTTTGCTATAATGTAACCTCTATTTAGCTACACCAATATCTTGGAATATTTTAGCTTATTTTTCAATTTGCGAGTAAGTCTCAATTTTGGCCTCCTGATTTTGTATTCACATGCCTTATTCTGTTTATGCAGGCCATCAAGCTTGGATGCTATTTTTCTTTCACATTCACTTATCATTTTACAGGCTTTACCTGTAAGTTATATTATCAAATATACCATGATTCTGATGTGTTTTTCTTTAAGGCATGGTTTGGTTGGAGGGTTTTGGAGGGGAGGGCCTCCCCTTCCCTTGTTTGGTATGAAAAAATTGGAGGGAGGGGCTCCCCTCCAAAAGTGGGGGTTTTTGGAGGGGAGAGAAATTTTTTAGTTGTATTTGACTAAATTACCCCCACTTTGCTTTCACTTAAAACATAATAGAGATCTTTTTTTTTTTAATGGGGTTCAAGATAATTTTTTTATGAAAATAAAAAATATTTTTGAATAGAAATAAAAAAAAATTATTTTTTATAATAGAAAGTAGGAAAAAGCCTTTTTTTTATAAAAATATTTTAAAAATAAAAAAAAATTAATTCTAATATCATAAGGGTATAATTGTCCATTTAATTTTATCTCCCATCCCCTCCCCTCCTTACCCAAACAAGATTTCATTAAAATCCCTCTCCTCCCTTCCCCTTCAAATCAACCAAACAACATATCATTAAAACCCCTCCCCTCCCTTCCCCTCCCCTCCCCTCCCCTCCATTAAAATCCCTCCCCTCCCCTCCCCTCCCCTTGGTTGAACCAAACACTACCTAAAGGTAATCATGGGTATTCTAAAACTTATAATTTTACATGGACATGGTGGCACACCAAATTCTAAAAATTATAGGACACAGACACCTGTGTGAGTCTTCGTGTCCTATAATTGCTAAGGAAAGAGATTCATAAATCATAATCTTATGTATACAAGTTTCAAGAGTTACAATATTATGATTTATATCATATGTGCTAATACTTGCTATTTTGTAAGCCCCTTCCAAAAGAAAAAAATATGGAGCATCATTTCTGTGGCCCATTTCCTAAAAGAATTTGTCCTAGTAGAACTAGCCATGTACAAGTACATGTACAAGCAAAAAAGTTAACTAGAGTGAGTATCTAAAGACTAGCTTCATTTTGCTCTCCTCCATTGTTGGTACTGCCTTCATCGGCGAAGAGGACACTCTCCAACTCTGGTTCATTAAGAGAAAGATTGGTAACTTCAAGGATTCCTTGATCATCATCAATTGGTGAAAACTCATATCCTGCAATACCTCACATCTTAGTGTCTTCTTGTATTGTGGAGTTTTTTCTGAACGAGACAAAGATTAGTATGAACATATAATAAATTCTCAAGGTGTTTGGGTTTCATCTTGTTTCTTTTAAGGAAATGAATAAAAGAGTAAGTGCTCCAATTTCTTTTGCAACACAAAGATGAACATGGGTGCCTAAGTAACTTAAGAGCAATCTTTTGAAGGATTGGATCACTAACACCATGGGCTAGCAACCAAGATTTTGCATCCATGACACCTCTATCATTACAAGTGTCACAATCATCGAACCCTTCTCTACCATCTGAAAATTTAGCAAACGCAAGGTTTACCTTTTTCCAATCTTCTGCATTAGGAAAGTATGTCTTCAACCATTTTTCTCTCTCATTAGTGAGCTCCACATCTTGATGTGGAGGGACCCTTTTGGAGTTTGAGCCATTCATGGCTATAGAATCTATCTAGTTGTAAAGAGAAAGAATATATTATAAATTGTTTGATCATCTTAATTGTGTGAAAAAATGTATAAATTTGAAGCAATCACTTTGGGTTCAATGAATGTACTGAACAATGAAGAGGTGTACTACTTCTTGTCCAACACTTAATTAATATTGTGTGCACAACATTGTAAAAGGTTGATGGTTCACTTTCATTTTTTCTTTCATATTGATATATGGCCTTTTTCACCTTCTCAATTATTGAATCCCACGTCTTATACACTAGATGGAGAGTCGGTGCATCCATATTGGTGCTTCTTAGAGCATCACAGATAGGGTTAGTGAAAGAAAGGATGAAATCAATCTTTTGCCACCAACTATGACTCAATATCTTTTCTTTTACAAAATCAGCCTTCCCAACATCATCTTCCTTGTAGGAAAACCACTTTTCACTTATCAGCAACTCTTGGAGTCCATGTTTTAGAAGTCTAAATCTCTTGAGCATCACTATGGTAGAGGCAAATTGTGTAGGAGCAACATTAAGCCACTTCAGTGGTACAAATTCATTAAAAATGGATAACCTCATTTGATGATTCACAATGATTTATAAAAGAAGCATTTCAGCAATTTGTGTAATCCAAGAACATTTTTTATAGACTAGATTGTTCTTCTGTGTTCTTAGCCGCAAAAATGTGCTTCAAAGCAAGATTAATAGTATGGACAACAGCAGGAGTCCAATAAATAGTAGGCAATTCAGCCTCGATCAATAAACCAGCTGCCCTACAAACTGGTGCATTGTCCGTCACAATTTGCACTACATTTGAAAGACCTGCTTCCATAACCACATCTTTCATTTGGTTAGCAATGAAATCTTTGTCTTTGATCTCATCCAAGCAATCTAGGGCTTTTAGAAATATAGGCCCACTTTCAGTCACCGCTGTGAAATTAATAAAAGGCCTCCTTTGTGGGTCACTCCACCTATCACTTACAATGCTTACCCCTTTTTGACTCCATGTATTTTTTATTGGCTCTAATAACTTCTCCACATTCTCTCTTTCTTTGCCAAATAAAGTTATCCTCAACTTATTGTAACCTGGAGGAACATAACTACTTATATAATTATTAGCGGCAAAAGAAAAAGACTTGATAAAATGAGGATTTCTTGCTAGATGAAATGGCAATCCTGAAGAGTAGAACATTCAAACCTGTAGCCCTTCTTTTTCTTCAATTAAGAGACTATTTGCACTTGCTTCTGCTGAAGAGAAATTTTGAGATTGAGTAGATAGGGTCGGAAGAGGAACAGGTTTTGCCTTAAAACTTTCAATGGACGATGTAGCTTCATTGTCTATTTTCTTAAGTCCTTCAAGCTTTGAAGCTGTGGAAGCATACATGCTTCCACAAACCTTGATTGCTTTCCCTGAAATTTTCAACAACTGTGCCCTTACTCTAGTATTGGAGCCTTTAACCATTAGGTTGCCTGCCAACCTCAAATTCACCCTTCTTCCCCCCCTTTTTTTTTTTTTGGGGGGGGCGGGAATGACGGAACAGAGGTTTTGACTTAAGACCTCTTGCTAACTATCCACATACATCACCAGCAGACCACTCCTAGTGGCTTACCATTTTTTAATAATGCTGTAATAAGATTTGCTAAACTGGAGAATGGAGATATGATCCCTGGTCCATGATCTGCTTTTTGACATTATTATACGCACATACTTTTGATTTGAGTAAGGAGGAGGATGAATAGACATGTCACGAGAAATTTGAAAGTAAATATCAAATGGAAGGGCACTTGGTAGGAAACTTGCGACATATACTTCTACTACTGAGGTGACTTAGCAAATGGGATCGGTGATTTTTTGCTTCCTACTTTTCTTTTTGTGGAGAAATATCAATTATGTTATATTAGAAGCATAATCTGATATAGGAAAATAAGTTTGAACAAGGAAACTCATAGACATTATTTCTAGCATGAAAGCATTGTTACCATCAACATTAATAGTTGTTGCGGTCTTCTACCCACAATACCTGTCTTCTCAGCTTTTCTGTATGGAAATCAAAGATTACCTTCTGCTTTTTCTTAGCTCCAGTGTTTTAGCATTACGCTTATGTGGTGGGCTATTAATATCTGAAGGATGAGATTTATTTTAAAGCTTTATAACTTTGATTGTTGCTTATATATACCGCCAGGAAACATCAGTGCTACGGATCAAGCTTTTGGAACATGCTAATTTAGTGAGATATGTGCAAAAATGTAAAACAGAACTCATAGATGCTGATACGTTTCCATCCTCTGACCCACCTTTCCACAGAGATGCATCATCGTCAGCTTCAAGAGGCCGTTCAAATTGGAGTAAGATTTTTTCAGGATCTTGGTAATGCATACTTTCATTTTGTTTTATTTGAGGAACGATTAAACCATGTGCTTGATTTATGATTTCTGAGCAGAGTATCATGATCTTGTCACCGAACCATATACATAGCATTATGAAACTAGAATTAGGGCTGGTAGCTCGGTAGTAGTTGCCTTCTGAGGTGACTTTTCGTTTGCACTCTGCCCTAAATATGTAGAACCGTACAAGCTGTTGACTACGCAGAAAAGCATGTGAGGTCTCAGGTTATATTTCTTCATAAGTATATTATTTAAAGTCAGTAATTAGAAATAGAATGTCTGGAATTTACTCGTACACTAGGAAAATCCTCTAAATAATATTTATTACTGAAATAATAGGTTCTACCTTCTTTTACTCGTAGTAGGCTTTATAGGCATAATAAAACTCCTAGCAAGTAACCCCAAGGGGTTGGGCTAGTGGGAGTTCCAGTATGTAATATGTGGTTAGGCTTCTAACTCCGCCATTTTCTTGGGGTCTGTTCACAGGCTGGGAGGTGGATTAGTTGAGGGGGAGCACAAAATGATTTGAGCTCGACATTACTTGACCCATTCTACCGTAGTTACCTTAAAAAATTAATTTAAAAAAAAACCTAGAAAAATCTCCTGAAAATAACCACTACCAGGATTACATAAAAAATCGATATATAACTATGATTGACCCCCTTTGTCCTGCATTTGCTGCGCTACTAAGATAAAATATTTACGTGAAAATATTTATTTTCCATTTGGTTGTCCATCTACGTTTTGTTTCATTTGTCATGTTTATGTTTATTTATTAGGTTCAAAGCCTAAGAGCAGCAAACCCAAGAGGGAGAAAACAAAGGAGGAGAAAACCTTCAGAAGAAGGGCCAAATTTTTTCTGGTAGCACAGGTGGTTGCAGTTGTTCTTTTCCTCACACACATGACTGGACGACATGATGCTGAAGAGGAGCTAGACGATGACTATGAAGGCCATGGTTATGATGACTGAAAATTGCAATTCATTTAAATATCTTCCTCTCAAATACAATCCTGTTCTGACTACCTTATAAAGATGTGCCTCCTTCCCTTATTACGATGCAGATTGAAAATTTTGGTAAATAACCATCCATACCAATAATAGGATCCAATTTTTTTGCCATACTTTCATTATTGTTACTTATCATGGTTAGGGATGTTTTTGAACTTTGTCCGAGTTAAATATCATTTTTAAAACAATATTAAGGGCGTGCTTTTTAAGTTGGTGTATTTAATATTTTACTTTTAGAGTACTTTAAAAAAATTGAATTCACATTGTTAAAAAAATATTCACTTTTTATTAATTGGGAGAATCTTTCAAGATTTATATTCAGTGGCTTTAAGAACATTGATCATTGTCTATTGAGAGTAGTGTCTATCGTGTTCATCGTAGAATGCTGCAGTTATTAAGGAACCGAGACTGGAGAGGATCTTTAGCAATGTTAGCCTCAACAGGGTAGTTTAAGATAACATTGCCAATATTCAAATCACAGTGAGTTTAAATGTCACATAATCAAAGTTGATGCGGTAAGTACAATAAGCTAGCTCAAGTGGGATTTTTTTTTTTTTGGTCGGGGTTGGGGGGGGGGGGGGGGGTGGGTACCTGAGTATGAAGCGTTTTAATGCATGTAAGTTTTCATGATCAAAGTATTTGTTGTTGAAGTGGTTCTCATATATTGTATTAATAATTGAAAGATGGTTGAAAAGGGAAAAAAAATCTTCATTTGACAAGGTTTGCTACTATGAATTCTATTGAACCCAGAAATGATACGTTGAAAGAAGAGTTTTCCACTATTAATGGGTAGATTGTTTTGCTCCGATGTATGAAACATTACCTTCTTTAGCCTCTCTTGTAAACTCCCCTTGGAAAAAAAATTAAATTAGGAGTTTTTGCATTTAATTAGTAAATGCATAATCTGCATTTCGGGTGAAATAGAGAAAAAATAAGTAATGAATAAAAAAAGATTTTTTACATGCTTTTATTTTTTTATATTATTTTTTATTCTAAATACATGATGTATTATTGCATAGGATTACAACTTCAAAAAAAAAAAGGTGGAAACAAAATTTGTAATATGGCCAAAAAGTTTATTAAAATTAATTTACATTACATTTTATGTACCTAGAAACCTTTCTAAAAAAAAATTCATGACTTGATATTTATTTCTTTAGAATGTATTCAAAATCTCTCTCTTTTCACAGATAATTGTCAAATGACCTAAGAATATAACCAAATCTGGGGTTTCGTGGCCAACTCTAACCTGCCCTACTTTCATTTCGCCTTGAGTTTCTTTTCCTTTTCTGACTTAAAGCATAGCGACAATGAAATTTTTCTTCAGGAGTCATTTGAAAACTGGGTCAATGCCATTGCTAATTAAACTCCTTCAGAATGAAGCTTCCAGCGTTCGAAGAGATGCAGAAGAATGAATCACAGACTTGTAGTTGTCTGGTAAAAAAAAGTTTGAGGATTCCACTGTTGCAAGGGCGTAGTAAGTATTTTTTATTCTTTTTTTAAGATTTAAGATTTAATGAGGAAGATGAAAAATGTAATTGAATAGACAACAATTTTAATTATAAGAAAAAAATTACATTCTAAAAAATTTAACTGTATTCCATTAAATCCTAAACTTTAAAAAAAAAATTGAAAAAGTATGAAATGCCTTACTGTATATCCCTCACTGTAGGATCCAAACTCTAGAAAAAATGAATATGCTCTTCACCTTTTTTCAAATCATTTAGAACATATTACACTAATTATTTGATACTCTTCTTACCTTAAAAATATTATTCAATTTTTTTTGACATTTGAAATATATTGTAAAAGTTTTTATATTATTTAATTTTTATTAATAAAATTAAATTTTTGCAAAAAAAGAAAAAGTATTCTTTTAACAATATAAAAGCATACTCTTTTTTTTTCTTCCTTTTTTTCTTCTAAAGCATTATCACTTTCTTTTCCTCAGTATTTGATGTGTTTTTGTCTATATGATGCATACTACTTGGTTCTTAAAGTACCTGGTCAAAGTGGTGTATAGCTATGATGTCAAACTTTAATACAAAACTGAAATTTTGTTATAATAAAGATAGCTAAATAATTTTATTTTTAAAATAAATACATCTTGTGCAAACAGAATATGAGGGGTTTTTGCAATATATATAAAATATTAGAAAAGTTGGGTAATATTTTTAAAATAAAAAATAATGTAATTCAATTAAATTTTAAAAAAATAATATAATTTACTCCATCAAATATTTAAATGAAGAGTGCGGAAAGCTCATTTATCGATGGTAATTTCTCTTTGTGAGATTTCCGCGGGAATATCTTATAGGAGATGGGATATTAAAATTACTAGAATACATTTCATTTTATTCAATTGTTTTAATGTGTGTGTCTATGTATATACAGACACACATAAACGTGAATATATGTTTGTTTTTAGAAATATATTTAAATATAATATTACATTATTTTGACTTTCCAAAATTTTACCGAATCTTTATAGAACTCTACAAATATAAGGATTTCTGTACTCTTAAGAATGGATTTTTAAATGAGTTTTAAAATCAAAATCTGTTGTTTAGGTTTGACTCAATCTAGTATTAGATTGGGTGGAGTTAATATTAGGCGACTTGATTTTTGTTTCTTTTTTTAAAAAAATTTATTATAAAAATTATAAAATAATCTTTAAAAATATTTTTATTTAAGTCTATATAAAATTATATTTTTATTTTTTAAAAAATTAAAATTTTTATATAAATCTTTATAAAAAATATTATTATTTTTATTTATTTTATTTAAGTTATTAAATTGATCCAAATCATACTAGCCTTTAAGGTTAGGTCGGTGTCTCATTTAATTATGTGACATAACCCAACTTTTTTGTTTTCTTTAGGCACTTAATAAAATCTGGCTCAATTTGGTTCGGTAAAATCAAGCACTTCAAGCTTTTGGACTTAATGAACACTTCTATTCTACTCAACAATGAGAAATATGTATGAGATAAGGTGATATAAATTGGTAGAGACCATAGCAAAGAAGATTTTTCAGCTCTTGTCCCTACTATCTTAGTATGCAATAACTGTTTGAAAAATTCTTAAATACATAAATTATAATAGTTGATTGTTCTAAGAGCTAATCAAATATCAGTGTCGTTTGTTACACATGAAAAGGGGTAGAAAACGGAGAGGGAGAAAGAAAAAAGAAATAGCATGCTTGATATGTATCTGGATTGCCTCCATTTTAGGTAGGAAAATGACTCATTTTAACTGTTCAAATAATCTGAATGGATGAAGATAATTTTTTAACTTTCATCAAACAAATCATCTGATCATTTGGATGGCTAAAATTTATCCAAAATAAGTTATTTTGTAACCTAAAATTGAGAGAATCCATAGGCATTTAATACACATGAAATGGCTTCCCTTGATAAAGACAAATCCCGTCTGGTATGAATGGTCCTTCTTCGCAGGGCTGATGAAAAGATGGCTTGTCAATGAAATGGTGCAAGAAATGTCCAATTTGCCCACGCATAATGTCAAAATGAATATTTAAACAATTTTTTATTTTAAAATTATTATATTTTTTCTCAATTTTTATTTTTATATTATTTTTATTTAATCCAACATACGAATAGAATGATATTTTTATTCTTTTAATCATATCAATTATAATTTAAGACTTCACAATTTTATTTTACTTATATTTCTATTTTCATAAAAATTATTTTTTGCATACTAAGCGCAGTCCAAGAGGGTGAATGTTTAAAGTGACGAAACTGACAGACCCATTCATATTGATCAACTTCAATGGGTCCTCTGCGATATTTTTGTAAGGACGGTACTTGAGAATTTTGCTCACTGCTGGTTAGTTATGCAAAGAGGGTATCTAAAGGTGTATTTGGGTTCAGAAGAAAACTAAGTTGCGTTTGGATCCTCTCCCATAACCTCTCCCATATTGTCTGCAGTGCTTGATCCTCATCGTTGAATGCATCCAATAGCCCAGAAGAGAGAGCTTTCGCACAGGGCAAAACGCAGAGTTTCAACTAATTCAAACGGTGCGTTTTGACAAAAAAAATGAAGAATCCTGATAAATGCAAAACAAAGCATATTTAATGGAGGCAAAAATGCTGAAACTTCCCTCCATTTTACCAACTCTGTTTTTTTCCTCCATCTGTGTTCTCGCTTCTCTCTTTCTCCTCCGTTGCTGTCTTCTTTGTCACTCTGATTGCAGTTGAAGTGTGCCAAAATTAAAAACTCGTTGAATCAGAATTTGGTGCTTGTGCTCCAATTTTTCAAGGGTAGGATAAGAAATTTTTTGGTAATTTGTATGATAAGAAAGTTTCTTGTAATGTCTGATGCTATGGAGGAAAAAATATATATTTTTTCTTATTTTTATTTTATTTTTATCAAAAGACAATGTAATATTAATTTTTACTTGTGTTAAGAAAATTATTTATAGTCTTTTTTTCATTATATCCTTTGGAATGACTTTGAGATAGTAATACAACAATTTATCATTAATTTAATTTATTTAATAGACCAACTTTACATAAGCTAAAGTAGTAAATACATATTATTATTTTTATTATTAGTTATAATATGTCTTTTAATTTGTAGTGCTACAAAATTTCATGGTTTAATGCTAATATTATAAGTATATTTTAAATTCATATCATATTAATAAATAGGATGAATAGTGATTGTCACCAAAGGAATTAGTGGTTTAAATATCTATAAAATAAAAATCACTAACGTTATTATAGCATAATTTTGCACAAAGGTATAGCTAACGTAGAGAGCAATATAAGATTAAGGAGTAATATAATTTTTGCTTGTGTTAAGAAGAATGCCATAATATGATGTTAATGAATATTAATGAATTTATCCATTTTTTAATAGCTTTCCTTTTTTGGTTCTCTTGCATTAATAATGATAACACCAATTATTTTTAATAATAACTATGAAAATTTGATTTATCATATTCTTAATTTCATTATTGCAGGCTTCTTGATATAAAATGGAGGTTGATTGGAAGCCTAAATTAGGGATGATGTTTGATAGCATAGATGTTGCTTGAAAGTTCTGGGTTGATTATGGTGGAAGAGTTAGGTTTGGAGTGAGGAAACAATACCATAACAAGAGGAAAAAAGATGGCTCCATCGGGACAAGCAGATTTGTTTGTTGCAAAGAGGGTTTGCGAAAGCCAGATAAGAGAGATTATCTAACAAGTAATCCGCGAGCTGAGACCAGAACTGATTGCAAAGCAAGGATGGGAGTTGTCAATGTGAATGGAAAATTTAAAGTGTATGACTTTGTGGAAGAACATAATCATATTCTTCATCTTCCAGAAACAACTCATATGTTGGCATCTCAACGAAATATTTCTGAAGTTCAATGTTATCAGATTGAGTTAGCAGATGATGCTGGCCTTCAACAGAGAGAAGCATTTGACCTGATGAGTACTCAAGTAGGAGGAAGAAATAATCTTGGCTATCTAAGGTTGGATCAAAAAAATTATCTTCGAACAAAAAGAAAAAGAAGTTTAATATACGGAGAAGCGGGCTGTCTGATGCAATACTTTCAACGACAATCTGTTGAAAATCCATCCTTCTACCATGCATATTAGATGGATTCAGATGAACAAATAACAAATGTGTTTTGGGCAGATGCAAGGATGCTTATTGATTACAGCTATTTTGGTGATGTTCTTTGTCTTGACACTACACATTGTACTAACAGAGCACACAGACCCCTTGCAGTATTCTCAAGATTCAACCATTATCGAGGAGCAGTAATTTTTGGGGCTGCTCTATTGTATGATGAAACTATAGAGTCATTCAAATGGCTTTTAGAAACTTTTTTAGAAGCCCATAAGCAAAAAAAGCCTCAAACCATCTTTACTGATCAAGATAAAGCTATGATTTGAGCACTTAAAGAGGTTATGCCTAACACTTGTCATGGATTATGTACATGGCACTTGATGCAAAATGGCATCAAGCACCTAGGTAATTTGATGAAAGATGGATCTTGTTTCTTGAAAGACATTAAGGCATGCATGTACGAATATGAGGAGGAAGCACAATTTGAAGCAGAATGGAGTAACTTGATTGCAAGATATGATGTATGCGAGAATGCTTGGTTGACCCATATGTATAGCATTAAGGAAAAATGGGCAGCTTGTCACATGAAGAATGCCTTCACACTGGGAATACAAAGCACACAACTAAGTGAGAGTATAAACGCAGACATCAAAAACTGTACAAATGCGACATTGGACATTGTTAAGTTCTTTAAGAGATTTGAGAAAATGGTTGAAGATAAATGATATAATGAACTAAAGTGTGAGTTTGAAGCCCGTCAAAAATTACCAAGATTAAAGAATCAGTATTCTCTTATGTTGCAACAGATGGCAAAAATTTACACCTAAGATATTTTTGAACTCTTCCAAAAACAACAGGAGTTGTGTGATGCTGCATGTGTAAAACATAAGATTGAAACTCCTCCATTGATTGAATATGTTATAACTATGTTCCACTATGCAAAAGAATGGAAGGTTTCATTTAACCTTGATGATAAGTCAATTTCTTGCTCATGTAGGAAGTTTGAGACTATTGGCATATTATGCTGTTATGCACTAAAAGTGTTTAGTGTTATGGACATCAAGTTAGTAGCCGATCAATATATTTTAAAACGGTGGACAAAAGATGCAAGAAGTGGTACTAATGTTGTTATTGGGAGAAATGAAGATGAAGAAGATGCCAAGTTAGCTATCATGCAGCGCTATAGAGACATTTGTCCCGAACTTTTAAGAATAGCAACTGAAGCATCTGCCAACCAAGAAGCATACTTATTTCTATGTAAAGCTATTGTTGAGTTGGGCAAACAAGTATCAGAGATTTATCATAAGCAAATAAGTGTAGAGGACTTACAAGTGAATACAAGCGGTAATGAACAAGTGGCACAAGTGAAGGGGTTCAAGAAAAAAGAGGGTAAAAAGAGGTCAAAAAGAGAAAAAAGCTGGGTTGAGAAACAACCAAAGAGAAAAAAGAAAGTTTTAAATACCTTTGTCTCACAAAGTCAATAGCAAACTATGGTAATTATTTACTTAAAATACTTATTTGCAAAGAAAGTTAATAAGTCATATTATTTCTTGCTTCTTGTAGGATTATGTGTTACTGCAAGTCAAGCGCAATTTGGAATGCCCTCTACTATAGCTATTTCTAATGCTAATGCAACCCACAGTCAACAAAGTTATCAACAATCTATGGTAACCATTCATTAATATATTGCTTTGCTAAGAATGTTAAGTCACATTATATCTTGCTCCTTGTAGGACGACAATGCTGCTTTAAGTGTGCAATGTGGAATGCCCCCTCTTATAGCTACGTCAAGTGTCAATGCCTCATATAATCACCAATCCATTATTAGTAATGTATTGAAACCTTTTAGTTCTATATTTCTTAGTTGTCCTTAATTACTTAAAGTCTTTCTATGTTTTATGGTAGGATAACAAAGCTACTTATGGACCATTTGGTTTTACTAGCTTTACTGGTTTTTTGATGGTAAGTTTTACTAAATGATATTGTTATGCTTGATAATTATTTTAGATGTTCTAATATTTTTCTTTAAAATATAAGCACCATTTGATCATTCTTTACAATCACTTGAAGATCCAAAAATCTGTGGTGGTGTTACAAATCTTGGAAGTCAAGAAGATTGATCAATGTAGAACCAGCTATGCTTTTTTGTTATGTTTAAGGTGTTCTTTTTGTTTTAAACAAGACTATTTCTGATTCAGATGAATATGTGTGGTACATTATGTCTAAGATCCATCTTTTGTACTGAATGTTAATAGATAAAGCTATACCAAAGAAAAGAAATGTACACACTGTCATTGATAGAGAAATGCAATTTGCAATTCATTCATTACAACAAGGAATACAATTTCAACAGTGTACAGTTTGGTCACACTTTCTTTGCTCTACATCTTTGCTATAAAGGTTGAACACATTCACTATAACTTGTTTTCTATACATATTCAAATATAAAATAAAATTGTCTTTTTTGGCTTTTAATCCATCTTCAATTTCTTGGCTTCATCCATACTCAGCTAACTTCATATTGAAACTTGAATCTTTAATGCCAAAACCTTCCAGCCAAGTTTCAGATAAAAGCAAGTAACAAATTTCATAGCAACTTTTTTTGACTTGAAAAGCAGCATTTCACCATTGACCTAAAAAAGCAACAAATAATCACATTTTAAATTTAAGTTAGTTCTTGGGCACAACATTCTTCAATCTTTGTAGTAGTATGCAAATGCAAGATGAATTATTTTTCATCTGTTCTGTTTTCAAGATAAAGAAGCACATTAATCTGAAACTAGAATGGTTCTATTATATCAATTCAGTTTTCCAGATTTGTATTACCATAATTTGTATTGCTAGTCTTGCCAGGACCTGCGAACACAATACAAGTTCATAAAAGGACTTGAAAAGCAGATAGCCAAATGTGATTCTTCAGTCACTAATCAAGGCCAAATCAACAGCAATCAACAGTCAAGGCTAAATCGATAAAAGCTAAATCAATTTTGTAAAGCAATCACCTTCAGTGCGAGAACATCATCAGGATTACCGTTAACATATGCCTTGTATACTTGAGCGAAACCACCTTGTCCGGCACAACCCTTGATTTGATACTTCTTTCCACCTTTAAATGTCATAACAAGGACATTCAAGAGAAATGGTATCCTTAGTATAAGGAAACGAAAACTTCCAGATAAAGAAGCAACTGATAGAAATAACAAATTATAATCTTACTTTTGGTGCATCCCCCCCCCAACTCAACCTTTCTCTCCCAAGTGAGAAATTAATTCTGATCTCTCTTGGAAAAACCAAATATCGAAAACAAAGAATTCCAATATTTTTACGTTGGGGGAAATAATAACATAGTAAACTCATACAAAAATGGACTCTGCTAGTAGATCCTTTTCATATAGAGAAAGCTCGAAAATGGTCAGAGAATTATATTCAGATGATAAATATGATTAAGAGAATCACCTATCTCTATAATTTTATTCCTTGATGAATTCTTCAAAGAAGATAAGGCCACTTTTCCGGCGTAAGCTTTAGTACTTGAATGATACCGCTAAAATGTGTTAAGTTATAAAAAGGAAGCTTTAGTACTTTCCCGATAAAAACTAATTCTGTCTGATGTAGTAATTCAAAGACATGTAAATAACAAAGTTATAAAATGTCTCACATCAAATTTTGTGATCAAAGCATTTATTATCTTCTTCAATAGATTATCCATGGCTGAGGTGCTCCATGGATTGATGGCGCCATTTTCAAATTTCATGGATTCTTTATCATCAATCTGAAATAAGAAAATAGACAAGAATCTTTAAGGTTGTCAATACAGTCACCCAAGTTAAGAAAGCTTTAAAATCGAACAGACACAATGCTGATGAAGTAAGAGACAGAAACTAAAGAACAGTGGTATGAAAATTTCATGACATAAATAGCACAAATCAGAATCAAGGAGAGAGCCTATAGAAGTTGCAATTTTTTGGATTTTCCTTTATATTTTCTTTCCTGTTTTGGCTCCTTTTTTTTTTCTCCCAGAATGGAACTGTTCCATGATTCATACCTTCTGACGTAAAGTAACAGTCGCTATTTGAGAAATTCTATTGAGGAACAACGTATGTGCCTTCTTTAACCACTCAATTGGTTCTGAATTCCTAGTCCATAAAATAATAATTACAACCATTGTGGCACAACTTTAAATAACAAATCAAGCAGGATCTACTGGCCATAGTTAGACCCATTACTGACCTGGAAATGCCAAGCTGATAGACCGTGTGAGCGTCATGCAATCTCCCTTTGGATTCAAAAAAATATGCGGACCACACATAAAGTGAAGACTGGTTCACACATACATTACTATCCAGCATTTCTTTGAACACATTATTAAAATCCTTACTAGCATCCATCTATGAAAACCAAGAAAATCAAGGTAAGCCCTTCAATAATGTCTCGAAGTAAGAGAGATCTAAATGGAAGGTTCAAATCACCTTTAAATATGAACGAATCACCCTCAAGCAAAGCTTCAAACTCCAACCTTGTGAAGGGAAGATTGAAGCTCCCATGGCTGAACAATGATGATGCCCAAATCTAAATTTGCGAAATCTGAAGCTAAATTTTCACCTGCATCTGCATTTGGCCTGATTTTGTTTTCGATTGCATGTGTCGATTTTGAAATCTGAAGGTGCAAATTTGCATTTTTGTTTACAACACCGGACGCTCGAAGTTGCTTCTTCAGTTTGAAAATAAGAAGCTGCAAAGATGCGGAGAGGCGCTGAAGGTCTGAAGAGGCATTGCGAAGATGGGAGAGGCGCTGAAGCTGTGATATCAATTCTTTAACATTGACTGCAAAAACGCCCCGTTTTGAGTTCATAATCACGTGTCCCTCTTTGTGCCGCACGATAACATGGATGGTTCAGATTTTCATACTGCAAACGCACGGGAGAGAGGCTTATGGGAGAGGATCTGGTTCCAACTAAGTTTGGACTTAACTGAATTTTTTTCTTTAATTTAAAGTTTAATTTGATATCTTTTAAAAATATATTAGATATATATTTATATATTTGATTCCATTAATCAAAAGAAAGACACAATATTATTTATCTTTTAATCATGTATTCCACAGTTGAATATCATTACATTCAATATTAATAAAAAAAATTGTAAAAAATTTTACACATATTTCTCTTTTATTTTTAAAATATATGTTTTAGTTTAATTTTAAATTTTTTATAGAAAGATATTGTAGTTAAAAAAAATAGTTTTAGGTAAATGAATAATATTTTAATAAAAAAAATTTAAAAATGAATTAAAATATAACATAATTTTTGTTTAAAAAAATTTATATGTATTTTAAAAATAAAAACTATACAATTTTAACAAAAATTAGAAAATGTAATAATTTAATTAAAAAAATGATTACATTCCCAAATTGAAAAACTTCATGTTGAAGCCATAGCCCCAATGGAAGCTTGCTCCCACTTCACATTCTCCCATCGCTTACCAAGTTCGTCATACCCCTTAGAAGAATCAACAGCAAACCGTGTGAGTGAGCTCATAGCAACTCACATCCCACCACAAATAACCCTAATGCCATCTTCAGTCATTACTTCTTCTTCTTCTAATTCAACCGCCTCCATATTCCGATCGGATTCCTTCGATCCTCCCACATTCCGACGAGAATCTTCTCGAACCTTGGGCACAGAGGGACACCACACCAGCTGCAAAAAACTCTATGCCATCGAGAACTGAAGTTTCGTGGATCGCAGCTAATAGCCTTGACCATTGAACACACAGTCCAAATATTGGATGGGTCCCACTAGATCGACGAGGAGAAGCATCAGGAGAGTCGGATCTAATGCACCGGCGTAGCCAACTGTTAGGGCCTGAACGTAGGATCTCTGAGGAGCGATCCATGACTCGAAGTTGGCTCGCCAGTTCTTCAATTCGGTTTCGAGCCTGAAGGCTGAACGGGCTGGCCTGTGTGGATCAGGTAATGAAATTGAAGACTATTTTCTAGGTAGGAGAATCATGGCTTCATCTAGGATTCTCTTCTGTGTCTGATGACACCCTGCCATCCCTTTCCACAACCTTGCAAGCCTGTGGTAGTTTGTTCAATTGCAGAATCAGCAAGATCTTTTATGCAGGTATGGACATTTATGGGATTACAGAGCGTCTTTTTGGGAAGTTGCAGTATGTTCATCAAGTAGAATTAAAAAGGACAAAATTTTGCTAAAAATAATTGTATTTTATACATACAGCATCATTTAATTGATTTTTTTTTTAAATTTTACACATTTTATTTTTATTATAAATTTTAATAACAAAAATTAAAAGAACTTTAATTCAATTATAAAAAGCAGTAAGTTGAAGCATTATCCTCCGTAATTATATGGGTAGTTGTATAGGCGAGATATGCAGAATGAAACAGAGAAATAATCTCCCAAGTAAAGGCTAAATAGATGGTAGGTTATAAATCACAAACCATTTTAAAAATGTCGTGTCAGTGTCCCTTGTCAAACTAAAAGTAACGATGTAGTAAGTACAGTAATACAAGTATTCCACCCCATACATTAGAAAGATACGGAGTGATTCTTAAATATATTTGATCCATAAGCAATAAGGAGAATAGAATAATTATAAATAAATATGTAAAATATTAAAAATAAATGTCATTAAATAATAAATTTGACATGTTTTTATATCTTTTCATATTGGTTTCATCTAAATATCATTTGTAAACTGAGTTTATTAGAAATCTTTTTTTTTAATATGTTGGTACCATTCCTATTATGGTTTTTCCTATCAGGAAAATCAGTTTATATAAAAAGTGGTAGTAGAAGAATAGCTGTATGTTAGAAGTCTGAAAGAATTCAAATTTTGAAAAAGCAGGCTTTTAGTTCAAAAAGAAAACATCAGTGTATGGGAATAATGATTTTCACACATACCCTTTCACCAACTGAAGAAGTTGAGGATGCAACTCCTCATCCCTTAAAGTTTCGATTCTCTTGGAAATTACTTCGACCGAGTGCATTGAAACCATTATTTGGGTATGTAGATCTCCAGTGGCTGCCCTTGTTTTATCCACAGTAAGAGGGATCCTCTCCTTTTACGTCTTGGTCCCTGAATAGCATACCTTTTTTCTCGTATGCAGTTCGGATCGGTTCTCTTGACTGTTGAAGAAAAAGGTTCGTGCTTATCAGTTAGAGGCATTTGATTCTTCACATTATCTAGAAGCTAGAGCACTTGCCTGATCTAGAAATGTTTATTGGCCTGTGAGACTTAAGGAGCTCGTTCTAACCCAACCTAATCAGGTCGGGGCAAGCCAAAAATATAAATAAACATAATTTTAAATAAAATCATATCAGATCGAGTTGAATCACAGGTGAACACATGTTTTCCCCCAACCCAACCCAATAATAATTCTTATTATTTTAGTTATCAACATCTTATTATATTATACCTTTTTTTATTCTTATTTCATATGACTCTTTCTGTATATTATAGTTTTTATTACTTATCTAAACCCTCATTATATTTTAATTATTTCTATTATTGATGTGTATGCTTATTAATATTTTTTTCGTTGAATAATAAAAATATACATGTTTATCTAAAACTAATTATGCTAGTATAACTTATATATTTTTTTGATAATATTGGGTTATTTTCTTATTGAAACATGAGGGTTTTAAAAGCTTAATGTTTTAAAATATATACTTATGAGTCTGTAAAAAGATATTTTTATATTACAAGTATTAGTTTATAAAAAAAAAAAAATTAGTCTAGGTGGCCCTAACCTGCCCTAACCCAACATAAAACAGAGTCTATTCGGGTTGGGTCAAGTCACTGGTATAAAAATAAGCTCAATGTTTTAATCGAGTTGGGTATTGGGCCTACCAAATACCTGATCCAGTCCTGCCCACGAACAATCCTACCCTAATCTCATTAGTGCTTTCAAAAATTAGCATGTTTGTGGTTTCAAGTAAGTAATAATCTTAGTGAAATAGTCATTAATAAATAGGTAACATCATGAGTTAATGATTGACTTTGTTCCTTGTTGAAGAGTAAGGATAGAAAAATTTTTAGGAAAAATTATAATTTAAAGTTTCAAGTTAAAAATATTTATATTAAAACATCTTAAAGTTTGAAATTCTTCCAATATACTTTAAAATCAAAATTTTAATTTAAAGTCTAAAATTGTAATTTTTTATGTATTTTAAATTTTTAGTCTTAGAATCTTTTAAAATAATTTTAAAATTTAAGACTTTTTAGTATGAATATTTTTAATTTAGAATTCTAAATTATAATTTTTTTCAATTTTGTAGGTGGACCCAAATTAAAAGATGTTCGTATATCAACAATGAAGCATTCTATTTATTGCAATAAGACTTTGAAGTAATGATTTTAGTACTATAACCAATGGTAAACCAGAGGAAATGCAGCTCTCGCCCAACCCTATAAGTAGTTATATGACTATATATAAACACTTCAAATGTACTTTTTTAGAAGTCAAGTTAGTCGATGAGAGGCTAGCAATTAAACAGGTCAAGACAAGCTAGCCAAAAGGCTAAAGAGGCCATAAAAAGGCTAGCCCATTTTACATATTTTTTTATTTTCTTTTCATTAAAAAATTTTAAAATAATCAATGTAAAACTTTTCATTAAAAAAATATAAACACAATGATGTATACATGTATTTAACAAATTAACATCATAAAATATGAAAATATAACTTGAGTTTAGAGTTAAATGCATTGGCTTATTTAGTTTGTTTTGAGTTTTTTTTCTATATTATTACATTTTATTTTTTCACAAAACAACCTATGCTCATTGTTTTAGCAAAGGCTTGGACCTATTTGGACAATACTATTTTTTAATGTGACAACAATATTTTAAACTTAAAGTCTTATATTGTAATTTTTTCATGTATTTTAAATTTTTGGTTCTAGAGTCTTCTAAAATAATTTCAAAATTTAATAGCTTTTAGTATAAATATTTTTAATTTGAGATTTTGAATCATAATTTTCTCAAAATTTTATGTAGATCCAAATTAAAAGATCTATGTATACCAACAATTGAGGATTCTCTTTATTACTATAAGGCTTTGAATTAATGGTTCTAGTACTATAGCTAGTGGTAAACAAGGGATATGGATTCTCTAAAGTTAACTTTAGAGGAAGTTTAGAGAAAGAAAGAGAGGAAAAGTTCTCTGAGAGTCTCTAAATCTTTGAGGGTTTTTGTAAGTCTTCTTCAATTAATGAATGTTCTTTTATATTTTTAATTATTTTTGTTTTATATTTTGCATTCATATTTTGTAATACCTTATATTTCTATTATCATACTCTTCTATTCAAGGCACTTGATGCACATTTACAAGGCAACCGTAAAGAAAAGTATGAAAATAATACACTTTAATAGCATTGCATCAGGGTAAATTTTTTCAATTCGTGTTATGTGGGCCCCATGGATTATCCAACAATGTTCTCTAGCCATTTATCATTGGAACAAATCACAAACAACTCAAATCATTAAGCAATCCACGGATTTCAAGCTCAAAACCCTGAAATTTTATTTATTTTTAGGACAGCATGTGGTAGATTTTAGGGATAATTTTGAAAAATCATAATTAAATGTAGAAAAATCAAAATCACATAAACCATAGGCTTTCTGGAAAGCTATGGATGTGAAATTTACATAAAAATAATTTCCAACCACTTAAATCTCATCTAGATCATGTTTGATAATGAAATAGCCACAAAGGTTCGACTGTCACCTGATATTGATACAGTTTACTGTCATAAACTTTAAAAATATCCAATTAATTTTACAAAAACCCAATCTATCAAATGATACCAATTTGGAAAGTTACATATGTTAGCTAGAGGAGAAAAATAACTTCAGACCAATCTAAGAATGTTTAGACCCAAAAAATTAATCAAATAGTAACACAGGTCTGACTGGTCGCCTAGTACTGAATAGCAATTTCAAAAATTAATATCTTTCTTTCTAGACATCCAAATGAGATGCTTTTAATTGGCACAAGTCACTGGAAATGTCTAATTTCTGCTTGTAAAATTTCATGATAATTGGACATCATTTGCCCCATGAGTGATAGAATTTCATTTCAAACCAGAATGAATAGTGCATTGACCAAAACTAGAATTTTTGCCAACTTAAAAAATTTGCCAAATATTCTGTATACCTTCATATAATACCCACTTTAGCTTTCCAATAAACTCTAGATGCATGCCAAATTTCAGACCAAGAAGAGCTCATTTGGACAGAAAGTGACATAACTCACCAAAATGGCTATTTTTGTCCCACATGAGATACCAAATCTGTTCAAATGGCCTCCTTTAATGTTTGGCACCTCTTTGGCAAGTTTAAAAGCATGAATATGACTTGTAGGAACTACCCAAGTAGTCTTAAACCTCATGCATCTCAATTTAAGCATCCAACATTTATTAATGCATAGTTACATACAAGCCATCTAAGAGCCAATTTGCATAATTCCATGGATTTGGTGTCACATAAGGTCTACATCATATTCATATATCATTTTACATTTGTTCATGGTCTTACATTACAAAAATAATATGTACAAAACAACTTTTGGCATTCAATTACATAACAAGTTACATAACTATTAAGACTTGGCTTTTCAACTCGCTTGGCTTGCATTCTTTGTTTCTTGAGTACCACCGAGTCATGTCAAGAGGAAAGGAGGAAGGGAGTGAGATTCCTTTAATCTCAATAGCTCACATACCCATTCACGCACACATTCAAGACATATACACATCAAAGCATATATATGGAAGGTTTAGCAACTATAAAGTGTGCAAAGTCACAACTTCCATGCCACTTATTCACATTCAACTCAAAACTATGTTCTTGGGACTTTTGGTTTTGCCTCACCCAATTTCTAGAACTTTTGGATTTGTCTCACTCTTGGTCTAAGGGCTTTTGACTTGGCCTCACCCTTTCGAGAGACTTTTGGCCTTGTCTCACCTATGCCATGAGACTTTTGATATCTCCTCACCTTCAATAAGGAACTTTTGACATCACCCCACTTTTATGAGCCATTTCCATAACCATAGTCATTCAAGAAGACATATTAGTACCAATATGTCAAGGCATCACGTGGCATATTATTAAGTCACAAGAACACACACAAGCATACAATAACATACATCTGCACACAAGAATGCAAAGAGAATAAGGTGGAGAGTTACCTTGGATTTATGCAAGCTTTTCTTGATCCTTTTCCTTCCCTTTTTTGGTACCACAAACACACCTAGGTGGGTTAGTGTTCTCTTAGCCTAAACATTATAAACAACATACAATTACATACTTGAAGCAAGTCAAGACATTAAACTCACTCTTGAACACACACTTGGTTCCATAAGTGGCATAATGATTCCATAAATGGCTTATTAAAGCAACTTTCACATTTCGAGTTCTAGGCTCTATTCTCTTCATAAGGTATCATTATAGACACCATTGTTCCATCTTTCAATCTATGGCTCTTAAATTTTTGCCTATGGTTTCTCCCATCTTCTAACATCATATAAAGTTTCAAACTAAGGCTAGAATAAATTAAAACACTCTATAGTCCCTTGAACCTAGCTTGGCCGAAACTAGCACCATAAATGGGGTTCTTGAACTTTTTGATTTTTCCTTGATGGGAGAGCTACTTGGGGAGGTTTCTAAGGGTCTTAGGAGCTCAAGGAAATATTTAAATAGCCAAGGACTTACTCACACAAAATTAGATTTTATAAAACCTTAAAGAAACTTACACTTTACTATCTTGTTTTCCATAGATTTTTCTTGGAATTTGTCGCCATATTCCTCTTCTCCATGGTTTAAAACCCTTGTTCCTCTTTTATTTTTGGACAAAACTCTCTCTTCTCTAATGGTTCTGTACAAGGCCGAAATCACACCAAGGGAGGAGCAAAAGGAAGAAGCAATAAAGATAGAAAATCACCTTGGGTTTAGCTTCCTTTCAATGATCTTTCTCCTTGGTTTGCTTTCCTTCAAAAATTTTGAACTTCCCCCCTCTATTATGGACCAAAATAGAACTAAATAACTTAAATAAATCATGGAAAGAAACCATAGAAGGAGGAGAGCAAGGTTGAAGGAAGGAAAAGCATGAAAATCTATAAATTTCCTTACCTTTTCATTGATTTTTCTCCTCTTTTTCTTCCCCTTCTTGTGTGCCTAAGAGAGTAGGTCATTTTTTGTATTTTGGGCAGAGGAAAGTTATGCTATATAAGGGGGAGAAGAAAGGAGAAGTGTGTGGAAGGTTCAAAAAACACACTTTTTCAAAAGTTTCAATTTCGTCCTTCCGTAATGACAATTTCGTTTTGACTTTGTTTTAACTCCTTTTTTAGAACCATATTTTTTATTATAAAATTTAGGTTCCCAATTTAATGAAATGTCTTTGGAATCACTTAATTTGGAGCTAAAACCTTACCGAATGAATCCGTCAAAGTTTGAGCTCATCGCCGTTGAAAAACATACATCGGAGGGCTTTATCAGTCTCGGGGCTTCCCATGGTTTTGGGGCCTTTAAAAACCTTGGGCAACTCAAATTTACCATTTAAAAAGCCCTTTTATGTGTTTTTCTAAAAGTTATACTTATTTACGAAAATGCCATTACGTTTTGTCAGTTTTCATAATAAATTATTTCACTATCCTAACTTCGTTTTTCTTTCCATCTGAGCCTAAAATTATCATTTTTAGGAGTCTAGAACTCTACCCAAATTTTTTGGGATATTATCTAGATCATTTTAGAGGGCTTGCTTTTATACAACTCATTTTATCGTTTTACGAAAATTACGTTCATTACATATTTCCCTCCTTTCCCTTCTGCCAATCCATTGCAGACTATCGCCACTTTGGCTTTCTTTTTGTTTTAATTTTGCATGCTTTGCATGGCATGTTTTTATTTACTATATCTTGCATAAATTTTCTTATATTATTAATTAGCCTATCTTTTCCTCTACTTCTCATATCTCTTTCTCTTATTTTCTTCCTCTTCTGGGGTATCCCTTACATTGATATCAAAGCTTGAAGGGGAAGAAGAGATATGTTGATAGAAAATAAATTAAAATATGTCTTCTTAAAGTAGAGATTTTTAATATGATCATTTTGTAAAAACTTGATTTGATAGTACATTTCATTCTGTGTAAAAATGAGAAATATATGTTACAAGGATATCTTTCCTTATGTGAGGTTATGGCAGTAATTATTAATGTATAGGGTGGTAGGTCCAGACTTCAATAGAAACTCACGAAGATGGGATATTTGACTAGCCTATTCGGTGGCTAAAATCAAGTTTTCAATGGATAATTGTATTTCTTGATTTTTACTCTGAATGATATATTTTAGTTTATTTTCTATCTTTACATCACAACCAACTTGATGGTAATGATATTAATAATAGAAGAATTTATTGTATAATACTTAAAAGTTTATCCTTTTCTCGCTGATCTTCTCACCCAAGTTCTTCTTCCCTAAATGACAAAGGGTCATCCTCATCAACTAATATTTTTTGAGAGGAAATCCAATTTATAAATATTAACCAAGGAATTGACGACTAGACAATTTTAAAAGTCCCAAAAAATGCCCTTCACAAACCAGAGAGAAATTTCTTTCACAAATTTGATTATATAATCAGAACTATAGAAGATGTTATCCCAGTGAATTCTTAGAAGGAAGAGTTTTATCTTCTTTCTAAAGAATCTGTCAAATACCACAAATAGTAGTACAAATTCCTACATGTAGGATGTGTTCAAATAGCTATAAAACCCTTAGTTAGAGAGTAACTTAATGTTTCTTGTCTAATTTGCCTAAAAGACCTTAAGCACAACCAATTCACTGATTCCTTTTAGGAACAGGTGAAGCAGGTTTACATGCAGGACCTATCTATTTCAATTGCTATCCTAACAAAATGGTATCCTTAGTAGATGAAAGTGTCATGGATATCTTCAAACTCAACAAAACTCCATGATTTTGACATGAAACTAGGATCAATCCCAATAGCTTTGTTGTATAAAATGCAATATAAAGTTATGAACTCTTCCAGCTATAATGTTCTTATACTAAAAGAAACTAGTTAAACTCCCCCATTTTTAACATGCGTCCAAGGCTAATGTAATGGTCCCAAAAATTATTTGTTTGGAATAAGTAGATTTGCCTAAAGAATGGATTATGGAAAATATAGCTCTTGCCTTACCAATGCCAACCCTTGAATTTAATAGGATTAGACAAACCCAAATTGGAACTATAAGAATATCCTTCAAAAGAAGAAGGAAATCTTTTAGCTTTATGTTAAGTTATAAATCTAACTAAACAAGTAAGGACTTTAGATCTATAAGATTTGAACTACCTAGGCACTTATGCTGCTCAACACCGCAAATGGCACCTTCTGTTATACATCTTCATGGTATAGATACCTCTTCTAACATACCACAACCCACCTATCAAAAAGAAGATGACGATCAATGATATATCCAATCTCCAATCTATTTTTCTACGAATGAACCATTAGATTTGAACATGGTTCAAAAAGAGTTCCAAATAGAAAAACAATCTTTACAAAGAGATTTTTACCTAAAGGAAAATACCTAATAATGCCACTGGTTCCTTGAAAATTTTAGGGGAAATCAAAGAAAATAAATTCAAAACCAATTTTATAAATTTCTTGAAGAAATCCAAACGAACATTCCATTCCTTGAATGGTTTAACACCTATGCTTTTGCCAAACAAGTAAATTACCCTTTCTTAAAATCCGTTAATATGACTAACAAAACTTGGCACGCACCAAAATGAGAGGTTATTAATTCTAAACTTCCTTTGTCCAAATCTATCCAACTTCCAAACCTTAGTAATAACAAATAAAATCTTCTTATTACCTCACCTTTTAAGTTTAAAACTTTAGAAGAGCAAATTAATTCCAAAGATATTGAAAGTTTCATTGAACAAAATAACTATACAAATAAATATCTTTAAATGTTAGATGAACACCTTAATTTTAAATTAGCAAACCAACCATCTTCTTTACCATCCACATCCTCTTCAAAACACGTAATGGAAAAACCTTTGTTTAGACTCTTACAAGTATTAACCAATATTAAAAAGGAATTTGAGAAAACTCTAGATCAAAATCTTCTTAACAAAATTGAGGACCAATTAAAAACTTTAGTCATCCTAGAAACACCAACTATTGATAACATTAATCCTGAAGAATCTCGATCTAATTCTGATTCAACTACAAAAACTCCTGAAATCACCCAATCTTCCTTCCAATGGAATAAACTTTCAAAATTATTTTATCCAAAAGCAACTGCCCCAAATCTTGCCATAGAAGAAAAAAAACTTGAGCTTTAACATTTTAGTGCCAATAACATCTATGAATGGAACATAGATGGACAAATTGAGTACCAAATACTCAACACTATTTAGCAAACGACTATGGTCTGCATAGCTTATCAAATCTCACATAATTATTCTGAAGAAGCCATAGCTAATATTCTTATTGCCAGCTTCTCAGGGCAACTCAAAGGATGGTAGGATAATTATGTCTCACTTGATGAAAAAAATTAAATCTTTAAAACCATCAAATTACAGTAAGATGGTACTCCCATAACTCACAACAGAGATGTCATCCCTGACATAGTCAATACCTTAATTTTCTTAATAATTCAACATTTTATTAGTGATTCATCCATATGAAAAGATCGTTTGGCAGAACTTTTATCTAACTTTAAGTGTAGAACTTTTGCATATTTTAGGTAGTATAGAGATACCTTCCTAACTAGAGTCTTCACAAGGGATGATTGCCATTAACCTTTTTGGAAAGAAAAATTCTTAGCAAGACTTCCAAAATCTCTAGGAGAAAAGGTTTGAGAAAATATTAGAAACCAAATCATGGATGGAATTATTTCTTATGAACATTTAAGTAATGACCAACTTATAGATTATGTCCAAAAAATTGCTCTAAAAATTTGCCAAGATGATAAGATTCAGCACCAATTGGCTAAAGAAAAGGCCTAAAATAGGAAGGATTTAGGAACTTTTTACGAACAATTTGGTCTTCCTCCTTACAAAAAATCTAAACCAAGAAAAAACAAATATTACTTAAAACCTTATCATAAAAGAAATAAGAAACCAAGTTCACATCCGAAAAAAAAATTGAAAAGAAATCTTAGGACAAAACCCTATGGAGATCTCCCAAAACCTAAATTAACCTACTATAAATGCAACAAACCTGGTCATATATCTAAATATTGTCGATCAAGGAAGAAAATCAAGGCCTTAAATCTAGAAGAGTTAAGCTTAAAACAACTTAATCACCTTTTGAATGAATCATCTTCAGAAAATGAAAGTAATTCTAAAGACATAAACCAAATCCAAGAAGATGATGTTTCCAATAGTGATTCTAAAGGAGAAATTAATGTTATCACAAAAGAATAAAATCTTTTGTTCGATATTATTAGTTCTCTTTCTTATCCATAAGAAAAGAAACATTATTTTAATGAATTTAAGAAATTATTAAAAAGCCAACCCTCATTATCAACATCTTAACCACCAATCCTTACCAGTGAATACAATTTAATTGATACTTTTAAAAGATTTTCTAAAACTTCTCATCCAACAACTCTTCAGGATCTTTAACATGAGGTAAATAACCTCAAAATTGAAGTCAAAACCCTTAAGCTTCAGCAAGAATATTTAAATTCAACCTTAGCTAAAATCCAAAATCTAAATTCAGTAATCAAAAAGAAAAATGAGGATTTGAATATTTCCGAATCTGAACCATTTTAAAATCTTATTTCAAGATTAAAATTCCAAAAATTTTATATTTATGTTACCATCAAAATTAATAATGTGTTCATTTTTGACCAAATTGCTTTGTTTGAGACTGGAGCGGATTCTAACTGCATTCAGGAAGGGCTAATTCCCATTAAATATTTTGAAAAAAAAAAAAACTACTGAGCTTCTTAGTATTGCCAATAGTTCAAAATTATAAGTCAAATATAAAATTACAAATGTAGTAGTTGAAAACTAGACATTCCAAGTCCAAATTCCATTTCTTTTAGTCAAAGACCTTAAAAATAAAATTATTTTAAGAGTACATTTTATAAGAACCTTGTTTCCTTTAGAAATATCCCATGAAGGAATAACTACTCAACATTTAGGAAAACCTATTACTTTCCAATTCGCTAAAAAACCCACTCTCAAAAAACTAAATCCTATTCAAATTAAAACAAAACAAATTAATTTTTTTAAAAGAAGAAATATCTTTTGAATTAATTAATTCCCAACTCTTCCAAACTCTGATCTAATAGAAGATCTAAACTCTCTTTAATCAAATCCAAAATTCCATTTATTCTGATCTCCCTAATGCTTTTTGGAAAAGGAAAAAACATATTGTAGAACTTCCTTATGAAAGAGATTTTTAAAGAAATATTCTGACAAAAGCCAGACTTATTCAAATAAACCAAGAATGATTAGAATTCTACAAACAAGAAATATCATATCTTTTAGCTAAAGGTTTGATTAGAAAAAGTAGAAGTCCTTCGTCATGTTCTGCTTTCTATGTTAACAAAAATGCAAAAATTGAAAAAGGGACGCCAAGGTTAGTAATCAATTACAAACCTCTAAATAAAGCTCTCCAATAGATTAGATATCCTATTCCAAACAAAATGGATTTATTAAACAACCTATATTTAGTCAAGATCTTTTCAAAATTTGACATGAAATCTGGTTTTTGACAAATTCATATTTATGAAAAAGATAAATACGAAAATTCCTTCACAGTTTCATTTAGGCATATGAGTGGAATGTAATGCCTTTTGAACTTAAAAATGCTCCTTTTGAATTTCAAAAAATCATGAATGATATTTTTAAACCTTACACCAAATTCATCATAGTTTACATTGATGGTGTTCTAATATTTTCCCAAACAATTAACAAGCATTTTAAACATATTCATATTTTTATAAATATTATCAAAAGAAATGGTCTTGTAGTTTTAAAAAAAAAAATAATCTTTTCCAAACAAAAATTAGGTTTCTTGCCCATAATATTTATTAAGGAACTGTTACTCTTATTGAAAGAGCAATTTAATTTGCCAATATATTTTCTGATCAAATTATAGATAAAAATCAACTCCAAAAGTTTTTAGAATGTTTAAACTATGTAGGAGATTTCCTTCTTCAACTCAACAATCTTATTAAACCTCTTCATGAGCATTTGAAAAAAGATCATCCTTCTTGGACAAATAAGCATACAACAATTGTCCAATTAATTAAATTATAGGTAAAGCACCTTTCATGTCTTTACCTTTCAAACCCTTCAGACCTCAAAATTGTATGGAGGCATTCTTAAATAAAGAATTAATAATAAGAAAGTATCATTGCATTTATATCAAAACATTAGAATTCCACACAACAAAATTATTTTACCATCAAAAAGGAAATTTTAGCAATTGTTTCATGTATTACAAAATTTCAAAGTGATTTATTAAATAAAAAATTCTTGGTCAAAAATGATTATAAATTTGCAAAGGATGTTTTGAAAAAAGATGTTAAAAACCTTACATCAAAATAGATTTTTACCAAATGGCAAGCAATTTTAAGTGTTTTTGACTTTGAACTTGAATATATTAAAGGCTCTATAAAACTCTTTTCCTAATTATCTTACTCGTGAATTTTTACAGAGATGATGAAAAAGAAAAAGAGTGGGAACAAAGGAAAGGGCAAAGCCCTGATGATGATAAAAAAATAGTTTTAAATCAATCAAAATTAGGGTTTTCTACCTTCAAAATCAAGTCTTCCACCCAACAAACTGGGTCATCCATTCAATTACCAAAAGAAACCTTTATTAAACCAACTTAAAAAGAAAAAAAAGGCTTCCTATGCTTTTCCCATTGAAACTCTCCAAAGAATGGCATCCGAAGCCCTAGTCAAATTCTAAAAAATCTTAGATAAATATAGCCAAAGAAGATTCTAATGACTAATCTCTGGATGATGAACAATAATCTAGCCTAGCCTTAATCCAAATGATTGACTCATTGAAGGCACAAACCACAACCAACAAAAAAATTATCAAAAAAGGAGAAACCTTCGTTGATCTTCCTCAACCGATACCACTTTAGACTACCAAACCTTTCAAAAACTACCTATTTTCAAAAGAATATATTTATAGATATCATCCAAATGAAACTCAAATTTTGGGACAAAAATCCTAACATGATTTTAAAAAAAATCTTCTAAAAAGACTTCCATTTTCAACCAATCTTTTCAAATAAAAAATTTTATAAATTCATCTTAGTGGATTTAGACTCATTGGCCATCAAGCACTATAGAGATAAAAGTGATGTGAACACTTTTACTCACTCAACAATTCGAAATTTAAAAGTACTCTCACTAAAATACTAGAATCGGGACCTAAACAAAATTAAAAAATTTTCACATAATTTTGACCTAATTAGTTATAATTATTGAGATTACAAAGATGCCTAGTTCAACCCTTTTTGGTATCAAAATAAGTTTTTTTTGCCACTCATGATTGATTTACTTAAACATAATATAAATTATGTTTTTCCTCCCTGGGTTGTAAAATGGGGGAATTCTTTGGGCATTGTCCAGAAATTCTATCCCCACAAATTGTTGAAGGATTATAAAATTTTTCTTCAAAATTTAATATTGGTGAAGATCCATTCCTAATAAATTTTCACTTTTTCAGCAAATTATCCTTAGCTTGGATTTTCTCTTGGCATTACAAATATGGCAAGCAGGCCAATCCAAATATTTTGCCAAACCTGAGAAGGGTCCTTTTGTCAAATAGTGGCTAGAGTTTAGCCCAGGTAGAGGAAATTCTCAAAAAGTCCTAGAATGGTTTAACAAAAATCCAAAATACTTAAAATGTTTTTAATCCCTTAATTACTCAATTTTTGAAACAAAGAGCTCAAATCATTGCTAGCCTCATATCGGCTAAAACAAAAATGGATCTTACAAAAAAAATTGCTCAAATTGTTGAAAGAAGAAAACAAAGCGAAATCTTTAAAAACCACAAAATCCTTCTCTGACTGTGAAGACTATGCCCGACCTAATGAAGATGATTATTATGGCGTCAATCTAGGAGAAGATTAAACTACTTTCAAATAATGCATGCCCAAACAAAACTTTTCCTTTGTGGCAAATAAAGAACCTATAAGTTCACTGTAGCCATCAAGTCAGTGATAGAAAATAGAATCTTATTATTGTAATAAGTAATACTTGGTTTCCTGGATTTCACTATTGTAACAATAAACAAACTCCTATAAAAGGATGTAACCAGATGTTGCTTAGGCATTAGAAAAATAGCGAGTGATTGTTGAGAGTTCTCTGAGAGTCTCTAAATCTTTGAGAATTCTTGTAAGCTTTATTCAATTAATAAACATTCTGTTATATTTTCAATTCTTTTTGTTTTGTAGTTTACATTCATATTTTTTTTCTTTCCTTCTGGTCTGTTTAGTATAGACTACCACTATTGACCTTCTTTTTGTTGTAATTTTGCATGTTTTGTATTGCATATTTTTATTTATTATATCTCACATAAATTTTTTTATATTATTAATTAGCTCATCTTCTCTTCTACTTCTCATATCTCTTTTTCCCATTTTTTTCCTCTTTCGGGGTCTCTCGTACAAGGTTTAAAAATTGAAGACCAACTAAAAACTTTAGTCATCCCAGAAACACCAACTATTAATAACATTAATTTTGAAGAATCTCAATTTGATTATGATTTAACTACAAAAATTTCTAAAATCACCCAATCTTCCTTCCAATGGAATAAACCTTTAAAATTATTTTATCCAAAAGCAATTGTCCCAAATTTTGCCATAGAAAAACAAAACTTGAGCTTTAAACATTTTAGTACCACTAACATCTATGAATGGAACATAGATAAACAAATTAAGTACCAAATACTCAACACTCTTCAGCAAATGACAATGGTCTACATAGCTTATCAAACCTCACATAATTATTCTGAAGAGTTTATAACTTTATATTGTATTCTATACAACAAAGCTACTGGGATTGATCTTGGTTTTATGTCAAAACCATGGAATTTTATGTTGAGTTTGAGGATATTCATGACATTTTCTTCTACTAAGGATACTGTTCTGTTGGGATAGTAGTTGAAATAGATAGGTTCTGCATGTAACCCTGCTTCAATTGTTCCTAAAAAGGAATCAGTGAATTGGTTGTGTCTAACGTCTCTCAGGCAAATTAGACCAAAAACATTAAGTCTTTCACTAATTAAAGGTTTTACTACTATTTGAACACATCCTACATGTAGCAATTTGTGGTATTTGACAGATTCTTCAAAAAGAAGATAAAATTCTTTCTTCTAAGGATTCAATGGGATAACATCTTTCATAGTTCTAAATATATAATCAGATTTGTGAAAGAAGTTTTTTTTTTTATTTGTAAAGGGCATTTTTTAGGACTTCTGGAATTGTCCAGTCACCAATTCCTTTGTTAATATCTCTAAATTGAATTTCCTCTTAAAAAATATTAGTTGATGAGGATGGCCCTCTATCATTTAAGGAAGAAGAACTTGGATAAGAAGATCGACGAGAAAAGGATAAACTTCTAAGCATTATGCAATAAATTCTCCTATTATTGATATCATTACCATCAGGTTGGTAGTGATGTAAAGATAGAAAATTAACTAAAATATATCATTCAGAGTAAAAATCAAGAAATAAAATTATCTATTAAAAACTTGATTTTAGCCATCAAATAGGCTACTCAAATATCCTTACTTAAAAATCAACCCTTTCAAATAAACTAAGAATGAACCATTAATTAGCTTTGATACTAATGTATAAGAGGCCTTGGAAGAGGAAGAAAATGGGAGAAGAGATATGAGAAGTAGAGGAGAAGATAGGCTAATTAATAATACAAAAAAATTTATGTGAGTATAGTAAATAAAAATATGTACTGCAAAGCATGCAAAATTAAAAAAAAAAAAAAGAAGGCCAGAGCGGCGATAGTCTGCATTAGACTAGCTGAAGGGAAAGGAGAGAAATATAAATGAAAAATATAAAACAAAAAGAATTAAAAATATAAAAAAATGTTTGTCGATTGAATAAGGCTTACAAGAAGTCTTAAAGATTTAAAGACTCTTAAAGAACTCTTAATAATCCCTTTCTATTTTTCTAATGCCTAAGCAACATCTGGTTACATCCTTTTATAAAAGTTTGGTTATTGTTACAATAGTGAAATCTAGGAAACTAGCTATAACTTGTTACAACAATAAAATTATATTTTCTGTCACTGACTTGATAGCCACAGTGAACTTGCAGGTTCTTTGTCTGCTACAAAGGAAAAGTTTTGTTTAGACATGCGTTGTTTAAAAGTGGTTTAATCTTCTCTCAGACTAATGCCATAACCATAATTTTCATTAGGTTGGGCATAGTCTTCAGAGTTAGAGGAGGATTTTGTAGTTTTTGAAGATTCTGCTTTATTTTCTTCTTTCAATAATTTGAGAAGACCTTCAATTTCTTTTGTAAGATCCATCTTGTTTTTGGCCAATGCGAGGCTAGCTGTAACATTCAATTTTCTGAAAACGAGAAAAAACATGAGAAACGTAACGTACAGTTTCTCTGTAAATGAACAAAACTCATCGAATACAAAAAGAAGTCCCTCGAAATGACTTAGTTAAGGTCCCAAAAAATTTGAGAAGCATTTTAAACTCTTAAAAATGAGAATCCCAGACTCAGATAGAAATAAAAACAGAGTTAGAATGAAAAAATAAAATTTGACGGAAAACTCACGAAAGATAATGACATTTTCATAATTTTGAGCAAAATTTAGAATTCACATAGGAGGGCTTTTTAAATAAAATTTTTTATTTTTCCAAGGTTCTCAAGGGCCTTGAAAACCATTGGAAGCCTCGGGATAGTTAAAGCCCCTCTGGTGGACATTTTTCAACGTCGGTACACCTAAACTTTGACAGAATAGTTTGGGAAGGTTTTAGCTCCGATTTGAGTGATTTCAAAGGTATTCTACTACATTAGAAACCTAAATTTTATAATAGAAAAGACAGTTCTAAAAAAGGAGCTAAAACAAATAAGAAACGAAAATGCCAAAAACGAAGGGTAAAACGAAAATTTTTGAAAAAGCCATTCTCCTCCACCTATATATATGAGGCGCCCCACTCTCCCATTCATTTAGCCTCATATTTTTCTGCCCTAAACCAGAGGAGAAACCCTAGGAGAGTGGCACATCAAGGGAAGAAGAAGGAGAAGAAAAATCAAGGCAAAAAAGTATGATTTCTTGGTAATTTTTCATGCTTTCTTCCATCCAAATCTCCTCTCCTCCATTCTCCTTTGTTTCTTTTGATTAAAATGAAGTTTACAAATTTATTTTAAAGGAGAAACTCAGCGAAAAATTTGGATTTGGAGAGAGGAGCCTAGAGAAAGCAAGATTTAAGTGAGAAAAAGTAAGAACATAAGGTAATTTCTTCTTCCATGGTTGATATCCTTTCTTCCCTTCCTCCACCATTTTGCCCCACTTAAGAAACCCTAGGAGGGTTTGATTTTTAGGCAGAACCAAGGGTGATTCTAAGGAAAAAGGGTGTGGAGATTAAGAATATACAAAGGGAATTAATAAAAAACCATGGAACTTCAAGATACAATTTCTAGGGTTTCAATTGTACTTTATAAAATCTGATTTTGTGCAATGATTCCTAGATCTAAATAAGAGTTTAATTGAGCTCCTAAGGTCCCTAGAAGTCTCCCCATGTACTTCTTCCATCAAGAAAATAAAGTAATGTCCATGAAGCCTTAATTCCTCTATAACCTCAGCCTAAAAGGGTTTGAGTAGCTAGAGAGAGTTTTAAATTTTTCTAAACCCATTTTTAAGTCATATATGATGAATAAATATGAGAGAAAACCTTGGAAAAATTTAGAAACATAGAAAGTGAGTTAGTACTTTATGTTCCATAATATGGCTTAAAGAAGCAACATATAGTTAGGCTCTTGGTTTTGATTATGTGATGACTTCAAGAGACTTAAAAGGAGTCAAGAATCATATTTGAAAGAAAAGAATGAAGCTTAAAATTTAATTGATAGGTGTTGCTTCATTAAGTGTATTCTTGGAGACATAAAGGGGTTTATAGATCAAGTTAGAGTCTAAGTAAGTTGTATGGCCTTATAATTAATTCCATGAACCTAATTGGCTTTCATAAATTGTGTCTAGGCCAAAAAGGAATGATCTCTACCTTCTTGGGTGTGTGAGGTCAAGGGAGAGGATTCAAAGCTTAAGAAAAAGTATATAAATGCTAGTAAGGTAGCTCTCTCCATCTTTTCTCATGCATGATTGCTTGCTTTACTTATTTTTGAATATGTGTATATGTATTTCAAGCCATGAAAAATATTCTAGCACGAGCTCTTACTCCATGGTACCATGATGATGCGTTATATTTTTCAAATGAAGTTTATGATGTTTGCATTGGTTTGCTTGAATGCAATGAAGCCAAGAACCTTTAGCCATAATGAGGATGAGCCAAGAACCCTTAAGATTAGTTGAGACAAAGTAAAAAGTCTCCCAAAAGTGAGATTGACTTCTAAAAGTATGGTTGAGTCCAAGAACCTCTTAAAAGAATGGGTGAGGCAAATCTAAAATCCATAAGTAAATGGGTGAGGCCAATCCACTTGCTTGGCAAGCCTATGTATGCTATGTATGACTTTTTCAAATACTAAGAATGCTTCTTGAATGATTGCACATATTAATATGCCCATGCATACATTTGTAAGACTTGTTTTGCATGCTTTATGTACGATTGAATGGGAGATGAGCTATTGGGATTCTTTGAATCTCATCCCCTCCTCTCCAATGATCTAACATGCTAGGTGGACCAAGTGGACAAGGTAATGGAAGCTAACTATCTTGAAGATGAGAGTATGACATCCAAGAATATGAATTTTGCTACTTTAAGGCCAGACATTTGGCAAATGATGTAATCAATGAATGTATATGTATTATGATATTATAAACATATGTAATTATGATAATATGTCATGTATAAATAGGAGAATATATTATGTGATCACTAGAATGAAATTTGAGCATGTTATGGCATTGTATCTTTCTTAATGGTATTATAAAATTGTGTATAAGTATGGGTGAGATAGCCAAAATGAGATGCATAAGGGTTAGGACTATTTGGACAGCTCACACAAGTCCTAATTATGCTTTTAGACTTGTCCAAGAGGTGCCAAACCCTAAGGAAAGCCATTTGGATATTTTGGTATCTTATATGGAGTTAAAATTGACCATAATGGAACCTTATGTCACTTTTTATCCACATGAGCTCTTCTTGATCTAAGATTTGCCATAAAATTAGAAATTGTTGAGAGCTTTTTGGAAAGTTAAAGAACAGAATTTTTGAAGGTCTACAGAATATTTGATGAATTTTCAAAATTGAAAAATTTTCTGATTTTGGTCATGTCACTGTTTATATTGGTCTAAAAATGAAATCTATCACACAGGGCTCAAATGATGTCTAATTACCATGAAATTTTATACAAAGAAACTAGACATTCATAGTAACTTGTGTCAACTAGAAGCACCTCATTTGGATGTCTAAAGAGGGAGATATGGATTTTTAAATATTCTGTTTAGTATTAGGAACTCTAACTGATCTCAGGTACTATTTGATTAATTTTCTATGCCTAGACGTGCCTGAGTTAGTCTAGAGTTATTTTTTTTCCTCTAGCTAATATCCACAGCTTTTCATATTGGTATCATTTGTATAGATTGAACTTTTTGGAATTAATTTGACATTTTTTAAGTTTGCTGCAGAATTCTGTGATAGCACCAGTGAATAGCCTGACCTTTGGATCTTTTCGAATGTCAAACATTTTTTGTGATAGATGTTATGGCCTAAACATATTTTTAACATAAAGTATACATGTGTAGCTTTCCAGAATGGCTAAGAATGCATGATTTCGATGTTTCTAGAATTAGTTATGATTTTCTAAAGTTTGTGACAGAAATGTGAAAAATCTGGCAAAAAATATATGTATGTATTGCATGCTTCCCTTTGAGTTCCACGAGATACAAGCCATTTTTAATGATACAAATGAGTTGTATTCATGTAATTAAATATGAGAATGTGATGTATGAGCTCACATAATTTACATGACATCGAATGAAATTTTTATACGCGACGTAACGTTAAGAATTGCATTATTTAATGCTATTTTTCCTTGCCTCTTTGTGAGTTGTTTGATATGAGATATAGAGATAGTATGAAATGAGATAGAAATATATGATGTTACATTGGTAGTGATTTGAGTTCTTTGATTCAAAAACTGAGTAGTCAAGAGATCAAAGGCATTTAAGTATTTTGGGTTTTTCTTAAACCATTTTAGGACTTTTTGGAAATTTCCTCTATCTGGGCTAAACTCTGGCCATTTGACAAAAGGGACCTTTCCAAGTTTGGCAAAATATGTGGATTGGATAGCTTGCAATATTTGTAATAGCAAGAGAAAATCTACGCTAAGGATAATTTGTTGAAAAATGAAGATCTATTGAGAATGAATCTTCATCAATGTTAAATTTTGAAAAAAAAATTTGTAATCATTCAGCAATTTGTGGGGGTAGAATTTTTGGACAAGGCCTAAAGAATTTCCACTATTTTACAAACCACTAACGGAAAACATAATTTATATTTTGTTTGAAATAAATCAGCCATGAGTGACGGAAAAACTTATTTTAATATCAAAAAGTGTTGAACCAAGCATCTCTATAATCCTAATAATTATAACTAATTAGGTCAAAATTATGAAATTTTTTTAAATTTTGTTTAGATCCTGATTCCAACCTTTTGGTGTGAGTACTTTTAAAATTTAAATTGTTGAGTAAGTAAAAGTGTCTGCATCACTTTTATCTTTGTAGTGCTTGATGGTCACTAAGTCTGAATCCACTAAGATGAATTCATAAAATGTCTAGGTTTTATTTGAAGAGATTGGTTGAAAGTGGAAGTTTTTTAGGAAATTTTTTTTGGAAATCATGTTAAGATTTTTGTCTCAAAATTCAAGTTCCATCTGGATAATATTCATAAATGTATTCTCTTGAAAATAGGTAGTTTTGAAGGGTTTGGCAGTCTGAAAAAGTATTGGTTGAGAAAGATCAATGGAGGTTTCTCCTTTTTTGATAATTTTCTTATTGGTTATGGTTTGTGCCTTCAATGAGTCAATCATTTAGATTAAAGTTATGCTAGATTGTTGTTCATCATCCAAAGATTGGTCATTAGAATTTTTTTTGACTATATTTGTCTAATATTTTTTTGGAAGTTTGACTAAGGCTTGGAATACCATTCCTTGGAGAGTTTTAATGGGAAAATCATAGGAAGCCTTTGTTTTTTTTTGAGTTGGTTTAATAGGGTTTTTTTTTTATAATTGGGTGGATGATCTAGTTTGTTAGATGAAAGACCCAATTTTGAGAGTAAAAGACCCTAATTTTGATTGACTTAAAACTATTTTCTTATCATCATCAAATGATGAACTTTTTTAGGTTTTGCCTTTTCCTTTGTTTGTACTCTTTTTCTTTTTCATCCTCCCTATAAAAATTCATGAGTAAAATAATTAGGAAGAGAGTTTATGGAACCTTTGATATATTTAATTTCAAAGTCAAAAACACTTAAAATCGTTTGCTATCTGGCAAAAATATATTTTGTTGCAAGGTTTTTAACATCTTTTTATTTATAGTTAATTCTAACAAAAAAATTTTTTATTTAATAAACCACTTTGAAATTTTGTAATACATGAAATTTTCAAAACACTTAAAATCTCTCCTTTTAGTGTGTGCCAAGTTTTGTTATTCATATTAACAGATTTTGAGAAAGGGTGATCTACTTGTTTGGCAGAAGCATAAGCATCAAACCATTCAAAGAATGGAATGTTCGTTTGGATTTCTTCAAGAAATTTATAAAACTAGTTTTGAATTTGTTTTCTTTGATTTTCCTTAAAATTTTCAAAGAACCAGTGGCATTGTTGGGTATTTTTCTCTAAGTAAAAATCTCTCTGTAAAGACTGTTTGTCTATTTGGAACTCTTTTTGAACCATGTTCAAATCTAATGGTTCATTTATAGAAGAATAGGTTGGAGATTAGATAGATCTTTGCTCTTCATCTTCTTTTTGATAGGTGGGTTGTGGTGTGTTAGAAAAGGTATCTATACCGTGAAGATGTATGATAGAAGGTGCCATTTACAGAATTAAGCAACATGAGTGCCTAGATGGTTCAGATCTTATAGATCTAAAGTCCTCATTTGTTTGGGTAGATTTGTAACTTGATATAGAGCTGAAAGATTTCCTTCTTCTTTCAAAAGATATTCCTATAGTTCCAGTTTGGGTTTGTCTAATCCTATTAAATTTAGGGGTTGGCGTTGGTAGGGCAGAAGCTACCTTTTCCATAACCCATTCTTTAGGCAAATCTACTTGTTCCCAACAAATAATTTTTAGGACCATTACATTAGCCTTGGAGGTACCTGTTAAAAATAGGATAATTTAACTAGTTTCTTTTGGTATAAGGATATTAGAGGTGAAAAAGTTTATAACTTTATATTGTATTCTATACAACAAAGCTATTGGGATTGACTTGGTTTCATGTCAATTATATTGTATTCTATACAACAAAGCTACTGTGATTGATCTTAGTTCCATGTCAAAACCATAGAGTTTTATGTTGAGTTTGAAGATATCCATGACATTTTCGCCTACTAAGGTTACCGTTCTATTGGGATAGCAGTTGAAATAAATAGGTCTTGCATGTAACCCTGCTTTAATTGTTCTTAAAAGGGAATTAGTGAATTGGTTGTGCTAAATGTCTTTCAAGTAAATTAGATAAGAGACATTAAGTCCTTATCTAACTAAGGATTTTATAGCTATTTGAACACATCTTACATGTAGGAATTTGTCATGCTTTTTGTGGTGTTTTATAGATTCTTTAGCAAGAAGATAAAATTCTTCCTTATGAGGATTCACTGGAATAACATCTTCCCTAATTCTAATTATATAATCAGATTTGTGAAAGAAGTTTCCCTCTAATTTGTAAAAGGCATTTTTTAGGATTTCTGGAATTGTCCAGTCATCAATTCCTTGGTTAATATCTTTAAATTGGATTTCCTCTTGGAAAATATTGGTTGTTGAAGATGACCCTATGTCATTTAGGGAAGAGGAACTTAAGTAAGAAGATCAATGAGAAAAGGATAAACTTCTAAGCATTATACAATAAATTCTCTTATTATTGATATCATTACTATCAGGTTAGTAGTAATGTAAAGATAGAAAATCAACTAAAATATATCATTCAGAGCAAAAGTCAAGAAATAAAATTATCTGTTGAAAACTTGATTTTAACCACCGAATAGGTTACTCAAATATCCCATCTTTATAAGTTTTTGTCGAAGTCTAGACTTACCACCCTATACATAGAGAATTATTGCCAATAACCTCATATAGGGAAAGACATCCTTAAAGCATATGTTTCTCATTCTTACACAAGATGAAACGTACTATCAAATCAAGTTTTTACATAATGATCATATTAAAAATCTCTACTTTGAGAAGACATATTTTAATTTATTTTCTATCAACACATCTCCACTTTCCCTTTAGGCTCTAATACCAATGTAAGAGAGGTTTCTTACATTACTGTTTCTAGAAAGAAGATATTGTCAAGAGTTTTCTAAGAGTCTCTAAATCTTTGAGAGTTCTTATAAGCTTTCTTCAATTAATAAACATTCTTTTACATTTTAATTCTTTTTGTTTCATATTTCTCTCCTTTCCCTTCGGCTAGTCTAGTGTGTACTGCTGTTGCTTTGGCCTTCTTTTTGTTTTAATTTTACATGCTTTGTATTGCATATTTTTATTAACTATATCTCCCATAAATTTTCTTATATGATTAATTAGTCCATCTTCTCCTCTACTTCTCATATTTCTTTCTCCCATTTTCTTCCTCTTCTAGGGAGATATATTAGTTAACGTTCTTTTATATAAATTAACGGAGAGAGCAAGCCCCACCTCTCCCTCTCTTACTCTCTCCGAACTTCCTTTGAAGTTATTTCAAAAGATCTATTTCTAGTAAACAAGAGGAAAGATAACCCTCGCCTAGTCTTATAAACAATTATATGACTACATATAAATAGTTCAAGTATACTTTTTTAGAAACCTCGTTACATGAGTTAGGTCAGATAGTGATAAGCCAGCAATTAAATAGGCTAGGGCAAGCTGGCCAACAGGCTAAAGAGGCCATAAAAAGACTAGCTCATTTTATATTTTTTAAAAATTTTCTTTTCATTAAAAAAATTTAGGAAAATCAATGTAAAATTTTTTGTAAAAAAAAAATAATAAACATAATAATGTATACATGTATTTAACAAATTAATATCATAAAATATGAAAACAGAACTTGAGTTTGGAGTTAAAGGCGTAGGCCTATTTGGCCTGTTTTCATTTTTTTTATTACATTTTATTTTTTTCACAAGACAGCCTATGCTCACCTATTTTAACAAAGGCTTGGATGTATTTTGACAATATTACTTTTTGATGTGATTTATCTTTAACAAACTTATGTATCTTTTTATGATTAATTTAATTTATTTATTTTATAAGTTGAATCTACCTAATAATCTTTTGATAAAGGCTTGTCTACATGGTAGCTTACTCAGAGAAGTTAAGGAAACTCATTTTTTGAGTATTGTTTAACTGTTTAGGGATGGAAGTTCTGTAACATACCCTGACTTCCTCATAGAGTTTCTTCTCCAATTTATATAACCTCTCCAATGTCGACTGATGACTACTATCAGAACACATGGAGGGATTTTCTGGGAGATCATTACTGCTGTCGTAAGCTTTGTGTTTGTCTCTGGCTCTTGAAGAGTTAATTAAAACACTTGCTGAAGAAGAGCATGATGAAGCAGAGTGGAAAATAGCTATTGGGTTCAACAATTTTCCTGCAAAAGAAATATATTTAGTTTGGGTCCTAAAAAATCGTACATAGGAAAAAAAAAAAATCTATTGAAGTGGCTTTTGATAGGTGGATATCCTCGCTCCTGGACTACTTGAAAACTTTTTTATAAGGTAGGTATATATATGAAGCGTAGACAAAGTCTTACACGCACTTCTTGTAAAATCAATTTGAGCAAATAGTCATTAGAAACTTACTCATATGGATGTATCGGTGAATCTTATCACCTAAAATACTAGCTTTTATCTATTTTCATTAACTCATTGTACAGTTAATATATTTTATGTATCTAATAATTTCTAATGAAGTATATGACAAATGACACATTCCTTGCACAGCCAGCTATGAAAGGGGTCAACAGAAAGTAGAAACTCACTTAAATGAATCCCACTATTTGAAATATCCATTCAAGGGATTTCTTGTTAGTTTCTTGCACAGTTTAATGAAGTACGTGACAATGAAGAGTTCAAACATCAAAAGGCAATATTGTGACACTTCTGCAAAGAATGGCAGTATATATGAATTGTACTCTTCCAACAAACCTGAGAGATCATTAGATGTCAATAAATACTGAACTTTCTTAGCCTGTAACAATTCTGACACATCATTTGCTGCGGTGCAGACTACTTTGAATTGAGATTGAAGATCCCTGATCACTTCTACCATGCTTGTGGGCCTTCGGTCTACATAAACAGTAAACCTGGTGTTTCTTCATTACCATCTTGTTCACCAATTGCCATTACCTTATGGCTAGATTCAACATGACCTGCAGTTTGAGCTTTTGACACATCTAAACTTGCGCTACCACGGGCTTCTTCTGAGCCTTCCACTTCATCGTCATCATCGTCATCATCTTCTTCAACCATGGCTTCCATGGAGGAATTTATACCAACATTTGTTCTTTCTTCTGCTAAATATCTCTTTCTAATAAACTCATCTGGTTTAGTTTCATCCTCTTCCAAGTCTGGTATTCCCTCTTCTCCTCTGGTCTCATCATCCATAGCTACTTGGTGAAGATTACTTCTGGTGGGGTAGACATAGTAGTCCAATGATGAAAATGGGTTCCAATATACATCCCATTGGGAAGCTTGAGGTGAAGGGGGAGGAAGATTGGGTCTGTTATTGGGGGAATAATAAGAAAGGAATGAAGAATTCATGGCCAAAAAACCATCAATACCAAACTGGTTCCTTGGAGAATATGCTTTAACTTGAACCATCTCAGGAGATTGAACGCTCTCCTCAACGGAAACTACTGGGTTGCCACTTGGCCTTAGGTAGTTCAGCTTCATTGTTACTGAACTGGGTTCGAACTCCACAGTTGTGGGTGTGAAGCTTTTCGTGAATAAATCTAAGAACTCATGGGGCTCATCATGATCTTCTTCAATGTAATCACGAAAAGCAGCTGAAACTTTTTGCAGAGAGTAGATGTAGGCCATGTGTCCAGAAGCAAAGTGAGTTCTTTGCTCAGCAGCTTATTTGATGAATCCCTTTCTGTCTTTGCAAAGCTGAACTACTTCTTCATCATCTAGGCTTGACTGAGAACATCCCATGTCTTACTCTGGGTTTCCCTTTGATTCTATGAAGAATGAATGTCTCAGGCATGCATTGAAATAAAACGCTCGATTCATAAAGAATTCATCTATCCGCTGTCTGATGGAAATATAGAAGTTGGATATATGCTGAAATACCATCAATCATGAACGGAGATACAGATTTAGTATTATATTTGAAGTTTGAACCAAAGAAACCTGTGAATGTTGATAAGCGGGATGCTTTTCTATGTTTTGAAGTCAGAAGGGGAATGTAATTTCAGACTTGCACATTATAAGCAAGTAATGGAGATTCTTGAAGCCTTCTCTCTTTATATTTTCTAGTACCACAGTATATGAAGAAAGCATGGGGCATTTGATATGGGAATTTTTCTTTTTGCACAGGTCAAAATAAACCAAGTATTGTCCAAGAAAAATTATCTCAAAATGAAAATGATTAATTACATAACAAAATCCAGTTAACTGAACTGGCTGGAAATTTACCATTATTTACAAACTGCAATAAATTATTATAAATTTATTATGTGCATAAAAACGAAGTTATAATCTCTAACAAAAGGAAAGTTTAGTGTAATATTATAAAGAGTTTTACTTCTAAAAAGTTAAAATATTTTATCATCAGATTATTTTAAAATTTTCACTTTGATATATATATATATATATATATTGAATTAGTAAATGAAGAATCTCAAAGTGTATCTACTAGCTAACTAGTAGACTTGTTTATAAATTACTTAAAAATTTATTAGATGTGTATTGAAATTCTTACGGTGATTTTTATAATTAATAAAGTAAAAATCCAAAATTGCATCTAACAGTAAAAATCCAAGGCCATCCAACCTAGTTGGAATGCATAAATTCTCTCCTAACTAGATTTCTCGGACCTAAGTACTATAATCAAGTACTACAATGTTCCCCTCATTCTTATTCAAATGCTTGACGGATGTGGAACAGCATAGCCAAACATAGGCCAATTATTTTTTCTCGTCATCAGTGGCAGATTTGGCTTGGGTAATCCCATCCCATCCCAATTAACCATCCCTTTAGGTGGCCGATGCAGTTAGGTTGAAAATATCAATTGAATTGGATTGCTGACCTTATGATAAGCTTGCCTGAGATACAATCAAAATCCGTCGGTGAGGTTGCGGTTTCCGTCCTTAGGCAGCCTTTTTCTGTCGCTGGTGGTAAGGATAAATCAATTGGGCTAGGAAACATTGAGGGAGAATATAGGGTTAAAGATGGTTACAATATCTTGCTTAACAACTCTTTTTAATAATGTGAATGTTGATTTGGCCTGGGGGCATATTTGGAAATTAAAATTACCAATGAGAATGATTCTCTTCGCTTGAAAGTCTTTATTATGTTTGGCTCTCAATCATTAGATCCCTTGAGAGGCTTGAACCAAATGAAATCTTTTTTTTTTTAACCAAAATTATCTTGCTTGGCAAAAGCGGAGGCGCCCAAAGCCTAACAAGGATCAGCTAAACAATGGAGGGATCCCGCGTTTGAATTTAGATTATGTAGCAGGATTGCTAAAAAAGAATGAAATAAAAATTGCGTCCAAAATTTTTCTTAACAACATATTGATCAGAAGCTGGGTTGGGTGGAGTCAGATTCAGAAAGTAGATTTTAATCATTTATTGGATCTTCAACTGCTCGATCTCCTGACGCCCACTACTTTCATTATGTTATAACTTAATATCTTATAGCATAGTATTCAAAAAATTATAAAATGTTATATATTACAATATATCATGCTCCTTCCTTTTTTTCTTTGAAATAATTTTTGTTCACAAAGGTCAGTGATGATGATCTTCCATTTTCCTTATCAACTTGGAATTTACAATGGGAAGAAAATTGAAGAATACATAGACAGTTACATGCACCTCGCTCTAAAATCTTCAACTCCATCCTCCACATTCCTTGAAAACGATTATACTGGCTATATAATATGTCAATGATCTACAGGGTGTTTATGGATCAAAGAATGATCATTAAGAAGGAAGACCAATATAGAACTCGATCTCTCTCCCACCATTGGTTTATTCATTGACCCTCTTGGATTTTGTGTTGGAAGGTTTGTGAATGGAAGATCTAATTATTGTATCGTCTGAAAATGGAAACCGAATAAACAAGATATTGTTTCCAACTCCAGGTGTATCAAAATGGGAAAGTGATTCAGCAAAGTCCACCATAAAACGTACGTGGTGTAAATCTCCCCACACGTCACTTTTGATTATTTGACTTTTGAGAGTCTCCCAAAATCCACAGCACAATACTAAGTTCAGATGCTTTAAAATTTCTTGTTCTAAATTTTTGATAAAGTTGGAACAAGATAGACTATACAATATTTTAAAATGCAATTTTTAACGTAATGTTAAAAGAAATTCTTAATACTTGGTTTGATATGGCCATCGTATATTGGAACTTAAATATCACTCCCTATCTGCACTGCATCACAGCATAAAAGGACACAGTTCATGATAAAGGAGTAAAGGGTCATTGGTAGAGGACATAAATTTTTGGGGATATATATACACACACTCACACATAGTATGTAAAGATTATGAATAGTTTTTTGGCTACATAGCATCATGAGACTGAATAATCTTATAAGACAGGGATTCACATTCTCTCCCTTATCTTTTTCACCAGTCTCTTTTGCATAAAATCTAAATCATCTAGATTAAAATCTAGAAGGTCCAATTTTTTTATTTTTAAGTTAAAACATTAATTTTTTAATTCATAGTTAGAAAACTATCTTTATTTTGTATTATGTATCCTATAAAAAAAGGTATTTTTAAAATTTTAAAAAATAAATAAATCTAGACTTTATAGATTACTTTAGACAATCTAGATTTTTCATTGAAGAGGCCACTGCAAGAGATTCGTTTTGTATATGATAGTTGTGGAGAACGGTGCTCTGACAACAATTTTGATGATGAAGTCAATGAGAACAAATGAGAGTACTATAAATTATATGGAGATTATGAGAGTGAGAAAGTTATTACCCAATTGAAGTGTGAGCAAGTATATTTAATTCTAGAATGATAGGTTAGTGAATTCTTGAAAACATTTAAGTTTTTTTAATTTGCTATGCTAGAAACAGCTAGAAATAACTAGAGATTAATGTTCATGAGATGTGACAAGCGTGGCTTAATCACACAATCTTTAGCATTGAGCATTGTATTGTATCTTGAATAGACATTCATATAGTGGGCTGACTCTTAGGCTAAGACGTAGATTTGCTTATGTCTTGAAAAGTTTGTCTGACTCAAAAAAAAAAAAAAAAAAGATATGAGTATGAAACAAAAAGGTAAAAAAAAAAAAAAGACCCATTTTTGTAAACAAGTCGAGCTTGGGCTTTTTTAAAGCTTGACTCGGCAGCCCATTTTTTATTATTTCTTTTTAAATAATCATTATTCATTAACCTAGGCAAGTTAAATCCCTTCCTTTAGTGGCAACCAAAAAAAAAATTCCTTCCTTCCCTAATCCTAGATCTCACCTTGTCTCTCTCTCGCACGTCAATTACTCAATCTCTCTTTTTCATTCTTCAATCCATTCAACTCTTCAGAGTTTCCACCATAGGCACTAAGGAGGGCTTTGGCTTCACTCACTCCCTTTGATTTATCTCTAATTACCCGACATTTTATTTCATCTTCTCTCTTCTGCTTTGTGCCTTCATCTTCATGCTTTGTCTTTTGCAAATCAAGTATCTATTACCCACTATTGTTGGAGAAATAATTAAACAAAAAAGCTTTTCAAGTACCCATTACCTAGTGTAAGCAACAAGAACATAGAATTCCATTTTTTGGTATCTTGAATCTTGAAACTACATGAGTTGATGTTATTTCTAAGTATTGCATGGATTTAACAATGAAGCTTGATTGGGATCTCTTACATGTGCTTCATTCGTTCTGTGCTTTGTGTTTTGCACTTTTGTTAGTGGCTTGATTTCATCATTGAATTAGAGTAGATTGACTTTGATCTATTTGGATGTGAGTTTTTGGTTCTAGCATATTTGGTTTTGATGGTTTAGGTTAGGATTATAATTACAAGATGTTGATATAATTTTGTTCAAATTGTATGAGTTTTTTATTCTAGCATTTTAAAATTTGATGGTTTTGGATTAAGTTTATGATTATACAATGTTATAGATGATTGATTTAATTGGGGTTTGGTCCCAAAATTCTTTAATATTGAGATGGCTATTTTATGTTTGGATGAGATACATATCATGTTTTTTAATGGGCTTGACTCAGGCTCAATTTTTCCTATAACATTGGGCCTGGGTCTATATTTTTAGTGCTCTTTTTTTACGAGTTTAACATGTTTTTACACGAGCCTGACTTATGATCAAGTCTTCTTAAATGGTTATATATGTATTGCAATAGATAAATTAAATTAATTATAAAAAATATATAAATAAGTCAAACATATTTTTAATAAAAATCACTTGCCATATTTATAAATGATTGACACTTGACATACTTATAATTTTAGTATACCTTAATTTTTTTATTAAATTAACCTTTTAGTCTTTCAAAAATACATTTTATCTTGATATCCCAAAGATTAAATGTTTAGTTATCCGAAAATTAATTTGTTTTAAAGATATTTAATGGGAGAAGTAGCATGTTAATTGTTATTCAGCCATCAAAATGTTAGATAAGCACTCTTTCAAAGTGTGCATATATTTTGTAATTTTCAAAGAATGCTTTATGTAGCGTTTTGATGGTCATAAAAGCAAATAATAATCAAATCACTTTTTTTATTAGGTAATGTTAATTGTTCCATTAATTATCTATTAATTGACTTAATATGAGAGCTATTTTAAAGCAGGAACAATCTTCAGAAGATTAAAATGAAATGTTTAATTTTTGGATAGACCAAATTGAGATAAAGTGCAACTTTCAATATATATAGGAATGGGCAAAGTGTGCAAATTCTATAGATACCTACAAAATTTATCTATTCGAGTATGGGTATGGAAATAAAAAGGCCATATCTACCCATAGTGTGTGCATATAAAATTTAATGTATTAAGAAAATCACCTAAAATACATTCTGTGTGTTTTGAGACATTTAAATTTTTGGTATGGGTTCATATGAATAAGGTTTATGTAGTGAATCTCAACTTTAGAACAATTTATATATTATAAGTTATTTTTTGAATAAATAAGTTCTGATTTAAAGGATTTAACAAATTTTTTAAAAAATAGACCGTAAGTTATCCACTAAAATATAGGTCCAAAAATTATTAAAAAAATTCAAAACAAAAATTATAATACTTTGTTTATATTTATCTCATATTAATAATCTTTATTAGTATTTTTAATAGCCTATTAGGTTAATCTACAGAAAAGGTATTTTTTTAAAATTAATTTTATATAATGTCTATTATACATTTATAATTATTACTCAATAGTATTTCATTATTTTTTATTACATTTTTAAAATAAAAATATAAAATTATTTTATCTTTAAAATTATTTTTATATTTCTTCTTTTAATATAACTTTTGTTTTTTCCAATGCCATATATCAAGTGAGGCTAAAAGACGTGATGGTGAAATCAATCTTTTTTCATATACCTTCAATTTCAAAGTCGTAAAATTTTCAAGATGAGTTTTGTGAGTTGGTGACAAATGTCCACTACCCATTGTCTGGCAATTATCATATGGCCCATTGCTCAATTAGTGCTTTGACAGGATCTGTAACCACTCATTCTAATACCTAATAAGGCCCAAAAAAAAAAATTAGCGCAATTCTGTGCATGTGCAATTTCATATAATAATCAAAGAAAGTTCCACAAATATTACCATTCACATATTATTTTTAAATCATTAGCGTTCTGTGATACTTAATTCTGTGCATGTGCAATTTCAAGCACACTAATTTTAAAGGGATATTCTCTTTAATATTCCTTTCTTTAGTCCCCCAACTTTTATTGAAGGTGGAATCGGATTGAGACTCTTGCTCCCCTTCCATTTTCTTGCTCCAAATAATGGTATATATTTGGACACACGTAATTTAAACACGCACAACAAAATCGGTCTTCAATGTTGTGACATGCAGGAAAAGGTGGCTTACTAGAAAATCTAGATAATAATTAATCAGTTGTAAATTTCATCATTTTTCATATATACCAAGGTATAAATATTCGGAATAATTAATCCTCCCACTATGCTCCTTTTTATGTTCCATTTAGACTAATATACCTTATTCATGGATCAGAACATTAAAGAGAAGAAAAAAAAAAGCTTTTCCCCACAGCAAGTCTCAGTTAAATTAATTCAATAAAAGGTTAGATAAAGAATCACTACTGCATGATAATTAGTTTAAACCATTATACATCTTATATGAATATTTCTTTAGATGTCACTATTGCTAAATCTATTCATCTTTTCTCTTTCTCTTCCTTCCTTTATCCACAAGCATGCATGCGCCTTTATTCCATTAATTAGATACAGTGCCGCCATTAACTTACAAAGTGCTCTTATGAAAGAAAACTGAGATGTGATAGAAGTTCCCAACAAAGATATAATTTGAATATATTGATAGATATATGAATTTGTGTTTGGCAAAGTGTCCACATGAGGTTGGTTTGTTGCAATCGTGCAGGCAGGGAAGCAAATAAGAATTCATGCTATGGTAAACATTGATATTACATATCCTATTTTATGTTGCATCTTAAGAGACAATATATATACATATAGGAGGCTTTGCTTATCTCCTGTATATGATTTTTGCCATAACTTATCTGAGTTTTTATCACGTGATGTCACCTTTCATTGTTGAAAATTTAATTTCCCATTCTCAAAAATATTTTAATCTGAAAAGTAATTTTTTTTCATAAATATAGTACATTAATCATATACAAATATCTATATACAAAAAGATTAGGAAATTTTTAAATTTTTTCGGTTTGGAAGATTATTGAATCTAATAATAGTCATTAATATATTTAAAATGGCGTAATTTGAAAAATTTTAATTATGTTAAGTAGGTGTAATCTAGTGATGAGAGATTTGAACAATCACGTACTGACATATTGAAATATCCAAAACTCTGAGAGTTTAAATTAGAGAGAGCAAACACTTCCTTAATTCTATTATTGTTTATATTTACTTTTTGTTTGCTTAATGTGCCCAGTGAACAATAATGTAGTGTGAGTCATAAAGCATATGGCATGGAGCAATTAGAAACCTTGGTCATCACATTCTCACAAAAATAATTGCAAGATGCGTGATTCACTTTAAACACGACTATCATTCCTATCTTATTTGTGACTATCAATAATGGACTAATTAATGGTATCGTTTCTAAAGAATAATTTATCCAAGTCCACTCTATCACACACTATATCAAAGATTCCAGAGATAGTGGATAGCTTACGAAAGTCCATTATAACATATAAAAACGAAATGATAAAACAAAACTACTCTCAATTTAATTGATTCAAAATTAATTTATTTTTTCTTTGTAATTTAGAATGTATTCATTATAATTTTTAATTATTATTATTATCGTTATTTAACTGTTCTATAATATTTCATATTTTAATAAAATAAACCATAAGTATTAAAATTAATGATAAATAATTTTATTGTTAAATATACATTTTACTTATATATTAAATATTTAGCATACAAAATTATAATAATATTGAAATTAAGTTAATAATTTTAATTATGAAATATTAGCAGAATTTCAAAATGCCCATAAAACATTGTGAAAATTTTCAAAATATAAGTAAACACATATTTTCCATAATGGAAGTTCTATTATTTTAACATTTACGTAATTATACATATTAAAATTAAGACTTCAAATACTGCACGAATAATTAATTAAGTGGTAAACAAATCTTAAGAGAGATAAATAAGACACTTTAAACTACATAAGATACATAGAGTTTGGCCAAAACGCACATTGAAATAAACTTAACTAATTAATTATGCAAAAAATAAAAATACCAATCCAATTTAGAAATTAGTATAGAATTTTTTTATCCTTACTTATTATCATTTTAATAAATAAGAGCCTGAAGTGAACCTGTGGAACCACTATTTTTCCTTAAATTTTGTAATTTTCAGGTAAATGTTGCTTTTGATAGGGAGGGGCTAAGCATATAATTCCAATTCTTTTTTTGTCTGAAATCGGATGCTCCATATATATATATATATAGACGTATAGTAGTTGCTCTCTCTCTCTCTCTCTCTCTCTCTCTCTCTCTCTCTCTATATATATATATATATTTACATATATATATATATATTTACATATATATATATATATATTTACATATATATAGAGAGAGAGAGAGAGAGCAACTACTATACGTCCCTTTCACATTATTAATTAATAACGTGATGCATAAAATCGAGTATTGTCAAATTTGGCTAAGTATAGCTAGCGAGCTTCTGAATTTTAAGAAATTAAATTCAAAATAGAAATCTAATAATTGTTTAAAAAAATTAAAAAATTGATATGTTATAAGTTTAATTTAAAAACATATAAGTCTCGTATAATGTTCATGATTCATATTTTTTTGGGAGAAAATGAAGAAGCAATAAATCACATATTTGATCAATAAATATCTGAAAGTTGAATTCTTTTGTTTTTCATGTGCAATTGCCAAGGTAAGAAAATCTTATAGATCTCACTTGTAATCACTCACACTCAATGCCTTTTGTTTTTGTTTTTGTTTTTGTTTTAAATTAGTTTCTTATTTAGAAACTAAAGAAGAGGTCTTATTCCTATTCTCTAATTGCTAAGATTATACCAAATATGATGCTATAATATCCATTCATCAAATTACACAGAGTATTCAATATTTCTATTCATAGGCAGAATTCAAACTCAAATCAGATTATACTTCACCAGTTTAATTAGTGTGATTAGTTATGAAATCGCTCACGGATCTACTTTATAAGGTTTTTTCTAATAAAATAAATTTGAATTCAAGTTTGATAAATATTTATATAATAAAAGCTTGAAACCCAAAAGGCGATCAAGTTTAATTGGTATTTTGTTGGTGTGTTTTTCTGATTGAAAATGGACTAAGGAGTTGATGTGACTCTATTGTGAAATTGGATTTGGAAATCACTTTTTTGGTCCCTATTTTTAGAAAAATAGGAGAGACAAAACACAAATCTTTTAGAAAAAAAAGTCCCTTGAAATCCTAAATGTAGTTAAGTCTTGAATTAAGTCAGTAGGTGAGTATAAGTGCAAAGCTAAGTAGAGTATATAAAATGAAAAAAGTATTGGATTATGTTAAAATGGAATATACAGGCCTTGAAATTAACAATAGAAAAATTAGAAGAAATTGATTACAACTTTAAATAGGAATTAAATTGAAAGTGATAAATAAAGTTGATAAATGACTGAAATTTAAAAGAATTTGTAAAACAAAAATTCATTGGAAGGTTTCTATGTGTATCACATGTTAGTTATTGCCCTCAATTTATAATATCTCCTATATCGACGTAATCTCCATTAAGCCATTCCATCAATTGTGTTTGATGCTTTTGTTTGTTAGCTTAACAGTGATGAATGTGTTGATAACATGAATTAATTAAGATTTAATAGTCAAAACAAAATAAGAAAGAGATTGGATACCGATGAGAAATTCATAAAGATAGTTATTAGTCCGATAAAAGGGAAAGAGAAAGGTGGATCACACAACTTATTTTGCCCCTTAGAGTTTTAGAATGGAGAAGAGAGAGTGGTGATAGTTTCGAATGTAATATATCTATTTATAAATTTGTTAGCTCCTTTATCTCTTTTCAAATTATAAAAGAGATTAAATTTCCTTTATCTTCTCCATATGAGCCAGACTTGTGATAGAAAATTACTGGTTACTAGAAGACTGTAGGTTAGACTTCTACCTAATAGATTTATATGTAATCCAACCTATCATGGATTACACACTTTTAAACAAGACCTAATCCATTTAGAATTCAATATTCAAAACAAAATTGATTGCTTAAAATTATAATATATAATTATCTTTTAATTAATTAATGCCAATCCATATTTAAATATTAATTTATAAAATTAATCTAACAATCTATCACTTGTATAGCATTAATTAATTATGCATAACTCAAATATGAATAAGCAATTAGTGTGTATTAAACCATAAACAAATTCAAAAGGAAACAATTCAAAATCATTGAATCCGATAGGGAATCAAGTGATTTATGGCGCATTAACAAAAATCATTGAATTTGATAGGGAAACAAATGATATAAAACGCATTAATCAAGATTTCAATATTGAAATAGAGTGAAATAAAATTGCATAAGTGGTCTTAAACCAAAATAAATGAGATAATTATATTTCAGACTCCCACTAAACTAAGGTTATAGCATAAGATTTAACAAGACCTATACGAGTTATATAATTTCGAAATACTCCTATGGATAAGCTTTTAGTCAATGGATTTGCAAAGCATATCCACACTCGAGATGTGTACAACTCGAGTTTGTGATTCGGTAATCTTTTTTCTAACAAACAAGAGTTTGACATCAAAATATTTGGTACGACTAAAATTCTTACGATTCTGAGAGAAGTACACAGTAGATTAATTATCACAAAAGATGATTAAGGGTTATGAAATAAAATCAACTAAACGCATACTAGAAATCAATTCCCTTAACCATATTGCTTGATAAGTGGCCTTATAACATGCGATATACTCTGCTTCCATAGTGAAAATAACTATGAGTGTTTATTTGACATTTTTTCATGAAACAACTCCTCCAGATATCATAAAGATATATCCAAAAGTTAACTTGCGATCATCTATATAAAAGACAAAATCTAAATTTGAATAGCCAACAATTTCAAATGTATTAGATTTTCTGCAAGTCAACATATAGTCTTTGGTAATTTACAGATACCTCATGACCTTCGTAGTAGCCTTCCAATGAATCATTTCAGGATTATTCAAGTATTTACCTAGCATACTAATAGCAAAAGCTATATCTGGATGAGTGCATACTTGCACATATATAAGATTATCCACAGTGGAAACATAAGGAATCATATTTATTTCAATCATCTCAGCATTATTTTTAGGGTACTGTGATCGAGATAACGATTCACCTTTCTGAATAGGTGTTGGACTAGACGCATAATTTTTCATTTTATACTTCTTAAGCACACATCCAATATAAGTTTCTTGAAACAAACCTAAGGTTCCACGAGATCTATCACAATGGATCTAGGTTCTTAGGGCAAAAGATATCTCACCAAGATCTTTTATATCAAAATAGCATAACAACATATGTTTTGTCTCATTTAGAAAACTTATGGAATTGCTGGCCAATAGAATGTTATCAACATAGAGTACTAAGATGACAAAATTGATCCCATCGAATTTCTGATAAATACACTGATATGAATTATTCTCAATGAACTAAAGAGAGGTAATGACCTTATCAAAATTTAAGTATCACTGTCTAAAGGCTTGTTTCAACCCAAAAATAGATCTTAGTAGTCTGTATACTAAGTGTTCCATTTTAGGTTCAACAAAATTATCTATTTAAGTCATGTATATTTCTTTATACAAGTCTCTATTAAGAAAAGTAGTCTTGATATGCATTTGGTGAAGTTTAAGATCAAACTATGCAATAAAAGTCATGACCACCCTAAAAGCATACTTTGTAGATACTAAAGAGAAAGTTTTTGTATAGTCAATACTTTCTTTTTTATTGTACCCTTTAGCTACAAGTCTAACTTTATATCTTTCAATTTCACAAGAACTACCATGTTTTGCTTTATAAATCCATTTACAACTAATTGGTTTACACTTATCTGATAATTCCATAAGTTCCCACACATAATTTTGATACATGAAGGCAATTTCATCAGTCATAGCCTCCATCTATTTAGCAAAATTAGGACTAGACATTGTTTGTTGAAAGGATTCAAGATCTGTTCCATCAATAGTATCAGATTTGAATTCCTGCAAATAAACCATGTAATCATTTAGTATTGTAGGTCTTTGGACTCTTTAAGAACATCTCTAACTCACTTATTTCTTCCATAGGGTGTTCTACATCAACTTTATCTCCATAATTTCATCTTTATTAAACACATAAGGTGTCATAATAGGCATAGGCAAAATAGTGTTCTCATCACACAAATTGATGACTCTAAGTACAAAACTCTCACTATCTAAGTCATCCTTAAAATAAAGTGTTTGATCAGACTCAATGACCTTGAAAGTGTAAGTAGGGCAATAAAACCTATATCCGCTTGAACCTACACAATAGCTAATGAAGAATCCACTGACTATTCTAGAATCTAATTTCTTCAATTGAGAGTTATATGACTTCACTTCTGCTTTACAACCCCATAGTTGAAAATTTGTTTAAACTTGGCTTTTTTCTAATAAAGAGTTCATATAGAGTCTTTGGTATTATTTTACTTAGTACCTTATTTGAAATATAGACTGAAGTCTCAAAGCGTCATCCCATAAGAACTTTGGCAAGGAAGAATGATTAATTATACTTCTAACTATGTCTATTAGAGTATGATTATGCCTCTCTGCAAACCCATTTTGTTGTGGGGTTTTAGGTATTGTATATTGGGTTTCAATGTCATGTTTATGTAGGAATAAAACAAATGGACTTAGATTTTTACCAGCTTTAATATACCTTCCATAATACTCTCCTCCTCTATCTGATCTAATACATTTTATGGTCCTACTAGTCTTCAATTCAACTGCTGACTTAAAATTCTTAAAAGCATTTAGTGATTCTAATTTCTCACGTAGAAGATCAATCAAACCATGTTTAGAATTATCATCTTTGAAAGTAATATAGTATTTGAATTTTTCTGTAGCCGTAGGTGTAATGGGCCCATATATGTCAATATGAATTAGGTCCAAAATATTCTCAAACCTATTTACCTCTTTGTTTCTACCTCTAACAAGAAGCTTTCCTTTAATATAATTAACGCAAGTTTCAAAATCTAAATCTTACACCACACTTTGTCTGACCAATCTCTCCAATTTATCTCTAAAGATGTGGCCCAAATGCCGATGCTACAAAATAAAAGAGTTTTCATTAATTCTTGGACGTTTATACCCAATCATAGTATTAATAAGAGTATTAAAAGATTTAATAGGACAATATTTGAAATTCAAATAATATAATCTAATGAGCTTCATAATGTGTCCTTTGACCCCAGATGCTTCATCATAACAGGCATTTATCAAACAATGAAAGATAATAAACCTTTTAAATTTTGTTAAATCTCATAAATTTCTCCCTAACTGCATTCATATACTCTAATGCAATGTTTTTGTTTAGAATGCTTTCTCTAATTCCTTTTTTTTTAATAGTGTATTTAATCACCGCTAGATAGATCTGATTTGACTCATACATTATTTATGATGGGCCTTATCAATAGAACTAAATTCAGGTGTGAGATTTCAAGCTTAGATCCTTGAGTGCCAAATCCTTTTTCAGAAATTGTCAAGTATATATTCAAGAACTCTTTTTATCATAATTTGTTCTATCAAGAGTTTTCACCATAAATAGTTGCTAGAAAGTAAGAACTAATATGACTACAAATTGGGAAATAATTAATTATGTATGCACAATATAATTATAATACAAGATTCTCAATCAAAATTCAGTTAGGCAACTATACAATAAAAGTGGTGTCAAGTAGAATTTATATATACCATAAAGATTTAGTCTTTACAAAGAGTTTATATAAGATGCATTCAATATATCCATAATGAGAAAGTATAAGAAATGTTGAAAACATTAAAAGAAAGTTATTTGCCTATCCAAAAGAGTTAAATCCAAAAGATTATATGAATAATGTCACATCGATAGGGTGTATCCATCATCAATGTAATGCATACATATACCTTTACTATTTGCTTATCCAAAAGAGTCAAATCCAAAAGATTACATGAATAATGTCACACCGATAGGATGTATCCATCATCAATGTAATTCATACACAGGCCTTTACCATTTGCCTATCTAAAAGAGTCAAATATAAAAGATTACATGAATAATGTCACACTGATAGAATGTATCTATCATCAATGTAATGCATACATAAGTCTTTACTAATTAGAATACTTTAATGGTTGGACCCACGGTAGATGGTGCAACCATTAAGTGAAAAAAAAAATGATCAATTATATTTTGAAACACCTACATTTGAAGTTTAAAAATTTATTTTACATGGCTACACTTATAATTAGGGAGAGTGGCCCATCAATAAAATGTAGAATATTACAAAGTATATTCATGAATTTTCTCATACTAAAATTCAATAAATAAAGTATATTTATTTATTGTATAACTTTTCTAAAATCAAAATAAATATTCTTAGACTCAATAAAATTATTAAAAAATAATATTTAAACATAATTTAAAAATTAATGGGTCCAAGCCTACTAGGCCAAAAGGCCCAATATGTGTGTCACATGCGCGTGGGAGCGCGAGTGGGTGTGCATGGCTAGAGTTGGTCATCTTCTTCCCAGCTCTAGCCATGCAACAATGGAGTTTTCACCGCCATTGTTGAGTTCTTCATCTCCTAAATGACCCCCTTTCATAGATTAAATATTATAAAACTCTTCTTGGTAACGATGCAACCAAGATGCAGCAAAAAATTGGAGAAAATAAGCATTAAAATCCTTTGAACAAAGAATTCAAAATTTTTGAATAAGGCTATTTTTTATCTTTATTTTTATAAGCTCTATTCTTTTAATTAAATTATGCTTCTAGTTCGTATGAGTGTATGGAAGATTTATATAATATTTAATTTGATTTTTATGTGAAGGAAAAAAAATAAATTCGAAAATATAAGTGCTAAGCACGAACTTGAATGCTTAATTTGAAATTATTGATGAAGAAACTCGAATGAAAAGAAATTAAACATGGCATTTACATTATTAATCTCATATACTATACAGATTTTGTTTAATTTCATGAAATTAGTTTGTAATTGAAAATTCCCAATTCTTAGGGTTCTTAGATTTGAAAAATTAGAATTCTAGAATTACTAATGAAGAAGTTCGAATTAAATGAAATTAACACATGCCAATCATATCATTAAACTCATATATAATGTATATTTTGTTCAATTTCATGAAATTAGTCTGCAATTGAAAATTTTCAATTCTTAGAGTTCTTAGGTTTGAAAAATTAGGATTTTTTTAATAAATAACTAAATTAATCAATACAATGAGATAGGAAATCATACTATCAATATTGCTCTGATACCATATGTTGATAGCATGAATTAACCAAGATTTAATAATAAAAACAATATAAGAGAGAGATTGGGTACCTAATAAGAAATCCATAGACAAGTTATTAGCTGATAAGTGAGGGGAAGAGAAAGGTGGATCATACAACCTACTTTGTCTCTTGGGGTTTCATAATAGAGAAGAAGAGGGAGCGGTGGTAGTTTTTAATGTGATATATCTATTTATAAATTTTTCGTCTTTTTTATCTCTTTTCAAATTATAAAAGAGATTAAATTTCTTTTATCTTCTCCATATGAGCCAAACTACTGACTACTAAAAGGTTGTATGTTGGACTTCTATCCAATAGATTTATATGTAATCCAATTTATTATGGATTACACACTTTTAAACAAAACTTAATTCGTTTAGGATTCAATATCCAAAACAAAACTGATTACTTAAAATTATAATATATAATTATCTTATAATTAGTTAATGCCAATCCATATTTAAATATTAATTTATAAAATTAATATAACAGAATGTGGCTGCTTTCGAGTGTATTTGGAAGTTGCTATTATGTTATGTCCACAATTCCTCCTTTATTACTCATTCTATTTGGTGCAACATAATTTATCGAATGATGAGGCGGATTCAATTTCCTACAAGATGGACTAGCACTTTGGCCTTTTGGTGCTTTTATTATGGTTGCTTTTTTAAAGTTTTTGGCTAAATTATGCTTTATAAACCTTAGCCATCAATTATTAATTATTACCCTTAATGTTTTTTTAGTGCTAGTAGCATCTATGTTATATAATCTGATTTTTACTTACAAAAAAAAAACATGTATGTTTTGTTTTTTGTCAATAAGTAGCATAAGTGACTGAGTGAGAGTATTTTCTTAACTTAAGTTGGTAATTATCCAAATATATTCTCATCATTTTATGCCTAATGGTTTATGTTCGAAATTTAGAAATCTTGTAATTAAGTTGTCCCAATTCCAAGCGGGGTTGCTTATTAGTTCTTAACAAGGTTATTATTATTATTTTTTTGCTATTTCACATATGTAGATTTTTAAAAAAAAGTTATATTACTATATGATTTTTTAAATTTATTATTCAATTAAAAAAAACTGACACAATCGCAGTGGTAGGTAGAGAATGGCAAAAGCGCGATACAACTCTCCCAGGAGACTCTCCCGAAATAGTCCCTCTAACTACAAGAAAAAGAATTTCTTAATGAATTTTTTAACCAATTATTACAATTATATTGTAATGCATCCGTAGGAACACGTGTAAGTTTTAAAATTTTATGTAAATTAAATTTCATCATGAGTTAGGAATATATTTTTTTTTTTTGCAAATTAGAAAAAATGTCTTAGAATTTGACAGATTTGTATATAGATAATTCCAGAAATACCTTATGATGAACTCTAATATAAATAAATGATTTCTTATTATTGTAACTATATAAATTTCTCTAATTTTTTGATGTCATTAATTTTATTACTCAATTACTTATATCACCATTAAATTTTTCATAAACAATTCAAAAACTTATATATAGATGACATTTATTTATGTATATATGATAAAACAATTTTGATATAATACATGAGAGGCATTTAAGTTACATTAATACTCTAGCTATAACCTCTTATTTCACCATTACATTTTCCGAAAATGTTTCGAATAAACTGTATAAATGATTGTAAAACAAAAGAAAAAATGCAAATACTCCCTTCAATTATGATTCATTTGCAAGTATTTTTCTTGAAATATAAGAACTAACAAATACCCCATTTAACTATGATTCATTTGTAAATATTCTCTTGAATTATGAAAATTGACAGGTATATCCCTTTCAATTTCATATATTTGTATTTAATTTTTTTTTGTTTACTTTCAAGTTAATAGAGTTTTCACGTAAAATCTCACTTATAACTTCATATAATCTTGTTAGCTTGAGAATAATATTTGGACAATTAATTTTTTTATTAAAAAAATCCATACTTCTCCATTTGAATTGCAGCTTTGACTTTCAACTTGTTGGATTTTTCTTTTTTTTAAATAACTATCTATGTGTTATTTTTAAGCTAGTATGATTGTACTAGATCATAAGTGGAGATTTTAAAAATTCTGTCAACTCTATTAAAAGAAAATTGGTAAAATGGATATAAATACAAAACATGTGATAGTTCCGGGGAGTATTTGCCAATTTTTGTAGTTCAAGAAGGTATTTGTAAATGAGTTATAATTGAAGGGAGTATTTACAATTTTTTTTTAAATTTTAATAATAATATCATTTTTAAAAATCACATACTTGAAAATATAATTATCAGTAGTTAAGTATGGCATTCACGCTATATTTTATCTTTTAGTGTTTGGTTCAAAAAACATATCAAAAATAAAAACCATATTATTTGCATGCCAAATGCTCCTTTAATGAATTCTCTCATATAATCATGTGCTCTGACAATGAGATTATTCTTTAAGCAAGTGATCATACAAATAATCTTTATCTCGGTTTTTGACTTAGTAAAGTTTCCCACATTTACGAAAACTGGATTATTTTTCTGTAATTAAAAAAAATTACTAAGATTATGTTAGGCAGAATTTTGAAATAAAACATTTGATGTGCTACATTCTGTAGTTAAATGAACATTCCTAGAAATATTCTATTTTATTCTTAATTCTAGGTGCTGGGAATACATTCTCACAGTGATGCCCAATGGAGCAAGAACCTCTACGCTAAAGCAATAATGTGACATGACATGGCATGTTTATTAATTAGCATATTTTATTTGATACTCTTGGAAATAAGATTTCAGGTCTACCGTCCAAATTCTTGGCAAGTTGTTCATTTTGATTTTTAATGGGAACAATCATTCCCTTTCGAAATTGGCAACCAAGTTTATCTTTTTATCTTATTCTTATTCATATATATAATAAGGATTTTGAATGAATCTAATATTTGTGAATATTTTAGATTTGATCATGTAAAAGCTTGATTGTGGTTTGAGCATAAACATTAAATGTATTTAATTAAATGAGTTGTGTGTGGGTATCTTTTTTTTTCTTTATATGGCAATAATATGTTTCCGTCAGTTTGTGCCTTGATGGAGACTAAACGTACATGTCCTATATCAGTTTAGTATATTTAGGTCTGTTTAAAATTTATTGTTTGATAAATCATAATTTAATGGTATAAAATAATATAACAATTAAGATATTATTATTAACTTATGATAATTTTTGTATTAATCTTAATTATTAATTTGTGATTTAAAGAAACTGTGTTGTGTGGAAATGGTGTTTGATGATATTATTTCATATATGGTTCATTAGGCTAGAGTTAGAATAACATTGGGAACTGAAGTTTGAATAACATCAATATTTTTGTATAATTTTAGGCAGGCTCAAGCTTTCATTTAATCAAACAAGCCGAATCTGATTAGTCGGTTTATCACACAAGTCAAGCAGGAGATAATTAAGGTATGTATGAATTGAAAAGGGAGGGAAACATAAAGGAAAAGAAAAGACATTTCAATTTAAATATTTTTTATTTAGAATTAAATCTAGCATTTTTATCTTGAAATAGATTTAAATCGGAAAGGGGGGTGAATAAAAGAATATATTTATTTAAATGTAAATAAAAGAAGTGTCTACATGATTGAAATGGAGAGACTAAAAAACATTATAATACAAGAAAATAAAAAAATTGACAAAAGGATAAAAAAAATATTTTTAAAATGTAAATAAAAGAAGTGTCTACATGATTGAAATGGAGAAGAAAATTAAAAAAATTGACAAAAGTACCCTTTTTTCAAATAAATTTATAAATATTGTTAAATATTTTTCTCAAGGTTTATTTTGTCTTAATTTCATACTATACGTTTATCAAAATTTCTATCTCACTCTAGGCACTAACTCTATTAATTTGTATATGAAAATTGATGATGTATCGTTATATTTGGACTAATGGTCATTACATTGTGCTAAGGTTAAATTATACATTACCTTGGATATTATACTATCTAAACTTATAACCCTAGCCTGTAAACATTACCTTTTTCTATTTTTTTAATCCTAAGGGTAATTGGATCAGGAACTATTGTTTTGAGATTAGATAATATAATATTCGTGTATGCAATTTATAATCTACCTCACGGTATGCTATAATGATTGTTAATCCACATGTAATGTAATGATATATGGTCGATTTTTATTAATCTAATTGATAAATTTAGTGTTTAGAATATATAACATTAAGAATTTTAACAAACATATAAGACAAAATTGATACAAAATAAATATTTGAAACAAAAAATTGATATTAACCCTAAACTTTTGGAATGAAAAAGATAAAATTTATAGATAGAACAATAAGCATTAAAAAAAATTATATGTGAACGTTTAGATTCAATAATAAAGTTTACTTTTTTATCGATACAATCACTTTTTTAGATGAAGTCATTATTTATTTTGTGGAATATATGATCATTTGAAAAGAAATTTAATTTTGATTAAAGAGTAAATTAATTTAAAAATACTCTTATGATACAATCCAAAAAAAGTATTGTTTATTTTTAATGAGTGATGAATAAAATTGAACAACTATATCCTTTCTTTTTCTCCGAAAAGTGGAAAAACAATATCAATTAGTAGGCTATTTTAATAAATTCTTCTCTTTACAAACAAAGCTACAAATTTTAGGTCACAAGTGAATGCACCTCATATAGTTACTCAAAGATAAATTTATTTCTGTATACTTTAATAGAAATGTCGAAAATGTGGATTCATAGTTGGATTCCATTTAGGGTTCGATGATTGTCCACTACCTTTCTCTCATCCACAGGAGGAAGAAGACATGACAAATTATTCTCCCAAAGAAGAAGAAAAAGGGGGGGGGGGGGGGCTAAAACCTATTGAGGTGTTTTTTTTGGTCTAAGTTTACTATTAAATGCCTATTTTGTACAACTTCAATTTTTTTTTCCTCTTCTCTCCGTTAAAAGTAAATGTTTATAAAGGATTTGGATACCCTCTTACGATTGGAGAGAGAGAGGGAGAGAGGGAGAGAGAGAGAGAATCTCTTTCTTTTTCTTGCTTTTATAGGATTATAAAAATAATTTTGTCTTTTTTATAATATAATGACCTTGAACATTTTTAATTTGAGTGATGTGTCAGGATAATAAATAGGAAAAAAATTTCATGCGTTTGCTCTTATATCTTAATTTGTTATCAGATTTTTCAATTAAAGCATGATAAATCTATAATTTTTTAATAGTAATATGATAAGTATATAATGTTTATAAATAAATATATAATTTTTACAATTTAACATTACATAATTAAATTTTTTAATAATTTTTTACATATATCATAATTTTATTAAAAGAATTTGATACCAAAAATATAAGAAAATACACGTCGAATCCTAATAAAAATTTTTAGATGCATTTTTTACATTGTACAATATTGAATGACTAAAAAATTAATTTACTAGGGGAAAAAAAAAGGAATATAAGGAGTTTGACAGGAACACGTACTTCATTCTCTAAAAATATTTTTTCTATTTTATTTCAAAAAAAAAAAAAAAAGAAGATCTGTCCTTTTTCAAATCTTAGTGGGAGCATCTTTTCCTTTTTAAAAGAAAAAAAGCTTAAAAATACTTATATAGAAATATTATAAATTTATTATGAGATTCTTTGATTATAATAGGATAGATATATGAATATTTAATAATAACATTACAAATATATATGCTTTATAGACAAAGATATAAATTTTACAACTGAGTATTATATAATTAGATTTTTTAAAAAAATTTACATATATTATAATTTTATGAAAGAATCTTACAACAAAAATATTATGAACTGCGCATCAATTTAATAAGATCCTACTAGAGTATTGATTCCTTAAAATATAAAATTTATAAAATGCTTTAAAAAAAAGAAAAATAATAATGTAAAAAATAAATCTACGTATAAAACTCATTTTTTCTCTTGATATTTTACAAACTTTACAATTTAAAAAGTCCAAGCACCAAAACCCTTCCTCTACTTAAGGCTCTCAACTCTCCTCACGCTCCTTCACCGTTAGCTCCTTCAACTTTTCTTATCTCAATACTCAAAAGGTTGTTTCTCTCTTAGCCACCTTTTTTGCTCAATATTGCATCAAATTTTCACTCACACACACTGGTTTCTGTCTTGCTCATAAGTTTTTTCCTTGTTCTAAACATCTCTTCGTTTTTCCAGATTATAATATCTTCTTCATCTTAGTTAAAATTTCTACCAGAAAAACTCAATACGTCCATCTTTAAAAATGGTGTCTCGGATTTGAAATGAAATTTGGTTCGTGTCTAATATGTGGTTGTGCGTTCTGGAATAGCAGGTGGTCTATCCGAATCGAAAATTTCGATCCAGGGATTCGAGAAGGTTCTAATGGCTGCCGAGGGAAAAGACAAGGCAGCCAAAAAGCTGCAGAAGAGCTATTTCGACGTGCTGGGATTGTGCTGCTCGTCGGAGGTGACTCTCATCAAGAACATCCTGAAAGCTCTCGACGGAATCAAGGAGGTTTCCGTCATCGTCCCTTCGAGAACCGTCATTGTTGTTCATGATAGTGTAGTCATCTCCCAAGCTCAAATCGGTAAGATTTCCAAATTCTCCATGAAAAGTATTATGAACGAGTATGGTAAAATAGAAGAAAATTAAGAGTTCCTAACGTTAAAAATTATTTTTCGATATTAATTCTACACTTTCAAGCTTTATCTCTTTGACTACACAGCATTAGTTTTCTCCTCAATTGTAGAGATGCAATTCTCCATTGCTAGTTTCCTGTTTGCTCTAACTTGTGATTGTGTTCCTTAGTGTGGTGCTTTGCAGCTATAATGATTAGGTGCAGGCGCGACCCTTGTGATAGACTTGCAAAAACCATGTGTACAGTATTCACCATATGTATGATTATTAAAGTAGCATTCAGGTCCATATTCTATTAATTTAGTTGTTAAAAAATAATTATCAATGTTTTATTTTAAAAATTAAAAAATATTAATATAACATTACGGTAAATGAAATTTATGATTAGCAAAATTCATGACAAAATTACATTGATAATTTTTTACATTTTTTTGGTGTTAAATACTGGTAATTTATTTTTTAAAATTAAATTGATAAAATATAACATTCTTCGAAGTTTCAGATATTAGTTTATTGATAATAATAATAATTATTATTACAATATTGTGATCTAGAATGTCTTTAGATTTTTTTAAACTAATTTTTTTTAAAAAAAATAATTTTAAAGTTGTGTTTCTCCATCATTTTGATGTATTCAAAATTTTATTTTGAAAGTATTTCTTAAAAATATCAAAAGTTAATGGTATGGGAAGAGCAACTTTAAGGGGTGCAAAAAAGGTAATTAAGAGGCTGCCTTTTGGTGTTCTTGTTTAGCCCTTTTCCACATTTTCCCCTCATATTTTATGTGAGAAACGCATTGCTAATGAAACTTAAAGTGATCCTTTTTCTTAATTTATTCCTTAAAAGTATTGTTAAGGATAAAGGGCCGGGGATCTTTCTGTTTGCTTTACGACCACTATGGATTCCTTTAGCTTTATTAGCTTTACATTAAAAAAAAAAAAAACAAAGAGAGAGTTCCTTTTGGCTTTTGCTAGCTAATGAGCAACTTTTGGTGACAGTTAAAGCTCTGAATGAAGCAAGATTGGAAGCAAATAGCAGAGTGAATGGGGAAGAAAATCACCAAAGTAGATGGCCAAGCCCATATGCAATTGCTTGTGGTCTATTACTTTTGCTTTCCTTTTTAAAGTTTGTGTACCATCCTTTGGAATATCTGGCCCTCGCAGCAGTTGCTGCTGCTGCTGTTCCTATTGTTTTGAAAGCCATAGCCTCCATTCGGAACCTTAGCCTTGACATCAACATTCTCATGATCATTGCAGGTATGTATTTTGCATTCTTTCCATATATATTGATGTCCTTTTTTTTTTGTTGGATGTTTAGAAAACAGCAAAGGGCTATTTTTAGAATCTAATAAATAGAGTAAATTATATATTTTTTCTTTGAGTTTTGTTAAAATTATATAAACTTCTCTTCCATTTATTTTTTTAGTCTAAAAAAATATTTATTTAGATTAATGAATAGTATTTTAGTCAAAAAATTTAAAATTAAACTTAAATGTAAACTAATTTTTTGTTTTAAGAAAGCTTGTATATATTTTGAAAATAAAAGAGAGGTGTGTATAATTTTAATAAAAGCAAAAAAAAAAAAAAAAAGAAGCCAATATAATTTACTCTAACACATATAAAACCACCCCAAAGAATAGTTTCCATTTTTCTAAATTATTAATATATTGTAATAGGGGTTTAGGCTTAATTAGGTAGTTAATTATTTACCAATTTATAATACATAAATTTAATTATAAAAAAGAGTAGCGGGTAGTTATATAGTAATTTTTACTTTCTCATAACTCTTTTTATTACTTTCAATTTTTAACGTTTATTTTTTAATTCATATAATCTAAGTAGGTAAAATTAATTTATTATTTCTCAATACAAATAATTATATATTTTCTTTTTGTCCAAAAAAGGTAATATTACAAACTAAATTATTTAATTATCTTAACTTTTAAGCAAAAATAAATAAAAAATGAATTAATATGCTGATTACTGAATGTTAGTCTGCTTGAGAGTCCATGTCAATATTTTTAATAAAAAATTAAACTATAATATTTTTCCTATTTTACAAGAAATAAAAAGAAGTTGTGGTGAGTAAAATTTCCACTCTCCAATTATATTAATAATTGAGCTCTTTTATCAACTAGTGTGGTATCTAGATTTTTTTTTTTTTTTTCATTTTGTCTATACTTATATGAATTTTGGGACGAAAGACATTAAAATGCTCTAAAGTCATATTAGTATATATAGCAATATACATTTTGCTGTGAGGTGACAAAGGATTTCTTTAGCAATACAATTTGAAAGGGAAAAAGACAAATGAAAAAAAGGCGTAGGTTTTTTTTAATCTTTTTAAAAAATAACCAATTAAATTGAATAAATTGGACCACATACCAAACCACACGTTATTTCACTTATTTTCATTGTATGATTTAGTTTGGTTTAGCTCATAAAATAATTTTTTTAATTAATTGTAGTTGACCTCCCAAATGAACCTGATTGAACCTTGAACACCTATCAAGTAAAATTGGCCTGGAGCCCTTTTCTCAATTGAATTTTTCTTGATACCAATGAAGGCTTATAAGAATTGAAATGAATTTTTATATAAAAAATAGTTTTTCCTTTTTTTTTTTTTAAATTAATCATAGATGACTGTCAACCTCCTTTTCTGATCAAATATGTCCCAAAAAATTATAATTATGAAATGATATATATATATATATATATATAATCTTTGATATCTCTTCTAAGTTGTTTAGGTGTGTGTTTGTATATATATATATATATATATATTAATGAACATCTATCATTCCTCCTATTCCCTTTTTTTCTTCTTTAAAACAGTGGTTTCACAAACGCACACTCATTTTTCCAATGCATATCTCTTGCTTGATCTTGAAGAAGATATGCAATAATATTTGCCTTATCCATGTACAACTGTAATACCATCCAATATTTAAAGTTAGATGGAACAAACCCTACAAGCATGCGTAGAAGATGTTGGATCCGACAAGATACACATAAACCGACAACCATTAGTAGAAAATTCTGGAAAATAAACCGACAACCATTAGTAGAAAATTAAAGAGTTTTTGGCTGAACATGTTCATGGAAGATGTTGGATCCAGTATATATTATTGGGCCAAAAGTTATAATGAGCCCATGAAGCATGCATGCATATGTAATTCAAACTATTTCATAATATTATATTACAGTTTCATACTATTTTATATAATTATCATATTTAGTAGCACCATATTTATTTTTTCAAATTCATGTTAACTAATTTTTATGGGAGTCAGGTCGGGTTCAGTCCTTTTTTAATTGAGCTGAGTCCAAATCCATTATTTTTGACATTTTCTTTTATGAACTTGACCTGTCATGAGGTTTATTTGTAAATAACTTATATATTTAAAAAAAATTTTAAAAATGAAAAAGAAAGTGCTTCAAATAATAATAATAATGTAGGAATCAAATATGATTTTTTTTGTTTTTTAAAATATTACCTTCTTTTAAACTTGGTATCAATTAGAAGAAAGGAAATTGGCCTTCTCTTTTTATATGTGAGAAGGATGGTTCAGCAATGGTAAAGAGATAAACTAATAGCTATATATATATATATATATATATATATAAAGAAAGAGAGAGAGAGAGCTCGTATTCAGACCTGAGGCAGAAATTAAATTTTTATTTTTATTGACAGTTATTGGGACAATTGCTTTGGACGATTATTTGGAAGCTGGCACCATTGTTTTTCTCTTCTCAATTGCAGAATGGCTAGAGTCAAGGGCAAGCCACAGGGTATATATATATCCCTCTATTTTTTTTAATGCTCAGCACTCACTCAATTGCTCTTGATCAAGCAATTAGTCATCCCTGATTTTGTTGTAAAACTTAATCAGATGATATGATCACGCCTCTTCTAGTCATTTTATTTGATAATTGAAATGAAAATTGATTATTAATTACTACCATGTTATTAATTTCTTTTTAATTCTTAAAATATATACAAATTTATTCTGAAACAAAAGTTACCTTATATTTTAATTTAATTATAACTTTTTAACTAAAATACTATCATTTAATTTAAATATATATTTTTCTTAGCTAAAATATTCTCTTACATATTTTTTATGGAAGGTATTTTTGTAAAAAATTTTAAATTTAACTAAAGTATATATTTTAAAAAAAGATGAGAGGTTTTTATAATTTTAACAAATTTTAGACGATGTTTGTGCAATTTAATTTTAAAATAATTATTATTAGTGACTTGACATGCATGTTAATTAAAATTTTAATTTATTTTTGTTTAAAATTAAAACAATTAAATATTTTAAATTCTAATATTAAAAAATTAAGTTGTGATTATTTTAAATTTCTTAAAAATTTTAAAAAATAATAAAAAGTCTAGTCAGATGTTACAAATTATTAAATAATTACTAACCCTCCCAAATCAAAAAAATCATTTTCATTTTTTAATTTTTGTTATTGGATCGAGATCCCAATTAGTTCCAAACACATATTACTACAGATGCGCGCCAAATACTGAATTGTGCTGTTAACTTCTATCCCCCCAAAAATATATATAGAGTCGGCAACTTGGGACTGATATACCAATGAAAATGAATCTTCTTATTTTCTTTGTTAACATAATACTATTATATCAAAGAGAGATAAATATAAGTATGAATCTAACATTAGAAAAGAGAAAGTAAGAATGTATGAGGTTAACACTTTTTTAATTATCTTTTTTTAATATAATAATATGGTATTGACGCTAGAAAATAAAGAAATTCAGATTCTATACCAAACTCCATTAAAATGCCATCCAAAATGCCCATTTCTTGGCGATGACCAATAATTCATCAAAATTTTGGATTAATTATTACTCATTTAACTAAACTTTTATAAGTTTTAAATTTTAATTTATATCATATTTATTTTTAAATTTTATTCAGTGTTTTAAAATTATTCTTTTATTTTTTTAATATATTAAAATAATTTTTAATTTTTTAATATTTTAAAATAACAATAATGAATATAACAAAAAAATACAAATGTAACATAAATTAAAAATTGATGTTTAAAATTGAAACAAATAAATGAGTGAAGCCTCAAATTTTTGTATTTTTGTCGTTTTCCGTTAATCTAGGGCCATAAGATACGTTTAGAAAGAAATTTAAAAAAAAAAGAGAAAAGTGAATAGGTCTCTTTTTTTTAACTGTTCCGATTTCCAACTCAAAAACACCGTAAAAATTCAAAATTTGGAAATCTATCGATGAATTTCAGGCGAGTGCAGCGATGTCGTCGCTGATGAACATAGCCCCTCAGAAAGCAGTGATAGCTGAAACAGGAGAAGTGGTCGACGCTGATGAGGTGAAAGTAAGCACCATTGTAGCTGTTAAAGCAGGGCAAGTGATACCCATTGATGGAATTGTAGTAGAAGGGAACTGCGAAGTTGATGAGAAGACATTGACTGGGGAGTCATACCCTGTACTCAAACACAAGGACTCTAATGTGTGGGCTGGCACAATCAACTTAAATGGTAACCTCTCTCACTCCATTTCCGTCCAATGGTGAACGATTTAAAGTAATTTGACGCCACATTCTTAGGTAGACCATTAATTTTTAATGAGTCTTACTTTTTACATGCTTATATATTTATTCATGATTAAAGGTTACATTGATGTGAAAACTACTGCACTATCCGAGGATTGTGTGGTGGCTAAAATGGCAAAGCTTGTGGAAGGAGCTCAAAGCAGCAAAACCAGCACTCAGAGATTGATTGACAAATTTGCGAAGTTTTACACCCCAGGTTAGTCAAAATTTCCTGCATCTGTTTCTATGGCTCCTGAAAGTTAAAAGCAATTTTTGAAGGGTATTACTATGTGCTTGTTAAAAGTTAAGTTAGTAGCTAACAGTTCATTTTCACTTCCATTCCATGGCATCCATTTGCATTTTTCACGTGCAATCCCTTAAACATGAAATGTCTGTTACCCAACCCATGGTAAGCCCAGGGCATCACATTGAAGATGAGAGGATTTAGATTATTTAAAACACTCTAGAAAGCACGATGATGGTGAATTTGTTTATCCAATAAACATAAATTGACACCTAAGCATGGACTGACACTGACATAGACCTAGTGACATGGCAGTAAGGCATTGGTATATATTAAAAGGGAATTATATAAATAGTTATGCATTTATATGTAAAAGCATGTAGACATCTTGTATATTGGAATATGGCCAGTATCTGTTAAAACGTGTTTAGTAAGTATCTAACAAATTTCAGATATAAAATTCTAATATTGTCGTCCCTAAGATCATCTAGGAGTTCAAGAATCGACTGCAGTGTTAGATTGTGTCTAGTGTCTGTCACAGATCAATTTTGAATAAACTCTTTTTTATAGTGTTCGTGCTTCATTATATAAACTCTCAGTTTATAATTAACTAGCATCCCAAATGTGTGCTGTTCGGTTTACTAATATCTCAAATTTCTGTTATTCCTTCTTTCCCTACATTCAATTTTGTAGGCCTTATTTCTTGTTGGTAATGTTTGCAGCTGTTGTAGTCATATCAACTCTTTTAGTGGTGATTCCACTTGTGTTAAGAGTGCATAATCAGAAACATTGGTTTCACTTCGCATTGGTTGTTTTAGTAAGTGCATGTCCCTGTGCACTTATCCTTTCTACGCCAGTTGCAACTTTCTGTGCTTATACAAAAGCAGCTACATCCGGTCTTCTCATCAAAGGGGGTGATTATCTGGAAACCCTTGCAAAAATTAAGGTGATGGCTTTTGACAAAACAGGTACTATTACAAAGGGTGAATTTGTGGTGACAAATTTCCAGTCTCTTTGTGAAGACATCGATCTGTACACATTGCTATACTGGTGAGAATTGGTTTCTATGCCTGCACTTTAACTTTCAAGAAAACAACATATTCTCAAAAAAAAAAAAAAACTGATATAATGTCTTTAGCATGACATATCAGAAATGATCATGTTGGAAGATTTTCAACCCTATTTCAAATGTCTACCCTAATTTGAGTAACACACAGTGAACTTCAAAGGGAAAACTCTTCATGAAATTCTGATATCTCAATAGAAAAGATGAAATTAAAGCCAACATACAAGACAATAGATGCAGATTTGGTCTTTCCTGCAAATTACACTTTGTATATAGACTATATAGTTCATGGAATCTGAGATCATTTAGTTTAACTTTCAGGGTCACAAGCATTGAAAGCAAGTCAAGCCATCCGATGGCAGCAGCAATTGTGGACTATGGAAGGTCACTCTCCATTGAACCAAAGCCTGAAAAGGTGACAGAATTTGAAAATTTTCCTGGTGAGGGCATTCATGGAAAAATTGATGAGAGAGATATTTACATTGGAAATGGAAAAATTGTCACAAGAGCTGGGTCTGAAACAGGTGAATGCATTCATCATATTTTGTGTGAAATTACTATTTAGAGCCAAATGAAGTGTAACATGGATATATATAATCCTTATTTTTGAAAGATAAAATGAGATTTTCATATCTTGTATCAATATGCTTCTTAGCCAATATACTGTTGACCCCTTTGCTCTCTAGTGGTCTTTCCTTTCTTCCTTTTATTCTAGTTGTTAATTCTTGGGACTGAGTAAATTGACAATTTTAACTGCTTAAATTTACAGTTCCTTCCTTACAAGGTGATGCTCTGGTAGGAAAGACAACTGGCTACATATACTCTGGAGCAACCCCAATTGGATTTCTCTCTCTGACAGATGCTTGCCGATCTGGTGCTCAGGAGGCAATAGGGCAGCTAAAGTTAATGGGCATCAAAACCTCTATGGTCACGGGAGATAGTCAAGCAGCTGCCATGCAAGCCCATGACCAGGTGTGTGCATTTAAAAATAATTATTTTTATTGAGTCTCTACAGCTCAATCAAATATGATTTAATTGCTATGCGCTTTTGGGACATTAGTTTGGGGCAATCTTAAAACCATGGTGTTTGCATGTGGTTGTCTTGTGATTAAAATGTATATTTGTGAATTGATCTTAATGTATTTAGACATATACTGTCCGCTGGTTGAATACTTTTCATGTCCTCCCTACTGTTTTCTTACTCCATTTTGAGCTTAGGTAGCCTACTAATCTACAATTATAGCTGCAAATCCCGAACTTTGAAGTGCAAGTTGATGGTTCATTATGAATATGCTGTGGGAACTGGAGCCATCAACATTTGTTTCTTTGATCTTTTATGGCTGTGTCCTATAGCTGTCTCATTGTAGATTGATGTTTACTTAGATCAGATTCTATATTAACCAACAAAATGAACATAGTTATATGTTCTAACAGATGAATTAAACATATTTGAAGTACATAAATATGTCTGAATATGCTCTCATCTTGGCATTTACTTCCTATAAATAATGTTGGAGTCATAGAAACTGAGATAAATAATAATGGCAACAGTCATTTATCTACAGCTAGGGCATCTTCTGGAGCTAGTCCATGCAGAACTTTTACCCGAAGACAAAGTAAAAATCATAAAAGAATTCAAGAAGGAAGGACCAACAGCCATGGTTGGAGATGGCGTAAATGATGCACCTGCACTAGCTACAGCTGATATTGGTATCTCGATGGGTATTTCAGGTTCTGCACTAGCAAGTGAGACAGGCAATATAATTCTCATGTCAAATGATCTTAGGAAGATACCTCAAGCCATCAAGCTTGCAAGAAAATCTCACAGGAAAGTAATAGAAAATATTATCTTGTCAGTCATTACTAAAGCTGCGATTCTTGGCTTGGCCTTAGCTGGTCATCCACTTGTTTGGGCAGCAGTTCTTGCTGATGTTGGAACATGCTTGTTGGTGATCTTGAACAGCATGCTGCTTTTGCACGGGGTACGCAAGCATAAGGGAAAATGTTGTGGACCTTTCTCTCAATTACACATCGATAAGAAAGGATGTAAGGCAACTAATGACAAGTTCCCTCATCATCATCATCATCATCATGAACATGAACACCAGCATCATAGCCATCACCATTGTTGCTCAGACAAGATGAAAAAGATGTCTCAGCCTCATAAATGCGCCTCCCCAGCTAATGCCTCAAATTGCCAGTCTAGCCCTTCAATTTCAGGCTTGTGCGGACATGCTAAGCATCCTAAAATCATGGAGAGTCATGCTCAACATAAAGTCAATGCTGAATCCCATGAACCCAAGCACTGTCATCACGAAGGATGTGACAAAAGTCAAGATGGAGTCCATTTGCATGATGTGAAAAATCTGGGTTGTTCGGGCTCTCACAACTTGGTTGTGACTGCAGAAGAAAGGTATGCAAGTGCAATAAACAGCAGTGGTAATTGTTTGGAACACAGGAAGTCCCAAGAAACAGGACATTGCGACAATAGAAATTGTGACATGGGAACTCATGGTAGACCATCACCTGGTTCTCCTTGCCATGTCAATTCTTCTGCTCCAAAAGATTGCCAGCAATTTGGTAGTAAACATTGCCACCTGATCTCTGGTCGTGAAAATGCTGCAGGTCATGATATTCAGTATCAAAACCCAGAGCCTTATTTTGATACTAAGAAGCGCTGGGAAGATCATGTATGTGTTGATATTGACAATGAGCATGTTGAATCAACGTTGATGCAAAGTTGTGTAAGTTTGGAAGAGAAAGAAAAAAGGTCCTGTTGCAAAGGCTGTTCAGAAAAATGCAAAAACTCCCCTGCTGTGTGTGCTTGTGTGAGTTCAAATGAGAGAGAAGTTGGTGCATGTTGCACAAGTGAGAGCTCTTCAAAGGAATCCACAGAATTCGCTATTGTGCATGCTTGTGTTAGTTTAGACAAGAGAGATAATGGTGCATGTTGCAAGACCTACATGAAGGAATGCTGTGGCAAGCATGGACATTTAGGTGCTGGTTTTGGAGGAGGCTTATCAGCGATTATTACTGAATAGGTTTTGCTGACACTGGCGTAAGCAACAGATGTCAGCATGTCTTCCAAATTATGAAGCACCGATACTTAGATTTGTATTGTATCCCATGCTTGTATTAGATACAAGGTGACATTTCAAATTGCATTTGGTCAATATATATTTTATTTGTGCTTCTTAGCTTGAAAATGCAAATAAATATTTAGGAGATTTTCATGCTAGTTGGGTTGAGAAAATTCTCCATTGAAAATACATATATCTACATCCTAGTATCACTCTTGTATGTAATTTGAAGATATTACTTGATGTGCATTGCATCTACGACTGCGACCTCCATTTTACTAAGCAGGTCTGCGGGAGATTGTCAGTTAGACAGGTGGACTTGCCATGTGGCATGAATTGAGGATAGTTTTGTTCGTAGGTTACCATTGCTCAATAAGGTCTTTTAGAGGGAAAAGAAGGGAAGTAATTCCTTGGCAGTATTTGGTAGGCTTTGTAGGGCTTGTATCTTTGTATATATTGCCCATACAATGCTACTACTTGTAATTATTGATGTCAATATAAGTAGCTATTTTTCAATAATCTATTTGATTGTATTTTTTTCTTTCTGAGAGGTTTTTCATTCTGCTAATTCAAAATATTTAGGGACTTGTGCAATATTTCCAATATGTGCGAAGGGTGTTTCTTGCTTGAGTAGCTTCGCATACACTGACACACATTAATAATCAAAGGTTTATGACCAAATAAGTTATCATAAATAGTAAGAAGATACAATATATATATTTTAATAATGTGAATTCGATTCTTCTACAAAATACTTTGGGCTTAAAAAGTTTAAATGCATAAGGTTAATATGAGAAAATATTTTCTTAGAATTGCAAGAGAAATAACCCAAACGAAGTCTAGAATACCTTGACCGTAATTAAAAAAGGGAAGAACTATAGGCAAGTCAATTGAAGTCTCTTCTCCTTTTCGTTTTTGCTATTTTTTGTGAATCTTCGTTAAAATTAGGAGAGTTTATAGGCCCGGTAATCTTGAGAGGCCTGGCCCAACTCGGCCTAATTGGGCGGGGCAAAGTGGGACAAAAAATATAAATGAGCAAAATTTTAATAGAACTATATCAAGTCAAATTAGGTTATAAGTAAAAATATGTTATGTTTAATTCGGCCCAATAATTTTTTTTTTTACCAAGTCATCGACATCTTGTCATTTTATATATATTTTATTTTTATTTTGTCTGGCTCTCTTTACAAGCTAGAACTTTTATTATTTACCAAATTCTCCCTACTTTTTAATTGTTTTTATCATTGTTATACATATTTACTGACATTTCTTCTGTTGAGCAATGAAAACACTCATATTTATCTAAGACTAATTATACTAGTATAGTTTATGTTTTACTTGATAATATTAAACTATTTTCTTATTAAAATTATTTTATTGATAAAAACATAAGAATTCCAAAAGTCTATTGTTTTAAAATTTATATTTATGAGTTTGCAAAAAAATATTTTTATATTATAAATATCAGGTAAATAAAAAAAGCTTAGGTAGCCCTAACATAAAATCGAATTTGTTCAGGCTAAGTCAGGCCACGAATGTAAAAATAAACCTGATGTCTTAATCGAGTTAGACTTACTAAATACTCGGCGATGCCCGGCTTGACCCTACCAACGAACAATTTTAATTAAAATCCTACCAATGAACCGTCTTAATTAAAATCTGATTGGAAAAGTTTCTTTTTTTTCTAATGCGCAAATATCAATAATTTGTAAAGAATCTAAAGATGCACTGTGAACTGCTCTTGAGTTCTGACTCGATGGACTATGATATATTGATAAGACGCCATTAAAGTGTCTTGGTTTTGTTCCAAAAGGAACCAAAAGGAAGAAAAAAAAAAAAGAGTCAGAAGACAAACAGATATATAGGAATAGATTCAATTAATTCAATATTAATCATCAATAAGTCAGTCAATATATATCACTATCGAAATTCAATTCAACTTTTAACATGAGAAAATATATTACACACTTTTTTTTTTTGGAGCATTTTGGTCTAGGGTGTTCATGGGCTTTTTTCAAACTGATTTTAAAGGCATGCCCTCTTGCATGACTTGATACATTTAGAATTTTGCTATTTAAAAAAAAAAAAAGCAATGTCGGTAGGATGATATTTAAAAATGTACAAATACTTAGCATGCATCTTTTTAAAGAATCTAATAATATGTTTGTCTCAAATGGAATTTGTTTTCTATTGCTCTTTCTATTCTTTTTCATCTGTATTGTTAGAAGTCACAACGCAAGGCATAATGAAGCTACTTCAAAATACGAGAAAGTACCGCTTCCACCTTTTATATGTTTTTTGGCCCATCATTAAGATTTTATATTGGAGTTTTGAATTATAATTACCTCGTAGTAGATCTTTCTTAATTGCATCAAGTATTTGATTATATCTTACAGACCATTGTATATCTTTATTTTTATATTTTATCACATTTTCTTGCAATTACTTCAATCAAAATTTAGAAGTTTTCTTTTTTTGTTTTCAACTCGATTTGTCTCTTCGACCACTCAAGAGTCCTAAAATTTAGTGAGAGATTTCAATATCGCTTTAGAATATATATCGTATATGATCGATATCGCCAACCCTTTTCCACATGCAATATGTTCGAGCAAACATTAAAACAAAAATGTGCTTCTTGTTCCCCAAAACTTGTTGCTTTCACTCAAGTGGGTTTGAAATGAAATGAGTCAAGCTTAGAGAGTAGGCGAGAGAACAATGCTTAGATTACAAATTACTGGTTAAAATTGATCTAAAAATCAACATAAATATATAATAATATTTTCTTAACTTTTCACATTAATGATACACACAATCTCTCTCTCTCTCTCTCTCTCTCTCTCTCTCTTAAATTTTTCCTAAAAAATAAAATTAAAGATAATAATTAACTACCAAAATAAATTCTCCTTTTGGAGAATTTCATGTTTGAAAAGTGATGAAGGACGAATACGGATATTACCATGGAAAAGGAAATAATCGTTTGTTGATAGGGATGTTCAATGTCAATATTGGCCACTCTTTCAATTTCAAGAACAAATTCCTGTTGAAATATATGTGAAATACATATAAATCTTGGCATGCAACTCTGTCAGATTATATTCCCACAATAATGGAATCCCTCTTTCTTAATTTGCCTAATTGATTCCTTGGGTATAGGAATGGGGTGTAGGAACTTTTTATTATATTGACTCGAGTTCTTTTCAACCATCCTATATTTTATAACGGGGTTTATAAAGTACCAGATTATTTTTTTAGTACTCAATTTAAATAATTGCAAAACAGGGCCCTAAATAAAAAAAAAAATTCCAAAAGGGTGTTACATGACACTTTGTTACTAACTCAATTAAACTAACAGTTCGGTCATTGAATTGTTAATCTATTTAATTTTAATCTCTAAAATTAATAAATACATAAATTAATTTACAAAAATGAATTATTTAATAAAAAGATTAATATGTACTAAATTTATTACTTTTAAAACTTAATTTATGCATTCATTAATTAATTTTCAAAACAAAATTAAATAAAATTCGTAGATCACAAGTAGTTAATTTACCCTTCGTTATGCCTTTCTAAACATCAAAGAAGTTTCTATTCAATGAATTAATATCAAAAGGTCAATGGCTACTATATCTATTGGGTGCGCGTAGATAGACTTCTTGTCTCGTGAAAGCCAATTAATACGTAAATGAATTAAGTTGTAGTGGACTAGTGGTGGATATATATGGATGCGAGCATGTTGTCCAGGATTATCAATAGTTTTAATTATTGGGTTATATTAATTAGGTTAATATATATATATATATAATCCATCTTAATTTTAAGTTATGTATAATTTTTTTAAAATTTCAAAAAATAATATTGAATCACCTTAAACTTTTAATATTATGCCAAAAAAAATTCCCTTTTCTAAATTCTGTTAAGTCCACCAAAAGAGCCTTCCACGTCGGCAAGCGTATGTCAATGTGGAGCTCGATCAGCATTTTTATCTTTCTTCTACCTCAGTCTCTCTTCTCCCTCCCCTCTTCGACTTTCCAGATCTTCCATCCCAAAATCCCTGCTCTCTGATATGGCGGTGTATCACAAAAAGCTGTTATCTGAAACCTGCACAACACTTTGTCCTGAAACCTGCACAACACTTTGTCACCAAACACAGCTCGAGCTTCCCTAATAATAATCTTCTATATCATGTCCATTATTACCCTCCACTAAGTCCTCTGCTATACTCAGATCAAGATTATCATAATTATCCAACCAAAACCCGTGAAGTTTTTGCCTTTTTGATCATCACTATTGCCCTTTTGGCCTCTGCTTCTCTTGTTCTTTGCTGCTGCCCCACCTATGCCTTGTTCTTCTACAGAAGAAGGAGATCGTAGCAGCAACAAACGGAGGAAACCAGCGATGTTTTCTTCGATGAAGAACACGACCCTATAGTGGAGGATTCGCACCAATGCTCTCCAATCATGCAATATCAGCGAAATTAAAGTCTGTAAGTACAGATCATATGGCTTCAAGAATAATTCGAATATAGAATGAATTGATAGTGTAATGGTTCAACAAAAGGTTTGAAACGAAAAGAATGGACACGTAGAATTTCAAGATGAAGGACAGAAGATGATAAGAGAAGTGAATGAGATTAATCTTGACTAGAATCAGAGATACAAAGTAAAGCCTCAACAGAGTTTTTTTATAGCAGTGAAAACTAAGTAACTGAATAACAAACTTTTAACTCCTATAACTAACTTTTATTGATGGGCTTTTTATCCTTTTCATCCCCCCTTAAACGTAGAGAGGGATAAGGTTCAACTCTAAGTTGTATTGCTGGAGAAGAAATTGAGACATAGAGACTGGTTTGGTTAACACATCTGCAGTTTGTTCATGAGAGGGAATATGGAAGACTTGAATATGTTTTTGAAGAATCTGCTCTCGAACAAAATACAGATCAATCTCTAAATGCTTTGTACGAGTATGTAGAATAGGATTAGCAGAAAGTAAGACAGTACTGAGGTTATCACAGTACAATTTTGGTGGTTGATCAATGGAGACATGAAGCTCAAAGAGAAGAGACTTGATCCACATTATTTCAGTAACAAGATGAGCTAAACTTCTGTATTTTGCTTCAGTGCTGGAGCGGGAAACTACTTGCTGCTTCTTTGAGGACCAAGAGATAAGGTTTGGACCCAAATATACATAATAGCCTATGGTGGAATGTCGGTCATCTGGATCTGTAGCCTAGTTTGCATTACACATTCCTAACAATTGTAAATGATGAGGTTTTCGGAAATGTAGTCCATGAGAGAGTGTGCCAGCAAGATACCATAAGGTGCACTTGGCAACTTTCCAATGATCAAGTTTTAGTTTGTGCATGAACTGACATAGTTTGTTGACTATGAAAGCTAGCTCAGGTCGAGTAATTATGATATATTGGAGAGCTCCTACTATTGATCAATACAAGATGGGATCTGTAACATCAGGATTGGCATGGAAAGAGGTTTGCAATAAGCCATATTAGCTTTAGTGAGCAAGTCTTTAATATATTTTGTTTGAGAGAGATGAAGACCATGGTCTATTTTGTGAGCTTTAATTCCCAGGAAATAACTTAATGAACCAAGATATTTGAGAGGAAATTGATGATTGAGGTGCTGCACCAAACTGTTAATGTCATGAAGATTGGAGCCAGTAATGAGAATATCATCAAGGTATATAAGGACAAACAAGGTAGAGGTTGAGGAGAATTTGATGAAGAGGGATGAATCACAGCAAGCTGATTTGAATCCCATTTGAAGAAAAGTAGCTACCAACTTCTCAAACCAAGCTCTTAGAGCTTGTTTGAGACCATATAAAGACTTGTGAAGCTTGCAAACCAGATGAGATTGAGAGGATTCAAATCTAGGTGGTCGAGTTATATATAGTTCCTCTTGGAGATCTCCATTAAGAAAAGCATTGTTGATATCCAATTGATGAATGTGCTAGCCGTGTGCAAGAGCAACTGTAAGAACTATTCGAATTGTAGGAGGCTTGACCACAAGGCCGAAAGTTTCCTTGTAATCAAAACCTTGTTGGTGAAACTCTTTAGCAACAAGACGTGCTTTGTACTTTTGTATTGTCCCATTTGGATTTTCTTTAATTTTGAACACCCACTTACATCTAATGGGTTTCCTCCCAACTGGTAATGGGACTAAACTCCAAGTATGATTCTTGGTGAGAGCTCAATATTCATCTGTCATAGCTTGACACCATTGTGGGGAAGCTAGAGCTTATTTGGCAGTCTTGGGTTCAATAGAAGATACTGTAACAATAAGAGCTTTAGGTTTTCGAATGCTAGCTTTAAGTCTAGTGGTCATAGGATGGAGATTCTGATTGGAAGCTAGTAATGGATCAGATCAGTTAGAAGATGCATGATCTGTGGAGGTTGACATAGGTGCTTTATTAGGTGAATTGAGTGCCTTATCAAATGAAGAGATCCTGCCATGAAGAGAACTGACAGAGGGAGACATAATATGTTGGTCATTCATCATGGAGTTAAAGGTATGGGAAGCTAAACTAGAGGTGGATGAAGTGACTACTGGAATGGAGGGAGGTAAAGAATTAGAGGAAGAGTAAGAGGATTGAGATATATGAAAATTAGAGTTATGATCCGAGAAAGGAAATGAATGCTCATGAAAAACAACATGCCTTGAGATGTAGATAGTACTAGTTGGGAGATGAAGACATTTATAGCCAATTTGATTTTCACAGTAACTAAGAAATATACCCCTTTTGGACTTGTAATCAAATTTGTGTTTATTGTAAGGTCTGGTGTATGGATAACATTCACATCCAAAAACTTTTAGAATTGAATAGTTTGGGCTTTGGTGAAACAATACAAGAGTGAGAGATTTGTTATTGAGAAGAGAACTAGGAAGGAGATTGATAAGATGTGCAGATGTTTTTACTATATAATCCCAATATTTGAGAGGTAATAAAGCTTGAGTAAGAAAGTAAGGCTCATTTCAGTGAGGTGTCGATATTTGTGCTTGGCTATACCATTTTGTTTAGGTGTACAGGGGCTAGACACTCAATGGATGATACCATGTTCAGTAAGAAATTGTGTAAAAGCTCTGTGTTCCCCACCCCAATCAGTTTGGATGGATTGAATTTGGAGTTTAGTTTGGAGTTCAATCATAGCTTTGAAGTGTAAGAATGTGAAAAATTCTTCTGATTTGGACATTAGCAAATAAACCCATGTGTATTTTGAAAACTCATTAACAAAGTTGATATAATATCGAAAACCATTTGATGATTGGACAAGAGCTGGACCCCATATATCAGAGTGTATTAACTGAAGTGGTTGAGTATATTGATTTTGTGATTTGTGGAATGGAAGTTTGTGAGATTTGGATAAAACACAAGAGGAACATAAAAGCTAATTCTCTTTATTATTGTAAGGAACATTACAAGTTTGTAATACATAGTTCACAACTTTGAGGGAAGGGTGTCCTAAACGATGGTGCCTGAGAAGTGAATTAGAGCATACATTTGAATTACAAGAACAAAATTGAAAAGAATTTCTACTATGGTGTGTATGAGCAGACATGGCAAAAATGTTATTATCAGAGGCTACAGATGACTGAGCTGCAACATTGAATGAGAGTGGACCAAGACTGTAAAGACCATTTTTAATCTTCCCTTGTAAAGGTACTTTCTTTGTATCCTAGGATTTAACAAGACATTTGTCAGGATGGAATTCAAAAAAGACTTTGTTATCCTTAGTGAATTGAGACACGCTTAATAAATTTTTGGCAATAGAAGGAACATAAAGCAATTGGTTTAAGTGCAAGGAGGTGTAATGATCAAAGGGAGACAAGAATGATGAATGACCCACATTTTGAATAGGTAGACCTCTGCCATTACCTATATGCACTCTATCTTCTCCATTGTATGGAGTTTTATTCATCAAGTTCCCAGAATTTGCTGTAAGGTGATTAGACGCACCAAAATCTGGATACCAATCAGGATCATATATCACTTCAAGTGTAGCTAGCATGGCATTCATTTGAGTATTAGCAGTAGCACCGAAATTTAAGTTATTATGAGAGTTGAAGTTCTGGTTAGAATGAGAGGGTCCCATGTGATTCTGATCAAACCTGTGATAGCATTTCCAAGCCTCATAACTAAGTTTTCCACACACTTGATGTTGAAGCTTGTTTCCCTTATTTGCTCTACCACGACCCTTACTGTTGTGTCCATTTGGTTGGAAATTCTTATTGAAAATCTGATTCTAATTGTAGTTAGATCTAGTTGGCTTATACTGGCCATTATTCTTCCGATCTGACCCTTGATTGATCTATGCCATGTGAGCAGAGACTATATCCATCTCCTTCTTATGCTTCTCAATTCTATCTTCTTGAGACAAAAGAATGGCTTTAATTTCAGTGATTGTATAAGGTTCAATTCTTGTGTTCACAGAGGTGATCAAACTGTTATAATCTTGAGGGATGCCTTCAAAAATTGCATCAATGTGATTTGCTACTAAGATTGGAAAACCAACTGATATTAACGCATCTACTATCTTCTTGATCTTTAATAAGTAGTCATTTATAGAAAGACCACCCTTCTTTATAGTTCTTAACTAAGTTTTGAGTTACTTGATCTTTGCATGGTTTTGAGAGGCAAAGAAAGTTTCCAAACATTCCTAAACTTGATATGAATATGTGCAGCCTACCATTCTGTAGAGCATTCCTTCTGACATAGATGACAAGAGCCAAGATAATAGTAACTAGTCTTGTTTTCTCTGGCGATGAAATTCAGATTGATTTTCTGGTGCTGTTTGTCTTCTTTCATCTTGAACTTTAGAGGAATATGTTGTTCTCTCAGTAGATATTCTTCTAGCTCATATCCTGCTACAGTTACACTAACTTGCTGCTTCCATGGAAGGAAGTTGTGTTCTTCCAGTTTAATTGATACTAGATTGCTAAAAGTTTAAACCGAAGCTTTGATTGTATTTTTGCAACTTGGATTTATGTTTTCTTGAGTTGAGTTTTCAGCAGTAGAGCTTGCCATGATCGCGAAGCTTTGATACCATGTAATGGTTCAACAAAAGGTTTGAAATGAAAAGAATGGACACGTAGAATTTCAAGATGAAGGATAGACGATGATAAGAGAAGTGAATGAGATGAATGAGATTAATCTTAATTAGAATTCGAGATACAAAGTAAAGCCTCAGAAATAGAGTTTTTTATAGCAATGAAAACTAAGTAATTGAATAACAAACTTTTAACTCCTATAACTAACTTTTATTGACGAGCTTTTTATCTTTTTCAGATAGAAAGTGTTGAAGACCAAAGAAACATGATGTGAAAATTTTTCAATATTCACAATTTTCTGCAATGTCGACACCATTGAGAGATCTTTCAATATTCACATAATCTTAAAGATAAATTTGTAGCTAATATAATATGACAATCCAAATAGGAGAAGAGAACGGAAAGAGAGTTAAGCTCCATTTTTTGCTCATTCCTTGCTTTCTTCTTCTCCCGTTACTGTTGCCCTTATTGTAAGAAAGCCTCTGATGGTTTTGAAGATCTAGGAAGTCGAAGAGAGGAGAGAGAAAAGAGAGGAAGGAGAAGAGAGACTCAGTAAGAAGAAAGGGAAAAATGCTGACCGAGCTCCACATTGACATAAGGGTGCTGAAATGGAAGGCTCTGTTAATGGATTTAACCAGATTATTAATGGAGAAAGTTTCTTTGTATCATATTAAGAAAAAAAGAAAATTAATTATTTATTTCTTATGATTTACATTAATTTTTAATTTGATGTTTAAAGGCTTTTATTATTTTTTCCAAATAATTTATTATACTTTTAAACCATTTCAAAGTTAGACCTTATACTCTACAAATCATAAATGCTTACTCTGCCATGTGGCTTAATTGTGTTAGAAAATTGTTGAGGTGGTTTATCAGCATTATGAGTTGGCATCCACTTAGATTAAAACCTCTAACTCGGCATTCACATAGACTCTTACATTAGTCATCTAAAAAAGGACAAGAGCAAAACATAAGCAGACCAAAGTGCACAACACAGGCTTTTTAACTTATATATATATATATATATATAACAATAAAAACTATTTTCTAAAATATATAACTAATTTTTTTAATGTGGAGCCATAAGCTTTGTGTTAAGTTTTTTTTTTATATAAATAGGGACGCAAAGCCACATGGCAGAGGATCAGTGGATAATGTTTTATTAAATTTTTTTTTTATATTAAAAGGGATACATTCCTCTTTTTTTTAATTTTTTTTATTATCCATTGACTCTCAGGTCAGTGACATCACTGGTCCTTGGGGGTCAATGACTGGCCTGGAGAGTTAGTCTGTTGAGGGTCGGTGAAACATTGACGCTCAGGGCTAGTGTTTTGAACACTAAACCAGGGGTCAGTGTAACACTCACCTTCTACCCAAGAGTCAGTGGATAATAAAAACAATTTAAAAAAAAGAAGGATGCCGAGCCATAAGCTTCACGTCCCTCTTAATATAAAAAAATAAAATTGAAATAAAACATTAGCTCTGCGTCCCTATTTATATATATATATATAAAATATAATGTGAAACTTATGACTATGCTTTAAAAAAAAATAGTTATATATTTTGGAAAATAGTTTTTACTATTATACATATGTTTCTTTTGTGTGTTTTTTTTATATATATATACAAGTTAAAAAGCCGCACAACACAAGCATTTTCTTTTAACAGTGCATATCCAGATAGCTTTGAGTTCCTTTGCAAATGTAGTTGTCGCTAGGGATTGGATAATACATTGATTTCAACTTAAAAAGTGCAAGTGGAAATGGGAAAAAATGCATTGATTCATCCTTCCGTAATAATCATAATTTTCTTTAGCTTCTTTGATTTTAGCATATAATTTTGCCTCTAATTTTTCCTTTGATTTCATCAGATTCTTCCTTCAATTTTAGCTATTGAGTTCCCTTGCCAGATTCACATCTTCTTCGATCTTGGCTTGATGGAATGATAGACCTCAAATTCATCCTCAATTGATCGTATTGGTTGGATATGAATGTGCTTGATTTGTATATGTTGTGGTCTACATTGAGAAAAATAGATTTGTATCTTTGTAGTTTGTTGGATTGGCTACTAAATCTTAGTTGTCTATTTGTGGGTCTAAGAATCACTATCATTGTGTTTTAGAATTGTTGACTCTTAATTGTTTTTTACCATTCTTGATGCTTTGTAATTATCAATGTTTTTAAAATCGAACCGATCATTGAACCGGTGGAGGTACTGGTTCATGGTTCATTGGTTGAACCGTGGTCGAACCGATAATAATTAAATATATTATTTAAAAAAAATTTATGTATTAAAATTTTAATATAAAAAATAAATATTAGTAAATTTTAAATATTTGATTACTAATTCAATATTTCTTAAGATATTACAAAATTAATGTTTAGTTTAAAATAAAAATTATCTATGATTAAAAGTTAAGAATATTTAATATTAAATTTTTAGAATTTCTAAATTATATTAAGATTCTACTTATTATTAAAAAATAAAATAATAAATAATAATTTTAACTAAGTATCTTGATATTTGAGAGAAATGTTATTAGAAAATTGAACATAATAAAAAGCAAGTATAAAAAATAATTAATTATGCACATTTTATTTCTCTTATATTCTCTTTCTTTCTTTTTTTTGAAATTATATTTCAACTCCCTCATCTTTTTTATTACCTTCTATTTTTAATTTGTCAAATTATTTAAAATGAATTATTTTATTATATAAGAAAAAATTAAAAAAAAAAAAAGAAAATTGCTTCAGACCTGTTCAAACCAGTTTTTCTAGTTTGATTTTCACCGGTTCTTGACCGATTTCACTGGTTCTTGATCGATTTTTTAATTAGCCGATTTTCCAACTCAATCGAACTAGACTAGGGATTGGTTCCCGGTCAAACCGGCTGGTTCGGTCTGGTTTTGAGAACCATGATAATTATTTAAGCACCTACTTATTCCACGTGCTTTGCCATTTGAACTTAATGAAAGAATGCACTTAAAGTTCTAACTCAATTCAATTATGTGGTATACTTCTATTTAGATATCTCTATTTTTGGCTCTATAGTTGGTGTCGTTAAGAATTTTTGGAAAGGAATAATCACCAATAATCAAAATGTTGCATAAAATAAGATGAACCAATAATCACCAACATATGGGCCCTTACTAAGCATGTAAATAAACATGTAGGCCCTTCCCTCACTTTGATGTATAAAAGCTTGAACTTAAGGGGAAAAAAAACATGCATGAGAGGACCTTGAACATAATCACCAAGATGTGGGCTCCATGCTTTGGGTTTAATAGATTAGAATCATAAAAATATGCAGCTTTCAATAGTGGTCCTGCGTGAATAGGAAAATATGCAGCTCTCAACACTTTGGGTTCAATAAAGATGTGGTTTGTGTGTTTTGGGTTCAACAATTTCAACATAGTTATCTCCACTTTTATGTAGCTTTCAACATCTTAGAATTAGAAAATAACCTCAAAGTCTCAAGTGAATTCCTTAGGTTAAATAGCTTCCAACTCGTACACATACCTTGCATTTTCAAATCTGCACGAGTGGAAGCCCTTTGTGTTTTCTTTAGGTCATCAATGTTGAGAGCCTTGAATTGAAGAAGGCCCTAGCCTCAAGTCTACATTTTAGAGTTGTAAGAATCTTCTTTTGCAGTTTGAAACTCTCTAAAGAAGAAAGTCCTTTGTGCTTGACCTATGCATTTTGGTCAATTCTAGCCTTCTTTGCAGATGGTTGATTAGGAGCCTATGTGAACACCAAGTTAGCGGTTTAGATCTATGCAGATGCCAACTCTTAATGTCGTTAAGCCACCTCAACACTTTTCAAATGCCATTAAGCCATGTTTCACTTGTAGGGAGTAAGCATTTATGGTTTGCAAAATATAAGGACTAACCTTGAAACGATTCAAAAGTATAAGGACTTATTCAGAAAAAAAAAACTATAGGACCAAATTAAAAATTGATGTAAACAACAAGGACTAAATGATTAATTTTTCCATATTAAAGTTAAGGGTAGTTCAATGTAACTTTTTGAAACTCAGAAAGGATTCTTTGTACACAAGCAAAAGTTAAGGAGGGTTATATGCATTTTAACCTATTAATTATAATTATATTATTTTAAAATTATTTTAAGTTGAGTTTTCCTTTTTAATCACAAAGCAAAACAAAGTAATGAAATTAAAGGTAAATTATGCTCCATTCTCTTAAGAGAAAGCTTAATTAAGCGTGGTACCTTTTTTTACTAAAAAAAATTATATAGCCACCAAAAGATATATTGTATGACTGAACTCATTTCACTAAGATACTTTTAACATAACTTATTAAAAATGTATTTCTTAAAATATTTATCTTAATGTTGTTTATTTTGTCTTAAAAATAATAAATTTAATATATTATAATTACAATGCTTATTTTGTCTAAATATATATTGAACACACATATTATTAATAAAATTTATTATTATTATTTTTAAATATTTAAATTTTTTAAAAATTATTTTATGAATGTGTTTTTTACTAATTATTTATTTTTTAAAAAATGACTTAAAATTTCACTAAATTTAGAAAAAAGTGATTATTTTATAAGGTTGAGGGTATTTTGGTCAAAATAAATTTTAGTTGTAGAGTATCAATTGAATTTAGGAAAAGAATGAGTAATTTTTTTGAATAAATATTTAAGAAAGAAATTACACTATCTTTCCTTTACAGATATCTAAATTATATGATCCTTTCTTTATTTTGAAAAATTATACTCTTCTCCTTTGAATTTAAAAGATATATTACATTCACTTCTTTGTAACAAAAGAAAAGCTATAATTATATCTATTTTAACTAAAATATCCTTATATTTATTACCTATATGATATAACAAGTATTAAATATATGTTTAACCAATACAAAATAGTCATTTTTTAAGTTATATTTTTAATTAAAAAAATCAATATATCTCTAAGATTATATTTGGTTAGAAGATGCAATGGTTAAATGAATGTAAAATATAAGTAGGTGAGATAAGAAATGATAGTTTTACCCATACTTGTGAAAATGTGATTTGATAGATAGAATAATAAATATAAAAGTATAATAGATATTACACAAATTATATAAAAAAAGTACATTCACGATACAACGAGTCAAACAAAGCTAAGTATTTTGGTTATATATGTATATATATTGATTTTCATAAAAAGATGTGCAATTTAAATTTAAAGAGTAATTTATAAGATATTGTGTGAAAATAATCACTTTTCTGTCATGAAAAAATGCAAATTGAAGAGACCCACTTGGATGATGAAACATCATCCATTCCTACTTATATAAATCGAAGCTCCCAACGATGCCTTGTGTATCAAAAGTAGAGTGATAATCATTTTGCCTATTGCTACTGGCTACGTAGTTAGTTACAGAAGGGTTGTTATAGTCGTTACATGAAGAGATAGAGATTGAAATGCTGCCTAGAATGACTTGTCGACGGCGTTAATCTACTGCATAAGTTAAAAAAGGCAAGTTAATATGATTAGTGGGTTTTTTTTGGCAAGTACATTTTTGGCTTTGTTTGGCTCTCTTCTTCTCCTGTGAGGCTGTATAGACTATATAATGCTTGGCACAAGTGTTGTTGGCCTCCCCCTGCTTATCTTTCCAAATCTCTAAAAGGAAAGGTGTAATACCTTAACCTGTTAGCACATATACAATGGTCCCATGGTTTATCCCAATCCATTCATAATGTATTAGATAACATTTACAAGGAAGTCAATGTTTTCCTTTATGAAAAGTTGCATGATTGGAAGACCACATTTATGATTTATAGCTTTAAAGACCATGTGAACTCATCAACATTATTTCCTATCCATATTATATTCATTCAAGTTGTAAACATCATATTTGATTTCATTCATTTCAGGTTTGGAACCAAATCATACAAAACCAGAATTTTACCTCAGGTTCCATGTTTAAGTTTTTTGATATCAAATTTGGAAAATCATAATTAATTCTAGAAAAATCAAAATCAAGCAAGTGATAGCTTTCTGGAAAGCCTTAAATGTCAAATATAAATTAAAAATCATTCTAAGCCATAAAAACACTAACTGGACCTTGATTGATAATAGAATAGCAACATAGGCTCAGCTGCCAGGTTTGTTGTCACAGGTTTCTGATATAAATTTCAAAAATTCATAACTAATTCTAAAAATATCAAAACCTAGCAGACCATACCATTATGGAAAGCTATGGACGTCTAATTATGATAAAAATAGTTTTAGATCAAGGAAATGACATTTAACTCATGAAAATTGATGGAACCATACCAGAGGTCTGTCTGTATTATTGGTACTAACCACCAAGTTCAAAAATTCATATCTCCCTCAATATAAATCCAAATGAGGTGCACTTAAGTGTTACATAAAGCTTATCATGCATAGTTTATGTTTGTTAAATATCATGAGCATTGGATATCAATTGAATCTCGAATGACATAGGAGAAGAAACTAATTATATGAACAGTGAACATACCAAATCTAAAAATTTTTCCAACTTTAGAAATTCATAATTTATTCTCTAGAGTTCTAAATAATGTTATTTTTAGCTTTGAAAATGCTCTAAATAAGACCTATATTCAAGCCAATTTTCATAATAAAATTCATTCATTTGGTCAGTTTGTGATATAGGATGCCAAAATAGGCTTTTTAGGCATAAAATGAGGTTAAATTTACATGAAATGCTCTTTTACCTTAGCCATGACCTCTTGAGCATGTGAGAATGGTCAAAAAGAGCATGCAAAACTTGTTCAAGAGGTCTAAGCGCCCATACATCACAAAACCACTTCCTTACTTGTTCATATATACAAAATTTCATAATCTATATTAGGCATAAGGATGTCAAGAACATGCATACTCATTTCTATTGATCCAAAACCAATATGCACATGTTATATTCATACATTTACCTATGTTCAAGTTTCTACATATCATATATAATATATGTTTACCTCATTTGACACTAATATGTTAACAAAATGACTATATAGCAAATTCTTTGTCAAAGTCCTTATCTTCATGAGTGGTGGCTTCTATTCCTTAGTTCGCTTGACCCACTTAGACATAGTTAGATATTGGAGGGAGGAAGAGTGAGATTCAAAGATTCTCAATAACTCTTTACCCTTTCAACCATACATGATAGATGCCATACAATGTCAAAGAATGCATGCATGCTTTTAAGACTACTCATGAATATATACATGGCATTTTTCATGTTCAAGAAATCAAACATAATATACATAGGCTCTTTAGGGCATTGGTTTAGCCTCACCTACTTTTCTTGGGACTTTTGAATTGGCTTCACCCATTTTCAAGGGACTTTTCACTAAATTTCACTTTTCTTGAGAGTTTTGGCTTTGTCTCACCCAATCCTAGAGACTTTTGGTTCATCCTCACCCTTGCTAAAGGACTTTTGGCTTTATTAAACCCATTCAAGCCATAAAGCATTCATAAAATACATTTTAAGAATATCATGGTACCATGGCATATAGGCATTGACTAGAAACATTTCTCATGATATAAACATACATACAAACACTCAAAGACAAGAAAACATCTAACAATGTATGAGAGAAAGGTTAGAGAGCTACATTGGAGCCAATGCCACATACTTTTCCATTGAAATCTTCCTCTTCCTTCTTGGCCAAGACTTGCTATTGGGTGACCCTTGGTTTCTTTGGCCTAGATACACCACATGAGGCATATTTAAGTCATGGTAAATAAGTCTTGACTTCTCTCAAGTGCTATACTATATTACTTTCTCATATGGTTCCATTATGCTTCCATATAAGACACAATGAAGAAACTCTTAAAATTTATGATCTTGGCTCTTATTTCCCATCCATTTTAGGTCTCTTGACTCCATTTGAACTCCTTGGAGTCATCACACATTTATTTTAAGGAGCCTAACTATAAGTTGCTTCTTTATGTCTCATTATAGACCTTACACCTCCATCTCATATTTCATGGCTTCTAAAATTTTTCCAAGGCTTTCATGGATGTTCTTCTATCATACTTAGTCTCATTCTAGCCTTGGAACAAATTAAAATACTCTCTAAGTGCTTGGAACCCCTTTGGCCAAGACATGTACCTAGCATTATAACCATGGAGTTTCGCAAACTTCCTTGAAGAGGATGGCACTTGGGAGGCTTCCTAGATATCTTAGGAACTCATAAATTACCCTTAGAAAGCTTTATATTTGCTGAGGAACACTAAAATCCCTAGGTAGCATAACATGTTCTCTAATGCTTCTTACTTAGTTCCAATTACATATTCTAAATCCTTACATTCTAGAACCTTAATTCCACTTTGGTTTGGATAGAAATCATCCCTTAAAGAATGGGCTCTATAGTGGCCAAATTACCTATAGAATAAAGTAACAAAGAAGTGCAAGATAAGCCATGGAATTTACCTTGCTCCAATGCTTTTTCAAGGGTTCTTTCCATTACTTCAAGCTTCTCCTTGAAATTCTAAGTTCTCTCTTCTGGACCAGCCATAAATCAATCCCATATGAGCCACCAAAACCATAGGAATGAAGAGAACAAGTTTACTAAAGGAAGGAGCATGAATTTTTACACTTTTCTCACATTTTTCTTGGATTTTTCCTCCTCTTCTTCCTCCCTCTTGGTGCGCCCTTCTCTGTTGGTCCTCTCTCTGTTCTAGGTAGAAGCTATGTCAGTCTCAAGAAGGAGAAGAGGGGGACGCTACATATAAGGCCATGTGTCTTAAAGATTGTTCATAAAAATTTCATTTATATCCCGTCTTTTGGCTTTTTTGTTTTAGGTTCATTTTTGCCTCTTTTTGATAATCATCTTTTCTATCATAAACTTTAGGTTTTCTAATTTATAAAATGCCTTTGGAATCACTCAATTTGGATCTAAAGCCTTTTTGAATGAATCGATTAAAGTTCGGGTCAACTGATATTGTAAAACGTCAATTGGACCAGGTTTTAACTATTTTGGGAATTCCTATAGTTTTTAAGGCCTTTGAAAACTCTAGTAAACTTATTTTTTTCATTTAAAAATTCCTCCTTTGTGTTTTCTAAAATTTTTTTTGAAATTACGAAAATGCCATTGCATTCTTGTTAATTTTCGTCTGGTTATTCTGGCTCCATTTTTTGGGGCATCTTTGGCTTTAGACCCTTATTATTTGAGGTCTAAATTATTACTCTAATTTTATTAGACTTCAAATCATTCTATCTGGGAGACTTTTTTTTATATCTGGTGCATTTGCACGTTTTTCAAAAAATTAGACATTACGTTTTTTATATTTATGAAGGAACTGGGTGTTACAAAAGGTGCATGCACCATCATTTGTAGTTAAAGTAAAATACACATTGCAAAGTTAGAGAAAAAAATTAAGATTATGATCAATATTGAAAACAACTTTTAATATTAAAAATTTGTGTTCTCTTTTCAATTATGCCTGCGTAACATTATAAAGTATCTATGTCAAAGATATATATATATATATATACATATTTATTTATTTATTTATATATATGATTATGATGACGATGCATATTCTTGACTCATTAGATCTGCACGGTTATCCCACCGCTCTAATGTATGCTATAACTGTTGCATATATTATTACATGAAAGACCTACTTTTGAGCAATTGCTCAACCGCCTACCATGATATTTGTTGCATGCCTGAGAATAAATTATCCTCTGACACCAACTTGACACATGATCAAATTTATTGAATTACTCTCACGAGGCTCGTTTGTGACTTCTACATCTTGGAATATATTTGTGCTTCAATTGTATTATATATATGATCTGAAATTGTAGTTTACAATTGTGGTCATTGCATGATTCTGTTGCATAACTCACCACAACTGCCTCATTCTCTATCATTTCCCAACTTCAAAGAATTGTAGGCTCATCTTCTGGGTATATGTTGATTTTTAGACTAATATGGGTGTGTGTGTGTGTTTATATATATAATCTATAAATTTATTAGCAAGAAAAATCTTTTTAAATATCTTTTAATACTCGAAATGTCTGGTGTTTGTGGCATAAACTCTGGCAATTAAAGGATTATATATCTTTCATGGGTAAAAACAAAGTCGTAATATATAATAGACTAAAAGAAAGCTTTGCTGCAATTAATGAAGTTCATTTGTCGTAATTTTAGGCCTCCACCTCCTATTGCTTATGCGGTTGCAATTACTATGATATGATTATCAATTGTTGGTTAAACATTGCTTATCAACACTTAAGGTATTTAAAATATGATAGCTGTGTTTACAAAGCCAACATTTAAAAATTTAGATTAACGTGTACAGAACAATATTCATGCTATGGTAAAACATAATCATCCCTTATTGGTTGAATAATGTAGTTGCCATAATCAAGTTTCAGTTTTCAAGAAAATTACTCCAGGTCAAACCTCCATCTAATTTTTATTCTTTTCATTTTTTTATTTTTAAAATTCTTTAAATTCTTTCTCATTATAAAAGTAATATGAAAATAAAAAATTGCAATGTAAAGATAATTGTACATTAACTTAGCTTCTTTTTGATTGGCCTAACAGATTTGCAACATAATAACATTACTTTAGAATAATTACTTTATTTTGAAAATGACAAAATAATATTTAATATAGTCTTAATTTTTCATATTTAAAATATTATATTTTTATATGTTATAATTTTATTAATAGAATATTTATTTCATAACAAATAATTTTTTTGTAGTTAAATACTTATTTTCTTAACAATTAATAGTTTAATATCCTTTTTCTTATATTCCTAAATTCATTTTATATACTATAGTCATTAATTATGTAAAATTAATATTTGTCATAATTAATTACTTCGTGTGTTATGGCATAATTAATTACTTTGACTATTTGAAAATGAATTAAACTTGTAGATTGTGTCGAAGTTGTACCAAGTGTTTTTTTTCAAATTCTTTCCATTCTTTCTTTATTAAAGTACCATTACTAACTTCATTAAGTGTAATCAGTTCATTATAAATTTAGGCATTTTTTTTTGCTTTATTGATATTGATGAATACTTCTTCTTCTTCTTCTTCTTTTTTTTTTTTTTGGAAAAATGTGGTGATACATTAATATGCATAGAAAATTGCTATATCAATTATTTCATGATAAGAAATAACACTTCGTTATGTATCCTTTTGTTATTTGGTATTTCAACTGTATCTTAGCTTTTTTTTTTTTCCCTTTGCAATCATTCAATTAGATCTTTTCTTTTATAACATATGCAGGACTACATTTGAATCTTTGGTAACTAAAATGGTATCAATTCCTTCTTCTTACTTTATATAACAATGTTATTTATTACTAAACATTTCTAATGGATTGTTTAATGATAATTTTGAATAAATCCTCTTTTTTTCTTAGCGTTGCATATATCGAGCTTTTCTTAGTTGTTTTATCCATTATTTTTTAAAACTTGTAGTCTTTAATTTACATTTATTAGATGTGTTATATTATTTCTTTCTTGGTTACCATTTTTTTTATTTGTTTTATATATTTTGTTATTGGAAACTGGTACTATTTAATTGCCATTTATTTCTCTTTTCTCTGTTGTTTACACGATTGGTTCTTCATACCATGTTTGCTCATTCTTGTAGTCTTATAGTGAGGTACAAAATATATGTTGTCTTTTATTTTTGTTTGTTTGTTTGTTTGTAACTCTTTTCTTCGATATGGCCTATGTTTGTTGTTGTCGCAGTTTTAAGTTTAGTGCAAGAATTTTTTTTTTTAGTTAATAATCATGTGGCAACTCTGATTTCCTCTTCTAAACATTGCTATTGTTCCTTTTCTATCGATATATACCTTTATTAAATTTTCAACCTTTTCAAAACATGTTTCTTTCATGATATCTTTCTAGCTCTTCGTTATGGCTACAAGATATGATGCCATACATGATATAACACTGCTAAAAGAAAATTGGAGGATCAAGGCAAGTGTTGTTCATTTGTGGACAACTCCTGGGTTCCATCTTCTAAAAGATATCCATAGTATTGATATGGTACTTCAATATTCAAAGGTGCATTTTTGTTGTATTTATTTTAATTTCTTTTGTGTTTTTCAAACATTCCACTAATTATTTAAATTCTTATAAGGTTCTAGAATTCATGCAAATATGAAAAGGATTTTTGTTGGGAAGTTTAAGAATCTTATTTCAAAAGGTAAATTGTACAGGTTAGTTCAGTGTTAGACAAAATAGTGGTTCATGTAGGACCACTACACATCCATCTAAGGTTAAATTTCTATACTCAACGAATGTATGTTTGTCGGATGGTGATCCTTCTATATCAAAATATGGTTTTTTGTTCACCACATTTGTAGAGATTACGAATAGGCAAGCTGATGATAATTACTTGATTGGTAAGTGAAAATATTTGTTTTGTTGGATGTTTTTTGTTAAGCATTCTATTGCATGGCTTATGTGTTTAAAATTCATTTAATTTTATTTTTTATTATTAGATGTTATTAGGAAGTTAAGTGCTATTGGTTTATTAGAAGAGAACAGCAAGAATGGAAAAATCTAAAAGAGGATAAAGATAGAGCTTGAAGATGCAAAGTGGACTTTTATAGTTTTTGTTTAGTTTATAATTAATAAATTATTAATTTCTATTTGTGTATGCTGAGATAATATTATTTTATTTTTCTTTATAGATCTAACAAGATAAATTTGTTGATGATGTTGCTCAATTCATTAACAACAATTCGACATGGCCAGTAGTGGTTATTGTCTAGTGGTGTAAGATAAAAGACTTTGTTGGTTCGTGCTTCTACTCTTGTATATTAAATTTAACATTTTTTTAATCTTAAAGTTCATTAGCTGTATTTGTTTTGGTGCTAGAAAAATATTGATATTGGTTATTTTAGTAATGCTTTTATTATTTTTTATTTATGTTTTTTTAGGTGCTAAAAAGATTTCTAATTCATTGCATGCATTAAGGATGCTTCTGAATGCTAATATGGCAGAGGTTATTGAATTTTTTTCTCTGTAATATATTGTTTCTTATGATACATACATATATATATATATATGGCAGGAATTATTAAATATAGAAATCCTAGAGCCCGAACCAATAATAGAAAAAATAATACAAGAAAACATTGAACAAGAAGAAGTAGAATTACCACAAAAAATAAATTCAAGATCATTATATAAACAATATAAAGCAGCAAAATATAATACAAAAGATTTAATAATTGGAAATGAATATAGATGTTCTAAATTATCAAATAAAAAGACAAGTAAAAAAGCTTGGAGATGCCCATTAGAATCTTTATTTTCCCATAGTAAATACTGTGAATTCCATTATCAACAATGCCAATCAAATCTACTAAAACGAAAGAAAAAATGGTGCAAAGATCGATATAAAACTAAAATAAGAAAATTAAAAAAGGAAGAACAACTAGCTAGAGTAAGACTAGCAAAATTAAAACAAGAATTTAATTATTCGATTATCTGTAATTAATAGTTCAATAGGTATATCAATTCCGCTTGTACTCTCCGCCTCCCATCAATAAAGAAATTATTTTGCAGATTAAGGTATGACTAGCAAAACTCTCTCTTCAGAGATTAGGCATAGTATCTCAACTCTTATATGTCTATAAATGAATTGATCCTCCGCTGTGTCAATACTGGAATGAGGATTAGAGATCCTTTGAACAGTAACTTAGAAATGAGAATAGTACGCCTCCGGTAGAAAACGAAGGAAGGCTGTGCTGAACTAAGCTGAAGGGGGAAGGTCTTAGCTTTAATGAGCACCTTGAGTGGCCATGTTCATCGTTTAGAGTAGTCATAGAAAAGACCTCTGCATGAAAGAGGACAGAGTTCCTTCCATGACCCGGTTTAGTCTCGGTCACCCCTATTCCTAAGTCTAAATTACTCCTTGAATGGGTAGCTGATCTTGCTCATTCCAGGCTGTCCCTGTGAATGGTATCAGAGCATGGATGGAAAGATAAGAATAGAAATATGAAACTTAATCTCTGAAATTTAGTTTAAGTCATACACCTGCGTTCTTGCTTACTACCTTCTATACCTTTTTACTTTCTTTTATTATTTCTGCTTTTGCTTTGCTTCTCACACCTTGTATTTAGTTCTTGCTATTTAATTTTAATTTAATTTCATGGATCATTTAGAATATGATATCCAAGAATTATTACCCTTTATTCTTAGAATAGAACCACCTATAAAAGAATCAAAATATGTTAATATAACACAAATATTAGATGAATATGAACAAGAAGAAAAACTTAGATATAATCAATATAATTATACAAATAGTTCCAACTTAGAATCAGAAACTAACTTTATATCGAGTAAATTAGATGAAGAAGCTAAATTTATTTATGAAAAAGATGAAATTAATATGATGCAAGGAGAAAGTAGTAATCCTCCTCCAACAGATTTCGAAGAATTCCAAGAAATTAGAAATCCTAGTCAAGGAATAGTAGAAAAAAGAATGATGTTTAATCAAAATCAATATAATAAAATTCGTGACAAAGAATTAGATTTAACACCCCAAGATTTAACCCACAATAGTATTATAAAACAACTTAGCAAATTTATTAAATCCAAGAAAAAAGAAAAATCTGCTTGTGTAGTAATAAAAAAGAAATTTCCCATAGAATCAACTCTAACTGAAGGAGTTCTTAGAATACCTATCATTGATAAAAAATTAATTGAAAATGAAATTCAAAAATTAGATATAAAAGATGAAATAACAGAAATCTATATCCCAGGAATCCAATTATTAATCAAAGCATATTTTAAAGCTGGAATTGATACACCTATTGAACTATTAATTACAGATAATCGAATAATTGATAATATCCCAAATAGTATATTAGGAGCTTTAAATGAAAATTTAATTTATCAAAAATTAAAATTAACTGTTAATACAAATTTTGCTATCTCTAGAGCTGAAACTAATATGAATAGAACTCTAGTAATTTATCACAAATTATAAGGAATAAAAATGCCTCCAGGAAGTAGAATAATAAGTATAACTGGAATGGTAGGACTAGTATTTTCCAACGAACATAAAATCTATAAGCGAAATATAGGAAATATAACTATTGATAAACATTTTATGCCTGTCTTAGAAGAATTACCTTTAGATAGAAATGAATTACCATACCTCGACAATTACAATTAGAATTAGATCAGACAAGAGAATTAGGAGAAAAAAATTTTCCAAGAATTACTTTTAATAATTAATTAGGAAATCGAAGTATTAGGATTAATACTCCCTCAGATATTAATATCAATATCAATATCAATCCTCGAAGAAGTATACAGGAATTAAGACCTCTAGAACTACTTCTAGAAAGACCTTTACTTAGATCTAGAAGCCATAACAATTATGAAGCAAATAGATTAGCCGAAATACCCATAAGATCAAACTTAGCCGAACTTCAACCAAATATACCTGAAATAGATTTAACCCAACCATTAGATAGCTTAATCCTCTTAGAAATAACTAAAGAAGGAAAATGGAGAAGTAATAGCATTAATTAATCCTGAAATTACAAAAAGTACTATACATGTAGAATATATAGATAACAATTTAATTATTCTTGAAAATGAAACCAGTGCACAAACTGTGCTAAGATTTAATAAAAGAGATATTATCAAAATAAAACTATATGTTGAAGACGAAATTATAAACCAATCCCATAAGATTATATTAGGAAAATATTTTCTCGAATATGTAAAACCCTATAGAATTCAAAGAGATAGAATTTTAATTAATATAGATCAACAAGTAGTTATTCTTACGAAATTAAATTTAATTGACTAATGAAATTCTATTATATTTTAGTCAGATTCAATTATGTAAAATATCAATCACGAAAATATCATGCTATGATTGATACAGGAGCAAATATTACTACCTCTAAATATAACATTTTATCCTGGAATGAGTGAGATTAGCTACTCATTCAAGGAATAATTTAAACTTAGGAATAGGGGTGACCGAGACTAAACCGGGTCATGGAAGGAACTCTGCCCTCTTTCATGCAGAGGTCTTTTCTATGGCTACTCTAAACGATGAACATGGCCACTTAAGGTGCTCATTAAAGCCAAGACATTCCCCCTTCAACTTAGTTCAGCACAGCCTTCCTTCGTTTTCTACCGGAGGCGTACTATTCCCATTTCTAAGTTACTGTTCAAAGGATCTCTAATCCTTATTCCAGTATTAACACAGCGAAGGATCAATTCATTTATAGACAGATAAGAGTTGAAATACTATGCCTAATCTCTGAAGAGAGAGTTTAGCTAGTCATACCTTAATCTGCAAAATAATTTCCTTATTGATGGGAGGTGGAGAGTACAAGCAGAATTGAGAGAGAGAGAGTGCTCAGAATTCAGAGTTAGGTGTGTGTTCGAGGTGTACTTACAAATGAAACTTACAAGGCTTTATATAGGCGAGAGGCATTCCTCTGCCGCTTACAATTGGCACTAAAGTTTTTTGGTATGGCGCTAAAGTTTTTGATGCACTACAGTCTTCTTTGGTAGCTTTGAGTCACTTCGAGTCTTCTTTTCTTCTTTTTCTGGTCTCTTCGGCTTTGCTTTGGTCATTGTCTTGTCTTTTGTCATATCCTTTTCTTCTTTTTGACTTTTTTCAAGGAATCTTTTCCTTTTTGCTTTTTCTTTTTGTCAATTCTTTCTTCTTTTTGTCATGTCGATACTTTATGTCACCCTTTTGTCAATTCTTTGTCTCCTTTGGTTAAATCAGCTTTTCAGCTTTCGAGGATGTTGATGCAGGTCGGTGGATTATTCTGATTTTATGCTGATCTTTCTTTATCTTTACAGTAGATGCATATGTGGACTGGATAATCCAATAATTATTGACAAATTCTTCTTTTGGTGTCTTCGGTATTATCCATTTTATTGGTCTTAATTTTATCATAAAATTGAGTGAATAGTTTTGGGCTTCGGCTTGCTCTTCCAACTGAATATATACATGAATTTGGGCTAGTGAAATAAGTCCATTGGACCTTATCACTAGTTAAGGTTCGATTCATTTTTGAGAAAATAATTTCATATTCTTGGGCTCTTATTTTTTATATAATAAGACGGAATTCCTCAGGGTCGATAGAGGATTTTTCTGATTCTTCAAATTCGAAGGGTTTTCTTGTTGTTCCAAATTTGATAAGGTTAATGGGAGGATAAAATTTTTCTAGAGTTATTTCGACAATAGTGGAATAACATCTCATATACATGGTATATTGGGTTATGATATTGTGGTAGTGTTTAGCTGCTTCTTGGATGACTTTTGGGAGACGGCTTAATTCTCGGAGGTCATTAGAGGGATAAATACAATGAATTAATCCATAACTAAATAAAGTATGAACTAATTGAGGGTTTGTACCAGATTTAATCACAACTTTGTTAATGGAATAATGAGAAATATATTTGATGGTTGGAGTGGATATTTGACAATGGTTGAGTTTTTCAATAATTAATTGAAAATATTCATATTGTTCATGAAGTCTGTTCTGGGTAGTAGTCTGAGGGTTTAATGTAGAGGACGAGGCTACTGTTTGTGAATTGGATTGGGCCTTTTGGGCTTGTTCGTAGGCTTGTTTGACTTCTTGTTTTAGGATGGTTGCAAATGAGGGAGTTTATGGAATATGAGTGGACTGGCTTTGTAGTGTCAGTGGTGGTGATGGAGTTGGAGATATACTCATTATTTATTTTTCTACTTGTATTAATTGTGATTCTAACTCGTTGACATGGGAACTGTAATTTCCCAAAGCCTGAGTTAAATAATTGATGGAATTACTGATATTATTGATATTATTCGTAGTCTGAGATGATAATATACTCAGATTTAGTTCGAGAGTATTTACTCGTGAAAATAGATGAGGTTGAGGATATGAATTCTCCTCTTCTTGCTGATTACTGGTGGCATTACTTGTCTGAGATGATTGCTCCATCTCTGCTAAGAAAATCAGCAATCAAGTTATAACAGAATAATCATAATAAGATAAATCAGCTTTTCTTTTTATTTTCGTTTTTATGCATGATAAATTCTTGTTTATCCTTAGGTGTCCATGGGTATGGTTTACTACATATTTCTTTACTATAGTCGAGTAATTCTATTTTAGCATAAGGTTTTGATTTTTCCCAATGAATTAGAGGATTTTCACTGTAATTATCAATTAATCTTTGTTCAATTGTTTTTTATCCAATTATTTGATTTAAAGATCTTTTAGCTTCATTTTCTATCGGTTTATTATTAGGGATAAATTGAATTTTATTATTGGATTTCTTTCTTCTAAACAATGTATCTATTCGATTAAATGGATTTTGAACTCTAATTGCCCATATTTGGTGTTTACAAGGTGTTGTTAATATTAATGTTTTTTCGGTAAAAATTAAAGGCATATATTGTCCTAAAAAGTCCATTCCTAGGATTATATTTGGAGTTGTTTCATTGTATTGATATAAGATTGGAATTTTTAATTCATATTCCCCTATTTGTATTGGCACTTCTTTTGCAGATAATTCTATAAAATGAATTTCTTTTTCAGCATTACTCATTCTAATTAGTTCATCCTTTTTCCATAATTCTGAGGGTAAAATGTTATATTTAGAGGTAGTAATATTTGCTGATACCCAATTCCAAAAATTGAACTATTATTTAATTTAATAAAAGAAAAACAAATCTTTAGTAAATTTGACTGTAAATCAGGATTTTTCCAAATTAAGTTAGAAGAACCAAGTAAAAAATATACTGCCTTCCTAAGAAAGCTATTCTTTCTTTTCTTAGTTCGGCTTTTTTAGGTGAAATATTAATTCCTTTTTCTTCTACTAAAGTCATAAGTTGATCTAAATGTTTTTCATGTTGTTCTTTATTTTATGAGAATATTAAAATGTCATCTATATAAATTATTGTAAAATCTTTAATTGGAGATAGAAGTTTTTATACATATTCTTGGAATATACTTGGACTATTTGAAATTCTATAGGTAATACATTCCATTCGTATAATGACCCGGTTTAGTCTCAGTCACCCCTATTCCTAAGTCTAAATTACTCCTTGAATGGGTAGCTGATTTCGCTCATTCCAGGCTGTCCCCGTGAATGGTATATATATATATATATATGTATGTATATATATATATTATATTTTATTGTGCTTTAAAATGATTATCCCTATTTTGTCAATTTGAAGGTAAATGAGTTTGAATTATCCCTGGAAGCCATCTAGATAAATATTCAATCTCATGTTTCTATGTTTGAAGAGTTACTACAAGTTTACAAGAAGAAGACATTGGACAAGATTAAGGACTGTCAAACTATATGTTTTATTTAATAATTCATCTAATATGTTCAATAGTCAGTCAACTTTTTTTAATTAGATAAATTATTTTAGGAAACTACGTGTCTAACAATTGCAACTGTGATGAGCAATGACACTGGTAGATGATAGTTTTATACTTTGTGTACGAAATGCATCAGGAAAGTTTTTCTTGATGGTTTGGGTTTTTATTATGACAAATGCGATGGTATTGTTAAATTTGTCATACCTCAGTAACAGATTATACATTTGGTATTAATTTATTATATTTTCTCTTCATTATCTTTTGATTTATGTTAATATGTTTTCTTAAATTGTTTATATCCCTTATATGCATTTTTTATTATATGTAGGTTCAAAATTAAGATGAGGGTTATTGATGATATCGAAAGTGCTACTTTCATTTTTTTTTTATAAAGAGGCTTTAAAATTCCTTGGATACAATGCCAAAGAATAAAGGGATTTTGTGTATTCAGTATATTCATACAGTGTTTATTTCATCGTTTTATAATTTGCATCAAACAATTATAACTTTTACAATTTTTTTCTTTGTACATAGAACTTTAGTGATGTTAAGCAGACTCCAGAGTGTTTGGACTAGTTTCTTGAAAAGAAGTTCATTTTTAAAGTGTAAATTTAGGACAAAAATGTGCAGGGCTATAGCAATGTGAACGTTGTCATGCATATGATTAATAATGAGGACTTGATTGAATCTTACTATAGAAGCAATGAATTATCCCAATATTTTCATGGTACTGATATAGCCATAGCAACACAGCTATTGAAAAGGATTTAAGCTCATATGTTATTGGGTCTGATGTAGGCAACAATTTGGAAGGAATAGGAATAACACTCGTGAACTTTGTAGCTAAAGAGAATATGAAATGTCTTAATGAAATTCAAGCATTTAATTTGGAGAGGTCTTTTAATGATTACACACTAGATAATATTACACATGTGAAACATAGATCTACTGAAAAGGAAAATGACTTTGATGATAACTATCTAGTGGCATGGAAAATGTCTTCTAGTGTTAAGAAAGTTATTAAAGTTAAAAAGTAGCTTATTTTGAAACTTAGACTATGCCAAGTATTTTGCTTTGTTTGAGTTTTATGAAATCTATTTTCTCTTAAACTATGAGAGATATGGCAATGGTTATGTTTTTTGTGTTATAATTTGAATACTTTTGGTTAATATAATATAAATATTGATAGTGTGATAAAAGAATTTGAGTAGAATATATTCTCTTATGAGTGAATCATTGATTTCATATTCTTATGCAAATATTCATTGAAAACTTAACAAAAGATATTAATTGCGGAACACTGTAGACATGCTATTGTAATGCTTTGTGCCATGTAATAGCTTTGTACGTCACTGTAAATGTCTATTAGTTGACATATATAGAAGGCATCACTTACAAATTTTATGTGATTATGTAATTTTTATTCTAATTAACTTGTACTTTATATATTTTTGTACTTGTAAAACAATTAACTTCCATATTATGTTTTCCAATTTATGAATTAGGTTGGCTCTATATTTCAATAGTTACCTTATTCTAATTAAGTCAAAATTTTTTTTGTTACTTCCATATTTAAAATAGTTACTTTATTTTAAAAATTATAAGATACTTTTTTTAATATAGTATTACTTTGTCGTATTAAAAAATACTATATTTTTATATGATGATTTTTTATTAATAAATTATTTATTTCATAACAACTAATGTCTTTTTTTTTTGGTTCAACACATATTTTCTTAACAATTAATAGTTTAATACCCTTTTCATTTTGTACACTATATTCATTACTTTTGTTTATTGTAATGTTTTGTACCATGTAGTAGCTATGTACATCACTATAAACGTTTAGTAATTGACATATATAAAAGGTATCGCTTAGTACACATTTTAGCTATTGTGTAATATTTATTTTAATTAATAGGTACCTTAAATATTTTTGTACTTATAGAACAATTAACTTTCATATTACATTTTCTAATTCAATTAATTAAGTTGGCTCTAGATTCCAATAGTTACCTTATTCCAATTAAGTCAAATTTTTTGGTTACTTCCATATTTAAAATAGTTAACTTATTTTAAAAATTATAGAATAAATTTATTATATAGTATTAATTTGTCATATTCAAAAATACTATATTTTTATTAATAAATTATTTATTTCATAACAACTAATGTCATTTTTTTAGTTAAACACATATTTTCTTAACAATTAATAGTTTAATACCCATTTTCTTATATTCCTAAATTCATTTTGTACACTATAGTCATTAATTATGGCAAATTAGTCTTTTTTTAATTGTATATATACAATTGCATAATTAATTTTTTTGACTATTAAAAAATGAATTGAATAATTAGATTGTGCAAAAGATTTGCTAAGTGTTTTTAATGCATTCATCCATTACATTCCCAATTAAAAAATAATTGTTATTGCTAATGAAAATAATAATTGGTTTATTTTCTCAACTCATATTATTCGCTTTTTGGAAAACTAATAATTTAATCCATAATAAAAGATAGACCCTTCAATTTATCATTAAACCTTGAAGGCCATTTTACGAAACAATTATCATATTAATGTTCATGAAGTGAGAAACAATTAACTTCCATATTACATTTTCCAATTTATGAATTAAGTTGGCTCTAAATTCCAATAGTTACCTTATTCTAATTAAGTCAGATTTTTTGGTTACTTTCATATTTAAAATAGTCAACTTATTTTAAAAATTATAGAACAATTTTTTAATATAGTATTAATTTGTCATTTTCAAAAATACTATATTTTTAAATGTTGATTTTTTATTAATAAATTATTCATACCAACTAATGTCTATTTTTTTGGTTAAATACATATTTTCCTAACAATTATTGTTTAATACGCTTTTCTTATATTCTTAGATTCATTTCGTACGCTACAGTTATTAATTAAGGCTATTGTAATGTTTTGTACCATGTAATAGCTTTGTGCATCATTGTAAATATCTATTAATTGACATATATAAAAGGCATTAATTAGTATAAATTTTATGCTATTGTGTAATATTTATTTTAATTAATTTATATTTTATATATTTTTGTACTTATAAAACAATTAATTTCCATATTATGTTTTCCAATTTATGAATTAAGTTGGCTCTAAATTCCAATGGTTACCTTATTCCAATTAAGTCAAAATTTTCGATTACTTCCATTTTTAAAATATTTACCTTATTTTAAAAATTATAAAATAATTTTTTAATATAGTATTTATTTGTCATATTAAAAAAATACTATATCTGTATATGTTATTTTTTATTAATAAGTTATTTATTTCATAACTACTAATATCTTTTTTTAAAGTTAAATACATATTTCTTTAATTATATATATGCTATCACAGAATTAATTGTTTTGACTATTAGAAAATGAATTGAATGATCAAATTGTGCAGAAGATGTATTGAGTGTTCTTTTCCAAATTCTTTCCATTATTTCTTTATTAAAGTACCATTACTATTCATTTAGTGTACTGAATTCATTGTAAATTTAGGCACATATTTTTATTTTGATGATGCCGATTAATACTTATTTTCTTTTTGGAAATGTAGGGATAGGTTCATATCCATGGAAAACTACTCTATTGTCTAATTCATGATAAGAAATGACGCTTCGTTTTAAACAATTATTAATATTAATATTGAATGCTTAATATATATATATATATATATATATATATATTCGAATTTAGAGCAAGTCATGCTAAAAATACTATCTCTTTACCCTCCTTTTATTTTTTCTCGATACAAAATCCAAAGATCTTTTTGTTCTCTATCATGTCTGTTATATTTGACAATGGTTGTGGCTTAAGTTCGGACTGTATGAAGGAGATTATGCTTAGACTACCTGCAAATGAACTAGCTAAAAGATGATGGATAAGCAAAAATTTGAAGTTGAGCGTAGATGATCCTGTGTTCGTGAAACAACATCTTACAAATCGTCAATTGAAAATGCAACTCTTATCTTTGACCGCAGTGAAGACATGGACCTTGAATGTTCAAACTGAAGAAACTCGATACGTAAGTTGTCCCGTGGATATCTTATGTTTGATACCCTTTAACTTCCTTTCTATGTTTGAGTGCAAGAAAAGTTGTTGCTTATGGTATCAATAAACAATGTCCTCTGCATGATATATCGTGATGATCCTCTTCAACGTTACATCATTTGCAACCCTTCTACTAAGCAGATTTTGGATTTTCCTGATGAGATATACGAACACAACTCGGTTTGTCTCAGTTTTTTTTTTAATAAATAGATGTCTATATTATTTTAGGTTATTTTTTGATATTGATAGATAGTTTAACATGCTTATTATATTTAATAAAGTTCTTGACCTTTATTCATCTTATTTGTTGCACTAATAAATGATAAATAACTCAACTTTTTTTTTTTTTTTTGGATTTTAAGATTATGTTAGTCGTTGCTTTGGATATGATCCAATTAGCAATGACTATATAGTAGTTGTTACTTTTAGAGATTCCTTTGATGGTGATCTTCTAAAGGTGTGCAACTACTCCCTCCAACGAAGAAGATGGTCTTCCGCTGAATTGCTTACAATCCAGGGAAATATTTATTGATGGGTGTCAAAGTCACTAAAAATAATTTCCTACTCTTAAAATAATTTTTATCGTAGATAGAGTGAGTAGGGTCATATTTCATAAGGATTAGCCAAATTATTTAACTCAAAAATATAGAAGAAAGAAAATAAAAAGGGATTTTTCTTTTTTAATAATAAATAAATGCAGAAAATATTTTTTTAAAAAATTCAATGCAAATAACTCCTAACTAAGGCTTATGTCAGATTTAGCTCAACCAATTCAATCATCGAATACTCTAAAAAATATATAAATAATTTTTCTTCTAAAATAAATTGATTATGAACATCAAATAATTTTTCTTCTAAAATAAATTGATTATGAACATCAATTAGCTTTGATGTCCTACTTTTCTTTATGAGTTCTTAAAGGGAACAAGTTTTCCAATTGAACCCTATTCATTAATTAATCTCAAATGAGCTCTCAAAATTTAAATCGCAAATATAATTAAGAATAAGAAAAGTCACTAATTACCATTGACCAATACATATGCTCGCATGTTTAAAATAGAAGAAATAATTTCATCAATACACAAAGATAATTTTGGTTTATCAAAAGTATTTAATTGCTATTCTATTGAATCTAATGAACAAGTACAGATTTACAAATTCATATGGCAGTAATTATTTAGCTAAAATAAGGCACTAATTTAAATTAACTAAATAATAATGTCATAAAAATAGAAAATATTTTAATACTTTAAAAGAGAAAAATAAAAAAATAAGACTTTCACAAATTATTCATTAAGTTAGACCCTCAATAACCTTGAATCGGAAACTAAAAAATTAGCCACTCATGGCTTTGAAGAACTTAAGCAAAATTCTACAAAAATTTGTAAAGAGATGGAAAGAAAAAGAAAATGAGGAGAATATATAGGAAGCAAGGAATAAGAATAGATTTTGAATCTGAGTTATCCTTTTATGTGCCATCAACCTCTGCTTTTATAAGCCTTCTTTGTTACCACATCTCCATATCTTTCTTTCTGCACAAAATTTAAATAGGAAATATGTGTAACATATGGTTTTTCATAAAACCACCGAAATAAGTTAGTTTGAAAAGCGAGTCCTCTGAAATGAGATATTTGAGGCCAAATAAAATTAGAATACAATTCAAGTCCCCTCGCTATAGTGAAGATGCTAGTTTTCCATAGTGAGGATGCCAGTTACCTATAACGAGTTTGTGGCCCATACATAATCCAGGGAATTTCTAGCAATAGCGCTAGCTGTGGCAAGAACAGTTGGAAGCTGTGGCAAGAACAATTGGAAGCTCTCGCAATAGCGAGAGGTGTCTCTCGTTATAACGAAACCTATTTAAGAAAGCACCAAGAAAGGACTTTAAATGAAAATTTTGAGTTTCCCAAGATTCTTAGAGGCTTTAAAAATTATAAGAACCCTTAGAATAATTTAAACCCCTTCCAGTATACGTTTTCTATCGTTAGTTGATCCAAATTCTGATCTCTTCATTCGGGAAGGTTCTAAATCCAAATTGAGTGATTTAAAATCTATTTTATAAAATTAGGAACCTATGTTTTATGAAGGAAAAGACGGTTCTCGAGAAGGAGCTAAAATAAGCCTAAAATGAATTAGCCAAGAGAAGGGACGTAAACGGCATTTTGTTAGAACAAATTCTTCTCAATTCTTCCACATAAGAGGCATCCCACTTGGAGCTTCTTCTAACTAACTTATTCCACCCAAAATAGAGGGAACTTCTGCCTAAGAGAGAGGCACCTAAGAGAAAGGGAAAAAGAGGAGGAAGGAACCAAGGAAAAGATATGGAATTCTAAGGTTTCTTATGGCTTTCCTTTTGGAAACTTTGTTTTCCTCTCTTTGCTCTCTCTTTCCATGGTTTTGATGGATGAGATAGGTTTATTTTAGCCTTGATTCAGAGGGAGCAAGTTAGTCTTTAGAAGACATAAAGAAAGAAGCTCTTGAAGAAGCAAGGAAAATAAGGTAATTTTTCTTATTTTTTTGCTTCATCCTCCTTGCTTCTTTTAGTGTGTGGTTCAGCCACTTATGGTACAGCCAAGGGGGATTTTTTTTGAACCAAACCAACTGTGAAACTTAGAATTTAGAGTGCGAGAAACAAGATAGTGTAAAGAAATCCAAGAAAGAACCTTTGAAATTCAAGATACAATTTTTAGGGATTTTGTTACACCATAGTTTGTATGAAGCTTCCTAGTAGTATTTCCAATTGTCTAAGAGTTGGTATGAGTTCCTAAGACATCAAGGAAGCCTCTTACATGCATCTCCCATTAAAGAAACAAAATAAAGTCCTTAGGTGCTTTATAGAACTATAATTGAAGCAAATGAGAACCCAAACTTTTCTAAAGTATGTATGGTGCTAAAGTTTGTTTCAAAAGTGTAATTAAGTCCTAATTGATGTGTCTAGGCCAAAGGAATCCTACACCACCCACTTGCAAGAGTGTAGCTAAAGGAAGGGAAGAGAAATCAAGTAAAAATATGTATGTTTGTATTCAAGGTAGCTCTTTAACCTTTCTATCATGCATGTTTAGTTGTTTTCTTGTCTTTGGATGTGTGTATGTATGATTTTACCATGAGAAATGTTTCTAGTGATTTTCTATATGCTATGGTATCATTATGTGCATAATATGTGTTTCATGAATGGTGGTTGGCTTGAATAAACTTAGTGAAGCCAAAAGTCCCTTAGCAAAGGTGATGATGAGCTAAAAGTTCCTAGGATTGGGTGAGACGAAGCCAAAAGTCTCAAGATGAGTAAGGCTTAGTTAAAAGTTCCTTGAAAATAGGTGAGGCAAGTCCAAAAGTCTTAAGGAAAAGGGGTGAGGCTAAATCAATATTCTTGAAGGCCAACATATAATGTATATAAGTTTCTTGCATATGAAAATGATTCTATGTATGATTATTTGTAACAAAATATTTATATATGCATCTTTTAGCTTGAAAGCATGGCTATTATGTATGATTAAAAGGGTTAAAAACTATTGAGATTCCTAAAATCTCACTCTTCCCTCTCCATTAGCTAAACATGTCTAGGTGGATCAAGTGAGCCAAGAGATGGAAGCCACCACACTTGAAGAGGAGAGATTGACAAAGCAATTATACATCTAGCCATTTTATAACTATATTGTTGTCAAATGATGTAACTCCATGATGTATATGATATATAGCCACTTGAATATATGTAAATATATGGATATATGATGTTTATATCAGTAACCTGTGATAGCAAACTTAGGTAACCGGACCTTTCATGATTTTCTATTGTCAATCATGGTCCAACTAGGTTTTCCTAGCATAAAATGATTTTTAACCTATAGTAGATATCTAAAGGTTTCCGAATAGCTATTATTTTCTTGATTTTAATTTTTTAAAAATTAATTATGATTTTCCAAAGTTGGTGGCAAAAACTTAAATTCTAGACCCATGCCAAAAACTCTATTTTTTTGATGTGTGGCTCCTAAACCAAATTGTATGGGATTTTTTACAATGGTTATGACTTATTTAGATGGAATATAAGTAGGGGATGATATTGGGGAGTCCTCAGGGTCCACGAAGTGAAATTCAAATTGTTAAAGTACTACGCCACACAAAAATATGACATTATTTTATTGCTTTTCCTATGAATATCATATGTATGAAGCTTGTTTATGGAAAAGATATCTTAAGGGCTTAAGGTATTACAATATAGATAAGTGCACAATTATTAAAAAGGAAATATAGATAAGCACACAAATATTAAAAAAGGAATATGGATAAGTTATATAACAGAATTCTCTTTATTTTCTCTACTTAAGTATGGAAAGATATATATATATATATATATATAATCAACTTATTATCCATATAATATCTAAAATTTATATTACTTAAAATCTCAAAATTATATCTATTTAAGTGTGTAAAATATACTCATCATTCATCCTCATTGGGAGTTTTGTATTAATGGATCACTATTCTAGGTTGATACTTCCCCAGGCACTGATTTACTTTCCTATAATATTCATAAACAAATGTGGTCTAAGATATCATTACCTTTTGGATTACTTGAGAGAGACCAAATAATTATTGATTGCATGGGTTTTTTAGGTGTTGTTGGTTATGACGAGGATCATGAATTTGATTATGAAGTTGTTATTTATGTGTGTCGTAGTTTTCCTCAGAATTTTTCTTAATGGGAATTAGTTTTCTCAAGAAAAGACATTCCTACAAGCACTAATGTTTTTCTTGAGAAAAGACATTCTTGCAACCATTAATGTGTTATTCCTCCATGGAGATTAACTAATCATTGATGAATTTGATTGGATTTTGGATGGTAATTTTAAGAATGTATTTAGGACTAAATTGTTTGAAATTAATTGCTTCACAGGTGAACTAAGGGCTTCTGATGTTTCATGACGCTAACTTTGAGTTCTGGATAAGGCGTGGTTATTGTTATATAGAATCAATAGTAAGATTCTAGGGAGCTATCTATCTACAAAGTTCATTTGGAGTTTTTTTTTTGGGTATTTATTGGAACTTATATTGTAATGTGTATTTATGGTGGTTTGCTTTGTTATAGACGATTTCGATTATAATTTAGGTTGATGTTATTTTGGTTTATGCTTCATATATCTTATTATATTTCTATTATTTGATATATTTTATGAAACTTGGATGTTAATTATTGTATATCTTTCATTTGGTCTATTATTGTTTTTTATTCTATTGATGCCAATTTGTTTGAAATGGACTTTAATTATTGGCTCTATACTTTATCATATTTAAATTAATGAATTTATTTCTTTAACTATTTATATAGTTTAACACTTTGTTTAAGGCTCTTATAAAACATGTCCGAATTTCTTACTGTAATACCATACTTTTCTAACTTTCCCATTCCATTATGTAAGCTAAACTTCATACACTTTGTAAGAAAATCCATATATTTTAATGTATTAATTTGTGTTACGTAAAGCTCCATTTACTTATTTCATACTTTGTGTGTCATATGAACTCACTGTTATTATTTTCCATCCATAACACATCCATACAAATGAAAAACATCACAAAATATCCTAAGAGTCTCGGGTTTGGCATCATGCATAAAAAAATTCAAGGTTTACTCTTGGGTTACTATTCTAGTTTTTTGATATGAACTTTGGAAATTTATGATTGATTTTAGAAAAATCAAAATCAAACAAATCATACCATTATGAAAATATATGGATGTCCACTAATGGATAAAAATAATTCCAGATCATAAAAATATCAATTGGACTGAGAAAAATAATGGAACAGTACCAAAGGTTTGTCTACGCTACTAGTACTGTCCTTCAACTTAAAAATTTGGTTCTCCCTCTACAAAGCTCCAAATGCAGTAATCTTGGTGGCTATGGAAATCTTATGGTGTTAGTTTATGCCTGTAAAATTTCATAGGCATTGGACTTCATTTGACTCATGAGTGACACAGAAACATAAACTGACCATATGAACAGTGCTTATAGCATTTCTACACAATTTGGCCAATTTTGAAAAATCATAATAAATTCTCTAGAGTTCCAAGTTAGGTGTTCTTTAACTCTATTAAAAGCTATAGTTAAGCTATATAAGTGTGCCAAATTTCATGCCAAGACTAGTCCATTTGGTCAGCTTGTGGTTCGCTCAAGATTTGGTAACTTTTTAGGGTCATAAGGGATTCTTAAGGCACCATTTCACTTTCTTAATATTCCATAGTTGCTTGAGCACGTCTCAAAGCACAAACACAGCCTAGGGAAGCATCTCAAATGGTCCAAAATATGATAGAGGTCAATCTAACCATGCCACTCACACTTATACGCATGCATATCATAGAACCTAGGTGGCAAAAATCCATACATCAATTCATTTGGTCCTAAAATTCATACATAAATCATCATTATATATATTTAGACGTGTTCAAGAGCCTACATCATACATACATCATGAGATTAAAATTTTTGACATTAAAATTCTTTAGAAATGCCCATTCTCCTACTCCTTTATCAAAGTATCATGCTCCAATGCTTTAGCCTCCATCCTTTGATTTTCTTGGCTTGCCTAGGCATTATTAGACATTGGAGGGGGAGAAGTGAGATTTAAAGAATCTCAATAGCTTTTTACTCTTTCAAACATATATAATGGATGCTAAAACATGTCAAAGAATGCATGTATGACATTTAGGCTACTAGTGAACATACATATAGCATTTTCATGGTCAGATAAACTCATACATATCATACATAGGCTCTCAAGGGCATTGGTCTAGCCTTACTCATTTTCTTTGAGACTTTTGGATTTGCCTCACTCATTTTCAAGGGACTTTTGACTAAGCCTCACTCTTCTTAGGACTTTTGGCTTATTCTCACCCATATTAAGGGACTTTTGGCATCATCAAACCCATTTAAGCCAAAACACATTCATAAAGCACATTTCAAGAATATCATGGTACCATAACATGTAGGCAATAGCTAGAAACATTTCTCATGCCATAAACATATATACAAGCATGCAAAGACAAGCAAACATCTAAGGCATGCATGAGAGAAAGGTTAGAGAGCTACCTTGAAGCTATTGTCACACACTATTTCCTTGAATTGCCTTCCCCTTTTTGACCAAGCTTATGGAATTAAGTGGCACTTGATTCTCTTGGTCTAGACACATCAAATAAGGTATGTTTAAGTCATTGGAACTAGCTTTAGCTTCTTACAGGTTCTATGCTATACTACTTTCTCATATAATCTCATTATGGATCCATTCAAAACACAATGAAGCAACCTTTGGATTTCATTATCTTGGCTCCCATTTCTCACTCAATTTTAGTCTTTTGACTTCATTTAGACTCCTTGGAATCATTACAATTTCATTTTAAGGAGTCTACATGTAATACCATAGCTCATTAGGTTCCTTAGTCTTTTATTCATGCTTGATTTCACACATTCTCAAAGAAAAATGAATATAAATATTAGTAATTTATTGTGTTATGTAAGGTCTAAAAATTTCATTTCATGTTACGTGGGTCATATGAACTCACCATTAACATCTTCTACCCATAATGCATCAATACAAGTCATAGGCACCATGAAACATCACACCAATTCCAGGTAAGAAGCCACACCGCAAAGATGCTCTCAGGTCCAGATTCTAGATTTCGGACATCAACTTTAAAAAATCATAATTAATTTTATAAAAATCAAAATTAGAAAAATGATAGCATTTTGCAAAACCTGAATGTTAACTATAGGTTAAAATCATTTCAGGTTATGAAAACATCAATAGGACCATGATGGACAATAGAATAGCACCAAAGATCTAGTTGCCTAGCTTTGCTATCTCATGTTACTGATATAAACTTCAAAAATTCATAATGAATTATAGAAAAATCAAAACTCAGCAAACCATACCATTATGGAAAGCAATGGATGTCTAATAGAGGATAAAAATAACTCTAGACCAAAATAAAAGCATTTAACCTATGAAAAGTAATAGAACAGTAACAGAGATCTGGTTGCATCCTTGATACTAATATGAAACTTTAAAAATTTGGTTCTCCCTCTACAAACCTCCAAATGGGGTGATCTTGGTTCACACATTCTCAAAGAAAAATGAATATATTTGGTAATTTATTGTGTTACGTAGGGTTTAAAAATTTCATTTCATGTTATGTGAGTCATATAAACTCACCATTAACATCTTCTACCCATAATGCATCTATACAAGTCATAAGCACCATGAAACATCACACCAATTTCGGGTAAAAAGCCACACACTAGAAAAATGCAAAGATGCTCTTAGGTCAAGATTTTAGATTTCAAACATCAACTTTGGAAAATCATACTTAATTCTAAAAAAATCAAAATTAGGAAAATGATAGCATTTTGGAAATCCCTGAATGTCAACTATAGGCTAAAAATCATTTTAGGTCTTGAAAACATCAATAGGACCATGATGGATAATAGAATAGCACTAGTTGCCTAGGTTTGCTATCTCATGTTACTGATATAAACTTCAAAAATTCATAACTAATTATACAAAAATCAAAACCCAACAAACATACTATTATGGAAAGATATGGATGTCTAATAGAGGATAAAAATAAAAATAACTCTAGACTAAAATAAAAGCATTTAGCCTATGAAAACTAATAAAATAGTAGTAGAGATCTGGTTGTGTCCTTAATATTGATATGAAACTTCGAAAATTTGGTTCTCCTTCTACAGATCTCCAAATAGGGTGATCTTAGTGGTCATAGAAAGCTTATCATATCTAGTTTATGCTTGTAAAATTTCATGGCCATTGGACACCATTAGACTTATTGATGACATAGGTAAAAAAACTGACTATATGAACAATACATTTGTCAATTCTGTCAAATTTTCCCAACTTTAAAAATCACAAACAATTCTTTAGAGTTCTAAATTGGGTGTTCTTTAGCCATGTGAAAATCTCTACATATGGCCTATATGCATGCCAAATTTCATGCCAAGACTAGCTCATTTGGTTAGATGTTGACATATCTCAAAAATATGGTAATTTTGGTACCATGCAAAGGTCAAACTTGTTCCAAATGGCTTCCTAACCACTCTACCACACCTTGAGCACATTTGGAAGCATAAACATAGAATATATAAGCTTTCCAAATGGTTCAAACTACCATACATTTTAAACTCACTATGCTAATACACATTCAAGAATGGGCTCTCAAGTGGTCAAAGCATATTTTCTCATTCATTTGGCTTCAACTTTAGTTCATATACTATATTTACATACTTTTACATTTGCCCAAGGGCTTATATCTCAAAAATAGTTTATACATACAAAATTTGACATTTAATTACATCAAAAGCTATACTAGTATCAAAGTATGGCCAATCATATTCCTTGGCTTCCATTTTTGTTTCCCTAAGCTCCACTTAGACATAATGAGATGGGAGAGGGAAAGGGTTGGGGTTCAAAGAATCTCAATAGCTCAAATACCTATTCAAGTAAGCAATTATGGCATATAATCATGTCAAGAAATACAAGTATGTATCCAACATAAACAAGAATCATTTAATTCATAACTTTCATGCCATAAAAATATGTCAAAGCTCGGAACAAACTCTAGGGACTTTTGGTCTAACCTTATCTGATTTTTAGGACTTTTAGGTTGGCATCACCCTTGGTATAGAGACTTTTGACTTAGCCTCACTCATTTTTGAGATTTTTGGCCTTGTTTCACCCATTCTTAAGGACTTTTAGCTTTACTTCACCCATTTCAAGGGACTTTTAGCACAACCTCATCCTTAGAGAACAATTCACATTACAAATGCAAATCAAGAAAACATAATGGTACCATAGCAATAAAAAAACATCAATGGCATGCCTTATAATACAAATGTACATACAAGCATCCAATAACATTCATATAACCAAGAATGCATACAAGAAAGAGTAGAGAGCTATCTTAGTACAAATACAAGTCTTTTTCCTTGACTATCCTTCTCCCTTCAAGATTACACACTTGCAATTAGATGGGGTTTGATTCCTTTGGCCTAGACACAACAAATAGGATCTAATTACATTCTTGAAACAAGTTCTAGCATTACCTACACATTAAGGAAGCACACTTTTTTCTATGGTTACATAATAGTTCTATAAAAGGTCTAATGAAGCAACTACCTTAATTCAAGATCTTGGCTCCCTTTTCTTCTTATATCTAGGTCTTTTAAATCCATTTAGACTTCTTGAAGTCATCACAAATTCATTTCCAAGAGCCTAGATACGTGTTGCTTTTTCAAGTCACATTATGGAACCTTTACCTCCAACTCTCAATTTATGGCTTCTAAATTTTTTCCATGGCTTCCTCTCATCTTGTCCCATCATATATAGTCCCAAACTAAGCTTAGAAAAATTTAAAACACTCCCTAGCCTTTCCAAGTGTGTTTGGCCGAAACATGTAAAGCATTTTGAGCCCATAGAGTTTTCAATTTTTCCTTGATGGAAGAGGCACTTGGAAAGCTTCCTAGGGGTTTTAGAAACTCAATTAAACTCTCACACAGGCTAGGATATTCTTAGACAAAGTCAGATTTTTGCATATGTTCAAGGCTCCCTAACTTTGCCATCTTGAATTTCACTAGTTTTTCTTCAATTTTCATTGCATTTCCTAAGTTCCCATAGCCTAAAACTTAATATTCTTCCTTGATTTTAGTCATAAACTTATCCTTCTTACAAGCTCTCTCCAAGGCTAAAACACACACATGAACAACAAGGAAAGAAGAGCAAGTGAAACTATGATACATACCTTGATTCCTTGGCTTCTTAAAAGGCTCGCTCACTTGGTTTAGGCTTCTCTTTGAAATTCCACTCTTCTCCCTTTGAACCAAATCCAAAATAGACCCAAATCACTAACCAAAACCATAGAAAGGAAGGTGGAAAAGAAGAGAAGAGAATTTCTAAAGGAAAAATCATGAAAAGTCTTGAATTCCCATACACTTTTCCTTCTTTTCACTTCTTCCTTGAGCTCTTTCTTGTGCATCTCTCTTAGGTAAAATTCTGTTTTGTTCAAATAGAAGCAATCAGTTTATGGGAGGAGCAAAGGGGGACGCCTCTTAAGGAGTAAGTAAAAAGGAATAAGGAGTAAGTAAAAAGGAATTTGTTCATTAAAAATTTCACTTACATCTCACTTTCTTGGCTAATTCATTTGAAACTCATTTTAGCTCTTTTTTTAAAATCGTCTTTTCATCATAAAATTTAAGTCATCAAACTTTTAAAATAGCTTTGGAATCACTCATTTTAGATTTAAAACCTTTCTGAATGAAAAATGTTAAAATTCAGGTCAACAGATGTTTAAAAACATACATCGGTGGGGTTTTAACTATCTCGGGGGTTCCCATGATTTTTAGGGCCTTTGAGAACCTCAAAAAACTTAAAATTTTCATTTAAAAAGCCTTCCTATGAGTTTTCCAAAAAGTGCTCATATTTACGAAAATGCCACTATACTTTTGGCGATTTTATTGAACTACTCGGTCTTTGATTTTCGTGCACAGTAGATCTTGGATCCTTATTTTTTATTATTTAAAATTTTATTCTAATTTTATTTGGCCTCAACTCATTTATTTCAAGAGACTTGCTTTTATATTGGCTCGTTTATGACGTTTTAACAAAACCTGGTTATTACACTACACATTAGTTGCTTCTTAATATCTTAAAATGGAACCTACACCTCTATCTCACAAGATATGATTTCTAAATTTATTCCAAGGCTTCCTTTGGTGTTCTCCTATCATGCTTAGTCCTATTCTAGCTTTACAACAATTTAAAACACTCCTTAAGTGGCCATACTTTGCCTGGCCAAAACTAGGGAAGCTTAGAGCATTCATGTAGTTTGCTTCATTTCCTTTAAGGAATTTTCACTTGGGAGACTTTTTAGATGTCTTGAGGACTCATATATACTCTTAAATAGCTTAATTTATTCTTAAGAAGCTTTATATTTGCCAAGGTACACTAAAATCCCTAACTTTGCTAACTTGCATTTCCATGCTTCTTATTCAATTTCAACGGCATATTCTTAATTTTGACACCAAGAACCCTTAATCCTACCTTAGTTTGGACAAAATTCATCCCCTAAAGAATGGGCTCTCTACTGGCTGAAACATCCCAAGCAAGAAGACAAAGAAGTGTAAGGAAAATAATGAAAGTTACCTTGGTTCTAGACCTGTTTCAAGAGCTCTTTCACTTGGTATAATCCTCTCCTTCAAACTCCAACCTCCTTCCTCTGAACCAATCCTAAAAATCATTCATGGAAACCATGGAAAGAAAAGGGAGAAGGAAAAGAACATCTTTTGTAAAGGAAGAACCATGAAATTTTATACTTTACCTTACTTTTCCCTAGGTTTTTCTTCCTTTTCTTCCTCCCTTCTTGCACGGCTTTTCAGCTAGTCTCCCTTTTGTTCTTGGATAGAACTTAGGTCAATCAAGTAAGGGAGGAGAGTGGGACACTATATAAGGAGCCAAGTGTCTTAAAATTGTTCCTTTAAAATTTCATTTATGACCCATTTCTTAGCTATCTCCTTTTAGACTCAAATGAACTCCTTTTCAAGAATCATCTTTTATATCATAAACTTTAGGTTCTTTAACTTATAAAATGCCTTTGGAATTACTCAATTTGGATCTAAATTTTCCCAACGAAAAGGTCAAAGTTTGAGTCAACTGTTGTTCTAAAACGTAAATTGAAAGGGTTTTAACTGTCCTAGGGGTTCCTATAATTTTTAGACCTTCTGAGAATCTTGAAAAACTCATTTTTCCTATTTAAAAATCTCTCCTTTGAGTTTTCTAAAAAGTGCCAGTAATTACGAAAATACCATTACATTTTCGTCAATTTTTATTTGGTTATTCTGGCTTCGTTTTTAGGGCACCTCTGTCCTTAAATCCTCATTATTTAAGGTTTAGATTATTGCTCTAATTTTATTGGATCTCAAATCATTCTATTTAGGAAACTTCTTTTTTATATCTAGTAAGTTTTACATGTTTATGGAAAAACCGGATGTTACACTTACACATAATCAGATTATTTTTTAATTAAACCAATAAAGTTAAGAAAATTTTCTAATTTATATGATCAAATTTACTGTAAAATAAAATGTTCTAGTTCATGTCATATTTCACCTTGACTTGATGATTTTCAAGGCATAAAATTTTAATAATTGGATGATTTTCTAATTAATGTGATTATAATTTTATATTACGTACTCAACCAAAATAAACAATTAGATGTATTTTTTTAATATTATTTTACAAAAAATCTATGTGATCAATCAAATACTTAATAAAATCTAAGATAAATGGTCTTTCTTTCTTACAACAATATTGAGTTTTGGTTAGTGAGTTGCTTTTTCACAATAGATGAGTCAATAGTAGTAGAGTTGTGAGATTTAATTGTTAAATTTATTGTTTTGTAATTTCTTTACTTGTATGCTATTTTATTACTTTATGTCTTCGTGTATACCATGTTCCAATTATATTGAGATAAATATAAAATATGAATCATATGAAATTATGAAAATGGCTTTACCCAAAAAAAAAGAGGAGAGATGAAGTATCAATATTAATCCATTCATAAGGTGAAAGCTTTTTTTTAATTATTTTTTATTTAACAATTAAAATATATCATATTGTTATGCATTAATCACAATTAGTGGATCAATTCACTAAATTATTATATTGATTTTTAATTAGATACCATAGCTAAACTTGTTTATTAAGTATTGACCACAACCATGTACTATTTTGGCATAACATGTAACATTCATTTTTTTGTAAAATCACCGAAATAAATCAGTTTGAAAAGCAAGTCCCCTGAATTGAATGATTTAAGATTAAATAAAATTTAGATAAAATTTTAAATAATGAAAAATGAGAATTTAAAGTCTAAAATGCCCGAAAACCTAAGGCAGGGTAGTTCAAGAAAATCGCCGAAAGTATAGTGGCATTTTCGTAAATATGAGCACTTTTTGGAAAACTCATAGGATAGCTTTTTAAATAGAAAATTTGAGTTTTTTAGGATTCTTAGAGGCTCTAAAAATCATGAGAACCCTCAGAACAGTTAAAACCCCTCCGGTGTACGTTTCTGAATGTTAGTTGACCTGAACTTTGACCTTTTTGTTTAAGAAAGTTTTAAATCCAATTTGAGTAACTCCAAAGCATTTTATAAATTAGATGATCTAAATTTTATAATGGAAAAGAAGGTTCTTGAAAAGGAGCTAAAATGAGCCTGAAATGAACTAGACAAGAGAAGAGACACAAATGACATTTTTGAAGAACAAATTTAAAAATCCCTTTCTTATAAAGTGGCATCCCCCCTTTGCTTGTCCTTCTAATCGACTTTGTTCTGCCCAAAATAGAGAGAGAGACCAAGGAGGAGGGCACATCTAGAGAGGAGAAGAAGAAGAGGAAAACTCAAGGAAAAAGCTGAGGAAAAACTTGGAATTTCAAGCTTCTTTCTTCCTTAATATTGTTCTCCTCCTTCCCGCCTTTCTTTCTGTGGCTTTTATAAATGATATGGGTATGTTTTGAGCGTGATTCAAAGGGAGAATGTTAGAATTTGAAAGAGAAGCCTATACCAAGTGAAAGTGCCTTTGAAGCAGCTAAGGAATCAAGGTAAATACCTTTGCTTTTATTGCTTTTTCCTTCTTATTCCTTTGTGCTTGGTTCGACCATCTTGAGAGCTTGTAAGAAGGAGTGAATTCTGACCAAGAGCAAGCATGAAACCTATGATTTAGACTATGGAAAGCTAGGAAATGCAAAGAAATCAAAAGGAAAATCATTAAAATTCAAGATAGCAAAGTTAGGGATTCTTGAACACATGATAAAATCTGACTTTCTCCAAGAATATTCTAGTTTATGTGAGGGTTTAATTGAGTCCTTAAGACCCCAAGGAAGCCTCCCAAGTGCCTCTTCTTTCAAAGAAACAAAGAAAAGTCCATGGGTCCAAAATAAGGTGTTTGTCTTGACCTAGAGGACTTGGAGGACCTAAGAAGTATATTAAATTTTTCTAAGCTTAGATTGGGACTATATATGATGAAAGAGCATGCAAGGAAGCCTTGAAAAAATTTTAAAAGCCATAAATTAAGAGTTGGAGGTGTAGGCTCCATAATGTGGCATAAGAAAATAATTCCTAGCTAGGCTCCTCAAAATGAGTGTGTGATGGCTCCAAAGAGCCTAAATGAAGTCAAGAGTCATAGATTAAAGGAGGAAATGGGACCAAGATCAAGAATTATTATGGTTGTTTCATTAAGTGCTTTATGGAACTATAATTGAATCATAAGACAAAATAGGCTTCCTTAGAGTGTGTGTAGTGTTAGAGTTTGTTTCAAGAATGTAATTGGATCTCATTTCATGTGTTTAGGCCAAAAGAACTAAGTTCCACCTTATTGCAAGTGTGTGGCCTTGAGAGGGGAAGAAGAATCAAAGGAAAAACTTGTGTTTTGTTCCAAAGGTAGCACTCTACCCTTTCTTTCATGCATTCTTAGTTATTTTCTTATCTTTGGATGTGTATATGCCATGAGAAATGTAATATCTAGTTTTTATTAAAACTTCAAAAATCAGAAATGAGTCTATATAAAGATAAGCCCTCTAAAATGAATGAGTTAAGGCCCAATAAAATTTGAGTGATGTTTTAGACTCCTAAGAATGAGAATCGATCGCTCAAGGTGCTCGAAAAATAGGGCTAGAATAATGAATAAAAATGGAACGAAAATGAGCAATAACGTAATGGCATTTTCGTAAATTTATGCAATTTTTTTGGAAAACTCATAAGAGAAATTTTTAAATGAAAAATATGAGTTGCTCGAGGTTCTTAGAGGCCTTAAAATCCTTAGGAACCCTTGGCCTGGTTTAAACCCCCTCTGATGTGTGTTTTGAATGTCGGTTGACCCAAAATTTGAACTTTTTGTTCGAGAAGGTTTTAAATTCAAATTAAATGATTCCAAAGCTATTTTGTAAGTTAGAGGACCTAAATTTTGTAATGGAAAACACAATTCTAAAAAAGGAGCTAAAATGAGCTAAAAATGAATTAGCCAAGAAACCGGGATGTTTACGAAATTTGTAATGAACAAATTAGGAACTTTGGTCTTATAAGAGGCATCCTATTTCTTCTCCCTTCTGACTAACTTAACGTTCTGTCCAAAATAGAGAGAGGCTAGGAGAAAGCAATGCATAAGAAGGAGGCTCAAGGGGGGAGAAAGAACAAGGAAAAAGGTATGGAAATTCAAGGCTTTTCATGGTTCATCCTTTAGGACCATTGTTCTCCTCCTTTTCCTCTTTCTTTCCATGGGTGTGGTGTGTGATATGGGGCTATTTTAGAGGGAGAAGAGTGAAATTTCAAAGGGAATCCTAAACTAAGTGAGAGAGCCTTTGAAGAAGCCAAGGAATCAAGGTATGTATCATAGTTTCACTTACTCTTCTTCCCTTGTTCTTCATATGTGTTGTTTTGGCCTTGGAAAGAGCTTGTAGGAGGGAGGAATTTTTGGCCAAAAGAAAGCAAGAAACCTAGGTTTTAGACTACGGGGACCTAGGAAATGCAATGAAACTTGAAGAAAAACTAAAAAAATTCAAGATAGCAAAGTTAGAGATTCTTGAACATATTCTAAAATCTAGGTTTTTCCAAGAATATCCTAGCTTATATAAGAGTTTATTTGAGTTCCCAAGATCCCTAGGAAGCCTCATAAGTGTCTCTTCCATCAAGGAAAATTGCAAACTCTATAGGTCCAAAATCCTAGCTATGTCTTAGCCAAACCAAGTGCAAGGGGCTAGGAAGTGTTTTAATTTTTTCTAAGCTTAGTTTGGAACTATAAATGATGGAAGAAGATGAGAGGAAGCCATGGAAGAAATTTAGAAGCCATAAATTGAGAGTTGGAGGTATAGGTTCCATAATGTGACTTAAAGAAGCAACATGTATCTAGGCTCTTGGAAAAAAATTTGGGATGACTTTAAGAAGTCTAAATGGATTTAAGAGACCTAGATATAAGAAGAAAAGGGAGCCAAGATCTTGAATTATGGTAGTTGCTTCATTAGGCCTTTAATGGGACTATTATATAATCATAGAACAAAATGTGCTTCCTTAGTGTGTGTAATGCTAGAACTTGTTTCAAGAATGTAACTGGATCCTAATTGTTGTGTCTAGGTGAAAGGAATCAAACTCCATCCATTTGCAAGAGTGTGACCTTAAGGGGAGAAGAATAATCAAGTAAAAAACTTGTGTTTTGCACTAAGGTAGCTCTCTACTCCTTCTTGTATGCATTCTTGGTTATATGAATGTCATTGGATGCTTGTATATGTATTTGTATCTTGAGACATGCCATTTGATGTTGTCTTGTTGCTATGGTACCATTATGTTTTCTTGATTTGGTTTTGGTAATGTGAATTGCTCTTATGGGTGAGGTTATGCCAAAAGTCATTTGAAATGGATGAGGTGAAGCCAAAAGTCACTAGGAATGGATGAGAGAAAGTTAAAAGTCTCAAGGATGAGTGAGGCTAAGTCAAAAGTCCCTAAACCAACAGTGAGGCTAATCCAAAAGTCTTAAAAATAGGGTGAGGTTAGACTTAAAGTCCCTATAGTTTGTTCTTAGCTTTGATATGTTTTTATGGTAAGGAAATTATGGATCGAATGATTCTTGTTTTTGTTAAATGCAGACCTGAGTTTCTTGACATGATTATATGCCTTGGTTGCTTACTTGAAAGGGTGTTTGAGCTATTGAGATTCTTTGAATCTCACCCCTTCCCTCTCCTATCTTACCATGTTTAAGTGGAGTTCAAGGAGACAAAAATAGAAGCCAATGAGCATGATTGGTCATACTTTGACATTAATGTAGCTTTTAGTGTAATTAAATGTCAAAGGTTGTATGTATAAACTATTTTTGAAATGTAAGCCCTTCACCAAATGTAAAAGTGTGTAAATATAGTGTGTGAACCCAAGGTGAAGCCAAATGAATGAGAAAATGTGTTTTGACCACTTGGGAGCCTACTCTTGAATGTATATTTATGTATGTGAAAGGGTGAGTTTGAGATGTGTGATGTTTTGTACTACTTGGAAAGCTTATTCATTATGTTTTTGTGCTTTAAAATGTGCTCAAGTTGTTGTGGAATGGTTAGGAAGCCAAATAGAACTACTTTGATCCTTGCATAGTACCAAAATTGCCATATTTTTTTAGCTATATCAAAATTTGACCAAATGAACTAGTCTTGGCATGAAATTTGGCATGTATATAGGCCATATGTAGAGATTTTGAGCTAAAGAACATCCAATTTGGAGTTCTAGAGAAATTTTTATGATTTTTCAAAGTTGGAAAAATTTGACAAAAATGGCAAATATACTATTCATATGGTCAGTTCCTTTACTTATGTCATCTGTAAGTCACATGGTGTCCAATGACTATGAAATTTTACAAGCATAAACTAAACATGATACTCTTTCTATGGCCACTAAGATCATCTTAATTGGAGTTCTGTAGAGAGAGAACTAAATTTTTGAAATTTTATATTAGTATTAGGGACACATTAGAACCTCTGGTACTGTTCCATCAGCTTTTGTGAGCTAAACACTTCTGTTTTGGTCTAGAATTATTTTTATCCTCTACTTAACATCCTTAGCTTTCTAGAAAGCCATTATATGCTTTATTTTAATTTTTTTTAAAATTAAGTTATAAATTTTTAAACTTTATATCAATAATTTAAAATATAGACCTGAGAGCATCTTTGCATTTTTCTGATGTATGGGTTATAATTCAAGAAGCATGAGCTATTTCTTGATTTTTATGACTTGTGTGGATGAATTATAAGTAGAGAATGATATGTATGGGTTTGTATGGTCCACATGGCATGAAACAAAAATTTTAGGGCCCTACGTAATGTAAATTTATTCATTAAATTTATTGTTTTTCCATGTGAGGGCATGAAATCAAGCATAAATAATGGTTTAAGGGGGCTAATGAGTTATGGAAATACAAGAAATGGTATAGCTATTTCTACCTGCCATGGTACAATTATGTGCATAAAATGTGTTTTATGAATGTGTTATAATTTGAATGAGTTTGGTGAAGCTAAAAGTTCCTTAGCAAAGGTGATAATAAGCTAAAAGTCTCTAGGATTGGGTGATACAAAGCCAAAAGTTTCAAGAAGAGTGAGGTTTAGTGAAAAGTCTTTTGAAAATGGGTAAGATGTAATATCCAACTTTTCGAAAATAAGAGAAAACGTGAAAAATGTAATGTACGATTTCTCTGTCAACGTATAAAATTCATAGGATATAAAAGGAAATCTCCCAGAGAGGATGATTTAAGGTCAAATAAGATTAGAATAAAATTTTAAATAATAGAAATGGAGGATTCAAGCTCTAAGATGCTTGGAAATCAAAGCCAGAGTAGTTCAAAAAATTTGTCAAAAGTCTAGTAGTACTTTCATAAATATGAATACTTTTTGAAAAACTCACAGGAAGGCTTTTTAAATGAAAATTTTGAGTCATCTATGGTTCTTAGAGGCCTTGAAAACCATAGAAAGCCATGGGATAGTTAAAACCCTTCTAGTGTATGGTTTTGAATGTCGATTGACCCGAACTTTAACCAATTCGTTCGAGAAGGTTTTAAATCAAGCAACGTGTGGGTGTGATGGTTATGAAGCAACATGTATCTAGGTTTTTGAAAGTGTGGGTGTGATGGCACCAACGACCTTAAATGAAGACAAAAGGCTTGAATATGGGAAGAGAATAGAGCTAAGAACTTGAATTATGGTAGTTGCTTCATTAGGCCATTAATGGAACCATTATGTAACTATTGAACAAAGTATGCGCCTTTAATATATGTTTAAGATCTTGGCTTGCTTCAAGAGTATAATTGAGTATTGTTTATTGTAGTCAGGCCAAGGAAATCAAATCCTTTCTTATTATGCTTGTGAGGCTGAGAAGGAGAGGAATGCTCCAAGCTAAAGCTTGAATAAACATCAAGGTAGCTCTCCACCTTATACTTGTTTACATTCTTAGTTGTATATGTGTCATTGTGTGCTTGTGTGTGCATTTGTATCTTGAAATATGTCACTTGATGTTATGTTATTGTATTGGTACTAATATGCCTTCTTGAATGTTATTAGTTTGTGACCATTAGTCATAAGGGTAAGGTGATGTCAAAAGTCCCTTTATGGGTGAGGTGATGTCAAAAGTCCCTTTATGGGTGAGGAGATGCCAAAAGTCTTTAGCCATAGGTGAGACAAGGCCAAAAGCTTCATGGATGGGTGAGGCCAAGTCAAAAGTCCCTAGGTCAAGAGTGAGGTAAATCCAAAAGTCCTAGAAATGGGATGAGGCTAAACTAAAAGTCCCTAGAGCTCATTCTTGTGTTTGATGTGACTTTGTGGAATGGAAATATGAATTTGAATACTTCGTGGATTGGTTAGTTTGCATACTTGTACCCTTTGACATATTATATACTTTGAATGTGTGCTTGAATGGGTATATGAGCTATTAAGATTCCATAAATCTCACATGCTTCCTTCTCTTATCTCATATGGTGTAAGTGGAGTTCAAGAATCAAAGAATGGAGGCAAGGAGCCTAAATGGCTATGTTGTGATAAATATGTAATTTGTATAGCTTTTGAATGTAAGGAAATGTCAAAGTGTTTATGTATATATTATTTTTGAGTTGTAAACATTTAAGAAAATGTAAAAGCATGTATGGATGATGTATGAACCAAATTTGATAGCAAAGTAATGGCAGAATGTGATTTAGGTACTTGAGAGCTTATATTTGCTTATGTATTCTTGCATGTGGAATAGCCAAATTGAGATGCATGATGATTTAGACTACTTGGATAGTTCATATATGATGTAATTATGCTTTCAAACTTGCCCAAAAGGTGCTAGAACATAAAGAAGACCATTTGGACCAAATTGAACCCTTAAATGATACTAAAGTGACCATAATTGTGAGCTATGACAAATCTATCCAAATGAGCTCTTCTTGGTCTAAAATTTGGTATGAATATAGGTCTTGTTTAGAGCTTTTTGGAAAGCTAAAATTCATATTATTTGGAATTCTATAGAATTTTTGGCCAATTTCCAAAGTTGGATAAAATTTCACAATTTGACATTGGCACTGTTCATATGGTTTGAAAATTTGCCTCTATCATTCATGGACCAAATGATGTCCAATGGCTATTAAATTTTATAGAGAGAAACTAAACATTCATAGTGAACTATATCAATTAGAATACCTCAATTGGAGGTCCATATAAGGAGTTATAAATTTTTGAAGTTTCAGGTCAGCATCAGGGGTGCAATCAGACCTTAGTTACTATTCCATCAATTTTTGGGATCTGATAGATTTTGAATTGGTCTAGAATTATTTTTTTCCTCTAGTTAACATCCGTATCTTGCTAAATTGGTATAGTTTTCTAAGATTAGATTTTTGTGAAATTAGTTATGAATTTTTGAAATTCATATTAGTAAGCTGTACTAGAAACGCTAGGTATTCCAACCTCTGTCCCTTTCCTATTGTCAAACACAATCCAAATGATGTTTTCATAGCTTGGAATTATTTTTAGTATAAATTTAACTTCCAAAGTTCCAAAAGAGCTATGGGTTTCTTGATTTTAATTTTTCTAAATTTAGTTATAATTTTTCAAAGTTGGTATCAGTAAACTAGAATTCTGACTGAGGCTAAAACGTGAAATTTTTAGGTTTTGGCTTCTAATCTGTGGTTTATGAAATGTTTTGGAATCTTTGTGACTTTCTTAAATGAAAAATAAATAGAGAATATTATTGGCGAGTTCATAGGAGTCACTAATCAAAATTTGAATTTTAAACCCTGACGTAACACAAGGAAATTACATTATTTTATTCTCTTTTCTTGGTTTTTCTTTGTTTGCACATGAAAGTCACCTTGAATATGGGAATATGGAGCCTAATAAATTATGGTGTGACATGAGGCAAGTCCAAAAGTCCTAAGAAAAGGGGATGAGACGAAACCAATACTCTTGAAAGCCAACGTATGATATGCATGAGCTTCTTACACATGGAAATGAATTTATGTATAGTTACTAGTAGCTTAATGTTCATATATGCATTCTTGGACTTGAAAATATGGCTATTATGTATGATTCAAAAGGTTAAAAGCTATTGAAATTCTTAGAATCTCACTCTTCCCTCTCCAATGTCTAACTATGTCTAGGCAGGCTAAGTGAGCTAAGAAATAGAAGCCACCACTCTTAAAGACAAAGGTTTTGCCAAAGGATATGCTAAGTAGTCATTTTGCAAGCCTATTGATGTCAAATGATGTAATTATATGTTGTAAATGATATGTAGACACTTGAGCATATGTAAATGTATGAATATATGATGTATGTTTTGATTTTGACACCATATGATTGAGTATGTGCATTCTTGCCATCTATAGGCTTAGCATGGGTTATGGAAGTTTATATATATGAACAAGTAGTATGATGGAAATGAGCTCCATGATGTTTTGAACCAAATAGCATGTCTCCCTAGGCTGTGTATGTGATTTTGGACGTGCCCAAGTGGTCTTGAATAATGAAAAAAGCAATTTGATACCATTTTGAACCATTTCAAGCATCAAATTTGACCTTTTTGTGAGCTGAATCAAAATCTGACTAAATGAGTGAGTTTTTCCATGAAATTTGGCCAACAAGTAGGTCTCATCTAAAGCTTTTTATAAAGCCAAGAGCACCTAATTTGGAATTCTAGAGAATTTATTATAATTTTTCAAAATTGTGAAAAAAAATGTAGAATGGTTGGGTGCACTGCTCATTTGGTTAGTCCCTTACCCTATGTCATATATGGGTCAAATGGTGTCCAATGGCTATAAAATTTTATAGGCATAAACTAGAAATTTAAGCTTTCTGTAGTACTTGATAGCACCCCATTTGGAGCTCTGTAGAGGAAGAACCAAATTTTTGAAGTTTCATAACAATATTAGGGATGCAGTAGGACCTCTAGTATTGTTCCATCAATTTTCATAAGCTAAACGCAGCTGCTTTGGTCTAGAGTTATTTTTAGCCTCTATTTAACATTTATAGTTTTCCATAATGGTATGGTTTGTTGGGTTTTGATTTTTTTAGAATTAGTTATGAATTTTTGAAGTTTATATCAGTAATCTATGATAGCAAACTTAGACAGCTGGATCTTTGGTGCTATTCTATTGTTAATTATGGTCTAGTTGATGTTTTCATGGCTTGGAATGATTTTTAACTTGTAGTGGCATTTAGGATTTTCCAAAAAGCTATCATTACTTGATTTTTATTTTTCTAGAATTAATTATAATTTTCCAAAGTTGATGATAGAAAGTTGTATCAGTAAATCGGAGGCCAAAGCATTTATTTTGTATATGATGGTTCTAAAATTGGGAAGAATGGAATGTTTTGTGATGGTTCTAACTTGTATGAATGTATTTGGAGTAGAGAATGATATGAATGAGTTTATATGATCCATGAGGCATAAAATGGACAATCAGGATCTTATGTAACGCATTTTAATTCATTAAAAATATTACATTTTCTTGAAAATTGCATGAGCTTGAGCTACATAATGCTATGGAAGATTTAGGAGTTCAACGTATTACATAACACATATTATTACTAAGAAATATTAATGCGTGTAATTTATAAGAATAAATCATATTTTAAGTCAATGCAAGCTTTATATTATAATATTTAGAGATAGGTATAAATTACCATTTTGATATAGTTGAATGTTGACACATTACACTTTCTAAAAGGTTATAATATAGTTATATTAAAATATCAATATATACATGTAATTTTTTTGTGTAATATTTTTAATTTTTTAAAACATCTTTCTCACAAAATTTATGGAAACATAATAAGTAAAACAATTATTTTGAAAACAATTAACATATTAATGTTCATGAGAAATTAATGTTTATGAATTGAGAAACAATTAACTTCCATGTTACGTCTTGTAATTTATGAATTAAGTTGGGCCTAAATTCTAATAGTTACCTTATGCTAATTAAGTCAAATTTCTGGGTTACTTCCATATTTAAAATAGTTACTTTATTTTAAAATTTATAAAATAATTTTTAATATAATATTAAGTTGTCATAGTAAAAAATACTATATTTTTATATGTTAATTTTTTTCATAATGACTAATTTCTTTTTTATTCGTTAAATATGTAATATTCGATTTTTTGAAAATAAGAGAAAACGTGAAAAACATAACGTATAGGTTCTCCGTAAATAAACGAATTTACTATATACAAAAGGAAGTCCTCCGAAATGACTTATTTAAGGTCCCAAAAAATTTGGAAAGTATTCTAGACTTCTAAAAATGAGAATCTCAGGCTCAGATGGAAAGAAAAACGGAGCTAGAATAAAGAAACAAATTTGAACGAAAGGTTGACGAAACGTAAGGGTATTTTCGTCCTTTTGAGCAAATTTTGGAATTCACGTAGGAGGGCTTTTTAAATGAAAGTTTTGAGTTTTTTTGGGGTTTTTAAAGGCCCTAAAAATCATAAAAAGCCCCGGGACAGTTAAAAACCTTTTGGTGGACATTTTCCAATGTCAGTTGACCCGAACTTTGACTTATTTGTTCGAGAAGGTTTTAGCTCTGATTTGAGTAATTCCAAAGGTATTTTACTAAATTGAGGACCTAAGTTTCATAATGGGAAAGATGGTTCTAAAAAAGGAGCTAAAACAAGTTAGAAACGAAAATACCAAGAACAAAGGGCAAAATAAATTTTTTTGAAAAGTCCTTCTTAAACCCATATATATATATGAGGCCCCCTTTTTCTGCCCAAAAATCAAAAAAAAAAACTCAAGGGAGGAGGGCGCACAAGGGTAAGGAAAAGGAGAAGGGAAAAACTCAAGAAAAAGGTAAGAATTTATTAGAATTTCCTAGTCTTCTCTTTAGGAAATTTCTTCTCCTCCTTCTCCCCTTTCTCCCTATAGTTTTCTTAAAGTTTTTGGTGCTGTTTAAGGTCAGAACAAGGAGGAAAAATTTGGATTTAAAGAAAGGAGGCCAAGGAAAGTGAGAAATAAGCAAGTATATGTTCTATACTTCCTTTTGCCTTACACGAGCTTTAGACCAATTTTGATGATGGAAATGAGTTATATCTATGTATTTAAGTATGAGAATATGATACATGAGCTTACATGATCCACGAGACAAATATTCACTTTTATATATTATTTTCTTGTATTCTTGTGAATTTCGTAACATGAGACTTGGAAATAGCATAAAGTATGGTAGTGGACCAAGTTAATTTAAGGGCTGAGATAATATCTCGTCACCTAGGTCCAAGATTTTGTCGACAAGGTTTTCTTGTATAATGTGTTAAAGCTTATATGGTATGAAAGTTGGTATGGATGGCTTAAACCCAACATGCAAGGCTCAGATTGATATTATTTGAGAAATATCTTGATATGGCTTGATATAGTGTGACACAGAGTGATTAAAAAAATTTGTCGAAAGGCCAGTAATATTTTCTTAAATATGGGCAATTTTTGAAAAAAATAAATGTAACACCATACTTTTAAGACTCAATTCATACAATTTCTCATGCCTCATCCTATGCTTGTTTTATAGGAGGCAACATAATAATATTAATTCTCATGGATAGGTTGCGTTTTGCCACGTATAAATTTTCTCTTTCGATGTTCCGTGGTCCATATGGATTCAAGTATCATATTCTCATACTTAAATACATAGATACAACTTATTTCCATCATCAAAATTGGTCTAAAGCTCATGTAAGGTAAAGGGAAGCATAGAACATATACTTGCTTATTTTTCACTTTCCTTGGCCTCCTCTCTTCAAATATGAATTTTCCCTCCTTGGTCTGACCTTAAACAACACAAAAAACTTTAAGAAAACTAGAGGGAGAAAGGGGAGAAGGAGGAAAAGAAATGTCCTAAAGAGAAGACTAGGAAATTCTAACAAATTCTTATCTTTTTCTTGAGTTTTTCCCTTTTTCCTTTGCCTTGTCCTTGTGTGCCCTCCTCCCTTGAGTTTTTTCTAGTTTTTGGGCCGAACTTGGTTGATAAGTGCTAATTTTCATATATTTGTATCCACATTTATTATTGTTTTTAATGATTAATTTGAGCTTAAATGGATTTATTATTCAATATTTGAATTTTTGGTTCATTTTGGAAAATAAAATAATTTTGAATTAATAGGAGAATTTTTGGATTTAAATTGCTAATACTTTATTTTCCATATATTTTGAGGGATTAAATATTTTCAATCTTTAAAATGTTTATTAATTTTGTGCAGAATTTTTAGGTAAATGAATTGAAATTAAAAATAGATTAAAGGAAAAAAATGGAGTAGAATTATTGTTATTTTTATTATTTAGCTTGATGGAATTTTTGTAAATAAAATTAGGTTTTCAATTCTTTGTTTTTTTTTGTTTTGTGAGGAGTCAGCTGCTGGGAAGACGCCGAATTTGAGGGGGGAACTGTTTCATTCACTGGGGGCTCTGGTTCTATTCACGCTGAGGGAGTGTGCAGAGGCGCCGAAAGCTGGAGGAGAGTGTGGCTGATTCTTCATTCAGATTCTTGGCATTTTCGAACTACACCTGGACAGCAGACGAACGCCTGAAGCTCGAGAAAATGCTGGAGCTGGAGAACGATGCTTTTCTCTCACGCTGGACCTGATGCAGAGACGGGGAGCACGATTTGGACATGAAAACGGAGAGTAGAGAGGTGCTGGCTGCTTCAGAATACACACACAGAGACGCATAGCGTGGAGGGGGATGAATTGCTGATTCATTCTTCTGGGGCTTGTTCGGACTGGAGGCTAAGGGACGCACCAGGAGCTGGTTGATTTTCTTTTCGGTCTGGAGTGAGCAGAGGCTGCTGCTTGGTTATTCTGGATTCATTCTTCTGAGAGACGTTGGAAGAACGAGTTGCTGCCTCTTAATTCAGCTGCTGGACTTCACAATAGAACCACGCCTGGACCAAGGATTTGCTGCTCATTCATTCACCAGACACGTTGGCCTCCTAGCTGATTCACCACCATCCATCTATTTTCTTCATGGCAGCTAGCTTAAAGGAGTGTAAAAGAACCAATTTCATGGAAGCTTAAAGAGGGGGTGGCACCAAGGTGGAGCAAGGAGGAAGATGGTTTGAGCTCTAAATTTTAAATGGATTGAAGACCATTGGGGAGTTTATTTTTCCTACCTTTTCCTCTTTCAATTTCAAGAACTTAGAGATTTTCTAGTTTTAGGAATTTCTATGTGGATTTAATGTTGAGACCTAGTTTTAGGTTGGATAATAATTTTATCTTGAATTGTAATTAGAATTAGTATTATTTGGGACTGAAATTATGTTTTGTGATTGCTGGAATTTTAGTTTTTAGACCTTATAATATTGATTAGATTGATGTTTGAGTTCTCTTGCATTAATTGGATTAATGTTATGAATTTAATTGCATATCTTGGTCTCTTTTGCTACTTGATTGTTGAATTGGGTAGTATAATTGCTTAATTGTTCAATTAGGCAATTGAAACCAAAAATTCCAGAATTAATTGAATCTAATTGTTGAAAGATTTAATGAAATTTAATTGGCTTAATTACTTACAATTTGCTTGAATTAGCTATGGGTTTCCTAGTTAAGTCAAGTGATGGACATTTGAGTTTAGGGTTTCCTATCCTCGGATTAAGTTAATTAAATTCATTGGTCTATTGTTTAATTACTTCTCTTAGTCTCAATCAATCTTTGGTGAGTAATGAGAGCCGAAATCCCCTTGTAAAACCTTGGTTGCCTCCTTGTTAGTTCTTTGCATTTTCACAACCATTTTTATTTTAATTTAGAGTATTCTAGTTTAATTACTTGTTTCGTTTTTTTCTCCTTTAGTTGAATTTAATTTCTCAATTCAAAACCCCCCCATTTGCATACACTTTTTTTAAATATCAAATAATCACCGAAACTCAATCCAATTAACCCCTAAATTGCTCCTTGGGAAGAATGACCTAGGGTTGATCTATACTGCATTAAATCAATCTTAGTTTAATTGAGTGCCTAAGCGACTAAGGCAACATCAATTTTGGCGCCGTTGCCGGGGAGCAATGGTTTAGGTTTGAGTTTTTAGGTGTTTTCTCTTGTTTTCTTCATTTTGATTTTGTCATTTCAGTTGAATTTTCCTAGGTGTTCAATTCTGGAATTTTGTTTCACTGCCCAGAAAATTCTAATATTTGGTTTTCCAAGGTTTTTGGGTGTTCTGAGCAAGACTAATACTTTTTTAGTATTAGGTCTGCTATTTTTAGGGCAAATTCAATTATTTTGACCACTTTTCTGAATTTTCTTTTATTTTTGCGAATTTTTCTTGAATTTTCTAATTTTTCCATATTTTCTTTTTGAATTTTTTGTGCGATTTTTCTTATGTTCTCTGAGTGTTTTCTGAGTTTTCTAGTGTGTATTGAGTCTTTTAGGTTATTTTGAATTTATTTCTTTGGCAGTTTGAATATTTTGTATTTTTTTTATTTACTACTTTAATCCTACTTTGTTTGATGTTGTATGACTCGATCCTCTTTTGAAAAGTTGTTTGAGTTTGATCCTGAAATTGAAAGGACATTTCATCAGCAAAGAAGAGTTAAAGTTAGTAATCTTGTAGGAAGTAGTTCTTCTAAATCTTGTTCTGTTGAGTTATCTGTTGATTCTTCTGATTCTGACACTAAAATGGAAGATAATGAGGGAAATGTGAATAATCAGGCACGTTTAGAGCATGCTGATGTCAATGTTGATAATAACATTCCTGCTAGGACCATTAAAGAGTTAGTTTCACCTGATCTGCATTTTCAAAATTGGTGTATTAATTATCCTGATATTAATACTGATCTTGAGTTGAAATCGGGATTCATACACTTACTTCCTAAATTTCATGGACTTGCAGGTGAGGACCCATACAATCATTTGAAGACTTTTCATATGATTTGCACTGCCATGAGACCTAGTGGTGTGTCTGAGGATCAGATTAAGATGCGTGCCTTCCCATTTTCTTTAGAGGGGTCTGCTAAGAACTGGTTGCTTCGACTACCCCCTGGATTCATAACTACATGGGACCAACTCAAGAAGATGTTTTTGGAGAAGTATTTCCCAGCATCTCGCACTTCCTCTATTAGGAAGGAAATATGTGGTTGCAGACAAATGTCTGGGGAGTCTTTACATGAGTATTGGGAGCGGTTTAAGACGTTGCTATCTAGTTGCCCTCACCACCAGATCCCAGATACTTTGTTGATACAGTACTTTCATGAAGGTCTTTTGCCTTTAGAGAGAGATTTATTAGATTCTGCTGCTGGAGGTGCTCTTCTTTACTTAACTGTCAATGCTGCTTGGGAATTGATTGAAAAGAAAGCTGAGAATACTCAACAATTTGGTACTAGACAATAAGTTAGAGTAAATGAAGTTGGGTCATATTCTTCAATTTCTGAGTCTCGTCTTGAGAGCAAGATAGATAAGCTTGCATCTGTTATGGAGAGAATGGCTGTGCTCCAATTGCACAATCCTTCCAACATGGCTAATTCTATGGGATCTTCTACTTCTTTCACCCCACAACCGAGCTCTTCAGCTTTGATTGGCCCACTTTGCTCTATTTGCTCATTAGCTACTCATGTTACTGATGCTTGCCCATTCTTGAATGATAAAGCTGAGTCTTGCAATGCTATGTATTCTGCTAAACCTATGAATCAAGGTGGCTCGAAATATGATCCATATTCTACTACATATAATCCTGGATGGCGTGATCATCCAAACCTTAGATATGGTAGTGGCCAACCTCAGCAACCTCAGCAACCACGGTTCAATCAGGGTGCTAGTTCTAGTGGTCAGATGTTCCAACCAATTAGGCAAGCTATGCCTATTCAAGAAGAGAGTTCAAAGTTAGAGAACAAGATGGATACTATGATAAAGCTTCTGATGGATAGGCTAGACCAAACAGAGAAGGAACATCAACAAAAGGATTTGCAACATAGACAAGGGATTCAAACTCTTCAGACTCAGATTGGGCAGTTGTCTAATGCAATTAGTGACATCCAGAGTCAAGGTTCAGGAAAACTTCCATCCTAAGTGGTAGTTAATCCTAATGTTGGCAGAATCCTAATCATGGTGGAGTTAATGCTATCTCTCTTAGAAGTGGCAAGACAGTTACCTTTGCAGATCCTGTTGCCACTTATGCTTCCAAGGACAAGGATGCTATCATTGATGATTCTCCTTCCACCTCTACATCACAGGATAAGCCCACTTTAGCAAAAACACAAGTGGCACCACAATTTGAGCAAGAGAAGAAAGAGGAGGAATTGAGCAAACAGGTTCTACCCTTTCCTACTAGGGTAGCTAAGACCGAGAGGAAAAAGAAGGAAGCAGAGATGTTTAAAGAGGTCTATGATATTTTCAAAAAGGTGGTGATCAATGTTCCATTAGTTGACTTGGTTGCACAAGTGCCTAAGTATGCAAAGTTTTTGAAGGAGTTGTGCACCACAAAAAGAAGGCTTAAGCATGATGGTAAAGTTGATTTGGGAGCAATTGTCTCTTCTCTTTATCAGATGCCAATGCTAGTGAAGTGTAAGGATCCTGGTAGTTTTCTCATACCATGCACCATTGGTGACATTGAGTTTTCAAATGCTTTGACGGATCTAGGAGCAGCAATCAATGTTATGCCAAAATCAGTCTTTTCTCAACTTCAAGGAGTAGATCTTAAGCCAACTAGCCTAATTGCCTCCCTTGCTGATAGACGCTGTGTAGTCCCAGAAGGAGTCTTGGAGGATGTCTTGGTTAAGGTAAAAGATTCCATATTCCCTGCAGACTTCTATGTTCTTGATATGGATGACAGTAGGTTTAGGCAAAAGGGACATTCATCTTTGATTTTAGGTAGGCCTTTTCTTAAAACTGCTAGGGCTGTGATAGATGTACATGCTGGTACTTTGACTATAGAGTTTGCTGGGAATATCATTAGAGTTGATGTGTTTGATTCTATGAGACACCCTATGGATGATTGTGCTGAGACAGGGGTTAGTCTCATTGATGTGCTTGTTGATGATTCTGCTATGGACTTTAGAGATAGCATGCTGAGTAAATCATGTGATATTATTAGTTTAGATGATTCTATTTCTTGTTCATGTCCTGAAATTGATAGTTGTGATGCTTGTACTGGTATAGATCTTGCTGATATCGATATTTTCACTGATTTTGTTGAGAGTGCTAGGCATGCTAGAAATGATGTTTCTGTGCCCATTCATTGTAGTGGTGGTACTTGTGATCATTTATCATCTATTTCCATTGATTCAGATGGATTTTCTCAGTTACTGAGTGTGATTGATGCTATAGATGAAGTTGATATGTGTTCATTGCCTGATTCTGAGTTGTTAATTAGTATTGATCATGCTTCTGATGTAGATGTTGTTTTTTATTCTATTTTGGATTTGAGTGCTACTGATGGCACTACTTCTGTTGATAATTTTGTGGATTGTGATGTATTTCTTGATTTTTCTGCTATCACTGTTGCTACTGATGATTCCCAAGTTGGAAAAGTTTCTTCTTCTTCTGTTTGTGAGTCTTCAATGCAGGTTTCTACTTTGGTTGACATTGATCTGAAGCCGCTTATACCTTCAGCTGAGCAAGCTCCTTCTTTGGAGTTAAAGCCGCTTCCTGACTCATTGAAGTATGTCTATTTGGAAGAAGGTGAGAAGTTACCAGTGATTGTAGCCCATGACATAGCCATGGAAGAGGAAATTCGCCTCCTTGAGGTGCTGAAACGAAGGATAAAAGCCATTGGATGGACTCTTGCTGATATTCCTGGGATCAGCCCTGATGTATGCATGCATTGGATTTTGCTAGAGGATGGTGCCAAAGCTGTACGACAGCCACAGAGGCGACTCAACCCATTGATCCTTGATGTGGTAAAGAAAGAGGTTTCTAAACTTCTTTCTGCAGGTATAATCTACCCTATCTCTGATAGTCGGTGGGTCAACCCAGTTCAGGTAGTCCCGAAAAAGATTGGTCTTACTGTGATGCGTAATGATGAGGGTGAATTAGTTCCTACTAGGGTCCAGAATAGTTGGAGGGTATGTATAGACTATAGGAAATTAAATTCTGTGACTAGAAAGGACCATTACCCCCTCCCTTTTATTGATCAGATGTTAGAGAGACTTGCTGGTAGATCCCATTATTGTTTTCTGGATGGCTTTTCAGGATATTTTCAGATTTGTATTGCACCTGAGGATCAGGATAAGACCACATTTACATGTCCATTTGGAACCTTTGCATATAGACGCATGCCATTTGGCCTATGTAATGCACCAGGCACTTTTCAGCGTTGCATGGTTTCCATATTTTCTGATTTACTTGAGCATTGCATGGAAATTTTTATGGATGATTTTACTGTCTATGGTGATTCTTTTGATGCATGCTTAGCTGATTTGGATAAGTTTTTGGAAAGATGCATTAAATATAATCTTGTGCAAATTTTGAGAAATGCCATTTCATGGTTAGGAAAGGAATTGTTTTAGGACATGTTTCTTATGAGGGCATTGAAGTTGATAAAGCTAAAGTTGATATCATTTCATCTCTTCCATATCCTTCTTGTGTGAAAGATGTGTGTTCTTTTCTTGGGCATGCTGGATTTTACAGGAGATTCATTAAGGATTTTAGTAAGATAGCATTGCCATTATCTCATTTACTACAGAAAGATGTGAGTTTTAATTTTGATGATGCTTGCAGGTATGCTTGGGATGAGTTGAAAAAGAGACTTACTACACCTCCTATCATTTGGCCGCCTGATTGGAACCTTCCATTTGAGCTATTGTGTGATGCTTCAGATTATGCATTAGGTGCAGTTCTTGCCCAAAGAGTGGAGAAACGACATCATGTCATAGCCTATGCCTCAAGAACATTGGATGCTACTTAGGCTAATTACACCACCACAGAGAAGGAGTTATTTGCAATTGTCTTTGGGTTAGAGAAATTTTGATCCTACATCATCCACACGAAGGTGATTGTCTTTACAGATCACTCAGCTATCAAGTACTTGTTCAAGAAGCCGGACTCCAAACCCCGCTTGATTAGATGGATAGTATTGATACAAGAGTTTAATGTGGAGATTCGTGACAAGAGTGGTGTAGAGAATATGGTAACTGATCACCTGAGTAGGATTGAGACACCTCTGGTAACATCTTCTCCACCCTTAGATGATTTTCCTGATGATAGGCTCTATGTGGTTGGTATGTCTATTCTTTGGTATGCTGATATAGCCAATTATCTAGCTGCATCTATTTTGCCTGCTAATTTGAATAAAAACCAGTTAGATAAATTTAAGAGAGAGGCTAGGTATTATATCTGGGATGATCCTCATTTGTGGCATATAGGTAGTGATCAAGTGATTAGGCGATGTGTTCCAGAGCATGAGCATAATTCCATATTACATTTTTATCACACTCTTGCATGTGGGGGGCATTTTAGTGCTAAGCGTACCGCTAGGAAGGTGTTAGATAGCGGATTATTTTGGCCTACCTTATTCCATGATGCCCATGTGTTTTGTAAAACTTGTTCAAGATGTCAATTTGTGGGTAATATTTCTAGAAAGCAAGAGATGCCTCAACAACCTCTTTTGTTCTGTGAAGTTTTTGATGTTTGGGGTTTAGATTTCATGGGGCCTTTCCCTGTTTCATTTGGTTATTTGTACATTTTATTGGCTGTGGATTATGTGTCAAAGTGGGTTGAGGCAATCCCCACTCGTACTGATGATTCTTCTGTAGTGGTTTCTTTTGTCAGGTCTTACATTTTTTGTAGATTTGGGATTCCAAGAGCCATCATCAGTGATCAAGGTACTCATTTTTGCAATCGGAGTATGCAAAGCTTGCTTAGCAAGTATGGTGTGATGCATAAGGTGGCTACTCCGTATCACCCTCAAACGAATGGCCAAGCAGAGGTCTCCAATAGAGAAGTCAAGCTCATTTTAGAGAAGACTGTGCAACCCAACCGAAAGGATTGGAGCAAGCGGTTAGATGATGCACTTTGGGCATATCGCACAGCATATAAGAGCCCTATTGGAATGTCACCATACCGAATAGTCTTTGGGAAAACATGTCACTTGCCGGTAGAGGTGGAGCACAAGGCATATTGGGCAGTTAAGAGGTGCAACTTAGATCTTGCCAGTGCTGGTGTTGAAAGGAAATTGCAATTGCAAGAGCTTGAGAAAATTAGAAGAGAAGCCTATGACAATTCTAGGATCTACAAAGAGAGAACCAAGGCTATCCATGACAAGTTTATAGTGAGGAAAGAATTTCAAGTGGGCCAAAAAGTGTTGCTTTATGTTTCTAGATTGAAATTAATGCCTGGTAAGCTCCGCTCTAGATGGGAGGGCCCTTTTGTTGTTACTAATGTCTTTCCTTATGGAGTTGTAGAAATCCAAAGGGAGCCAACTGGGAGATGCTTCAAGGTCAATGGGCACCGCTTGAAACCATTCTATGAAGGATACCCCACTCAAGCAGTGGAGGTTGCTGCACTGCAGGATGTCACGTAGGCCTGGTCGTATTCCTTCCCTTTACTCTTTTTACTTTGCATTGCCATATTACTGAACTGGGCTGTGCTGGATATTATTTGTCCTTGATTTGCTCTGTTTGTTATGCATTGAGGACAATGCATTGTTTAAGTGTGGGGGAAGGATGATTTGTAAATAGTTTTGTTAAGTTTTTGGTTTGTTAAGTTTTTGGTGTTATGCAAATTTTTGAAAAAAAAAAATATATATATAGAATTTTTTTTTGGAAATTTATAAAAATTTTGTTTTGAATGTGAGAATTGCAAGTTTCAAGTGGATTGGATATGATATATCCTTGATTTGAAGGGTAATTGATCATGTTTTAAGTAGATAAAGCTAAATGGCAATTGTTCTGACTTAGGTAGATCAAGGCTAGTAGTCATGACCTAGTGAGATTTTTGAGCCTATCGCATATTTCTTTTCATGTGTGTCTGCCACCTATCTATTTCTTGCTCTAGAGTTTGGCTTAAATCTTGTTTGAGACCACATTTTATGCATTTGCATGCATAGAAATGATAAAGGCATTCAATTTTGTTTTTGTTTTTTTTTTGTTTTTTGCCTTGCTAAAAACAAAATTATTACCCATTCATGCATTTTATCCCTTGTTTTACCCCCTTTGAGCCTTTATTTGCTTTCTTTCTTTTAGCCCAAACCCACAGCTATTACAAATAAATCTTTTCCTACCCTTGTTGAATGTCTTGAGAGTTGATGAGCATGCCAATTTGCTTGTTTTGGATAAAAGAACATGTAAATAGTTGGAATTTGGGTCATATATTCAAAGAAAAGAAAGAGTAAAAAAAAAAAAAGTTGAAAGAAAACAAGTATATAAAGAATTAAAAAAACAAACAAACAAAGAAAGAATAAAGGTATATATTCAAATGAAAAGGAAAAGAAATAGAAAAGCAAAGAAATAAAAAAAAAAAGAATAAAGCCCTATCCAAATTGTGTTTGTTTTGTTTCTTTCATTCCATATTCTCTTATTTGGCATTGCTTTTCATTCTCCTAAGGTATTCAATTTTGGCTTTTCCTATCATTTGACCCTTTCCTTTTTCTTGCCCTTAGCCCAGAGCAACCTAATAAAGTCCTTTTGATTTATGTTTGCATTTGCTTGTTAGTGGTGGAGAGCTTAAATTTTTGTCAAGCTTTTGAAAGAGATTTGGATAGGTTGGTTTTGAGTGCACATACAAGCCTAAACACTTTTGAGTGAGAGGGATATACACATTACCTTTGGTAAGGGATTGCTAGCTTGGGTTTCCCTTGTCAAGTTAATTGCCATGATGTCTTTAATCTTATTGCATGTAATGATTACTTGGATAAGAAAGATGTTAAATATTCTAGTTTACTTTTGGTTTGTAATTAGAGCATTCGCTTTTTGCAATTTTGTTTTGTTCCATTTGTTTTTCCTTGATTTTGTTTTGCTTTGCCCAGGAGTGCAAAAAGATAAGTGTGGGGAAATTGATAAGTGCTAATTTTCATATATTTTTATCCACATTTATTATTATTTTTAATGATTAATTTGAGCTTAAATGGATTTATTATTCAATATTTGAATTTTTGGTTCATTTTAGAAAATAAAATAATTTTGAATTAATAGGAGAATATTTGGATTTAAATTGCTAATACTTTATTTTCCATATATTTTGAGGGATTAAATATTTTCAATCTTTAAAATGTTTATTAATTTTGTGCAGAATTTTTGGGCAAATGAATTGAAATTAAAAATAGATTAAAGGAAAAAAATGGAGTAGAATTATTATTATTTTTATTATTTAGCTTGATGGCATTTTTGTAAATAAAATTAGGTTTTCAATTCTTTGTTTTTTTTTTTTTTGTGAGGAGTCAGCTGCTGGGAAGACGCCGAATTTGAGGGGGGAAGATGCTGAATTTCGTTAACCTTTCGGTCAAATTTGTTTCTTCATTCTAGCTCCATTTTTCTTTCCATCTAAGCCTAAGATTCTCATCTTTAGGAGTCTAGAATACTTTCTAAATTTTTTGGGACTTTAACTAAGTCATTTTAGGGGACTTCTTTTTGTATGTATCCGGTGAATTTCGTTCATTTACGGAGAAACTGTATATTACGTTTCTCACATTTTCTCTCTTTTTCAAAGAATTAGATATTACATTTAATAAATGTAACACCATACTTCTAAGACTCAATTCATACAATTTCCCATACCTTATCCCATGCTTGTTCTATAGGAGGCAACATAATGGTATTAATTCTCATGGATAGGTTACATTTTGTCATGTATAAATTTTCTTTTTCGGTGTTTTGTGGTCCATATGTATTCATGTATCATATTCTCATACTTAAATACATAAATACAACTCATTTCCATAATCAAAATTGGTCTAAAGCTCGTGTAAGGCAAAAGGAAGTATAAAACATATACTTGCTTGTTTCTCACTTTTCTTGGCCTCCTCTCTTCAAATCCGAATTTTTCCACCTTGGTCTGACCTTAAACAACACCAAAAACTTTAAGAAAACCAAAGGGAGAAAGGAGAGAAGGAGGAGAAGAAAATTCCTAAAGAGAAGACTAGGAAATTCCAACAAATTCTTATCTTTTTCTTGAGTTTTTCCCTTCTCCTTTGCCTTGTCCTTGTGTGCCCTCTTCCCTTGAGTTTTTTTTTTTTTTTTTTAGGCAAAACTTGGTTGACCTAAATGAGGGAAGAAGAAGGGCGCCTCATATATATATGGGTTTAAGAATGACTTTTTCAAAAATTTTCATTTTGCCCTTCGTCTTTGGCATTTTTGTTTTTAACTCGTTTTAACTCCTTTTTGAGAACTATCTTTCCCATTATGAAATTTTGGTTCTCAATTTAGTAAAATGTCTTTAGAATCACTCAAATCGGAGCTAAACCCTTCTCGAACGAATCAGTCAATGTTTGGGTCAACTAACATTGAAAAACATCCACTGGAAGGGTTTTAACTGTCCTGGGGCTTTTCATGGTTTTCAGGGCCTCTGAGAACCCCAGAGAACTAAAAAATTTCATTTAAAAAGACTTACTGTGTGAATTCCAAAATTTACTCAAAATGTCAAAAATGCCCTTACGTTTTGTCAACCTTTCGTTCAAATTCATTTCTTTATTCTAGTTTCATTTTTCTTTCTATATAAGCATGGAATTCTCATTTTTAGGAGTCTAGAATACTTCTCAAATTTTTTGCGACCTTAACTAAGTCATTTTTAGGGACTTCCTTTTATATCCAGTGAATTTCGTTCAGTTATAAAGAAACAGTACGTTATGTTTTTCACGTTTTCTCTTATTTTCCGAGAACCGGATATTACAAAATATATATTCTTAACAATTAATAGTTTAATACCCTTTTCTTATATTTCTAAATTCATTTTCTACACTACAGTCATTAATTATGTCTATTGTAATGCTTTGTGCTATGTAGTAGCTTTGTGCATCACTGTAAATGTCTATTAATTGACATATATAAAAGGCATCACTTAGTACAAATTTTATGCTATTGTGTAATATTTATTATAATTAATTTGTACTTTTAAAAAAATTAATTTCCATATTATATTTTCTAATTTATGAATTGAGTTGGCTCTAAATTCTAATAGTCACATTATTCCGATTAAGTCAATTTTTTCGGTTACTTCCATATTTAAAATAGTTACTGTAACAACCGGGAAAAAGAAAAGAAAAGGGAAAAGAAAGAAAGTGAAAGTTGAAAATTTTTGGAATTCAGAATTTCTGCCAAGTCCTCTCGCAATAGCGAGAAATGGTCTCGCTACAGCGAGAGTGCTTGTTCGCAATAGCGAAGGCGATTCTAGCTATAGCGAGTGCTAGCAGCAGTCCATACAAAAACCAGGGAGCAGCTCGCCGTAGCGTGTGCCGTAGCGAGAGTGAGGTCTGGAATTGACGTGAGTTCGCCATAGCGAATGGTATATCTCGCCATAGATAAGGGAACTGACACGAGCTCGCCGTAGCGAAGGTTACACCTCGCCATAGCGAAGCCAGATTACACGAGCTCGCTATAGCGAAGGTTAGTTTTCGCCGTAGCGAGAGTCAGTCCGGAAGAGAGTAAATAGCGAGATTTAGACTTCATTAAATGCCCAAACTCATTTCTTCTCTCATTTCTGCCCTAGACTTCGACCCAAGGAGAGAAAGAGGCGTGGAGAGTGAGAGAGATCAAGAGAAGGAGGAAGAGCAAGGGAAAGGTAAGGAAATTTCTCCCATTTCTCTTTAGAACTCTGATCCCCTCCCTTTGCCCTCTCTTTCTGCGATTTTATTTGTGAAAATGGTTAGATTTTGGGTATGGGTCAGAAGAGGGAAAGTGGAAAACACCTTTGAATCCTTGTGTTTTCTTTGAAAATGTTGTTTTCCACTACCATGGGAGCTTGAGAGAGAGAAATGGTTGATGGCATTTTAGAGAGAGAGAGAAAGGACTCTAGGTTCTGGTGTGTAGGAGAGTTTGATCTGATGATTACATTTTAAGAGAGTAATTGCATGCTTTTGTGTGTCTAGGCTTAAGAGAAACACCTCCATCAAGGTGTGATTGTGAACCTAAGGAGGGAGAGGAGAAATTGAAAAGAAAAGCTAGTGTTGGCTTTGGCTCATAAGGTAGCTCTCTTTTCCCACTCTTTCTTGTTGCATTCTTAGATATGATAGTCATTGTATGATTATGTATATGCTTATTGTGTGGAATATGCCATATGCTATTGCTTTGATGCATTGAATGCCAATATGCTTGTGTGTTGAAATGTGAAATTTGCTCGGGTGAGGTAGTGCCGAAAGTCCCTTGAGATGGGTGAGGTGAAGCCGAAAGTTCCTTGAGATAGGTGAGACAAGGCCAAAAGTCTCAAACGAGTGAGGCCAAGTCAAAAGTCCTTAAACTCAGGTGAGGCCATCCAAAAGTTCCTAAACTCGGGTGAGGCTAGACCAAAAGTCCCTGGAGCTCATTTTTTGCATTGTTGTGATTTCTATAGCATGTACAATGTGTGTTGGATGATTGAGAATGGCTAAATGCCTCTTCACATGCTTTGACTTGTTATATGCCTTGATTGTTTACTTGAATGAGTGCATGAGCTACTGAGATTCCCTGAATCTCACCCCTTCCCCTCCCAACTAAATATGCTAGGTGGAGCTCAAGGAGAAGCAAGTGCACACCAAGGAGCCTAGGAGCATGTATAGGAGAATGTTTGTTTTATTTTGATATTTTGATGTAAGTTTGATGTAAAGTGGTGCCAAATGAATATGTGCCCACTATTTTTGAGATGTAAAGGTTGTAACAAGTGTAAATGTATGAAAGGATATTGTATGAACTATGTTTATAGCCAAATGAATGGAAATGAGGGTTTTGCCCTTTTTGTTGAATGCATGAAGTAGTGTATATTTGGCCGTAGCATAGCGAGATTGGAATGTATGTTGATATGGACCACATGGACTTGTTAGATAGACTATTTCTATGTTTTTAAACTTGTCCATGAGTGGCTAGAGTGTGTAAGAGGCCATTTGGACCCGTTTTGGACCTTTGGGGTGCCAAAACTGGGAAATTTGAGCGCTCCGTCAAAGTATGACTGGATGAGCTCCTCTTGCCACGAAATTTGGCGTGCCTCTAGGGTTTGTAGAAAGCTTCTTAAGAAGCTAAAGTGGGTAATATTCGGAGGTCTAGAGAATATTTGGAGAATTGTTGAATTTGGAAAAATTTAATGGATTGGTCATGTACTGTTCATCTAAAGCAGAAAATGAAATTTGTGGCACTTATAGACCAAATGGATTCCAAATGTGGTGAAATTTTATACACATAAACTAGAAAACCAAAGTGACTTATAGGAACTAGAATCACCTAAATCGGAGGTCTGTAGAGAGAGATTGGATCATCTGAAGTTCTGTATCAGCATCAGGGAGCTCATCTGACCCCCGTCACTGTTCCATCAGTTTTCGGGGTGTAGGAGCTACTGAACTGATTGGGACTTATTTTTCTCCTCTAGTAGACATCCGCAGATTTCCGAATTGGTATAATGTGCCCAGATTGGATTTTTTTGGATTTAGTTATGAATTTTCGAAAGTCATGACAAAAAGCTGCACTAGAAACAGTGACAGCTAGACCTTCCTCCCATTTTCGATGTCAAACTTGGTCCAAATGCTAAGAATTTGATTAGGAATAATTTTTAGGGTAAATTTAACACTTAGAGCTTTCTAGAAAACTAAATTTTGCTGCATTCCCATTTTTCTACAATTTCTTATGATTTTCCAAAGTTAGAGCCAAAATAAGACTTTTGGGCCCAAGTGAGAAAATGTAATTTTTCTGGTTTTTGGCTCTATACCCGTGGCTTATGGTTTGTTTTATGCTATGTATGAGTCGTCTATATGGAGTTTGAGTTGAGGATGCTTGAGATGGGTTCACAGGACCCACGGGGCAAAAGATGAGTATATGAAACCCCAGTTCATAGCATGCAAATGCCACGGAAGAGTAGTGATTCTTTGGAAATCATATGGAACCGAGCCCGGTGAGAGGCTAGGTAGTGGTAGTAGATTAAGGTGTTACAGTTACCTTATTTGAAAATTTATAAAGTAATTTTTTTAATATAGTATTAATTTGTCATATTCAAAGTACAATATTTTTATATTTGATTTTTTAATATATTATTTATTTCATAACAACTAAAGTCTTTTTTTTAAAGTTAAATACATATTTCCTTAACAATTATGGTAAATTAGTCATTTTCTTATATTCATAAATTCATTTTATACACTATAGTCATTAATTATGGTAAATTAGTTTTTTTGATAATTATATATATGATATTGCATAATTAATTGCTTTGACTATTAGAAAATGAATTGAATGATCAAATTGTGCAGAAGATGTACTAAATGTTTTCAATGCATTTGTTCATTCCATTCCCAATTAAAAAACAACCATTACTACTAATGAAAATAATAATCAGTTTATTTTCCCAACTCATATTATTTACTTTTTGGAAAACTAATCATTTAGTCCATAATAAAAGATGGACCCTTTGATTTAACGTTAAACTTTGAAGGCCATTTTCAGAAACAATTAACATATTAATGTTCATGAGTAATTAATGTTTTTGAATTTAGAAACAATAAACTTCCATATTACAATTTATGAATTAAGTTAGCTCTATATTCCAATAGTTACCTTATTCCAATTAAGTCAAAATTTTCTATTACTTCCATGTTTAAAATACTTACCTTAATTTAAAAATTATAAAATAATTTTTTAATGTAGTATTGATTTGTCATAACAAAAAATACTATATTTTTATATGTTGATTTTTTATTAATAATTTTATTTATTTCAAACAACTAATGTCTTTGTTAGTCAAATACATATTTTCTTAACAATTAATAGTTTAATACCCTTTTTCTTATATTCCTAAATTCATTTTGTACACTATAGTTATTAATTATGACTATCGTAATGCTTGGTGCCATGTCATATATTTTCTACTTTATGAATTAAGTTGGCTCTAAATTCCAATAGTTACCTTATTTCAATTAAGTCAAATTTTTTGGTTACTTCCATATTTAAAATAGTTACCCTATTTTAAAGATTATAAAATAATTTTTTAATAGAGTATTAATTTGTCATATTCAAAGTACAACATTTTTATATGCCATTTAAGATATTTTATGCCATATCATTAATTATTTTTAAATTAATAGTTAATACTATTAACTATTAGTTACTCAAACATAAGAAGTAATCAAATAATTTTAAAACACTTGATCTATAAAATTTATTAAGTTAATCATTTATGGGTCAATTCTAGTTAGTATAAATAGGGTAATTAGCACTAAATGGGTTATGAACTAAAGTCTATTACCTAAATGGGCTAATAGCCTATTATAGGTTATTTATAACACATAAACCTAGTCCATAAATATAGTGCCAAATATGAAATTAATTAATTGATATTATTAAAATTAAATATGTCAATTAGTCTAATAATTAATTAATACTAATTCATAATAAATTAATATTCTAACAATCTCCTACTTGAGATAGCAGTAAACAATTATGAGACTAAATAGGATTAGATCGAAAAGATCTAAAAAATATTTGCACATAGCAACGGTTGTAACTGATGCTAAAAATTTTAGCAGCGGATGTAAAGCTCCACAAGGCATCTATTGCTAAAAGCTCCATAGGAGTGACTTTGTTAGAATTGTTTTCAATTGTGGAAACAATTATCACAATAATTTTTTTATGGTAGTTGATATAACTATTTCAAGTTATAATGTGAATTTAATAGTCGCTACAAAAATTGAGTCCTTTATAGCAATTGTTACAACTATCCCCTAAAGCAATCGTAGCTTTTTTATTTTTTCGGATTTTTGTTATTTTTTTACACTTTTGTTATTTTTTTTTATATTTAAACCTAAATATAAAAATAACTAATACACAATAACCATACTAATTTTAAATTTTAAATTATAGTTAGATTCAAAATTAAAAGTTAAATCTAATACAAGCAATAATACTGTCACAAAAACAAGAGTCTATTAACTTAATAGATAAGCCTTACAATTATAATATCATTTAACAAAAATATCCTACTAGTCATAAATCTACTAATAGTTTTCTTCTTAATTGGAAGGTAATGAAGAATGCTCTACTATACTTGTTCAGTATCCGTTCTCTTAATTAGGTACCTATATTGCAAAATATAAAATGTCATTAGAAACATATGTAGATTAAATTACATAAGATAAATATTGTTCAATGAATACATTATTGCTAAATGAAAATTAAATTGTCATTAAAATTAAATTTTCAATCTAATATATACAATGATAATATCATATTGATAAAAAGTCTTATAAGTCATTGAGAAAAAAGGTTTAGCCTAACACAAAAATTGTCTTAAAATCTATAAGAATAATGAGAATAATAAGAAACTCACCTTTCACCTTTAAAGCTCTAAACAGATCCCCTATTAACATTTGTTTTCATTTTTTCCTTGCAGAATAAATATTAGGCACAAGCAAATGAGTGCTTAATGTTTAAATTCAAGGTCAAAATGATCAATTTAATATGTTTGAAAATTGTTCATTAATAATTTTTTTTTGTAAAGTTATTATAAGATTTAAACTTTTATTTTTAAACAATTTAAGGGACCTGGGACTTAATTTATCACAATATATAAATGGTAAATGGAAATCATAATATACAAAATTCAAATTCAAAATTTTAAAGATGACTTTGAACTCAAGTTAATTAGGAAACATGTGATCTTTTATAATTTCATGACTTATTTAGGTTTGTTTAGAGGAAGTGCTAGACTTATTTAGGTTTGTTTGGAAGAAGTGTTAGAGTGTAATAACCTTATTTAGCTAGTAATGTGACACCTATTTTATGGATGAAAGGTGGTAATGACATTTAATTGATTTTATAATTTATATTATTTTTAGTCTGAAAGCAATTATTGAAACAAAGTAGCTATTTTGTAATATAGGTGTCTTGTAGCATATATGAGCATCTCTAGTGCATGATGGAGCTAATTTTCATATTGTCTCTAAACTATGAAATTATGAGTAGGAACTCAAAAACAAGTGGAAACCACAATTTACAAAGCTTCTTAATTGTAACAGGTTGGAAAAGAATCTTAAAACACATAAAATGCAAGAAATTAAATAGACAAAGTTAATCTTATGTAATAATGAATATTGATAAGAAAAAGTAATAAAAATTCCTTCTACAATAAAATTATCATATTTATAAAATTTTAATTAATTTTTTTACTAGTTTTGACTAAGGTGAAAATGACAAAACTTAGGCCTAGTTTCAAAATTTTGTTATTAGGTTTTTTTTAATTAAAAATATAATAAGTGAATGTTTAATATTTTTTAATTTTTTTACATGTTATACTGTTTATTTAATATGCTAATAATAAATATTTAAAAAATTTTATGTAAGACTAATTCATTATTTTATTGGTCTCCAATGTTGTACTTCATAAATTATGTTAATATGGTCAAAATATAATAATTGTTTAGATATGCATAATACATACTAATAAAATAGATCAAAGTAGATGATGAGGTAAAACTCACTTACACTGTAACATCTTATGCCTATTAGGATAAGTGGTTAGGATGAATTAACATAAATTATATATATTTATATATATTTATTTAAAATATTAAAATGACACATATTTATTACATTAACAAAAATTAATAACATACTAATTGAGATTTAATATCAAAGATCAAATAAAAAAAATTTAAAATGCAAAGAATTAGTTATAAAATTATAAACCATGATTACTAAAATGAAAATTAAATCTCTAAAACATAACCTGTAACACCATAATGTCTTAACTGCCATTAATCTCCTTCTTGGCTCGATTCTATATGATTTCCAAAGAACAAGTACAAACCGTAGCATTTTCATGCTATAAAATGGGGTTCAAACGCTCATATTTTTCTCCGTGGGTCTCGTGAACCCATCATTTACGTTCTCTACTCAAACTCCATTTATACGACTCATACATATCATAAAACATGCCATAAACCACGGATATGAAGCCAAAAACCAAGAAAGTGCAATTTCTTAAATGGGCCCAAAAGTTAGATTTTTGACTCCAACTTTGGAAAATCATAACTAATTATAGAAAAATGAGAATCTAGCAACCTATAGCTTTCTGGAAAGCTCTAGGTGTTAACTTTATACTAAAAATAATTTCTAACCACAATCTCAGCGTTTGGGTCATGTTTGACATAAAAAATGAGACAGAGATCCGGCTATCCCTGATACTGGTGTAGTTTACTATCATGAATTTCAAAAATTCATAACTAGATCCAAAAAATTCCAATCTAGACAAACTATACCAATTTGGAAAGCTACAGATGTTAACTAGAAGAAAAAAATAAGTTCAGTAGCCTTTAGAGCTCGAAAACTGATGGAATAGTAACGAAGGTCGGATGGCTTCCCTAATGCTGATACATAACTTCAGAAGGTTCATTCTCTCTCTACAGACCTTCGATTTAGGTGATTCTAGTTGGTATAGGTCACTGTGGTTGTCTATTTTATGTATATAAAATTTCATGACAACTGGACTCCATTTGGTCTATAAATGACATAGATTTATTTTCAGACTAGTTACACAGTACCATGACCAAATCATCAAAATTTCCTAACTTCAACAATTCTCCAAATATTCCCTAGACCTCCAAATATTACCCACTTTATTTTCCTAAAAAGCTCTCTACAAACTCTAGAGGCATGCCAAATTTCATATCAAGAAGAACTCATTTGGTCATACTTTGATGAAACTCACAAATTTGGCGATTTTGACACCCAAAACGGTTCAAAGTGGGTCCAAGTGGCCTCCCACATGTTCTCAAACCTCATGGACAAGTTTTAAAGCATGAACATAGTATATATAAAATGTTCAAGTGGTCCAAATCATCATACATTGCAAACTCACTATGCTACGGGCCAAAATGCATTATCGTATACAATCCACAAAAAGGGCAAATCCCACATTTTCATTACTTTGGCTCTCTACATAGTTTATACATCATTTTTACATATATTTACACTTGCTTCAACATTTATATCTCAAAAATAGTAGGTGCATATTCATTTTGGCACCTCTTTACATCAAAAGAACTAAAATAAACTAACATCTATCTCAACATATGACACCTTAATCTACTACCACTATCTAGCCTCTCACTGGGCTCGGTTCTATATGATTTCCAAAGAATCAACACCAATCCGTGGCATTTTTATGCTATGAACCGGGGTTTTATACACTCATTTTCTGCCCCGTGGGTCTTATGAACCCATCATTCATCTTCTCTACTCAAACTCCACTTATACAACTCATACATAGCATAAAACAAACCATAAGCCATGGGTATGGAGCCAATAACCCGAAAAATGCAATTTTCTCACTTGGGCCCAAAAGTCATATTTTGGCTCTCAGTTTGGAAAATCATAATTAATTGTAGAAAAATGGAAAGCTAGCAAACTTTAGCTTTCTGGAAAGCTCTAAGTGTTAATTTTACACTAAAAATCATTCCCAACTACAATCTCAGCATTTGGACCATGTTTGACATCGAAAATGGGAGGAAGGTCCAGCTGTCACTGTTTCTGGTGCAGCTTTCTGTCATGACTTTCAAAAATCCATAACTAAATCCACAAAAATCTAATCTGGGCATATTATACCAATTCGGAAAGCTACAGATGTCTACTAGAGGAGAAAAATAAGTCCAGATCAGTTTAGTAGCTTCTATACCCCAAAAACCGATGGAACAGTGATGGGGGTCAGATGAGCTCCCTGATGCTGATACAGAACTTCAGACGATCCAATCTCTCTCTACAGACCTCCGATTTAAGTGATTCTAGTTCCTATAAGTCACTATGGTTGTCTAGTTTATGTGTATAAAATTTCACTACATTTGGAATCCATTTGGTCTAAGAATACCACAGATTTTATTTTCTGGTTTATATGAACAGTACATGACCAATTCATTAAATTTTCCCAAATTCAAAAATTCACCAAATATTCTCTAGACCTCCGAATATTACCAACTTTAGCTTCTCAAAAATCTTTCTACAAACTCTAGAGGCACGCCGAATTTTATGGCAAGAGGAGCTCATCCGGTCATACTTTGACGAAGCTCTCAAATTTACCGGTTTTGGCACCCAAAAGGTCCAAAACGGGTCTAAATGGCCTCTCACACATTCTCACTCCCCATGGATAAGTTTGAAAACATAAAAATAGGATATATAACAAGTCCATGTGGTCCAAATCAACATACAATCCATATTCACTATGCTATGGCCAAATATACACTATTGCATTCATTCCACAAAAGGGGCAAAACCCTAATTTCTATTCATTCGGCTATAAACATAGTTCATACAATATCATTTCATATTTTTACACTTGCTACAACCTTTACAACTCAAAAATAGTGGGCGCATATACAATGTGGCACCACTTTACATCAAAATTCCAAAAGAAAGTAATATCTAACTAAGCATGCTTCTAGGCTCCTTGGTGTGTGCTCGGTTCTCCTTGAGCTCCACCTAGCATATTAAGTTGGGAGGGGAAGGGGTGAGATTCAGGGAATCTCATAGGTCATGCACTCATTCAAGTAAACAATCAAGGCATATAACAAGTCAAAGCATGTGAATAGGCATTTAGCCATTCTCAAACATCCAACACACGATGTACATGCTATAGAAATCACAACAATGCCAAAAATGGGCTCTAGGGACTTTTGGTCTAGCCTTACCCGAGTCTAGGGACTTTTGGATGGCCTCACCCGAGTTTAGGGACTTTTGACTTGGCCTCACTCGGTTGAGACTTTTAGCCTTGCCTCACCCATTCTCAAGGGACTTTCGGCTTCACCTCACCCATCTCAAGGGACTTTCGGCACTACCTCACCCGAGCAATTCTCACAATTCATCACACAAGCATATTGGCATCAATGCATCAAAGTAATAGCATATGGCATATTCTACACAATAAGCATATACATAATCATACAATGACTATCATATCCAAGAATGCAACAAGAAAGAGTGGGAAAAGAGAACTACCTTATCAACCAAGGTCAACACTAGCCTTCCCTTTCAATTTCTCCTCTCCCTTCTTAATTTCACACTCACACCTTGATGGAGGTGCTTCACTTGAGTCTAGACACAATTAAAGAGCATGGAATTACTCTCTTAACATGGAATCATTAGATCAAACTCTCCTACATACCAGAACCTAGATTTCTCTCTCTCTCTAGAATGCCATCAACTCTTTCTCTCTCTCAAGCTCTCATGGTAGTGGAAACCACATTTTCAAAGAAAACACAAAGATTCAAAGGTGTTTTCCACTTTCCCTCTTCTGACCCATGCCCAAAATTCAACCATTTTCACAAACAAAACTGCAGAGAAAGAGGGCAAAGGGAGGGGATCAGAAATCTAAAGAGAAATGGGGGAAATTTTCTTACCTTTCCCTTGCTCTTCCTCCTTCTCTTGATCTCTCTCACTCTCCATGCCTCTTTTCTCTACTTGGGTCGAAGTCTAGGGCAGATATGAGAGAAGAAATGAGTTTGGGCGTTTAATGAAGTCTAATTCTCGCTATTTACTCTCTTCCGGACTGACCCTCGCTACGGTGAAAATTAACCTTCGCTATAGCGAGCTCGTGTAATCTGGCTTCGCTATGGCGAGGTGTAACCTTCGCTACGGTGAGCTCGTATCAGTTCCCTTCGCTATGGCGAGATTCGACCTTCGCTATGGCGAACTCGCGTCAGTTCCAGACCTCACTCTCGCTATGGCGCACGCTACAGCGAGCAACTCCCTGGTTTCTGTATAGACTGCTGCCAGCACTCGCTATAGCTAGAATCGCCTACCCTGTTGCGAACAAGCACTCTCGCTGTAGCGAGACCATTTCTCGCTATTGCGAGAGGACTTGGCAGAAATTCTGGATTCCGAAAATTTCCAACTTTTACTTCCTTTCTTTTCCCTTTTCTTTTTTTTTTTTCCCGGTTGTTACACAACATGCTCCTAGGCTCCTTAGTATGCACTTGAATCTCCTTGAGCTCCACCTAACATGTTAAGATGGGAGATGGAAGGGGGTGAGATTCACGGAATCTCAGTAGCTCATGCACTCATTCAAAAAAGCAATCAAAGCATATAAACAAGTCAAAGTATGCAAATAGGCATCTAACCATTCACAATCATACAATACATGATTTACATGTCATGAAAACCATATCAATGCCAAGCATGAGTTCTAGGGACTTTTGGTCTAGTCTCACCAAATTTTAGGGATTTTTGGATGGCCTCACCCTTGGTTTAGGGACTTTTGACTTGGCCTCACTCAGTTATGAGACTTTTGGCCTTATCTCACCTAACCTCAGGGACTTTCGGCTCTACCTCACCCATCTCAAGGGACTTTTGGCACTACCTCACCCGAGCAATTTTCATAATCCAACACATAAGCATATTGGTACCAATGTATCAAGGCAATAACACATGGCATGTCTCACATAACAAGCATATATACAAGCATACAATGACTATTACATCCAAGAATGCAACAAGAAAGAGTGGAGAGCTACCTTGCCAATACATGCCTTTCCTTTCAATTTCTCTTCTCCCTTCTTGGTTTCACAATCACAACTAGATGGAAGTGCTTCTCTTGAGCCTAGACACAATAAAGAGTATGGGATTATTCACCAAGCTAGGGGGTTCTTTAGTAAATCTTACAAAGCATATATTCACTAACTCTTCTTCTCTCTCAAGCTCTCAAGTTGGTAGAACCAACATATTCCACTTTCTCATCTTCTAACTCATGCCTAAAACCTAACTAATTTAACAACCAAAACCATAGAAAGAGAGGGCAAAGAGAGAAGAACAAGATTCTAAGAAGAAAAGAGAGAGAAATCTCAAGTTTGCTTACCTTTTCTTTGTTCTTTCTTCCTTCTCTTGGTCTCTCTCTCTCTCAACGCCTTCTTTCTCTCTTTTAGTCGAAGCTTAGGTCAGTGAAAAGAGAAGGAATGAATTGGGACGTTTTAAGAAGTCAAATTCGCCTTTTTTATGCTTTTCCGGACTAACCCTTGTTATAGCGAAAATTAACCTTCGCTACGGTGAGCACTTATAAGTTCCAGACCCCTATTTTTGCTATGGCGCGCGCTACGGCGAGCAGCTCCCTGGTTTTTGTATGGAATGCCCGCACTCGCTATAGTTAGAAGCATTTTCGCTATAGCGAATAGGTACACTCACTATAGCTAGACCATTTCTCGCTATAGCGAACAGGTACATTCGCTATAGCTAGGTCATTTCTCGCTATAGCTAGTAGACTTAGAAAAATTTTAGGATTTCGAAAATTTTCAGCTTTCTTCTTTCTTTTTTTGGTTGTTACATAACCCATCAATTTAACCTTTTGACTAGGATATTTACTTTTCAATTTATGTATTTGTAAAGGAAAACAACTTTGGAAAAACTAATAAAGAATGGAAAACTCAAATATGTAATTACATAGACTGTGCAAAGCTCTCACCTTAGATGCTGGTAGATTGTGTTCAAAACCCAAGTATGCCATTGAGATTGTGGTTATTATATAGATCATCTTAAAGCTTTGTTGTTAATTTATTTGAACCAAAAAAAAAAAAAGCTTATGGATCTAATAAATAACTATAAAGTGTTTTTGCAATGTGAAGGCTCTAGGCAAAGAATATTTCACACATACACAAATATATATAACCAAGAATCAAATATTAAAAATAATTTATTTTTAAAAAAACTACATAAATATAAGAATCACAAACTTCATAAATCTAAGATTTGAACTGTACATCAATTAATTTCAACTAATAACTAGTCCAAGTATCTTAAAAAATGAAAAATCTTAAAGAAAATACCTTAAAATAGTTGAAAATAAAAGAAAATGGAGTCGATATGTTGAAACAGAGCTATAGACAGTGAATGGTAGTGGGGACACTTCAATGATTGGCGAAGAGTTAGACTTTGGAGACCTATGGTGGACGACAAAAGATTGGAGGGATTGGTGTGTTTAGTTTGTTGATGGGAGGGAGAGGTTTTAAAATGTTTAGATTTGAAAATTTTTGATTTATCAGGGTGGGGTTTTCTTAAAGAACTTTAGTAGCAGTTGCAACCGTTGCTAAAAGAATCGAGATGAAATAACAACAGATGCTTTGAAACTGTTGCTATTTTGCAACAGTCTTCCACCACTGTAGCTATGTTGCAGTGGTTGTTAGCAAGCCTATCAATTCTTGTGAAAACTATTTTTAGTAGCAGTTTTGAAAATCACTACCATACAACCATCACAAAAATCCAATATTTTAGTATTGTAAGAATAGTAAATAATCAATAAGCATTGTAATCATAAAATTTAGAAATGAAACAGTAAACCAACAAGAACATCAAATCCATAGGGAAAACAATGTTAAAACACTAACAATATTTCATAACTGAATTAAATGGAATAGGAAAGAAATATGTTTCAAATACTTGGCTTAACCAAGTGTCAAAAATATATCAAAGTGTCCTTAAAGAATACAACTCACACTCCCACTTAGCCAAGACATCAACAAAAATTTTGAAACACTGAAGAGTCACCATGTTTCCTAATAACTCTATTGGATAAGCCTATCATTAATGGATTAGCTAGCATATCATTTATAAAACATGTATAATTTGAGTATAAGATTCACGAATCTTCTTTTTAACATATAAGAACTTAATATCAAAATTTAGTATAACTACAATTTTTGTGATTTTGAAAGAAACATATAGTAGAATCATTATTGCAATTAAAAGGTCAAGACCTAAGCTATACATTCAACAATACACATAATAGAAATTAATTTCTTTGACCATATAACATGGAAATTAACACCTTAAAATGGTCTCAGAATAAGCAATATATTTTGCAACTAAAATAAGATGGTATAAGTGTCTAGTTGGCACTTTTTTGCACAAAATAACTCTTTTAAAACATCATAAGATATATACAAAAGTATATTTCTCATCATATACACAAATCGTATGATTTGAATCCAAAAAGGCCAATGATTACAAGTGGATCATCTCTATTCTATGTCAACATGCAATCCAAGATGCCCTATAGGTACCAAATGATTTTCTTAGTAGTTTTCAAAAAATCAAAACTTGAATTATTCAAGTATATACCAAGTACGTTAATAGCAAAAGTTATGTCCAATGAGTGCACACTTGAGCATACATTAAGCTACTAACAGTGGAACCAAAAATGGAATACTTTCCATTTTAAGCGTTTTTAAGTAATCTTGAGGACACTGGAGTGTTGATAATTTGTCATCAATTTGAAAACGTGTACCATAAAAGGAAAAGAGTGCTCATTGAATTTCTTAAGCACTTGGTCAACAGAAATTCTGAGACATAAAATACCATAAGACCTATTATAATGAATACAAATCCCAAAAATATAAGAGATTTCACTAAGATTTTTCATGTTATTAAAGGTGATAAGAAGGCATATGTTGTCTCACATAAGAGGTCAAAGCCAATGCAAACTATATGTATGGCATCAACATACAATGCAAGAATAAAGAAGTATCACTATCTAATCTTTTAAAGATACATTGATTTAAAAATGCTCACAACAAAATTAAGAGAGGCTATAATCTCATCAAACTTCAAATAGTATTCCCAGAGGCTTGTTTCATTTAAAAAATGGATGTAATAACCTAACAATATATATATTACAAAAAAATTTTCTTTTTTTTTTTTGAAAAAATTGCATCCAAAGACCTATATCATATAAAATTTATAATAAAGAACCTTAAAAATTGAAATTATTTCTAATAATCATAATTGTCATCAAATTTGAGAGAATTTGCTACTAATTTTAAGGGATTTCTTACTAGGTATAAGAAAGTTCATCGTTTTCTTACACCCAATAATAAATCTCCTAAAATTGAGAGTAAATCCCCTACAATTTGATGATAATGATGGTTTTTAATGATAATTTTAATTTTTAAGGTCTTTTATTGTAAATTTGGTGTCATATGGATCCTTAAATTTAATTTTCCCTATTTTTTTTCTTCCTTCTTCATTCTTTTCTTCATTTGTTCTGGTCTTTATTTTCTTTTTATGCATTACATTCAGCTCTCTTCTCGTCAGCTTTATCTATGCTTCTCCTGCCATTTTTGCCATCATTCAACCATTATGTTCCGTTTATCAACATTGTCTGACCCTCCCCAAGCCTCTTCCTTGTTCCTTTGTCATAAGGAGGTTCGTGGAGGTGGTTGTATTGTGTTATTGATTACAGTAAGCCTCTCCCTTATTTTATCTTGATCTTTCTTCATTTTTGTTAGTTAATTTTTGGACTCTTGCCTTTCTCCTTCTAATTTTAGTTTATCCTATCTCTAATGAGGCTGGGAATGTTGCTTCTTCTCCTTCTCTTTGTGTCGACTGAGTATAGCTTTAAAAATTTAGGATTTTCTCAAAGGAAGCTTCCAGTTGTGTTACTTGTATACTAATATTTAATTCTTGGCCCCTTGAGGTAAATTTTAAGTTCAAATTATAGATTAGTAGCTAAATGAGAAAACCTAAGGCATGGGTTTATCATAAGGATAAGGAATAAGACTTGGAAGTAAGACTTTTGGTTAATTAGTTAATTGACTATTATTATGCTAGGTGAATGCTAGGAATTGTCAGTTTGAGCATGTATAATAATTTAATGAATTATGGTGTTGTTAGTAAGCCTTGTGAGTAGTAATGAGGAAAGAAGTTAGTCTTGCAAAGAGGGATAAGTGTTATCTTAGCATTCGGCATCGTTGATGAGTAGATAATAGTTACAACATATTATACATGATTTCTTTATGGTTTTAATTATATTGTGACAATGGTTTGAATCTCGATCTGATTAATTTGTTTAAACCCTAGTGACGTAGGCCTTCATTTGCATGATTATGGTATGTTGGCTGAATATTATGATGAAATGAGTTCAAGTAAGGAATAACTCCATGTGTTAACCCAAACATGGTAAGCATTCCTATTTGTGTTGTCGAGGCATTATATTGAAACTTATATATTGTATGAGCCAATGACAATATCTGAAACTTCAATAAATATAAGGAATTATTGTGTTTTGCAGTTAGAATAAGTAATATGCAATGAGAATTACAACTGTATTCTATAATGTGAGTTCCATACTAGTCACATATTCCCCAAATTAAACTAACTGTAATCCTATCCCTTAGAAATTGATTTTATTTTTCTTTCATTTATAAGTTAAATTTTTTGATGTGCTTATTCTAGTGGGTTTAAATTGAACTTTTATTATGTGTTTATTATGTAATTAGTTATTTATTTATTTACTTATTCCTTAATTAATTGGTTTTATTTATTAATAATTTCCTTATTTAGTTACCTTAATAAATATGTGTTAGCTTAATTATTATGAGCATATGATATGTAACTTATTTGTTGATGTTTCACTTGACTTTCATTGCTCGATGCAGATTCATGATGGATTCCACATATACCAACTAAGAATGTGGCCTAAATGCACATAGATAAGTGGAAGTAGGTCTGGGTGGAGAAGGAGTTACTTGTTAGGTGAATGTTATAGGGTAAGGAGCTACCAATAAAATGAAACTACCCCTAGTAATATAAGATACAATGTGTAAGTGGTAGGTGGAAAATGAGCTGCTTATTAAGTGTAGCCACTCGTTATAAGGTAAGGAGTTGCTAATGAGGTGTTTCTGCCACCAACTGGAGTTAACCTAATTGTTCTACATGATTTCCATGTCAAAATGATTAATTAAGTAAGGATTTATGTCATGTGTATGCAATTGTAGTATTTAGTTTTATCTTGGTCATCACTAACCATTTTCAATTATTGTAACATGTTAACTGCTTACTGAGTTTTCAATTTATTCCTTTAATTTCAACTTTTCAGATAATGGTGTTAGATCCAACCTACCTCTATCATCTTAGGTTCAGAGGAGTGTAGTGATGAGCCTCATCTTTGAACCATGAGGGTGAAATTATTTTGTTATAAAGAATTTTGATTTGATGATTGTAAAGTACTCTAAATTGTTCCTTGATATTTTGATTTTTTGTGGTTAAGAATGGAGCTCTCCCTCATTGTTGTTATTGGTTTTTAGCTATTGTAGAAATTTGAGGATGTCTAAATTTAAAGGAAAACTCTGTCGAAATTTCTACAAAAAGCTAAGGATACTTATTTTGATAAAATAAGGCAATATGATAAATTGGATGAAGTGATGTTATGTGTTATATTGTCAAAAGACCTATTCATCTATGGTAGAATTTATAAGGCCTACCGACTTGAGCTTATCTTGCTTTCTGTGTTGGTCATCTCCTTGTTGCTTAGGGTATGACAGTGGATCTTTCAATTTATATATTAAGTACTCTTTCTATGATTTTACAAAACCATCTTGTTGAATTATGCAAGCATCCTTATACAAGTTTTAACATAGAAAGATAGACTTAACATCTATATGGTAGGGCTAGAAAGTGAAATTCTAATAATGCCATAATCCTATCAAGAGTGCCTTTAATGGACACTGATGAAAAGATACATGCAATCAATTATTTCTCTTCGACTATAGCCATTACAATTAGTTTAACCTTATATCTTATAGTTTTTATTGTAATCTCATGATAGGTTGAAAAGACCCATTTATAGTCAATGGCTTTATAGCTGGACGATGATAATCCATGAAAATAATTCATCCCTTGTGGACTCTAGCCATTTAGATGAATTATGACTTGATATAGCTCCCTGATGGGAAAATAGATATGAAATATCAGTTACAACAAAAATCATGTTCGTGTGAGCAAAACATGTCATTACTAGAAATTGCAAGTCTTTTGATTCACTGAGATCATCTCAAAAGAGTAATTTTAACCATAGTAGCATGATCAATAATAGGTGGTTCTCCATAATGATTAGTTAAATATCAATATCCTTTGCAAGAGGATAATCTTTGATAAAGAAGCTTACCCAGGTACAAGCATGATAGGTACTCTCTTCTTGGAGGTGGGAATATAGAGCACTTGACTCTTACTATCCAAGGCTGTCTCTAGTAAAGAGAGTGGGAAAACAAAATTTACAACCTTTAAAGCCTATACAATAGCTAAGAAAAAACCACCAATAGATGTAGTATCCAATTTCTTAAACTTTGGATAATATGCTTTCATTTTTGTTTCACAACCCCATATTTGCTAATGGATGATAAGCATGGCATATAAAACCTCAATACCATATTCCAGAGGAAATATAATAAAAGAATTAGGGTTTTACAAACATCCAAATATCTACTATAAAATTAATCACCTTTGTCAAATTTGTCCGTATCACACCATGACTTATTTAAGCTCATTTAACTAATGCTCAAGCATGATCTACACAATTCCAAAGAAAAGGCATTAAAAATAATAGTCTTTTTGTGCATTACGTAGAATTTTAAAAATTCAGATTTTGCTCCTTGGATCCCGTGGACTCCTAAACAACATCTTCTACTCATATTCCATCTAAACAAGTCATAACCATTGCAAAATATTCCATATATTTTAGTTTAGGAGCCACACATCAGAAAAATCACATTTCAGCCTCAGGTCCAGAATCTACTTTACTGATAGCAACTTTGAAAAATCATAATTAAGTCTAAAAAAATCGAAATCAAGCAACCCATAGCTTTTTGAAAAGCTCTGGATGTTATAGTAAAAATAATTTCAAGCCATGAAAATATCATTTGGACCACGTTTAACAATAGAAAAGTGACATAGGTCAGACTGCTTAGTGTTTCTGATACAATTTATTGATATAAATTTTAAAAATTCATAACTAATTCCACAAAAATCCAATTTGGACAAACTATACCAATTTGGAAAGATAAAGATGTTAACTAGAGGGAAAAAATAGTTCCAGATCAATTCAAAAGCTTCAAGTCCAAAAATTGATAGAACAGTAACTGAGGTCTGACTACGCCTTTAATACTGACCTGGAACTTCAAAAAATTAGTTCTCCCTTTATGGACTTCTAATTGAGGTGTTTCTAGTTAGTATAGGTGTCAATGTCTAGTTTCTCCCTGTAAAGTTTCATAGCCATTGGACACGATTTTCCTCATGAATGACAGAGATGAAAATTCTGAGCAATTGCACAGTGACAATACCAATACCATGGAAATTTGCCAACTTTGAAAATTCACCAAATATTATCTAGAGATCCAAATAATATGTACTTTAGCTTCTCAAAAAGTTCTAGAAAATAGCTATATACAGGCCAAATTTCAGGCCAATAAGAGTTCATTTGGATAGATTTGGCCATAACTCACCATTATGGTCATTTTAGCCTTATTTAAGTGCCCAACTTTGTCCAAATGATCTCCTAAGGCCTTTACCATACCTTGAGCAAATTTTAAAGCACAAAAATAGTATGTATGTGGTTCTTAAATGGTCTAAACCACTATATATCATGAATTCAGTATGTCACATACCATAATGCACAATCCCAACTAAGCTACCAAGTGGTCCAAATACAATTTCTCATTCATTGGGCTACTACTTTAGTTTATACACTATCTTTACATACTTTTACATCTGTCCAACTATTTACATCTCAAAAATAACATATATATATAGTCTTTGACATTTAAATACAAAAAAAAAAAACTAAATATTTGTCAAAGTATGGTCCTTCAAGCTCCTTGGCTTGCACTTTTTTCTTCTTGTACACCACCTAGACATGTTAAAATGGGGAGGAGGGAAGGGGTGAGATTCATAAAATCTCAGTAGTTCATACATTCATTCAAGTAGGCAATCAAGGCATGTAACATGTCAAGGAATATAAGTATGCATTCTAATACCACATAAAACATTCATTTCAACATTTCCATGCCATAAAATCATATCAAGGCTAAGAGTAAGCTCTAGGGACTTTTAGGTCTTGCCTTACCCCATTCTTGGGACTATTGGATTAGCCTCACCCATAACCTAGGGACTTTTGACTTGGTTTCACTCATCTAAGAGACTTTTGACCTTGTCTCACCTATTTCTAGGGACTTTTGGCACCACCTCACCTTTAAGAGCAATTTTGATAACCAAAACAACATTCAAGAAAACATATTAGTACCAATGCAACAAGACAACATCATATGACATGTCTCATGATACGAATACATATACAAGCATCTAAAGGCATATACATAACCAAGAACACAAACACGAAAGAGTGAAGAGTTACCTTGGTGGAAATCCAAGCTTTTAAACTTGATTATTCTCTTCCTTTTTAGTTTTACACCCACAAATAAATGGAGTTTGATTCCTTTAGCCTAGACACAATAATTAAGATCTCATTACACTCTTGAAGTAAGCCAAAGCATTAAACACATACCAAGGGAGCATACTTTGTCTAATGGTTACATAATAGTTCTATTAATGGCCTAATGAAGCAACTATCATAATTCAACTTCTTGGTTTCATTTGCTTCTCTTATCTAGACCTCTTGGTTTCATTTAGACTTCTTGAAGTCCTAACAAACTCATTTTCAAGAGTCTAGGTGCAAGTTACTTCTTAAGACCACATTATGGAACCTATTGCCTCATCTCCCAATCTATGGCTTCTAAATTTTTCCCAAGGCTTCCTCCCACCTTCTTCTACCATATAAAGTCCCAAACTAAGCTTAGAACAATTTAAAACACTCATTAACCCATTGCTCTTGTCTTGGTCGAACCATAGGGAGGGAATAGGACCTAATGAGTTTGCAGTTTTTTCTTGAAGGGAGAGGCACTTGGGAAGCTTCCTAGGGGTCTTAGGAACTCAAATAAACACTCACATAGGTTAGGGAATTCATGAATCAAGTTAGTTTTTACAATAGGTTCAAGGATTCCATACTTTCCTATCTTGATTTTCATTAACTTTTCTTCCAATTTCTTTGCATTTTCTAAGCTTTCATAGCCTAAATCAATGGATTCTAGCTTGTTTTTAGACAGAAACTCCTCCGCCATAATGATTTTGTTCTTGACTGACACACACAATTAAAGGGAGGAATAAGAGGAAAGCAAGAAGGAATTGAAGCTACCTTGAATCAAAGCTCCCTTTAGAGTGTTTCCCTTTGCCTTAGCCTTCTCTTTGAATCTATAAACTTCCTCCTCTGAACCAAGGCCAAAATAGATCTATATGAATAACTAAAACCATGAAAAGAGAGAGCAAAGAGAGAAGAACAAGTTTTCTAAAGAAGAAAGCCATGAAATCTTGAATTTTTCTCACCTTTTTCCTTGATTTCTTCCTTCTTCCTTAGCCTTCCTTGTGTGTCTCTCTTAGGCAGCCTCCCTCGCTATTTTGGACGAAGCTCAAGGTTGGTTAGAAAGAACCAGAAAAGCGATGCCTAATATAAAGCAAAAAGGGAAGGAATTGTTCATTAAAAATGACATTTATATCCTATCATTTTGGCAATTTCATTTTAGACTCATTTTAATTCTTTTTTGAAAATCATCTTTTTCATTATAAAATTTAGGCCTTCAATTTTATAAAATGGCTTTGAAAGTATTCAATTTAGATTTAAAACCTTCCTAAATGAATTGGTCAAAGTTCAGATTAACTGATGTTCAAAACTATACATCGAAGGGGTTTTAACTATCCTGAGATTTCCTATGATTTTTAGGGCCTTTAAGAACCTCGAAAAGCTCAAATTTTCCATTTAGAAAGCCCTTATGTGAGTTTTCCAAAAAGTACCTATATTTACGAAAATGCCACTAGACTTTTGGCAAATTTTTTGAACCATTACAGCTCCAGTTTTTGGGCAACTCAAGAGTCAAATCCTCATTTTTCATTATTTGAAATTTTATAAAAATTTTATTTGACCTTAAATCATTCATCTTGAGGGACTTACTTTTCAAACTGACTTATTATAGTGTTTTTACAAAATACCGGTCGTTACAGACCCCTTTAGGATGGTTACCAATTTTTCACTTCAATGACCATCTTAAATGTCTTAAAGGCATCTAACAAATTTGACTTATTATGTCGATGAACTATTCACCTTATCAAGAGTGGTTACCAATGAAGTTGAGGCACACAAATTTTCTTATGTTGGGAGTGAAAAGTCTATAATCATTTGAATAATCAGATCTCCATAATCACTTGAATAATCTTATCTCCACCTTTACTTGCCCTTTTACCGTAGCTTTAGTAGGAAAATTTCCCTTTAATGTAGTCCTTGCAAGAGGCAAAAACAAAGAGAACAAAACCATGTAGAAAATTCTGTTTAACCCATATCATCAATCTTATCCTTAAGAAATGTTACTTAAATATTTATACCATAATAACAAAGAGTATTTCAATAGATTTATCAATGATAAAATTAATAAATAAGTCAAAAATTTAAATCCAGCACATGTAAGTCATTACTTAGCAAAATAGGACCATTACTCATGATTAGAATTAATGAAAGTTTCTCTACACTGGTCTAAACAAAAGTGGAAATCAAATACATCCTTAAGGATAAATTTCTACATGAACAACACCATCATAATCCAAGTACCAAGAATAATATAGATTTTAACATAATTGGATTTACAACAAGTTAGAGCTAAAGGGATAAACACAATAGCCCACTGTGCCATGATCCAGCTACTTATACTTGACCTTATGATGTCCTAAATAGTTAACATAATTGTCACACAACTTGCTAACAACTTTTATTGTCACAAATTAGGATTTAGGCTTTCAACCCTTTGGTTAAACTCACATGAGACTTACAATTAGACCAAGAGTCAAGTAATTCATAGAAAAAGCCAAGGTATTACCCTTTTCTTTGATTTCCTCTTATTAAAGAAAAATCTCAATTGATCACTGTTTAATTTGCTAGGTGAGAAGCCTTTGGTACTTGAGACAAACATGATAATACCTCTCAAAATAACACCAAAATATTTAAGCACGAGCTTTAAGATGTGCTCCTTGAACACCAAACACTCCATCAAAGTGAGTGGTTTTATAATAAGGAGAAGTGATGACTCTTTTGAGTTTCAACAAGTTAACTAAAACTTCTCCCTAACAGCTCATAAGAATTTGATTATGGTTTCCACTTCATGAATCCATTGCCTAGCACACTCTATCAAAAATATGCCATTATTTATGAAAGGCTTTACAGGTAGCAATGGAATAGTTGTTAAGTGCAGTAAGTGCATGCACATTCCTGGCTAAGACCAGTAGTGCAATTACTAAAGTACAAGTCTAGGGACTATTTCTAGTTATTTTAACTAGTCCTATATAGAGTTTACACATATGCTAATTGCGTAAACATGGAAGCTATAATAGAAACAACATGAATATAAGCCAATAATGTGTATAACATATTTAGAAATAATGTTTTACACAAGATCCTACTAATACATATGCCTAAGGGTCCTAGATCACAATAAACTAAGAAAACTCAATTGCACATCAAACCAATAGGGTACAAGAAATATTAAGACATCAATTTAAATATATTTCAATAACAATACATTACATGGACAATGCTACACTAGTAGCGCATATTCACTGCCAATGCAATTTATCCTGTAATTATTGTACAATATAAAACAATAGAGGAGGCATTACTATATATAAAAATATACATATCAGTTCAAAATAAATGCCTCAATCACAAGATGTTAATGTGATTGTTATGGCAAGCAAATAATTCAAACATGCTCAATAATAATTAATTAACACTAGCAATTACTCATAATAATGGTCTACCAAGAGTGTGAACATGCAAGGTGAATGAAATGGTATTCAAAGATGCTTAATAAATGGTCAAGACTTCAAAGCAAACTATGCATAACCATAAATCATGGCAAATGAATGGTTACCTTTAATGAAGTTCACCAAGACATCTTTATGACTAAACCCATGATAGCTGAGTTCTTAATCAAATAGTGTCAAATTTCCATTATCATACTTTCTAGAAACAAATCCTTAAAATCTACACAAAAATTGTGCTAAAAAAAGATTTATTTTTAGTAAAATTAAAAATACAAATGTGCATAAATCATCAAGATTATTTGACATACCAAAATGCATCACTATTGAGAGTATGAAAAAAATATTCTACAAAGATGCATATAGATTATGTACAAAAATTTTTAGCCTAAAATTTAGAGATTATGTATATGAAAACTTGTGTAGAATATTATGGAAATTAGAAAACTTATATTTCAAGCATTTCAAAAATTTTGAAAAAATCACCATAAAATAAAAAGGATTAAAAAAAAGAGGCCTAAGGATCAAAGTTGGGCCCAAAATGTAACACCATAATGCCTTAACTGCCATTACTCTCCCTATGGGCTCGATTCGATATGATTTCCAGAGAACAAGTACAAACCGTGGCATTTTCATACTAAAAACGGAGTTTAAACATTCATATTTTGCCCCGTGGGTCCCGTGAACCCATTATTCACATTCTCTACTCAAACTCCATTTATTCAACTCATACATAGCATAAAAACACCCATGAACCACGGATATGAGGCCAACAACCAAGAAAATGCAATTTCTCACATGGGCCTAAAAGTCATATTTTTGGCACTAATTTTGGAAAATCATAACTAATTATAGAAAAATAGGGATCAAGAAAGCCATAGCTTTTTGGAAAGATCTAGGTGTTAAATTTTCTCTAAAAATAATTACCAACCACAATCTTAGCATTTGGACCTTGTTTGACATCGAAAAGAAGACAGAGGTCTGGCTGTCCCTGACATTGGTGCAGCTTGCTGTCATAAACTTCCAAAATTTATAACTAAATCCAAAAAAATCCAATATAGACAAACTATACCAATTTGGAAAAATATTACCTAGAGGAGAAAAATAAGTCTAGATTAGTTCAGTAGCTCTTAGACCTCGAAAACTGATAGAACAGTAACGAAGGTCGGATGGCTTCCCTGATGCTGATATAGAACTTCAGAAGGTTCTTCTTTCTCTACAGACCTCTGATTTAGGTGATTCTAGTTGATATAAGTCACTCTAGTTGTCTAGTTTATACCTATAAAATTTCATGATAATTGGATTCCATTTGGTCCATGAATAACATGAATTTATTTTCGGACTAGTTACACAGTACCATGACCAAACCATCAAAATTTCCTAACTTCAACAATTCGCCAAATATTCCCTAAACCTCCAAATATTACCCAATTTAGCTTCCTAAGAAGCTCTTTACAAACTCTATAGGCATGCCAAATTTTATATCAAGAAGAGCTCATTTGGTCATACTTTGACGGAGCTCACAAATTTGGCGGTTTTGGCACCCAAAACGATTCAAAGTGGGTCCAAGTGGCCTCCCACATATTCTCACACCTCATGGACAAGTTTTAAAGCATGAACATAGTATATATAAAATTTTGAAGTGGTCCAAATCATCATACATTTCAAACTCACTATGCTACGGGCCAAAATACACTATCATATACAATCCACAAAAAGGGCAAATCCCACATTTTCATTACTTTAGCTTTCTATATAGTTTATACATCATTTTTCCATACATTTACACTTGTTTCAACATTTATATCTCAAAAATAGTAAGTGTATATTCTTTTTGGCACCTCTTTACATCAAAAGAACTAAAATAAACTAACATCTATCTAAACATGCTCCTAGGCTCCTTAGTGTGCACTTGAATCTCCTTGAGCTCCACCTAACATGTTAAGATGGGAGAGGGAAGGGGGTGAGATTCATGGAATCTCAGTAGCTCATGCACTCATTCAAGGAAGCACGCAAGGCATATAAACAAGTCAAAGCATGCAAATAGGCATCTAACCATTCACAATTATACAATACATGATTTACATGCCATGGAAACCATATCAATGCCAAGCATGAGCTCCAGGGACTTTTGGTCTAGCCTCACCCGGTTTTAGAGACTTTTGGATGGCCTCACCTGATTTTAGGTACTTTTGACTTGGCCTCACTCAGTTATGAGAATTTTGGCCTTGTCTCACCCATCCTCAGGGACTTTCGGTTCTACCTTACCCATCTCAAGGGACTTTTGGCATTACCTCACTTGAGCAATTTTCACAATCCAACACATAAGCATATTGGTACCAATGCATCAAGGTAATAACATATGGCATGTCTCACATAATAAGCATATACATAAGCATATAATGATTATTACATCCAAGAATGCAACAAGAAAGAGTGGAGAGCTACCTTATGAGCCAACACAAGCCTTTCCTTTCAATTCCTCTTTTCCCTTCTTGGTTTCACAATCACACTTTGATGGAGGTGCTTTTCTTGAGCTTAGACACAACAAAGAGCATGGAATTACTCTCTCATAACTCAACAACTATTAGGGGTTCTTCAGAGCAAACCCTTCCAACATATAAGAACCTAGGGGTTCTCTCTCTCTCTAGAATTTCACTAACTCTTCTTCTCTCTCAAGCTCTCAAGTTAGTAGAACAAACATACTCAAGGAAAGCAAAGAAGTTCAAGAGTGGTTTTCCACTTTCCCTCTTCTGACCCATGCCTAAAACCCAACTAATTTAACAACCAAAACCATAGAAAGAGAGGGCAAAGAGAGAAGAACAAGATTCTAAGAAGAAAAGAGAGGGAAATCTCAAGCTTGCTTACCTTTTCTTTGTTCTTCCTTCCTTCTCTTGGTCTCTCTCTCTCTCCATGCCCTTTTTCTCTCTTTTGGTCTAAGCTTAGGTCAGTTAAAAGAGAAGGAATGAATTGGGATGTTTTAAGAAGTCAAATTCTCCTTTTTTACACTTTTCTAGACTAACCCTAGCTATAGCGAAAATTAACCTTCGCTACGGCGAGCACATATCAGTCCCAGACCCCTGTTTTCGCTATGGCACGTGCTACGATGAGCAGCTCCCTGGTTTTTGTATGGAATGCCCGCACTCGCTATAGCTAGAAGTATTTTCGCTATAGCGAACAGGTACATTCGCTGTAGCTAGACCATTTCTCGCTATAACAAATAGGTATATTTGCTATAGCTAGGCCATTTTTCGCTATAGCTAGCAGACTTAGAAAAATTTAGGACTTCGAAAATTTTCAACTTTCTTCTTTCTTTTTCTTTTTCTTTTCTTTTTCTGGTTGTTACATTTCTACCCCTCTTAAATGAAATTTCGTCCTCAAAATTTAAAGACATACCTCAAAGGAATAACTTTGGATATTTTTGCCTCATTTCATCCTCCAATTCCCAGGTTGCTTCCTCAGATGTCAGACCTCTCCAGATCACTTTCACCAGAAGAATGTTCTTACTTCTCAGCTGTTTTAGCTTAGCATCTACAATTCTCTCCGGTCTCACTACATAGGAAAGATCTTCCTGCAATTGCACATGCTCATATTCCATGACATGTGAGGGGTCTGGTAAATACTTTTTCAACTAGGAGACATGAAAAACACCGTGGATTTGGGCTAGGTTAGGAGGTAAGGCTATTCTGTAAGCCACGGGTCCAATTTTCTCAAGGATTTCAAATGGACCAATATACCTAAGACTGAGCTTCCTTATCCTCATTGACCGACCTACTCCCGTCACTGGAGATACTCGAATGAACACATGGTCTCCAATCTCAAACTCTAAAGGCCTCTTTCGTTTATCGGCATAGCTTTTCTGCCTACTTTGAGCTGTGAGGAGTCTCTTTCTAATTATTTCTATCTGTTGGGTGGTCTGGTCCACAATCTCAGGTCCTATCATACTCCTCTCACCTAGCTCAACCTAACACAGAGGGGATCTGCACTTTCTCCCATACAAAGCCTCATAAGTGGCCATCTGAATACTGGAATGGTAACTGTTATTATACGCAAACTCTGCTAGCGGTAAATACGCATCCCAATTACCCCTCATTTCTAACACACATGCCCTCAACATGTCTTCCAATGTCTGGATGGTCCTTTTAGTCTGACCATCTGTCTGGAGGTGATATGCAGTACTAAACCGCAACCTGGTCCCTAAGGCATGCTGTAATGACCTCCAAAAGTTCGATGTTAACCTGAGGTCTCTATCTGAAACTATGCTACTGGGTACTCTATGAAGTCGTACTATCTCTCTGATATACAATTGGGCTAATCTATCCAGTGTATGAGTAGCCCTGATAGCTAAAAAGTGTGTAGACTTCGTCAGTCAATCCACAACTACCCAAATACCATCGTGTCCAGAGGATGTCCTGGGTAACCCCATAACAAAGTCCATGGCTATATTATCCCACTTCCACTCAGGGATATCTAGAGGTTACAACAACCAAGCCGGCTTTTGATGTTCTATCTTTACCTTCTGACACATTAGGCATCTAGCCACATAATTCGTCACATTGTTTTTCATCCTTGGCCACCGGAAACTTCTTTTCAAATCCTGATACATCTTGGTGGCACCTGGGTGGATAGTATACTTACTCTTATGTGCCTCTTCTAAAATACTTTCTCTCAACTCAGTCTGACCAGGCACACAGATTCTATCTCGATATACTATCATACCATCCTCAGATACCTTGAAATTTAAGGTCTTACCTTGGGAAATCTCACTCCTAATCTGTTTCAGGAACTCATCCTTTCTCTGGGAATCTAAGATCTGGGTCCTCAATATATTCTCAATTCGGGTTTCACTCAGATACAATTTACCCGATACCACCTGACAAGAGAGGTTCAAGTTTCTAAACTTCTCTAAGAGCTCCTGCTCCCTAATCATCATATGGGCTACATGGATGGATTTTCTACTCAGGGCATCCGCTACCACATTGGCCTTTCTCGGATGATATTTCAACACATAATCATAGTCTTTCAGGAACTCCATCCATCTCTTCTGTCTCATATTGAGTTCTTTCTGGTCAAACAGGTATTTTAGACTCTTGTGGTCACTATAAATCTCTATGGTAGCACCATACAGATAATGTCTCCAAATTTTAAGAGCAAACATTACGGCGGCTAACTCCAGGTCATGCGTGGGATAATTCTCCTCATTAGACCTTAACTGCCTAGAGGCATATGCCACTACTCGACCCTGTTGCATCAACACACATCCTAACCCTTTACCTGAAGCATCACAATAAACCACAAATGACTCACTAGGGTCAGGGATAATCAGTACAGGGGCAGTGGTCAGACGGAGTTTCAACTCCTGGAAACCCCTCTCACATCTATCATCCCATACAAAAGGTGTCTCTTTCCTAGTTAGCCTCGTCAGTGGTAAAGTCATTTGAGAAAAGCCCTGAATAAATCGTCTATAATACCCTACCAAACCTAGGAAACTCCTAACCTCGGTGGTCGTTCTAGGTCTATCCCACTATAACACAGCCTCAACTTTATAGGGATCAACTGCGACCCCGTCTCATGAGATCACATGACCTAAGAATCTCACCTCGGTCAGCCAAAACTCACATTTACTAAGTTTGGCATACAATCTTTTCTCTCTCAAGGTGTCTAGGACTAATCTCAAATGCCTCTCGTGCTCCGCAAAGGATCTGGAGTACACTAAAATATCATCAATGAAGACCACCACAAACTGATCTAGATACAGTCTGAATACCCTGTTCATGTAATCCATGAACACAGCGGGCGCATTCGTCAGCCCGAATGGCATCACAAGGAACTCATAGTGCCTATATCTCACTCTGAAAGTTGTCTTGGAGACGTCTTCAGTTTTCACTCTCAACTAGTGGTACCCAGATCTAAGATTTATCTTGGAAAACACAAATGCCCCAGCTAACTGATCTAACAAATCATCAATTCTAGGGAGAGGATATTTATTCTTGATGGTAACTTTATTCAACTCTCTATAATCGATACATAAATGCAAGCTACCATCCTTCTTTTTCACAAATAACACTGGAGCTGCCCAAGGTGAAACACTAGGGTGGATAAACCCTTTAGGAAAAATTCCTAGGGTGGATAAACACTAACAATTCCTCTATCTTCTTTTTCAACTCAGCAAGCTCGGCGGGAGCCATCCTGTAAGGAGCTTTGGATACCGGTCTAACCCCAGGCACTATGTCTATAGGGAACTCTAATTCTCTCTCAAGGGGTAGGCCACTAAAGTCAAACTCTTTAGGAAAAACTTCCGGGAATTCCCTGACAACTGGGATCTCCTCTATCCCTTCTTCTACCTCAGCCTGAATAGAGAAAAAGACTAAAAACCCTTGACATCCACACTCTAAATATCTCTCAGCCTGGGCAGTAGTCATAAAGGATAACTCAGCCCTACCCTAGGTATGGTCCCACAAGCAGGTAGGGAAATAGTTCTATGTTTACAATCAAGTATTGCATTATTCGTGGCTAACCAGTTCATACCAATAATCAAATCAATATCATGGAAGGGCATACAAATTAAATCAATAGTGGTATGACAATGGTTAAATTGAACAGTGACATTTAAGTAGGTATGGGAAGTAACCACGTGGCCTCCAGTGGGTGTAGTGACCGACAAGTCGAATAGGAAGACATTAATGGCCAGGCCCAATTGCCTCACACAATCATAAGATATAAATGAGTGACTAGCACCCGAATCAAACATAGCAACTACAGGAAAGCCATTCACTATCAGCATACCTTGGATCAAATTGGGGGATGCACTAGCTTCTTGCTGAGTGAGGACGAACACTCAGCCTTGGGTCTGTGGCCTAGGAGGAGGCACTGTATCCATCTGAAGACAGTGTATCCATCTGAAGACAGTGTCTAGCAATGTGCCCTGGCTTCCTACACTTGAAACATGCAACACTTGAAACATGTCACGGAGACTGCTGAAAGGATGACTGGCTCCAAGGAAGTGGCATACCTCGCTGTGGCCTTCTATTCCACGGCCCCTTGCCTCTCCTCTTGGTGCTAGGTGTCAAACTAGAAACCTCTTCTGGTTTTGGCCTTTTCAAATCCGAAACCCTCTTCTGACTAGTTGTAGTCGCAACAGGCATGATAGCTCGCAAGTTAGTCTCAATCACCCTGCTGACCTCTACAAGGGTATTGAACTTCCTGATCCACTGTGGAGTAACTCTGTCGCTAATCAGGGGTTTCAACCCAGTCTCAAACTGCTCACATCTCCAGGTTTCATCATCATACCTCTGGAGGTAAGAGGAATACTGAGACAACTCAATGAACTTGGCCACATATTGGTCCACAGTCATCTCATCCGTCTGTCTCAAGCCCATAAATTCTATCTCTTTCTTCTTCCTCATCGAACTAGGGAAATATTTCTCATAAAACTCGACCAAGAAGCTTTCCTAAGTTATTTGTATATTCTTGGTCTCCATCATGGGTTTCATGCTATGCCACCATCTATTAGCTTTCTTTTGTAACATAAAAGTAGCTAGCTGAGCTTTCTGCTCGGTGGTACAATCTATCACCGAGAATATCTTCTCCAATTCCATAACCCAAGCCTCCACCTTATCCGTATCCAACCCCCGTCAAACGAGGGTGGACTATTTTACCTAAATTGCTTTAACAGTTTCTGGATAGGCGTCTGGGTCTGAGGAGCAGCAGGCTCCTAGGGAGGTGCAGGTGGAATGTTGGATGTGGATGGCTGAGGTACAAGGGCATCTCTCCTGGCTTCTTCTTACCTGGCCAGGGTGTCTTATAAATGCATGATCATATCATGTTGTTGCTGGGCAATGTACCTCTGCTGTTCCAACATCTCCTGATGCTGGCCCATTATGGCCTCATATCGGTCAAGCCTCTCCATGATGGTTCGCAGAGGATCCTCAAGCCCAATAGGAACCTCTGGCTCAACTCTCTGAGCCCTGGGCGGTCTGCCTCTACCCCTGTCCCGTCTAGTAGGGGTGTTCATGGGCAGGGCCGTGCCGAACATCTAGTATGCCCGATGCCCGGCCCGATTAAGACATCGGGCTTGTTTTTATGCCCGTGGCCGGGCCCGACCCGAACAAGCCCAATTTTAAGGCAGGTTAGGGCAATTTAAGGCTGCCCAAATTTTTTTTTTTTTATGAATTGATACTTAATATAAAAATATTTTTTTGTAGACTCATAGGCATATACTTCAAAACAATAGGCTTTTGGAACCTTCATATTTTTATCAATAATAAAAAAATAACTTAGTATTATTAAGCAAAATATAAGTTATACTAACATAATTAGTTTTAGGTGAATACGTATATTTTCATTATTCAATAAAAGAAATGTTAGTAAACATGCACATCAATAATGAAAACAATTAAGAAATAGAGAGAATTTAAGTAGATAATAAAAGTTACAACATGTAAAGAGAATCAGATAAAATAAACATAAATATATATATATAAGATGACAAGATATTAATAACTAAAAAAAAATTATTAGGGCAAGTTGGGCAGAATGTCTTTGCCCGTGGCCCAGCCCGGCCCGATATTGTTTTGTTTAAAGTTCTGCCTATTCATATTTTTAGTCCAGCCTGGCCCGCCCCCAATTAGGTCGGGTTAGGGCCGGCCCCTAGGGCCAATCGGGCCAATGAATACCCCTACCTTCTAGTCTCAACCATGTCTGAAAAGAAGTAGCAACCATCAGTTCACAATGATATCACAAGCACATATGCATATAGATTTTACCACTTCCATGGCCATTCACACCAAACATAAGTAAATCACATCATTCAAGAGCCTAACATCGAGCAAAAGTGTCTGAACCATTGCTCTAATACTAAAAATGTAACACCATAATGCCTTAACTGCCATTACTCTCCCTATGGGCTCGATTCCATATGATTTCCAAAGAACAAGTACAAACCGTGGCATTTTCATACTAAAAACAAGGTTTAAATGTTCATATTTTGCCTCGTGGGTCCCGTGAATCTATCATTCACATTCTATACTCAAATTCCATTTATTTAACTCATACATAGCATAAAATAACCCATGAACCACGGATATGAAGCCAATAACCAAGAAAATGCAATTTCTCACATGGGCCCAAAAGTCAGATTTTTTGCTCTAATTTTAAAAAATCATAACTAATTATAGAAAAATAGAAATCAAGCAAACCATACCTTTTTGTAAATCTCTAGGTGTTAAATTTTTGCTAAAAATAATTTCCAACCACAATCTCAGTGTTTGGACCTTGTTTGACATCGAAAAGGAGACAGAGGTCCGGCTGTCCCTGACACTAGTGCAGCTTACTGTCATGAACTTCCAAAATTCATAACTAAATCCACCAAAATCCAATCTAGAAAAACTATACTAATTTGGAAAGCTACAGATGTTAAATAGAGGAGAAAAATAATTAGATTAGTTCAGTAGCCCTTAGACCTCGCAAACTGAGGAACAGTAACGAAGGTTGGATGGCTTCCCTGATGCTGATATAGAACTTCAGAAGGTTCATTCTCTCTCTACAGACCTCTGATTTAGGTGATTCTAGTTGGTATAAGTCACTATAGTTGTCTAGGTTATACCTATAAAATTTCATGATAATTGGACTCCATTTGGTCCATGAATGGCATGGATTTATCCTCGGACTAGTTACACAGTACCATGACCAAACCATCAAAATTTTCTAACTTCAACAATTCGCCAAATATTCGCTAGACCTCCAAATATTACCTACTTTATCTTTCTAAGAAGCTCTTTACAAACTCTAAAGGCATGCCAAATTTCATATCAAGAAGAACTCATTTGGTCATACTTTGATGAGCTCACAAATTTGGCAGTTTGCCAAAACGGTTCAAAGTGGGTCCAAGTGGCCTCCCACATGTTCTCACACCTCATAGACAAGTTTTAAAGCATGAACATAGTATATACAAAATGTTCAAGTGGTCTAAATCATCATACATTTCAAACTCACTATGCTACGGGCCAAAATACACTATCACATACAATCTACAAAAAGAACAAATCCCACATTTTCATTATTTTGGCTCTCTACATAGTTTATACATCACTTTTCCATACATTTATACTTGCTTCAATATTTACATCTCAAAAATAGTAGGTGCATATTATTTTTGACACCTCTTTACATCAAAAGAACCAAAATAAACTAACATTTATCTAAACATGCTCCTAGGCTCCTTGGTGTGCACTTGAATCTCCTTGAGCTCCACCTAACATGTTAAGATGGGAGAGGGAAGGAGATGAGATTCATGGAATCTCAGTAACTCATGCACTCATTCAAGGAAGCAATCAAGGCATATAAACAAGTCAAAGCATGAAAATAGGCATCTAACCATTCACAATTATACAATACATGATTTACATGCCATGGAAACCATATCAATGTCAAGCATGAGCTCTAGGGACTTTTGGTCTAGCCTCACCCGATTTTTGGGACTTTTGGATGGCCTCACCCTATTTTAGGTACTTTTGACTTGGCCTCACTCAGTTATGAGACTTTTGGCCTTGTCTCACCCATCCTCAGGGACTTTCGGTTCTACCTCACCCATATCATGGGACTTTTGGCACTACCTCACTTGAGCAATTTTCACAATCCAACACATAAGCATATTAGTACCAATGCATCAAGGCAATAACATATGGCATGTCTTACACAATAAGCATATACACAAGCATACAATGATTATTACATCCAAGAATGAAACAAGAAAGAGTGGAGAGCTACCTTATGAGCCAACACAAGCCTTTCCTTTCAATTCCTCTTCTCCCTTCTTGGTTTCACAATCACACTTTGATGGATGTGCTTCTCTTGAGCCTAGACACAACAAAGAGCATGGAATTACTCTCTCATAACTCAACAACTATTAGGGGTTCTTCAGAGCAAACCCTTCCAACATATAAGAACCTAGGGGTTCTCTCTCTCTCTAGAATTTCACTAACTCTTCTCTCTCAAGCTCTCAAGTTAGTAGAACAAACATACTCAAGGAAAGCAAAGAAGTTTAAAAGTACTTTTCCACTTTCTCTCTTCTGACCCATGCCTAAAACCCAACTAATTTAACAACCAAAATCATAGAAAGATAGGGCAAAGAGAGAAGAACAAGATTCTAAGAAGAAAAGAGAGGGAAATCTCAAGCTTGCTTACCTTTTCTTTGTTCTTCCTTCCTTCTCTTGGTCTCTCTCTCTCTCCATGCCCTTTTTGTCTCCTTTGGTCGAAGCTTAGGTTAGTTAAAAGAGAATGAATGAATTGGGATGTTTTAAGAAGTCAAATTCTCCTTTTTTACACTTTTCCGAACTAACCCTAGCTATAGCGAAAATTAACCTTCGCTACGGCGAGCACGTATCAGTCCTAGACCCCTGTTTTCGCTATGGCGCGTGCTTCGATGAGCCGCTCCCTGATTTTTGTATGGAATGCCCACACTCGCTATAGCTAGACCATTTCTCGCTATAACGAACAAATACATTCGCTATAACTATGTCATTTCTCGCTATAGCTAGCAGACTTAGAAAAATTCAAGACTTCAAAAATTTTCAGTTTTCTTCTTTCTTTTTCTTTTTCTTTTCTTTTTTTGGTTGTTACACAAAAGGGCCCAACTTAGGAGGCTCATGTGATAGGGGCCACGAGTGGGCCTCGTCCAACAGGGTTGAATTCAACCTTGGAGCACTAGTGTTCAACAATAGCGAATTTTGCCATTAACACACTGAGCAAGCTTCAAAAATTGGCATTTTAACGTGTCTTCTGAATTCCAAGTTGCAAAAGAAGTATCCATAATTAAGTTGTAATGGTGGACATACATGGATACAAGCATGTGGTTTGAATTGTCAATAGTGTTAATTATTTGGTTATATTAATTATAATTATATTATTTTAAAATTCTTTTATGTTGAATTTGTCTTTTTAGTCACAAAGTGAAACAAAAGTAATGAAATTAAAGGTATTATGCTTCACTCTCTTAAGAGATAGCTTAATTACATGAGGGATTCTTTTTTATTATGAAAAATTATATGGTCCTTCTTTGAAAACAAAAAATATATTGCATGACTAAACTTATTTTGACTAAGATATTTTTGAGGATAATATAATTTTTATTTATAACTTATTAAGATGTTTTTCTTAAAATATTTATTTTAATGCTATTTATTTTATCTTAAAAATAAAAAGTTTAATATATTTGAATTACAATACTTATTTTGACTAAATATATATTTAACAAAGATGCACTATATTGACTTCTTTACTAACAAAATGTAAGCTACAATTACAGCTATTTAAATCAAAATAACCTTATATTTGTTATTGTATAACAAGTATTAAATATGTATTCAATTAATATAAAATAGTATATGTTTAAAAATTAACAAAAATAAAGTTATGGCTTTCAACAAAAAATAAATATTATAAAAAAATTCAAAAAATAAAATGTTTAGTAAGTTATAATTTTAATAAAAAATAATATATCTCTAGATGCTTTGGTTATATATATATATATATATATATATATGCACGTTTAAAGAGATTTGTGTATATTTTTATTATAGAAGAAAAAAGATATGTAATTTGAATATTAGAGAGTAACTTATCCTATATTTAACTAGCTAGGACTCCCCTCCCTTTTTTTTAATATATATATATATATATATATAATGGAATAATTTTGTGGAGAATTTATTTGCTGGTCCGAGTGGCATCTTACCACAAATGGAACAAGGTTAAATGGCCCAAAAGGACACTGTATGTGGCTCTTTCTTTCAGTGCCAAAAGAAAAGAATCACTTTTCTGTCATGAAAAGATACAAATTGAAGAGACCCACTTGGATGAAAACTCATCCGTTCTTGCCTATATATATCGAAGCTCCCAACGATGCCTCTGTGTATCAGAGGTAGATCGACAATCATATCGCCTATTGCTGGTGGCTGCTTACTTAGTTACAGAAGGGTTCTTATAGTCCTCACACGAAGAGGTAAAGAGTGAAATGCAGCCAAGAATGACTTGCCGGCGGCATTAATCCGCTGCATACATTATTACTGGGTGTTTTCCGGCAAGTACGTTCTTGGCTTTGTTTGGCTCTCTTCTTCTCCTGTGAGGCTCTACGGACTGTATAATCCTTATCACAAGTACCGTTGGCCACCCTTTGCTAGATCATCATTCCAGATTGCTAAAAGGAAAGGTGCACGCGTCCAGATCCTTTAGAGAGATACACAGTATACAGTTGAAGAGATAAAGATGAGATTGTGGACCAATACTGAGAGCAGTTTCTAACATTGGAAAGTCCTAATCTTTTTCTTTCAATACTGCAGAATATCATATATTACTACGCAAAGGACCAACTTTTAAGCAACTGCTCAATTGCCTACCATGATATTTGTTGCATGCCACAGAATAAATCTATCCACAGCTGGCAATAACTTGACACATGATCAAACTGATTGAATTACAATCAAGAGGCTGTTCGTTGACTTCTACCTCCTGCAATATATTTGTGTTTCTGTTGTATTGTATATATGATTTGAAATTGCAATTTACAATTGTGTTCATTGCACGATTCTGTTGAATAACTCACCATAAGTACCTTATTCTCAACCATTTCCCAACTTCAAAGAATTATATGCTCATCTTCTCGGTATATGTCAATGTTCAGTCTATACACACACACACACACACAGAGAATAGGTTTCGGGCTTATTGCGTAAACTCCCGCAGTGAAAGAATTATATATAGTTTAAGAATTTTAATTTAAGTGACACCTCTTCAAAACACAAATGTTAAGAAATCTTTATAACTTTCGATTCTTATCTTATCCCTTTTTTCTCATTTTTATTGTTAAAGCCTTTTGTGTCCTTTATTTAAAAAAAGTGAAATACATATAGCCCTTTCTATGATTATTTGAGACACTTTGTGCATCAATTAATTATTAACACCTTCGTACACACACACAAAAACTTGTGCCACTGCCTCCTCTTATTGTGAACATTATCTAAGAGTTTTAAGGCTCACATATACATATTTCAGTGCTTGAGATAATATATTAATACTAGCCCGTTCTCATTTATCAAAGAAAATAAATTTCATTCTTAAAAAATCCACACAAACTTCGGCTTTAATTTGGTTGAACCCCATATGGAGAGATTTTATTCAGCTACCACACAATCATAGTGATCACAGTCACGCGGATTATAATAAATGATTATAGTAAATTATTCTCGCACTGGGAAATGTTTAAATAATATATATATATATATATAATCTTTTCATTTGTTTTGAAAATAAATACTTATCTCTCTCAAATGAAAATCTGACCAAAATATTTTTAAAAATATTGATTTTTTAAATTGAAAATGCAACTTGTTGAAAATATGTTTTCTAAACTTTTATTTTGATATTATTTATTATCTATTGAGAATCATAAATTTAATTTATTTTTAAACTTCATTAAACTTACGATAATATTTATGTTTATTAATATATATATATATATATATATATATATATAATATAAATATTATTCTTACAATTAAATTATTATCTATAAATTAATTAAATTTAAATAATTATTTTTTGAATATAAATGTTTTTTTATTTTAATAATTTATTTTTTATCAAATAATTGTACAACTTGCTAATTTAAAAAATTAATTATTTTATAATGGCCAAATATATATATATATATATATTAATACTTATTATATTATATAAGTAATAGATATAAGAGTGTTTTGTTTAAAATAAGTGTAATTGTAACTTAACTTCTATTATAACTAAGATTGAATAGTGCATTTTTTTGGTTTTAGCTAGAAGAGGAAGTGTATATTTCCAAAACGAAAAAGAGGAAAAAGGAAAGTAATTTACCTTAAAAATTAAGGTGCCGTAAAAGCCAAGTTATACAAAAAGTTAGTGGTCCAATATGCCTTTAATTTCTCTAAGATTTTAATTATCCCACTTTAATATTCAATTAACTAGTTACATGTAATGAGAGGAGTGATAATAGTGTAAGTTTAGGTACAAAATGTAATTTAGTTATGACATAATAATTATTAAATATAAAATAATGTCTTGATCATTTTATTACATACTCATTAGTTTACAAAAAATTAAATTCACTTTGTTAAGAGCTATTAATTATTAAATAAATTAATATTTTAAGCAATGAAATATAAAGTATTTAATAATCATTATGTTATAACTAAATTTTATGATATACTCAAATTCATAGTATCATTACTCTCAATACATACACAAGAGCGCTAGAATAAGACATTAGGGAATTAATTTTAGATATATTTGCCAAGAAAAGTATCCACTTGCATGCAATAACCAAATTAAATAATTCAGTAGGCTTTTGAAACGAATAAAGTTAAAGCAATTCAATGACACTATCATATATATATATATATATATATATATATATATATATATATATATATATCTCCATCGGGTAAGGCACGCAGTCGCCACCAATCATGATTCCATACCAAATTGAAAACGTAATCGTTTATGCATCGGAATTAAATTAAGCAAGTAAAGGCATATTTACCGGAAAAGCTGAAGGACACAAAAGTTGGAATGATAGCCTTAATTAGATGGCTTTACCATAAATGGAAAATGCTCTTACCATTATGTGATATCAAACACTTTTCCTCTTCTTGTGAAGAAGAGTTTGACTAATTACTAAAAGGCTAAAAAAGGAAAAAAAAAAAAAAAAACCGCCCGTATCATTTTCTACACCCAAAGAAGATAAGTCTCTATTTCCCAACTCATAGAAAAACATTTTTTTTCATGTTCGGATTTATATCTTAGTAGGTAGCAAATTTAGATCCCACTCTTTTCTCCAACAAAACTTAAATCTGACCCATTTATCCATTTTTTTAAAATGAATAATTTTTAAAATAAATTTAAACTCATTTATAAGAAATTTATTCATTTGGAATCGCTATGAAATATAAAATGTCTCAAGCAATCGTTTTTTTGAAAATTAAAAACTCATTTATATGAAATCTATTCATTTAAAATCATTATCAAAATAAAATGTCTCAAGCAATCATTAATATAATTCCTAACCCACAGAATGTGTTTTGTGTATTTTTTAAAATTATTTTCTAATGTATTAAATTGATTAACACCACCAAACAAATTAAGTTTTTTTAGCAGGGGAAAATTTGCTTAGGGTATGTTTGGTACACCGTATAAGACATGATAGTATAAGCTAATACAATACATTATGAACTTATAACTTGTTTGGTGCATGTAATGTATTGTATAAGCTTATACATCATAACTTTCTTATACATCAAAATGACGTATAATCTAATCATGCCTTGGGGGGTGGGATTAGGCCTGATTAGATTTTAATGTATAAATACTTATCAATAACATTATAAAGTAACCTTAAAATTAATGTATAAAATTATAAAGTAACCTTAAAAAAATAAAATTTTCATATAAGTTCTTATAAAATAATTTTTGATAAAAATTATAAAATGACCCTAAAAAATAAAATTTTTATATAAGCCTCTATAAAATTGTATTTTATCATTAAAAATTTTTTATATAAGTCTCTATAAAATAATTTTTTTAAAAAAATTAATAGGATTGGGATAAGTTCTGCAAAAACTAATTTAAAATTAAACTTAGTCTAATTAGTTTAGTATGAGATTAGGTTAAATTGATTTCTTAAACTAGTTAAGTCACTTTTTTTTTTAATATTTGGTAAAAATTATAAATTGACTCTTAAAAAATAAAAAAATTTTATATAAGTCCTTATAAAATTATATTTTGTCCCTAAAAAAATAAAAATTTCATATAAGTCTTTATAAAATTATATTTTAGCTATTTAGCTTGATGTAACCAGACGAGATCAGGTCCCTCAAGTCACTAGGTTAGTCTAATTGGTTTAGTATGAGACTGGATTAGATTAGTCTCTTAAACTAGTTAAGCCACTTTTTTTTTATATTTGGTAAAAAATTATAAATTGACTCTAAAAAAATAAAAATTTCATAAGAGTCCTTATAAAATTATATTTTAACTATTTAGTCTAATGTGACCAGACGAGATCAGGTCACTTAAGTCATTAGGTTATCATGCATTATATGCAACCCTATTCACCCATACTTTTTTTAAAAAAAGTAATATAACACAAAAAGATATAGTATATTTTTTAAGCAAAGGTTATTTTTGTTAAAAGAGTTAATTTTTATCCTATCTAGTGTTATATAGTGCATCATCAAATAAATGATAATATTATCTTATACAATACATTATCTTATACAGTATCATACCAAACACTGCATAGTCTTAAAATTTTATCAGGCTTTATCCTATCATGCCTTATCCTATCAGGTCTTATACTATCAGGCCTTATCCTATACATCATACCAAACAGGCCCTTACTAACATTGATTACGAGGGAATTGCGATGACTTAGCAAGGGAGTGCTCCCTCCCAAACTATTGGTTGCTAAATAGTTAGAGAAAATTCTCTCACTGTGTCGTCGTTGACATTCCTCATAAACATATATAGCGAGGGAATTTCCCTTGCTCAACTGTTGCAAATTAGCCTCATACATTTTGGAACAATCCCTATCGCGGGCGATGCAATGCCATGACAAAGAACAATTTCTCACTATTCCTCGCAAAATTGTCACTACTTCCTCTCTAATTCCTTATTATTATTTATCCCTTACCAAAAGCAAGAGATGAAGTTTGCATTCCCTCACTATTCCCTCTCAGACCCCATACCAGATGTTCTCTAATCCCTCACCATGCCTTCACAAATCTCTCACCAATTCCTTGCCAACAAAATCAAATGTCAGAAATGATGTGTGAAGTCTCTCTTCATTCTCTTGCTGTTCCCTCTTGAATCCCTTGCTTTTCTCTTTCCATTACTTCATGAATCCCTCACTAAGAAGAAAAAATTTGTGATGTTCCATTTATTTATTTTTACTTGTCTCATAAAAAACTAAGCAAGAAAACAGTAGCAACTAGTAGCAAATACAGCAGTAACCAACAACAGATATTTCCAAAACATTAATACAAAATATCATTCATAATATATACAAATTATCACTCAAATCCAAAGTCCTACAATATCTAACTATCAGCATCCAAATCCTTAAACTTTGTACCCTCTGAATCCTCTACATTATTTGTTGGGGCTTTAGTGTGTGTATCAAAAGAAGTCCCACATTACTTAAAACAAAGGAAGCTTTAATGTATAAATACAAAGATGGGTTTATGAGCAAGTAAATAGATCAAGAAGAGGAATGGGCTCGTGTGCACAACAATAGGCCAACATAGTTGAAAACCTTCGATTTCTCCCCCTACACGTGAGTTAGATGCAATACTGGGCATTTTTGCCGGAAATATTTTTGCAAAATCCAAAAATTATTTTGTTTAAAATAAGCTTACTGAAAAAATCTTGTTTTCAGTAGTTTTGAATTTTGGACATTAAAGCTTTCAAATTACCAGTTTAATTTCTTATTAACCAATTTTTAATCCCAATGTTCAAAAATAGTCTTCCTTTATTTTCTTTTAATCCCAACATTCAAAATTGATTTCATTAATCATGATTTAGCTGCCATTAATCAATTTTATTCTTGCCCAACATTTCTGTCTGTGTCCTTAGCTTAGCATGGTGCAATTCAAGACACACCGAGCCATTGGGCTATCTGCCTTTTCTCCTCTTCTCATTTGCTTTGAGTTTTTCATTCTCTGCTGTTCTACTTCCTTGTGAGTCTCCACAAGAAGGATCCATTTAATCTTGAGGAGTTGCCAACCTGTACTAGAATAATTGTAGCTAACATTATTTCCTAATGTATTTGTGAATTGTAGCTAACATTATTTCCTTGCACCTGTGTGCTGAATGAATACATCATTCACCTCCTCCACAAGCAAAAATAATTGAAACCAAGCTAAACAAAACCCCTATGGTAGTTGGGAAAATGCTATCAATTTCTAGTACTAGACCTTTTGACAATCTTAGCATGATCTATTCAATTAAAGGCTTTTTATTTTAAATATGTCAAGAATTGGACCAAAATTGTAATTTCCAAAAATAATGCTTTTGGGCCAAAGTTGTTTTAATGGGTTAACTTATTTTAATGATCTAAAATTTATTTGATTATTCTTAATGAAGATATTATATGATTCAATTTATATGGAATGATTAATTAATATATTATGGAAAGTTTTCAAAATAAGAATTAATTGAGTCAAAGCTTTTATAGAAAGGTTTCAGATATGATATTAATTTTTTCAAAGATTTTATATGGAAAGTTTTCAAATAATATTAATTATAATATGATATGGTCTTATAAGGAAAGTTTTTTTAAAGGATTAAGTCAAGGAAAGTTTTTTAGAGGATTCCTATATAAAGAAAGTTTTCAAAATGAATTATTGATTAAGCCAAGGTTTTAATAAAGGAAAATTTTCCATTAACTCTATATGGAATGTTTTTAATATATGCATTTATACTAATTGGACCATAATTTACATTTTATATTTAATATTGATTATCTCCTTATTGGTATTAAATTTCATAATGGCAAATTCTTTATTTAATTAGATGCCACCTTTATGATGCATTATATATGGAAGGAATTTAAATATACATTCATGAAGAAATTTGAGAGATGAAAGGAAATAAAGATCACTTCAATTAATGTCATAGTCACAAAAGGAAAGTTCATGAATTTGGGAAGTTGAAAAATGAATGTTGCTATTCAAAGACACAAAAATGTGTTAATGAAATATCCTCAAGTCTTTTGGCTTTTAGAACATGTGCACTTAATATAGCCAATGTTTATCAACATTAAAGATGCAATCAAGAAGAAGGTTGAAAAAGAAACACTCAATCATATCTTCCTTGAATTAAGGGAGTAGGAAAAGAAATAAGTTTAAGAAGAAAATCATTCTAGTCTGTCCACTGATGTATTGTACTTGTTCGAGTCGACTTATTAACATTAAAGATGGTCTAAAATGGCAAGAAGATGTTGAAGCAATCAACATATGGTCTAGAGCATTAAATGTTAATATTCCTAAAAGTTGAAGAATGATCAACACAAAAATGAAGGAAGGTTTTCACCATTCACAAGCTATAAATGGAAGAATGATATTTTGGCATATAAATCACATGCTTTTAAATGCAAGATCAACAATTTTGGAATATATTGAATTTTTTCCTCCTATCTTGTACATCAGGAACTATTTAGCTTATGTTTTATCCATTTTATGAAGGAAATCTCATATGGACAAAAATCTCTTTATTTCTCTCATTGAATGCACTATCTTAGATGAAATGAATGAAGAAAAGAAGTTAAATTGAAATAAAGTGTTTTGCTACTTGATGCAAAGATTTCTACTCGCTAGAGTGTATCAAATTATTTAATGAGAAAACAATGATCACATGTTTCAAAGTTTACTATATAAGAAGACTTGTTCAAAGTTGATAAAATGAAGGTTGAATGCATATTCTTGAGAGTTATACTATTGTCTTACTGTGTTTAGTTAAGTTATATTGCTCTTAGTGAGTTAGTGCAAAAAGTGTTGAGGGATTCTTATTGAGCCAAAGCTTATTAGACATATTTATCCTTATTCTGATTTGAGTTTCTAGGTGTCTTAAGAAAAACTTAGAGGGGAGTTTCTAAGTATCTTGGAAAAAACCATGTGAGGAGTTTTTGGGTGCCTTGTGAGAAAAACCTAGTGAGAGAGAAAGGCTGTAAAACTTGAGAGTTGTCCTTGTGAAGTTGCCTCGTACTTAAAGTTTTTAAGGAGCTTGAGAAAAACCTAATAGTGTGGGAAAGGCTAATGGAGTGGGAAAAAGTGTAAAAGCTGAGTGCTTGCATAAGGTTACCTTAGGAAAGGGTAGTAAAAACTAAGGAGCATGTCTAGTATTCAAAGTTGTGTTGTACTCTTACTGATTATCCTCGATTGATACAAATCCCTTGTTGTGTGCTTGAGGACTGGACATATGGCATTTTGGTTCAAACCAATATAAATTAGTTGTGTGCTTCCTCTTTCCTTACTTTCTTTATTTCATGATTAAAGTATTTTCTTAAAGAGTAAGATTTTGTTCCTTAGGAATATGATATTGTTAGAAGGAATCGAGATTTTTCAAAAAGGAAAAATTAATTTTCAAATATAATTCAATCCTTTTTTTTTTTGAATTACTTCTAAGCTAACATGATCAATGGTTGGTGCCTTCAATATGTCACCATCAGTATACTAAAGTTAGCATTTTTTTTTTTATTAATAAGGTTAGCCAGTTTATGCACAATCCAATGGAAGAGCATTATCAATCTATAAAGAGAATATTAAAGAACCTAAAAGGAATAAGAAACTATGTGGATGGCTATTGAGTTTAGCTTATATATATATATATATATATACACACACACACATTGTTGGATCAAAGGCTTTTAGGCCTTTTGTTTCAAGTTCCGTCAAACATCCTTAATTACGTGAATTTTGGAAAATGGATTTTAGTTTGGGCCAAATTTGTAATTATGGAAAATAGTGTTTTGGGCCAAGGTTAATTTGTTGGGCTATATGTTATTTCATAGGTTGAAATGTAATTTATTTATTTAAATGATTTATAACAATGATAACATGTGATTTGAGTGAAAAAGGAATGTTTTTCAAAGGTCTCATTTATTGAGTCAAAATCTTTTATGGTAAGTTTTCAAATATGATTGAATCAAAGATGTTATATGGAAAGTTTTCAAAAATATTATTAATCATGATTTGCATGAAAAGCTTTCAAATAATATTAATCATGATTTGAAGAATTTATTGAAAGTTCTTGAATGATAAAACTTAAGGTAGGTTTTTTTTTTAGGTAATTTGAACTCTATATCTATATATGGAAACATCCTTAGGTTTTTCTCAAATGGAAAGTTTTTGAAACGCTTGATTAATTGAGTCAAAACTTACAAAATATGGATATATTTATATTTGATTTTGTGCACATTTACTCTGATTATTTCCTTGTGCTTTTAATAACAAAATTCTAGTTAGCAATGAAAAAGGAAATTTTGTGAAATCAAGAAGCAAAAAAAGTGCAATATAGCTCATTAGGTTCCTTAGTCTATTATTCATGCTTGATTTCACACATTCTCAAAGAAGAATGAATATAAATATTGGTAATTTATTGCGTTACATAGGGCCTGAAAATTTCATTTCATGTTATGTGGGCCATATGAACTCACCATTAACATCCTCTAGCCATAATGCATCTATACAAGTCATAGGAACCATAAAACATCACACCAACTTCGGGTAAGAAGCCACACACCAGAAAAATGCAAAGATGCTCTCAGGTCCAGATTCTAAATTTCTGGTTTCAATTTTGAAAAATCATAATTAATTCTAAAACAATTAAAATCAAGCAAATGATAGCTTTTTAGAAAGCCCTGAATGTCAAATATAGTTTAAAAATCATTTTAGGTCATAAAAATATCAACTGGACCATGATTGATAATAGAATAGAACCAAAGGTCTAGCTGCCCAGGTTTACTGTCATGGGTTACTAATATAAATTTCAAAAATGCATAATTAATTTTTTAAAAAAATCAAAACCTAGCAAAACATACCATTCTAGAAAGCTATGGATGTTAACTAGAGTCTAAAAATAACTTTAGGCTCAAATAAAAGTGTTTAGACCATGAAAACTAATAGAATAGTAACAGAGGTCTAGCTGTATCCCTGATATTGATATGAAACTTCAAAAAATTGGTTCTCTCTCTACAAACCTCCAAATGGGATGATCTTAATGACTATAGAAATATTATAATATCTAGTTTATACATGCAAAACATGATAGCCATTGGACAACATTTGGTATGTAGATGACACAGGTAAAAAAAAATTGACCATATGAACAGTACATTTGCCAAATCTGTCAAATTTTTCAAAATCATAGAAAATTCTCTAAAGCTCCAAATTGGGTGTTCTTTGGCTATATGGAAAGCTCTAGATAAGGCCTATATGCATGACAAATTTCATGCCAAGACTAGTTCATTTGGTCAGATTTTGATGTAGCACAAAAATATGACAATTTTGGTACCTTGCAAGGGTCAAACTTGTTCCAAATAGCCTCCCAACCACTCTACCACAACTTGAGTACGTTTTGAAGCATAGACATAGGATATATAAGCTTTCTAAATGGTCTAAACTATCATACATCTCAATCTCACTATGCTACATGCATAATTACACATTCAAGAATGGGCTCTCAAGTGGCCAAATCACATTTTCTCATTCATTTGCCTCCAACTTTGGTTCATACACTATATTTATATACTTTTACATTTTTCCAGTGGCTTTTATCTTGAAAATAGTTAATACATACAACCATTGACATTTAATTACATTAAAAGCTACACTAATGTCAAAGTATGGCCAATCAAGCTACTTGGCTTCCATTTTTATCTCCTTGAGCTCCACCTAAACATGGTGAGATAGGAGAGGGAAGGGAGTGAGATTCAAAGAATTTCAATACCTCAAACACCCATTCAAGTGAACAACCAAGGCATATAATCATGTTGAGGAACTCAAGTATGCATCTAACATAAACAAGAATCATTCAATCCATCATTTCCATGCCATCAAAACATGTCAAAGCTAAGAACAAACCCTATGGACTTTTGGTCCATCTTCACCCCATTTTTGAAACTTTTGGATTAGTCTCACCCTTGATTTAAAGGACTTTTAACTTAGCCTCACTCATCCTTGGGACTTTTGGCTTTGTCTCATCCATTCCCAAGGACTTTTGGCTTCACCTCACCTATTTTAAGGGATTTTTGGCACAACCTCACCCATAGAGAACAATTCACATTACATAAGCCAATCAAGAGAACATAATGGTACCATAGCAACAAACAACATCAATGGCATGTCTCATAATACAAATACACATACAAGCATCCAATGACATTCATATAACCAAGAATGCATACAAGAAGGAGTGGAGAGTTACTTTGGTGCAAATACAAGTCTTTTTCCTTGACTATTCTTCTCCCCTCAAGGTCACACACTTGCCATTAGATGGGGTTTTATTTGTTTGGCCTAGACACAACAAATAGGATCTAATTACATTCTTGAAATAAGTTCTAGCATTACCCATACATTAAGGAAGCACACTTTTTTCCATGGTTACATAATAGTTCCATAAAAGGCCTAATGAAGCAACTACTATAATTTAAGATCTTGGCTCCATTTTCTTCTTATATCTAGGTCTCTTGACTTTATTTAAACTTCTTAGAGCTATCACGTAATCATTCTTAAGAGCATAGATATATATTACTTTTTTAAGTCACATTATGGAACCTATACCTCCAACTCTCAATTTAGGGCTTCTAATTTTTTCTAATCACCTCATCTCATCTTCTCCCATCATATATAGTCCTAAACTAAGTTTAGAAAAAAAATTAAAACACTCTCTAGCCCCTCGAAGTGTGTTTGGCTGAGACATTCATAGCATTTTGGGCCTATAGAGTTTGCAATTTTTCCTTAATGGAAGAGGCATTTGAGAGGCTTTCTAGGGGTCTTAGGAACTTAAATAAACTCTCATATAAGCTAGGATATTCTTAGACAAGGTCAGATTTTAGCATATGTTCAAGGATCTCTAACTTTATCATCTTGAACTATAATGGTTTTTCTTCAAGTTTCATTGCATTTTCTAGATTCCCATAACCTAAAACCTAGGATTCTTACTTGCTTTTAGCCAGAAATTCCTCCCCCCACAAGCTCTCTCCAAGGCCAAAACACACACATGAAGAATAAGGGAGGAAGTATCACACCATACTTTATTAGACTCTATATTCCCATATTCAAGTTGACTTTCATGTGCAACCAAAGAAAACCAAGAAAAAGGAATAAAATATTGCCACTTCCTTACATTATGTCAGGGTTAAAAATTCAAATTTTGATCCATGGACCACGGGAACTCCCTAATAACATTCTCTATTTATTTTTTATCTAAAAAAGTCACAAACATTCCATAAACCACGGATTAAAAGCCAAAAACCAAGAATTTCACATTTTAGTCTCGGGTCAGAATTTTTAATTTTCTATTAGCAACTTTGAAAAATCATAAATAAATATAGAAAAATAGAAATCAAGCAAACTATAGTTTTTTGAAAATCTCTAGAAGTTAAAATTATCTTAAAAATACTTCCAAGCCACGAAAACCTCATATGGACCATGTTTGACAGCAGAAAATTGGTGAAGGTTAGAATGTCCAGTGTTTCTGATACAAGTTACTGATACAAATTTAAAAAATTTATAACTAATTTTAAAAAAATTCAATCTAGGAAAACTATATCAATTTGGAAAGATACAAATGTTAAATAGAGGAAAAAAATAAGTTCAGACTGGTTCAGATGCACTATGATCTTGAAAATCAATAGAACAGTAACCAAGGTCAGTTTGCACTACTGTCACTGATTTGAAATTTCACAAATTCATATCTCTCTCTATAGACATCAAATTGAAGTTCTTCTAGTTGATATAGGTCACTATGAATGTCTAGTTTATGTCTATAAAATTTCATAGCCATTGGACATTAGTTGGCCCATGAATGACATAGACAAAATCTTAGACCAAATGCACAGTAACAGTACAAGAACTATGAAAATTTGTCAATTTTGGAAATTGACCAAATATTCTCTAGTGCTCCAAATAATATGAATTTTAGCTTCCTAAAAAGCTTTAGACAAGCCCTATATGTATGCCAAATTTCAAACCAAGAGGAGTTTATTTGGATAGATTTGACTATAGCTCACCATTATAGTCGTTTTAAGACTACAAAGGGGTCCAAAATGGTCCAATTGGCTTCTTACATGTTCTAGCACTCCTTGGGTAAGTTTGAAAGTACAAATACACCATATATGAACTGCCATACATAAGCATTTGCAAGCCATTACACAGTCAAATCTTACCTTTACATTGTTTTAACACTAAATATGGTTCATACATCACATACATATACTTTTACATTTGCCCAAATATTTACATCTAAAAAATAGTATATATTTTGACATCTAATTACAAGAAAAACTATATATTTGCCAAAGTAAGGTCTCTCAAGCTCATTGACTTACATTTTTCTCTTCTTGGGCACCACCTAGACATATTAAGATAAAGGAGGAGATGGGTTGAGATTCATGGAATCTCAATAGCTCATACATCCATTTAAACACACATTCAAGGCATGTTACATGTCAATATACAAGTATGGAAGCTAAGATAACCATAAAGTATGCAAAGTCACATTTCCATACTACAAGGTCACAACAAAGTTGAAAATGAGCTCTAGGGACTTTTGATTTAGCCTCACCCTATTCTTAGGACTTTTGGAGTTGTTTCACCATTGGCTTAAGGACTTTTAACTTGGCCTCATCCATCCATGAGACTTTTGGACCTATCTCACCCATGCCTTGAGACTTTTGGCATCTCCTCATCTACATCAAGGGACTTTTAGCATCACCTCACCCTTATGAGCAATTTTCACAACCAATAACATTCAAGAAAGTATATTGGTACCAATGCAACATCATAACATCAAATGGCATGTTCACAAGACACAAAAGCACGCACAAGCACACAATGACATATACATAACCAAGAATGCAAGAATAATAAGGTGGAGAGCTACCTTAGTGAAAATCCAAGCTTTACTTTGCTTTATTCCTTCCCTTTCTTGGTTTCACAAGCACAACTAAATGGGGTTTGGTTTCTTTGACCTACAAATCATAAATAACACTTAATTATACTCTTAAAGCAAGCCAAAGCATTAAATTTGCTCTTAAGAACACACTTTGTTCCATTTATTACAATATGGTTCCATTAATAACCTAATGAAGTAATTACCATAATTTAAGTGCTTGGCTCCATTTTCTTCCTATATCTAGGCCTCTTGACTTTATTTAAGGTCCTTAGAGTCATTACACACTCACTTTCACAAGTCTAGGTACATGTTGCTTCATAAGGTTACATTATAAAAGCCATTGCCTCATCTCCTAATCTATGGCTTCTAAATTTTTCCCAAGGGTTCCTCCCACCTTCTACCATCATATGAAGTTCCAAACCAATGCTAGAATAAATTAAAACATCCCCTAACCTATTTATCCCAGCTTGGCCAAGCGTATGGAGGAGGAGAGAGCTCATAGGGTTTTTGATTTTTTTTTTTTTATGGAAGACACACTTGGGAGGCTTCCTAAAGGTCTCAGGAGCTCAATAAAACACTCACACATGTAAGGAAACTCATGTATCAAATTAGTTTTTGCATTATGTTCAAGAACTCTACACTTTCCTAACTTGAAATTCATTGGTTTCTCTTGTAATTTCTTGGCATATTCCAACTTCCCATGGCCTAAATAAATGGTTTCATGCTTGCTCTAAGTCAGAAACTCCCCCTCTCCCTAGCTCTCAAGTTGGACGAAATACTTAAGAAGAAGTAATCAAATGGAGAGAAATTACCTTGAATCAAGCCTTCTTCAAGAGTGTTTCTTCTTGCCTTAGCTTCCTCTTTAAATCTCTAACTCTTCCCCTCTAGTTCAAGGTCAAAATAGAACCATTTCACTCATTAAAGCCATGGAAAAAGAGTTTGAGAGAAGAGGAACAAGGTTTTAAGAAGAAGAAGCATGGAAATCCTTAAGATTTCTTATCTTTTTCCTGGAATTTCTCCCTTTCTTCCTTAGCTTCTTGATGCATCTCTCTCTCCAACCCTTTTTTCTATTTTGGACGAGCTCAAGTCAGTTAGAAGAAGCAAGGAGATGGAACACCTAATATAAGAAGCTTCAAGGCCAAATTTGTTTTAAAAAATGACATTTACGTCCTGCGTACATGGCATTTTTGTTTTAGCTCATTTTTTTAGAATGTCTTTTCTGTGATAAAATTTAGGTCCCTAGTTGTATAAAATGCCTTTGGAATCACTCAATTTGAAGCTAAAACTTTCTCGAACGAATCAGTCAAAATTCAGGCTCACTGCTATTAGAAAACGTATACCAAATGGGCTTTAACTGTCTCGGAGCTTCTCATAGTTTTCAAGGCCTTTGAGAACCCCGAAAAGCTCAAAATTTTTATTTTAAAAGCCCTCATATGAGTTTTCTAAAAAGTTCCCATATTTACGAAAATGCCACTGACTTTCGATAAATATTTTTAATCACTCCGGCCCTAGTTTCTGGGCAATTCGAGACTCATGTCCTCATTTTTTATTATTTAAAATTTTATCAAATTTTTATTTGGCCTTAAATCACTCGTCTTGGGAGACTTGCTTTTATATGGCTCAATTTTGACGTTTTACGAAAAACCATTCGTTACAGGAAGAGTAAGTGAAACTAGGATACATACCTTGATTCCTTGGCTTCTCCAAAGGCTCTCTCACTTGGTTTGGGATTCTCTTTGAAATTCCACTCTTCTCCCTCTAAACTAAGTCCAAAACAGACCTACATCACTAACCAAAACCATCGAAAGGAAGGTGGAAAGGAGAAGAGAATTCCTAAAGGAAGAACCATGAGAAGTCTTGAATTCCCATACCTTTTTCCTTCTTTTCACTTCCTCCTTGAGCTCCTTCTTGTGCATCTCTCTTAGGTAGAATTCTTCTCTGTTCAAATAGAAGCAAAGTTAGTTTATGGGAGGAGCAAAGGGGGACGCCTCTTAAGGAGAATGTAAAAAGGGAGTTTGTTCATTAAAAATTCTGCTTATGTCCCGCTTTCTTGGCTAACTCATTTGAGGCTCATTTTAACTCTTTTTAAAGAACTGTCTTTTTCATCATAAAATTTAGGTCCTCAAACTTATAAAATGGCCTTAGAATCACTTAATTTGTATTTAAAATCTTCCCAAAAGAAAAAGTCAATATTCGGGTTAATTGATGTTCAAAAACACACATCAAAGGGGGTTTGAACCAATCCGAGGTTCCTAAGATTTTTACGGCCTCTAAAAACTCCGAGCAACACAAATTTTCTATTTAAAAATCTCTCTTGTAAGTTTTCCAAAAATTATCTAAATTTACAAAATTGCAATTACGTATTTGCTTATTTTCATTCCATTTTCATTCATTATTCTAGCCCTGTTTTCTGAGCACTCTGAGCCTTAGATTCTCATTCTTTAGAGTCCAGAACATTACTCAAATTTTATAGGACCTTAACTCATTTATTTTAGGGGATTTTCTTTTATACTGACTCATTTATGATGTTTTAATAAAAATCGAATATTACAATAGGACTTGGATGTTATGTATCACGAACACCCATCCCCGAATTGGGAATTGGATCCACTCTACTTGAAGTTCAAGGGTCACACTATAAATGGCCATCTAAGAAAAACATAAACTATAATGGAGTGATAAATAATTTTCTCAGTAACATAGATAGGATTAATACAATTTAATCATCTTGAAGAAAAGTCAAGCTTTTGATTAATGAGAAGCGAATAATATAAACAAAATATCCTAAGGAGAATAATTAAATATTTTCAAAATAACATAAACAGAGAATTACATAAAATTTTGGAATATTCAACATAAATAGAGAATAACGTAAATAAAGGATAATAGAAAATTTCATGTGATTACATAAATAGAGAATAACACATAAATTTCATAATATTTAACATGTTAGTTCAAACATAAATTAAAAATAAATAAATAAGACATTAACAGACTCAGGATTCACATGTCATGGATAAACAAATGTAAGCATAGTAAAGGAAATATTAAAAATATTACTGAAAAAACTTTTAGCGACCACAAACTTTAGTCGTCACTAAAACACAACTTTTAACGATCACTAACTTTAGTCGTCACTAAAAGGTCTGGTGTCAAATTTTTGTTCAAATATTAAAAATTTGTGCGTCAAAACGTTTAACGGCGACTGGTTTTAGTTGTCACTAAAAGATATCTTATAGCAGCGACTTTTTTCAGTCGCCACTAAAAGTTCTGACATAAAAATTTTGGTCAAATAAAAATATTTTGCTCCAAATCTTTTAGCGATGACTGATTATATTTGTCACTAAAAATTAGCTTTTAACGGCAAATAAAATAGTCGCCACTAAAAGTTTTGACGAAAAATTTTTTACTTATTAAAAATTTTTGCATGAAATATTTTTGTAACTTATTTTTAAATAAAAATATTTGAAATTAGAAATTTTTAAATTAAAAAATAAATTATACATATCAATTAATATATGCAAATATACAGGACAAAAAAATAAATTAGAATATTTTTAAGTTAAAAAAATATTTTTTAAGTTAATAATTAATATATGAAAATATATAAGACTAAAAAATATTTTAGTTGTAATTATTAATTAAAAAAATAAAACTAGAATTTTTATTAAGTTTAAAAGACTTAGTAGATTTAATAGATTTAAGAAGTTAAAATTTCAATTTTTGGAATTCAAGAAATTAATATGTCTAACATTTCATATGTCGAAGAATCCATATATTTAAATTTTCAATTTCCATTTCTATGATTCATTTTATTAATGGGTCCTTTTCAACTTTTGAAGCAACGTAAACAACAAAGAGGTAGAAAGAAAGAAAAAAATGAAAGAGAAAAAAAAGGAATGGATAAAAGATTGAACTCAGCCTTAATCTCTTATCATTGCAACATTAATTTTAGTTGGGTAATCCTTTTAAATTCCTATTTTATCTTCTTCTTCATCCATTAATGTCTTCTTTTTCCTCATGTTCCATGGCTTTAAACTTGATACTTTATAATTAAAGCAAAAATATAATGATTTCTATGGATTTTTTGGTGAGGGGCAGCCATGGATGTGAATTTAGAACTTCACTCTTGATACTTTAAACTTGGAGAGACCTTAAATGATTTTTTTTATGAAGATGAGCCCCAACGTAATGTAATAAGTCCTAATGTAATGAGCCCTAATATAATGATTTAGCATGCATTTCTTATTGAGACAGCAACATATACAAGTTCTAGAGAGATAAGTTGGAAGATGACTTATATTTAGGATTAAGAACTTCAAATGTTTTAGTTAGAACAAAAATATAATAGGTAAATCATAGAAAAAGATACATTAGGCTATTGAAGAATAAAAATTCTAAATTCTTAATTAATTTTTGAGTTCAGTTATGTATTTCTTAATTTTTATCCTCTTTATTGTTAATCAAGTACTTGAATTCAGAACTTAAATAGAATAAAGCTTAAGTATTTTTTAAAAAAGATTATATAATTATAGACTTATTTTAATGTTGGTGAAAGGTAGTGAAAAACAAAAATCACAAAATTAAAGACCTAAACAAACTTTTTTGAGAAAAATAAGTGACCGAATTGCCTTTGGCATTTGCCACACGTAGATCTCGAAAAAATACCCAAAATGAAAAAAAAAATCACCTCAAACAGAGTACGGTACACAAAGTTATGGCATTTTAAAGTTTTACCCTCCAATCTTATATTTTCTTCATAATTTATGTTCTAAACCTAACTTATATTTTTTATTTTTTATCACTCAAACTATTTTTTTCATTTATATATCAATTATCAATTATTAAATTATCAATATATTTAGAATAATATTATATCATTACACATAAAACTCTACTGACACTTCAACAGTAAAACCTAGGGTCAGTTTTCATTCCCCGCCTCTTTGTTTTTCCTGTCTTTCCCCTTTCCCCCTTTCCCATTTTCAAACCTTCTTCTTATCTGCTGGCAAAGGCTGTCGCAAATCCTCCTCAATCTTCGTTCCAATACATCCTTCTGGTCGATTTCCTTGTGAGTGAAGCTATTCCAACAAAAACATTTCGCGCACGAAAAACAGAGTATCCCTAGAAGTTGATTTCGCTGTGGAAGAGGAGAACACAAAAACTGAAGAGGAAGGAAGCTATGTACGTGGTAATTGGTCTATTGTTTGCTCCTTCTCTGGTCTATTATTTGCTCCTTCTCTGGTCTATTGTTTGCTCCTTCTCTGGTCTATTATTTGCTCTTTCTCTGATCTATTGTTTGCTCCTTCTCTGGTCCATTGTTTACTCCTTTTTTGTGCAATTGATTTTGTGTTGAATGCTGTGGCTGTGGCTAGCAGAACTGAATAATGCCCCCATTTTGAATCGAATTTACTTTCTTTTTTTATAGAATTTCTTCTTTTTTGTATTGGTTTCTTCTTCTTTGATGGCTACTTCTAGCCTCTATGAATTTGTTGAATTTCTTATTTCTGATATGTAAATTTATAGTACATTTTTCTAAACATCTGAAAATAATTTCTTATGTTTCAAATTTACTTCATACAACAAAGATTCTCAAGTGCTAGCTCCTCAAACAATATCAACTTTGGCTCCTTGAATTGTAGCTTATAGCATAAAGGTATTATTTTTCTTTTTAATGAACTATCAAGCTTGAAATTGTGATGTTTTGCTATGACATTAGTCATCAATTCTGTTGTTGTCTTGATAGTTTGCTATGATACTGATGAAATAATTTTAAGTTCTGATATGTGCCTAAGTCTTTTGAGGGTGGAATGGTTCTATTAAGTGCTAAAAATTTGGTTCTAAATAAGCTTTGGTCCAATAATTTTACCTGTGTGTGTACCTACATAAATTATGATATGTGCCTAAGTCTTTTGAAGGTGGAATGGTTATTTTTAAGTGTTGTAAATTTGGTGCCTAAATTTAATTTGGTTTAATTCTTTCTAAATTCTGATATATGCCTATAAGTGCTGCAAATTTGATACCTATGCTCTGATATATGTCAATAAGTTCTGTAGGTTTGGTGCTTATAAGTGCTATAGGTTTGGTGAGTGCTATAAATTTAGTACTTTTAAGTTTTGATATGTGCTTTAAAGATTTGGTCCAATTCTGTTGCCTTAATAGTTTACTGTGATACTGCTAAAGTCTGGTGTTAATTTTGATATATGCTTAAGCACTGATATATGCCTTTTAAGTTCTTTTATGTGCTTTAGAGATTTGGTCCAATTCTGTTAGCTTGATAGTTTGCTCTGATATTGCTGAGAACTGGTGTTACTTCTGATATATGCCTATAAGTTTTGATATGTGCTTAAGCTTTGAGTTTTGATATGTGGTTTAGAGATTTGGTCCCATTCTGTTACCTTGATACTACTAAGGACTGCTGTTATTTTCTTTTTTTTTTTAGGATGAAGTATGGTGTTTAAGTTTTTTAAGTACTGTAAAGTATTGTAAACTTAGTATTCAAATTATATTTTGTCCTATTTCCATACCTATGTGTGTCATACCATCATACCTTATTGAGAAGATTTTTGCCCAACCTTGAGTTTTTTCAAAGCTTCTTAATTATAGATTATTTTGTCATGAGGTAGAAGATCCTGTTGACAAGGTTTTATCCTATCGACAAGGTCTTCAATTTTTCTTTACTAAATTTGAGATCCTATCGACAAGGTCTTATCTAGTCAACAAGGTCTTCAATTTTCCTTTGCTAAATTTGAGATCTTGTCGACAAGGTCTTATCTAGTCAACAAGGTCTTCAATTTTCCTTTGCTAAATTTAAGATCCTGTCGACAAGGTCTTATCTAGTCGACAAGATCTGTTACTCTATCAACAACATCTTATAACTTGTTAATAATATTGTTTGCCTTGTTAACAGCATCTTATTACTACCTCTAGAAAAAGGATGACTTGTTCTCCATATTCATTCCAACCTTTCCATCATCAAAATGCAATCATATTTTAGCCTTAGTTTTACAACCTTTCCATAGGTGAAGTGGAACTATAAAGGCTCAAAACTGAAATTAAGATATATTCCAACTCCTAATACTCTTACTTATGGAAATATTTTCATTATAAATATATCATGTACAATATTTCATGACCAACATATTACATCAACGCCTATACTATTATCAATGTTAATGTCATGCGCTTAGAAGTAATATAAAGGAAAGTGTGACATAATGAATCCCTCATTATGTTTTGTACTAGAACAAAATTTGGTTTTAGTTCAGATCTAAAACTTAGAGATTTGAACCAAAACATGAGTATATAATTCTTTACATGTAACTCTTTACATGTAACTAGAACAAAGTTAAGCAGTGATGGCATGGACTTAACGTAAGTATATAATTCTTTACATGTAAAAAGATTTGGCTTGTCCATAGTTTAACTTGCAATGATGTTAATTAAAATGTAGGAAGTAACAAAAATGGATAAAAGTTGGATAAATATCAATAATAGAGGTAATCCAACATATAGATGAGGAGTTGATGAGTTTTTACAATGGGCTTTTAATCAGCCAAGGGTGACATATATGATTCGATGCCCATGCAAGGGGTGTAGGAATACAGAATGGAAGAGTCGCATTGACGTAAGGGCAGATCTATTAAGGAAGGGTTTTAACCCAAGTTATGAGGTGTGGAACTCACATGGAGAAGTTTATCTTGGTGCTTACAGTTCATTGCATCAAGATAATGGTGGTGAGGTAGCTGATGATATAGTTGATGAAACTGATGAAGAAGATGATATTATTGGGATGCTTCATAATGCATATGGTCACACAGATTCAAATGAAGGGAACTGTAAGTCAGAGAACCATGAGCCACCTAATGGGTAGGCAAAACAGTTCTTTAACTTGTTGCAGGCTGCTCAGGCTGACCTCTATCTAGGTTGTGACAAAGTTTCGAAACTCTCTTTTATAGTTAGGCTACTCCACCTTAAGTGCCTTAACCATTAGAGCAACAAATCCATAGATTCATTGTTAAGTTTATTTAAGAATGTTCTTCTGGAGGAGGCATTAATACCTAACACCTACTACGAAGCAAAAAGTTATTCAAGAGTTAGGAATGGATTACACCAAGATTGATGCATGTGAGAATGACTGCATCTTGTATTGGCAAGAGCACGCCAATGCTCAGTCATGTCCTAAGTGCAATATGCCTCGATGGAGGTCAAACAGTCATAAAGGAAAGAAAATTCCTCATAAAGTGTTACAATATTTCCCTATAAAGCCTAGGCTACAAAGGCTATACATGTCTCACCATACAGCTTAGGAAATAAGGTGGCATAATAACGAATGCATTGATGATGGTGTTTTGTGGCATCTAGCTGACTCTGTTGCATGGAAATCGTTTAACTAGCAGCATCCAGAATTTTGTAGTGATCCAAGAAATGTTCAATTGGGCCTAGCAAGTGACGAGTTTCAGCCTTGGGGAAATATGAGTACTAATCATAATATTTGGCCAGTTGTATTAGTTCCATATAATTTGCCACCATGGCAATGCATGAAGCACCCATATTTTATAATAACTCTTTTAATTCTAGGCTCTAGAAGTCCAGGTGATGACATAGATGTGTACCTCCAACCAATGATTTTGGAGTTACTTGAATTATGGGAGCAAGGAGTAGAGACATATGATGCCTATACGAAGTCTAATTTCAAGTTGCATACAACATTATTGTAGACAATTAATGACTTCCCAGCATATGGGAACCTATCAGGATGGTCTACAAAAGGAAAGCTTGCATGCCCCTGTTACCACAAAGACACATATTCTATTTCGTTATGAAATAAGTTATGCTACTTAGGTCATTGTCGCTTCCTGCCAACCTATCATCCATGGAGGCGAAATCGAAGGGCATTTGATGGGAAAGTTGAGCATAGAGTTCCACCCTCTCCTTTAACCAGTGATGAGGCACTTTGTCAATTACGAGTACTAGGTAATGTAACTCTGGGGAAAGGTCAAAAGCGAAAGCGTGGCCATGTCACTAACGCATTTAATTGGAGAAAAAAAAGTATCTTTTTCTGCTTACCTTATTGGAAAACATTGTTAATCCGACACAACCTTGATGCTATACACATTGAGAGAAATGTTTCAGATAACATTGTGTCAACTGTTATGGGATTAGTTGGAAAGATAAAAGATACAGTAAAAGTCAGTATGACTTGGTTGACATGGGAATCTTTTCCAATTGCTTGCTATGCATTGTCCCCATAAGAAAAGTTAAAAGTTTGTAACTTCCTAGCTACTTTGAAAGTATCTGATGCCTTCTCTTCAAACATTTCACAATGTATTAATGTTCGTGATAGAAAAATCTATGGATTAAAGTTTCATAACCACCATGTTTTGTTACAAGATATATTCCCTATAGCATTACGTGGCTTGTTGCCCAATGAGGTATCTGAACCTATATTAGAGTTGGGTAAATTCTTTCAGAATTTATGTTCCAAGTACCTAACAACCAAAACTCTTGATCATCTTGAATCCCAAATTGTAAGCACATTGTGCAAATTGGAAATGGTTTTCCCACCAGCCTTCTTTAATATCATGATCCACTTGCCTATCCATTTGGCAAGAGAGGCAAAGCTCGGAGGGCCCGTACAATATAGGTGGATGTACCCTATCGAGAGGTAACTTACTACACTAGATATGCCTTTTATAAATTTTATTAATACTCTATGCTAAATTCTTTATTCAAATCCTCTTATGTATTTAGGTACTTGCGGACATTAAAAACATATGTTCGCAATAAGGCTTGACCAGAATGTTCAATAGCCGAAGGGTATTTGGCAGATGAATGTCTTACTTTTTGCTCCCATTACTTGAAAGACATTCCCACCAAGTTTAATAGGCCTACCAGAAACGATGATGGACTTATGGGAAAGGATGAAACATCCATCTTCAATAAAAGTGGCCAAGTTCGGGGAGGTTACAAATCAAGATTTCTCTCTAGTGTGGAGTTCAATCAAGCTTGTATGTATGTACTCCATAATTGTGAAGAGGTTTGGCCATTCATAGAGTACATTCGTGGAGCTTGATAACTCCTTCCAAATAATAACTTCTTCAAGAATTTGTTGCCTTAACTATGTCATTCATTGCAGGGAGCATAAGAAGCAGATGGAAATGCACAGATTAACAGTTAAAGAGTTCCCAAAATGGTTTCGTGAATAGGTTAGTTTCTGGACACCGCGCTAGGATGTAAGAATTATGTGATAAATTTTGATCATAATAGAATTTATCAATGGTGATATCTCATTATAGGTTACAAAGTTAAGCACACAAGGTGAGGCTAATGATGACCTCATGAGTTTAGCAGCTGGTCCACTCAAAGTGGTTCACTGCTTCTCAGCATTTATAGTGAATGGCTTTAGATTCCACACAAAAGATCATGCCTTAGGCCGAAGAACAGATAATAGCAAAATACTTGTGAAAGGTGATGATGAAGACGAGAATAAAGAGTACTATGGTGTGTTAGAGGACATATATAAGTTTTCATATATTGGGCATAAAAAAGTGCATTTATTCAAGTATTATTGGTGGGATGTGGCTCATCTAGGAAGAGGATACAAGGTTGATAAATTTGGAATCACTATTGTGAATACTCGTTATTCACTTAACTCTAATGAGCCATTTGTCTTAGCATATCAAGCCGAACAAGTGTTCTATTTAAATGACATAGTTTATGCAAATTGGCTCATTATTGTCAAGACAAATCATCGTGACCTATTCAATATGCCTAAGGTGATTGATGATGATGTTAGTGGGGACTTTGAAGGAGGGCCCATCGATGAGGCATATCAACAAGATGAGATCGAACTATATGTGGTCCTTGACGATAATGTGGGAAATGACTTTGTGGTCCAGTTGCAGAGGGATGATGTTGCTACAGAGACTCTAAGCCATTCAAGCGAACACCTACGAACATAATGCCCAAGTGCAATTAATACAGGACATGAATTCATTTACGATAATGATGAGGATGTGTCCACTAACAAAGGAGATTCAGAAGACATACTTGGGGAGGATGATGAAGTCGATATTGACACCACAGATACTGAGTATAATTAACTAAGATTCTATGGTATTTAATGGTACATATAATAAATGACTAAAATATTAAATTTGTACATAGCATCATATTTCATTGAGTATTTTTTATTTTGATCAGGTTAAAGATCTTGTTCATAAAGTAGAAGATCTTGTCAACAAGATTGAAGATCTTATCTTTAAATTCAGTGGCTAGATAATATATTGTTGACACAATTGAAGATCTTGTCGACAAGATTCTGAATTCAATGTAGAGAAGTTTGAAACCTTGTCAACAGGATTTATTATTTTACAACAAGGTATTCTTTAATTAAGAAATTTAGAAAAGCCAAGATCTTATCGACTTGACCAATACCTTGTCAACAAGGGTTTCTATCATAATAAGTTATAACACATAATAAGCGATAATTATGACAGTTTCTATAAGGTTGTTATTATTATTATTATTATCATTACTTTAAATTTTTAAAACTTCCCTTCTTATAATTCATTTCTTGGTTAAAAGTTTCATAATTTTACAAATTGACATTATTCAACTACCTTGTTCTCATAATAATAAATGTGGAATGATCTAGGAAATGTCAGGTGCTGGGCATGCGAGAGGCGCTGAACGAGGTGGACGAGGCTTAGGATGTGGAAATGGACGGGGGAGGCAGAAAAACACGAGTGATGTTGCATCTCCACCACGTACGAGAGGGCAACTTGAGCATGATGCACTAAAAGCTCAATATTCTCCATTGTCACTAGAGCCAGTTGGTGAGAAAGAACAAGAACAAGATGGTTCACCTCTTACCTAGCCATCACGAAACCAAAGTAGTGCAGGTAAGCAAGGGAAACAATATAAGTGTTTGGTTAATTTTTCACCTTGTGTCATATATAGGTATATTTGTTTTTTATGTATAATCATCTAATTGTTTTCTTTTTTTCTATATTGTTTAGCTTCTTGCAGCACTGTTAAAAAGGGTCGAGGGAAATATAAGTGTTTAGGAGTTAACCTTAAAACAAAATTTGGCAACAAGATCTTAATTACCATGTCTAGGACCACTGAACGGGCGATTGGAGATGGGGCTCGAGACTTATCTAGTTACATTGGTTGGGTGGTGTGGACTACTGTGTCCTTAAGAGATGGTAATTGGAAAGATATTGCAAATAAAGATGGGGATACCATGTGATTGAAAGTGAAGGTAACAAGTTATATATTTTAAATGCATATGTTTAACTAATGTGAAAATACCTGTGTTATGTTTGTAATTATAACTACTTATAATTTGAATTTGCTATTCTATTTTTAATGTATAGGACAAATTTGAAGTTCGCGATCCTCAACAGGAGGTGGCATTCAAGTCTTACTGCATGGACTCGATGTAACGACTCTTTAAGAATTGGAAGTCTTCATTATCAAAAATATATAAGAACTACATGACTGACAAGGAGAGGCAAGCAGCAAACCAAAGGATGTTAGCCTTGAAGATTGAGATTGGCTAATTTAACACTTTAAGTCCAATAAGTTTCAGGTCCTTAGTTCAAACTTTATTGTAGCTGTACTATTATTAATTAAAATTATCATTAACAATACTTTAGCTTTATATGCAAGCTGCAAGTAGTAGAAATAGGTCAAAGTAGGTAACATTACATACATGTGGTACCCACTCATTTGCAGAGGTTGAAGAGTCTTTGGTGAGCATCTTATTGTATTTTAGGAGAAATTCATTTCTATATTCACTACTACTTTTTTTCATGCTAAATGTCTGAAAAATATGTAGAGGGACCCAGAAACAGGGGAGCCAGCAACAGCTGATCAAGTATAGGAGGCACAACATACTCGTCGGATAAAAGAGAGGGAGATAGTGTAGGCTGATCCGCAGTCCCAGGAGATCCATGTAATGTTCTCAAATTCATTAATTTTAAACAAATTGTTTGTAGAATTTTTCACACTTCTAACTCATGTCCTACACTACAGTCACGCATTCATGATCTTGTTATTCAACAACAAACAACAAATGAAGAGGCACGCCTAACTAGAGATGAGATATTAGCTACCATATTGGGGGAGAGATCGGGGTATGTGCGTGGCAAGGGATATGGGAAGAAACCCTCGAGAAAGAGAAGCATCGGTGAATATGAAGTGGAGTCTAGAGTTTCTTCTACAATAGAACAAGTACGTGAAGAGATGCGCAAAGAAATGGAACAAAAACTACAAGAGGAGTGAGCCCAAATGCAAGCACAAATGCAAGCCAAAATTTGTGCTCAAATGACTGCCTTCATGGCCACATTCCAACAGGTATCTTTTGCACTTCTCTTTTTCTTTTCAATGTTAAAAAACTTAGTGTTATGTTTCTTTTCAGCAGGGAAATGTACCTCTAATGAACAATGCTTCAAGCGAAGAAGCTCAATAATTTTGTGAGTAATTAAGAGTTTTAATGATTGATTATTCAACTAACACAAATAATGCATCTTAATTTATAACACCATTTTCCTTTTAAACTTTTGACATTAATTTATTTATGGCATACATAGTCTTTCAAACATTATGCTTTACTGAAATTAGAATGTGGTCTCAATTTGTCACACAAGTAATTACTTTGATGGAGAAAGTCTTGACATTTACAAAACAAAATGAAGTGTCAAGATTGAATGCTAGTGCCTCTCCCTTGAATTACAAAGATTCAAGCAATTGTCAATACTAACTTCTTGCTCTTTTCCTTTTGTTTAGTAATATTATAATGCTATTTTAAACATTGAATAGTGGAGTGTATGAGTGAGTTTAAAAAATTATTCATATGACAAGTTTTTGTATTTATACTTGTTTGATGGACCTCTGCAGTAATGTATATATCAAACTTATTAGCTCTTTCTTAGTTTATGTATTTTAAAATGTTAGATTAAGCCGTTGCTCTTTTTTATCTTATGTATTTTAAAATGTTAGATTTTGTAAAATGATGTATGTTATTAGAGATTTAGAAGATTTATTTTTCACCATTTATAATATTATAAAATCTATTTTAGTAAACAGGTTTAAAGAAAATAACTAAGAAAAATATTAAAAATTTGAAATAAAATAAAATAACCTCTTTAGCGGCGACTAAAGTCGTCGCTAGTAGTATACCAATATTGTTGATAAAAGCATATATTTAGCAGCGACTAAAATCATCGCTAAAGACATATTTAGTGGCAACATAAAAGATTAATGCTAAAAACTTTAATGGCAAAATAATGATTCGTTGCAAAAATAGGCATTTAGCGTCACCAAAATATTTCGCCACTAAAAGCATATATTTAGTGACGACAATACTCACCACTAATTCCTCTAAATACCCACTAAAAGGAATTTTGGCGACTACTAATGTCGCTGCTAAAATAAAATTTAGCATCAAAGTACATGTCGTCGCTAAAGATCTCCAACGAAAGCTTTTTAAAAGGCCAAATAAAAGAATTTTTGCAGCGAAAAGGTTGTCACTAAAGTATGCATTTAGTGACCACAACTATTGGCAAAAAGTCATCGCTAAAAGTTTTTAGTGTCAAAAAGATATTTGTTGCCGCTAAAACCATATATTTAGTAACGACTTTTTTCACCTCTAAAAATATTTTTTGTCGTCGCAAAAAGTCTTTTTAGCAACGACAATTTTTTGGCCATTAAATTTTTTTAACAACGGCTGTAATTGCGGCGACTTAGCGACGACTACATTGTTGTCGCTAAATAGTTTTTGCGACGACTTCTGACGTTTTAGCGATGACTTTTGTCGCCACAAATTCCATATTTTTTTGTAATGTAGCCCATTATTGCCTCAATCAGTGTTGGAATTTATTTTTTTGCTCTTTTTTAAGTCATGGTTTAAATTGTTCCAAGAATTAATTAACTTGAATTTAATAATTAGTTTTTGATGTGCTTTTGTTATATTTCAAATTCAATTTTTGTGATTATCTGACGAATTGCTGCGGCCATTGAAACATCACATTAATTCAAATTTTTGAAATAAAAGCACCAAGAGTTATAACACTCCTATATGCATATTATTTGAGAAAAAAAATATTTAAAACTTTATGTGCTAAAGTTGATAAAAAAATAATTTATCTTCGACTTTGTATTTTGAATATAATCCTAAATTATTGATTTTTCTTTTAAAGAAAAGGGTAAACTTATGTTTACCAACCTGTCCTGATCAATTGACTCAAACCCTTAGCCTAACCCTTTAAACCTCCTTCTTAATACGGGAGAAATCTTCAAGAACAATCACCCATGATTATCAACTGATCCCAAACATGATGCCGCAAATTTTAGCCACTCATTAGTGGATTATAATTAACCAATTTTTTAGTGGATAAAGAAGTGACTTTTAGTGACAATTATTAAAAGTTTCTATTGAAAGAGTGATTTTTAGTGACAACTTAAAAAATTGCTACCAAAAGTTTGACTTCGGATAACAACATTTTTAGTCTATTTTCAGTGATAACTTTTGATGGTCCACACCCAAAGTCCTTTTTTGTTTTTCTAGTAGTAACTGTTCAGAGACCACTGATCAACCGTCTCCGTATGTCATCTAGAAACACCCTACATCCTAGTTACATCTCTCACATATTGTTATTCTTTTAAATTCTCTTTGAAACCCTATTAACTTAATCATGGAGGTGCAAAATCGAAGTAATTGATATTAAATAAAAAAGCTAAAGTAATAACATTAGTTATTAAAAATATCACTGATTGTAATACACAAAATATTTAATCATAATTAATCTCTAATATATAGCTAAAAGTAATTGATATTAAATAAAAAACAACTATAAGTAATAATACTTATTAAAAATATCAATACGTATTTCTTAATCATGCTTCGACCTATAAGGCCTTTGTGATCTAGTAAAGAAGTGCTGTCCTTTTTTTTTTTCCTGTGATTTAGTTGTCCTTTTTTCTTTCCGGTGATTCAAACTTGACATCTTTTTTAGACTATTAACATATTTCGTTATTGAATTACATTTAGTGGCCTGACACGCTTCATTCAAAAAGCATGCGTATCCGCATTCATGATCATATGTTCGGATCTTTATAACTTGGGACTTAAATTTTGTTCTAATTTGTGCACTGAACTTATATTCTTCGGTTCTCCCACCGTTAGTAGTGAATAGTGATCATTCCAAAGGAATAACTTTCCAATTTCCACTAGCACTGCATTGCCTTTAATTTAAGGAACATTATCTAATTTTGGGATACTATACTACTATTCCTGTACATCATAGTCAACTCCATCGAAATCTCATTTGTCAATTTTCATGCTATTCACCGAATGGCTTCCTTTAATTTGATCTTTTAAACGAAACAATAAAATGCGTATATTATAATCTACGATAAAATCTAATTGTAGCTACGAAAAAACCGACGACCAAGATTAAATTGTTAATAACTTGATTATAGAGATTTTAATACCATGAATATTAAGATCACCAGAATTTTGATTTAAAAATTTAAGTTTTTAAGTGAAGATTTATGAATTTCAATTAAAAAAGTCTTACACCACTAAGTGAAATTAATCTATCAATAATCAATCATTTATATAAAATCTCTAACAATTGAAACAAGGTAATGTCCCTACTAACTAGTTAATCATTAATTAGTGAAATTAATCTTCAAAGGTCATTGACATAGTAGATATTTATATTTTGAAGTCAAATTCTTATGTATCAATTATGTAATGCATCAAATTAATGGTTGAAGTTATTCGATTTTAAAATAAAATTTTGAAAAAAATTACATAAATTATAATTTGGACCAAGCTCAACGGATAGGCCCAACCTCAAAATCCGACTCACTTATCATCCCATCAGAATGAGACTTGAATGCTCTTGGTAGTTACACTACATAATGGTGCCCTTAATGATCTATAACTGCTCAGGTTTAACGGTCATAACTATTCATAATCGTCCATAATGGCTTCATAACAACTCTTCCTCACATGTCAATTGGCTTTATAAATAGGAAACCTTCCCTGTCCACAAGGTATGCAATGTTTACTTTATCTATTACCTCCCCACGCCATAGCCCTGAGTCCAAGTTCGCCACATTGGAGTTAAGCATCATCCACCATGAACAGTGGCCTAATCAGGTAACCGTTCATCACAATATATTAAAATCTTATCAGTTTTTTTTTTCCTCACAAGAATAAATCCTCATTATTGACAACGTCATATCTGAAATATTTGGTAATCAATTAACAGTAATAGAATCATTCTATTCCCACAACAATTATAGGAAGAAAATACGGCTCAGTCAACTCTACTTGTACTGAAAAATCATGATGAATATATAATGGATTCCAAATAAAGAAAGGGTTTTAGATAAGAAACATAATTCATATATAGCTAGGAATAAGATTATTCTACTTCCACCATTGACTGTCTCTTTATAAATAGGCTACAATGAGGCTCAAGAACATATATCGCATTATTTGCACAAAGTGGCTTGCATGAAGAGGTAGGGAGTAGATTTGAGCTGAGGATGGCTTGCCGGCATCTGCTTGTCTCCGGGTCATGCTGGCCCGCCATCCCTTAGCCAAGTTTGCTTTCTTTCTTTTCTCATATGAGACTCTTTAAGAGCTTCAAGCATCACCTCGTTTTTGTCTGAGACATGGATTCCTGGTCTACAAGGATCGAACTCCTAATTACTTAATCATAAAAGTTCTCACATGTAATATCAAAAAGCATCAATCCTTTTTGCAATGTTAGATGATCTCATTTTGTCTGCTTCATGATATAGACCTGATGATGAATCAAGATGTGGATCTAACTTTTGCCAAAAGGATTTATGTATGGTATTGTTTGCTCCATTAGTTAGGTTACACAATTAAAAGTGACGTTTCATCTTTCTTACTCAATTGATAGAGGGTACAACCTCTTCTTATCAATCTAGATTTAATTTTTTTAGAGAGCATTTTAAAAATAAAATCTTAAATGTAATTGGTTGTATGGATGAGTGCTTCCTAATTATGGTTGCTTGGGGAGGGGATTATGTGTTGAGCAAAAGCTCAATGACACCTGCTCAATGACACCTGTGATCATAATACAAAAGAAACCCAAATGTGTCATTTGTAGGAAAATAGAGTAATATACATCAGAAGCTATATAGTAGGGGGTATTTATTTGTGTTGGACATGTATATATATTTCAAATTACAATGCTCAAAAAATTTTGCTGTATCAATGTTCATATTTAGGGACAGAACCAGAAAAAAATAATACTGGGGAAGAGGGTTGCGGGGAGGGAATGTGCGGCACTATTTTTTAAGGAGTGAAAAAACTGGATCTTATATATAATAATAAAAAATTACTAGTTCTAAAATCATACAAGATGTAACAACCCAATTTTTAGCAATTAGAAAAATAGGGTATTTAGTTAAATAAATTTAAATTATGGGTATACAATGTAATTAACTAGACTTTAATTAGAATTAAGCAAAAAAAACTGAAATATTAGTAGTTTAACAATTTAGATTGGAAACATCTAAATTTTTATTATTTTATTATTCCATTTTCTTCTCGTTTTCTCTTTCCTTTTATTTCCATTTTCAATTCCTTTCATTCGTACTACCTCCAATGTCCAAATCACCCTTCAATTAGCTAACCACTTTGTCATTTCCTCACCTTCCATTGCCCTGCATCTTGGAGTTTTCACACACTTTTTTCCTTGTTATATTTTGCCGTTGTATCTACACTCTTCCTACCAACCTCCTTGCCTTTTTATTCTTCTTTTAATAATTACTGCAATACCCAGCCCATTCCAACTCGAACAATCGGTCAATGTGCAAAGGATGCTCTTTTTTTAAAAAAAAAATAATGTCCATGTTAATACTATTCCACTTGTAGCTCACGTGTTGGCTATTAGGCGAAGGAATATCATAAGCATCCGAATCGTCTCAATTGAGCCATCCGTCCATTGCATCTCCACTGAGCAAAAATCGAGTCTTTCGAATGATCCACGCGTCAGTTGCAGCCGACAACCTAGAGATGAGAACAAGCAAAGGGAGAGTTACAATGGACCAAGAATTCCATGTAGGTTTCATTATTAGAAAGACATGTAATAGTACTTGGGTTTCCATCCTCTTTTGTGTTAGATTCATCTCTTAAGTCCAAAGTGACAGGCAGAGAGATCATAGAATTCAAGACAAAACACTTCAACTAATATCCCCTTCCCCAATGACAAAATAATGTTGACACATCAGAAGTTGGTCACATTTATAAAGAGTTTTACTAATTGTTCTAATTTTTGACCTAATGCGTGGCAGGTGCTTGATATATCCTAATAATTTATATGAACGAAATTATGTTAGTAAGGACTTAATCTTGACAACAGATCAATATTCATTAATTTGTCAAATAATGCAGAATCAATCAAGAATAATTACATTAATCTTTCTAAATATTTGATAAAATTACACATAATACTCATTTTATTTCAAAAATATTATTAGGCTCTCTTGGCATTTGATATGCATTGTAAAAATCTCCCTTGCTATTTACATTTTGTTAATAAAGTTAATTCAGTGTACAAAACGTGTTTCTTCCACAAATGAAATTACTTAGCAACTTTTATTATCACATTAAGAATAAAATTATAGTCTCGTATTAGAACTTAATATCATAGCTATACATCATTTTGGCTGAACATTTTAATAATCAAGTAGCATGTATCATACAAACAATATAAACACAACAAACAATGAGGGGGGGAGGGGGGAAGTAATAATGCTTTGAAAACGAGTGGAGAAGTGTGTTTTCATACTTTGGAAGAAACATGTTTTGTGCAGCAAATTAACTTGTTCATTGGCAGAAAGCAATTAATAATATAAAAAAATTTTCGTAATATATAACAAATATTAAGATAAATGATTTTTTAAACAAAAATAGTACATATTAGATATAATTTATTAAAATGAGAGCAACTCTTAAATAAATTATAGTTTTTACCAACTTCCTAAGGCCTTCAATAACTGTTTAGGGCAAATAGAACTATCAAAATAAGCCATCTAGGTAGGTTGGCCCATCACTTAGAATTTTTTTTTAATAAGATCATATTTGGCCTGGCCTACTTGACACCCTACATAACTTGCAGGCTAGTCTATTTAATATTTTTTTTTAAATCCACTAATTTTAATCAGTTAACTAATAACCCTCCCTCAGCAGCAAAATGTTGACACCTACAGTGGAAAAGAGAAGTGATTCAAGTGACGTAGATCTGTGAGAATGAACAAACTAGAGAACTATGAGAGATGAAGTAGATTGAAAAGAGAATGAACAAACGAAGCAGATTTTCATATCTGAAGAGAACAATTTGAAGTGAATGTAATAGATTTTCAGATTACTGAGAACTAAGAATGAAGATCCCTGAGAATCGCTTCTTCTATTTTTCAAATATGAAGTGAACGCAGCAAATCACATATTTTTAGGTTTGCCTCCTCTATTTTTTAGAGTTTGTTTTCTTTTCGTTTTTCCTGTATGATCCTTAAACGTGAGCTCGCGATGGTAGTTTAACTATTGCATTTGAGTTGTATTTTGATGTTTGAGTAGAGTTGCATTTTCTTAGAATTTATTTGGGAATAGTGAAATGCATGCAAGTGTACGCGTTGAAACTTGAGATTTTGTAGTCTGCACTCTTTGTAAATGCCATCCTATTCTCTATTATGATAAGAAAGAGTAAGGCTTCTCTCTTTCTCCAATTTGCTGTCTTCCACCATTACACTATATTTGATGAATTAGATTACTTAATAACTATATGAATATTTAAATAAAATATCTTCATCTTAACTATATTTTATAAAACCTATGAGCTTTAATTTAATTTAATTAAATTTTATAAATTATAAATTATTTTATTTCTTTAATTAATTAATTAATTTTGATGGATTAAATGGGCACCTAATGAGCTGAGTTTAAATCTGGCCCATTTGACAGCTCTAAGGGAAAAAAAACTTGCATAAGACTTTCAGCGTACGCTAAAATCAAATCAAACTTCTTTACTGTGAGGGACTGCGGTGTGCATGAACACCATAAAATCAGAGAAAAGTCAACCAAGCATTTCCTGACAATAGGGCCTAAGTCTTGTATATAACAATTTGATCAGTCACTACAAGAAAAACAAAAATTAACAACAAAATTTTTCATCGCTAAATGTATATTAGTCCATCACAAAATAAATTAGCGACAGAATTTTTCCATCGCTAATTTCATCATCACTAACACATTTGCAACGAAAATAAAAATTTCGTCACAAATTAGTGATAGAAAATTCTGTCACAAAAAAAAAATTTGTCGCAAAATGCGAAGATAACATATCCCAAGTCAACAACAAATTAGTGACGAATATTCTGTTACTGATTAGTGACAGAATCAACGATAAAAATATTTTACGGAATTCCGTCACTAATCAGCTACGGAAGTAGTGACGAAATTCTGCCACCGATCAACAACGGAATTAATGACAGAAGCATTCCATCGCTAATCAGCAACTGATATTTCAATCGTTAATTTCGTCATTGATTTAATTTATTATTTAAAAAAAATTAAAATTGTAGCTTGAATTTAATGTTATATTTTTCTGCTTTTTGTCTAGAAAAATACAATAAAAGCACAATAAAAAAAAGCAAATTGAGAATAATGCGATAATTGAATAATAGAATTAAGATTTAAATTTTTTCGCCATCCAAAAAAGTACAAGAACACAACCATATCTAATTAATGTCAACTAATAGTTCTAAAACAAAGCATAGCAATTCTCAAACTAAAGACATTTATAGATTGGGGATGAGGAATAAAATCCTTATAGAGGAAGACGATCATTTGGACCTGTCTTCTCAAGTACTAAGTCTTCTAGTGTAGGATCTAATGGAGCACGTGATAATCGCAGTTCAAGTTCTTGTAATCTATTTAGTATTTGCTAATGTTGATCTAGTAGAGACAAGATTTGTTGATGTTGCTCTGTTATACACTAATTTTGCTCTTTAAGATCTTGATTCTCTTGTCTCAACGGTGCTGTCTTTGTGGCAATCCTCTTATGTAATTCTTCTTCAAAATCCGAATGAAGTCCTGAGTTATGAATAGAAAAAGAGGTTCCACGGGAATAGCTAGCATCAATATCGTGAGCCTCATATCCAACCCCAAAGATGCGACCCCTCTTATTGTTACCACCTACAGCCTCTAACCATAAGGCAACTTTATCATCATCTTCTACGTCATTTGATGCTACGCCTGTTGAGTCATGAGTAGAAGCTCTGGTATTCTTAAGCGTCAAGTAATCAGCCTATTTAAGGAAACAAAAGAAGACAATTTTACAGTAAAGAAAACAATGACAATGCATTTAGAACAAAAAAGTATACACATGTTGAAACATTCTTTATGTCATATAGTATCAAAATGAAACATGATCATATAATAAAGAATAAGTATTTTAAAACTACAAATATATTCAACCTTCACAATCAAGGTAATTAAATATTGGAATTGCACAATTAGGTGTATAAAAAGAGTATGCAATGATGTTGATAGCCATAGAGACAATTGAATGAGTAAAAAACATTAAATAAATGATAGTACAATTTCAATGATAATCAAAATAAAAAATCAAGACTTATACTACAACAAGTTCTGCCCATTAGCACAAATTTGTGACAATGAAAACAAAAAATAAGACTCACACTACAACTAGTTAAGTCTCTGTCCATTAACACAAATCTAATAACAATCAAAATAGAAAAGTAAAACTCACATCATAACTAGTCAGGCCTTCAACCATCAACACAATTCTAATGACAATCAAAACAAGAAAGTAAAACTCACATATTGTCTGTCAGGCCTTGAGGCATCATCACAAGTCTAGTGACAATCAAAATATAAAATAAAGACTCACATTATAGTTAGTTAGGCCTCTAGCTACCAATACAAGTACAGTGACAATCAAAACAAAAAATCAAGACTGACACTATAACTAGTCAAGCCTTTGGCCATCAACACAAATCCAGTGACAATCATAATAAAAAGTAAGACTCACACTATAGCTAATCAGGCCTCCAGCCATCAGCACAATCTCAGTGACAGTCAAAACAAAAAGCAGAACTCATAGTACAGCTAGTTAGGCCTCATGCTATCTACACAATCTCAATGAGAATCAAAACAAAAGGTAAGACTCACATTACAACTAGTCAGGCCTCTGGCCATCAGTATAATCCCCAGTGAGAGTAAAATAGATAAACATATACATACATAAACTTCAGCTACCCTATGGTCCACAAATTGACTAGTTGCCTCGTCATAATGTGTGTGCTTGAATAGTTTAAACATTGTAGGTGGCATTCCAAGCTGTGAAGTCTATAATTATTTATTGACATTAGTTATCTCATGCATTAAATAAATGATGATTGCATTTGAATTTAAATGCTTACCAGTCTCCTCTTATGCTCAGTTGAAGGAATGCTTCCCCCTTTATGTTGCATACTTCCTGTGGTAGATGCCTGGTTATTTTTAGCTGTCTAGCACATAGCCTTGTTTTCTTCTAACTCCCAATAGCGCTTTAATTGGACCATTATGTCATCTAGGATCCAGTTATGCGTGATACCCTTTTTCAAGTCTAATCAGACTCTGTGCATTGCAATTCGCAAGATGTCCCCACACTTTGGTCCAATTGCGTCTAATTATTTAGTCATATTGTGGCAACCATTTATACTTCTTTTGCATAAACAATAGAAAAATCAAAACTAAGACAAAATGAGAGAAAAAAAATCAACACATTATATATATAATAGGATAAGATATATACCACCTATTCATTAAACCATAGCTGGCTGACCTCAGGAGGCATTACTTTCCAACTATGATATGGATGTTCAAATTCTTCTTGAATTACAGGGAGAATATCACGAACAATAGCGATGACAGGATTAAACCTAATCATTTAACAACAATAATTCTAAATGTTACAATGATAGTAAGTTGTTAACTAAATAATAAGTAAAACAATATAAATTTTATGACTTACGTATGCTTGTCAGGATACAACCATGTTCGACTGTCAGTAGGGTCACATCCAAAAGGTTGGATAGGTGACATGTGTGTAGAACTCATGGAAGGACACTGCGGAATGGAATGTGAGTGTTGCGAGACAGGAGATGGTGTTGGAGGAGATGATACAAGTGACACTAAGTATCTCCTAAATGATTCAGGCATGAGTGAAGCTGATGGAGGTGTAGTAGATGCATTTGGCACTATAGGAATTGATGCAAGTGCTAAAGTAGGAGGATAAGGAGATGGTTGTGGATGCAGAAGTAGTGGTGTTGAGGTACTACATCAGGCATGAACTCACCTAGAGCTATAACTGGACATCTATATATACAATAGCAAACCTTGAGTTAGTATAAGTTGGCAAAAAATTAAATGAAAATGTAAAAGTGCTATATACAACTAAATCAAAATAGAAAAATACATTATGAAAACAAAATCAAACTCAAAATTAAACCAAACCCAGCCCTAATTTATGCATCATCATCTTGTTCATCATCTTCATCACCATCATCTATATTTTCATCATCATCGTCCTCGTCGTGGTCGTCGTCAGCATTGTCCTCATCATCATCATCATCTTCTTCTTCTTCTTCTTCTTCTTCTTCATCCTCATCTTCATCATCATCATCATATTCTTCTTCTTTTTTATCTTCTTCTCCTTCTCCTTCTCCTTCTTCATAAACTATATTAGTGGTTAACATATCTATTTCCTCATAGGAGCCTGCAGGGTCTCTTAGGTTATGGAATTCGTCATTCGAGACAATTGTAGGTAGTATGACTTCTAATCTATCCACTTGAAATGGCCCAATATTTGTTTCAAATGCCAGAGTATCAATTATGCTATAGGCTTGAACTTTGATAACAGCTAACTAATTAACCTTCTGATGGTAATTAGGATAATGTGCATAGTACATTTGTGTCGCTTGTTGTGCAAATATGAATGGATCAAACTTGTTATACCTCTTTAATTCGTGAACTTTAACAATCCCATATTGTTTATGAACCCTTGTACCTCGATTAAGGATCATACCATTGACAATTGAACAACACTAATCACTTCACAGGAATCCCTATGTATTCAATCTCCACAATCTCTTCTAAAATGCCATAAAAGTCATATTCTAATTGTGCAAAGTCAGTCCCCTTCATGCATACACTACTATTTATTGTTAATTTTTGATGGCTCAATGAATGTATGTGAAATCTATACCCATTAACAAAGTAAATATGCCAAGTTCTACTACTTCTCTTTGGTCCCTGAGCAATGTTATGTAAAAATGGATCCAGAACATTGTTAGCTGGGTTTTGAACCTATGTGGCATTTTTAATATTTTATGTAAGTTGACACTTTGTTTTAAGACACAATTAATTTTATGCTATATGACTACTTACATGTTCTTGAAACCAGGAAGGAAAATTTGCTTCAAATCGAGCTCCTACCTCAATATCTGTAATTTGAGAATTGGACAAAGTTAACTCATGAACAAATAAACTGCATAACAAATAAATGTATTTTAGTTTTTTTTGGATTAACTTGGGCAAAGAAATGTGTTAAGCATATACAAATAAGTGACGTGTAAGCAATATCACTTATTTGATATAAGATTGTACTTCATCACAGTTTATTAGAACATATTTTGTGGCAGCTTCCATTTCTTGATCATTCAAGAAACTAGACTTGCATTCTCCAGAAGGCCTTCCAGGATAGTTAAAAATAGAAATTGCAGATAAGCCCGATTCTCCACCATCATCATTTCTTGGAGGTCTCATTATTCCTAATGGCACATCATGCTCAAAGTAATGCGAGCAAAATGTTGCAATCTCCTTAATGATATAAGCTTCTCATATATATCCTTCCACTGGAGCTTTATTCTTGACTTTTTGCTTCAAGGTATGGAGGAACCTACAAAAAGAGTAATTGAACATGTTTTATTAGCTTTTAAGTACATAATCATTCCAAGCATATAATGATATACTTTATTACCTTTCAAATGGATACATCCATCGATATTAAACCAGTCCCCCAACTTTGGCTTCATAAGGAAGGTGGATAGGTAGATGCTCTATTAAGTCAAAGAACTCAAGGGGAAAGACCTTCTCCAACTTATACAATGTCACTACAATATTTTTCTCTAATAACTCTAATTGAGCCATTGTTACGATAGTAGAACAAAGTTCTCTAAAGAATTAACTAAGCTCAGTTGCAAGATTATATACAGCTTCAAGCAGAGCACCAAAGGCAATGAGAAGTAAGCGTTGCATAAACACATGACAATCATGACTCTTTATTTCATACAGCTTTACTTCTTTCATGTCAACACATTGGGCCAAATTAGATGCATACCCATTAGGGAGTCGTAGGTTCTTTACCCACTAACAAACTGCTCGTTTTTGTTATATATTCAAAGTATATTGTGCTTTGGGTTTTAAAACTTTTCCTCCACTATTAATAAGTTCTAATTCTTTTCATCAACAATATTCTTTCACGTCTAACCAAGCTTGTATATTATCTTTAGTCTTCCCTTTTATGTCCATGATGGTGAAAAATAAATTATCAAACACATTTTTCTCAATTTGCATGACATCAAGATTATGTTGAATGAGGTTATGTTTCCAATATGGCAATTCCCAAAATATACTTTGTTTCATCCAATGCTGAGTGTCATTATATCCTTCAATTGGTACAAGTCCTCCCTACTCACTCACTGTCGACAAATCACACACTCTTTGCCAAACTTCCTTTCCATCTAATGGTGGTGAAGACATTGATTTCTCAACTCTATTCTTATAAAAAGAGCTTTTATTTCTCCTCTATGTGTGATTTGGTGGGAGAAATTGTCGATGGCAGTCAAAGAAAGATGTTTTCCTCCCATTTTAAATTGGAATGACTTTGAGTTCTCCATACATATAGGATATGATAATCTCTACCAAACAACATGCCATATACTGGGAAGTCATTGATTGTCCATAATAGTGAGGCACACATTTGAAAGTTCTATCTCAATGAGGCATCATATGTTAACACACCCTCAGTCCATAACAATTTTAGTTCATCTATTAATGGTTGTAGGTAAACATTAATTTTCCCTTTAGGATTGCTAGGACCAAGGATAATCAATGTTAAGAACATATACTCTTGTCTCATGCACATTGCTAGTGGTAGATTGTAAGGTGTGACAATAATCGGCCAACAATAATACTTTCTACCATATTGGCCAAAGGGTGTAAAGCCATCAGTACATAACCCGAGTTGAACATTTTGCACATTACACGCAAATTTGGGGTATGTGCTATCAAACACCTTCCACGCTTCTCTATCAGATGGGTGAGTAAGGATGCCAAAATCTCTATATTTCTCATGGCGCCACCTTATTTCCTTTGTTGTTTTTCCAAAAGTAAATAATCTCTGAAGTTTAGGAATTAGTGGTAGGTACCACAACTGCTTGGTTGCAATTTTCTTTTCTCTTCCATGACACTTTCTTGCAGCATATCGTGCTTCACCACAGAACTTACACTAGGTTGCATTTGCATCATCTTTATAATACAACATACACCCAATCACACAACAATCGATCTTCGTATAACCAAGCCTTAATTTTGACACCAACTTCTTTGTTTGATACAAATCTATAGGCATACGAGTGTCTTTAGGTTGTGTTCTCCGTATAAGGCGTGACACTAAATTATATCATTGTTATGACATGTTGTTCTCTGCCTTGATGCTTAATAATTGTATAGCGACTTAAAGTTCAGATTCCACCTCACAACCTTCCCACAAGGGCTGTTGTGCAGCATGTAGCATGTCATAGAATGCCTTTGCATTGGGATTTGACATCTCTTCAGCATTTTCATTGTTGTTATCCCTGAAACTTGGCCTAGTTGCATCCATCACCATGGTCTCATATTGTGTAACCTAGTTCCCAAGCGGCCCATGTGAGATATGTTGGACACCTGGCATTGGACACACAAGTGAATGATACTCAGTTGGTGTTTCGCCATGACTGGTCCATATATAGTAGTCTAGTTGGAATCCATGTTTATAAATGTGCTCCTTCACCTCATCAATACATAGATAGTTCTTGCATTTACACCGGGCATATGGACACCTAATCTTCTCCGAATGCAAAAAAGAAGGTAATCGATATGCATGAGTTAGGAACTCCTCGACACCCTACTTGAACTCTTTTGTAAAGCATCGAAGACTTGAATCCACTCTACTCTACATCCATATTTGATTTTCTAGTACCTCCATTCTATCTTCTAGTCACTTTATTGTACAAACATCACATATAATTAGTGAGAAATAAAAAGTTATAACATGCACATGTTTACCTAGTCAATTAAACTGATTTTATCTACTCACATAGAAAGCTTAGATAGGGTTATTGAATCATGAATATAGAGCATGTATATGTATATTATATGTCAGGCATTGAATAAATGGTTTTTTTATTTAAAGTAGTTGTATCATTAATTGATTTATTACTATAAAAGACAAAATTTTCTTTTAAAAAACTTGTCATTTTAACCTTCAAAAAAGGCATTTATTTTTTTTAAAGTTTAGGTTGGACATTTTTTAATTTTGTTAGAAAATTGTTTAACTCTTCAATCTTCTTTGCTTGGGATCAAACATGATTTAAGGTTTGGATTTATTAAAAATTTTGTGAAAATCAAAGTCAAATTGAGTAAATAAGTGGAGTATAATAGGATTTACTTGTAAAGGCTTCATTATCCATCAATTACTCTTTCCTGCAAAATCTTCTTCTTTACGAAGTGTTTGAATTTTTTAATGTGTACAAGCTATAAAGTATCTTTTATGTGTAAGAAAGTGAAACTAAAAATAAGAATATATATGAGATTTACTTTTTTTATTTACTCTTTCAACCATTATTTTACAAGCTTTACACCTTACAAAATCTATATAGAAAAAGATTCAAACTACCATCCAAGTTCATTTAATTTACTTATTGCTTATAATAACTTTACTTGCCTTGAAATCTTAAAGCTCCTCAAGAGATTCTTAGATACAATGTGGTATAATACACTTAATGGTTGGAATGCAATTTACACACATGACACTCACATGTTAGATTGCTAAAAACTTTTATTTCATTCAACATATACAAAAATTTAATGTAAGTCCATGTCCACAAAACTAAGGGTGCTAACCTTTCCTCTTGAAATAGCCTTGAATTTCTTTAAGCTAGTACCTAGCTTTTAAGGCTCTGGAGCAAGCTTTTTATAAAGACCACACCTATCATCAAAAAAAATGTATAGCAAAACAAGATTTAGTGTCTCTGCTATGAAACAAGACTAAAGTCCAATTCATAACTATGCTTATACCGTGTAGAGCAATAAATATGAAAAGATCTATACACTAAACGTAACTACCCAAACCTAATATTTTCCTCCACATATTTATGTTAATATCACTTTCAACAAGGCTATAGAAAGTGCAGCTATGCGAGAAAAAATGGATAACAACTTTTAAAGTGAGAAAAATCAATAATTTATGAAGCAAATGATGAAGTCATCTATGGGTGAAAAATTGTCAAACATTAAAGCAAAATGTGTTTGGGTCCTTTACGTTATTGTCTTGATTCGCACGATAGTCCATTCAACTCATGTTTGGGTCCTTTACGTCAAAGGTAATCCTTTTTATGAAAGAAGTTACTAAGAAATAAATAAAATGGAATCCTAGTAAAGTGAGATTGCTCAAAGAGAGAGAGTGAGTGAGAGAGAGAGAGAGAGAGATAAACTTTATATGATTTATTATTTAAGTAGATTTTATTCATTTCATTAAATTTTAATATTTAATTAAACTTCACATATTTTGTGTTTATTAATTTTTATTAATAACTGAAAAATTACGAATCCACATTAACAAATATATGACATATCTCTCGTTCTCTAGTTTTAATATATGTGAATTGAATAAATTATATATATATATATATATTTAACAGTCAAAATTTAATTTATATACAAAAAAATTTGTTCTACATAATAAATCATAATCATTAAATATGAGACAAGTTTATATTGTCTCAATTTATTAAGAAAAAAGAGTTATTTTAAATAAATTCTAATTGCTTAGATTATTAAAAAAATAAATTACATTTTTAAGAACAAATAATTTTTTTGAAATAATGAATAATTAAAATTTATTCAAAATAATTATTCTTTTAACAATTAAAAACAATCTAGATTTATTTTTTAAAAATCTCGAGATATATAGTTGTGAATTTGTGAACTAGTCAACTTGCTGATGTGTCAAGACCTCATTAGCGTAGAGAATTGACATGGCCTTAAAGATCCAACAACATCAGGCACAAAGTTTCGCAATGTGGCAATGATTGAATTGAAGAGGTTACGTCAATTTAAAATTTTGATAAACTTAAACTCAAATTGACGATTTTTTTTTTAAATTGTAGTTTAAACTCTAAAAGGCATCAGAAAATAATATATTTTTTAACATGAAAAGTCTATGATACAAGAAATAAAACAAGGTGCTCAAAAGCCATTATTCAAATAATATTCTTTCTAAATATAAATGAGCTAAACGTTTTAACATAAACAAATTTAATTCCTATCTTGTCTTTTTCCCTACTCTCATTGTGCCTTCGGTACAAAAGCAAGAATGGCTCCAACAGACAGACCCCGATGTATTCACTCATCTTGGACAAACCATAATAATAATAATAATAATAAGGATGAGTGGTGCAGTGATATATATGTATATATTGGTTCTTAAAAATTATACTTTCTAATACTTTACTTTTCTAATTTAATTTTCTATACAAATTAGCTTCTTAAAATTTATAACTCCGATATGTTATTCAATCACTTTAATGTATTTTAAAAGATTAATTTAATATACATATATAGTGAATTATGAATTTGAAATGACTAACTTATTAAAAATAAATGAATCAAGAAGAAAAGCTTAATAAGATATATCTTTCATGAAACAAATTATATATATATATATATATATATTTATTTATTTACTGTAGATGACATGTGAGAATTCATGCTTTTGTTGAATAGGTTCGTTGACTATCTGCCATGGGCTCCATATTACTTGTTTAAAGAGGAGCTCATTTTTAGTCTTCCAAAGTTTCTACAGCAACATACTAGCAAGTTCTGCTGCAATTTTGGTGAAATTGAAAATCGGCTTAGGATACCTTGGTTCCAATTGGTCAACGAATTACTAAGAACAAAACACATTTATGGCAAAAGAAAACAAAGCCAAATTCATATTTTCCAACAAGCTCTCCAACTTAATTATCAGATTAAACCAAAATTGAAATATGAAAATAACCAAAATCACTGTAATCGTATATGAAATCATGCTCAAACAATAATCAAAATAGAACACCATTCTTAGCAAAATAGAGCAAAAACAAGGCTTAATATGGCAAATCATAGATTCATGATAGGTTGATAATGATAGCTATGTCAAGAGTTTAATGGTTTTGGTCGCTGAAGAAAATCTACAAGTAGTGGGTTTCGCCAATGATAATCCCAAATATCTACATTTATTCCATGACCTCATGTGAACTCTATATACTTTGTTGTAAAGAAAATTATTTACTGAAATGCTGTGAGCATATTCATTAAACTAATGCGTTGAACCATAAAGAAATGGTGACATGGACATGTTGATGAGAACTTAGAATCTTACAGAAGTTGGGATTTTTATTGATTCTGTGGTAATATTTAAATCAATAGGAATAATGGTTATTCGTTATTTGATACCCAAATTCCGTGCAAATAGGTTACCTACTCGAGAAGAACAGATGAAATGTTCTTAGATTATTCTATTTCTTCGTACCACCACTCTCTGTTTTAAATAGAAAACTTGTAATTTTTAAGCACTCCCTGAAGTATCCTATCAGTCAAAGCTGTCATAAAAGTACATTATCAAAGAAAGGAATTTTCATCATTTTGAAATTCTAATATGACTAAATTAAGCTGACAAATGCTTATTCTAACAAGTCATTTTGTTTACTTGAATAGCTATACCCAGCTTGATCTCAGTAAGAAATGAAGGAATAATTTTCTATAACTGAAGCGTAAAGCAAGTTTCATGTTTATACATATAGAGCAAGTAATAGATCACTTTGTGCTATGTCATTCACTTAAAGTCATTACGAAAGCCTTCCCATCAGGTGCGAATGACATGGAATAATCACAAAATTCTGAAAAATTTGAAGCAAATTTGGGTTATAAAGGAAAAAACATAAAATAATATGAGGTCACAATATCTTAATTCTAAAATGATTTGTTTTTTAATCTAAATATAATCAATGAAGTATATAGAGTTCACATGAGGTCATCGAATAATAATTTAATTTTTATCAATTCGTATCAATGCAAAGGAGTCATTTAATTTCATGGTGAAGACCAAATTTATATAAAGTAACTAACCAAGTAAATAAAATCCAAACTTACAATTGCCAAAACACCACCAACAGGAAATCAAATGCAACCCACGATCAACTCTTTAGAGATAAAGCCCAACCTCAAGTGGCCAAATCATTCCAACCACCTTCCAACTAGACATCTGTCAAAGACCAAGACACCAAATAGTTTAGAGGCTAAAATACAGGTTTAGGTTTTCAAAGGAAACAATTTTTAAGTTGCTGAATTTATTAGAACAAAAACATAGTAGCAAAGTGCAGACAAAAAGCACAGAAATGGAGAAAACATTACTCTTACTCAAAAGAACCCTACTGGACAAATGCAAGAGTTTGTTTGACCTCAAATTGCTACCCAACAAACAAAGAACTTGAACCAAAACGAGATGCACAATAGAGGCATATGTAGATTAATTTGAAGGGTAGTCAAACATAACAATAAAAATGAGCTCAACGAAATAGCAGGGACTAAGTTCATAACTTTACCCAATCAACCATTCAGCCAAAAAAGAAAAATCTCCTTCCTAGCACAGCGACTGGAAACGAAGGTGGTAGCAGTTAGAAGGAAGAGAAAATTGAAGAAAGAACATGTGAGAAGGTAAATGAAAGCCTGATAGAGAGTGCATCCTATATTCAGCAACAAGTGAAAGTAATTATTGCATGAAATGGATAAAAGAAGATACTCACAGCTATTGTAGACGAGACTAACACAGCAACGCTTGGTAGACTCTAGGAGATTTGCCGTCAGCTTCTAAGGATTATGGTTATGGAGACCATAGGGTTTATTCGATGCAGAAAGCAGAGTGTGGAGATTATGATAAACATTACAAAATGGCCTTGAACATGTTGGGCTTCCTATTGGACCTAGACCGAATTGCTTATGTGGCCTGTGCAGCATGTTAGCCCTTCCATCTTTTTTTTTCATTAAATAATATTGGTGATTCATTTATTTTTTAATTTTTAATTTAGAAAATAAAAATGATCTTTCAATTTTTGTTAGATAATATCAAGTTATTTGTCTATTTTTTGAAAATTAAAATACTATCTTTATCAGTATTTTTTTAAGAATAAAAAAATCAAAATATAATATAATATACTATAAGACAAAATAAAAATATAAAGAAAAGGAAGACCAAGGATGTTGTGCAAGGTATGAAACCCTCCAACCACATAACCCTCACATATTTTTTACTTTTTATTTCTTTCTAACTATATATTTAATATACATTTATTAATTAAATATAAAAGATCCTTATCCATTATATTTTTCAATTTCACTTTTCACATAGCGTAGTAGAGAATAACTTTTTTATTTGATATTTTGGTATAAATTCATGCTCACATTCAAAAAAGTTATTTTAATATCATATGGATTATGATGTTCTTTGTACACATATGTATGTTTGACTTTGTTGCAAAAGTGAGAAATTTCTTTTTCAAATTTTATATAATATCTATTTTATTTTTATAAAACATTATTCTATATTATATGCTTTTTCTATTATTTTTTAAAATAAAAAGTATAGAAATTATTTTCTTCACTTATTGATATTTCATATTGTTTTGTATCATGTCATATTCTCTAACCCACGGAACTAGTGATCTTGATTTGATTTTTTGTCAAGTGAACTAGATCATATTGACATTTTTTTTAAGCTTCAGTTATGTCCATTTATATTTTAGTCAAAAAATTTAGAATTGAATTAAAGCATAAGATAACATCTTGTTTCATATAAGATATATATAGTTTAAAAAAGTACAACAAATTTATATAATTTTAATAAAATTTATGAGAAATCTATGTAACTTACATTATTAAATGAAATTTCTTTTATTTTCTTCTCCATGTAATCTAATTAAGTTTGAATACATAGTCTTTGCTGAAATATCAATAATTAAATCTTAATAACATATAAAACTTTGAAACATTTTTAATTTTTTTAAGATATATTTTTTATATTGCTTGAGTGCTGCCTTTGTTGTTTTATAAAACATAAAGACATCCCTTTTATTATAGTCTTATTTTATTTATTAATTTTGATCATTATAAACTTTACAAGCATATATAGTCATAAAAGAATCAACAATGAATTCCCATTTCTTCCTTGAAAAAATTATAGTAGATCAAGAAAATATTTATATAGAAGTATTTTTTAAAAATTATTTTGAAAAATTTAAATATTAAAAATTTAAATTACACACAAAAATTATACTTTAGAGTTTTATGTTAATATTTTTATTTTTAGATTTTAACAATAATTTTTAAATTTAAAATCTTTTATTTTAAATATTTTCAATTTAAAGTCTTTAATTATAATTTTTCTTTCTTACTATCAATTTCCAGTTATAATTGCAAAGAGGGTGGAAGCACTCATTAATAAATCATAGAATCAAATTTTTTTAAAAATTTTTCATGTTGGTTTGTTTAAAACATATGTAATTTATATAAAAAAATAAAAAAAAACAAAAATATAATCAATATCAGTGTACTATAATCAGTCAATATCATCATAATTATAAAGTTAGTCTTTATAATATTTTTTATATATTGAGATAATTTCTCTATTACAATAATTTAAGATATAATTCAAAAATCAAATAAAAAATGCCATAAATATTAGATATAGTGCTAAGACAAACATTTTGATAAGAGTCTTGCAGATATACTAAACTCACAAACCTAAAATGATCTAACCTTCATCATTTTTTAAACATTTTATTGTAGAAATCCAACATTCCTACCTTCTTAGTTTTGCAAACATATTTTTTTAAACCTCGTATCAAATTTTTATAAAATGATTTTATAAATCTTCAACTGATTTTGCCAACCGCGTGCACCATCAATTTTAACTTATTGATATTAATTTTGTCTCATAGGTGAAGGAAAAAAAACTCAAAATTACAGTGTAAAAATTTTTAACTAACCTCATGCTCATAATTTTTTTCCTTAAATTGAATAGAATAAATCCTCGTGATATAATAGGTGTGGAATATTTTTTTTCTTTTTTTTTTCAACAGGAGTGGAATGCCTTCTAAAAATGTAAACATAAATCATTTTTTACCTTTCGCATTTGATGTTTCATAAAATTTACATAAAATGATTTAACTATATATTTCAATTAAAATTTTAATATTTTATGTTAACATAGATGTTTTTCTTCTTCCTCTTTATGTTTATTTCTATATTTATAAATAAGATAGTTAATTGACTTACCAAAACCCTGTTTGGTAGGCTAAGAAGTGAAACGGAAAGGGATTCACAACCTTTAGCAATATTTGGTAGCCAAATTTTGGAGAGCAATTGGAAACTAACTTCATTGTATACTTTCAAGCATATTAGAGTTTGAATGCTTTGAAGTCAAAACAAATGATAACAAATTTACCTTCTCCATGAATTTGCTCTCTTGTATTATCAAGGGATTAAAGACTCTGTTTAAAAAGGAGGGATGAATGGTATTTTATATTATATTTTGCATATTTTCATTTTTCAATTTTTTTAAAGATAATTTTATAAGAAATTTTGATTATTTATTTTTAACGTGGCTTTCTTTATTAAATAAAAATATTTCAAATGATCTCTCCAATAATAAAGATGCATAATAAATACATACAAATACTAAAAAAGATTTCTTTTCGTAAGATGTTTTAAAAGAAATTAAAAAAAAATTATTTAAGTTTAAAAATTTAAAAGATAACTCTTGCATAGACGAAATCTTGAATGAGAAATTTAAAACTTAACTCATAGGGTTAAGATTAGAGTTAGAGTTCATTCACTTCTTAAAAAATCACGTATAAGATAAAAGAATGCATTAGTGAAGCTACATTTATTTGAGAGTAGGTAGATCTCAATTGGGAGAAGAGATAGGTAAGAGGCAGATAGTGTGATTAAAGCACAGTGGACAAGTAGAGTCATTTTTTATATTTGTAAAATCTTGGAAAAGAGACATATTGTTATTTTTTTATGTTATTTATCTTTTGTATTTTTTGAATAAAATATCTATGTTAAATTAATATTTTGGTTCTTTAACTTTATTTAATATTTTAAATTAGTTCCTTAACTATGAAGTGTCTCAAAATGGCCTCTTTATTTTATTTAATATTTTAAATTGATCCCCCAACTTTGAAGTGTTTCTAAATATACCCTAAAAAAGTTAACTTATTATAACAAAACTCTTAGTTTAATCACTTCAATTAAAAAAAAAAACTATTATAAAATTTTAAAAATTAAAAGATGCTTAAAAAGTTTACTTGAATAAAATACTTCAAAAAATGATATTTATTTTAATATGAAAATCCATCACTAATACTATTTCTATAAATATTTTACATTAACATAAATATCATTTTTTAAAATATTTTATTATAGTGAACATTTTAAGTATTTTCTAGTTTTAAAAATTTTATAATAAGTGTTTTTTTTGTTCAAGTAATTATACTAAGAAAGTACTTCTACATGACTTTTTTCAATAATTTTATCTATAAAAATAATTTTCATTTATTTCCAAATTACTTTTTTCAAATATTTCATATTATAAAAAATATTTCAAATTGAAAGGTTCTTAAAAATTTTTTCAAATTAGTCTCTTAATTTAATTTTAACATTAATAGACTAATTTGAAACATTAAATAAAATAAAATTTAAAAGTTAAGCTACTAATTTGAAATATTAAATAAAGTTAATGAATTATTTTGAAACACTTCAAAGTTAAGGTACTAATTTTAAATGTTAAATAAAATTAAGGGATCATTTTGAAATATTTCAAGGTTAAGGAACTAATTTGAAACATTAAATAAAGTAAAGAGAATAAAATGCTAATTTAACCAAATATTTATTTGACTTTTATTTCTTTTTTCTTTTTTATATTTTTAACTAAATCATTCCTTTATATACATTTGTTTAAATTATATATGATTTACTTTTGTTAAATTTTTTAATTATTTTTAATTTTAAAAATATTTTCTACACTTATATTAATATTTCTAAATAAATTATAAATTTATTAAATTTTGAATACAAACAGTGACCTTTAATCAATAATAAAATAATTAAGTACATTAATATTGATCGAATTTTACTATTTTAATATTAAAATTATTAAATTATTAATATATATTTTAAACAATAATGTATAAACTATTAAATTAATGAATAATATATATATATATATAATATTTAAATTATTATACCATATAAATTATTAAAAAATTTAAATTATATTTTGCGATGGAATAGTCACAATAAATTTTGTGACAAAAATTTCTATTACTAATTCTGTTACAAAATTATTGACGGAATTTTTCGTTACAAAATGTGAATAACCTACTCCAGCCATTATGACGAAATTTTCCGTCACAGAAATCCGTCTTTAACTAGATTAGCGATGGATTACTGATAAAATATTTTTTTGACGGAAAAAAATTATTACTAATTCCATCGATAATATTTGCGACGGAATTGTGATAGACTAGCGACAAAAAAAAATTTTGCCACTAAATTTTATCATAAACTTGCTATTTTCTTGTAGTGAGTGAATTATATCTAATTTTAATATTTTATTTTTTTATCTTTTCTTTTTGGGAGGTGGCTCGGAAAAGTGTTTCTATTTATTAGATAGAATTTTTGGGAATAATAATGGTGATCTTGCCGCCATATATGTGATTACGTATTTCTGTTTAATTTCCTTTTTCCCCTCAGTAATTGGATGTTCAGAAAGATAAACCACATTTAGTTATGACACGTAACAATTTATTTAAATTATAATTTCTTTAGTTGAGTTCAGAACTGACTAAGTTAAAACAATATTGGTAGTATTATACAAATTTAAATTGAATTATATTTTCTTTGGAATTGACTTTGACTAAAATTCGAACTGAATATTCAGCCCTAGACACGAATACAAATCAGAATCAATTTTAAATTGTACCTAGTTTGCTGTAATGTATTAATTAAAGGCCTTGATTTTGAAATTAGATAAATTCTTATGCACCGTATATATTACCACTTCTTTTATACAATACCCAATAATTTTAAGCCAACTCAATTAATGGGCCCCAAAGTCAATCCCCATCGTGTTATATTTAACTCATATTGTACCCCCAATTTAATGCATTTAAAATCAAACAGATTCATTTAATGGGTTTGGCTAAAATATCATGGGAATTTCTCGAAAAATATATCCAATTTAGTGTAATAGTTTTTGTCCATTTATTAATACTATAATTTCTCAATAAATTGCAACATGAATATAGAAAGATTATAAAGAAAAACGAGATCATTTTATCGGATGGTCTAACGAAAGTGATATATAGTATGATGTGAAGTTCCAATCTTGATTTATTAATAAATCTAATTAAGTGATTTTATTTTTTAAAACAAAATGAGTATCAAATATAATTTAACTAAGTTTTATAAAAGATTAGTATAATTTATTTTTTTTTAAAATGTGAAAAATGCTTTAGTCTGGACAAAAAATCCAAATATATTAGTATTTTTTGACAAAAAATAAAAATGACTTTTCTCACAAAAAAAATTTTTGTTTTGACTTTATGCGCCATCAATTTTTGTTTGATTTTTATAAATGCATTAAATTCGGGTACAAAATCAATAGTGTAAAATCTTCTTTCTCGGTGCCAAAATCTAAGCCAGCCAATGTTGCATTGTGTGGGTCCCATTTATTAATAAATGGCACAATGAATGATGCATATATATATATATATATATATTTCTGAAATCATTCTTGATTTATATTAAATTGTACAGTAGCCAATAATATTCTCTGCGTTAACATTAAAAAAATTTTAATATATATGATGAAAAAATTCTTACTTCCTCCCTCGACGATTCAATCCAAATTAATTGCCAATGATAAGCCAATAGAACTTCAGTTTCACGTGACCATATATTGGAAGGTGTGCAAAATAATAGTTGCAATATCTGCCTCATACATTTTTTACTTAAATTATATCCAGAAAAGAAATCACTCTTTGATTTACAAAAGGATGGATTTTCACTGAACAAAGACAAATCAACTGTGAGACAGGACTCGCTCATTAATTTATTCATGAATATGATATGACGTTCTATAAGTTGACTATTTTACCCAGCTAGATGTATTTTGAAATTATTAAAAGAAGGAAAAGCAAATATTCTTTTCCATAGGCTTAAAGATAAGGAGTGGAGGTTTGGGAATCCATATAGTACATATTTCCACGTACAAAAGGAAAAAGAAAGTAGCCCGTCTGGTCATGTTGCTATTGGTATGGAACCCAATAAATCAAGTCAAAATCTGATTAAGTTCTATTTATGAGAACAAATTCTCAACGATTGACAATGTCATATCCTAAACATGGGTAACAAATTAACAATTATAGAATTATTCTATTCCCACAACAGTTTCATAAGAAGAAAATAAGGGCGCTCAGTCAACTTTTTGCTTGTTCGTAATTCTTGAACCAACACGTACCCAGATGACAAAAATTAATGGATTCCAAATTTTCTCTTTTTTAAAAAAGTTTTGTATAAGAATTATTCATATTCCGGCGCCCATTTAATTTGTCTGCTTATAAATAGGGTACAATACTAATTGAGAGTCAAGAATATTGCAGTACTTGCTCAGAGTGGGTTGCATGAAGAGGTAGAGAGTATATTTGAGCCAAGGATGACTTGCCGGCATCTGCTTGTTTCTGGGTTTTGCTGGCAAGTCATCCTTGAGCCAAGTTTGCTCTCTTCATCTCTCATTTAATCCTCTCTAAGAGCTTCAAGCCTTGCCTCCATATTGTTCAGGACATTGACTCCTGGCCGGCAAATGTCGAACTCTTGACTATTTGTTTGATTGGTTATAAAATTTCCAATTTCAAGTTAAAAGATTACTTCCCCTCGAAAGCCTTAAAATCGTTAATTAGCGAAGGCTCATGATTGATTTTGGTCCGAAATCATTTTGCTCACCTTGTAGTTTAAAGTTTCTCATTTAGCTCCTGCATGATTTATTTTGTTACCACTTAAATTCACTTGTTCAGTATTAATATTAGGAGAATATTTACATGAATGTTAAAATGATGAACAATTTTATTGTTTAGAAGTATATTTCACTAATACTTTGAATAAGTACATAGTCATTCAAGGTTATAATTAAAATTAAATTGACATTTAAAACTGAAGTTGTCTACTTACTCCTAACAATAATTTCTAATCACTGTAAAAATGTTCAAAATAAGTGAAACAGACATTTAATTATTATTTTTATTATACATGGAAAACAAAGCTATTGTTTTACCGTTTTAAATAATGGATGAATCATTTTAGGATCAGCTGTTTGTGGCTATAAGGTTTCGCATGTTGCTAAAAAACGAAGACTAAATTTGCCAATTCTGAGCTTAGCTTAGAGGGATTTGAATCCTTTACAATATTGCATGTCTAATCGTAGAGAGATAGAAAGAAGGAATGAGTTTTATTTGGGTCTTACCTTTCTTTCTGTTTCTTTTTAACTGGATTGAGTTGTACTTATTACAAGATCCACTTCCAATTCGAGGATTGGGTGGAGTGTTTTTTTTTTATGAAGGTTCTAGATTTAGTTTGATGTTATTGGCCAAAAATAAAAGTTCATTTCCTGATCTACCCAAGAATAATATGAAGATTAGGGAAAAGTTTATGATACCTGTCGTGTATCAGTACCCCGCCCAATTGGCAGGGATGATTGTTGTGTGTGGCCTGAATGTCAAATTTAGTGACTTAGTTGATTGACACTCAAGTACCATATTTATTTGCTTAGAAAACAAACTATCTTTGAGTAAGTACACCACACATATCTCTTTTAAATTTTGTTAACACTATATAAACTTTTTTTTTACACACACATATTAAATACATACTTAATTCAAAACTAACTTTAAGAGTTGACCTCTACTTTTTGAAAAGAAAAAATACGTAATATGTATTTAGATTAATGAAGGTATTTTAGTAAAAAAAAATTAAATTAAAATATATATTTTGAAAATAACAAAATTGTGTAATTTTAATAAGAACTCAGGAGATATTTATGTGAATTTATTTTTTTTTCCTACTACTTGAAGAGGTTGCCATTTAGCAATAAATTGAAGGTGGGCGTTAGGAAATATAGCCAAACCTTCCCATTGTCCTATTTCAAATTAATAAATGTCAGATATACATAAGAAGGAATTTTACATATGTCTTTCAGAAGTGTTGGATAACAAATTGTGATATCAGATATTGGAATCAAGGCATCCTAATTAATGTTAGTGAATCATATTGAGTATGAGTATCAAATCACAGACATAAAATAAAATTTTAGAATATTGATGACTAAATACCCAAATTCCTGAATATTTTTGCTATTTGCATAGCTGCTAATGTGTTAAGTATTTGAAGATGAAGCTCTTCATCTATATGTTCCAGTTTTCCTATTCAAAGTTTTTAAAAAAAATTTCTTCTATTGTGCCAAAGCCATATTCATCAAAGATATTGGTAGCAAAGAAGTTTAATCATGCATGAATATTTGCATGATAATGTTACGCAGAACGATTTTGTCATTTGGAGCAGTATAACTATACTAATAACTTATTTGTAAACTAGTAGAAATATTTAGTTTAATCAAGTCATTCCATACATTATAGCCTATTTAAACGATGAAATTCAATCTTATTCAGTTAGATTTTTGTAAAACAGGCTTGGCTATTATTATTATTATTATTATTATTATTATTATTATTTATACTACAAGTATAGAGCAAGGTAGGTACTAGATTACCTATACTTGGATTTAGACTTGATAACAATTATTTAATAAAAAATGTCTAAACTTGAACCCAAACCTAGATCCATTTGTTGAGCCTTAGATATAGCCCAAGTTTTAAAGCTAAGCAAGTAAATTGGACAAGCACTTGCAAAAAGAAAAAGGTTTAAGGCTATGGCAAAGTGCCATAACTGCCATTAAAGAGAAGTTTAAATTGCAATAAAGTTAGTAGATCTTATAGCAGCAATTCAAAATTGTTATTATTTTTTCAAACTTCTTCTATATGAATTTTTTCCCTTACTTGTAGTGTTATAGACCTGTATAATAGATTCAATCCATATCGAGCTAGCCAATGAACTTCAAATATATATAATTATAACTAAAATTTCTACTAAAGCTAAGGTCAAGTTCATATTAGTATTTAAAATCAAGTTCATATATACAATTAACATATTATACTAATAATCTCTATTACAATAGTATAGGGATTAAGTTGTAGGGCTAAGATTGCCACTCATGACTATTTGTTGCCTAAAAGTAAAAGTCAAACAGTATTAGTACCAAATTAAAGATTAAAAAAAACTAAAGTTCATTAATATAATTTATGTGAAATAAAAAGTTTGTCATATTACTATTCAAATGTCAATGCTAGCAAACTTCGGTGGCACTTCATCTTGAAAGTTTTACAAGAGGAATGCCAAAGCTGCATTCACGTATTATTGTTGTTGTAATCTACTTTGTTCTTATTCTACTTTAAGTTTTGCTTTAAGGTCTTGTACCTTGTTTTATAACTCTATGTAAGAAGGCCTAGACAATGGAGTCCATCTATAAAAGCAATGAGATTGGCAAAACATTTGAGATAGGGCATCAAATCCTAATCCTTGAATCTAAAACCCTGATATATTATCTTGCAAGTTCAAATTTTAAAGGAAACAACCAATATTTCAATAATGCTTCAATTCAGCAAAACCAAGAATCAACACTTTATTCCTACATAGCTCATATACTTACAATAATTTCTCCAGCTTCCTTATTAATTAAAGCCTCATCCTTGTCTTATGTGTGGCAATCCATACATCTCCTTTGCTGATTGGGCTCCCATGCTTAGCCTTTTATGAATTTTAAAGCAAATATTATAACATCCCAAATATATTGAAAGTTCATTATATTATTTTTAAAAATAAACTTACCATCTTAGCCTTTTTTCTAACAAGGCTCTTCAATCCACCAGTGTGGAGATTATTTGTATTAACTCCTAATTATTCATGTTATTTTACATGTTAAATTGTTTAATTATACAATAAATATATTTGACTTTAGGAAAAATGTGCATAGGTAGTGTTTTGAGCTCCATACTTTAGTTTTAGTATGTAAATGACATGTTTTGGCTTATTTCTGGTTAAATCGAGAATTGATCACACTTTGTCTCTTTTTATAGGTTGTAAATACCTAAAAATATAAGCTAAAGTCGTCTTAGAGTTTGATTCGTGGAAGCTTGGAGCTAAGATACATAAGAGAAGTTAGAAATCTCCCACTAGAGGTTAAAGTGTTGTGCAAACATTTCATCTCCCAACTAGAATGATTGGTGTTGTAGTGTCATCACAAGCAAAAACATAATATAGTTTTGTTTTAAGTTATGGTTTTTGTTAGGTTTTCTAATTTACGCCTAATGCATCCACTCTTGGCCATCATTTTGGAATTTCTTAGATGTATTAAAGTAGCTCTATGGTATTTTTAGAGGCAAGGAAGCTTGGGGCTTGATGAGGAGTAAGAAATCATCTAGTTTTCTCTAAATCCTCTCCTTCCTCTTTTTTCTTCAATGTTTTTGGTTTACGCCTTGGTTTTGTTGATGGATTTTGAAGTTATGTATAGTTAAACTTTATAATTTAGGATTATTATGAACCCTTGCATGAATTAATGGTTGTTTGTCGCTCTTGCTTTATGATTAATGATGTATATATTATGTGTGTGTCTGTTTATTCAACCCTATGATTTACGCTTTTTAATTTCTTGGCTAACAATTGGATTGATTTGACATTTTACTTGAACATAGGAAAGAGAAAGAGGAATTAGGTCTTAGGTTGAGTTGTGTGAGTACTTAAAGCTCGCTTAGATGAATGGATGGTTTCATTAATGACATAAGAATATACTTATTAGCTTCGCATAGCCAAATTAGGGATTATGCTATTAAATTGGGCTTGATTGATTTCATAAGAGATTAAGAAATTAATTAAGTAAACCTATATGAGATTTGGAAAGATACTTTTAGGTGCAATTGAACCCTAGGCTAATATGTATCACTATTAAGAGTAAGGTTAAGGGTGTTAAATTAAACCACTTTGAAATACTTGGAGAATTAATAATTCTAGGTACCTATAATCACCCTATAATTCAAATTTAGTTTTAATATCTAATTTTTCATAGGAAATAGTTTTTATTTATTTTACATTACACATTTGCTTCAAATCAATTCGCTTAATTTAAGGTGTGAATTTTTATACTTGACAAGTTTTGATAACAAATCCTTAAGGGAACAATCTTTTCTCATCACTTTATTACTATTGCAATACATATAATTATGTATACACTTTGAATGGCAACAAATTGTGCCATTGCTGAGAATTTGCATGCTTTAAATTTTCCTTGTCAATATTAATACTAGTATACCTAGTTTGAACTTTAGCCATATGTGTAGTTTTATTTATGTTACTTTCATTTCTTTTTCCTATTATGTTTTATAGTGGTTAACCTCCTCTTATACAAAAAGTTAAAAGTTTGGAAGTTGTGTTATTTCAAGAAGGATATGAAGAAGCTTCTAACTAAACTTTAGAAGAAGAACCCTAGACTTTTGAATCAATTGGAAATATGGTGTAAGAGGACAAAAGCCAAATAAGAATAGTCAATGATCTTGCCACTTTGAATATGTAAGGGTATCAATCAAGCATAACAAGGCCAGCAATTCAAGTGAACAATTTTGAGATGAAGTCAGTAGTTTTACAAATTCTCCAAATGATAGGGCATTTTAGAGGCTTATCTTTAGAAGATCCCAACATTCATCTTGTAAGCTTTTCAGAGATGTGTGACTCTTTTAAGCAGAATGGAGTATCTAATAATGTAATTTGGTTTAGGCTTTTCCCATTGTCACTTTTGGATAAAGCCAAAGTTTTGCTTTAACTCATTGTTGGATGGATCTACTACCACTTGGGATGATTTAGCTATATAATTTCAAGCTAGGCTCTTCCTACCGGCTAGATTAGTGGACTTAAAAAATGATTTCACATCTTTTATATAGCAAGAATTTGAATTATTGTATAAAGCATAGGTTCAAGTAGCTATTAAAAAAATGACCAAGCCGCAGATTTCTTAAGTGGGTCTAAATTCAAAATTTTTACAATAGATTTTACCAGAAATGAAGGGCATCCTTGATTCAACATCCAATGGTAGCATTACACGTAATGTAAATGTTAAAGCCACTTATAATTTGTCAAAAACTATGGCACCCAACTCCATTTAATGGTCTGCCATTAGACCTTCATAGAAAAGGTAGTAATGGTCTACAAAATTGATACATTGACTATAATATCAGTTCAAATGGCTATAATGAATAAGAGATTTGACAATCTTGAAATGCATTTTAGTGCAATTATGGGTTTAAATGCCATGCAAACTCTAGTTATGAGTTGTAAACATTATGGAGAAAGACATTTCAATGATCAATGCCTTTTAATAGTGGAAAAGGTCAATTATATAGGTAATTATGGAAATAATCACAATAACTCATGCTCAAATACCTACGTCCTAAGGTGAAGGAACCATCCTAATTTCTCTTAGAGCCAAAGATAGAATTAGACTCAAGCATCTCATCTAAAGTGAGACTATTAAACCCTCTTAGGTTTTTGTTGTGTTATGATTCCACAAGTATACAAGTTGTACAAATAATAAACTGATAAGTATAGTATCAGTCTCAAGAGAAAGGAATTTAATTACCAATCACTAAAATTAATCATATTATCTAAATTATCTAATTGAAATTAAAACCAATAAAAATAAATTAAAAGCAACTGATTCACTTAACAAACACTAACTTTATATAAATGTAAATTTCTAGAATCTAGAATGCCTTATTTACTTTCCCAAGTGTTATTCAGAATACATTCTTATAACTTAATTCAATTGAATTAATGACTATCCTACAAACATGAGTAAAATTTTCTCTTGAGATAAGTCACTGTGCTAATACTAAACTTATGTCCATTCCCATGATTATAAACTTAGTAAAACCCCATTACATAAAAGGATTCAAAGAAAATATTTGCAAGTTGCTCAAATGCAATCCATATCTCTATAAAATTACTATATGAGTCTATTATTATAGTGATCTAACCTCTTAATGCTCCCACAATGGATCAAATGAATAGTGCCCATCCATTTATAAATAATATGAAAGAATAATATATTAATTCAATAAAAATTGTCACAAAAGTAATATGAAATAAACTTAATTAGTAAATAGGTTCATCTAAACTCCAAATAGAAGATCTAACTACACATGATGTAAATAAACAAACAAACAATAATAAAACGAAACAAATTGATTATCTAAGTGCAAAAGAGAAAGGTAAAAATGAAACTAATAGTAGATTTGAGTAATTCTTTGATGCAAACTTTAAATCTTTAGTAGATCCTAAGGGTTTTTCTTTGAATTTTCTCTCCTCCCTATATTTATTTTTCTTTGGGTCTTTTCTTGGCTTCCTCCTTCAAAAATTTAAAGCTACCCCATAAAAAGCTCTAAATTTAAGTAAACATGAACATGGGCAACTTATGTTGAAATCACCTATTTTCACAGCTACTTGTGTTCATCTTTGGTGATTCACTTAATGCGAGGCTTCCACATACTACTATGCAAATATACAAGGCCTACTCATGTGCAGCACTAGTTTGCTTAAAACTCCCTTATTCCACATGCCCTTGTTCACCGACATAGCTAACTCGTGTTTCTTACTAAATATGCTTGATTTTCTACTGATTCTCTCATGTTTTCCACTTTCCCTTCTACCTAATTAGGTCATATAACAACCATATAATATGGATTTAGTTACTCAGTTTTATCTTATGAAAAGCATGTATATTTTTACACTCATCAATTTTAGGCTCAAGCTAGACCATTAATGGGGAAAAGAAGCCAAGTATTAGAGGAAATGTTTATACAATACATGGCTAGACAAGATACAACTATGACTAAGCAAGATACCATTCTAGCTCAACAAAATGTAGCAATGGCTAAGCATACGTTAGCTATTAGGAGCATGGAGATATAAATAGGCTAATTGGCCTCATCTATAGACTCAAGGCAGCATTGGGGTCTTCCAAGCAATACCATTCCATGCCAAAGAAGAGATGACAAGGAGGAATGCAAGGCCATTACATTGAAAGGTGGCAAAGAATTTCTTGAAGTGTCACCTTCGATCTAAGAAAACAAGTCTAGATAAAATGAAGTCCACTACAAGAAAACAATAAAATTCTTGTAAAATTTTTCAGTGAGAAAAAGCTTGAAACTCCATGAGAATTGTTATTCTTGCATAAATTTTCATGAGTTTTAGGTCATGACAAAAATAGTTATAGGAATTCACAATTCTCTTAGATTTTTTTTTGTGAGAAAAATGTCCTTATAGAAAATTTCTATGAGTACATCAAAAAAATTTTATGAGAGCATTTTTTTCAAAAATTATGATGAAATTTGTAATTTTCTTATGGAATTATCATGATAATTCATCGACAAAAACAAAAAAAAATTCTAATTTTTTTCTTATGGTATTTTACTAAGAGAACCATAAAAAAATTTGTGAATCTCATAGTAAATTACTATGAGAATGTAAAAAGAGTTACAATTTTTCTGTACTATGATAACCACTACAAAAAAAGGCTTTCAATAAAAACAATAGTTGGTACTAAAAATTTTTTAATTTAAAAGAATTTTAATAAGGGTTTTTCTAAAAAAATTTATTTCATAATTTAGTAGCACAAAATAAAAACCAATTATACGAACATATACCTTCTTAAATTTCCTCAGAAACATTTTCAAACAATAAAAATATAAATGTGGATGCTCAAAAGTTTTTTCATACACCAATATTATTACCACTTAGTACCTTTCTTAAGCATTCAAATTCATACTGGGGCAAGTGTATGGTTTACATATATAAGTACACTTGCAAAAATGACATGATGGTGCTTCATAGTTACCTAATACATATATAGGTGTAGAGAAGTTCTAACTTCCAAGGTTATAATTGTGGAAAAAAGGTCTTGCATAGCTTATAAAGGAGATGTGACTCCATCAACATAAGATGAGTAGTCTGGTGGTTTGCTTAAGGTTGTCTAAGTTTGTGTGAGAACATGAACATGCATATTCTTTCTTGTTATTATTATCATTTTAAGGGGGATGCGATTGATAAAAATTAGTACAAACAAGTATTTTTTTTATGGTGAATGATAAAATTCAAGGGTGCATCATGCTTTACATTTATCCATCTTAAACTTTTAATAAATTATGCAACAACATATTTAATGTAATACCATAACCAATTAGCCCCCTTAAACCATTAATTATGCTTGATATCATGCCTCTCAACATGTCTTTTAGGGTCTAAATGGTCCCCTCAGTCTGACCATCTGTTTGGGGGTGATATGTAATACTAAACCATAACCTGGTCCTTAAAGTATGCTGTAATAATCTCCAAAAGTTCAATGTGAACCTAAGATCTTTATCTGATACTATGCTACTGGATACTTTATAAAGGCATACTACCTCTCTTATATACAACTGAGCTAATTTATCTAGTATCTAAGTAACCCTGATAGCTAAAAAGTGTATAAATTTTGTCAGTCTATCCATAACTACTCAGATAGCATTGTGTCCAGAGGATATCCTGGGTAGCCCCATAATAAAATCTATGGCTATACTATCCCACTTCCACTCAGGGATATTTAGGGGTTGTAGCAACCTAGTTGGTCTCTAATGTTCTATTTTTATCCTCTGACACACTAGGTATCTAGCTATATAATTGGCTATGTCACTTTTCATTTCTGGCCAGCAAAAAATTCTTTTCAAGTCCTGGAACATCTTGGTGGCAACTGGGTGCATAGTATATTTTCTCCTATGTGCCTCTTCTAAAATTCTTTCTTTCAACTCATTCTGGTTAGGCACGCAGATCCAATCTCGATATACTATCATACCATACTCAAACGCCCTGAAGTTTAAGGTCTTATCGTAGGAAATCTCACTCCTGGTTTGTCTCAAGAACTCATTCTCTCTTTGGGCATTTATGATCTGAGTTTTCGATTCATTTTCAATTCAAGTTTCACTCAAATATAATCTACCCGATACCACTTGGCAAGAAAGGTTCATATTTCTAAATTTCTCTATGAGCTCTTATTCCTTAATCATCACATGAGCTGTATGGATAGACTTCTTACTCAAGGCATCAGCCACCACATTGGCTTTGCTAAGATGGTACTTTAAAGTGTAATCATAATCTTTCAAGAATTCCATCCATCTCCTCTATCCCATGTTCAGTTTTTTTTTTTATCAAATAAGTATTTTAGACTCTTGTGGTCATTATAAATTTTTAAGGTAGCACCATATAGATAATGCCTCTAGATTTTAAAAGCAAATAGCACCACAACTAAGTCTAGATCATGGGTGAGATAATTCTCCTCATTGAGGCCTCAACTTCTTAGAGGCATACGCCACTGCTCTACCTACTACATCAATACACATCCTAACACTTTTCTTGAGGCATTACTATAAATTACAAATGGTTCACTAGGGTCAGGGATAATCAGTACAGGAGCAGTGGTTAACCGGAGTTTCAACTCTCAGAAACTTCTCTCACATTTATCATCCCACATGAAAGGTGTTTCTTTCTTACTCAGCCTCATCAGTAGTAAGGCTATCTAAGAAAAGCCCTGAATACATTGTTTATAGTACCTAGCTAAACCTAGAATACTCTTAACCTCAATGATGGTTTTAGGTTTATCCCATTATAATACAGCATTTACTTTATAGGGATCAACTGCCAGCCCCGCTTGTGATATGACATGACCTAAGAATCTCACCTTGGTTAGATAAAACTTATATTTATTAAGTTGGCTTATAACCTTTTATCTTTTAAGGTTTCTAGAACTAGTCTCAAATGTCTCTCATACTCTTCAAAGGATCTGGAGTATACTAGAATGTCATCAATGAAGACCACAACAAGTTTATCTAAATACGGTCTGAATACCCTATTCATATAATCCATAAACACCGCGGGTGCATTTGTCGGCCCGAATAGCATCACTAGGAGCTTATAGTGCCCATATCTAGTTCTGAAGGTTATCTTTTAGATGTCTTTAGTTTTCACTCTCAACAGTAGTACCCAAATCTAAGGTCTATCTTGAAAAATATAGATGCCCCAGTTAATTGGTCTAATAAGTCATCTATTCTATGGAGAAGATATTTATTTTTTATGACAACTTTATTTAATTCTTTGTAATCTATACACAATCTCAAGCTACCATCTTTCTTTTTTACAAATAATACTAGAGCTCCTCAACATGAAACACTAAGACATATAAACCTTTTTTTTAATAACTCCTCTATTTGCTTCTTCAGCTCAACAAGCTCAGTGGGAGCCATCCTGTAAGGAGCCTTGGATACCAGTCCAACCCCAGACACTATGTCTATAGGGAACTCTATTTCTCCCTCAGGGGGTAGACCACTAAAATCAAAATCTTCAGGGAAGACCTTCGGCAATTCCTTAACTACTGGGATCTTTTCTATCCCTTCCTCTACCTTAACCTTAATAGAGAAAAAGATTAAAAACCCTTGACATCTATGCTCTAAGTACCTCTTAGCCTGGACAGTAGTCAAAAAGGATAACTTAACCCCTATTCTAGGTATGGTCTTACAAGTAGGTAAAGAAATGTTCACAATCAAGTACAGCATTATTCGCATCCATCCAATTCATGCAAATAATCAAATCAATATCATGAAAAGGCATACAAATCAAATCAATGGTAGTATGACAATGATTGAACTATACAGTGACATTCAAACAAGCATGGAAAGAAACAATGTGGCTTCTAGTGGTTGCAGTGATAAATAAATCAAATAATAAAGTACTAATGGCCAAATCCAATTGCCTCACACAATCATAAGATATAAACGAGTAACTAGCACTTAAATCAAATATAGTAACTATAGGAAAACTATTTACTATAAGTGTACCTCGAATCAAACTGGGGGACACATTGGCCTCTTGCTAAGTGAAGGTGAATACTCTACCCTGGGTCTGCAGCCTGGGTGGAGACACTGTATCTATTTGAGGGCAGTTTCTAGAGATATGCCCTGGCTTCCCACACTTGAAGCATGTGACGACCCTAACTTCTAATCCTAGTAATTATGGTTAAATACATTATTAATAATTAATGATCAAGGTTTGGGTTTGCTACGATTTAATACTTTGCGGAAATATAGGAAATTTGAACCTTGATGTTGTTAGGGTCATCAACTAAACAACCATAAATAGGAACATGTATGAAAGTATTTGTACCATCATCAAGGGTTTGTAATTCATCCATCCATTGATTTCAACACACAAAAACCTCCCACAAGTGTCCCTACTTCATTGCCTATCATTTGTATTAAAGAAATTAGGGTTTCTAAGTCAAAGGTGGGAGTTTGGGGACCTACGCCGTGACCTAGAACTTTCCTGCCGCAGCTAAGTTAGGTCCTAGAGCTCAAAAATTAAGTTTTTAACCTTGCGCCGCGGCCCAGAACTTTTGCGCCGCGGCTAAGTTGCTCTCGGGAATCAAGCGTAACCTTCTTGAATTTCACCGCGGCGAGTTGGATCTGCGCTGCGGCCAACCTATGTGGCACCACAGCGAGTTTTGCTACTGTATCTTCCTTAATTAATTTTCTCGACTTGTGCCGCGGCGAGGTTTCATTCTATCACCCTCCTGGGTATTTTTTTCGCTCTGCGTCGCAGTGAGATTTCTCAAGCCACGGCGTCCCTCGCCATTGTCACTCTTTAGGCCGCGGCGAAGCCTTCCTAGCCGCGGCGTGACTCCCTCCTGTAGCTATATTCCCCATATTTCGTCCCCTACACTCCATTTCTCTTTTTAGAGACACTCTAAGGTCACTTCCCCTCATTTTATATGGCTCAATGGCATTCATCTACCTTATTTACCTAGCTATTCTTCCATTACCAATTCAAACTTATGTGCCCATTTCTTTTCTCCAATTACCTTCTATCAGCAAGTTTGTAAAGTTACCATAACAGAATATACATGAAATACCAACAACTATCTTTTAATACTTAATCAATGGGGGTTTCATACATTAGGGGTTCATATCAATATCTCATGGGTTACATTTCTATTGATAAGCCATATTATAGGTCAACATAGTTTACAGCAGATATCATGAATCCATACAGCAATTACCAAATTAAGATGAGGTCTAACCCCTCAATACACACATCCTCAGAGACCAAAATATGAATGCCTACACTTGGTAATATAGATATATGATGATGCTATACAAGACTTAACAAAAATTAGCATCTACCCTATTACACTCAGACCAAGTGCAGCCTCCCTACACTAGGCCTCAACTCATGGATGTTCATCCACTTGCTTGCCCTTATCCTTACCCAAAGAACCTTCACCTGAAATTATAATCCCACAAAACAGGGTGAGATACACATCTCAGTAACCAAGGCAATTCCATCTTATAATCTATTTTAATTAACATATATGTATGAATCAAAATCATATCAATCATCTCAGCAAATGAAACAATTAGGCTATCATGATTACTATCCCATACTAGCAATCATATTTTAACATGTTAAAGGCCATTAACACTAGGAGAGGCCCGTCCATGATACCTACTCCCCATTGAGCACAACCAGGGCTCAGTGCATCTGGGGTTTGATCATAACCCGGTGCTCGATCGTAGCACATGCACGGGTGGCAGCCACACCACAGCTCTACCATAGACTCACAAGGTCCAATCGTCGTACAATGGATTGCCAACCAATTCATTCAACATTTCAAATTATTCATATACAGCAAGTATGAAATTTAAATCGACATATGCATGGAATTAATGTAAACCCCGGTTACCTTACTTATAGACAAATTTGCAATAGCTACCAATGGTACAGAGTCTCCCTTTAATCATAGCATCAAATAATTACTACTCTAATTCATCATTAACAGTTACAACAAGTACCCAAGGAATTTAAATGCTTTTAACTACCTAAAGGACACTTACCCAGCCACCACAAATACTAAATTCGGATTTAAGTGTCATCTTCCAGAAATCTCAATATTCCATTTAAAATCCTAAGCAGATTTGTACAAAATTAATACCCATAATATAAATAAGCTATGGGGGTCTCAAACCAACAAAGAAAACATCAAAATGGGGGGTTTAAACTCACCTAGTACCAGCCTCAACCTTAACCTACGAATTTCACCAAGAAAATCCCTAAACACCCACATTTCAGATTTTGGGTATGATGAAAATACTCTAATTGAAAAACTAATCTGACCAAATTAAAGAGAAAGATGAGGGGATTAAATTGTATAACTATCACCTTGGCTAAATCTTGCTCCAAATGTGAGAAAATATGGATTTATGCCAAGAACCCTAGCCTCTCCCTCTCACCTCCGAATTTGCTTTGTGTATTTGTGTTTTGTAGAATGTGAGAGGTGGCTGGTCAGTTTTTAGGATTTTAATGGAGTTAAGTTGGGTCAAGGGATGGGTCATGGGTTACTCCAAGTCTAACTCCTAATGGGCTCCAGATTTTTAGCTTTGTTGGGCCAGTTTTTAAGTGTTGGGCTGCAGGATTTTATTGGGCCAGTTTTATACATTGGGTTGCTGAAATTTAATGGGGTTTGGGCCAAGTTTAAAAAGCTTAAAATTTTGGGTCTGCACAAGGGTTATTGGGCCACTTATAAGAGCCTATACAAGGTGGGTCTTGGGCCTCTATCATATTAAATTGGGTTGGGTTTGCACCTAACTCATTGGGCCTCCATTAGCCTCTTATCATGATTCATTAATTGAGGCCTAGATAGAATTTCTATCCCAATTAATTCTCAAACCCATGTTAACAATTTATCTCTCTAAATTTTCATTCACTAATTTGCCCAATTATCCTCTATTAATTATTCTTAATTACTTTAAATCCACGATTAACACCTTAATTAATTTTGGGGTGTTACAAAGCATGTCATTGGGGATGGCTAGGTCTGAGGAGGCTGCACTTTCTTACCTTTTTGTGGCCTTCTATTTCACTGCACCTTACCTCTCTTCTTACTGCTAAGTGCCATGCTAATACTATCCTCAGGTCTCGGTATCCTCAGTTCTAGAGCCCCTTTCTGACTAGCTATAGTCGCAGTAAGTATTGTATCTCGCAGATTATTCTCAATCACCTTATTGATCTCCACAAGAGCATTAAAGTTTCTAATCTGTTGTGGAGTGACTCTGTCTCTAATTAGGGGTTTTAAACTAGTCTCAAACTGTTCACATCTCTAGGGCTCATCATCATATCTCTAGAAGTAAGATTAATACCAAGACAACTCAATAAACTTGGCCACGTACTGATCTATTGTCATCTCATTTGTTTCCTTCAACCCCATGAATTCCATGTCTTATGTTTTCTCACTGAACTAGGGAAGTATTTTTCATAAAACTCCATCAAGAAGTTTTCCCAATTAATCTAAATATTCTTAGTCTGCATTAGGGGTTTTGTGCTATGCCACCAGTTTCTGCTTCTTTTTGTAATATAAATGTGGTGAGCTCATTGTGAATATTTTTTTCCAACTGCATGACACATGCCTCTGCCTTATCTGCATCCAATTCCTCATCAAATGATGGTGGATCATTCTTCTTGTATTGATTCAATAGTTTTTAGATAGGCGTCTAGGTCTGAGCAAGCTCCTAGGATAGTGCAGGTGGAATGCCAAAAGTGGATGGCTAGGATACAAGGGCTTCTCTTATCATCGCTTCTTTCTATAACATAAATGTGGCGAGCTAAGCTTTCTGCTTTGAGTTACACTCCATCATTGTGAATATTTTTTTTCCAATCGCATGACCCATGCCTCTACCTTATTTGCATCCAATTCTCTATCAAATGAGGGTGGACCATTCTCCCTGAACTGATTCAATAGTTTCTGGATAGGTGTCTGGGTCTAAAACGGCTCCTGGGAAGATGCAGGTAGAATGCCAAACATAGATGGCTAGGGTATAGGGGCTTCTCTTCTCATCTCTTCTCATTTTTACATTCTAGTTTGCTAACATAAACCTCAAACCCTAATGCTATATTATTAATAAGAATAATAAAGAAGAAGGATTGAAGAAAGATTAGGAACAAATTAAATTAGAAGTAACTTGGTAAGGTGATTACCTTTTATTAAGTGGTAAGATAGGAGGATGATCACCCATAAAACTTAGGAGTCAGTAAATAGATGCTAGTTTAGCTTTAAGAAATTAAAGTGTTGATGATATGGGCAATATTAGCTCTATGTGCAATTGCTAAGAAAATTGTGAAAAATATTTATATCATGGATAATTTTTGGAATTTCCAAAGACATTACTTAACCAAAGGATTGGGAGAAGGTAGTAAGAAATTTGATAGTAACAAGAATGGTTGATGAGTTATTAATGTCCCATTCCATATTCATGTTTTTATAGTTCCTTAACTTGCATTTAAAAATTTATGAAAAAGATCACAATTTCTTATGTTGAATCTTATTTACATGCTCGTTCTACTGAGAAATACTTTATATTATGTTGTATCCTTAAATTGGAAATTTTTCATACATGTATGGAATCAATAGAAATAATCTTGGAAATTTTATTAAATTTTCTATGATCACTTGTGAGAAAAGTTAATGCATGAAATGGTTTATACGATTCCATACATGATTGAAATTTTATGAAGAGAATGGATACAAAATGTTGGCTACTAATAACAATTTATTAGCCCTTGACACACCTTGACTGATACACTAGTTAGTAAGGGTGTAAGGGATGCTAGCCCCATGTGATGACTATCACATGTGGAATGAAGGAATGACATGACATAAGCTAAGGACTCATGATTGTTGGTCACCAGTCTGATTTGGTTAGCCTTTAAAACCAGATTTATAAAGAATCGGTCAAAAACTGGTAGAACCGGTCATGAACTGGATAAAACCGGTGAAACTGATGGGTTTAACGGGTCAAAGGATTTGGAAATTTTTTTTTAAATTTTACTAATCCAAAACGACGTCATTTTACTCCATTTCTTTTTTTTTTTTTAATCTATTGAAGCTTTCAAAACTTGCGTTTAGGGTTTCTGGTTCAAGCAGCCTTTCCTTCGTCTCCAAATTCGCAAATTCCCAATTCAGAATTAAATTTCCTCTCTTCTCTTCGCAGTCGCAGTCATACCTCGCACGTCGCCATTGCTTCTATCCTTGCATCGTCTTCCTCCTGTCATCATTGCATCATCTTCTTCCCATTGTGTGATCATAAAGCTTTTTTGCAGGAGGTGGGAAGTTTTACATCATTGCCAAGCAGGTTGTAGAGCTGAATCGTAAGTCTAGTTTGTTGTTTACTGCATTTTATCTAGACAAGTTATGGTTTCTATCCTCAACAAGCATATGCAGGAACCACCAGTGGTAAGGCTTTGCAGTCTATACCGGTGTCCTTATTGGGTTCAAGTTATCTGAGGATTATAACAACCAGAAAAAAAAAAGCTAAAAATTTTTAAAGTTCTGAAATTTTCTAAGTTTGCTAGCTATAGCGAGAAATGGTCTAGCTATAGCAAGAGTGCCTTTTCACTATTGCGAGAATGCTTCTAGCTATAGCGTGTGCTGGTATCTCTTACAAAAACCAGGGAGTTCCTCGCAATAGCACTCACCATAGTGAAAACAGAGGTCTGGGACTGATACGTACTCGCTGTAGCGAGGGTTATTCTTTGCTGTAGAGAGGGTTAATCCAGAAAAACATGAAAAAAGAGAATTTGACTAAAGTGTCCAGATCCCTTCTTTTTCTTTAAACTGACTTAGGCTTCCTCCAAAGTAGAGAAAAAGGCTTGAGAGAGAGAGAGGGAGACTAAGAGAAGCTAAGAGAGAAGGAAGCCAAGGAAGAAAGGTAAGAACCTTTAAAGATCTTCATGCTTCTTCTTCTTGATTTTATTCTTCTCCTTCTAAGCTTCCTTTCCATAGGTTGTTGAGTAAGAAAGCTCTGTTCTAACCAAGAATGAGCAAGAAACCCTTGAAAGAGAGTGTGATAAGTTAAGAAATGTAAAGAAAGGAGAATAAGAGTTGGTGAAATTCTAGATAGAGAGAACTCCTAGTTTCTTATGTGCTTTGTAGGGTTTGCTATGAAGAACCCCCTAGCTTTTATGAATAATTGTTGAGTTATGAGAGAATAATTCCATACTCTTTGTTGTGTCTAGTCTCAAAAGAAGCAGCTCCATCTAGTTGTGATTGTGAGACTAAGAAGGGAGAAGAGAAATTTAAAGGGAAGGCTTGTGTTAACTTATAAGGTAGCTTCTACTCTTTCTTGTTGCATTCTTGGATGTATATAGTCATTGTATGCTTATGTATATGCTTGTATTGCGAGACATGCCATTTGATGTTACCTTGATGCATTGGTACCAATTGTTTATGTTTTAGGTTGTGAAAATTGTTCGGGCGAGGTGGAGCCAAAAGTCCCTAAACCAAGGGTGAGGCCAATCTAAAAGTCCTAAAAATCGGGTAAGGCTAAACCAAAAGTCCCTAGAGTTTATTCTTGGCATTGATATGATATCATGACATGAAAATCATATGTTGTGTAATTGTGAATGGTTTGCATACTTTGACCTATTGATGTTGCCTTAGTCGCTTAGGCACTCAATTAAACTAAGATTGATTTAATGCAGTATAGATCAACCCTAGGTCATTCTTCCCAAGGAGCAATTTAGGGGCTAGTAAGATTGAATTTAGGTATTTATTTGATATTTAAAAGTGTATGCAAATGGGGGGTTTTGAATTGAGAAATTAAATTCAACTAAAGGAGAAAAAAAAAACGAAACAAGTAATTAAACTAGAATACTCTAAATTAAAATAAAAATTGTTGTGAAAATGCAAGGAACTAACAAGGAGGCAACCAAGGTTTTGCAAGAGGATTTCGGCTCTCATTACTCACCAAAGATTGATTGAGACCAAGAGAAGTAATTAAACAATAGACCAATGAATTTAATTAACTTAATTCGAGGATAGGAAACCCTAAACTCAAATGCCCATCACTTGACTTAACTAGGAAACCCATAGCTAATTCAAGCAAATTGCAAGTAATTAAGCCAATTAAACTTCATTAAATCTTTCAACAATTAGATTCAATTAATTCTGGAATTTTTGGTTCCAATTACCTAATTGAACAATTAAGCAATTATACTACCCAATTCAACAATCAAGTAGCAAAAGAGACCAAGATATGCAATTAAATTCATAACAGTAATCAAATTAATGCAAGAGAACTCAAACATCAATCTAATCAACATTATAAGGTCTAAAAACTAAAATTCCAGCAATCACAAAACATAATTTCAGTCCCAAATAATACCAATTCCAATTACAATTCAAGATAAAATTATTATCCAACCTAAAATTAGGTCTCAACATTAAATCCACATAGAAATTCCTAAAACTAGAAAATCTCTAAGTTCTTGAAATTGAAATAGGAAAAGGTAAGAAAAATAAACTCCCCAATGGCCTTCAATCCATTTAAAATTCAGAGCTCAAACCATCATCCTCCTTGCTCCACCTTGGTGCCATCCCCTTAATTAAGCTTCCATGAATTTGGTTTCTCTATAATCCTTCAAGTTTGCTGCCATGAAGATATGATCAAGGAGAATAGAGCTTGTTGGATGAATGATGATTCTGCACTGGTTCTGCTTGCACGTCCAGAAACTGAATCAAGTCCGAAGAAGCCAATTGAATAAATCAATTAGGGAATTCTCTCAAGCACAGTGTTCCTCTCGTGCAGTATAGAGGCAAAGAAAAGTCAAAGCTGCAATTCCTCCAATGGTCTTCTGCCCCGTCAGTCCAGCGTCCAGCTCCTCGTTTTCACGTCCAAATCGTGCTCCCCGTCTCTGCATCAGGTCCAGCATGAGAGAAAAGCATCGTTCTCCAGCTCCAACATTTTCTCGAGCTTCAGGCGTTCCTCTGCTGCCCAGAAAGTGAATGAATAATGAATGAAAATGCTCTTCGTCCCTCTGCCTGGTGTCTTTGCTGCTGATGCGTCAGTCCAAAAAAACTGAAGAATGAATAATCAAAAAGCAATGCGCCTCTCCTCCCTCCAGACTCTCTCAGCGTCTTCCTGTGTCCCTCAATGCTCCAGCGCCTAGCTCTCTTCGTGAAGTCCAGAAGCAAGAAGAACGAGCTCCAGCGTCTGTGTGTGTGTCCAGGGAATCCCGAGGCTCAGCAAGATGAATGAAGATGCCGTCCTTCTCTTTTAGTTTCTCGGCGCTGTGTGTGCAGAGGCAAGAAGAGTGAACAGTAGCCTCCTTTCTCCCTGCTTCTGCGCTGACTCCTACCAAAAAGAACAAAATAAAACCTAAAATTATATTTACAAAAATGCCATCAAGCTAAATAATAAAAATAATAATAATTCTACTCTATTTTTTTTCTTTGAATATATTTTTAATTTCAATTCATTTGCCCAAAAATTCTGCACAAAATTAATAAACATTTTAGAGATTGGAAAAATTTAATCCCTCAAAGAAATATGGAAAATAAAATATTGGCAATTTAAATCCAAAAATTCTCCTATTAATTCAAAATTATTTTATTTTCCAAAATGAACCAAAAATTCAAATATTGAATAATAAATCCATTTAAGCTCAAATTAATCATTAAAAATAATAATAAATGTGGATAAAAATATATGAAAATTAGCACTTATCAATTCCCCCACACTTATCTTTTTTCACTCCGCGGCAAAACAAAACAAAATTAAGGAAAAACAAATGGAACAAAACAAAACTGCAGAAAGCGAATGCTCTAATCACAAGCCAAAAGTAAACCAGAATATTTAACATCTTTCTTATCCAAGTAATCATTACATGCAATAAGATTAAAGACATCATGGCAATTAACTTGACAAGGGAAACCCAAGCTAGCAATCCCTTACCAAAGGTAATGTGTATATCACTCTCACTCAAAAGTGTTTAGGCTTGTATGTGCACTCAAAATCAACCTATCCAAATCTCTTTCAAAAGCTTGACAAAAATTTAAGCTCTCCACCACTAACAAGCAAATGCAAACATAAATCAAAAGGACTTTATTAGGTTGCACTGGGCTAAGGGCAAGAAAAAGGAAAGGGTCAAATGATAGGAAAAGCCAAAATTGAATAGCTTAGGAGAATGAAAAGCAATGCCAAATAAGAGAATATGGAATGAAAGAAACAAAACAAACACAATTTGGATAGGGCTTTATTCTTTTCTTTTCTTTTCTTTTTTTATTTCTTGCTTTTCTATTTCTTTTCCTTTTCTTTTGAATATATACCTTTATTCTTTGTTCGTTTGTTTGTTTTTTCTTTTTTTTTTTTCTGTATATACTTGTTTTCTTTCAACTTTTTTTTTTTTACTCTTTCTTTTCTTTGAATATATGACCCAAATTCCAACTATTTACATGTTCTTTCATCCAAAACAAGCAAATTGGCATGCTCATCAACTCCTAAGACATTCAACAAGGGTAGGAAAAGATTTATTTGTAATGGCTGTGGGTTTGGGCTAAAAGAAAGAAAGCAAATAAAGGCTCAAAGAGGGTAAAACAAGGGATAAAATGCATGAATGGGTAATAATTTTGTTTTTAGCAAGGCAAAAAAAATAAATTGAATGCCTTTATCATTTCTATGCATGCAAATGCACAAAATGTGGTCTCAAACAAGATTTAAGCCAAACTCTAGAGCAAGAAATAGATAGATAGTGAACACACATGAAAAGAAATATGCGATAGGCTCAAAAATCTCACTAGGTCATGACTACTAGCCTTGATCTACCTAAGTCAGAACAATTGCCATTTAGCTTTATCTACTTAAAACATGATCAATTACCCTTCAAATCAAGGATGTATTATATCCAATCCACTTGAAACTTGCAATTGTCACATTCAAAACAAAATTTTTATAAATTTCCAAAAAATTTACATATTTTTTTCTTTTTTCTTTTTTTTTTCAAAAATTTGCATAACACCAAAAACTCAACAAACCAAAAACTTAACAAAACTATTTACAAATCATCCCTCCCCCACACTTAAACAATGCGTTGTCCTCAATGCATAACAAACAGAGCAAATAATAAACAAATAATAACTAGCACAGCCCAGCTCAGCAATATGACAATGCAAAGTAAAAAGAGTAAAGGGAAAGAATACGACCAGGCCTATGTGACATCTTGCAGTGCAGCAACCTCCACTGCTTGAGTGGGGTATCCTTCATAGAATGGTTTCAAGCGGTGCCCATTGACCTTGAAGCATCTCCCGGTTGGCTCCCTTTGGATCTCTACAACTCCATAAGGAAAGACATTAGTAACAACAAAAGGGCCCTCCCATCTAGAGCGGAGCTTTCTAGGCATTAACTTCAATCTAGAAACATAAAGCAACACTTTTTGGCCCACTTGAAATTCTTTCCTCACTGTGAAATGGCATTTCTCAAAATTTAGCACAAGATTATATTTAATGCATCTTTCCAAAACCTTATCCAAGTCAATTAAGCATGCATCAAAAGAATCACCATAGACAGTGAAATCATCCATAAAAATTTCCATGTAATGCTCAAGTAAATCAGAAAATATGGAAACCATGCAACGCTGAAAAGTGCCCGGTGCATTACACAGGCCAAATGGCATGCGTCTATATGCAAAGATTCCAAATGGACATGTAAATGTGGTCTTATCCTGATCCTCAGGTGCAATACAAATTTGAAAATATCCTGAAAAGCCATCCAGAAAACAATAATGGGATCTACCAGCAAGTCTCTCTAACATCTGATCAATAAAAGGGAGGGGGTAATGGTCCTTCCTAGTCACAGAATTCAATTTCCTATAGTCTATACATACCCTCCAACTATTCTGGACCCTAGTAGGAACTAATTCACCCTCATCATTATGCATCACAGTAAGACCAGTCTTTTTTGGGACTACCTGAACTGGGCTGACCCACTGACTATCAGAGATAGGGTAGATTATACCTGCAGAAAGAAGTTTAGAAATCTCTTTCTTTACCACATCAAGGATCAATAGGTTAAGTCGCCTCTGTGGCTGTCGTACAGCTTTGGCACCATCCTCTAGCAAAATCCGATGCATGCATACATCAAGACTGATCCCAGGAATATCAGCAAGAGTCCATCCAATGGCTTTTATCCTTCGCTTCAGCACCTCAAGGAGGTGGATTTCCTCTTCCATGGCTATGTCACTGGCTACAATCACTGGTAACTTCTCACCTTCTTCCAAATAGACATACTTCAATGAGTCAGGAAGCGGCTTTAACTCCAAAGAAGGAGCTTGCTCAGCTGAAGGTATAAGCGGCTTCAGATCAATGTCAACCAAACTAGAAACCTGCACTGAAGACTCACAAACAGAAGAAGAAGAGACTTTCCCAACTTGGAAATCATCAGTAGCAACAGTGATAGCAGAAAAATCAAGAAATACATCACAATCCACAGAATTATCAACAGAAGTAGTGCCATCAGTAGCACTCAAATCCAAAACAGAATCAGAAACAACATCTACATCAGAAGCATGATCAATACTAATTAACAACTCAGAATCAAGCAATGAACACATATCAACTTCATTTATAGCATCAATCACACTCAGTAACTGAGAAAATCCATCTGAATCAATGGAAGTGGGTGATAAATGATCACAAGTACCACCACTACAATGAATGGGCACAGAAACATCACCTCTAGCATGCCTAGCACTCTCAACAAAATCAGTGAAAATATCAATATCAGCAAGATCTATACCAGTACAAGCATCACAACCATCAATTTCAGGACATGAACAAGAGATAGAATCATCTAAACTAACAATATCACATGATTTACTCAGCATGCTATCTCTAAAGTCCATAGCAGAATCATCAACAAGCACATCAATGAGACTAACCCCTGTCTCAGCACAATCATCCATAGGGTGTCTCATAGAATCAAAAACATCAAATCTAATGATATTCCCAGCAAACTCCATAGTCAAAGTACCAGCATGTACATCTATCACAGCCCTAGCAGTTTTAAGAAAAGACCTACCTAAAATCAAAGATGAATGTCCCTTTTGCCTAAACCTACTGTCATCCATATCAAGAACATAGAAGTCTGCAGGGAATATGGAATCTTTTACCTTAACCAAGACATCCTCCAAGACTCCTTCTGGGACTACACAGCGTCTATCAGCAAGGGAGGCAATCAGGCTAGTTGGCTTAAGATCTACTCCTTGAAGTTTAGAAAAGACTAATTTTGGCATAACATTGATTGCTACTCCTAGATCCGCCAAAGCATCTGAAAACTCAATGTCACCAATGGTGCATGGTATGAGAAAACTACCAGGATCCTTACACTTCACTGGCATTGGCATCTGATAAAGAGAAGAGACAACTGCTCCCAAATCAACTTTACCGTCATGCTTAAGCCTTCTTTTTGTGGTGCACAACTCCTTCAAAAACTTTGCATACTTAGGCACTTGTGCAACCAAGTCAACTAATGGAACATTGATCACCACCTTTTTGAAAATATCATAGACCTCTTTAAATATCTCTGCTTCCTTCTTTTTCCTCTCGGTCTTAGCTACCCTAGTAGGAAAGGGTAGAACCTGTTTGCTCAATTCCTCCTCTTTCTTCTCTTGCTCAAATTGTGGTGCCACTTGTGTTTTTGCTAAAGTGGGCTTATCCTGTGATGTAGAGGTGGAAGGAGAATCATCAATGATAGCATCCTTGTCCTTGGAAGCATAGGTGGCAACAGGATCTGCAAAGGTGACCGTCTTGCCACTTCTAAAAGAGATAGCATTAACTCCACCATGATTAGGATTCTGTTGGGTCCCAACATTAGGATTAACTACCACTTGGGATGGAAGCTTTCCTGAACCTTGACTCTGGATGTTACTAATTGCATTAGACAACTGCCCAATCTGAGTCTGAAGAGTTTGAATCCCTTGTCTATGTTGCAAATCCTTTTGTTGATGTTCCTTCTCTGTTTGGTCTAGCCTATCCATCAAAAGCTTTATCATAGTATCCATCTTGTTCTCTAACTTTGAACTCTCTTCTTGAATAGGCATAGCTTGCCTAATTGGTTGGAACATCTGACCACTAGAACTAGCACCCTAATTGAACCATGGTTGCTGAGGTTGCTGATGTTGGCCACTACCATATCTAAGGTTTGGATGATCACGCCATCCAGGATTATATGTGGTAGAATATGGATCATATTTCTGGCCACCTTGATTCATAGGCTTAGCCGAATACATAGCATTGCAAGACTCAGCTTTATCATTCAAGAATGGGCAAGCATCAGTAACATGAGTAGCTAATGAGCAAATAGAGCAAAGTAGGCTAATCAAACCTGAAGAGCTCGGTTGTGGGGTGAAAGAAGTAGAAGATCCCATAGAATTGGCCATGTTGGAAGGATTGTGCAATTGGAGCATAGCCATTCTCTCCATAACAGATGCAAGCTTATCTATCTTGCTCTCAAGACGAGACTCAGAAATTGAAGAATATGACCTAACTTCATTTACTCTAACTTGTTGTCTAGTACCAAATTGTTGAGTATTCTCAGCTTTCTTTTCAATCAATTCCCAAGCAGCATTGACAGTTAAGTGAAGAAGAGCACCTCCAGCAGCAGAATCTAATAAATCTCTCTCTAAAGGCAAAAGACCTTCATGAAAGTACTGTATCAACAAAGTATCTGGGATCTGCTGATGAGGGCAACTAGATAGCAACGTCTTAAACCGCTCCAATACTCATGTAAAGACTCCCCAGACATTTGTCTACAACCACATATTTCCTTCCTAATAGAGGAAGTGCGAGATGCTGGGAAATACTTCTCCAAAAACATCTTCTTGAGTTGGTCCCATGTAGTTATGAATCCAGGGGGTAGTCGAAGCAACCAGTTCTTAGCAGACCCCTCTAAAGAAAATGGGAAGGCACGCATCTTAATCTGATCCTCAGACACACCACTAGGTCTCATGGCAGTGCAAATCATATGAAAAGTCTTCAAATGATTATATGGATCCTCACCTGCAAGTCCATGAAATTTAGGAAGTAAGTGTATAAATCCTGGTTTCAACTCAAGATCAGTATTAATATCAGGATAATTAATACACCAATTTTGAAAATGCAGATCAGGTGAAACTAACTCTTTAATGGTCCTAGCAGGAATATTATGATCAACATTGACATTAGCATGCTCTAAACGTGCTTGATTATTCACATTTCCCTCATTATCTTCCATTTTAGTTTCAGAATCAGAAGAATCAACAGATGACTCAACAGAACAAGATTTAGAAGAACTACTACCTACAAGATTACTAACTTTAACTCTTCTTTGCTGATGAAATGTCCTCTCAATTTCAGGATCAAAGTCAAACAACTTTTCAAAAGAGGATCAAGTCATACAACATCAAACAAAGTAGGATTAAAGTAGTAACTACAAAAAAAATGCAAAATATTCAAACTGCCAAAGAAATAAATTCAAAACAACCTAAAAGACTCAATACACACTAAGAAACTCAGAAAACACTCAGAGAACACAAGAAAAATCGCACAAAAATTCAAAAAGAAAATATGGAAAAATTAGAAAATTCAAGAAAATTCGCAAAAATAAAAGAAAATTCAGAAAAGTGGTCAAAACAATTGAATTTGCCCTAACAATAGCAGACCTAATACTATGTATTAGTCTTGCTCAGAACACCCAAAAACCTTGGAAAAATAAAGATTAGAATTTTCTGGGCAGTGACAAACAAAATTCCAGGATAGGATACTCAGGAAAAATCAACCGAAATGACAAAATCAAAATGAAGAAAACAGGAGAAAACACCTAAAAACTCAAACCTAAACCATTGCTCCCCGGCAACGGCCCCAAAATTGATGTTGCCTTAGTCGCTTAGGCACTCAATTAAACTAAGATTGATTTAATGCAGTATAGATCAACCCTAGGTCATTCTTCCCAAGGAGCAATTTAAGGGCTAGTAAGATTGAATTTAGGTATTTATTTGATATTTAAAAGTGTATGCAAATGGGGGTTTTGAATTGAGAAATTAAATTCAACTAAAGGAGAAAAAAAAACGAAACAAGTAATTAAACTAGAATACTCTAAATTAAAATAAAAATTGTTGTGAAAATGCAAGGAACTAACAAGGAGGCAACCAAGGTTTTGCAAGAGGATTTCGGCTCTCATTACTCACCAAAGATTGATTGAGACCAAGAGAAGTAATTAAACAATAGACCAATGAATTTAATTAACTTAATTCGAGGATAGGAAACCCTAAACTCAAATGCCCATCACTTGACTTAACTAGGAAACCCATAGCTAATTCAAGCAAATTGCAAGTAATTAAGCCAATTAAACTTCATTAAATCTTTCAACAATTAGATTCAATTAATTCTGGAATTTTAGGTTCCAATTACCTAATTGAACAATTAAGCAATTATACTACCCAATTCAACAATCAAGTAGCAAAAGAGACCAAGATATGCAATTAAATTCATAACAGTAATCAAATTAATGCAAGAGAACTCAAACATCAATCTAATCAACATTATAAGGTCTAAAAACTAAAATTCAAGCAATCACAAAACATAATTTCAGTCCCAAATAATACCAATTCCAATTACAATTCAAGATAAAATTATTATCCAACCTAAAACTAGGTCTCAACATTAAATCCACATAGAAATTCCTAAAACTAGAAAATCTCTAAGTTCTTGAAATTGAAATAGGAAAAGGTAAGAAAAATAAACTCCCCAATGGTCTTCAATCCATTTAAAATTCAGAGCTCAAACCATCTTCCTCCTTGCTCCACCTTGGTGCCATCCCCTTAATTAAGCTTCCATGAATTTGGTTTCTCTATAATCCTTCAAGCTTGCTGCCATAAAGATATGATCAAGGAGAATAGAGCTTGTTGGATGAATGATGATTCTGCACTGGTTCTACTTGCACGTCCAGAAACTGAATCAAGTCTGAAGAAGCCAATTGAATAAATCAATCAGGGAATTCTCTCAAGCACAGTGTTCCTCTCGTGCAGTACAGAGGCAAAGAAAAGTCAAAGCTGCAATTCCTCCAATGGTCTTCTGCCCCGTCAGTCCAGCGTCCAGCTCCTCATTTTCACGTCCAAATCGTGCTCCCCGTCTCTGCATCAGGTCCAGCGTGAGAGAAAAGCATCGTTCTCCAGCTCCAGCATTTTCTCGAGCTTCAGGCGTTCCTCTGCTGCCCAGAAAGTGAATGAATAATGAATGAAAATGCTCTTCGTCCCTCTGCCTGGTGTCTTTGCTGCTGATGCGTCAGTCCAAAAAAACTGAAGAATGAATAATCAAAAAGCAATGCGCCTCTCCTCCCTCCAGACTCTCTCAGCGTCTTCCTGTGTCCCTCAATGCTCCAGCGCCTAGCTCTCTTCGTGAAGTCCAGAAGCAAGAAGAACGAGCTTCAGCGTCTGTGTGTGTGTCCAGGGAATCCCGAGGCTCAACAAGATGAATGAAGATGCAGTCCTTCTCTTTTAGTTTCTCGGCGCTGTGTGTGCAGAGGCAAGAAGAGTGAACAGTAGCCTCCTTTCTCCCTGCTTCTGCGCTGACTCCTACCAAAAAGAACAAAATAAAACCTAAAATTATATTTACAAAAATGCCATCAAGCTAAATAATAAAAATAATAATAATTCTACTCTATTTTTTTTCTTTGAATATATTTTTAATTTCAATTCATTTGCCCAAAAATTCTGCACAAAATTAATAAACATTTTAGAGATTGGAAAAATTTAATCCCTCAAAGAAATATGGAAAATAAAATATTGGCAATTTAAATCCAAAAATTCTCCTATTAATTCAAAATTATTTTATTTTCCAAAATGAACCAAAAATTCAAATATTGAATAATAAATCCATTTAAGCTCAAATTAATCATTAAAAATAATAATAAATGTGGATAAAAATATATGAAAATTAGCACTTATCACCTATTCATATATCTTGATTGCTTCCTTCAATGACTGTATGAGTTATTGAGATTTCATGAATCTCACCCCCTTCCCTCGTCCATCTTATATGATTCAGGTGGAGCTCAAGAGCCTAAAAGTGGAGGCTATGAGGCATAGAAGGCCTTTGTATTGCCACTTTTGCACACTCACACATAGTTTGATGTATAGGAAAGCCAAAGTGCTTATCTATACATATTTTTTTTTTAGATGTAAATGCTTGAGCAAGTGTAGAAATATGTATAAATGATGTATGAACCATGTATAGAGCCAAAGCAATGAAATTATGAGATTTGGCTCCTTTGTGGCTTATTTGCAGTAATGTAATTTTGCCTGTAGTATAGTGAGTTTAAGATGTGTGTTGGTTTGGATAACTTGGGCAATTTATATATACTATGTTTATGCTTTAAAACTTGCCTAAGGGGTGCTAGAGCATGTAAGGGACCATTTACCCCTATTTTGAACCCTTTATGGTGTCAAACCGCCAAATTTGTGAACTCCGTCAAGATATGACTAAATGAGCTCTTCTTGATATGAAATTTGGCATGTCCCTAGATCTTGTTGAGAGCTTCTTGGCAAGCTAAAGTGAGTAATATTTGGAGATCTAGAAAATATTTAATGAATTATTGAAGTTTAGGAATTTTGATGGTTTGGTCAATGTACTGTTACCATAGGTCTAAAAATAAATCTGTATCATTCATAGACCAAACGGTGTCCAATTATCATGAAATTTTATGGGCATAAATCAAACATCCACAGTGACCTATAACAACTAGAAGCACCTCAATTGGAGGTCTGTAGAGGGAGAACTAACTTTCTGAAGTTCTATATTAGCATCAGGGGAGCCATCTGACCTTCGTTATTGTTCCATCATTTTTTGAGGTCTAAAGGCTGATGAACTGATTTAAACTTATTTTTTTCTTCTATTTAACATCTGTAACTTTCCAAATTGATATATTTTGCCCAGATTGGATTTGTTTGGAATTAGTTATGAATATTTGAAGTTCATGACAGCAAGCTGCACCAGTACCAAGGACAGCCAGACTTTTGTCTCTTTTTCTATATCAAACATGGTCCAAACACTGAGATTATGGTTGAAAATTATTTTTAATGTAAATTTAACACTTAGAGATTTCCAGAAAGCTATGGGTTTCTTGATTCCCATTTTTCTAGAATTAGTTATGATTTTCCAAAGTTAAAGCCAAAAATCTAACTTTTGGGCCTATTTGAGAAATTGCATTTTTTTGGTTTTTGGCTTCATATCCATGGTTTATGGGTTGTTTGAGGCTATGTATGAGTTGTATGAGTAGATTTTGAGTAGATAATGTAATTCATGGGTTCATGGGACCCACAGGGCAAAATATGATTGATTAAACTCTAACTTAAGGTAGTAAAATACCACAGTTTTGGTCATTTTCATTGGAAATCATATGGAATCAAAGCTAAAGGAAGATTAGTTGGAGTTAACACATTATGGTGTTACAAGGATCATCCCTTCTCTTCATAAAAAGAAGATGGTGAAGGTAGACATGCTTATTCAATGCTATTGTCTTACCTTAGTCTTGTCAGGCTTTAAAGCCTGGCAAGTGACTGGGTGGTTCAATAGTGAAGAGCATAGCTTTTCTAGTGCTAGCTCTACTTTCAATGCAGGGCAATCCTTTATTTGCTTTGCATTATTAAAATTCATTCCCTCTACCCTCTCCTTTCATTTTTCCCTACACATATTGCATCTTATCATCATTGCATCATCTTCTTCTCATCTTGCTTTGTATGTTCTATCATTGGTTTATGCTCTGTTGTTTGAAGCTCTGTTTGCATAAGTTTTTCTTCACTTTATGCATTTGAAATCTAAATTTTATTTTGATTTTTGATACAGACTAAGACAATGATGCTAGTGGTGGTGTAATGCTGCAGTTGAAGCTTTGGTTGCAAAAGGAATTTATTATTTATATATAATTAAAAAACTTGGTGAAGACAAGAAAAGGGGAGGTAGAAATTAATTTCTTTTGTATTATTTTCCATGGATAGTTTTAGTTTTATGTTTGCCATTTTAAGGACCTAAATTGAATTGATAATTGTTTCTGGCTTAGAATGCTAATGCTCTGGTTCAAAACCTTTGTTTCTCCTTTTCTCTATATCTGTACACTACAAATGTCAAAATGTATAGTTAGAAGTTGGAACTTAGTTATTTACATGGCTTATGGAATTTCTCTCATAGTTACATATGTATGCAAACAACGAGGGAGGAGAATGAAATTCAATAATTAATTATTTCTTAACACAATTGAATGTGGTGTAGATTAGCTTAAGCATCTTTATGCTAGAATTATATGAACAATTAAGATCAGTGATAAGCTAAGACTAAAAAGAAAGATTGAGGCAGGGAATATTTTGAATAACAATTTCTTCACTTAGGAATAAGAATAACATTGTTAACTTTTTTTAAATTTAAAGAAAAATCTAACATTATCAGCTTAGTTCTTCCACTCTATTTATGTCGCATCCCATTAAAATCATTTGAAGAAGTTGTGAAGGTTACTTTCATTATTGAAGTTGTGAATCTCTCGCTGTCAAAGGTTATTCCTATCAAGATTGTTGAAGTATATGCATGTATTTATTTTTTAAAGTAATGTTTCTTTATAACCTTATTTATATATTTTTTGCAATGAAATTGACGGATAATATAATCATATCTAATCTCTTATTAACTGAATCTGTTTTAAAACGTGAAGTTACTTCTTTTATAGCACTACATATTGAAAGCATGGATGCTCTAAATGCTAATGCTAACAACCCGAATACGATTGGTAGCAATATTGCACAATCATCATATAAATAATCCACAGCTGCCTCTTTTGTGTCACTTCGTGTAAAGACTGATCTTGCATGGGAGCATTTTGCTTTTAAGAAAGAAGGGAAAACTAATGTGTATACTTGCCTTCATTATTCATCAGTATATAGAGGAGGAGGAATAAACAGAATGAAGCAAAATCTTACTGGCATATCGGGTCAAATAAGCTCTTGCAAAAAAGTTCCACATGATGTTCGCCATAGAATGATGGAGTTCCTGAAACAAGTGCAACAAAGAAAGCAAACTGAGGATCTCAATGAATCATATGGTGATGAAATTGAAGGTGGACTAGAAGTTGAAGAAGTTTAACCACCTCCATCCCAAAGGCAATTACTTGCTTTAGGAAAAAGAAAAAGAAATGCGGGGGTTGATAATTATTTTGCTCCAAGGACAACTCCTGGATCCCAACCAAGTCTCAAAAGTGTATTATCTAGTAAAGAAGTGCAACATAGAACTAAGCTAGCAATTGTTAGATGGCTTTATGATTGTTGCATTCCATTTAATGCATTAAACTCTCCTTACTCTCAACCTGCTATGGATGCAATTGCTGCTATGGGACCTAGGTTTAAAGGCCCTTCTTTTTATGAAGCAAGGGTTAATTTGTTACAAGATTGTAAAAAAGAGTGTTAGCTACTTGTTGAAAGTCATCAGGCTAAATGGTCAAAAATTGAACATACAATTATGGCTGATGATTGGATTGACCAAAGACAAAGAACATTGATAAATTTCTTAGTTTATTCTCTAATAGGTATAGTATTTATTAAAGGGTGATTGCTAAAATTTTTAGTTTTTTGTTCTTACATTTGATTTAACATATTACTTTATTTTCTTGTAGGTATAGTATTTGTGAAATCTATTGATGCTTCAGATGTGCTGAAATAAGCAAAGTCATTGTTTAAAATGTTTTCTGAAGTTATTGAGTGGCTTGGACCTACTAATGTTGTTCATGTAGTGACTGATAATGCAGCCAATTATGTAGCAGTTGGCAAGTTGATACATGAAAAAATATGAACATATTTACTGGTCACCTTATGCTGCTCACTATTTAAATCTTCTTTTGAAAGACACTGGTAGTTTGCCTAATGTGACAAACCTTATAGCAAAAGCTTCAAAGGTAACAATCTTTGTGTACAACCATATGATTTTTTTATCATGGCTAAGAAAAAGATATGGTTGGAAAGAGATTGTGCGTCTAGGAATAACTCAGTTTGCCACTAATTTTATCACATTGAGGAGTTTGTATGAGCATAAGCATGATTTGCAAGCTTTGGTTATAGATAAGCACTTCACTAGCCATAAATTAGCCAAGACTACAGCAGGAAAGGCTATTAATGTTATCATACTAGATAATAAGTTTTGGAGTGATTGTTATTTCTATGTAAGACTTGTGGCTCCTATTATCAAATTATTAAGAATTGTAGATGCAGATGAAAAGCCTTCTTTGGGTTATGTTTATGAAGGCATACAAAGGGCAAATAATGCAATAAAGGAGATGTTTAAAAACAGAGAATAATTATACAAGCCTTACACAGATATTATTAAGGCTCGATAAGATAGGCACTTGAAGCTTAATCTTCATGCAGCGCTTACTTCTTGAATCCTGCTTTTTTTATGATGAAAATTTTTGTGAGAAGAATAGGGTCATTCAAAGCATTTTTGATCTGTTTGATATAAAAATCTTTTGTGGTAACATTACAAAAGTCATTGAAGAAGTACAAATGTATCATGACCGTGAAGGAAGTTTTAGTAGAGATCAAGCTTATAGTACAGCAAAGACAATATAACCTTGTAAACATCAATTTATGAATTTTTTTTTGTTTTAATATTTTAAAAGATTAACTATGATTTGTTATATAATATAATATATTTTATGCAGATATGTGGTGGACATATTATGGTGGTAGTGCTCCAACATTAAAAAATATAACAACTCGTATTCTTGGCCAAACATCTTCTTCTTCAGGATGTGAGCGAAATTGGAGTTTTTTTAACGCATTCATACAAAGAAAAGAAATAGACTTGAACATCAAAGGCTAAGTGATCTTGTTTATGTTAATTATAACTTGCGTTTAAAGAATAGGTATATAATTATACTCAATAAATAATTATCATTTATTCTTTTTAGCATAATTGAAACTCTATTTAATATTTTTATGCTTTATTTTAGGTCACAATACAAAAAGAAAAGTTACGATCCTATTGATTATGAATCCATTGACAATGTTGAATTTTGGATAGCTGAAGAAGAAGCAGCTTCTGAGTTTGATAATGTAGATCTTGAGAATAAGAATTTTATTTATGAAGACAATGCAATTCCAATAATTGGTGAATCATCAAGAGAACAAGGTTCATATAATTTTATTTCATTATTTGGATGTTATATAAGTATTATTCTTATGTATAATTTTATTTTTAATTTATTATATAATTAGGTGTTGAAGAAGTGGATATTGCAAACCAACCAATTTTAGAATCACTTGATGATTTTGGAGTTAGATATCATGATGAGGATCGTGGTGATTGTCTTATTTTAGATGATAATGAATTGGTATATGATGGATTTAATCTTAATGAATATTATGATAATTGATTGTTAGTTGTGTACTTTAAATTTAATTTGTGTTGTGGATATTGTAATGGGTATTGATTTGTTTATGTTTGAATATTAAGTATGTTGAATCTTAAAAAATTTATTTGTATTGGCTTCTAATTATTTATTATATGAGATTTTTTATATATATAATTAAAATATATATATATATTTAATAATCACTGGTCTGATCATGGTTCAACCACAGTCAGACCAATAAATCGTAAACCAGTACCTCTGCTGGTTCAATAACCGGTCCAGTTTTAAGAACCATGCTATTTTCCCACATGGGCTATATGCCTATAATTGTTCATTACTTACCCATATAGATTATATGGTCATGATTGTTGGTTACTTACCTTCATCTCTAAAAGAAGTTCTTCGAATGAAAAAGGGATTTTGAAAAAGTTTGTTTCAAAAATTTTTTAATCCACTTCTTGAAAATTGCATATTTATTTTATCATCATTGTTATTACAATCTTACTAGTTTGTGATTATTGTAATAGTTAAATCTCAATGTACATTTTTGTAACACCATATCTATATAGCTCCTAACTTATGGCATAATTGGTATATGATACTTATTTTCATGAAACCAGCACTTTTTGCCACGGTATTTTGCGTAATTGAAAGCCCATTTAATTCATTCTTGGCTTTAGGAACCGTGTGGGTATACCAATTCCATTATCCATTCATAATATATCCATTCATATCAGAAACATCATAATTTAATGCACAAAGCTCGGACTTTGGAGCATGCTTCACAATATCAGAATTTTGCTCTCGGGTTGCAAAGCCAGTTTTCTAATATGAATTTAGAAATTCATAACTAATTCTAAAAAAATTGAAATCATACATGTTATAACTTTTTAGAAAGATCTATATGTTAACTAATGAGTAAAAATAATTCCAAAGTAAGAAAAAAGCAATTAGCCCATGAAAATCAATAGAATAATAACCTAATTCATGTTCTCAAACTGATCAGATCCTAATATTCAAAACTTTATAACTCTCTCTATATTAATCCAAATTGAGTGCTCCTAGTGGCTATGAAAATTTTATGATGTCTAATTTATGCTTATAAAAGTTTGTAAGCATTGGACTTCATTTGGGCCACACGTGATGTAGGAATATAAACTAACCATATGAACAGTACCCTTGATAGTTTCTACATAATTTAGCCAACTTTAAAAAATTATAATAAATTCTCTAGAGCTCTAAATTGAGTGTTCTTTAACTCTATAAAAAACTCAAGATGAAAACCATTTTCTTACCAAATTTTATGAAAAAAATTCATCTATTTGGTCAGACTTTGGTTTAACTCAAGAAAATGGCCAATTTAAAGTCCATAAAGGGATAAAAAGGCACTAAATGGGTTTCTCATAATTCCATAACACCGTGGGCACATCAAAAAGCATACTTACAGCATATAGAAGCAAGCCAAATGGTTCACATCATTATGGAACTTATTCTTGTGACACCTTAATCTACTACCGCTACCTAGCCTCTCACTGGGCTCGGTTCCATATGATTTCAAAAGAATCAACACTAGTCCGTGGCATTTTTATGCTAGGAAACGGGGTTTCATACACTCAACTTCTGCCCTGTGGGTCCTATGAACCTATCATTTATATTCTAAACTCAAACTCCACTTATACAACTCATACATAGCATAAAACAAATCATAAGCCACGGGTATGGAGCCAAAAACCAGAAAAATGCATTTTTCTCACTTGTGCCCAAAAGTCATATTTTGGCTCTAACTTTGGAAAATCACAACTAATTTTGGAAAAATGGGAATGTAGCAAACTTTAGCTTTCTAAAAATCTCTAAGTGTTAACTTTACTCTAAAAATCATTCCCAACCACAATCTCAGCGTTTAGACCATGGTTGACATCGAAAATGGGAGGGAGGTCCAGCTGTCAATGTTTCTGGTGCAGCTTTCTGTCATGACTTTTGAAAATTCATAACTAAATCCAAAAATATCTAATCTGGGTAGACTATACCAATTTAGAAAGCTACGGATGTCTACTAAAGGAAAAAAATAAGTTCAGATCAGTTCAGTAGCCCTTATACTCCGAAAACTGATAGAACAGTAACGGAGATCAGGTAGGCTCCCTGATGTTGATACAGAATTTCAGACAGTTTGTTCTCTACAGACCTCCGATTTAGGTGATTCTAGTTGGTATAGGTCACTGGGGTTTTCTAGTTTATGTTTATAAAATTTCATAACATTTGGCTACTGTTTGGTCTATGTAGGACATGGATTTCATTTCTGCCCTATAGAAACAGTACATGACCAAACTACCATATTTTTCCCAACTTCAACAATTCACCAAATATTCTCTCGACCTCCGAATATTACCAACTTTAGCTTCTCAAGAAGCTCTCTACAAACTCTAGAGGCATGCCAAATTTCATGGCAAGAGGAGCTCATCCAGTCATACTTGATGGAGCTCTCAAAAATACCGGTTTTGGCACCCAAAAGGTCCAAAATGGGTTCAAATGGCCTCTCACACATTCTAGCCACTCATGGACAAATTTAAAAGCATAACAATAGTCTATATAACATATCCATGTGGTCCAAATCAACATACATTCCAAATTCACTATGTTACGACCAAATATACACTATCGCATTCATTCATCAAAAGGGGTAAAACCCTCATTTCCATTACTTTGGCTATAAACATAGTTCATACATCATCTTTTCATACATTTACACTTGTTACAACCTTTACATCTCAAAAATAGTGGGCGCATATTCATTGTGGCACCACTTTACATCAGAATAACTAAAATAAAGTAATATCTAACTAAGCATGCTCCTAGGCTCCTTGGTGTGCACTTGCTTCTCCTTGTGCTCCACCTAGCATATTAAGTAGGGAGGGGAAGGGATGAGATTCATGGAATCTCAGTAGCTCATGCACTCAATCAAGTAAACAATCAAGGCATATAACAAGTCAAGGCATGTGAATAAGCATTTAGCTATTCTCAAACATCCAACTCACGTTGTACATGCTATGGAAATCACAACAATGCCAAAAATGGGGGGACTTTTGGTCTAGCCTCGCCCGAGTTTAGGGACTTTTGGATAGCCTCACCCGAGTTTAGGGACTTTTGACTCGGCCTCACTTGGTTGAGATTTTTGGCCTTGTCTCACCCATCTCAAGGGACTTTCGACTTCACCTCACCCATCTCAAGGGACTTTCGGCACTACCTCACCCGAGCAAATCTCACAAATTCATCAGACAAACATATTGGCATCAATACATCAAAGCAATAGTATATGGCATATTCCACACAATAAGCATATACATAAACATACGATGACTATTACATCCAAGAATGCAACAAAAAAGAGTGGGAAGAGAGCTACCTTATTAACCAAGGTCAACACTAGCTTTTCCTTTCAATTCCTCTTCTCCCTTCTTAAGTTCACAATCACACCTTGATGGAGGTGTTTCTCTTGAGCCTAGGCACAATCAAGAACAAGGAATTACTCTCTTAGAATATAATCTTTAGAGCAAACCTTCTAACATACCAAAACCTAGAGGTTCCCTCTCTCTCTCTAGAATGCCATCAACTCGTCCTCTCTCTCAAGCTCCCATGGTAGTGGAAACCACATTTTCAAAGAAAACACAAAGATTCAAAGGTGTTTTCCACTTTCTCTCTTCTGACCCATGCCCAAAATCCAACCATTTTCACAAACAAAATCGTAGAAAGAGAGGGCAAAGAGAGGAGATCAGAAATCTAAGAAGAAATGGAAGAAGTTTCCTTACATTTCCCTTGCTCTTCCTCCTTCTCTTGGTCCCTCTCACTCTCCATGCCTCTTTTCTCTCTTTGGGTCGAAGTCTAGGGCGGATATGAGAGAAGAAATGAGTTTGAGCATTTAATGAAGTCTAATTCTCGCCTTTTACTCTCTTCCGGACTGACCCTCGCTACGGGGAAAATTAACCTTCGCTATAGCGAGCTCGTGTTATCTGGCTTCGCTATGGCGAGGTGTAACCTTCACTACGGCGAGCTCGTATCAGTTCCCTTCGCTATGGCGAGATTTGACCTTCGCTATGGCGAACTCGCGTTAGTTCTAGACCTTACTTTCGCTATGGCGTACGCTACAGCAAGCTACCCCCTGGTTTCTGTATGGGCTGCTGCCTACACTCGATATAGCTAGAATCACCTTCGCTATTGTGAACAGGCACTCTCGCTGTAGCGAGACCATTTCTCGCTATTGCGAGGAGACTTAGCACAATTTCCAGATTTCGAATTTTTTCAGCTTTCACTTTCTTTTTCTTTTCCTTTTTTTTTTCTTTTTCCCGGTTGTTACATTTCTACCCCTCTTAAAAGAAATTTCGTCCTCGAAATTTAAAGACTTATCTCAAGGGAATAACTCTGGATATTTTTGCCTCATTTCATCCTCCAATTCCCAGGTTGCTTCCTCAGATGTCAGACCTCTCCAGATCACTTTCACCAGAGGAATGTTCTTGCTTCTCAGCTGTTTCAGCTTAGCATCCACAATTCTCTCCAGTCTCACTACATAGGAAAGATTTTTCTGCAATTGCACATGCTCATATTCTATGACATGTGAGGAGTCTGGCAAATACTTTTTCAACTGGGAGACATGAAAAACACTGTGGATTTGGGCTAGGTTAGGAGGTAAGGCTATTCGGTAAGCCACGGGTCCAATTTTCTCAAGGATTTCAAACGGACTAATATACCTAGGACTGAGCTTCCTTACCCTCATTGACCGACCTACTCCCATCATTGGAGATATTCGAATGAACACATGGTCTCCAACCTCAAACTCTAACGGCCTTCTACGCTTATCAACATAGCTTTTCTGTCTACTCTGGGTCGTAAGGAGTCTCTTTCTAATCAATTCTATCTGTCGGGTGGTCTGGTCCACAATCTCAGGTCCTATCATACTCCTCTCACCTAACTCAACCCAACATAGAGGGGATCTGCACTTTCTCCCATACAAAGTCTCATAAGGGGCCATCTGAATACTGGAATGGTAGCTGTTATTATAAGCAAACTCTGCTAATGGTAAATACGCATCCCAGTTACCCCTCATCTCTAGCACACATGCCCTCAACATATCTTCCAATGTCTGGATGGTCCTTTCAGTCTGACCATCAGTCTGGGGGTGATATGCAGTACTAAACCGCAATCTGGTCCCTAAGGCATGCTGCAATGACCTCCAAAAGTTCAATGTGAACCTGGGGTCTCTATCCGAAACTATGTTATTGGATATTCCATGAAGTCGCATTATCTCTCTGATATACAACTGGGCCAATCTATCCAGTGTATGAGTAGCCCTGATAGTTAAAAAGTGTGCAGATTTCGTCAGTCTATCCACAACTACCCAAATAGCATCGTGTCCAGAAGATGTCCTGGGTAACCCCATGACAAAGTCCATGGCTATACTATCCCACTTCCACTCAGGGATATCTAGAGGTTGCAACAACCCAGCCGGTTTCTGATGTTCTATCTTTATCCTCTAACACACTAGGCATCTAGCCACATAATCCGTCACATGGCTCTGCATCCCTGGCCACCAGAAAACTTTTTTCAAATCCTGATACATCTTGGTGGCACCTGGGTGGATAGTATACTTACTCTTATGTGCCTCTTCTACAATGCTTTCTCTCAACTCATTCTGACTAGGCACACAGATTCTCTCTCGGTATACTATCATACCATCCTCAGACACCTTGTAATCTGAGGTCTTACCTTGGGTAATCTCATTCCTGATCCGTTTCAGGAACTTATCCTCTCTTTGGGCATCTAAGATCTGGGTTCTCAAGATATTCTCAATTCGAGTTTCACTCAGATACAATCTACCCGATACCACCTGACAAGAGAGGTTCAAATCTCTGAACTTCTCTAGGAGCTCTTGCTCCCTAATCATCATATGGGCTACATGGATGGTTTTTCTACTCAGGGCATCCGCCACCACATTGGCCTTACCTGGATGATATTTCAACACATAATCATAATCTTTCAAAAATTCTATCCATCTCCTCTGTCTCATATTGAGTTCTTTCTTATCAAACAAGTATTTCAGACTCTTGTGGTCAATATAGATCTCTATGGTCGCACCATACAGATAGTGTCTCCAAATTTTAAGAGCAAACACTACGGCAGCTAACTCCAGGTCATGTGTGGGGTAATTCTCCTCATGAGGCCTCAACTGCCTCGAGGCATATGCCACTACTCAGCCCTGCTGCATCAACACACATCCTAACCCTTTGCCCGAAGCATCACAATAAACCACAAATGGTTCACTAGGGTCAGGGATAATCAATACAGAGGCAGTGGTCAAACAGAGTTTCAACTCCTGGAAACTCTTCTCACATCTCTCATCCCACACAAATAGTGTATCTTTCCTAGTTAGCCTTGTCAGTGGTAAGGCCATTCGAGAAAAGTCCTGAATAAACCGTCTATAATACCCTACCAAACCTAGGAAACTCCTAACCTCGGTGATCGTTCTAGGTCTATCCCACTGTAACACAGCCTCAACTTTATGGGGATCTACCGCAACCCCATCTCGTGAGATCACATGACCTAAGAATCACACCTCGGTCAGCCAAAACTCACATTTACTAAGTTTGGCATACAACCTTTTCTCTCTCAAGGTGTCTAGGACTAATCTCAAATGCCTCTCGTGCTCCTCAAAAGATCGGGAGTACACTAAAATATCATCAATAAAGACCACCACAAACTGATCTAGATACAGTCTGAATACCCTGTTCATATAATCCATGAACACAGCAGGCGCATTCGTCAATCAGAATGGCATCACAAGGAACTCATAGTGCCCATATCTCATTCTGAAGGCTGTCTTGGAGACGTCTTCAGTTTTCACTCTCAACTGGTGGTAACTAGATCTAAGATCTATCTTAGAAAACATAGATGCCCCAGCCAACTGATCTAACAGATCATCAATTCTAGGGAGAGGATATTTATTCTTGATGGTAACCTTATTCAACTCTCTGTAATCTATGCACAAACGCAAGCTATCATCTTTCTTTTTCACAAACAACACCGGAGCTTCCCAAGGTGAAACACTAGGGCGGATAAACCCTTTCTCTAACAATTCCTCTATCTGCTTTTTCAACTCAGCAAGCTCGGCGGGAGCCATCCTGTAAGGAGCTTTGGACATCGGTCCAGCTCTAGGCACTATGTCTATAGGGAACTCTAATTCTCTTTCAGGGGGTAGGCCACTAAAATCAAACTCTCTAGGGAAAACCTCCGGGAATTCCCTGACAACTGGGATCTCCTCTATCCCTTCTTCTACCTCAGCCTAAATAGAGAAAAAGACTAGAAACCCTTGACATCCACACTCTAAATATCTCTCAGCCTGGGTAGTAGTCATAAAAGATAACTCAACTCCTACCCTAGGTATGGTCCCACAAGCAGGTAGGGAAATGGTTCGGTATTCACAATCAAGTATGGCATTATTTGCAGCTAACCAGTTTATACCAATAATCAAATCAATTTCATGGAAAGGCATACAAACCAAATCAATAGTGGTATGACAATGGTTAAATTGGACAGTAACATTTAAGCAAGTATGGGAAGTAACCACGTGGCCTCCAGTGGGTGTAATGACAGACAAGTCAAATGGCAAGACACTAACGACCAGACCCAATTTCCTCACACAATCATAAGATATAAACGAGTGACTAGTACCCGAATCAAACATAGCAACTACAGGAAAGCCATTCACTAACAGCGTACCTTGGATCAAACTGGGAGATGCGCTGGCTTCCTGCTGAGTAAGGGCGAACACTCGGCCCTGGGTCTGTGGTCTAGGAGGAGGCACTGTCTCCATCTGAGGACAGTGTCTAGCAATGTGCCCCGGCTTCCCACACTTGAAACATGTCACCGGAGACTGCTGGAAGGATGACTAGCCCCGAGGAGGTGGCACACCTCGCTGCGGCCTTCTATTCCATGGCCCCTTGCCTCTCTTCTTAGTACTAGGGGTCAAACTAGAACCCTCTTCTGGTTTTGGCCTTTTCAAATCCGGAACCCTCTTCTGACTAGCCGTAGTCGCAGTAGGCATAATAACTTGCAAGTTAGTCTCAATCACCCTATTGACCTCCACAAGGGTATTAAACTTCCTGATCCGCTGTGGGGTGACTCTGTCGCTAATCAGGGGCCTCAAACCAGTCTCAAACTGTTCACATCTCCAGGGTTCATCATCATACCTCTGGAGGTAAGAGGAATACCGAGACAACTCTATGAACTTGGCCACATACTGATCCACAGTCATCTCATCCATCTGTCTCAAGCCTATGAACTCCATCTCTTTCTTTTTCCTCACCGAACTTGGGACATACTTCTCATAAAACTCGACCAAGAAAGTCTCCCAAGTTATCTGTATATTCTTGGTCTCCATAAGGGGTTTCGCACTATCCCACCATCTATCAGCTTCCTTTTCTAGCATAAAGGTGGCTAGTTGGGCTTTCTGCTCAGTGGTACAATCCATCACTGAGAATATCTTCTTAAGCTGCATCACCCAAGCCTCTGCCTTATCCGCATCTAACTCCCTATCAAATGAGGGTGGATTATTCTACCTAAACTGCTTCAACACTTTTTGGATAGGCGTCTGGGTCTGTGGAGCAGCAGGCTCCTGGGGTGGTACAGGTGGAATACTAGATGTGGATGGTTGAGGTATAGGGGCATCCCTTCTGGCTTCTTCTTGCCTAGCCAGGGTGTCTTGCAAATACATGATCATATCATGCTGCTGCTGGGTAATATATCTCTACTGTTCCAGCATCTCCTGATGCTGGCCCGTCATGGCCTCATACCGATCAAGTCTCTCCATGATGGCCCGCAGAGGATCCTCAGTCCCAACAGGAACCTCTGGCTCAGCTCTCTGAGCCCTGGGCGGTCTGCCTCTACCCCTGCCCCGTCTAGTCTCAACCACGTCTGAAAAGAAGTAGCAATCCTCAATTCACAATAATATCACAACACCTATACATAAGGATGCTACAACTTCCATGACCATTCACACCAAACACAAGCAATCTCATCATTCAAGAGCCTAAAATTGAGCAAAAGTGCCTGAACCTTTGCTCTGATACCAAAAATGTGACACCTTAATCTACTACCGCTACCTAGCCTCACTGGGCTCGGTTCCATATGATTTCCAAAGAATCAACACTAGTCCGTGGCACTTTTATGCTAGGAAACGGGGTTTCATACACTCAACTTCTGCCCCGTGGGTCCTGTGAACCCATCATTTATATTCTCAACTCAAAATCTACTTATACAACTCATACATAGCATAAAACAAACTATAAGCCACGGGTATGGAGCCAAAAACCAGAAAAATGTATTTTTCTCACTTGTGCCCAAAAGTCATATTTTGGCTCTAACTTTGGAAAATCACAACTAATTTTGAAAAAATGGGAATGTAGCAAACTTTATCTTTCTAGAAAGCTCTAAGTGTTAACTTTACTCTAAAAATCATTTCCAACCACAATCTCAGCGTTTAGACCATGTTTGACATCGAAAATGGGAGGGAGGTCCAGCTGTCACTGTTTCTGGTGTAGCTTTCTATCATGACTTTTGAAAATTCATAACTAAATCCACAAAAATCCAATCTAGGCACAATATACCAATTTAGAAAGCTACGAATGTCTACTAGAGGAAAAAAATAAGTTCAGATCAGTTCAGTAGCCCTTACACCCCAAAAACTGATGGAACAGTAACAGAGGTCAGGTAGGCTCCCTGATGCTGATACAGAACTTCAGACGATTCGTTCTCTCTCTGTGATTCTAGTTGCTATAGGTCACTGTTATTTTCTAGTTTATGTGTATAAAATTTCATAACATTTGGCTACCGTTTGGTCTATGTAGGACATGGATTTCATTTCTGCCCTATAGAAACAGTACATGACCAAACTACCATATTTTTCCCAACTTCAACAATTCACCAAATATTCTCTCGACCTCCGAATATTACCAACTTTAGCTTCTAAAGAAGCTTTCTACAAATTCTAGAGGCATGCCAAATTTCATGACAAGAGGAGCTCATCCGGTCATACTTGACGAAGCTCTCAAAAATACCAGTTTTGGCACCCAAAATGTCCAAAATAGGTCCAAATAACCTCTCACACATTCTAGCCACTCATGGACAAGTTTAAAAGCATAACAATAGTCTATATAACATGTCCATGTGGTCCAAATCAACATACATTCCAAATTCACTATGCTACGGCCAAATATACACTATCGCATTCATTCATCAAAAGGGGTAAAACCCTCATTTCCATTACTTTGGCTATAAACATAGTTCATACATCATCTTTTTATACATTTACACTTGTTACAACCTTTACATCTCAAAAATAGTGGGCGCATATTCATTGTGGCACCACTTTACATCAGAATAACTAAAATAAAGTAATATCTAACTAAGCATGCTCCTAGACTCCTTGGTGTGCACTTGCTTCTCCTTGTGCTCCACCTAGCATATTAAGTTGGGAGGGGAAGGGGTGAGATTCATGGAATCTCAGTAGCTCATGCACTCAATCAAGTAAACAATCAAGGAATATAACAAGTCAAGGCATGTGAATAAGCATTTAGCCATTCTCAAACATCCAACTCACGTTGTACATGCTATGGAAATCACAACAATGCCAAAAATGGGCTCTAGGGACTTTTGGTCTAGCCTCACCCGAGTTTAGGGACTTTTGGATGGCCTCACCCGAGTTTAGGGACTTTTGACTCGGTCTCACTCGGTTGAGACTTTTAGCCTTGTCTCATCCATCTCAAGGGACTTTCGGCTTCACCTCACCCATCTCAAGGGACTTTCGGCACTACCTCACCCGAGCAAATCTCACAAATTCATCAGACAAACATATTGGCATCAATGCATCAAAGCAATAGTATATGGCATATTCCACACAATAAGCATATACATAAACATACAATGACTATTACATCCAAGAATGCAACAAGAAAGAGTGGGAAGAGAGCTACCTTATCAACCAAGGTCAACACTAGCTTTTCCTTTCACAATCACACCTTGATGGAGGTGTTTCTCTTGAGCCTAGGCACAATTAAGAACAAGGAATTACTCTCTTAGAATATAATCTTTAGAGCAAACCTTCTAACATACTAGAACCTAGAGGTTCCCTCTCTCTCTCTAGAATGCCATCAACTCTTCCTCTCTCTCAAGCTCTCATGGTAGTGGAAACCACATTTTTAAAGAAAACACAAAGATTCAAAGGTATTTTTCACTTTCTCTCTTCTGACCCATGCCCAAAATCCAATCATTTTCACAAACAAAACCATAGAAAGAGAGGGCAAAAAGAGGAGATCAGAAATCTAAGAAGAAATGGAAGAAGTTTTCTTACCTTTCCCTTGCTCTTCCTCCTTCTCTTGGTCTCTCTCACTCTCCACGCCTCTTTTCTCTCATTGGGTCGAAGTCTAGGGTAGATATGAGAGAAGAAATGAGTTTGAGCGTTTAATGAAGTCTAATTCTCGCCTTTTACTCTCTTTCAGACTGACCCTCGTTACGGCGAAAATTAACTTTCGCTATAGCGAGCTCGTGTTATCTGGCTTCGCTATGGCGAGGTGTAACCTTCGCTACGACGAGCTCGTATCAGTTCCCTTCGCTATGGCGAGATTTGACCTTCACTATGGCGAACTCGCGTTAGTTCCAGACCTTACTTTTGCTATGGTGTACGCTACAGCGAGCTGCCCCCTGGTTTCTGTATGGGCTGCTGCCCGCACTCGCTATAGCTAGAATCACCTTCGCTATTGCGAACAGGCACTCTCGCTGTAGCGAGACCATTTCTCGTTATTGCGAGGAGACTTAGCATAATTTCCAGATTTTGAATTTTTCCAGCTTTCACTTTCTTTTTCTTTTCCTTTTTTTTTCTTTTTCTCGGTTGTTACAATTCTCACCTCTTCACTTCAATTCATACACATAAATATTAAGGCACATGGATGGCTAAAACTCACATATGCATACATTTGGCTCCAAAATAGATTCATAAATCATAATTACATACTCTTACACATGCTTGATAATTTGCATCTCGAAACATCATTTGGTTACAACCTTTGACATCAAAATGTCTAATTTTCCTATTCTATTATCAAGAGTCCATGCTTCAAGGTACTTAGCCTCCGTTTCTTGGTCCACTTAGCTCACCAAGATATGGTTAGACATTTGTGGGGGGAGAGTGAAATTTCAAGAATCCTAATAACTCTTTACCCTTTTAAACATACATATATGATACATTTACATGTCAAACAACGTATGCATACTATAAACATTTCTTATAAATATATATAAATCAACTTCCTTAGCATCTAAACTTATATAGGTCAAATATATGCTCTAAAAGGTGTTGGTCTAGCCTCACCCAATTTCTTTGGGATTTTTGGATTTGCCTCACCCACTTTCAAGGGATTTTTGATTTAGCTTCACCCTTATTGAGACTTTTGGCTTTGTTTCACTTATTCTTAAGGACTTTTGGCTTATCCTCACTGATTCTAAGGGACTTTTGGCATAACTACATCCATTCATGCCACTTTGCATTCAAAATTACATTTTAAAAAGTAAAATGGTACCATAACAAGTGATCAATAGCTAGAAATATATTACATGGTTCAAACATACACACAAGCATCCAATGGCAAGCAAACATCCAAGAAATGCATGCAAGAAAGGTTAGAGAACTATCTTGAAGTAAGAAAAACTTTTCCCTTTGAGTACTCTTTTCCCTTTTTGGCCATACACATGCAACTAGGTAGGGCTTGATTCACTTGGCCTAGATACATCAAATAAGGCACAATTTAATCATTGGAACAAGTTCTAACTTTATCCAAACTCTATGCAAGCTTACTTTATTCTAAGACATGCTTATGGTTCCATAAAAGTGCATAAGGAAGCAACCCCTAGGATTCATGATCTTGGCTCCACCTTCTCATTCAATCCAAGTCTCTTGACTCTATTTAAGCTCATTAAAGTCATCTCTCATTCACTTCAAAGAGCCTAGACTCAATTTGCTTCTTTATGCCTTAAAATGGAGCCTAAACTTTCATCTCATAAATCATAATTCATAAATTCAAATCAATGGTTCCTCTAGTATTTATTGTTTATATCTAAGGCATTTTTATTCTTAAAATTAATTAAAACTCTCCCTAGGTGCTACTTCTCTCTTTAGGCTGAGACATGAAGCATTCTTAGAGCCATGGAGTTTGCTTGGTTTTCTTAAGGAATTAACCACTTGTAAAACTTTCTAAATGTCTTAAGAGCTCATTCCTACCCTTACATAAGCTATACAACCCTTGGAAAGTTTCAAAATTTAGTATGCATCTTAAAATCCCTAAGTAGAACAACTTGGTTTTTAATGCTTCTCTTTGAAATCTAGTTGCATATTCTTAATCCTCCCACTCTAAAACCCTTGTTACTACCTTGTTTTAGCTTGAATTCAATTCCTATTGAGTGGGCCTAGTGCTGGACGAAATTACCATGAAGGAATAAGCAAGAAGAAGCAACAAAAGCAATGGTTTCTTACCTTGTTTTCAAGTTTGTTCAAGGAGCTTTCACTTGGTTCTAGCTTTTCCTTCTAATTCTAACTTTCTTCTACTGAACCAAATGTAAATCAATCCCAAATTAGTCATAAAAACCATGGAAGAAAAGAAGAGAAAGAGAGGAGAAGATTGGTAGAGGAGAAGACATTAAAAACCATAGATTTTTTACCTTTTTGCTTGGTTTTCTCTTCCCTTCACTCCCCCTTCTTGTGCGCCTTCTTGAGATGCCTAAGGTTCTATTTGAATTAGGTGAAAGTCAGTTATAAGGCTGGACAGAAAAGGGGGCATGCTTAAGAAGCTTAAGAGTCCACTTTTCCAACTTTTTTCACTTTTCATTTTAGTCCCTAAATTATAGTTTCTCTGTTTAGCATCACTTCAACTCCTTTTCAAGAATCATCTTTTCCATCATAAAATTTAAGTCTTCTAACTTATAAAATACTTTTAGTTTCATCTGAATTAGATTTAAAATCATTTCAAACCATTCGGTGAAAATTTTAGTCAACCCTTTTGTCGAAATCTCACATCGAAGGGGTTTAAACTGTTCTAAGGATTCCTATGATTTTTAGGGCTTATGAGAGTCTTGAAAAACTCAAATTTTCTATTTAAAGATCCCTCCTTTATGTTTTCTAAAAAGTGCCTCAAATTACAAAAATGTCATTAGTTTCCATCTGATTTTATTTAGCTACTCTGACTCTGATTTTTTGGGATCTCAAGCCTTGTATCCTCATTTTCAATTTTTTAGATAATTTTTCTAATTTTATTTAGCCTCAAATCTTTCTATTTATGGGACCTCCTTTAGTAATTCCCTTAGTTTATAGCATTTTAGATTAAACGGGTATTACAACTTTCATGTTTGGATTTTTTAAAAAATTTATTCATTTTGTTGAGAAGTATGAATTTCATATTTAAAATCACTACAAGGTATGCCTCTATGGTATTCAAATTTAAATCATTTATTTACACATTTATATTTATTTACTTGTATTTTTAATTATTTGTGAGATGTTATTTACTTGATAAATATTTGGTCTTTCATATAGAAGAGCAAAGTCAAAATCTTCTCTAGCATTTGAGTGAGGATCAACATTCTCTTGAGTAAGCATTGCATTCATCCATGTGGGCAGTGTCAAATTTGATTTAATTTTTATAAACCAATTTGTACTCTTGTTATGGCTCCACTAACTAACATGTTAGATCCCCTACCCTAAGTAGTTGTTACAATTGATAGTAATTAAGAGCAAAGCTCTCTTTTGTTAAAATTGTTGTGTTGGGATATTGTAGAATTTGCAAGAGGTAGAACTTTTAAAGGAGACTTTGCCAAGGTTTTTACAATAGCTGGATCTGTAGGAAAAACTTATTATTAGTATGATATGTGGTGGCTTTGAAACGTATAGCTTTGTTTATATCAGTGAAGGGAAATATTGTATTAGGAGTAGCAAAAGTAAGTTATGTGTTGTTGAGTTACTTGCAAGCATAAGATTTCTATGCCAATCACACCTTTGATTTTAGGGCGTGACACAATAAATACCTTCATCATACAAAATCCCTTTTTTTCTAAGGGGAAAAAAGGTAGCTACCTCTATTTCATTAAAGCTAGTTGCATCCCTATTTTTACTGTATCTAATGTCCAATACATGTGTCATTATTCATAATTCTAATATTAGGAGAAAATTTAGTCCTTGCCAGACATAGTCTAGTTTAGTTGCCTAAATATAATGTTTGATGAGGATGATTATTCTTTATCTTTCTTAACTTATAAATCCAATGTAAGGTCAAAGAAGGAACATATTTTTATATTCAAAAGCATTATTAAGCACGTTTCAGAGAATGTTGTATTGATGACCATTTACTAACAAGAATATGTTTATTCCTTCAAATCACCAAGAAAATGGAAATTCACATTATTCTAAGAATTTGCTCTTTTTTTATTTGAACTTCTTACTAATGATTTCAAGTATATGATATGGCTTTCATGCATTTGCTTGAAGGTATATAGACTATATGTGTATGAATCTTTAACTAAAGATTGAACTCACTAATTATGGGCTACAAGTGTTAGGTGACTGAGTTTTGGGGTAAAGGTTCTGGATTTTTTTTTGGTACAACCATTCAGTATTGGTAAGGACGAACCTATTACCAAGTCCTTCAACCCACGACTAATCTAGATTGAAGCTAGGTAGGACCATAAAGGGTCAAAAAGCTTTCCCAATCGAGTTTTAATGCAGTTGCATTCTAAGGACTCGAACTCGAGACTCTTGGTTAACCAATAACAGCCCTTTGCTAGCTGATCTAGGTGCTTGGTGGTAAAAGGTTCTAGACTTAGTTTCTGATGTTATTGCCCAAAAATAGAAGTTCACTTTTTAATGTACTAAAAAATAATATATGAAGAGTAGGTAGAAGTCTATAATATTCATAATGTACTAGTGTCTTTTTCTGTTATTAATGATAATAACCATCATATGAGAACATTCAAATTCATTTAACATTTAATAATGTTGTTAACTGGATACTGTACTAGAACATTTTTTGGACTAAAGTATTGGCCAAAGACTATTAAGTTCAATGATTTTGTTGATAAAGGAAGCATATTTCTAGCACAAACCATTTAAGCTACTTAGCTGCATGATACCATAATAGGGCTAAAAGGATTAAAAAAAACTATATGAGCCTTATATATGTGGTTCTTAAGCTACACGGCCTTAATTGCATGCTATGAAACTTGAGTAAGTATAAAGATTCCAATGTATGAACTTTGGGCTCTTTGACTTCATGAGTTAGCTTTTGAGGTATAGTTTTCTTGAAGGTATCTATCATTTGGAATTAGAGTCCTCCACTATATTCTAAATTCCCAGTTGTAATTGTGTAGCATGTACATGATGATGTCAACATTGCAGTATTCATTTCGGGGTTAAAAGCTAATATAAAACTAGCATAGGAAAATGTTAAGATCCAGTTGCAAAGTATGGGTCCCACAATCGAAAATATAGGATTTTAAAGTGAGATTTGTTTGAACTTCACACTTTTAAACTTCAAGAGCTATACTACCCAAAAAATAAAAAGTGCCTTTTAGCAACAACTTTTAGCGATGACTGAAATGCTTGGCTAAAAGGGCATTTCTTTTCTTTTTTGTCAAAAGTTTTAATGGCAAAAAAATGTCCCTACTAAGTAGCTTTTGCGATGACAAAACTTTTTTATGACAACAAAAGTTCACTGCTAAAAGTTTTTAGTGGTGATAAAGTGTTGTCACTAACTCTTGTAGTATTATATTTTTGCCATAAATTTAGCAAGAACTATTTGTCACAGGTAAAATAGGTTTCAATGATGACATTCTGCAACATTGCTAATTATAAGTGTTTAAGGCAACATAAACTCACTGTTAAAAATATATATAGTGGAGACTAGAATATATTGCCAAAAAAATTGAAACTTAGAGCAACAACTTTAGTTACCCCTAATTTGTTTTAAAATTTTTTCCTTTGTGAGCGAAAAAATTTTAGAGCTAAACTTTTTAGTAGTGCCAACTTGTCGCCTATAAAAGGTGATATATAGTAGCTTATAATAAATCACTGCTAAAATAGAATTATAATGATGACTGAATTTAATGAAACATAGGAAACTTTGCATTTTAATCTCATCCCCATATACCCCTTACCCCTACTCACATAGTTGCCAAAACCTAAACACAAAAGGCTTACAATAGAAAGAGAATGATGAAGGAGTGAAGAAAGGGAGAATGGAGAGGAGTGAGACAACGATAATTAGAGATGACATTAGAGATGAAGACAAACAAGAAACACAAAGAATGAGATAGAGAACAACAATGCAAAATAAAGAGAGACATGGAGAACAATGGAGAAAGAGGGAGAAGCTAATGGAGAATGGCAGACATAACAAGAGAACAACAACCATAAATGAAAAATAATGATAGGTCTTTTTTTTCCTTTAATCAAATTGGGAAATTTTTCTTTTTTTATTTTTGGAAATGTAAAATTTGGAAATCTAGGTTAGTTAGATCTATAGCAATTTAATTTTATTCTTATTGAAAATTGTAATTGAGGAAGATAAAGATCAAGGTTTGTAAGTATACTTTTCCCTTTCATAATATTTATATATGCTTGGTTTTGTTCTTAATGATGGTTTTATGCTTACTTGGAGAGATTTAAGAGAAATGATTAGGGTGAGATTTAGAATCAAAAGCATAGATGGCTTAGTGTTTTAGGTGAATAAAAATGTTAGAACTATTGTGTGATTCTTATGGTGGGTGCTACATAGAAATAGCTACTTATTTGTTTATATCATTTAACTATACTTGATTTGTGTATTTGTTTCTTATCTAGAGTGGTTTGATTATTATATTAATACTCAACCAATGATATTTGCTTAAACTTTTTTTATGAACCAAATTGCACAAAAATGGATTTTCACACATGCAAATTACTACATCGGACTAAATGTAGCAGCTGGAACATATTTCAAAACACATATGTGAAGGAGTTACAATCTTTTGTAGTGGCCAACAATGAAAAATGAACCAATTAAGGCTTGTAAACTTCAAAATTTTCCCAAGCAAGAGTTGGATGAAGATTTAGATTTGACTCATCCTAACAAAGAACAATGCACGAAAAACAACAACAATGAAACTTATTAATTTTATAATGGACTAGGAACTATATGTAACAGATTTAGGCTTTAGGGTTTATAATATGTAGACTCCTTCGTAAATGTAATATGAAGTAATTAAAAAACATAATTTCAAAAAAAAAAAAAAGCTTTTAGTGACACCATCTATTGCCAATAAAAATAATTTTAGTGACAACAACCAGCACTACCACTAATAGGAACTTTTAGTGATGCAAAGTGTTGCTACAAAAAAGGAACTCTTAATGGCAACATTTATAATGTCACCTCTAAAAGAAACTTTTAGCAACAACAAATGTCCTTGGTGAAATGATTTTTTAATGGCAAGGCTTTAGGGATAATAGAAATCACCGCTAAAAAATGTTTAGTAAAGACTTATTTGGCCACAAAATATGTTTTTTAGTGGCAACTTTTTTATAATCTTTAAAAAGCTTTTATGGAGGTATTATTGACAACCTAGTGGTGACTAAATGTTGCCACATGTTTTTAGTAGTGACTTGGTAAAGAAAATGTTGTTCACTCGTAGTTGTCGAACTGGTCAAAATTAGTGAATTTTTGTCAGTTTACAATATAGTACTCATCAAGTCGTCTCCTAATGAGCTTTTAATCAAATTAATCAGTTTAGTAGTGGTAGTATTATTGACAACCTAGTGGCAACCAAATGTTGCCACATGTTTTTAGTAGTGACTTAGTAAAGAAAATATTATTCATTCGCAGTTGTCAAGTTGGTCAAAATTAGTGAATTTTTGCTAGTTTACAGTATAGTACTCACCAAGTCATCTCCTAATGAGCTTTTAATCAAATCAATCAGTTTATGATGCAAAAATATAAAATTGTGATGATTGGGGGTTCAAATATAAAATTACACTAATTAAACTAAAGAGTAAATTAATTAACAAAAACAAACGAAATGAAATTCAATTAGAATAATACATAACCAATCTATAATTTTTTCCATGATAGTTCTCTATTCTTGTCACCTAAAAATATCTCTGGTTTGATTTTTAATCCTCTAGTTATTTCAATTAATGTTCCTAAATTATCGTTCAGAATTTTAATTGGTTCATATTACTAATCAAAATGCAATCGCGCTTTTATCACTAACATGAAGCCAAAACTATTTCACACTTTACTAAAGACGCATGCAGAATTCTAACGTGGTTCAAAATAATTTTATTTGATTAAATCAAAACATGTTCTCAAATGAATCAAACGAATCAGAATTCATGTAACAAAAATTATTTAACCAGAATAATAATAATTACATGAAAACAAAGAGAACAAAAATGAAATTCTTTTGAAATCAAAATTCAAACCAGAGTCTTATATAAACATGGACTCAAGCCCTATCAGGTTCAGACTCTGGATTGATCATCAAGAAAATTAGCAAGCCATGGAAAAAGATGAAAACAAAAATAAGAAGTAGAGAAGATGGAGTATGTGTATTGACGTCATCTCCTCCTTAAATAGGTAAAGTTGCCTTCTCACATAAGAAATCTAATACTAATCTTGAAGTAATATTCAAATCCTTTAGTGACTTAATAAAAGAATATCCAAATCCTCCTATGCTACAAAATATAATTAAAAAATAATTGAGCCTTTATTGGATAAATATAATAAAAATACATTTAAAGTCCATTAATCTAAATTAAACCCACTTAATATAAGTCCAAAGTCATCAAATTATCTATGATAATTTATTATTAAGACTAAACATGAAAAATATAAAAAATATAATAATATTAAAATGTAATGACTTTTGGACTCATGGCAGTAACTTTTGTTGTCCCTAAAAGCAACTCTTTTTTTAAGGGTGATCTAGTTTTTGGAGTGTGTAGATCATCCAAAAGTACTTATCATACATGTACATGATTTGCAGACCTTGAAACAAGCAAAGTCAATTGCAACCTACAACTTAGAGATGAGAACAACCAATGGGAGAATTTCCATCAACGAAGGATTCTATATAAGTTTCATTATTAGAAAGACATGTGATAGTACTTGTGTTTCTCTCCTCTTATTTGTTAGATTCATCTCCAAAGTCCAAATTAAGAGACAGGAAGAGAGATCTTAGAATACAAGACGAAGCATTTTAACTAATATGCCTTTCCCTAATGACAAAATAATAATGTTGACACATTAGAGGTTGGTCACATTTATAAAGAGTTTTACTTTGACTAATAATTTTTGGCCTAGTGCATGGTAAGTGCTTGATATATCTTAATAATTTATGAGAGTGAAATTATATTGGTAAGCGCTTGATCTTAACAACAATTTTTCAGTCAGTGCAAAATTAATAAAGAGATATCACATTAACCCTCCCAAATATTTGGTTAAATTATATATAATACTCCTTTTATTTCAAAAATATTATTAGGCTCTCTTGACACTTGATATGTATTACAAAAATCTCCTTTACTATTTATTTTTTATTAATAAAATTAACTTTATGTACAAAATGTGTTTTTTCAAAAATAAAATTACTTAACAACTTTTACCATCACATTAAGAATAAAATCACAATCTTACATTAAAGCTCAACATCATAGATATGCATCATTTTGGTTAGACATTTTAATAATCAAGTAGCATGTATCATACAAATACAAACACAACCAACAATAATGAGGGAAAAAATAATAATGTTTTGAAAAAGGGTGGAGTAAAGTGTTTTCATACTCTGGAAGAAACACGTTTTGACTTGTTCATTGGCAAAAAGTAAATAGTATGAAAGATTTTTATAATATATATCAAATATTAAGAAATTAAATGATTTTTTAAAACAGAAATAATATAATTTAATCAAATTTTAGAAAATAAAATAAATTAGTTATTACCAACTTCCTAAGGCGTTTGAAAAACTGTTCAGGACAAAGCTTGCATCAAACTCTCAGCTTACTGTCACAATCTTGGAACTTTTCTCCCAATCCTCAACCGTGCTGGCCTTAGCTTGATCACTCCCTTAATCTTAACTAAGTCAGTCGAACCCTCAAAGTAGGCAAGATAAGTAAGTTAAAGAGCTAGAGAGAGAACTTGTATTGCACAATTCTTGGATGTGTACAAATGAGGAAGGTGGAGGTATTTATAGGCCTCCCCCAAGTTCTAAAACTTTTCCACCTCCTTAATGGACGAATCATGACATTACGCTAAAATCAAATCAATCTTCTCTACAGTGAGTGACTAGCGGTGTGCATCAACACCATAAAATCAAAGAAAAGTCAACCAAACATAAATTTATGACTTTTTTAAGGACCCATATGTTGATAAAAATTTTATTAAAGGACCTTAAAAATTAAATTTTTTTAAAGAATTGAAATTATAATTGATGCTTTCTAAAGTAACTATTCATATTCGCTAAAGTTATCACTGGAAAAAACTTCTTATAATATAGAAAAGATTAAGTTGTAATTTTATAAAACATGAGTAATCATTTTTGAAAATCTCAATGATAATTTTTTCCTTTAATTTTTCAGAGAAATTTTATTTTTTACGTTGTTCAATAAGAATTTTCCATGTTTGCTCCCCATTCCTTTTAATGTTTGGCTGCGTCTCATTGATCCTCAGGGTCAGTTTTTTATTTTTTATTTTTTTAATTATTTTTTAATTTATAAAATTATAATTTTATAAAAATATAAAAAATTATAAATTTATTTTTAAATTAGTTATTATTTAAATTTATATATAATTTTTTCAATTCTAAATAATTATAAAAAATTCAAATAAAATTTTTTAAAAAATTGATAAAAACATTTTTAAAATTATATTTAAATTTATTTATCCTTTAAATTTATATAAAATTTTTTCAATTATTAAAAAATTATTTATATTTTAATAATTATAATGTATTAATTTGTAAATATAATTTTTTTAATTTTGTAGTGTAAAAACATTTATGTTTTAAGAACTATTAATTAATTTTGTTTAAATATATAAAAATTAAATTTAAAATAATTATTTTTAAAAAATTAAAAATAAGTAAACTTTTTTAAAAAATTAAATTTTAATTTATTTATTCTTTAAATTTGTTCAACTATAAAGAAGAATTTTTTATTTGCATTATGAAGAATATAATGTCTTAATTTTTTTAATATTGTAATTGTGAAATATTTATGTTTTAACAAATATTAATTAATTTTTGTCAACTTTGTAGATATTAAATTTTAAGTAATTAATTTTAAAAAGTTAAGATAAGAATTTGTAACAAATTTTGTAAAATTATTTTTTAAAAAAAATTAAAATATTTATTGTTTAAAATGATACAAATTTTTAAAATCAATTGTTATTCATACCAGACGATAATAGTTCTCATACCTAGCTAGTTCTCCTAATTCACTGCAATAAAAATACTCTTGACTGCACAACAGGAAGTAATAATAAATTTTTCACTGCAATAATTTGATAAAAAAGAAAATAGCACAAGGTCAAATAGATGCCAAGAGTAGCAAAAATTCTTTGTTAATATCTACAAAGTTATTAATTAATATTTGTTAAAACATAAATATTTCACAATTATAATATTAAAAAAATTAAGACATTATATTCTTCATAATACAAATAAAAAATTCTTCTTTATAGTTAAACAAATTTAAAGAATAAATAAATTAAATTTTAATTTTTTAAAAAAATTTTACTTATTTTTAATTTTTTTAAAATAATTATTTTAAATTTAATTTTTATATATTTAAACAAAATTAATTAATAGTTCTTAAAACATAAATTTTTTTAAACTACAAAATTAAAAAAATTATATTTACAAATTAATACATTATAATTTTTAAAATATAAATAAAATTTTTTTAAATAATTAAACAAATTTTATATAAATTTAAATATAATTTTAAAAATATTTTTATCAATTTTTTAAAAATTTGTATTTGAATTTTTTTATAATTATTTAGAATTTAAAAATTATATATAAATTTAAATAATAACAAATTTAAAAATAAATTTATAATTTTTTATATTTTTATAAATTAAAAAAATAATCAAAATAAAAAACTAACCCTAAGAGTACTATAACCCTTTAAGGGTTAGTCAATTGACCCTTTGAGGGTCAGCCAAACATTAAGAGGAACGCGGAGTGAAAATTTAAAAAAAAAATTAAAAAAGAAAACACGGAGCTATTAGCTTTGTATTTCAAATTTTTTTAAAAAATAATTTAGTTATATATATATATACAAGAAATTAGTTTTTAGAATTATACATTTGTTTCTTTTATTTTTTTATTAATATATTTGAGTCAAAAAGCCAATGTTGCATTGTGTGGGCCCATTAATTAAGTTGGCATAAAGGTTATGAATATTGTACAAAAGAAATGGTACAATGTATGATGCACAAGAATTTTTTCTAAAATCATTCTTGATTTATATTAAACTGTACAATGGCCAATAATATTGTCTGTCGATAACATTGAAAAGAAGTTTTAATATATATGGTGAAAAAATTCTTAATTTCTCATTCACCCAATCAGCTGAGGTACACTTGGTGAATTATGGAAGGATATCTCTTAATTGGCAACGATAGGCAAATAAAACCTCAATTTTGAGTTTGGATCACCAGCAGGGAGATTTTTTACTGCAAGGGAACCGGGTGCCTTACTTTCACATGACCATATATCAAAGGGTGTGCGAAATAATCATTGCAATATCTGTCTAATACATTTTTTTCTTCATTATATTAAAAAAAGAGATCACTCTTTGACTTACAGGAAGACAGATTTTCATTGAACAAAGACAAATCAATTGTTTATGCCTGACTATGACATGTCGTCCAATAAGTTGATTTTTTTTCCCTAACTATATGCATTTTGAAATTATTAAAAGAAGAAAAAGTAAATATTCTTTAAAGATAAGAAGAGCGGAGGTTTGGGAATCTACATAGTACAGATCTCCGAGAACGGCACGTACAGAAGGAATAAGAAAATAGCCTGTCTTGTCATAATGCTATTAGTATGGAACCCAATAAATTAAGTCAAAATCTGATCTAGTTCTGTTTACAAGAACAAATTCTCATTGATTGACAATGTCATATCGGAAACATGGGGTAAGCAATTAACAATTATACAATTATTCTATTCCCACGACAGTTTTATAGGAAGAAAATAAGGGCTCAGTCAACTCTTTGTTTGTTCGTAATTCTTGAAGCAACACGTACCCAGATGATAAAAAATAATGGATTCCAAGTGTTCGGTATAAAAATTATTCATATTCCACCCATTTAGCTTTTCTGCTTATAAATGGGGTACAATATTGAGGGTCAAGAATATTGCAGTATTTGCTCAGAGTGGCTTGCATGAAGAGATAGAGAGTAGATTTGAGCCAAGGATGACTTGCCGGCATCTTCTTGTTTCTGGGTCTTGCTGGCAAGTCATCCTTGAGCCAAGTTTGCTTTCTTCATCTCTCATATGATCCTCTCTAAGAGCTTCAAGCAAAGTCGAACTCTTGACTATTTGTGTGATTGCTTGCAGAAATTTTGATATCATGCTAAAGATCATTTCTACTCAAAAAATTTAAAACAGTTAATTAGTGACGACTCATGATTAATTTTGGTACGAAATCATTTTGCTCTCCTTGTAGTTTAAAGTTTCTCACTTAGCTCCTATATGATTTATTTTGTTACCAATTAAATTACTTATTTAGTCTTAATTTTAGGAGAATATTTACATGAATGTTAAAATTGTGAATAACTTTATTGTTTGAAAGTATATTTCACTGGTACTTTGAATAAGTTCATAGTAATTTAAGGTTAATTATTATGAAAATTAAATTGACATTTTAAAATTGAAGTTATCTACTTACTCCTAACAATAATTTCCAATCACTGTAAAAATGTTCAAAATAAATGAAACAGACATTTAATGATTACTTTTGTTATACATGGAAAGCAAAGCTGATTTTTTCACCGGTTTAAGAAATGGATGAATCATTTTCAGGATCAGCTGTCAGTGGTGACAAGGTTTAGCATGTTGCTAAAACAATGAAGACTGAATTTGCCAATTTTGAGCGTAGCTCAGCGAGATTTGAATCTCCTACAATATTATATTACGTCTAATTGTAAAATAGATAGCGACAACGAGTGAGTCCTATCTAGGTCTCACCTTTCTTTCTCTTTTTTTTCTCGTTAACTGGATTTTGAATTTTGGTTTGTACATATTACAGGATCCATTTCCAATTTAGTGTGTGTTTGGATATGCGCTAAGAGAGGATAAAATCACGTTTGCTAACCACGTTTTAGAAGAAGCTCTAATTTTTTGTTTTTGATGAAACGTGATTTGGGGAAGCCTGCCGCTTTTCCAAACACGCTCTCAGGAAATTGGGTGTAGTGAATTTTTTTATAAAGGTTCTAGATTCAGTTTTTGATGTTATTGGCCAGAAATAGAAGTTCACTTTCCCATCTATCCTAGAATAATATGAGGAGTATGACACCTATAGTGTATAGATACCCTACCCAGTCGGTAGGGATGATTGTTGTGCGTGGCTTGAATGTCAAATTTGGTGGCCTCGTTTATTGACGCTTAAGTAACATATTTATTGGCTTAGAAATATAAGTCATTTTTTAATAAGTAAATTATACATATTTTCTTTAAATTTTGTTAAAATTACATTTTTTTATATTCAAAATATATATTTCTTTTTTTAAATCAAAAGTTACATTATATTTTAGTTTAATTTTAAATTTTTTGACCTCCATATATATATATATATATATATTAAGACATGAACTCTAATTCCTGCAAATAATAATAATAATAATAATAATAATAATAATAATAATAAATCACCCAATATGCGAAGAGAGTCTGAGTGTAAAGTGATACATGAGTGAGAAAAATATAATTAGATATTTTTCGGTGTATTTAAGCTATAAATTTCAAGTGTAATCAAGTCATTTTGTATTCTTCATTTGTTTTTATTCGTGCAATTTGTTCGTTATCTTTGTCCGTACCTAAAAGCTGAACCATATCAATTCCTATGTTAATTTGCTCCATTAATCAATTATCAGGTCTCTTATTTCAAACAATGATGACTAAAAAATGAAAACATACATATGACTTCAGCTTACACGGCAATTAGATCAATCTTCTTTATTTTGAGCAACTAAGTGGTGTGCAACAGGGGCAGGGGGCTAGAACTAATATCATGGTTTGCTTCATGTAAATGTTGAAAATATATCGCAAGAATTTATTATAATGTAATATTTTCATAATTAAGATCAAAATGAATATAAAATTTTAAATTTTAAAATATATTGTGAGAATTTATTTTTTTTCTTTCAAAAACCAATCATCCCATACAATTCAAACCAATTAAGGTTGAATTGGATTTATTCGAAAGTGGTCATTTTCATTGGATTATTTATTCAGATTTTTTTTTTTTTTGCCTGTTTAATTGGTTAAGAAAGTGTCCAAATGCAACCGATGAATTACACCACCCCCCCCCCCCCAAAAATAAAAAAAAAAAAACACACACACACACACACAAATAATGTACCAGAGCTGTGCCTAATTAGCAAGGATGATGACCATTAGATGAAATCACGCATAAGAACTACTATACTCGATGTGTTGCACTTAAAAATATGGTTGCTTCATGTAAATGTTAAAAAGCTTGCAGATTTCATCGTCTACAATTTCCCCTCTAAATTGTTCATAGAAAAATTATTGTAACCTCTAGTTGTCGGTAAACCAGTTGCCTCTTCAGCTAATGCCAAACAGAACAATGATAAAACTGTGTGCATTTACCACGTAGAAAATAAGCCTTTGACCAAGTTATATAAGTCTAACTTAGCTTCAAATACACTCATTGCCCTTCTTTGAGACTCTTCAAAAAATCACATACAATCAACTTCAGAGCCAGATTGCCATGAATATGTACTGTTTTAATGGTTTTGAGCTCTCTTCCTCCCGATTCTTTAGTGTCTGAGGTCTAAATTTGCCAAGGGCATATAACATTTCATATGGTGAGTTTAGAACATAATGACATGATACAGCATAGATGTTTATGTTAAAAAAAAATTACGAATTCATGAATGTTAGATATGCATAAGAAGGAATTTTACATATGTCTTTCAGAAGTGTTGGATAATGAATTTTAATATCAGATATTGGAAGCAAGGTATCCTAATTAATGTTAATGTGTCATACTGAGTATCATAGTATCAAATCAAAGACCAAAAAAAAAAAAGGTTTTAGAAATATTGATGACTAAATACCCAAATTCCTGAATATTTATTCTTTTTGCATAGTAGGTAATGTGTTAAGTAATTGAAGCTGCAGCTCTTCATCTATATGTTTCAGTTTTCCCATTCAAAGTAACCCATTCAAAATTAATAAAAAAATAATCTTCTATTGCCCGCAATCAAATTCTCAGGCCCTACAACATACCATAATGTTATCCGTAATAGTGTATTGAAAACCTTAAAGTAAATGGAAAATTCTGCAAGTTTTAGAGTCAAGTTTCAATAATAGTATACAGTTTGAGTTTAAATTATGCCAGAGCCAGATTCATCCAAGATATCAGTAGCAGAGAAGGTTAATCATGCACGAATATTTGCTCAACCAGAATGATTTTGTCACTTGGAGTACTATAATCAGACATTCAGACTATTGATTTATTTGTAAACTAAAACAATTTGTAGTTTCAGTCAGCTTATTCAATACATTATTGTAACATCCCACAATTTTGAGTATATTGGCACATAAGTCAAACAATTTCCCCTACCATAATCTATTTGTATTTACATCCTCCACAAAATTTACATAAATTCTCCCAGTTATTATAGGTATCATTTCTGAATCATTTTTATACAAAACATATAAGTTTTTCTTTTTATGTGACTTTTGTAGACTCGATATTTCTATAATCAGTCACCAGTTACACAATACACCCAAAAATAACAAAATAGACTTCTAGGGATTGGGGATACCCTAGCTATGATTCAGTGAAGCCACATTCTACACCGTTCAGAACAAAATAAAATACATGCATATAAACAAAATACACCCACGTGAACAATTGTGGGCTCGCCAAAGAAATAAACAGGAGATCAACTACTAGTAGGCAGCTCAGGGTAGGCTAGGGTCTTCACCACTATCTGAAAAATAAATTAAGAAAAGTGAGTTTGATACTCAATGAATAAGTAATGTCAACCCTTAAAAATAGGGACAAGGCCCGTAAAAGTATATATATATATATAACGCATAAAACAAGCCTTATGAAAATCATTTCTTAAGATGCATCAGAAATATCTAAGCAGAACCAAATTGAAACAGACGCAGAGCACACAGCTCGCGGGGAGAATAACCACAGATGCAAAGCACTCTGCTTGCGAAAATAAGATGACTCCACATGTGGTAGCTACCCACACGGGGCTAGCAAAACCCCTGCTAGCTGAGGTACAGATCATGGTGCACCAAGGCTAACAACTACTGCTGTTAGCTACAGAGTTCTGAACAGATAACCTCTTAAAATAATACTTTTCTCAATTTAGCGTTTCAGATAAAGTACCCTTCATATCGGTTCAATATCTAAGTTTCTAGATAACTCAACAGACGTAAATTTGCAAAATCTCATGTTCAAATTAATTTTTGAATAACATGCCTATAACAAAACATTTAAAGATGTCTCTCTTTAAATAGGTTTCCAAATGTTAGAACACTGCAAGGAAACTTAGTAATAAAATAAGAAATATGAGTTACTCACGATTTGCATTACTTACTCACCTTCTAAGATGATATCGAAATTCCATGCCCACTCCTCAGCTATGACTCAATCTCCTGAATACCCTATAATACCCATTCACCAGATTTTAGAGTGTGAATAACTAAAAATTTGTCTCATTAGTTTAGCCTATTTAAACAAAATTCTAGGAAAGGCAAGGAACATTAGTATCTATTCTTCATTCCCTTAGCATGCTATAGATATGTACATGATTTCAAGGAATTAAATCCACCATTCACTCCTCCATTCCATGCCCTCCATACCCATACAACACACGTATATAAAGATATAGATTTATATATATATATATATATATATATGTCCATATATGGCAGCAGAGCATTTTAAAGGCGGAAATTCGTTCAAGAGAGGAAGAAAAATAGAACCATGCCACTTTATGCCATTTTCTCCCTAATTCCACTAAGGAGCTAAACTCAACAACTAAGAAATAACAGAAAATTCATACCACACAAGGCTATCCTTTGTCCTACAACAAAACACGCTAGAGAGGAGCTTATTCTGCACAATCAAGAATTGGCAAGTAAGAAGCACAATGGAATTTGATTTTTAATTAGGAGGTATATGCAGAAAATGAGGGAAATCACCATATAGGAAAGTGGAAATACTTTGTAGCATGAAGGAAATCAAAATTGCTCCAACCAACTCATCCTCTTACACTATTTTTTCCTTCCTGCGCAACACTTTCCCCGGCTGGCCACACACACCAGAAAACGCATTTCAGAAATAGAAAAACAGGGGAGGGAGACGCTGTGAAATGGAACCAGAAGAAGCAATACTTACGGCAGTAACTCCAAGCCTGAGAAAGGATTTGTTTCTGGCGTTAAATCGCTAAGAACCAGCAGCTCAACTCAGCACAACAAAAGAAAGCAACAGCAGCAGAAACTGAACCAGAAACAACAACAAAACTGAACCAAAAACAGCAGAAATGGCGATGAACAGAGGAGAGAAGATGCAGTTCTGTTCCAGAGAAATTCTGCTCCTTTGTCTGACCGAAGAGATGGAAGTAGGTATAGGTTCAGTGCTGCAGAAATTGTAAGCAAATTACGTAAAGGCCAGCTTAAAGTGGATGAGAAAGGGGCATATCAGGAAAGTGTAGAAGGAGGAAATAAAATTGTTACGTGGTAGCCTCAAATACCCATTTGAAAAGTCAACTTCCCCATGTATATGTATATTTGCATGCACGTCGGTTTTTACAATCTCTCCCCCTAAAAAAAATTCGGTCCCCGAATTTATATATATATATATATATACTAACCTTAGTTCTCAAATAGATAGGGGTACTTTGCACACATTTCAGTTTCTACCTCCCACGTAGCCTCCTCTGGTGTGTGGTGACACCATAAAACTTTTATTGATGAAATCTCCTTGGAACGTAACTTCTTCGTTTGTCTATCCAAGATTGCCACAAAAGTTTCTTCATAAGTCAAACCTTCACCCAAAGAAACATCTTGATTCTGTAATACGTGAGAGGGATCAGGTAGATACTTCCTTAACATTGAAATATGAAATACTAGGTGAATATTAGATAACTCAGGCAGCAACGCCAGCCTATAGGCCACAGTCCCAACTCGCTCTAGGATCTCAAATGGCCCTATATATCTCGGGGTCAACTTCCCTTTCTTCCCAAATCTCATCACACCTTTCATGAGAGACACCCTAAGAAACACATAGTCTCCAATCATAAACTCCAAATCACGGCGTCGGCGATCCACATATGCTTTCTGCCTGCTCTGAGCTATTATCAATCTCTCCTTGATTACTTTCACCTTTTCTAAGGCATCTTGTACTAACTCAGGCCCTAATGATTTAACTTCTCCAGTTTCAAACCATCCAATGGGAGATTTGCACCGTCTCCCATACAATGCCTCGAAGGGTGCCATCTGTATGCTAGCTTGATAACTATTATTATAAGCAAATTCCACCAATGATAAATAGTTATCCCAGCTACCACCAAAGTCCATAACACACAACCTTAACATATCTTCTATTGTTTGTATAGTCCTCTCAGATTGCCCATCAGTTTAAGGATGAAAGGTAGTACTAAAATCCAATCGGGTACCTATAGCCTCTTGAAAGGCTCTCCAAAACTTGGAAGTAAATTGGGGTCTTCGATCAGAAATTATAGACATTGGTATACCGTGAAGTTTCACTATCTCATTTATGTAAAGTTGTGCATATTTTGAAACATTGTATGTTGTTTTTATAGGGAGAAAATAAGCTGTTTTAGTGAGTCTGTCCACAATCACCCAGATAGAATCATAACCCTTTACTGTTCGGGGTAGTCCCGTTACAAAGTCCATAGTGATCCTTTCCCACTTCCACTTGGGTATCTCCAGCCGTTGATGTAATCCTGCAAGTTTTTAGTGTTTTACCTTCACTTGCTGACACGCCAAACAATGGGAAGCGAAATTCACTATATCTCTCTTCATGCTCTCCCACCAGTATACTTGCTTTAAATCTTGATACATCTTTGTAGAACCTGGATGGATCGTATACCGGGAATAATGAGCTTCTTCCATAAGTTCTCTCCTCAACTCTTCCATATTTGGCACACACAATCGAGTACTGAACCATAAAATGCCATTTGAATCTAAAATAAATTCATTTTTCTTTCCATTTTTGACGTCATCCACCAATTTACATATCTGTGCATCCTTGGCTTGGGCAGTTTTCAACCTTTCAAATAGAGATGAATGAAGTTGTACATGAGCCAAAAACATTCCTGGCTCTTTAATCTCAAATTGGATTCCTGAATGCTCAATCTTATGGAGATCTAAAATTAGCGGCCTCCTTGCCTCCGCAATATGGCTCAAACTCCCCATGGATTTCCTGCTCCGAGCATCTGCTACTATATTAGCCTTACCTGGATGATATAAAATAGTACAATCATAATCTTTGAGCAACTCCATCCACCGCCTTTGCCTTAGATTCAGATCCTGCTGTTGGAAGATATATTTAAGGCTCTTATGATCTGTGTAGATTTCACATGTCTCACCATATAAATAATGTCTCCAAATTTTGAGAGCAAAGACCACTACCGCCATTTCTAAATCATGTGTTGGGTAATTTTGCTCATGCTTCTTAAGTTGTCTAGAAGCATAAGCAATCACGTGACCATGCTGCATCAATACATATCCCAAGCCAATCCTAGAAGCATCGCAGTACACAACATAACCTCCAGACCCCGAGGGTAATGTCAAAACTGGTGCAGAAGTCAGACAATCTTTCAATTTTTGAAAACCCTCTTCACACATATCAGACCACTGAAATTTTGCATTTTTCTGGGTTAATTTTGTTAACGGTGCAGCTATTTTAGAAAAGTCTTTAACAAACTGACAATAATAGCCTGCTAAGCCCAAGAAACTACGAATCTCTGTAACGGTAGTAGGTCTCGGCTATTTTTGAACTGCTTCTACTTTACTTGGATATACTTGCACCCCATCTTTCGAGATTACATGGCCTAAAAAGGCAATTTTTTCTAGCCAAAACTGGCATTTAGAAAATTTAGCATATAATTAGTGTTCCCTTAACACTTGTAGTGCCATTCTCAGGTGCTGTTCATGCTCTTCATGACCCTTAGAATAAATCAAAATATCATCGATGAATACGATAATAAATCGATCTAGAAATGGCTTGAACACTCGATTCATCAAGTCCATGAATGCAGCTGGGGCATTGGTTAACTCAAATGGCATCACTAAAAATTCATAATGACTATACCGGGTTCTAAAAGTAGTTTTAGGGATGTCTTCCCTTCTTATTCACAGCTGATGATAACCCGATCTTATGTCAATTTTGGAGAAACATTGAGCTCCCTATAATTGGTCAAATAGGCCATCTATACGAGGTAAGGGATACTTATTCTTCACTGTCACTTTATTCAGCTGTCTATAATCTACACATAAGCGGAGAGAACCATCCTTCTTCTTAACAAAAAGTACAGGTGCGCCCCAAGGGGACGTACTACGGTGAATAAAACCCTTGTCCAATAGGTCTTGCAATTGATTCTTTAATTCATTAAGCTCCAGGGGTGCCATTCGATAAGGAGGAATAGATATCGGTTGAGTACCTGATAATACATCAATATAAAATTCAATTTCCCTTTCAGGAGGTAGCCCTGGTAATTCCTCAGGGAAAATATCAGGAAATTCTTTTGCTACTAGAACCTGTTCCAATGCTGGGACTTGTAGTTTCGTATCTCGAACTATCGCTAAATATCCTTGACACCCCTTTTTTAAGAGCCTCTGAGCTTCTATCATAGATATTAAATTGTTTGGTGCTTCACTTCGATCACCTTGAATGACAAAGGAAGATTTACCAGGAAAATTACATCTTACTAACTTAAGATGACAATCCACCACTGCATAGCAGGACGCTAACCAATCCATTATTACATCAAACTCTGATATCGCAAGCACTATCAATTCAACTAACGTCTCGCAATCGGCCAGTGTAATCACACATGCCTTATACACATATTCAACCATTACAGATTCCCCTACTGGGGTTGCAACAAGTAACGGGCACTCTAATTTTTCAGAGTCCTTACCAATCTTCTTTGCAAAATAGGGAGATATATAAGAATGTGTGGAGCCAGGATCAAATAATGAATAAGCAAAATGCGAACAAACTGTAAGTGTACCTATTACCACAGCATTGGATGCTTGTGCATCCTGTCTATTTAGTGCAAAAACCCAAGCCTAACCTCGTCCTGCAGTCACCTGGCCTATGCCTACTACTGTCCCACTGCTGCTACCTCGACTGCTCTGAACTATAACTACACCGGTAGATGGAGTCCCTGTTGAGAATTGCCTAGTGGGTCGAACTGATCCCTGACTAGAATCAGGGTAACGCTGCGGACAATCTCTTACCAAATGTCCAACTTGCCCTCAACGAAAACATACTCCCGTCTCTCTATGGCAAGTGCCTGAATGTATCTTCCCACAAATGGAACAGGGACCTCTAGATTGATGAGATGGAGTAGAAACTAGGGGGACATTGTGCTAACCCCTCGGAACGATCCTCTGTGCCTATTAGTACCAGCAGAAAATGAAGTCGGAGGTCCCGTGAAGGATTGAGTAAGTCTCTGATGACTCTGGGGTCTAAAACCATAAGAAGGTCCAGCTACAAAGGAACTACCTCCTTATCTCCCATCACTGTCACGCTTCCTCTTTCTCTGAGAAGTGTCTTCCTCCTTATCTCTCATCTCTATCATGCGTACACAATCCATTGCAGCTAAATATGAGGGAAAGAGGTTCATCTGTGGAGTGATCACCCTATACAACATACGAGGTAACCCATTCACAATTCGCTTGATCCTGTCCCTCTCAGTAAGGACTAAATATGGGGCGTAGTGAGACAACTGTGTGAACTGAATATCATAATCAGAAACACTCATGCCTGGAATCAATTTCAGACCTCGAATTCTCTAGCCTTAGCATCCCAAACACTCTGTGACAAAAAGCGATCCATAAAGAGCCCCTTAAATTCTTCCCATAACATTAGAGGAGATCCGATCGGCCTTTCTCCCAGTAAAGTCTGATACCATCTTGTAACTGAAACCCGGCAAACTCAGATGATTTTGCACTCGAACAACTCAGAGCTCTGCATATCTTCTCAATACCATTAATAAATTGTTGGGGATCCTCTTGACTTTTTGTTCCGGAATAAGTGGGAGGCCTCAATTTTAAGAACTGGGAAAGGGTTATTGGAACCTCCCTCTCCTCCCTCATCGCCTGAGGCCCTACAGGTCTTGGCTGAACTGGCGGTGCGATTTCCTCCACAGGATGTGGAGGCTCTACCCTATCTGCAGGGGAGGCCTACCTAGGAGGTCGATGAGTTCCTCGACCCCTACCCCAACCTCGACCATGGCCTCTGATAGGTGGGGTAGTTTGTTGGGCTGATGCACTTACAGAAGTCTCATCTACAATGGCTAATCTATTAACTGAACAAACTCTGGGAGGCATATCCACACTATAACAAAATAACAAACATTCAAATCATTTCCAGATTGGAAGTAGGACAAACCATGATCATATTCAATAAGACAGCAGACTTTGAAGGAATAACTCAGGACACCCTATAAGGTTTTCAGTGACACCTCAAGTATAGTTACGCCCGGGTTCATAACCATAATTGAGATCCCACCAAAAAAACACTTGCTCCACAAGACCACAGAAAGACCTAAGCTCTGATACCAACTGTAACATCCCACAATTTTGAGTATATTGGCACATAAGTCAAACAATTTCCCCTACCATAATCTATTTGTATTTACATCCTCCACAAAATTTACATAAATTCTCCCAGTTACTATAGGTATCATTTCTGAATCATTTTTATACAAAACATATAAGTTTTTCTTTTTATGTGATTTTTGTAGAAATTTTGGCAGAGTCTCCTCTGTAATTTAAACCTCCCGATATTTCTACAATCAGTCACCAGTTACACAATACACCCAAAAATAACAAAATAGACTTCTAGGGATTGGGGATACCCTAGCTATGATTCAGTGAAGCCACATTCTACACCGTTCAGAACAAAATAAAATGCATGCATATAAACAAAATACACTCACGTGAACAATTGTGGGCTCGCCAAAAGAAATAAACAGGAGATCAACTACTAGTAGGCAACTCAGGGTAGGCTAGGGTCTTCACCGCTATCTGAAAAATAAATTAAGAAAAGTGAGTTTGATACTCAATGAATAAGTAATGCCAACCCTTAAAAATAGGGACAAGGCCCGTAAAAGTATATATATATATATATATATAACGCATAAAACAAGCCTTATGAAAATCATTTCTTAAGATGCATCAGAAGTATCTAAGCAGAACCAAATTGAAATAGACGCAGAGCACACAGCTCATAGGGAGAATAACCACAGACACAAAGCACTCTGCTTGCAAAAATAAGATGACTCCACATGTGGTAGCTACCCACACGCGCCTAGCAAAACCCCTGCTAGCTGAGGTATAGATCATGGTGCACCAAGGCTAACAACTACTGCTGTTAGCTACAGAGTTCTGAACAGATAACCTTTTAAAATAATACTTTTCTCAATTTAGCGTTTCAAATAAAGTACCCTTCATATCGGTTCAATATCTAAGTTTCTAGATAACTCAATAGACGTAAATTTGCAAAATCTCACATTCAAATTAATTTTCGAATAACATGCCTATAACAAAACATTTAAAGATGTCTCTCTTTAAATAGGTTTCCAAATGTTAGAACACTGCAAGGAAACTTAGTAATAAAATAAGAAATATGAGTTACTCACAGTTCGCATTACTTACTCACCTTCTAAGATGATATCGAAATTCCTTGCCCACTCTTCAGCTATGACTCAATCTCCTGAATACCCTATAATACCCGTTCACCAGATTTTCGAGTGTGAATAACTAAAAATTTGTCTCATTAGCTTAGCCTATTTAAACAAAATTCTAGGAAAGGCAAGGAACATTAGTATCTATTCTTCATTCCCTTAGCATGCTATAGATATGTACATGATTTCAAGGAATTAAATCCACCATTCACTCCTCCATTCCATGCCCTCCATACCCATACAACACACGTATATAAAGATATAGATTTATATATATATATATATATATATATATATATATATGTCCATATAAGGCAGCAGAGCATTTTAAAGGTGGAAATTCGTTCAAGAGAGGAAGAAAAATAGAACCATGCCACTTTATGCCATTTTCTCCCTAATTCCACTAAGGAGCTAAACTCAACAACTAAGAAATAACAGAAAATTCATACCACACAAGGCTATCCTTTGTCCTACAACAAAACACGCTAGAGAGGAGCTTATTCTGCACAATCAAGAATTGGCAAGTAAGAAGCACAATGGAATTTGATTTTTAATTAAGAGGTATATGCAGAAAATGAGGGAAATCACCATATAGGAAAGTGGAAATACTTTGTAGCATGAAGGAAATCAAAATTGCTCCAACCAACTCATCCTCTTACACTATTTTTTCCTTCCTGCGCAACACGTTCCCCGACTGGCCACACACACCAGAAAACGCATTTTAGAATTAGAAAAACAGGGGAGGGAGACGCTGTGAAATGGAACGAGAAGAAGCAATACTTACGGCAGCAACTCCAGGCCTGGGAAAGGATTTGTTTCTGGCGTTAAATCACCAACAACCAGCAGCTCAACTCAGCACAACAGAAGAAAGCAATAGCAGCAGAAACTGAACTAGAAACAACAAAAAAACTGAACCAGAAACAGCAGAAATGGCGATGAACAGAGGAGAGAAGATGCAGTTCTGTTCCAGCGAAATTCTGCTCCTTTGTCTGACCGAAGAGATGGAAGTAAGTATAGGTTCAGTGTTGCAGAAATTGTGAGAAGCAAATTACGTAAAGGCCAGCTTAAAGTGGATGAGAAAGGGGCATATCAGGAAAGTGCAGAAAGAGGAAATAAAATTGTTACGTGGCAGCCTCAAATACCCATTTGAAAAGTCAACTTCCCCATGTATATGTATATTTGCATGCACATCGGTTTTTACAATTATAGCCTATTTAAAAGATGAAATCCCATCTTATTCAATTAGATTTCTGTAAAACAAGTATGGCTTTGCAATTTCAATAAGTTTTGGGAAGTTATTATTATTATGTATATATATACTACGAGTATAGGGCAGGGTAGGTACTAGACTACCCATACTCGGATCTGGACCCAATAAAAATTGTTTAATAGAAATGTCTGAACCCAAACCCGGACCTGGATCCTTTTGTTGAATCCCATAGCCAAAGTTCCGAAGGTAACCAGGTAAACTTTACAAGTACCCATCCATTATAGGAGTAATGGCCATCCCTAGAGTGGACAGCATGTTTCAATGGTTGAAAGGAAGAGATGTCTCAGTCAATCAACTAGCATTTTGGAATGAAATGGGCTCAGTCTACTTCTGATTTAGGGAATGATTCCATATAAGGATGGATTTGGACAAGAAGCAGCATGTAAAGTTCATTGCTATGTGAAGCCATGCTTACTTTGGAAGAATTCCCTGGGGAATAACCTTTTCAAATGTGTATATAAATACCATGCAATAATGCACAAGTGCAACCAGGGTACTGAAAACTGAGAGCTTATGAGAAGCTTGTTTCTTTGCTCAAGAGCCTTGCATGAAGATTATTCCATCATGAACAGTTGCCTAATCAGGTAACCGTTGATCACAATATATTAATGCAGAATCTTATCAGTTTTTTTTTTCCTTACAAGAATAAATTCTCAGTATTGACAACGTCATATCCGAAACATTTGGTAACCAATTAACAATATTAGAATCATTCTATTTCCACAACAATTATAGGAGGAAAATACGGGTTCAGTTTCTGCTTGTACTGAAAAATCATGGTGAATATATAATGGATTCCAAATGAAGAAAGGGTTTTAGATAAGAAACATAATTCATATATAGCTAGGAATAAGATTATTCTTTCCACCATTGACGTTTCTCTTTATAAATAGGCTACAATGAGGCTCTCAAGAGCATATACCGCATTATTTGCTCCGGGTCTTGCTGGCTTGTTATCCTTGGGCCAAGTTTGCTCTCTTGCTTCTCATATGAGACTTTGAAGAGCTTCAAGCATCACCTCCTTTTTGTCCTAGACATGGACTCCTAGTCTACAAGGATCGAACTCCTAGTTATTCAGTCATAAAAGTTCTCATACGTAATATACAAAAGCATCAAGTCCATTTTGCAATGTTGGATGATCTCATCTTGTTTGCTTCATGGTACACCTGATTATGAGACAAGAAGCAAATCTAACTTCTGCCAAAAAGGGTTTACGCATGGTATTGATCCATTAGTTAGGTTACACAATAAACAAATAATGTTTTATCTTTCTAACTCAATTATAAGACTATATAATCTCTTCTTATCAACCTAGATTAAATTTTTTTACGGAGCATTTTGAAAATAAAATCTCAAATTTACTTGGTTGTATGGATGAGTGTATCCTTGTGAGATTGCCTGGGGAGGAAATTATGTGTTGAGCAAAAGCTCAATGACACCCCTGATCATAAAACAAAAAGAAACCCTCATTTTTAGGAAAAATAGAGTAATAGATGTCATGATCTATACAGCAGGGGGGGTGTTTGTCTATCATGTGTTGGACATAAACATGATATTTCAAACTACAATGCTTAAAAAATTTTGTTGTGTTACAATGTTTATGTTTGTATGTGGGGACAGAACCAAAAAAAAAAAAAGTGGTGGGGGAGGGAATGTGCTGCGCTATTTTTTTAGGAGGCGAAAAATTAGATATATAATAATGAAAAATATCTAGTTTCTAAATCACACAAGATGTAATAACCCAAATTTTAGCAATTAGATAAAATAGGGTATTTAGTTAAATAAATTTAAATTATGGGTATAGAATTTAATTAATCAAAATTTAATTAGAATTAAGCAAAAAAAAAATTTGGAGTGTTAGTGGTTTAAGAATTTGGCTTAGGAAACATCTAAATTTTTCTTATTTTATTATCCCATTTTCCCCTCATTTTCTCTTTTCTGTTATCTTCATTTTCAATTCCCTTCCTACATCTTACTTCCAACGTCCAAATAACCCTTCAATTAGCTAACCACTTTGTCTTTTCCTCAAATTACGTGCATCTTCACACACTCTTTTCCTTGTTACCATTTTCTTTTGTATCTGCACTCTTCCTACCAATCTCCATGCCTTTTTGAAAAAAAAAAATTACGGTAACATCCAGCCCATTCCAACTCAAATAATCGGTCAATGTGCAAAGGAAATGGCTTTTTTTTTTAATAATTTCCACGTTATTCCAAACAAATTATTAACTCTAAGATATACTATAACTGATTATCTTCATTCGTCGGTCAATCAGAGTTTTTCCTTCGTTAGTGTTTTGCTGACTATTATTGGGTTCGCCTTGTACTACGCTGGAAATTAAAAAGTTCGTCTCTTCATCTGAAAGAGAAAATGTATGTACAATGAATTTTAACAGATAGAGTAATATACAAAATGGAATCTAATATTATGTGGCCCCAAGAGAGCTGAAATTTTTCCCGTAGTTCACTTCAGAGACTCAATTTAAATTTCGTAATCCAAGAAAGATGATACATACAGATTATAATAACAAACATCTTAAAGAAGAAAAGAATGTCACCCTCTTTATTGCCACATGAATATATTGTGTCGTTAAATTGGGAGAAACTACATTTTATATCCTCCAATTAAGGCTAAATAATTATTTTTATATAAATTTTAAAGAGTAACAATACACTCTTCTGAACTTTAAAATTTAACAAAGTATTTTTTGAACGCTAAACACTACTTTAAGAAAATATTTTGTTATATTTTAAAGTTCATGGATCTTATATTACACTTTAAAATTCATTTACCAATTTTGTAGTCTGATTCTCATTAATCATTAATGTTTAAAAAAGAAATTCTCCTTGTCAACTTTTGGTTTTGGAAATTCAGTTCTGTTTTTCCTTGGTCTTCACAGCCCAAATTCTCCCTCGATCAAAGTGTAGCATAGGTCTTGATCTTCTTTGCTGCCATTGTAGGTATGCCTGTACTCCTTTGTTACCTTAGTTGTGTACTTTGGTTATGGCTAAAGGTTGAAAAAAGCTTAGGAGTGGGTTTGGCCAAGTGTTCATATTTTATTATTTCCCTTGGTTAGCCGTACATAGAGATGTTGCGCGAGGGAAGTGCTAAGGTAACTTCCTTCCAAATGATTTTCTTCACTTGTTGAGGGATTATTGGTGATAACTAATATCATTGTTTATTTTCCCACTATCACCATTTGAATTCTTAAGGAAAACTAAAAGGGGGATTTTTGGGTGTTGTAAACTAAATGTTTAGATTAGTATAAGTTGCAGTTACAGATACAAGTGGGAAGGTTGGGGAGTTACAAAGGAAGGCGTGCAAAAGACTTTTAGGTGGCTCAAGAGCTTAAATTTTCGCATTTTAATTTGCTAACGTAAACTCTAAGAACCCAATGCTATATTGTTAATGCTAATAAAGCAGACGGATAGAAGAAAGAGTAGGAGCAAATTAAAGTGGGAGTAATTTGGTAAGGTGGTAACCCTTTATTAAATGGTAAGACGGGAGGGTAGGGATCACCCACAAAACTTAGGATTTGGTAAATAGATGCTAGCTTGGTTTTAAGGAGCTAAAGTGTTGGTGATACGGGCAATATTAGCTCCACGTGCAATTGCATGCTAAGCAAATTGTGAAAATATTTATATCATGGATAATTTTAAGAATCTCCGGCGATGTTGCTTAACCAAAGGGTTGGGAGAAGGTAGTAAGAAATCTTACTGTGACAAGGATGGTCAATGAGTAAATAACTTCCCATTACATATTCATGTTTTTATATTTTCCTACCTTGCACTATAAGATTTATGGAAATATCACATTTTCTTAAGTTCTTGAATCTTATCTACAAACTTGTTCTACTGAGAAATAATTTAAATTATGTTTCCTTGAATTGAAAATTTTTAATGCCTGTACGGAATTAATAGAAACAATTCTAGAAATTTTGTTAAACTTTTTATGATGATCACTTGTGAGACATGTTTAATGCGTGAAGTGGTTTATATGATTCCATACATGATAGAAATTTTATGAAGGGATTACAGAATATTGGTTATTAACGGTAGTTCTATTAGCCCTTGACACATCTTAGCTGATACCTTGATTAGCAAACGGTGCAAGAGATGTTATCCTCGTGTAATAATCGTCACACATGAAATGGAAGGATGAGATGGCATATGGTGAGGACTCATGATTGATGGTTATTTATCCATAGGGCTTGTATGCCTATGATTGTTTGTTACTAATCCACGTGAGTTGTGTGGTCATGATTGTTAGTTACTTACTTCCGTGTGTTGTATACCCATGATTGTTATTCCATTTTAAAAGTCCTGCCAACAAAAAAAGTGTCTTTGAAAAACCTTGGTTTAAAAATTTTTTAATATAATTCTTGAAAATTGCATATTTATTTTATTATCATTATTGTTATTGCAATCTCACAAATTCATGATTATCATAATACTCAAATCTCAATGTGTGTCTTCATGCCTAGATTTTTTTGTCGGGAATTTATTCATTTTGTTGAGAAATGTGAATTTCAAATTTAAAGTTATTACAAGGTATGCCTCTATGGTATTTTAATTTAAACCATTTATTTACATTTTTACATTTTTATTTACTTGTATATTCAATTATTTATGGGATGTTATTTATTCAGTAAATATTTGGTCTTCCAAATAAAAGAGCCAAGCCAGAGTCTTCTTCAACATTTGCATGAGGATCAACAATTTCTTGGATAAGTCCCACATTGATCCTCGCAAGCAATGACTTTGATTAAAATTTTATAAACTAATTTATACTTTAATTATAGCTCCATTAATTCATGGATAGGATCCTCCACCATAGTGCAGTTAGTATAGTTGATAGTGATTGAGAGTAGAGCTCTCTTTTATTAAAATTGTTGTATTGAGTTGTTGTAGAATTTGTCAAAGGCCTAAATTTTAGAGGAAACTTTGCCAGAGTTTTTGCAATAGTCAAACATGTAAGAAAAACTTATTATTTAGTATGATATATATATATATATATGTATGCTAGATTTCAAATGTACATTTTTGTTTATATCTATAGGGAAGTATTGTAGGAGTAGCAAAAGTAGGTTACATGCCGTTGAGTTATGCTGTGTTTGGAAACACTTTTGGAGACTCCCAAACCACGGTTTGCAACCCACAAAATGCAGAAGTTATGTTTTGTTGCTTTGGCCAAAACCACGGTTTGAGGAAAGCAAAAGCTGAACCAAACATGCACTTAGGCTTGCTATTACTTCTAAAAATACAATTACCTTCACACAAGTATACATATTGTAACAATAGTAAAGTGATGAGTGAAGTATCATTTCCATGAGGATTTATTGTCAAAGAGTTGTCAAATACTAAATTCTACACCTAATTAACTTCAATATTAAGCTATTAATCAAAATTATGCGTGTATGAAGAGTATTTTGAAGTTGTGCAAAACTAAGACTAAAAGTAAAATTTAGATTGCTAGGCAATTAAGGAAAATAATGATTATTAATCTCCAAAATATTTCATAAAGATTTAATTTAACCAGCTTTACCTTGCTTTTAATAGTGATATATGCTAGTCTAGTGTTCAGTTTCTCCTATAAGTATTTTTCCAAATTTCCTATAGGCATATTCATAATTAATTTCACAATCCCTTATGAAATCAACTAAGCTCAAATCCAATAGCACAATCCCAAATTTTGGCTATGTGAGGCTAACAAGTATTTTCCTATTTCATTAGCAAAACCCTCCACTCAACTTAACAAGCTTCAAGTACTCACACAACTCAACTCAAGGTCTAATTCTACTATTCCTTTTCCAAGTTTGAGTAGAATACCAAATCATTCCAACTATTGGCCAATCAATAAGAAAGCATGAAGTATAATGTTGAATAAACATATATATATATATAAACCATTACTCACAAGGTAAGAGGGAAACACACAAACTCTAATCCACACAAGGGTTTATAATAATATTAGATTAAGGAGTTTAGTTACTCATTACAAGAAAATTCATTAATATAATAAAAGCAAATAACAAACACATCAAGGAAATACAAAAAAAAAAAGAGAAGTAGAGAAAACTAATGATGATGCTTGTCTTCTCTTCAATCCCCAACTTTCCTTGCCTCTAAAAATGCTCCAAAGCTCTCTTTTCAGTCTCTCACCAACCTAGAATGATGGCCAATCTCGAATGAAAGTGATAGCAAAAACTGAAGTCCATCAAAAACTACAACTAGTGTTGTGGCACCAAGATAGGGATGCAGCAATGCCATTTGTTCTATCTAGGCAAGGCATTTTTTTTCATATGACATCATAACGCCCTGGCCTTCTGTTTCACTCTTTTAGTGTTCTTTTTTTTTTTTTTGGGTGCATCCTAGCTTCAAGGTTTTAATGACCTAGCTCTAAAATAACTCCAACTTATCTTTTGATCTTGTATTTACACCTTATAAAAATATTCAAAGTATAAGCAATTCACAATTTAACCAAAATGAAGTCAAAATTTGTAATATATAATATCAAAACTTGAGTATGGAATTATATACACTAGCTATGCACATTTTTCCTAAGACATGATATATTTACTTTAAAATCAAACAACTGAACACATATTTCTTGGTAAAAATATGCAAAATAACATAAATAAATAGGAGTTAATTGTCATGACCCAAACTCCAAGCCATGACCGGCACCTAGACGAAGCCAAGCATGATTGGCCAAGCCTAGTAAGCCTGGCAACTTATTCAATGCTCATACTTTTATATAAGCATACCCACAGTGATTAGAGGTTGCCGAAAATCCAACAGCATCTCCCCTAAAAATTGGATATTCCAATCCTGCAAATTCAACACAGCCCAATACATTTCTTTTCAAAAATTTACCAGTATCTTATGTCTTTGAATTCTTGGCACAATACAGTATAGTATATAAGTTTTTCAAAATATAATCAAATGCCATTATAATGGTCATTATATGATCTACAAAAAATATAACATCTTTATGACTCAAAATAATATAGCACTTAGTAGCCAATGTGTCTTGGAGTTCCTACACGACTCAATCGATCGAAATATCCTACCATCTATGTCTAGGTGGCACGCAGGTCCCAGAACACCTTAATCTACTTTATGCTGATCTAAAATATGACAAAGGAAAGGGGTAAGCCTACCACTGGCTTAGTGAATGCATAGATAATAAAACAAGCAAAAGGGAAACAAATAAGTTTAAAGTTTCTCACAATAAAGTACTTAGACAAATAAAGGAAATTATATTACCTTTAATTGTTGTCTATATATATAAATAACAATTAAATTACATTACAGGTTATCAGCAAAAGCACAATTTAAAATTAAAGAAATAAGATATAATGGATATCACGTGTAAGAATTATAATCAACCCTGAGTGCCGCTACACAAAATTCAATACTATTATTAATGCCACCGCACAGTATCACAATATCACCACTATCACCAAGTGCCACCACACGGTGTGCATATCACGATATATCCAGTTTAATTATCACTGAGTGCTGTCACATAGTGATTATTTATTATTCTAACTAGGTACATTGAGGCCGTTACCCCCGTTAACAGCTACGAGATTTTAATCAAATTTTCATCCATAATTTTGAAATAAAATCATTTATATAAATTAAATATTAACAAGTAGGTAAATAAGTAAGTAAAGTTTAAATCAAATAAAAGAAATAATTTAGATAAAAAAATAATGAATTAACAAATTTATATAATAAAATTATAAACAAAAGTCATTCATCACCTCCCCAACATAGTAACCATTTATATATATACATATATATACTTTCACACATATAATTTAATCCACATAAAGTTTTAAAAATAAATAAATAAATAAATAAATAAGATTTGTTTCCCTAACAACGCAATTAAAGCAAATCACAAAATAAGAAGTTTAGGCTAACAATATATAAATATAAAATAAAAGAGACTACTATTTTGCTATCTATACACTCACCTGTGGAAGCCAATAGTAAAGGCCTGAATTTCCTAAAATTTGAAAGGATCTCCAATTGAAAGAGTAGCCTCAATATCACCTATAATTATATTGAACATAAGAACGTCACCTTAAATTACTCAATTAGCTTATAATATGTTCAATATAATTAATTTCACCTTCTAACACCTAAACCCATAATTATATCTTAAATTTTCCAATGCCATTATTAATCTTAGGTTTTAGATTTTATAAACTAACTAGCATAATATAATTTAAGCTTCTAAAATTTGATTTAAGCCTAGAATATATCTTAAGGAGCTTAAATGAGCATGTTAGAATTGTCAATTCATACCTTAGAGGATTAAATCAAAAAGCCCCAATTTGAAAAGCTTCCCATGGTCAAAATGAAGAAGCAAGCTGAAATTTATGTTCCATGGCACCATTAACATTAAGAGGGACAAAATGGAAGTTGAACAAAGGAAAAATGCAAGCCAAAAATAAGAGAAAATAACCAAAAAAAAAAGAACCCAAAATGGAGCAAAAATGGAGTTCACCTTCTACGATTTCCCCCTCCCCCCTTCAGCGCAACATCCACGGCTCCACAACGTTTAGAGAGCAGAACTGGAAGTTGACAGATGTATTATAAGGTGAGGCATAGTAAATAGACAAGGAAGAATGAAAGAAAAAAAAAATGAGAAAAGGAGATGAAGGAGGGCTGCGTCTGAGTTATAGGAAGAAGAACCTTTAAGGAAAGAGAAAAGAAGAATGGGGGGGGAGAAGGACGTACAGCTTCTGATGGACTAATAAGGAAGGGAAATATATTAAAAAAAGGGAAAAAGAGAAATTGCATAAAGGCACCCAAGGGTTTTAATTTATTTATTTTGTAATTTGTTTAAAATTTATAGAGAATTATTCTTGCATGCCTAAATGTGAAAATTAGGACCTCATAATTATTTAGAGTTTTCATATTTACTTATTTTAAAATTGTGGGATATAAAAATGTCTCAATGGGTATAAAATAGATTTCAAAATAGCTGCTTATGATAATTTTAAAGTTTTATAATTATCCTAAGATTACCTAAATATTATATTTATCTTAAAAATAAATTTTTGTCTAATTTAATTATTTATTTTATTATTATTATTTTAATTTAGGTTATTACATTCTCCCCCCTTGAAAAATTTGGTCCCCGAATTTTAACAAGCTCCTTACCTAGGGGGTCTCGAAAAGATGGGGGTACTTCTCACGCATAGCTTCCTCAGCTTCCCAAGTTGCCTCCTCTTTGGAATGCTTCTGCCATACCACTTTTACTGATATTATATCATTATTCCTTAATCTCTTGATTTGTCTATCAATTATAGCCACAAGTTGCTTTTCATAAGAGAGCTGCTCATCCAATTCTATGGTCTGTGGTTGAAGCACATGAGAAGGGTCGGCCAAGTATTTTCGAAGTATAGATACATGGAAGACAGGGTGAACACCGGCAAGATTTGGTGGAAGAGCCAAACGGTTGGCTACAGCTCCCACTCTCTCAAGTATCTCAAAAGGCCCAATGTACCTAGGACTCAACTTTCCTTTCTTTCCAAATAGTAAAACACCTTTCATAGGCGATACTCGTAAAAACACAAGGTCACCAACACTGAACTCCAACTCATGTCTCCTATGATCTGCATAGGACTTCTGCCTAGTTTGGGTAGTCAACAACCTTTCACAAATTAATCGCACTTTGGTCACTGACTCTTGAATGAGATCTAGACCTAAAAGTTTAGACTCACCCACTTCAAACCAACCAATTGGTGATCTACAACGCCTTCCATACAATGCCTCAAAAGGCACCATCTGAATGCTAGATTGATAGCTATTATTATATGCAAATTCCATCAAAGGCAAGTATTTATCCCAACTACTACCAAGATCCAAAACACATGTGCGAAGCATATCTTCTAATATTTGTATCGTGCGTTCAGATTGTCCATCAGTCTGAGGATGAAAGGCAGTACTAAGATCTAGACAAGTCCCCAATGCTTCTTGAAATGACTTCTAAAATTTAGCTATAAACTGTGGTTCACAATCTGAGATGATAGACATAGGTACTCCATGAAGAGCAACAATTTCATCTAGGTAAAGTTTAGCATATTGAGCCATAGTATAAGTGGTCTTCACAGGTAAGAAGTGCACAGATTTAGTTAATCAGTCTACAATCACCCACACTGAATCATAACCTTTGAGGGTCTTTGGCAAACCAGTCACAAAATCCATAGTGATTCTTTTCCACTTCTATTCAGGTATTTCAATTTGCTGCAACATACCTGCAAGCTTCTGGTGTTCAGCCTTTACTTGTTGACACACTGAACACTTAGATACAAACTCTACCGCATCTTTTTTCATTCCTTTCCACCAATATAACTCCTTTAAATCTTGATATATTTTATTGGAACTTGGGTGAAGCGTGTAAGTTGAGTGATGAGCTTCTTCTAAAACTTTTCTTTACAAGTCTTCCACATTTGGCACACACAATCTATGACCACATCTCAAGACTCCTTCAAAATCTATTGTGAACTCTTATAACTTCCCTTTACAGACTTCTTCCATGCTCTTCCTTAATTGAGCATCCAGTTCCTGTGTGGCCTTGATTCTATCTACCATACTAGAATGAAGTTGTACATGAGCTAACAATACTCCTAACACTGGGATCTCAAATCTCACTCCACCCTCATTAAGTTTCTGAAATTCTTTCACCATCGATCTCTTGCCTTCAACAATGTGAGCCAAGCTACCCATAAATTTTTTACTTAGGTCATCAACCACTACATTGGCCTTGCTAGGATGATATAAGATGTTACAGTCATAGTCTTTCAAGAGTTCTAACCACCTTCTTTGTCTTAAGTTCAAATCTCGCTGTTGAAAGATATACTTAAAACTTTTATGATCGGTGTAAATTTCGCAAGTCTCACCATATAGGTAGTGCCTCCAAATCTTTAATACAAATATGACTGCAGCCATCTTTAAATCATGAGTGGGGTAATTCTATTCATGCTTTTTAAGTTGTCTAGACGCATAGGCTATCACATTCCCATACTGCATTAGTACACAACCCAGGCCTACTCTTGATGTGTCACAATATACTGTATAACCACCAGTTCCAGATGGAAGAGTTAGCACAGGTGTAGAGGTTAAACAATCTTTTAATTGTTGAAAACTCTCTTTGCATAAATTTGACCATTGAAACTTCACTCCCTTTCTTGTTAATCTCGTTAGAGGAGCTGCAAGTTTAGAAAAATCTTTAACGAATCTGCGGTAGTATCCCGCTAACCCGAGAAAACTACGAATTTTAGTTATTGTAGTAGGTCTAGGTCAATTTTTGACCACTTCCACCTTCTTAAAATCCACACTTATCCCATTATTAGACACCGTGTGTCCTAAGAAAGCCACACTGTCCAGCCAAAACTCACACTTAGAGAATTTAGCATAAAACTGGTGTTCTCTCAAAGTTTGCAAGGCTATTCTTAAATGTTGCTCTTGCTCTTCCTTACTTTTTGAGTAAATAAGAATGTCATCAATAAAAATGACCACAAAATGATCTAAGAATGATTTAAAAACTCGATTCATCAAGTCTATGAAATCTGCCGGAGCATTTGTTAGCCCAAATGATATGACTAAGAACTCGTAATGCCCATAACGAGTCCTGAAAGCTGTCTTTCAAATGTCCTCTCCTCTGATCTTCAACTGATGATACCCCAACCTCAAATCTATCTTAGAGAAGCATTAAACTCCCTGAAGTTGGTCAAACAAGTCGTCTATTTGTGGCAATGGATACTTATTCTTTACTGTCACCTTATTCAATTGCTTGTAATCAATACACAATCTTAAAAAGCCATCCTTCTTTTTTACAAATAATACTGGTGCACCCCAAGGAGAAGAGCTAGGGCGTATGAAACCTTTATCAAAAAGATCTTGTAATTGTTCTTTCAATTCTCTAAGCTCTGCAAGAGCCATTCTGTATGGAGGTATAGACACAGGTTAAGTGTTAAAAATTAAGTCTATGCAAAATTCAATCTCTTTATCTGGAGGTAAACCGGGAAACTCTTTAGGAAAGACATCAGGGTATTCACAAACTATTGGTACCTCCTCTAAACTTGCATTGTCACACTGATATCTTTAACCATTGCCAAATACCCCTTACACCCTTTTCCCAATGACCTCTTAGCACTCAGAGCAGAAATCAAATTACTAGGTGCCACACTGTGGTCGCCTTGGAAAGTAAAAGATTCTCCCATTGGCAACTTAAACTTCACCATCTTATTATGACAATCAAGTGTAAAGTGACAAGAAGATAACCAATCCATACCCAGAATTACATCAAAATCCATCATATCAAGGACTACTAGATTAACAAATAACTGATTGCCTCTTATTAGGACTTCACAAGATCTATGCACACCGTCAACTATGATTGCATCTCCCATAGGTGTAGCTACCACTAAAGGCTCATCTAGTAGTGATGCATCTTTACCAAATCGCAAAGCAAAGAATGGGGATACAAAGGAATGTGAGCATCTTGACATGTCATCGCATAAATATGAGCTTGACCTCCCTTGGCTTGCCCCTGGCCTCTGCCTCCTAATCCTCTGCCACGAGTATAACACCATAATGTCTTAACCTCAATTAATCTCCCTCTAGGCTCGATTCCATATGATTTCCAAAGAATAAATACAAACCGTGACATTTTCATGCTATAAAACGGGATTTCAAACACTTATCTTCTGCCCCGTGGGTCTTGTGAACCCATCATTCACCTTCTCTACTAACACTCCATTTATACGACTCATACATAGCATAAAACAAGCCATAAACCACAGATATGGAGCCAAGAACCAAGAAAATGCAATTTCTCACATGGGCCCAAAAGTCAGATTTTTGGCTTTAACTTTGGAAAATCACAACTAATTATAGAAAAATAGGAATCAAGTAAACCATAGCTTTTTGGAAAGCTCTAGGTGTTAACTTTATGCTAAAAATAATTTCCAACTACAATCTCAGCGTTTGGACCATGCTTGAAATCAAAAAAGAGACAGAGGTCTGGCTGTCCCTAATACTGGTGCAGCTTACTGTCATGAACTTCTAAAATTCATATCTAATTCCACAAAAATATAATCTAGGAAAACTATACTAATTTGGAAAGCTAAAGATATCAACTAGAGGAAAAAAATAAGTTCAGATCAGTTCAACAACCCTTAGACCTCGAAAACTGATGGAACAGTAACAAAGGTCGTATGGCTTCCCTGATGCTGATACAGAATTTCATAAGGTTCATTCTCTCTCTATATACCTTCGATTTAGGTTATTTCAATTGTTATAGGTCACTGTAGTTATCTAGTTTATACCTATAAAATTTCATGACAATTGGACTCCATTTGGTCTATGAATGACACAGATTTATTTTTGAACCAGTTACACAGTACCATGACCAAACCATCAAAATTTCCTAACTTCAACAATTTTCCAAATATTCCCTAGACCTCCAAATATTACCCACTTTAGCTTCCCAAGAAGCTTTCTACAAACTCTAGAGGCATGCCAAATTTCATCTCAAGAAGAGCTCATTTGGTCATACTTTGATGTAGCTCACAAATTTGGCGGTTTTGACACCCAAAACGGTTCAAAGTGAGTCCAAATGGCCTCCCACATGTTCTAGCACCTCATAGACAAGTTTTAAAGCATGAACATAGCATATATGAAATATCTAAGTGGTCCAAATCATCATACATTTCAAACTCACTATGCTACGGGCTAGAATACACTATCGCATGCAAACCATAAAAGGGGCAAATCCCACATTTTCATTACTTTGGCTCTCTTCATAGTTTATACATCATTTTTCTATACATTTACACTTGTTACAACATTTATATCTCAAAAATAGTAGGTGCATATTCATTTTGGCACCTCTTTACATCAAAAGAACCAAAATAACTAACATCTATCTAAACATGCTCCTAGGCTCCTTGGTGTGCACTTGAATCTCCTTGAGCTCCACCTAATATGTTAAAATGGGGGAGGGAAGGGGGTGAGATTCATGGAATTTCAGTAGCTCATACACTCATTCAATGAAGCAATCAAGGCATATAAACAAGTCAAAGCATGCAAATAAGCATCTAACCATTCACAATCATACAATACATAAATTTCATGCCATGAAAACCATATCAATGCCAAGAATGGGCTCTAGGGCCTTTTGGTCTAGCCTCACCTGAGTTTAGGGACTTTTGGATGGTCTCACCCTTGGTTTCGAGACTTTTGGCTTTGCCTCACTCAGGTATGAGACTTTTGGTCTTGCCTCACCTAACCTCAGGGACTTTTGGCTCTACCTCACCCATCTCAAGGGACTTTTGGCACTACCTCACCTGAGCAATTCTCACAATCCAACATATAAGTATATTGGTACCAATGCATCAAGGTAATAACATATGGCATGTCTCACACAACAAGCATATACACAAAAACATACAATGACTATTACATCCAAGAATGCAACAAGAAAGAGTGGAGAGAGCTACCTTATGAGCCAACACAAGCCTTTCCTTTCAATTCCTCTTCTCCCTTCCTGGTTTCACAATCACACCTTGATGGAGGTGCTTCTCTTGAGCCTAGACGCAACAAAGAGCATGGATTACTCTCTCATAACTCAACAACTCTTAGGGTTTCTTTAGAGCAAACCCTTCTAACATATAAAAACCTAGGGGTTCTCTCTCTCTCTCTAGAATTTCACTAACTCTTCCTCTCCCTCAAACTCTTATGGTAGTAGAATCAACATACTCAAAGAAAGCAAAGAAGTTCAAGAGTGATTTTTCACTTTCCCTCTTCTGACCCATGCCTAAAACCCAACTAATTTCACAAGCAAAATCATAAAAAGAGAAGGCAAAGAGAGAAGAATAAGATGCTAAGAAGAAAAAAAAGGAAAATCTCAAGCTTGCTTACCTTTTCTTTATTCTTCCTTCCTTCTCTTGGTCTCTCTATCTCTCCACGCCCCTTTTCTCTCCTTTGGTCGAAGCTTAGGTCAGATAAAAGAGAAAGAATGAATGGGGACATTTTAAGAAGTCAAATTCTCCCTCTTTACACTTTTCCGGACCAACCCTCGCTATAGCGAAAATTAACCTTCGCTACGGCGAGCACGTATCAGTCCTAGACCCCTGTTTTTGCTATGGCGCGCGTTACGGCGAGCAAATCACTGTTTTTTGTATGGAATGCCTGCACTCGCTATAGCGAACAGGTACATTCGCTATAGCTAGACCATTTCTCACTATAGCGAACAGGTACATTCACTATAGTTAGACCATTTCTCGCTATAGCTAGCAGACTTAGAAAAATTTCATGATTTCGAAAATTTTTAGCTTTCTTCTTTCTTTTTCTTTTCTTTTTCTGGTTGTTACAACGAGACTGTACCCCACCAAGACCTTGGCCTCCAAGACCACCAACCTGTCTCAATGGAGCTACTAGAATTGGAGATGATGGTAGCGTCGTAGGATTAAACGCATGATTAGAGGATGGCTGCCCTAATAACATGGGACAATCTTTCTTGATATGGCCTAGCTGACCACACTGATAGCATGCTCTCCCTGGTCCAAAGCAAACACCAATATGACTCCTCCCACAAGTAGAACAAAGGAGTAGAGGTCCAAAAGATCTCCCTCTACCATGGATAGACTATGAAGAGCACATCTGATTAGTCCCACCACTCTGAACTATACTTGAGGAATGTCCACTATGACTTCCCTGACTCTGAGAACTCTGCTATTGACCCTGATGACTTACCACAATCTCCCTTCCAATTCCACTACCACCTCTAACTTGATAGCCACCTCGATTGCTTTCATTTCGCTGTCGTTTATGTGACTCTCATGCATTTCTGCTTTCTTTACTACAAGCTTCAAAAATTTTGGCACTTTCAACTACATCTTCATGAGAGTCATATCGGACTCTAGCGATCGGAACAAATAATCTAAAAGCCCTTGTACAAATCACTTCGCTCGCATCTGCTCTGTAGCTACCAAATGAAGAGCATATCTAGATAACTTAGTATACAATATCTCATATTCTACTACTGTCATACCTTCTGATTGCTTCAATACTTCAAATTCTCTAGTTTTATCATCTCTAACTATCTGTGGAAGAAACCGTCTCATAAACAACTCAGTTGACTCTTCCCAAACCAAAGGGGGTAACCCTTGTTGTCTTCCTTCCTTCACTGGATCAAACCATGTTTGAGCTAAGTCTAGTAAACGATATTCTGCCAACTCTACAGATCTAGCAGGTGTACACCCCAATGTTCTACAAAGTCGGCCTATCTAATCCAAAAAGTATTGAGGGTCCTCATCTGGCTTTGTGCCTGTAAAAGCAGGGGGCTTAACCTTCATAAATTCTGACAACTAAACCACAACTGTCCTCCCCTGTTGAGCTAGTTGCTCCCTCTCTAGTCTAACTTCTGGCTCAAGCTCAAGATCTACATGCTGTTCTCTCCTTTATTGTTGTTGCTGGATTACACCCATCATCTCTCTCATAGTTTGTTGCATGTCACGCATGCTAGCAACAACATCTGCTAATGTCAAGTCTGCCTGCCTAGGCTCAGGCACCTCATCTCTTGCTACCCCAACAGACTCATTTGCTTGATCATGACCACGTCCACAGCTAACATGATTGGAGCAAAAATCAGAAAGCCCCAATTTGAAAAGCTTCCCACGATCAAAATGAAGAAGCAAGCTGAAATTTATGTTCCATGGCACCATTAACATTAAGAGGGACAAAATGGAAGTTGAACAAAGGAAAAATGCAAGCCAAAAATAAGAGAAAAGAACCCAAAATAGAGCAAAAATGGAGTTCACCTTATACGATTTCCCCCCTTCAACGCAACACCCATGGCTCCACAACGTTTAGAGAATAGAACTGGAAGTTGACAGATGTATTATAAGGTGAAGCGTAGCAAATAGACAAGGAAGAATGAAAGAAAAAAAATGAGAAAAGGAGATGAAGGAGGGCTGCGTCTGAGTTACGGAAAGAAGAACCTTTAAGGAAAGAGAAAAGAAGAATGGGGGGAGAAGGACGTACAGCTTCTGATGGAGTGATAAGGGAAATATATTAAAAAAAGGGAAAAGGAGAAATTGCAAAAAGGCATCCAAGGGTTTTTATTTATTTATTTTGTAATTTGTTTAAAACTCATAAAGAATTATTTTTGCATGTCTAAATGTGAAAATTAGGACCTCATAATTATTTAGAGTTTTTATATTTACTTATTTTAAAATTGTGGGATATAGAAATGTCTCAATGGGTATAAAATAGATTTCAAAATAGCTTCTTATGATAATTTTAAAGTTTTATAATTATCCTAAAATTACCTAAATATTATATTTATCTTAAAAATAAATTTTTGTCTAATTTAATTATTTATTTTATTATTATTATTTTAATTTGGGTTATTACATTAACACTTACAAGCATGAGGTTAGTCTCATAGTCTATGTCAATCACACTTCTAATTTTGAGGCGTGACACAACAAATTGCTTCATCATATAAAATTCAACTTTATTTGGAAGGGAGAGGTGGGGGCGGCAACTGCCCCTACATCCTTAAAGCTAGTTTCCTCCCTATTTGTGTTGTACCCACTGTCCAATGCTTGTGTCATGAGTCATACTTCTAATGTTAGGAGAAAATTTAGTTTTTGGCATGCATAATCTAGTTTAGTGTCCTAGATATAATGTTTGATGATGATGTTTATTCTATATCATCTTTCTTTACCTTAACCCTTTTTAGTATATTCTGCTGATTAATTTACAAATCTCATGTTAGGTTAGAGAATGAATGTATTTTATATTCAAAAGCATTATTGAACATATTTAAGAGAATGTTGCATTAACAACCATTTACTAGCAATTCAAAACGCATTATTGAACACATTTCAGAGAATGTTGCATTAATGACCATTTACTAGCAAGAATATGTTTATTCCTTCAAATTATCAAGAAAATAGAAATTCACATTGTTCTAAGAATTTACTCGTTTGTTTATTTAAACTTTTCCCGAATAATATCAAGGTATATGATATGGCTTTCCTGCATGTGCTAGAAGGTATATAGACTATGTGTGTAAAAATCTCCAACTGAAGACTAAACTTGTCAATTCTGGGCTAAGCTCAGCGTGTTAGATGGAGTACTGAGTTTTGGAGTAAAGGTTCTAGATTCAGTTTCTGATGTTATTGGCCAAAAATAGAAGTTCACTTTTTGATATACCCAAAAATAATGTAGGAAGTGTAGGTGAAAGTCTATAATATTCATAATGTATCAGTGCCTTTCTTAGTTATCACTGATAATGACCATCTTATGAGAACATTCAGATTCATTTAACAGTTAATATGTTGTCAACTAGACAGTGTACCAGAACATTTTTGGGACTAAAGTATTGGCCAAAAACTGTTAAGTTCAATAATTATGTTAATAAAGGAAGCATATCTCTGGCATGAACCACTTTAGGAGCTCGACTGCATGATCCTATAAGAGAGCTAAAGAGATCAAAAACTATGAGGCTCATATATGTGGTTCTTAGGCTGCATGACCTTGGTTGCATGCTCTGAAACTTGAGTAAGTATAGGATTCTAATGTATGGACTCTGGGCTTTCTAACTTCATGAATTAGCTTTTGAGATATAGTTTTTTTTTTTAAGGTATCTATCAATTAGTATTAAAGTCTTTCACTATATTCTAGATTCCCAGTAGCAATATCATGGGAAATGTATGTGGTGATATTAATATTGCAGTATTTGTTCCAGGTTCGAAAGCCATTGCAAAACTAGCATAGGAGAATGTTAAACCCAATTGCAAAATATGGGACTTGAGTCCCGCAATCAGAAATATTATTTTGATATGAGATTTATCTAACTTCAAACTCTCTAACTTCAGGAGCTTTGGAGTGTGTAGTTCATTTAAAGTTACCTATCATACATGCCCTTAATTTGAAGACCTAGAAACTGGCAAAGTCAGTTGCAGCCTACGTTAGAGATGAGAACAACCAAGAGGAAACTTCCAATCAACCAAGGATTCCATGTTGGTTTCATTATTAGAAAGACATGTGATAGTACTTGTGTTCCCATCCTCTTGTTTGTTAGATTCAACTCCCAAGCCCAAAGTGCAAGCAGAGAGATCTTAGAATACAGGACAAAATACTTCAACTAATATGCCCTTCCCTAATGACAAAGTAATGTTGACACATCAGAGGTTGGTCATGTTTATAAAGTGTCTTACTTTGACTAAGTGCTTGATATATCCTAATAATTTATATGAGAGCCAAATTATATTAGCAAGTGCTTGATGTTAACAATATATCAATATTCATTAATTCATCAAACAGTGCATAATCAATAAAGAGTAATTACATTAACCTTCCCAAATACTTGGCTAAATTACACATAAGATCCATTTTATTTCAAAAATATTATCAGGCCCTCTTGACACTTAATATGTATTGCAAAAATCTCAATTGCTATTTATCTTTTATTAATGAAGTTAGCTTTCAATACAAAATATGTTTCTTTCAAAAATGACATCATTTGCAACATTTACTATCACATTAAGAATAAAATCATCACAGTTTCATATTGAAACTTAATATCATCTATATGCATCACTTTGATTAGACATTTTAATACTTAAGTAGCATGTATCATACAACAAAAGTAATAATGCTTTAAAAAAGAGTAGAGAGTGTTTTCATACAAAGAAACACGTTATGTGCAGCAAATTAACTTGTTCATTGGCAGAAACTATATAATTTGAAAAAGATTTTTAATGTATATCAAATGTTAAGAAAATTAAATAGTTTTTTTTTTAAAGCACATATTAGATATAACTTTTAGTGAGAAAAAATTCATGGGGTAAAATGTCAGTTGTGTAAAAGCTTCCTGAAGCCAAAGTCCAAGCCAGGCAATGTTGCATTGTCTGGGTCCCATTAATCGAGTTAGCTAATGAATATTGTACAAAAGAATGGTAAAAAGCATGATGCATGAGAATTTTTTTTCTGAAATCACTCTCGATTTATATTAAATTGTACGATAGCCAATAATATTCTCTGCCCATAGCATTAAAAAAAATTAATAAATATGGCGAACAAATTCTTAATTTCTCATTCTTCCAATCACCGGACCTACACGATGAATTATAGAAATGATTAAAAGCAACATAGAAGGATAATTCGTAATTGCCAATGATAAGCAAATGAAACTTCAATTTCACATCAACATTTATTGGAGGGTGTGCAAAATAATAATTGCAATATCTGTCTTATGCTTTTTTAAAAAAATTACTAAGTTGAATATATTAATATTAAATGATTTTAAATATTAAAATTATTTTAAAGGATCTAAAAATAAAAAATTTAACTTGACATCCTAAATTATAATTTTTTTATATAATTCAAATTTTTTATTATTGAATTTTTTAAAATAATTTTAAATTTTAAAATGTTTCAATATAAATATTTTTAACTTGAGATTTTCAACTATATATACTTTTTTTTTTTGGCAATTGAACTTTTCTTGGGCCTAATTATATTCATAAAAGATATCATTCTTTGATTTACAAAAAGATAGATTTTCATTGGACAAAGACATATCAATTATGTTCAGAGATAAAATTTGAAGAGTCATAATTCACTCATCAATTTATGCATGACTATGATATGACGTTCAATAAGTTGACTGATTTCCCTAAATAAATGCATTTTGAAATTATTAAAAGAAGGAAAAGCAAATATTCTTTTCTAGAGGCTTAAAGATAAGAAGAGTGGATGTTGGGAATCTACATAGTACATATTTCCGGGAATACAAGGAACTAGGAATAAGGAAAAAGAAAGTAGCCTGTCTGGTCATATTGCTATTAGTATGGAACCCAATAAAGGAAGTCAAAATCTGATTTAGTTCTATTTATAAGAACAAATTCTCATTGATTGACAATGTCATCTCCGAAACATGGGGTAACCAATTAACAATTGTACAATTATTCTCTTCCCACAGCACTTTTAAAGGAAGAAAACAAGGGTCAGTCAACTCTTTGCTCGTTCCTAATTCTTGAAGCAACACGTACCCAGATGATAAAAATTAATGGATTCCAAATAAAAAAATGGTTTTGGATAAGAATTATTCATATTGCACCCATTTAAATTGTCTGCTTATAAATAGGGGGCAATATTAATTGAGGGTCAAGAATATAGCAGTATTTGCTATGAGTGGCTTGCATGAAGAGATAGAGAGTAGATTTGAGCCAAGGATGACTTGCCGGCATCTGCTTGTTTCTGGGTCTTGCTGGCAAGTCATCCTTGAGCCAAGTTTGCTCTCTTCATCTCTCATATGATCCTCTCTAAGAGCTTCACGCATTGCCTCCTTATTGTCTAGGACATGGACTTCTGGCCAGCAAAAGTTGAACTCTTGACTATCTGTTTGATTGGTTATAGAAATTCTGACATCATGTTAAAGGTCACTTCTACTCAAACAGCTTAGAACAGTTAATTAGTGAAGGCTCGTGATTGATTTTGGTCCAAAATCGTTTTGCTCTCCTTGTAGTTTAAAGTTTCTCATTTAGCTCCTGCATGATTTATTTTGTTCCCACAACTTTAATTTTAGAAGAATATTTACATGAATGTTGAAAGGGTGAACAATTTCATCTTTTTAGAGTATATTTCACTGATACTTTGAATAAGTTCATTGTCATTTAAGGTTATTATTAAGATTAAATTGGCATTTTAAAATTGAAATAGTCTATTTACTCCTAACAATTATTTCCAATCACAGTAAAAATGTTTAAAATCAGTGAAACAGACATTTAATAATTATTTTTATTATACATGAAAAACAAAGCTGTTGTTTTTATTGGTTTAAGATAGATAAATCATTTCAGGATCAGCTCTCAGCGGTAACAAGGTTTCACAAGCTGCCTAAAAATGAAGACTAAATTTGCCAATTCTGGGCTTAGCTTGGAGGGATTTGAATCGGTGGGTTTTATCTGGGTCTCACATTTCTTTTTCTTTTTTTTTTAAATGGATTCCGGGTTGTACTTAATACAAGATCCATTTCCAGTTTTGGGGATTGGGTGGAGTCAATTTTTTTTTCAAATAAAGGTTCCAGATTCAGTTTTTGATATTATTGACCAAAAGTAGAAGTTCCCTTTGTAATCTACACAAGAATAATATGAAGATTAGGGAGAAATTTATGATACCTTTTTGTTTAAAAAGAAAAAAAAAATGCTGGTCGCCCCGTTTGTTGGGTCACAGCACAATCCTTGTATCATAGAGGATCCAGGTTGGATGCCTATAATGTATTGGTACACTGTCCAATTGGTAGGGATGATCGTTGCACGTGGCTTGTAAAATAAATAAAAAATTGCCCAATATGTATTTAAGTTAATAAAAATATTTCGATCAAAATTTAAAATTATACTGAAGTATATATTTTAAAAATTAAAAAAAAAAAGTTGTGTAATTTTCTGTTTTCGTATTGCATGAAGAAGTCGCCATTTAGCAACAAAATGAAGGTTGGCTTTAGGAAACATATAGCCAAAACTTCCAACCGTCCTATAACATGGCATTAAATGCCACTCTCATTCTGTTGCTTATAAAAGAAATGGATGGCAAGCCATTGTGAGTAGAGCAAGGAGAGTCTGAGTGGAAAGTGATACACGATTGAGAAAATTATTATTAGATTTTTCTTGTGTATTTAAGCTATAAATTTTAAGTATAATCAAGTCATTTTGTATTCTTCGTTTGTTTTTACTAGTGAAATTTGTTCGTCATCTTTGTCCGTAAACATGACCTAAAAGCTGAATCGCATTAATTCCTATGTTATTTTGCCCCATTAATCTATTATTAGGTCGTTTATTTCAAACAAATCATGACCATTAGATGAAAACAAACATATGACTTCAACCTACACGACAATCAGATTATTAATCTTCTTTATTCTGAGTAACCAATTGGTGTACAACAGGGGCAGAGGGCTAGAACAATACAATACTAAATGTTTGCACTCACAATATCATGGTTATTTCATGTAAATGTTGAAAATATGTTGCAAGAATTTACTATAATGTAATATTTTCATAATTAAGATGAAATGAATATCAACTTTTAAATTTTAAATTATATTGTAAGAATTTATTTATTTATTTTTTCTTTTAAAAACCAATCATCCCATACAATCCAAACCAATTTAGGTTGAATTCGATTAATTCAATAGTGGTCATTTTAATTGGATTATATATATATATATATATTGGTTAGCCGGTATATTGGCAAAGTGTCCAAATGCAACCGAAGAATAGCCCCAACCATAATGTATCAGAAGTGTGCCTAATTGGCAACGATGATGATCGTTAGATGAAATCATGTATAAGAACTACTATACTACGCGTGTTGCACTTAACAATATGGTTGCTTCATGTAAATGTTAACAAAGTTTGTAGATTTCATCCTCCACAATTTCCCGTATAAATTGTTCATAGGAAAATTATTGTGAATTCTAGTTGTCAGGAAACCAGTTGCTTTTAGCTAAAGCAAAACAGAACAATGATCATATGTGTACATTTACCACGTAGAAATAAGCATTTGATCAAGTCATATAAGTCTAACTTCAAACTTAGCTTCAAATGCACTCATTGCCCTCCTTTGAGACTCATCAAAAAAAGTCACACTCAATCAACTTCAGAGCCAGATAGCCATGAATACGTACTGTTTTAAGGGTTTTGAGCTCTCTTGCTCTCGATTCTGACTGAGGTCTAAATTTGCCAAGGGCATATAACATTTCATAAATGGTGAGCTTAGAACATAATGACAAGATACAGCATAGATGTTTATGTTGAAAAAAATTACAAATTCATGAATGTCAGGTATGCATAATAAGGAATTTTGCATGTCTTTCGGAACTGTTGAATAATAAATTGTAATATCATTTCACCCAAAAAAATTGTAATATCAGATATGGGAATCAAGGTGTTCTAATTAATGTTAGTGAGTCATACTGAGAATCCAAGTATCAAATCACGGACATAAAAATAAGATTTTAGAACATACTGATGACTAAATACCTAAATTCCTGAATATTTATGCTATTAATGTGTTAAGTAATTGAAGCTGCAGTTCTTCATCTATATGTTTCAGTTTTCTCATTCAAAGTGAAAAAATTTCTTCTATTGCGCCCTAATCAAATTCTCAGGCTCTAAAAAATACTATAATATCTGTAATAGTGTATTGAAAACCTTAAGTAGATAGAGAATTCCGCAAGTTCTACGGTTAAGTTTCAATAACAGTTCAGTTTGAGTTTAAATTATGCCAAAGTCAAATTCATCCAAAATATCAGTAACAGAGGAGGTTAATCATGCATGAATATTTGCATGATAATTTCACCCAGAATGAGATTGTCATTTGAAGTAGTATAATCATACTACTGATTTATTTGTAAACTAGTACAATTCTTAGTTCAGTCAACTTATTCAATACATTATAGCCCATTTAAACGATGAAATCTCATCTTGTTCGGTTAGATTTCTGTAAAACAAGCATGGCTTTGAAACTTCAATGAGTTTTGGCAAGTTGTTATTATTATGTGCATATAAACTATGAGTATAGGACGGGGTAGATACTAGACTACTCATACTTGGACCCGGACTTAATAAAAATTGTTTAGTAGAAAATGTCTGAACCCAAACCTGGACCTGGATCCATTTGTTGAATCCCATAGCCAAAGTTCCAAAGGTAAGCAGGTAAATTTTACAAGTACCCATCCATTATAGGAATAATGGCCATCCCTAGAGTGGACTGCATGTTTCAATGTTAGAAAGGAAGAGATGTCTCAGTCAATCAACTAGCATTTTGGAATGAACAGGATTCAGTCAACTTCTGATTTAGGGAATGATTCCATATGAGGATGGCTTTGGATAAGAAGCAGCATGTAAATTTCATTGCTATGTGAAGCCATGCTTACTTTGGAAGAATTCCCTCGGGAATAACCTTTTCAAAATGTGTATATAAATACCATGCAATAATGCTCAAGTACAACCAGGGTATTGAATACTGAGAGCTTATGAGAAGCTCATTTCTTTGCTCAAGAGCCTTGCATTAAGGGGTAGAGAGTGGATTTGAGTCAAGGATGACTTGCCGGCGTCTGCTGGAAAGTGCAATTCCATCTCTGGATGTTGCTGGTATTCATCCTTGGCTCAAGTTTGCTCCCTTTCCTCTCATATGAGACTCTGAGAGAGCTTGATCATTATGCCTCCATAAATGCAATATTTACACTAAATATTGTTAATAAACTATTCAACTTAAAGCTCGAGCTGTCACAACAAAGACTTCTATTTCAATATTTTTTACCACTCATTGGAAAACAGATTAATCATTCTTGAAAAGTTCCGCTAGCTTTCATAAGTACCTTGTTTGGAGTACATGACTACCATCAGCCATTTACATGCATAGGCTTGAGCAATGGAGGAATATGAGATATAAAAATGGCATGTATCACAGTTATTCAACAGCAACAACTGTGTTTTCTTCTAATTTTTCTGACATTAGAGGCTTATATGGGAAAAATATAAAGGAAGCATATTTACAGAAAACATCTGTCTAATGATTTTGCAGGGCTGATAATATTTCACTGTGATAAATCAATCTTTGCTATAGTGTAACTGATGCATTGAGGCTTTAAATTCAATTTGTACTTCGGTTGGGAGGGAGCCATGAAGAATTGAAAAGTAAAACCCAGAGGTCAACTGTACTAGCAAGGAAAGACAGAAGTTTGTAAGAAAATGCTGATGATTAAGTACCCAATTTCTAGACTATTTTAAGCTAATTGCAAGGGATCAAAGCTGCATCTCCTAAAAATTAAGCTCTATTTCATCAGCAAGAAAATATAACTTCTAGAAAATTTGTTGAGGGCCTTAAATCATAAATGGAGAACTATGCAAACTTGAGAATTTTTATGATACCCTGAAACCACAAACCTTACTTTAGATGCCTACGGAGATTGCTAAGACTTGCTTATTAAACAACTTGGGTTAGTCATTCTATAACAGGTGATTTATCTTATTCCTTGAATTGTATTGTCTTGTGAGTTGTGACAACTCGATTTGGAACGTCATAATATTAATCGTTCCTTTATCAATGATAAAACAACTCTGCATATTATGCCTTGGATGTCGCTTCCCAATATTTGAGACATGAGAAGCAATGAAGGTTGACTGAAATGTTAATAATACATCATTTTTTGTATGAAAATCTTACAAAGAATGATTTTTCATCTGAAGAACAACCATAATGCAATGGAACCATTATTAGCTCTTTCAACACCTTCAATGCATAGCTTACCTTTAACCATCAAGATAGATTTCTTTGAAAGATGCATTGCTTTGCAACTTCAACCATTTGTTCTTTTAACTCATGCTGAAGTTATTCTATTACAGAATCTCAACCTTAACAGGAAAATCTAGAGTGTACTGCATGTTTCTACGCCTGAAAGAGATGTCATGTATTAGTCAATCAACAAACCATTAGAAGGGAAATGGATAAAGTCAACTTCTATTTGTTCCTCTAATGCCTAAAGTTACACATACCAACATGGAATTTGATTCCAAATAAGGATGGTTCTGGATAATAAGCAGTGTGTAGAAGTCAACAGATAACTTGGGGCCATGTTTAGTTTGAAAGATACCTTTTTCACCCTCTTTGCCTATAAATACACTACAATAAACCTCAAGTATTCATGCAGTGAACTGAAATTGAGAGCTTATGGGAATATAGTTGAAGCTCGATGTTGTTTGCTTAAAGAGCCTTGCATGAAGGGGCAGAGAGTAGATTTGAGCCAAGGGTGACTTGCCAGCATCTGCTGAAAAGTAATAATCCATCTCTGGGTGTTGCTGGGAGTCATCTTTGTCTCTAGTTTGCTCCCTTTCCTCTCATATGAGACTCTGAAAGATCTTGTTCATTGCCCCTAGTTGGATGCTTTTCTTATGCTCTATGCATCTCGTTCATAGTCTTTGTTCTTTGCTCAGTTAGACTATAGAAGTCCCAAATTGGCTGTATCTCAAACTATACAACCTTTTTTTACTATAAATATATGTAAGACGAACATCCCTTAATATCAAGCTTTCCAATGAATTCTCTTTCTTTTGTTCTTTACAAGGGTGACAAATCTAATCAATTGAAAAAAAAACTACCGTATTCCACATACATAGTACTAAGAAAAACATTTCAACTACAGAATTACAGATACACCAGCTTATTTACCCCGCAATGAGATCAATCTTATTTGTTATGGGTAGTGTGCATCTAGGGTGGAAGAATATACCTGGGCTACAATTCAATTTTATGGTGTTCTTTTCTGAAACTAAGGACATACCACACTAAATAATATACGGTACCAACCTATTCTGCAGGACTCAATAAAAACTTCAAATGCATGGGTAGAGAGTAGACTTTTAGCACCATTTCCATGTATTGAACCACCCAAGATGGGAACTGATCCATGAGATGTGCAATATCAAAGACCATTTGTGCAAGGAGAGTTGGATCATCTAAGTTTCTTAAGAATAAGGAAACAAACTTTGGTTGACATCATTTTAGCATACTAATAAGATTAAAAAAATTATGGATTTATTTTTTCCCTATTTTAAAAATAACTAAGACCTTTCTTATACCATGTTAAGTTTATATTTGATTACAGAAAGGTAATTATACATGCTTTTGTATTATTTGTATTGGTAAATCAAAGGATGGCTGCATTCATTTACTTCTCGTGTTTTAACTGTGACACTTGGCGTTTGCACTCTATTGAGTAAGAAAATAGAGCTACACTATACTATTAGGCATTTTTGAAATAGAACCATTCTTAGCTTGCATTCAGCACATTCAACACATTATAGCTGACTTTGAAAGCGCAAAATGCCACATTGTTACACAATATTGGTTTCTAAGTAACATGCAATAGTAAGAATAGGGAATTGATCCATGAGATGTGCAATATCAAAGATCATTTCTGCCAAGAGAGGTGGATCTTCTTAGTTTCTTAAGAATAGAGAAAGATAGTTTGCATTGATATCATATTAGCATAACAGTAAGATTTTAAAAAAAAAAAAGTTGTAGATCAATAATACTTTTCATATTTTGAAAATGAATTAAGAACTTTTTTTATGATGTAAAGGTTATATTTGCTGAAAGAAAATTAATTATATATGCTATTATATGATTTATGCTGGTAAATCAAAGACTGGTTGTCTACATTAATTCCTTAAGCTACTGCTATAGCTTTTGATTTCATCATTTTGTTGTTTGAAGTACAATCATGCCACACATTCAATACACTATTGTTTGAACTTTTGATTTCATCATTTATGCTAAAACTTTATGGCATTATTTGATCCATGTAGCCAATCTCACTTAATAAAAAAAGACCTAATATTATTGTTATAATAAGTAAATTATACTCCCTCCTGCCAACAAATATATCTAAATTACACAATATTTTTCTTTATTTGAAAAAAGATGCTCGCTTCTCCAAATTAAAAGATACTAACTCCTAGTAGAAGATGAGTTTTAATTATATTGACCAAGATACTTTTATATTTATTATTTATACAATAAAATAATTATTAAATATGTATTTCACTAGTATAAAAATAGTCAATTTTTAAAATTTAAAATAAATTAAATTTATAGTACTCAATACAAAATAAATAACAATAAAATAAAATTTTAAAAAATTTATTTTTAATAAAAGAAATCATTACTCTTGAGGCTTAGGGTTGAGGCTCAGGGATAGAGACAGGAAGACCAGTCCATTTTGGAGATAATTAATATACATATAAAAATTTTGGTAAAAATTAAGTATAGCCTCCTAAAAAAATTAAGTTTACATATAACTCCCCATAAAATCACATATGGCTCACTAATTTTTTTTTTTTTTAAACCTCCAACTCAGGGTGTTTTGGTCATATTTTATCTTCAAAAAAATTAATATATTTTTTTCATAATAAAAGAAGTGACTGTATAATTTAAATATCTCTTCAAAAAGAGAAGAGTAATTATTGTTTCTGTATAACATTTATAGCTTGCAATTGTAATTTATTTTTCTTAAACTACTGCCCATACTGTTCTGAGGCCGAATATATTCCATAAAGTATCTCATTCTTGACAATCTGAGCTTTACTTTATGGTTCAATTCAATGCTAGAATCTTTTCCTACCATTTTTTACAGCAGGGTGGTTATCGGCAAGAATTATTACATTAGGATTATTTATATTTTTGATATTTCTCATACAATTAAGATATCAATCCCCATCAAGGTATCATCAACAGTTTAAAGTATTTCCATATCCGTTGACATTTTGCAAATGCATCAAAAAAGAAAAAATTCCTAATGTCAGATTACTCTTACCAGTACAGAACCTGAGCCTTTGACACGCCCATATCCAGAAATTATGGCCATTCCATTCAAGGTACAACTCCTCATTCCACGCCCCGTCTTTTGAAAGATTCTATTCCCACAAAAGGGAATCCCAGCATTGAAGCCAATTGAGTAAAGGGCAGCTGGTGTAGACCCTGAAATCTTGTCCGTACCAAAAGTAGCCAACCCCAAATGCTCTGAGGAAAAGAATTTGCATCTTCTCAATCTTTCCATATCAATTTGGAAGAAAGATAAATACAAAGAAAAGAGAATTCAGTGTTAAGTCTCACCTAAATGGTACACTTCATATCTTTCTTTCTCTAAAATTGTCATCGTCAATTTCTTGAATGATTGTAAAGATCCAAATTCTTGAGAAAAAGCTTCCAAAGAATGCCGAATACATCACTAAAGGAATGCTTTTTATCAAACAGGTGGACTGCGGTATTGCCAGTTCAGAGGAATCACTGTCACTTGCCCCTTAAGGATTGTGAACGGTGAGTCAGACTGAGAATATAATGGAGACCAGGAGCATCCCTATTTGCCACTAACCTCTGCCTATAGAAAGGCATCAAGACAAAGTAAGGCAAAGGTAGAACATGGGTTTGAAAATTGAAAGTGAGAAAAATTGAGCTGAAATAGTTATGAGCTATGCTTTTGTGGTCTAAGAGTCTTTCATGCAGAGGTGGGGAGGGGAGTGGAGCCAAGGATGACTTGCCGGCATCAATTTGATGCATTATAAGCAAAGCCCATGTATGCTAGTCCTTTCATCACCCGGGATTTCCCGGCAGGTCATCCTTCGGCTACACTTCGCTTTCTTCTTCCCAAGTGAGACTCCAGAGACCCTTCTTAGAAGGCCAACTAGTATCCATTAGGCAGGAGCAAGTACTCCTCTAAAATCTAGGCTATTGCGATTTAATTTAGATGATTCAAGTTTAGTATTTAATATTTTTAATATTTTTAAGTTAAATTATTATTTTTTTAAAAATTTATAGTTAAAAAATTATTTTTATTTTTATTTTATATTTTTTAAAATAAATAAAACATCAAAAATATGAAAAATTAAAAATATTAAATTTGAATCATTCAACTTTGATTTGAATGATTAAAATCAAAATGAGTAGGAGATGAAAAAAAAAAAATATGAGTAAGGGATCTGATTTCCCATTAGGCATGGCCAAAATATTATGCCCGGACTCACAAAATTTATCAGTTTGGGTCTGAATAAAAAAAATTTTGTTGACATTTTAAGGGTCCGAGTTTAGGTAGAATAATATCCACCTTAAAAACCTGGAGTATAATTTGTTTATTTTAAAAATTTTTTAAATAAATGAGTTTGAAGTTGAAAATTCAGAATTTTAATGGGAATAAGAATTTTTTTTAACCAATTATAGGATGGAAATTATAATATCAAATCCGTCAAATCCATGCCTTACTCATGTTTCGAAAGTAAAATTGTCTTCATCTCTATATTTGACACAGGTCAAATTTCAAATTACACTTAAATATTATATATTTATCTTATCTAGCTATGTTAGTTGTCATATCATGTCATATATATATATATATATATATATATATATATTATCTTGCAATGCTTACATCATATCATGTTTCTTATGCATTTTCTACAACCAATTAGACTCATTATTTTCCAACATTTCTACCAATTCATGACTTGTACTTTAAGTTGCTTTCCTAATAGTCTTTTGGAATTTTGGAACTGTGTAGGGAAAGAAAAAAAAAAATCAGCATGTTGTTAGCTTGAATGTCTAAATTTGCTGTCAAAGTTTTGCTATGTCATCCCTGTGGTGTCCCTGCAGAGACCTGGCAAAAATGAGCTTGCCGTAGTGTAGCTTGCAAGACGAGGCATTTTGTGTAAGCTAATCTCCTCCTTATAAATAAAAGTAAAATACTATTTCTTTTGTTAGTTAAGTTTATTTTCTTTAATATTATGTATGGACTTATATCAAATAAAAATAATAATTTTTAATTATTCACCAAAGTTTAAAAATAACATAATAGGCAAAATGAGAGTACAATGCCACTTTTGAAAAAATTCAATTATAATGTCTCCTATATAAAAAAAGATTCTATAGAATAAAGAGTGATTGAGTGAGAGTATATCTATACCATATCCATATAGGTGGGGTTCAATGGGTCTCACTCAATCAATCAATCAATCTCGCTTTTACAGGATCTCTTTTTATACGGGAGAGGATTCAAATTTGTTTATAGTTATGGCCTCAGAGATAATGAATACTACAAAATGAAGAAATTTTTTTTTCTTAAAAAAATATGTGGATTAATTATTTAGTCTCTAATCTTAAAAATATACAATTCAATCTGTGAAAAATGTATTTGGTTCTTAAATTTTAAAATTACACAATTTAGTCTTTAAATGTTTTAAACTTATTATTTATTAGTCTTTGGATCAAGTAATGATTGAGACTAATGAATAATAAATCAAAAAATTTTTAAAGCCTAAAGCTTGTATTTTTAATATTTAAAAACTAAAGAGTCGAGCATATACCTTTTATGAACTAAATCATATATTTTTAAGATTTATAAGATTTAGAATCAAATAGTTGAGACATATTTTTTAGGAATCAAAAATTTTTACTCCTTTCTACAAAATTATCCTTTTACCCCATTTATATTTTTTCAGTTAATTTTTGGTATTTTTGTCTTTTTTTTTAAAAACTAAAATAATATCCTTTTTTTCATGTGAATTACACAATATCTATTTATCTTGATAAATAACAAACAGAAGCTCTAATATTTGCTCTCCAAAATGATTTTATTGTCTAAAAACATGTGCCTTTATTTTTTATATAGTAAGAATATTTTTGGACTAATTTACACAGTAATCAAAGAAATTAACATATGCCTTCCCCCAGTGTACCGTAAGCTGAAAATTGGAAATCATGGTCATTCCGAATTATTAACAATAATTCTATTTCTAAATATGGTGTATGTATTAAGTGTATTCTGATCATTTCTTTAATGTTTCTTTGGAACAAGAGGACCAATATTGAAAGAATGTGGAAACAATATTATGGTATTCATGTTATTAACCACTTGGTCATGATTATCTAAATCAATTTCAGTTAACTTTTTTTCTATAAATTTGAATTGATGATATAAATTTTAGTTACTTAAATATTTGTTAATAATTTAACTGATTGCCATCTGGCATGATTTCTTACTCAATTTAAGCTTTAAAATGAATTTTTGTTTTGTACAAAACAACAATAACAACAAAGTCTTTTTTTGTCACGTGGGGTCAACTACATGGATTAATCAACGCCATAAACACCTATCGTAAATCATATTTTTAGATAAATCATTTAAATCTAAATCTCTCTTAATAATTTCTCTTATAATTTCTCTTGGTCTTCCTCTACCTCTAATTATTGGACTATTCTCCATCTCATCTACTCTCTTAACTGGGGTTTCTATAGGCCTCCTCCTAACGTGACCAAACCATCTAAGTCTTGATTCTATAATCTTTTTCACAATAGGTGCGACTTCCACCTTCTCTTTAAAGCATTCATTTCTAATCCGATCTCGTCTAGTGTGTCCACTCATCAAACGCAACATTCTCATATCTGCAACATTAAACATATTCTCTTGTTAACTTTTTATTACCCAACACTCAATTATATACAACATTACAGGTCTTATAACTGTGTGATAGAATTTACCTTTAAAATTGAGTGGTACCTTCTATCACAAATAACACCCAAAGCACTCCTCCACTTCATCCACCCCACTTGAATCTTATGTTTTACGTCTTCTTCTATTTCCCCGTTATATTGTATGACAGATTCAAGATACTTAAATCGTGTGACTTGTGGTATAATATGTTCTCCAATTTTCACTTCTACGCTAGAAGTGGTGTGTTTCTTACTAAACTTAAACTCCATATATTCTGTTTTACTTCTACTTAAACGAAATCTATGAATTTCCAAAGCTAATCTCTACCTCTCTAACTTCTCATTTATTTTCACTCTCGATTCTCCAACTAAGACAATATCGTCTACAAAAAGCATACACCATGGCACCGGTTCTTAGATATGTTCAGCAAATACATCCAACACTAAAGTAAAAAGATAAGGGCTCAAAGTTGACCCTTGATGTAGACCAATAGTTATCAGAAAATCTTCTGTAGGTCCACCTTTTGTTACTACACTAGTTGTAGCCTTATCATACATATCTTGGATTGCTCGAATATAAGTTATACGAACTCTTTTTTTCTCCAAAGCCTTCCATAGAATCTCTCTTAGTACTCTATCATATGTTTTTTTCAAATTGATAAACACTATGTGTAAATCTTTTTTATTCTCTCAATATCGCTCCATTAATCTTTGCAACAAATATATTACTTCCATAGTTAACCTTCCTGGCATAAAACCAAATTGATTCTCCGTAACTTTGGTCTCTTTCCTTAACCTTCGCTTAATTACTATTTCCCATAATTTCATAATGTAGCTCATGAACTTAATTCCTTTATAATTTATAAAATTTTGAATGTCCCCTTACTCTTATAAATAGGAATTAAAGAATTTATCCTCTACTCGTCTAACATTCTCTTAGATCTCATAATTTCATTAAATAACTTTGTGAGCCGACTTATATCTTTCACTCCTAAACCATTCCATACTTCAATAGGTATATTATCCAGTCCAACTGCTCTACTACTCTCCATTCGCCTTAATGCTTCTTTTACCTCCAACTCACAAATCCTACAATAAAAAATATAATTTTGATCATCTTCTCTAGTATCCAGATAAACTTGTGTTAAACCTTTTTGTTTATAATTAACTGGTGACAACTTTACCGATATCATCATTTCATATGTCACAGGAAGCACACAAGTTTGCTAAACCGTACATCAATCAGATTAAAATAGTGACGAAGCCTTACTTTGATATGGCAGTGGTTACCTTGGAGCCCTATTCAAGAAAAACACTATGGGCTTACAGGGTATTTGTCACATCTGTAATTTCATGCCATAACCAGGTGCTCTCTTCTATTTTCTTCCTTTTTTTCCTATGAAATGAGTGTGGCTTATGGATTGATTGGAAGGTTTTCTTTTAATGGCATTTGGAGGAAGCATAATTTTATTGGACTAGAATTTGGTAAAATTAGAAGAATCTGCATTAAAAGGCTGAACCATTAAATAAAATTCATTATTTTGATTGGGGGTCAATATTTGCTTTGATAAAGAATGACTTCTGTGTTTCTGGCTTCAACATTTTTGAAACCCACCTATAAACATTCCTTGGATTATTTGGGTGGGTGTTATGATAAAAGATCAAGTGGCATAGTTGCATCTGGTGGGTTAAAAGCTAATCTCTTCAGCCATTTGACAACATACTATGTTTATTAGCATATGAAATAGAAATAATTACTATTCAGCATGCCCTTTAGATTCAATTGTTTTTTAACTTTGCTAACCAGCAGGCTACTTGATGCACACCTTTTTTCTAAAATAGGTTTTTTATATGTTGATTGTTTAGGTCCAACAATTGCTAAAAACCAATGAGTTAACTAGATCACTTGCTTCTATGCAGCTAGGTTGGTTTGACGTAAGTAATTATAAGAATTTTAGCATAATTCAAATTCATTTCCTCTTCTTCATTATTTGTAGTACTATTTATAAGCTTGCATCATATTTTATTCTATTATTATTCAGGCCACTGCTTTACTATGCCTGCCTGTTGTCTGCCTGTGTAGATTGTGTTCAGGTATTTTCAGGTCAGTGTCAATAGGACGTGCAGTTTTTTTAATAATTACCTGTATGTAATATATATATATATATATATATATATATATATACACAATAGACACACATGTACACACTACTGTGTTAATGTTTCAGCTGTTTCACTTTTGACATCCAACAACTTTAACATTTTATGCATGCAGGAAAAATATAAGGAAGTTTAGGCACATTTCTCACTCAAATAACATTCACCGCAAATTAAAAAAACCTCTTAATATTGATTAGAGGAATGTCGTGAGATAGCTGATGTTCTAGTCAATCAGACTATGCATTTTTAGTTATGCTTTTGGGAACTGTGAGTTCATTCTTCCTCTAGGTAGATCAAATTTATAGATAATATTTTGGGTGTGAAGGGAGAGTTTGTCCTCTAGACTAATATGCATATGAAACTTAAATTTTGCCCAAACAGAAGGGAAAAAACTTCTTAAGTTTCAGATGGGAATTATACCAATGAATAGGTTCTAGTTGTATATCAAATTTCAAATATGCAAAAGGTAAATTCCTTTTTTTTTGGCATTCAGGTCAGATAAGATATTGCTTTTCTTAGTTGCATCATTTTCCATGTTAGTTATTGATCATATTCGTGGCTTATCATTATGAGGAAATGGAGTTGGTATCCTTTCCATTCTCTTTCTTTTCATTTTTTTTTTCAATTTCAGAGAGAATAAACATTGAGCGTGTGGGATCTATTACTCAAGCAAGTCTTACACATTCCGGTATAAACCCAAGGCAAAAACAATTCCTGGTATTCAATATCAGTTTATTTCTTTATTTTAGATTCTAATATCTTTTTACAACTAATTCCCCTTCCCTTATTTATAATCGATAAGGGAAGATATATTTTTCTTACTACTAATGAGTTTAAAGGATATCAACAGATTTATTAACTAACGAACAACTCATAATAGAATAATAACTATTAGAAATAGACAATCCAAAAAGTAGAGCAACTGATTCAACCATTTAGCACTTATCTGCTACTGCCACATATCAATGATTCGCCCCTCCCCCACTCTCACAAGATCCTTGTCCTTAAGGATGTGGGTGAGTAGAGGTATCAAACTCAGGAAATTGTTGCTAGATAACTATAAGAGATTCCCAAGTGGGATCTTCAGCTCTTGCATATTTCCTCTGGATGAGCACTTGAGTGAGGGGAAGATTATTTTTCTTAACCACTTTCCTAGCCAATATTGCCTTAGGTTCCATAGAAAAAAATCCATCTTTGTTGATCTGGGGCAAGGTAGAACCACCAATGTGCTTTTTAAGTAAAGATACATAGAACACGGGGTGTACTCTAGTATCACTAGACAACTCCAATTGATAGGCTACCTCTTCAATTCTTCTCAAAACTCTAAAGGGGCCATAGCATTTGGCGGACAACTTGTGCAAGGTTGTATTACTTGCAATGGTTCTCCTAAGGGGGTGAATTTTCAAGTAGACCAGGTCACCTTCCATGAACTCCCTCTCTGACCAGTGCTTATTAGCCATTATTGACATCCTATTTTGAGCCCTGGTGAGGTGATACTGTAGGAGTTGCTTGGTGGTTTCTCAAGCTCATAAACTCCTATCGACTACCTCACTACTTGAATCCTGGGCAAGATAAGGTAAATGTGTTGGAGGGGGTGTGCCATAAGTAGCCTCAAACAGAGACATGCCTATGGCAGAATGGTATGATGTGTTGTACCATAATTCTGTAAAAGAAAGCCAATTAACCCATTTCTTAGGGTGATCCCCTGCCATGCAATGCAAATAACATTCCAAGCAATAGTTCAATACCTTAGTCTAACTGTTAGTCTATGGATGGTAAGCTAAAGAGTAGAGTAGTTTGACCCCCTAAATCTTGAAGAGAGCTCTCCAAAAGTTGCCATAAAATATCGGATCCTTATTAGTCATAATGGTCTAGGGAAACCCATGCAACTTGATGACATCATTCATGAAAGCTTGAGCCACTTGTACTATTGTAAATAGGTGTTAAAGGGGAATAAAATGACTGCCTTTGCTCAATCTATACACAACAACTAGAATCACTGTTTTATTTTGGGATTTTGGCAATCCCATAATAAAATCCATACTCAAGTCAAACTATATTTTGGTAAGAATGGGAAGGGGTTGTAGCAGGCTAGGCATAGCAACTGTCTCAGACCTATAACGTTGGCAAGTCTCACATTGCTTGACAAACTTTCTAACCTCCCTCTCTAAACCCTTCTAGTGAAAAACCCTTGCAAGTCTCTTATAAGTGGTTGTAGCAATTGAAGCTTTATGAAAATGTTGCAGCAATTGAAGCTTTAATAGGGAATCAATTCCCACCACCAGCTTGCCCTTCCTTTTCAAAATATGATGGTCCCATGTAAACTTTGGATGGGAGTTTGGATTTGTTTCCAAGTCAACAGTTAACCCTTGTAAGGATGCATTAGATTTCCAGAAGGCATTTACTTTATTAGTTAGACTAGAAATAATGGAAATAATGGTAGAACAAGAGGAAGTAAGATTATTTCCATCACTTGGCTATCTTGAAAGGGCATCTAGCACTGGATTATCCTTGTCCTTCCTATATAAAAAACATTGTTACTTGGCCTGATTACCTCAATTTTAAACATGTTAGTGACTAATTCTTCCATAGCACTTTTCTGTAGAAGTCCATAACGATAGGGCCTCAAGTTGACTAGTTGTTCCTTTTTTAGGGTAATGGTGTGGTCAAATTCTCTTGAAGGAGGAAGAGAAGTAGGCTCTTGGAACACATCCTCAAAATCCCTTAGTAATTCCTATAAAGAATGGTGTTGCACTTCTGTCAATTCTGTACTACCTTGGTTCTGAGGCATTAACTTCCTGTCATGCTTTTGTTGTCGTATGTGTATAACATACACCTCAGCCTGGTGTGATAATTGCTTCTCCTTTATGTCTTCGTCTTCTAGCAAATTCTTTTGATAATCCATTCCAAACCACTTGTAAAATGTGCCATTAAGTGCGAAACTCATATATTGTTCCTTTAGGCCCTAAATGATCCTTCCTAGGGTGGATAGCCATTAAATTCCAAGAATCATGTCATAACCATGCAAATTCATAATGGAAAGTCAACCTCAAATAATTGTCCATGCATGGACCATTGTAGTTGCTTACATTTGGCCTTCACCAATAATTGTTGACCATTAGCCACTGACACTCGGGTTTCAGAGTTTAGATGAGTCTTTGACTTCAACCTTTTAACAAGCGTAGCATCCACAAAATTGTGGTTATTCCTTACATCCGAGAACAAAGTAGTAGGTGCTTCTTAGCTCTACCTTGCACTTACATAGTAGAATACTCAGCAAAGCTCCTACCAAAACTAGTTATGGCATTTAAAGATATTTATGGAAGTTGCTAATCCTTATTGTTTTCTGAATGCTCAACTTCTTCATCAATTTCCATTTAGTCTACTTGATCCTCTTCTTCCACCACTAATGCAAATCATTACAAGCTTTTACACTTGTGATCAAAACTAAACTTCTCAGGGCCCTAATAGCAAAGGCCCCTCCTCCTTCTGTCATACATTTTCAATTTGATGAGCTGCTTAACAAGTTTATCAAAGATGGTACTTGTTATAGGCTTAACAGGGTTGGAAGATGAAGAGAGAATGGAACTTACTATGTCATTGGTTATGTGATTTTTGAAAGTATTATTGGAGCTAGTAGAGTTGCTCTAGGAAGAAGGACTAGAGTAAGGTTTATAATTTTGTATACTAGTGGTATAACTGTAAAAGGAATGGGGTTTTTTGGAAAGCGTTGAATATTGATTATTAATGGCAAGTGCTGAGGCTTCCTGAAGCCTAGCAAGGTATATTGTATGAGAAAAAGTAGTGGGCTTGAGCATCCAAACCTGAGCTTCTATCTCTTGTTTAAGCCCACCAAGGAAGTAGCTAATTGCATACTCCTCATGTAATTCAATTTCTACCAGAACTTCTTCAAATTTCTCCTTATAATCACAAACAAGACCTTCTTCCTTAAGTTTTTGAGCTCTGACATCGGGTCTACTTTGAAAAGTTCACCGAACCTCATCTTCAACCATTTGATATATTCTGACCATCCAATCTCATTCAATTTCTTCTTCTTCACAAAGCTATGATGCCATTATAGAGTCTTCCCTTTTAAATGCATCGTGATTAGTCAAACATGCTGGTCCATCGGAGTCTCATCCACTTCAAAGAATTGCTTACAACGGAAAAGCCACCCTTTGAAGTTCATTCCATTGAACCTTGGAAAGTTCACTCTCGAAAACTTGGTAGGAATTGATAATTGCTCACCGTGGCTGACTGGTTACTATTATAAAACCCAAACTAGATATCGCTATTCATTAGTCGTCCTCTAAACGTACTTGTCGCACAATGACCACCATTCATTCTATTATCATCTTTTGTAACCGCCATCATTGGCATTGATACTTCACCATCACTTCTGAAAACATGGTTTCAAATCTTACAACCAAGGAATCCATCCTAGCTTCGAGTCTCTTTATCAAAATGTCCACCCGAGTCATGGACAATATTGATGACCAAAGATCACTCATGTCAGTTTGCATTTGTTGCATCTCGTACTCTACTTCACGTAGTCGATTTGTTGATCTTGTCTCGTTCACCATAGCCGAGGATTGGGGCTCTGATGCCAATTTGGTATAGGCCCGAGGCAATAACAATTCCCAGTACTCAATACCAATTTATTTCTTTATTTCAAATTCTAATCTCCTTTTACAACTAATTCCCCTTCCCTTATTTATAATTGAGAAGGGAAGATATTTTTTTCTTATTACATACAAGTGTAAAGGCTAACTAATTAACAAATTTATTAATTAACAACTCATAACAAAATAACACATATTAATAATAGACAATCCAGAAAGTAAAGCTATTGATCCAACCATTTAGCACTTACTATTATTGCCACATATCACAGTCTGAGCCTATCTCCGAGATTGACAAAAATTGAAGACAATAAAATAAAAAAAATCCAAACTCAAATAAATGTATATACAAGAGTCTTATCTCATTAGAAGAGATATTTAACAATGTCAAAACGGACGTAATTACTTATAAATGCGTGTAATACTAATAACTACCGTATATAGTGGGGTCAAATGAAATTGATTTCGTAGATTCACTTATTTTATCTAGTAGACCAAATAGACTACTATTTTTATAAGAACTAAATTTATATATAACTTTTTATATTCTTATTATCATATTTTTCAATCAAAACATAATAAATATATAATTAATATAACATGTGAATAATTTAATTGAATAATTATATAATTGTTTACAAAATTCATACATCATATTTTGATTGGAAATCTTAACAATAAATGTATAAATAATTATTTATAAATTTTTTATATAAATATTACATTAATATTTGATATACCACACAACAATAATGAAAATTATTTTTTAAAAGCAACCTTCTAAGAATTTATAATATTTCATACATAAATTTGTATTAAATTTCTAAAATGTTCACTTTTATTAAAAACTATATTTCAAATTAATTATCTGTATATTTTATCCAGTGAGTTTGGACTGAAGACATTTGAGTTCGCACTTCCTCTAAACATCTCGATATTACTATTTCAAATTACACATCCTTTTAGTAAATCTAAAATCCACATTTAAAAATGAAAGTGGCATGACAAGTGCTAAAATCAGTTAGGCAAAAAAGAATTGACGCAAGATTTTCAGAAAGAACAGTGTAGCCGTGTGTTTTCAACTAAACAATTTTGCAAGTTTTTACAAAAAGATCAACTTCAACAACCATAAAATGAGCTGATATGATTTTTCCCAAAATTTGCCATGGAATTAGAAACGTTGATAACCCAAAATCGAAGGGCTATCTATCGCCAAGGAAGCAAACACATTCTGTTAGCATCGTCGTCCAAATTAAGGTCACCCTATAACTGCAATGCCATTTTCCCTTGCACCCTATATAGATCTGAGGCTGGCAGGCGATATTCAAGCCTCAACAATGGCTGCAATTTACAACTTCGCAATGTTGCTATATGAGAAACCAAGATGAAGGGGCAAGAGGGCCGAAAGCAACAATCAGTCGATCCAACCAAAGAATTGAGTCAAAAATAGGTGGCTCAAGGCGTGGAGTAATTGGAGAAAAGATGCAACAAATGGTCCAGTGTTCCAGGAGTGAACTTTCTAGCAAATAGGTAACACGGCTTCTGAATCCCGTTCCATAAGCAAGGCCATCTTTGCACTTCTTTCTGAAGAAGCAGGAAGAGAAAACATGTTCTTAAATGCATTTTGAATGAATAAGACCTGAAGAGTGCTTTAGATAGCTTACCTTCTGATCACTAGTAACGTGCACACTAACATCAATGGACTGCAAAGAAAACAAATAATTATCATGAAAACTCACGTAAACCAAAACTTGAAAACGCAATGACTGTAGAAAGATAAACTTAGAGAAATTGTACGGTATAACATGCTGAGATTGGACATGAAGGGGCCAGAATATAAAATAGACTTGCAAAACATGTCAAGATTATCTGTATTTTGCAACGAACTTGCTGTGCAAGTTATAGCAGAACTATACCGTAATATTCTTCAAAAGCTCGTATGTAACATCCTGAGCCCTATATGATTTTGGATGCCATTTTCTCTCAGACCAGTCAACGTGAGTTACTGACCAGTTTGCAATTCCACCGGGATCAACAATCTATAACAAAGGTAAGTCAATTAGCTGAGGTTGAAAACTGTCACACACAAAAGATTCCTACCGCAAATAAGGTAATATTCTCACATTGAAGAAGGTTGGCATGTAATGTTCATCAGCAATACAATTCTTCCCTTCCAGGCCAGGCTGTCATTATCCAGAACTTTTACATCATTAGTTAAACAGTTAAACCAACCTTGGACATGTAACGCAATAGAGAGATAATTTGCATGTGATCTCTATGTTGCATAGGATAATAAGGAATTTCTTTTCTAGTCATATAACCTCTGGGGAATTTGTTCTGAATCATTAGAAGCAACTAGATGGTCCAATCACCTTAATTTATATAGGTAGAAATTGCAGTATAAGACAGTCTAGATGTTTGAGCAACATTATTGAAGACCAAATAAAGGGGACATATTAAAACAGTAAATTTAGTATGAACGTATATGCTACAGGCACTCGCATATTACTTAAATATTCATTTACTGGCTCACAAGATTTTTTCTTTCTGTGGTCATAGGCATCAATTGCTGTTCAACAAGAAAAAAGATGGTCTGGCACTGGAGTTTTGTAAGTTCCAATGGCACATTAAGTGAAGACCATGCAGTATAGTACATGAAATATCTAAGTTTGTCAACATATTGCTGGCTTTCCACTTTGCCTGTTCTTCTAGTTTTACTAAGAGGCTCAATTATAAGTACGATACACAAATAAAGAAGCCAATGTGCTCAGACAAGCTGCCATAAACTCAAAAAGAAATATAATCCCCAATATTAATAATTGATGAATAAGCATACCAGTTAACAACCTGTAGCCTTAATAATATCGCAGGAAAAATCACAAAAGGGAAGACGAGTATGTCAAAAAATATAGGTATTAGCACAACCAGATCCAAGCGTCAAAATTGAGATATATAAATGCATAAAATAGAATAGTTCCTTTGGTTCTCAAAGTTTCAGTTAAGGTAAGGGACAGGATAACTAATTAAAACAGATAACACAAATAAAAAATAAACTAGAAGAGACGTCAGTCTCACACATATAGGATTTAAAGAGTAAAGTGCATTAAACAACGGTGGATTTCAACATTGTGTAAGGTTATGTAGAAAAGTACTTTAAAAATGAGATCCATTACTTTTACATAATATTCCAAAAATAAAAAGAACTAAAGCATTCATTTTCAAATGGAGGGACCTTACAGTAGGTCTAAAGGTCTAACCTTTTCAAGCAAACTAACAATCACTTCAGTTAAGAAAAAGAGAGAACACTGATTTCTTTTAAATAGAAATGGTGTCAATTTTGTTGCTCACATATGAATTGCACAAATAATCCTCATATGCAAACCTCTATGAGAGTTAAATACTAATGCATTTTTTTCATTCAGAAAAAAAAAAAAAAAAGAAACTAAAACCAACACTTTTACATGCACAAGACTTAGATGCAATTTATAAGGTTTTGCTATAAAATTATTCAATAAAAACGTGTACTTTTTTCCAACCTAGCAACACGTTACTAATTCTTCCAAAGAGCTCTTTCACAAGTCATAATTTTATCAAAGAACAGAATAGCAAACACTTAAACAACTGCAACTAAGCTTTTTTCCTATTTAATTACATCTTGCAGAAATTTTACATCATACAATACATTGTTTTAAGAAAATGGTTTAAATTAACAATGTTTTGACTTATAAGAAGAAATTCAATGCAGCATACCCTATTATGAGTCACCACATGCAAAAGCAACATAATCAGAAGTAGAGCATCTTAATTCTCATAAAAAATACTGCTTGGCAACATCAAAGCAAAGCTTAATATACTTAAATAAAAAAATCTTTAAAGATTACTTCAACTCAAAAGCTTAAAGCTATTAAGTGAAGACCCCTACATAATTCTTGTTATTATCTCTAACTCCTCACTCAGGAGCCCTTTGTGCTTGATGTGTGGATGAAGCATACGCCCACCATACTTTACTCTTGAAACTTACGTTAATCAAGAGAATAGGGGACAGCAAGGATCAAACTCCTAATTACTTGGTTATAGAGACGTTGATATCATGTCAATGAACACATCAACCCAAAAGCTTAAGTTGTAAATGCCCATAACTAGTTTTTATTAAAATATCTAACAAAAACAAACACTTCATACAAAAGTTCTATGGATAAATAAAACAAAATCACTTTAAATATAAAAAGTAAGAAATATTGAAAAACAACTTCACCTTGCAGTAATCACGGAATTTTGAGTAATACAGATTGTCAGCTATAACTACGACAGCATGCTGTCTCTTCATAGAGAACCACTGCAGAGAAAGTTAAACAATGAGGAGTAAGCATATTTGAATGAGTGACTAATATTTCAATGAGATATATATTATATAATGAATATATCTTCATCACCAAGTTTAGAGTCTTGGACTATAAGAGAAGAACAAATGCAATGAGGAAATGAATAAGGCAATACTTAATCGCCAGTAGGATGTCATTCAGGCTATAAAAAGTAAAAAGAGAACAGAGTTCGGGCAATACCAATAGAGTTCATTTTGGTTATCAAGAATACATTCATCACCAGCCCTTATGTGGCCTAATCATGCAACATGTAATGTAACTACAGACATAAGTTTTGTGAAAAGGGACTCAACTATTGGTACGTGTTAACAAGATGAAAAACTCTTCATTTAATAGGTATTCTGCAAAACAGGAATTACAAAATAAAGCAGCCTGAATACTTTGTTCAAAATTCACATTTGTTTCACACTTTTACAACTCAAATAACATCTGGTCCCTCTAGTTTTATAAAAGATTCAATTTGATCTCCGTAGCTCAAAAACAAACAACATTGTCCTCCAATTTTTTAAAATGTTCTAATTTTGCCCATCTCATAATCCATCTAAAACTTAATATTAAATTTAACAATATGTTGACTTGAACATCAAAATCTGATAATGAGTAAATAATATCAAGTAAATAAATAACGTCTAAGTCAGCAAATTGTTAATTTTGACATTAAATTTTGTATGGTCTATGAGACAAAAGGAAAAAATTGGATCATTTTAAAAAATAGGACAACACTGCCTATTTTTAAACATTGAAACTTTTATGAAACTAGAGGAACCAAAATGCATTTAAGCCAACCTTTATTACAAGCAGATGAAGTTTCTACAGACTTGACATATTGGACTCCCAGTATTCAAGCAAAAGATGTACCTGTGCACCCTTTCTGAAATTCTTCACCTCAACTTCAGGTAACATATGTTCTGAATACCTACCATCGCCATGAGGACCAGGATCCTTAAAACTGAAAAGAAAAAGGAAAGAATGGTGCATGTGATCAGGTTAATATCAGAAAGCAGAGACCAGAAAACTACCACCACCGACAACAACAAAACTAAGGGACACACCACAAAAATTATGCTAGACATACCAGTCCACAAAGCTAATATTTGTATACATCAGATAGTTGTATATATAGTCAAAAGTATACAGTGGCACACAACTGCAAAACCAACATGGACGAATCAGAAAATTATACCAGTACAGTTAATCAATCAGTAATAAAAACAATCCAAGTTCCCACTCTCATAACCCATTTACCTATCAGAAAGTAAAACAAATTGCTGATTGTCAGGATCTTGGAGAGCATTTGCCAATAACCGTCTCTCTGCATCAATCATTGAAATCTTACCCCACACCACCTGCAACATGACAACTGATTACTTTGGCTGTTGATTAATGCAAATTATTCGTGCTACTGTTATTTTGACTACCAGAATGAAAAGAGTTAAATATAACAGTATAATCAGCAATCAAAAGGGAGAAGGAGATCACCTAATGGCAACATAATATAACATGACTCCAAACAAACCAAAGAAAGTAAATGTAGACAAGTTTCAATCCCAGACTAATTTGAGTGGCCAGAACAGAGCTTAAAACAATATACTATTTCCAAAGACATACTAAATGGATCATTAGAAAAAGAAACTAATTATTTTCCCTAAAGTCAGAGAAGTATTAATTACAATCATTTGTGCAGCATTATTGTGTATTAATCAGCAATTCCATTCACAATAAAATTTCAACCAACAATATCCAACACAAATTTCAATTTCACAGGGACTTGGCTACTCTAAAGTGTAAGGGGTAATTTAGAGAGTATCTTAATAAATAGGGAAGAAACATCAATTTAAGGATTATTATTTGATGACCTATGGTTAATAAAATCCCCACTGCTAACTTTATTTCATGAACGGCTTATGAAGTTCACTTACTACCAATAGTGCACCCTGTGCCTTTAGAGAATCCAATAGAGAATCATCTACATCATAGTCATTCATTCAGCTTAAATTTTTGAAAAACCTGTGGCAGTCATCATAACAAATAGCCATGAGGTAACAATGGCATTGATTATGTAAATTACCCAAATTTTCAGAGTAGGATTTGAGATTTCTATATCCACAAAGGCAAAATTGAAAGCATGCATCTTTAACAGACATCCTAACAACAGTATAGCAGCTCATAATCCCTTTCCAAAACAGAGGTCAGACACAATAAAAGGATGGGGAAATATCACAGAATTAAACTAAGATTTACATTAAAGAACACACTTGCATATGTATGAGGCACCACAATTCACAGATGAAAGTAAACAAACCAACAAACAGTATCAAGACAGTTTATGAACCTGTTCACTGCGTATATCCCGATTAACAAAATAACGGCTCACATGAACTGGTTTAGTCTTAGATGCATGCACATAAACAGAGAATTTCCCTTCATGACCCTGTCAAAAAGAGAAAAGCATTCTTCCACGTAAATACACACTAACAAAAGATAAGCAGGCTTTATGGACAACAACAATGATGAAATGAAAATTATAAAAACAAACTACAAGAAAACATCCATGGCAACATTTGACATCATTATCACACAGTTTCCATTAATACAATTTTAATCAAAAGGATAAGTGGGCGCAGGTTTGGAAAAAGTTGCAACATGCCAATATCTACCACTGTTAATCACTTAACATGCTACACAATAATAAATTTATATTCATAAACTTTCAGTTCAGTTAAATTATGCCCCTATTTCCTTTGCCCCTCATGCTCCTAGCAAAGTAAAGACCACCAGGAAATTCCATGCAAAACACTTGCTCAGTATCAGCTAAGGGTGCAATAATGCAATGCCCGCCCCTAGTTAATCATTCTCACCTAATTTTTAAGCTCCTAATAGAATGAATAAAATTGCCAGAGTCTACCTACGACTTGATACTTGTTTACCCAGACATTCTAATAAACAAATCCTCAAAGATAAACAATGAAGTTCCAATAGCAGTAACTCCTCAGGTGTCAGTTCATCAAGCAATGATGTATTCCTCTTAGTGGTCAGAAGTTGAAACAACCCACTTAAATATGTAGAATGTCATCTACACTCCACACCTTTAAAATGGCTATCTTATCTAGGATTATATCGTTTAGGAATACCACAGATAATTCAGAATAAATAAATAAATATAATAGATCAATTAGTTAAGAAAGTAAGAAACAAGGGCTTGCACAAGTTTACACACAAACTAGTTAGCCATTGATCTTTATCAGAGTTCAGTAGATCACCACGTTTAGAGTCAACTTCCTTCTTATTGACAAACTATTTGTTGCTATGACAAAAATAATATATTTAGCAGCAAACATAAATTGATATAAAGCATGGAAAAACAAATTTTGATAGATAAAAGAATCAAGAAGTCATTACTTGGAAAAACTTATCCCACAATTTTTCAAATGGAAGGGAACCAGGCGTCAGAAACATGAAGGCAACTTTTGGACTTTTAGGAAGAACAGATGGTGTATTCAAAATATCCCTAATCACAACATGCGATGCAATCTCTGCATCTGTGTATTCCCTTGCAGGAACAGGTGGAAGCCACTGAGAAATAACATTGCAACCTCTAGATGAAAAGACATAACAGGCTGAAGTGCTTTGGGGTGGGTAGATGTAAGCACAAATTAGAAACACGCATACAAATAAAACCAAGCCAATTATCCATATTGGCTTCTTCATGGGAGGGCGGTGGCGAGACATAGGCAGGATCTGCATATCTCCCATGCCTAGATGCCAAATTTTTGCCGTCTGCATCCAAGTAAATGCATCAGAGTATCACCTCCAAAAGAATATCCCTATTATCGGTATTCACCATCCTCGAACACAAAGAAACCAAAATAAAAAGCCTAAAATGAACCTTCAACAGATTGATGTAGATAAACCTGAAATCAAAACACATAAAGCAAATACATTAGCAATCAACACACAGCCATTCAAAAGTCAAAACCACTCAGTTCCATATACTAACATCCCCATTCAGGTAGGTACACATACTATACATAATAGGGAAGAAACTTTAATTTTGACAACAAAAGCTCCAGATGTTCATAGAAACAATGTCATAACACAATATTCAGGCCCACATAATCTACAATAAGAATATCCAATTGACTTCCCATTTGAGTCTTCCAACTAATAGATACAATATATCAAAACATCCATTAAACAATCCTAACTCAACTAACCACTTAAGGAGTGCAAAGGAAACATACAGATAAATCTACAAAAAATATTACAAACTTAGAAGCATCGAAAGAGATGCTATATGAAAACTAAGAAGAAGTTTAATCCACACACGCTAATCTTAACCCTTAAAAGTCAGAATGTATAGATCAAAAGCACCGGTAATACAAGAATAGAAACTACAATGAAAACCGACCCTCAAGTTGTTTGTGTCAACAGATGAGAAGAGAGAGAGAGAGCGAGTGAGGAATGCCCATAGACAGCTACAAACAATACACGAAGACAGGCATTACTTAATTACCCCTAGTGTTTACCAAACCTTTCTAGTTTATCCAAAAAAAAGTAACATTCAGGAATCAGGATGGAATGTTCCGGAGAAAATAAGATAGAATATAATAAAGAAAGCAAGAGAAATAAAGCAGTTTAAGATGAAAGTATTCATCCTAATAATACGACCGATCGATTCAACGTTTTGAAGTAGCCCAACAACGAAAACAACCCGATACAATTTTTTCAACAAGACACATCAAAACTCGAAGCTTAAACTAAGTCATACGCATCCAACCCCCCCTAGTTTCAATCGACCCCGACCAAATACCAGCGAAAATTTAAATCCAAAATGCACATTCCACCGCACCTACTGGTCAAAGTCCCATTTAGATATCCAATCCACTACATGCCTTGTTCAGATACCAAGAAAGCTTACAAAACACTAAATAACAAAACACGTATATAATGCAAAATCATTTCTTTCTCTCCTTTACTTTACTTATCTTTGCATATACTTCACCACCAACCACACAATTAAAACGACAATAACTTTCAAATCAAGAATTCCCCCTCTCTCACTCTCCCTCTACCTGCAGTAACCCAAATACACCAAAAGCAGTAAGAAACAAGCAGTGAGTAATACTGGTAAGCTTCAGCTGAACCGAAGCTCAAAGAAGATCAAAGATTCACAAGAATCAAGCTTCAATTCAAAGATCTTGCAGAACCCACCAATGCTCTTGGAAGATCTAGGGCAAGGGGAGTAGAAAATCATGCACACGCAGAGGAGAGAAATAGAGATAGAGAGATAGCTATATAATAGGCGTGATGAGGTGACAGTGTGTATCTACCGTTTGGTCTTGCGATTCCTTGAGACGATTCTTGGTCTTTCTCTCTCACTTCTTCGTTTCTCTCTCTAAACGAAACTCACAGACGAATAGCAGTGAATTTGGCTCCGTGCCTGCCAAATAACCTTGCAGCCGGCGATTGGTCAAATTTTATTTTTAATTTCATAAGTTAAACAAATAATTCTAACATATTTAATTTTTTAAAAATATTAATGAAATTATATAAATTTTTATTTTAAAATATACACAATTTTTTTAAAATAAAAATTATTTTTTAAATTTTAATTTAATTATAAATTTTTTTATTAAAATATTCTTTATTTATAATTTTTTAAAATTATATATTTAGGTTCATAAAATATTTTTTAATCAAAAATTTAAAATTAAATTAAGATATAAAATAATCTTTATTTTTAAAAAGTTTATTTATATTTAAAAAATAAAATGATTATGTAATTTTAATATAATTATTTTATTTTATAAGATTTATAATTGGATCAAGCACAACCACGGCGCGTGTTGTACTCTTGAAATAGAAGTCACCGAAGGCTACAATCCTCCCATTGGCCTTTTCTATTGACTTTTTTATCTTTTTAGTTAAACTATTATTTTAATCTTTAATTTTAATTTGCACTCCTTTTTTACTACACGTGAAATACCGAAATAAAAATTAAAAATCATTTTGAATGCACATTGAAAGTTAAGAAATTAAAAGATGAAACTAAAAAAATAAATATCTTAAGAGATTTTTTTGGCCTCTTTTTTATTGCATAAATGAAGACATTTGACATTTATGACGTGTCAATTATTGTCACATATGCTGATACACAGCAATTGGACAATGATTAAAAAATGAAAAGTTGTGTCGACTCAAAATAAAATCAAATGAAAGAGGAAATCAATTAGAATTAGGGTTTGATGTAAGACTTTAAGTATGGGAGAAAATAAAAAATTTAAAGAATTATAATCTAATTGGAGTTGAAAAAATGTTAATAATAAGTTGAAGGGTTTTTCTTTTCGTATTATTAAAATGCTTTTTTTTAGTGAGGATTTGATGGGATAAAACTCAGGTCATGTTTTTATATATGTATTATTAATTTTGTTCATAAAACATAACATTTGAAAAACTCATGACCTATTTGAGATTATTGTGACTTTTGTTTTTGATTTTTTTTTAACAGCATAAACCATAAATTTTTATTTGATTAAATTTCTTTTTATGATGTTTATCTAATGTTTTATAAAAGGTATAAGGCTTTTAAACCTTTATTTTAAAACCTTGCCTAATCTATTAAAAATCAAAGTTAAAATTCTATTTTGGTTTCTCAACTTTATTGATCATTTTAAATTAGCCCTTTAAGTTTGAAATAATTTAATATGATTATTTAAGTTTTAAATTTATCTCAAATTTGTCCCTAAACACTATTTATGGGAGGAATTTGACATAAATTTGAAACATATGAAACCATTTTAATACACTTCAAATTTAAAAGACTAATTTAAAATGCTTCAAATTTAAGGAATTGATTTAAAACAATAAATAAAGTTAAAAGACTATAATATTATTTCTCTTTTTTTCACATTTTTTTCTTTTTCTCTTTTGTAACTCATTTTCTTTCTCTCTTTTCTTCTCTTTCTCTCTCTTATATTCTTCTAGCATAATGGAAATGCTCTATTATTGTTTCAAATTTATAAATCTAAAGATTACTTGAACAATGACATTGTGAGAAATGTCATAAAAGCAAAAAAATTCCTTTTTTCTATTTCTCTTGTTCATTCTTTGATGTATTTCGTATTCATATAGAGAGAGATTTATACATCTATTCTTTGCATCCCTAGTGCAGAGCATACGTGAAGAAAGTTAAAGAGAGAAAAAAAAAGGAAAAGAAAAAAGAAAATTGACAAAGAGAAAGAGAAGTAATTAAAGTGTATTGTAATAAAATAGATGAAGGTTTTGCTTTAAAGTTTGGAACTTAGCAAATCTCCCCACTCTTCTGCATAATTTTTTGGCATAAGTATGTGAAAAAAAAAAAGTGAGAATAAAAAGAAGAAAAAAGAAAAAAGAAAAAGAAAATTTGTCAAACATCAAGTTAATAACTAGAAAAATTTAAAATATATCTATACCCTTAAGTTTGAAGTGTTTTAAAATAGTCATTTAAGTTAAATTTGTTTCAAATTTTGGTCCTTTATTCCATACATAGTGCTTAAGGGTTAAATTTGAAACTTAAAGAATTGTTTTGAAACATTTCAAACTTAATGGATTAATTGGAAACAATAAATAAAATTAATAGACCATAATAGTATTTCAACTAAAAATCAAATTCAAGAGTGATGGATAAGGCAGGGCTACATGAGAAGAAAGGTTCTAAGGTTTCATCAAAAGCAAAGAACTTAATTCAATGAAGTACAAAAAAGATAAAGAGTGGCAAGAGGTTTTTCTCTAGATGAAGTTCACTAATTATATACGATGATTCTTTGTTGTTTGGGAAAGATCAAATAACAAAGGAATCTAAGAAGTGAATATATAAGCAAATGCTCGTAGGTGAGACAGAGAAGGATAACATAAACAAAAGCAATTAGTCAAATTAGGAGGATGACAACTCAGAGGAGAACAAGGAGTCAAATGATGGTGCTAGGGAAGAGAGAAAATAAAAAAAGGGGGAGAAAGGCATTAATGTGATGGAAAATATGGAGGGGAAGTTTAAATGCCTTGAATTTGTCTTCTTTAAGAAGAAAGAGAAAATAATTTCTCGTCCTTTCAAAGACTCTCTTATAATGAAGTTACTAAGATGCAAAATTAGTTTGAAGGCTGTAGAGAGAGTCACTTACAACAACTATAAGCTAAGCACAATGTCATAGATATCATGTACATTAGAAATAACTATTTTTTTGGTCAAATTTCCTAATCATAAGAATCTCTTCCATGGTTTAATAAAAAGGCTTGTAGATGATCAACAATCACTACTTAACAATTCACTAGTAGGAATCTGACTTTAACCCTAAATAAAACATTAAGACAAAGATAGAAATTTTGGTGCAATTTTCAAATACTCTAATTTAATGTTATAATGCTAAAGTGTTGAAAAAGATGGATAATAGGATTGACAAGACTATTAACATTAATTTTATTCTAGAACTCCAAGCTAAAAGGCACTATGCACAACTATGTGTTGAAATTGATTTGACTAAGCCTTTATTAGCCATGTTTAAGATTAAGGGCAAGAAGTACTGAGTAAAATATAAAAAGTTGCATTGTATGATAAAGGTAAGGGGCAAAATGGGTGCTTACCCCCTCACCATGCATCCTTGTGCCCCTTTACCATCTTTTCAATTAATTATTGCCCATCGAAAATTGTTTGAAATATAAAGACCCCTCATTCTAATTATGTATATAAATAAAAGACAATCTCAATCTCCTATAACACTTATGAAAGCTAGTTAGTTTTGTTTAATTAGAATACTTATTTATAAGCCATCACTAGTAATGAAAAAGGCCTCATCCTTGGTATTCAAATGAAATCCACAATTTGTCCACCCAACCATGGACACAAATGAAACACAGCCCCCTATAGAGTTAAGACAACTCAGAATTTGGCATTTAATTTGCTCCTTTACACTTAGTTTGAAACATATAACTCACTTTTCATGTATAACCCCTCTCCCCATTGTTTATATTATACTATGTCATAGATAATGGTAATATCTATGTATATAAGGTGTGGACTTTTCCTTGGCCATGTGTGGATAAAAAGTAATAATATCTTAGAAAAGCACCATACAGGAATGACAAGTTAAAGATGTTGATAAGGGCCTCTTGAGTTTTAAACAAACACATACAATTCAAAATTTTATATATATACTAGCTAGTCCTTTCACCTCCTTTTCTTATCCTTGTTAATGGATCAATGTCATATACCTAATCCATTTGCTCCATTTTCTTGCCTAATTTCAAAGGTTTCAAGTGATAACATCTATGCATTCTTTAAAAGATTAATATATTAGCTATATATATTCAATTCTCAAAGTGTATGCAAGTTAACACTACTTGTTGGAAGGTATCTATGCTTATGAACATTTTTTAATTTTTTTATATCTAACTTAAATTATATATGACTTGCTCTTCAAAGACCTTTCTTTCATGTTGCAAATCTATTAAAAAGAATTATTTTTTAGTAATAAATATTTAAAAATAACTTAAAATAACAAATTTTTATATACACCAGTGTGTTAACTTTTTTAATTTTAACCACTTCTAATAATTTCATTTAAGATTCATCCCTATTGCATTGTTTGTGTTTCAATTATGGCAAGTTTGGACATGATGTTGAGGGGTGCCTAGATAAGCCAAATGATTTTAAAGTCAAAATTAAAAGGGAACTATAAAAAGGAAGAAAGTTAATATCTATTCAATTTCAGGGAAAGAGTCAACCTATAGCCTATGGACCATTGTTTTAAAACCTATACAGTAAAGGAAGTGGAAGGAAGTTGTTAAAAATAGTAGAAATGAAGGGAACTCAAATGCTAGAATCACAGGATTGCAATCTCAAGCCTTAGTTGATTAAGAGATAATGATTGCTCATTTAAATCCTATGTTTGGAAAAGAAGTTAGTTATTCATTGCTTCAGATGAAGGAGATTTCACTTAATCAAGGTATGATAGGTGTAAACTCAAAAAGTAGCATGCAAGGGACCTTGACAAGCCAAAATAGTGGCATTGCAATAAGACTAGCCCAACATAATACTTTTAAAGGAATTGATGAGGCAGGTCAAGAAAAGAGAATCGAGCTTAAATAAAGTACAACTTAGCACCTTTTAAGCCTACTAAGATCTATTCGAGAGTTTATAGGAAAGGCTAATCACGTATTAAGATTAATACTTCAAAAGGAAGAAGCAATGTAGCCATGCAATAAGATATTAACATGCAATAAAGCTATGTTATTACTTAGTTAACTCATGATTGTAACTTAATAAAGGAAAAGTGACACTTTAATTTTAGTGATGGTCCAAAGAAAACAATGAGCCCTCTGACAACTTAGGACAAGATGATACAAGGTCTAATAATCATCTTATAAAATTGGAAATTAACCACATTTAGCTTGTCAAAATAATCATTGATGGCAAGACAGAGGCAATGTTAGAAGTTTAATGTCCTTTTTTCTTTTCCACCATCTTTATAATGAAAATCCTTTTATTTGGAATTGTAATGGGGTAGGAGGCAATGGATTTGTACATCATAAATATTAATATTTTTATAAAGATAATGGTGTTATTGTCTAAAGCACCACAAAGTCTTAGATTCTTAGGTTAGATGCCTTTTTTCTAGTTAAGGGTTAAGGGTTTTTTGGTGGTCTTTGGTTGGCTTGAAAATCATCAAGATTATAGAAACAAATATCTAGTTTATACACATTAAGGTAAAACATGCATATGTAGTATTTTGGCCATTACTACAGCCCGGTGATGGGCCCTTTATCAAATAGATGTCAGAAATACTTTTCTTAATGGTGATTTAGAAAAAGAGATCTATATCCATCCCCCTCCTGAGTATGCTCATCCAGCAAATAATGTATGTTGACTCCATCATGCTTTTTATAGTCTCAAGCAAGCCTTTGAACTTCATTTACTAAATTTAGTTTTATTATCACTCAGCTTGGCTTCTTTTCTAGCTTTCATAATTCTGACTATTTATTATCATAGAGCTATTTTGTTGCTCCTATTTGTTGATGAATGAATATTACAGAAGATGATACTATGAGTATCTTAGTTATTTGAAATATTTCTTAGGTCTTAAAGTGCTCTCTTTTGATGATGGTATACCTCTCTTAGGCCAAATATGCTTATAATTTACTTTCTTGGGTTCATCTATTTGATAGTAAAATTGAATCTAGTCCTCTTGAGCCTAATATCAAGTTCACTCTTCAAGATGACACCTTATTAGAAGATCATACACTTTACATCAGTTAGTTGGTACTCTCATTTATCTCACTATTACTTGTCTCAACATTGCCTATGTCATTCACATAGTCAATTTATGGCAGCTCCTCATATCACCCATTATGTAACTATCATACACTGTCTTTAATTAAAGGTACCTTGTTCTATATTTTCATTTCTTTGCCAATTCTCCCCCTACACTTTACACCTACTCTAACATTGACTAAGGTAGTGATCCTATTGATTGTCAATCTATTATTAGTTACTACATTTTTCTTAGTGACTCTTTTGTCTTCTAGCATAATAAGAAACAAACATTAGTAGCTTGTTCTAGTGCTGAAGCTAAATATCATACTCTTACAAATATTACTTCTAAGATATTTTGACTTTGATGGTTATTTGTTGATTTAGGCCTTTTACAGTCCTCTCTTACTAAACTCTATTGTGACTATTGCAGTGCCATTTAAATTGCTCACAATGGCATCTTCCATGAGTGCATCAAAATATTGAGATAGATTGTTATTTTATTGGCAATATGCTATTGGTAAAGCTATTCATCTACTTCTTATTGGTACCTTAGACCAACCTGCTAGCTTATTCACTAAGTCACATAATCCAAGCTTTTTTTTAACTTTGATGGATAGACTCAAGATGGTTTTTTCTCCCTCATTTTGAGTTTGAGGAAGAGTGTTAATATATATATATATATATATATATATATTATTTATTTTTATTGTAAATTATTTTTCTAATTTGCATTCTTTCTTATTTAGTTTAATTAACCATTAACTCTAACCTAATCCACTGATCCTAAGTCAATTAGGTTAAATTATTTTTCTATGTTATATTTAGTCTCTTGTATATATAATCTTGTAGAAATTCATGAAAGACACAACAATTTATACAAAAAAATTCTTTCTCTTGTCTCGTTTTCTCTAGAGCTCACACTTCCTTTCATTGTGGATGGTGATAATGACATGATGAAATGGGGATGTGATTTATCAAGTCTTTTTACAACAAGAAAGGTGGTTTACAAAGTATTGAGAGAAGAATCTCCTATTCAAAAGAACATTTAGCATAAAATTAGGTCTTGAAAGTGCCTAAGAGAATATGGTACTTTATGTGGTAGTTATTACATGAGAAGCTTCTTATAAATGTTTAAAATTTTAATTTCAAAATATTTCCTTATGAATCAAACCCAAATCACTAAGTAAAATACATATACTTCACGGTGCATATTTTAGAGGCTATCAGCCATATACAAGTGTATCGAATACAAATATCTTAACGCTGTTAACTCTCTAATATGATGCCAATTAGTAAAGGTAAATATACTTTAGATATTTAAAAGTTTTTTCTCATGATATATTATGAATTATCTAAAAAAAGAAAATTTACTTTGTTACTCTATAATTGATATAACACCTTATTAGGTTCCACAAGTGGGGATTTGAAGTGACATTTGAGTTTATTCCATGATAGATGAGTCTTATTAATAACTTTGTGCTTGTCTACTTTGAATGACAAAGGCAAAAGTTTTGGTAAACATATTGGATTAGTAAACCACCCAAATTAAAAAATGTTTAAATCCGGCTACAAGTGCAGCCGCATGTTAGTAATTAAAAAGTACGACAAAATTCGCATAGGATGGTGGATTCACATCGCAATTTGCAAATTGTATTGTTCCTAATGTTGCTTTGATTATTCCGTTGAAAGTCTGAAAGAGATTTTGGAAAATGATTGGCAACCTAGTTGAGTGTATCATTGTGTATAATTGCCTTATTGAGGATTGCAGTAAAAATTTTCATATTTTATCTAAATTAAATAGTTTTTTTTGGACAACCTTAAAAATGCACGTTTTTTAATTTAGAATTTTATTTTTAAAATAATTTTAAAAAAATTAAACCTAAATTATTAAAAGAAAATATTATCTCTTATTGTCAACAAATTAAAGCCAACCTTTTTGAGTATGTATAATTGTCCATTTGTTTATGTTAAGAACCTTCGAAGGGAACATTTTTGAAAAATAATTCCTTTTAACATTAATTCGATTGTACTTAAGCAAAAATGAACTATTTTAATTTTGGCCAAAATAAACCTAGAAAAGAAGAAGAAGAATAAAAAGAATAAGTAGCTACAGCCAATTAAACAGTGCTATGAAAGTTTTGATTTATATATAGGTTATGCAGCTAAAAATTTATGGCTAGCATGGTACTAACCTCAATTTATATATAAGTGAATATAATATTAAAGGTTTAATCTCTTTTTTTTCCTCACTTTCTACTTTTTTTTTCCTTTTAAGTTCATGTATGCATGTTTAAATTGCTTATTATTTTGTCCCCTTTCTTATCATTCTACGTTATTCTTCTATTGGAATTGGATAGACCTTTATCAATTTCTGTGTCAATGTCACTTGAAACAAAAGAAACCCTTAGAAATGATCTATTATGAGTTTAGTCCCATTTAAACATAAATAAAATTATTTATATAATTATATAATAATTATAAACACCAAAGTTACGTAAAAAAATATTATCCCAATTCCAAAACATGAAAACAATTGCATAAAAAAATGAAATCAAGAATATTTCTCATCCAAACTTGAGCATTAAAATACTCACATAATTTAGTTATGAGTAGAATTTATATTTATTTTATATAAATTTATTGAATTTCAACTTCATTTTTAAAATTAATAAAATTTAATTTGAAAGCCTCACCGTCACCAATCAATGCGTGGGTGTACATAAAACGTATTTTCTATTAAATTGGTAATATAAATTTAATATATAATTAATATTATAAAAATTTGAAAAATTAAAAGTAAACTTAACAGTATTAAAATAACGTAACCCAAAACGGGAAAAGCATGCAAGCCAACGGGAGCGCAAGTTGGAAGTTGGATCCAAAAGGAAATGAGACCACTGGGAGTTACGCGTGACAAAGCGCGTGAGAGCAGCGCTTATTCACGGTTCGACCTTCCCCGGTATTACTGTTTTCTGATACAGCGTATATACTGCTTTATCGTACTTTTACTTCTTTCATGGTATATATATAAGATTAAAATAGCCCATGGACTAGTGTAATGCACGATGTTAAAGTAAGATAAAATTTAATATATCATAATTTATACATTTATTTTATGAGGTATTAATTAATATATCTGATAACTAAGGCAAAAAAAGAATGGATATTATAGATCAAGAAAGTTGCTATGCATCGGGATATAATACTCACGGTATGACTACTTGTTTTCACAATGTATTAATGTATAGTTAATTGCAATAATCATATTCCTTAGCATACCTGTCACTATTTTTGACTAAATAACACTATTTATCCATATTCCTCACTAACCACAAATCTTAATGCGAAAAAGGACGAAAATGTTTGAAATTAAAAAAAAAATGGAAATTTAGTATTCATAGAACACCATGTATCTGAAATATAAAAACATCCATGGAGAATTACAAAAACTTCAACTGAATATAACTCCAATGAGAGTTCACCTAATAGACTACGATTGCAAGGCATATAAGTCTTGGACAAAAACAGTAAGCACATAGCCACATCATTTTGTATACACATCAGCAAATCGATACCAGGGAAGCCACTTGCCTCAGAGTTGTTAACCATCTTAAGCCTCCTGCTTTTGACATTCAAGGAGTATAAATTATGCAAATGATCCTTATCTGCACACTCATCGTTCATAGCTAATACAACATCATAACCAACAACATATAAAGGGTCATAAAAAGACGGGATGTTACTGACTTGCAGAACAATGGATCACCAAACGTACGTCCAGAGCTCCATTGTGTACTGAGTCTTGGCAGACCCCTCCAACTTCCCCTAGGGAGTTCACTAACTTGGTCTTCCTCTTAACTGCTGTTTTAGATACCTTGATTTCAGAAAAAAATACCCAACAAATAGTTATGTATAATGAATGTTTTGGCTACAAAGTATCTCCAACTTCATGCTATTCAATCCAGACAAAGTAATTCTCTATCACCAGCTAGCGTCTCACTATTAACTATATCACGCTGAATGGCACATAGCTCTACAGTCTGCCATGCATTCTCCTTCGCGTAGAGTGAAGTCTTCCATTACCTTGATCCTGATCATTGCGTTTTGTGAATAGCTTCAGAATAAAGTAATCCATCCTCACATTATCGTAAGAGAATGCACAAAGCCTGATATCTGCAAGATACAATGAACAGATATAAAGAACAAACATTATTAAGTGACATATATGTATATTCTGAAACCTTAAAAATGCATGGGAAACCATAGTCACCTCTATCCGTATAGTCTAACAGTATAAAAGCCTGATTCGTCTTTGGATTGAAGACGATCAAGAAGAATGATGGATCTGGAAATGCTTTCCTAACGCACCTGAACCCTTTTTCACAACCTATCAGTGACTGAAACTCTTCTTCCACTGAAGTATAGGGAACAAAGACTTCGGACATGGTGAAATTGTTCGTATCGAGCAAACGAACTTTACTTGTGAAACCATGCTGGGCCAGGTAGAAGGTTGATATTACAACTTTAAAGAGTTCTTTCTTTAGAATATTCAAGGTGTTTCTGAATGAATGTATCAGACCTAAAACTACGGTATAATTTTTTGAGACGGTGAATAACATGCCACAATCCTTACAATCCATCCTTGATAAGATATTACATATCAAATCCTCTATAAGTACTGTTCCATTCTTAGATAATTCCTTCCCTACTATTCTACAATTCAAGTATATCACATATATGAGCAATTTTATTATAGAAGCAAAACGACATATGAATAGTAATTTATTAAAATGAAAATTGATGTTATCAGATTTCATGGTACAGTGGATCGTAACTGTAAAAGATCTTTGAGAAACTGGTCCAACGACTACAGAATCGAATAAAGAAAGTAATGTAATCGAGACTAACATGGAACTATTGGAAACAAAATACTCTGTTCATGAAAGGAAAAACAAGGGATAACAGAGACAATCAATTAGACATTAGCAGATGTATAATACGTTCGTTTTGCTTTCAAATGCAATTCAAACAGATGAATATCCATTGGTTCTTTGATTGTTTCGTATATTGTAGCACTAATAACCCTCGAGAGCAGGTCCTCTTTCTTCAAAGAATGATAATATCAAAGCGAAACGGTGAAAGACGAAGTAGTCACCGTCCTCGACGATCCAATGCCGGAAGTAATCATATTTTCAGACGTGACGTGGCCACTGAGACTCGTAAAAGTTAATGACATCAGTGAAGAAATTTTGTTAAGTGCACTTAACACAGTGCACCTAAAAAAATTAAGTGTATAAGATTAAATTTATATGAGTAGAGTTTATGTATAATATAAATAGAGTTTATACGTAAAATAAATTTTAATTATTAAGTATATAAGTAACGTGATACATTTGATTTATGTAAGAATTACTCTTCACCAAAAGATCCACACTTCCTCCATTGCTAGGTGCATCAACAATCGACGGATTAAAGATGTGAAAATTGCATCCAATAACTCATATTATATAAAATTTATAAAAATTTAAAATTTAAAATTAATTTTAAGAATTATTATTATTATCAAATTTTAAAAAATTTATATATTTTATAAAATTTGATATTAATGATAATCTTTAATAATAATTTTAAATTTTAAAATCCTTTAAAATAAATTTTATATAATATGATATGAATTTTTAAATATAATTTTTCTTTAAAAGGATTGATTGACGGGAGCTTTTAATTATCATGCAATATAATGAATATCATTTTTTCTTAATTTTAAAATAGAAATCACACGTCAAAGCTAAATATGATTTCACCATCACTCACTGCACTTAAACGGTGTTGTATCCTGTATTGCGATGTAAATTTCCATGACTTTGCTAATTAACCTTATCAATATTCGGTCACAATGCATGCTTGCAAAATAAATATTTTTCGCCGCTTGTTTACTATGCTAATAGAGGGTAAGGTATGATAATATAGGCATTGATAAGATAAGATATAAAATTTAAGATAATGCTATTCTATATTTGATAATATAATATATATATAATATTAGATGAGATAAAAATTAATTTTTTTAATAAAAATATCTTTTACTTAAAAATATATTATATTTATTTAAAATTATTATATTATATTAATATTTAAAGAGAGAGAACATGGGTAAATAGGATTGTACATGGTGCTTGGCAACCAGTTTAATTTTTGTTTGATCACATCGAGTTGAAACCAAAAAAAAAAAAAAAGAATTACAGTTAAAGACTCAAAATTAAAAAAATTTATTTTAAAAGACTTATTATTACTAGATTCAGGAAGTTTTACTTAATATTAGTAGTAATTTATCTTAAAATAATAATAATAATACTAATAATAGATCATTTAAAATAATTTTTTTTTAATTTTAAACTCTCAACTGTAATTCTCTCAAAAAACAATATGTTGGACAAGTCAAGCTAGACCACTTGACTTGCTTGGATTAGTCATATTTGCCAATTTGATTTACTGGGACTAATTCTATGAATTTTTTTTAAATTATTTTATAGTGATTTATATGAAAATTTTATTTTTTTCACAAGTTATTTTACAATTTTTATTAAAAATTTTGAAAAAAAAAATGGCTAGCTAGTATAAAAAAACCAATTTGACCCATCTTGGTACTAAACTAATAGTGTGTTTGGATGCGCGTTACAAATAAGAAAAACCACGGTTTGCAACCTCTTTTGTCCAAAAGCAACAATTTGTTGCTTCTGCCAAATCACGTTTCCTTTCCCCCCAACGCATAACTAAACATGAACCAATTGGGTTGAACTTAGCCAATGGGCTTAAAAAAAATAACTATGTAAAACTAGACTAAACATTAAGTTAAACCAACATTCAATCCAACTTAGTCTAATCTATAAACATCATGGAGTTTAAGATGAAAAAATGTTGATAAAATCTTATATAAAAAACTTTAATTAGACCAAACTTTACTCTTTAAAACTTAGTTAAATTATACATTTTTTTATATATATATATATATATATATAAAGAGGAGTTTGATGTATAAATTTATATAATATATTATTTGCACTTAATAAATAGTAAATTTATAATATATTATATTAACTTATAATATTAAATCTAATGTAATATACCAAATAAGCCCCGTAAATATACGCCTGCATGAAAAACTATAATAGTACAGTAATATAAGTCCAACTGTTGATGCTATTGATCAGATTTGATATACTTGGGACAAAACTAGCAGGTAACCGTACAAAAGTAATAGAGTTGGATATTACTCGTATGAATTGCGGGTGATCGTCCCCCAGTAAATCAGATTGCTGGGACTTTCAGAATGAAGAAGTCAAGCATCACAATAAAACTCCCGATGTACATGAACAAGGGATAGAAAAGATATATGAAATGAACCGAATAATAAAAGTGAATCAATGTAGTCAGTATTGTAGGTTAATATTAATTATTTTGACCCTTATTAACTATTAGAGATTGTTGAACACTTCCTTATGTACAACATTAATCGAGGTATCCGAACCCTTCCCTTCTTTGTCAATTATCAGGACTTTTAATTCACTCCTACTTCAAACCCTTGAAATTGTGATGTATAATTATCCTGAGTGAATATAGGAGATATAACCCAACATTAAATAGCAATTGAGCTTGACCCTTGTTGACAAACATTGCAATGGAAGGAGCTATATGACCTGTTTGATTTTTTATTTTTAAATAATTTTTTTATTTTTAAAAATAAAAAAGTAAAAAAATTTGTGTTGATAAGGTGTTTTTAATAAAATGTTTTGTAAAATAAAAAAAATAGAATTATGTTTTCAAAAATAAAAAAATCAAAATATTTTTTAGATATTTTGTAATTTTTGCTCTGCAGAATCAGAAAAAATAAAAAATAACTATTTTTTAAAATAATAATTCAAACAAATTTTTTAATTTTTAAAATTTATTTAAAAATATCTTTTTAAAAAATATTAAAATCAAAATAAAATCAAATAGATCAATCTCCGCCTAGTTTAATGGCAGTCGGCTATCAAAAGGAGTGATCACGAACCTAGAAATGAATACTTGTGCCCCTATCAGTTACTGTGTTTCCCAAGTTTAAATTATATGATTTTTTTCATTTATTTTAAAAACTTACACTCTCCTTTTGTAAAATCAAAAGATGTTCTGCCTTAATCTTTTTTGTAATAAAAGTCGAGCTACAATCACATCTATTTTGATTAAAATATCTTTATATTTATTATTTATATAATATAATAAGTATTAAATATATATTTAACCAATATAAATATAACAATTTTCTAAGCTTAAAATAAATTAAATTTATAGTTTTTAATACAAAATAAATGATATTAAAATAAATTTTTTAAAAAATTATTTAATAATAGTTATATATTTAATGAAATAAAATAACATCATTTAGCCAAATTTTAACTTTAAATAATTTTGTGAATATTTTCACAATTAAAAATTATATAATTTGAATATCTCTTAAAAAATTAGTATAATTTACTTTATAATTAAATACGCCATTTCACTCTTCTTTCATACCACCTCTCAATAGTCATTATCCAAATGAAATTCAAACTTGAAATTTAAAATTAAAATTGTATTTTCTTTTGACCGGACTTGATTAAGGAAAATGATCTATTTAGCAATAAGTTCGTGTTCATTTATTTATTTTTAATTAAAAAGATGTTTAGTATGTTCATTTTTTAAATTCTTTTATATTTTGAATATTATTTTATAAAACATTATGATCTAATATAAGATAAAATATAGTTTGATACCATGTTGTTTACTTTGATTCTCTTTGGATATTTTATAGTTTAAAAGTTTACACTTGAATAACCTGTGATTTAAATTATTAGTGTATTAGTGTATTGTAATATTAGTATGTTAATTCTTTGATGAAAAATAGTACATGCAAGGCACATGACCTAAAATTTCTTTTAATTTATGCAAACTTCATCTCAAAATATCCTAATTTGGCCAATTTTGATATTGAGAAAACTTAATTCCCAAATTCTTTGAAATAGAGATTTTAAAGGGAAATTGGACAAATGGATAAAATTAGGGATTTTACTTAAGGACAAAATTTAGAAAAGATATTGTGTTATGGGTATCAAATTCAAATTTTCAATTAGTTAATGGAAGAATTTCAATATCTATTGCTACAAAAGAAATTAAAAATTTAAAACAAAATTGGAAATACAATTAAGGATTCTGTTTTATAGGCAAAATTTGGAAAATATTGCATTGTGTGTGTTAAATTTAAAATTTCAATTGACCAAATGAGAATTTTAGTTCAAAGTATAAAAATTTAAGGACTCTTTAAAAAAATTGGGAATTTAAGTTAAAACTAGTAATAAAATTATAGATTTCATTTAGAAGCAAAATTTTGGGAATATTGTAATGTTTGTATTCTAATTAGCCAATAAAATTTTTTTGATCTTATATACGTAAGAAAAGTAAATAAAGATCTAAGATAATAATTTTTTTAAGTTAATTATATTCAAAACCTTGATAAACTATCCTTGGCTGTGTGCTTCTGCTGACTACTTTTAACACATTAAAATTCAGAAAATTGCGCATACTATGTAAGTCTCCTTGACCATGCAGAAACTAAGTGATACATTCAAAATATGCGCTAATGTTCTTGCGAAAGGCAGTCTAGACCTCCCTCTTGGGTTTCATTATTGGTTTTGTATGCGGTCCTTCCTGAGTCTCTATTTGCTATTTGACTCTATGGGGATCCTCTGGCCTTGTAAGTGGCCGTTAAAAACCTTAGCAGCGATTTCTAGATCCGCTGCTAAAAGCTCTATTATCAATCATATTGCAACAATTATTTTCAACTCTGACAACAATCGTCACAATAAATTTTTTGTGGCAACTATGGTACAACTGTTACAAAATATCCATTTAGTGATAATTTTATCTATCATTAATGTAACCATAACTTTTTTTTTGGATTTTTTAAATATTTGAACCTTATTATAAATATATATATATATATATATAAATAAATAATACGCAATAATCATGAGAATTATAAGTTTTAAATTATAATTACATGTAAAATTAAAAACTAGATCTGGCGTATATGCAATAATATTGTCACATAAATAAAAGTCCTACAATTCAATAAATAAGTCATACAATTACAATATCATGTAATAAATGATCTTATAAGTAATAAATTTATTGATGAATTTTTTCATGATTAGAATATTTTCCTACACTTGCTTGATATTCAATTCCTTGATCAAGTACCTAAATTTAAAATATAAAATACTATTATAAATATATAAAAATTAAATTACAATTATTTAATAAATTCATTATAAATATTATTGTTATAGCTTAGAATGAAGCAAACTTATAAGGGAGATAACCTTGACAATTTTAAAGAATGAAAGTCATTATTACATCGAGCTTTCTTGCTTACTTAGATAGAATTGTTTTCAAAAAATATATTCTTCTTTTGTCATTGTTGAGTTTCTTCCTTGATACTATTGGACACTCAAAGTCTTTTTACTTGACCTTTAACTTCTATATCTTTTCCAAATATAACATCAATATTCTCAATCTTTCTTAGAGATTTCCAAGCCATTTATTGCCTTTAATGGATTTCTCTTATCTTCTCTATCATCAAATAGACCCTAAGCTAATCTAAATTTATGCCTTTGGTTTTGAAAGTGTCAATGACCTATAAAACACCATTTTCAACTATACAAAAGTCGAAGAAAAGTTGAGTCAAAATTATAAGATGGATAGGCTAACTCAATATGTTATTGCATCTAGATAAGGTTTCTAGGCCTAGAAAATCACTAAAGTCCACAACAAAGTTGCATATATGTTAGACATCTGCTTGTTATAAGAATCAAAAGTTTTAATCCAAACATCCCACAACTCTCTCAATTCTTTTATTAATGGTTGTAGATAAATATCTATATCATTTCTCAATGCTTGCTTCCCAAGAATAATTGTCAGATGAAAGAACGAACTCTATTTCATACACATCAAGAGAGGGAGGTTGTAAGGCATAAGTATCACTGGTGAAATGTTATAGCTGGTGTTCAAAGTATTAAATGAATTGAAACTATATGTAAATAGTCTAAGGCATACATTCCAAGGATCTGAAACAAAATGAGGATGCATTAAATCAAATTTCTTTCATGACTAAAAGTCCCTTAGGTGCCTTATCATGCTATTAGAACTTATTTTCACCACATGCTATCTCATATGTTGAGCTATCTTAAAAGACATAAACAACCTTTGTAACCATGGCTTTAGTGAATAGTATTGTAAAACTTTTGCAAGTAGCTTCACTTTCTTTTCATCACCATTACCTTGACCCTTTGGTTTTACATTTGGATATATTGCATTTTTTACAAGCATCTTTCTCTATATCATCCTCCTAATATAGCATGCAATAATTTGAGCATGCATGAATTTGAGTGTAATGAAGCTCAAGTTTATTGATAATCTTCTTAGTCTCATAAAAAATATGGAATTTGTGCATGTCCAAAGGCATCTATCAACAATTCTAGTATCATATACATTGCCTTTTCACTTATTATGCATAGGCACTTAATGTTATATAATTTTACTAAGATAACTTTAAATAGTTATCACACCCTCATAAAATTCCACTAGCCATTTCTAATTAACTCAAAAAAATTTAGAGTCTCAATAGACATTTGATCTAATGATGGAGACATTACTTTAACTTCGTCTATACTTTCATCATTAAGGTAGTGCCCAAATGTATCATTAACCTTATCTTATATAAGGTTATCAATAACAATCATATCTTAATTCATATATGTCTTTGAAGGAATTTCAACTATAGTATTTAATGTGTTTGTCTCTCAATATCTAAGCCAAAAAATATATCTTCCTAAAAATGATTTAACAATTAGATGATCATACACTACATCTTTAATTTGCCATTTGCTAAACTCGCATTTAGGATATAGACAAATTATCTACCATCAACACATTTATTAGTAAATGTAAAGTCCAAAAATTTATTTAGTCTTTCCATATGTTCAGTAGTGCTCATAGGCTTCTTAATCCAAGATTTATCCATTATTAAAATTAATAGCATTCTATTGTAAATAACATTCTAAGCAAAGAATATTTCATAGCATTATTTTATAACAACAATGGATTTATTTTATATTTGTATAAAAATAACCAAATAATCAAATAACATACATAAGATTTGAAAAAGAGAATTGGGATTAAGTAAACATGAAAAATTAAGATAGAAAATTAAATAAAGTAGGAAAAGAGGGGAAGGGAATTGAGAGATAAAGTCCAAATACATATACATAATTAACAGTTTCCTAATTTAAAATCCAACTAATTAGTTTAACTTTTTTTTTTTTAAATTGTCAAACTAATTTTACAGCCACTACAATTTGCAATAGTTAAGATTTAAAAAAGGTTTGAGATCCACAGTAAGTCTAATTGAAAGACTAAACAAATTATAGAGATTAAAAGATATTTATCAAATTTTAATAAAAAATATCAAAGAATGGAGAAAATAAACAAAGTAAAAATAGAGCTCTAAGCAATGAATGTTTCATATATGTATAAAAATAACAGAGAATCAAACATAAAAAATAACTTATTTTAATCCTAAAAAAAATTCAGATAAGAAAAACTCATAAATCAACATAAAAGCTTAAATAATCTAAGATTTTAGCATAAATCAACTAATTTTAGCCAACAAAAAGTCAATATATCTTTTAAAAGTGAAAAAATATTGAAACAACTACCCCAAATTAGTTGAAATGGGAAAAAAATTTAAGAAGATAGAGTTAAAATGTTGTGGATGATCAAGGCAGACAGCAGATGATAGAAGGTGGCACGACGGCGACGGCATGGCGCTACAACGGATGATGTTACTCTTTACAATGCTGGAGGTTCTTCTTGGCAATAGCTTGAGATTTCAAAAATTTATCTAAGATTTGAGGTTTGTTGCCCTGGGTAGGTTCAATTAATGAGTTTATAAACTATTGCAAAATTACAACAGTTGTAACCATTGCTAACTAAATTACAACAATTTTGCAACAATTGTGTTGGGAATTGTGCAATTTTGTAGCGGTTGTATATAGCAATGGTTGTCTATTAATTATTATTCCTTCTGGTCTTCAATATAAATCATTTATTGAAGGATTATTTTGGTTCAAAATATATGTCACTTCTTCAAATTATCTTTATTATTAAATGACTTTTTCCTTAAATATTGATAATTAAATAGAAAATCATTAAGACAAATACAATTTATTAAGGATGGAAGTAAAGTCTTTAATTAATGGCAAATATGGAAAAAAAGTTGTGCTTGAAGACAAATTCAATTAGGTAAACTACTTTTAACCAATTTTTTTAATATTTGTGAGGTAGATATTGGTGACTTATATTAGAGACCGGAAGTAGTATAATTTTGTAATAGTTGTCAAGAAAACATCATAAATTTTATTTTTGGTAGTAGTTTTTACATCCGCTGCAAATGCAACTATTGCGAAAAATCACTACAGTACAATTTTCACAAAATCACTTGTTCTTTAATAGTAATAGCTAGTTTTTATTTTATCTTTAGCCCTTACGCCCCATTTTTTCACCCAAAAAAACCTTATACGTAGTTAATTGTGGATAATTTATATGTCAAATTTTTTTATTGCAATGAAGTGGTATTTATATTTATTTTTGTGCATTTCAATTAATTTATCTTTTTAATTTGGTTAAGTATAAGCTATTCATGTCAAATTTTAAAAAAAAATATTTATGAATTGACTATAAAAATTTAGCGTAATTAGAGTTTAAACTTATGACTTATTATTAAAAAAATATATTTTTCGAATAACTTAACTTCACGTCTTTAGAAATTTAACTAAATTGTACATAACTTTTTTTTAAAAAAATTATTCATAGTTCCATCAATATTTTGATATATATTATATAAACTTTTCTTTTTATTTATTTTTGTCAAAAATCTAATTTTTGTAAACATAAAATTATAATTTAATTCTTAATATGACATTAAAAATAACTAAGTTCATATTAAGTACCAACATAAAACTATAAATTTAATTTTAATATAATAATAAAAATAATTAAGTAATATTATTTTTAAAAGAAAATATATTTAATTAAAAATTAATTTTTTTGATAAAAATAAATTATAAGAGAAGTAAATCTAGTTTTTAAAATAAATAAATATCAAACATAATTTTGTTAAATTTAAAAAAAGTGAGTGCGTGCAACTTACTCTATTCACAAAAAGTTGACTTAAACATAAGCTAAACATGTCGAGAAGGGTTCAGAAACACAAGTGGCATTAGTGGATGGGCCATTGCAAAACTTCCAAATGCCCTACATTACCAAATGATGAAACTTATGGGCGCTTTGTGTCCGTGGAAAGGGTCAAGCCGGATCCTTTCGTCTTTTGAAAAGTCATGTGGACGGTTTTCTAATTGGGGACGAAATACAATTGAAATAAATATAAATTAAAATTAAATTCTTTACAGTTGTATAATTAAATAAATAATGATATAAAAGAGTATAAATATATATAGAACTTATTTTTCTTTTATATTTTTTCTGACTATATTATATACAATTGATTTATAACTGCAGAAAATTTAAACTTACATAAACAAAATTAGATCTATTGCATTCATTAAGTCACGTAGGTGGAGAGAGAGATATTGTGAAAATTTTGTTTATGGATTTTCTAAAGTTTTTTTACTGTAAATTTTTTTTATAAAATTAAAAAGAGACAAATGTAGGATGTGAGACAAAATATCAAAAGAAATAGTGAGAATATATGGAACTTTCACTTTATATCTATCTCTTTTTAATTTTATTAAAAAAAATTAAATGATATACGCACGTAAAATTTCCTTTTCTCTTTTTCAAATTGAGCTTTTTCGTTCTCTTATTGTGAATTTTTCACTCATTTATTTAAATGTTTGAAATAAATTAATATTTTTTCATATCTGTATTCTGGTTTTTGTTCAGGTGGTCGGAATAGAATGTAATCATTTAAAATTAAACATATGTTAATTTATGACAAATGTCATATAAATTATTAGTCTATTAGCTTGTATATTTTATATACTTAAGAAATTATAAATGTTTCTGAAAATATTATATTTCTAAATGACCATACATTTTTTTCTTCTGTCATTTTACAATATCGTTTGTGAAACAAAAAAATTGAAATATCATAAAGCACTCGTAATACAATAGGTTAAGTACAGTTTTGGGCATTCTAATATTGTAAATTTTTTAATTTAATTTTTGATTTATAATTGAGTTAATATTATCTTTTAATATTTACAATTTATGCACTTAACGTCATTTGTTTTAATCATATTATTGTAATGAAAAAAAATAATAAAATTTAGCTAAATTATATATATATAAATGTGATTTTGGTCCTATCAATGAATTATGTAACTAAGTGAGATTGTTCTAAATTTTACTTAAATTTAAGAAAAATTCAAGAGGTTAGAGCGTAATTTCAAGTAACTTTTTATTATTTTAGAGCTGTAAAAATGGGATGAATTCATTGAGTTAGTTTGTTTAATTTACTATTTTAATATATTAGATTTAAATTTTATAAACCCTAATAATATAATAGGTAAAATCATTGGACGCGTGAGTAGTGGAATAAAAAGTTGCCGACCGTACCAGGAACCAACCAACACCCAGTTAACTGGCGTTTGTCGTTGTGTGTGTCGTATTATATTGGATTTGAGTAAACGGCGGCCCGTTTCGTCCATTTTCCCCTTTTCTTATATTCGACACTCCCAAGTCGGCTTTTTGCCTTCTTGTGTTCACAAGTTGACTCAAACTCTCTTCAACTTATTTTAAATTTCTTTTCACTTTTCTTTGTTCTTTAATTATGATTAAGGGTTTTTTTGTTGGGTATTGACCAAAACTTGGTTCACACGAACCGGCGACTTAAAAAAGAAAAGGTGTTAGAATTAGATAATAACGAAGGAGTTATGACCATGAAAGGTGGGTCTATATGCAACTTGGTCTCAAGTTCCTATGCCTAGCCATGTGCCAATTTGTGACATTTTTGTGTTAATTATTGTATTTTTTATTCATTATTGTAGGTTATCTTCAAATTTTAATCGTCTAGATGATTATAATAAAAATGTCAAAAATAATTTTTTTGTGATATTGCACAAGAAATGGTTCGAGAAAAGAAAGATTAAAAATTTCTTATATTAGAAGTTGTTTCTAACGTGGATTCCACATCCTCAATTTGTCTCTTTTCAATTGCATTTTGTGTCTTTTCTTTCAAATTGTGGAAGATAGACATACTAAGAATGCACTTTTTAATTATATATTTAAAACATTTAATTTTAAAAGTGTTCATCAAAAGAATCGAATTTAAATTATTAAATAGAGATATTATCTCGTTTTTACTAATTAAACTAATTCGGAGTAATTACTATTTTCATTATTTTCTAAATGTAACATCTAAGCATTGTGAAAGCATTCTCAATAGTTGCCAAGTTGAAGTCGGAGCATTTTTATGGTTCTTTATTATTTTTTTATAAAGTCAAATAGCAGAAAATTTTTAATTTGTCATTATGGATTTGGAAGGCCGTAATATTAAAGCTATTTCTAACGATAAAAGGAGAGTATGATTCTGCATGAGTTGTAGGACTTGAAACGTAAGTTTTCACACGAAAAGCTTACTAATAAAATTAAAGGACTTAAAAGTAATTTTTTTAATATTTTTGATAGATTTTTTAATTAAAATATTATAAGTTATGATTTTTTTAATAACATCATAATAAAGGTATAATTTAATTAGATAACTATACAATTGTCTAATCTGCATGAATTATATACTTATTATGAAATTATTAGACAATTATATATTTATTATGTTTTAATTAAAAAAATGTAATAATAAAGATATAAGAAATTATATATAAGTTTTTTTAAAATTAAATTGCCGATTTTTACTAGTGACTAGTAATTTTTATTTTGTTGAAAAACACTTATTAATTACAACGTGTCTTCTGTTAAAGCTGAATAAATTATTTGTTGATTAATTAAAATACTAATTTAGCTAATAACATTTTATTTAATGCGTAGAGTGGATACCACAAATGTATACGGCATGAAAAGCAACTGATGCCAGAACTGCCGCTCATTAAGGAGATGCAAACGTGTCCAATATATAGAACTAAATTGATGTTATTAAAATTATTATTATTTTTTATCATTGGGTTAACTAAATGTATTTCAAGATTTTTATTTCAATTGTTTCATAAAATTGAAAAAATCCAAATTGATATTTAATAGCGAAAGAACTCAAAGTGAGAGCTTTCTTTTAAGAAAAAGTTTATTATACAATTTTTTAACTCCAAAATAAAACATAGCTAATATAATAAGTATGCAATATATATATATATATATATATATATATATATATATATATATATATAACCAAGGTTTAATCCGCAATATTTTGATTCAAGCAGGTTAGAATTAAAGTTATGTTGGTAGAGAAAATATATTTTTAAAGAAATAAAAAGAGTAATAAAAATGTGAATGAAATGAAATTTTGCCACCTAATGTCACATTTGATATAATATAGAAAGAAATAAAAGTAATTTTTTATTTTGATATTTGATACAATAGAAATAATTCATGGATAGAAATAAAAAGTGAATAACTAATTAAAATATCTTTGGTGTAAAAAAATATTAAAAATGATTTTTATTAATTAAAATAAAATAAAATAATTACAATTGAGAATCTCAAATTAAAAATATTCATATTAAAAAAATTTAAATTTTAAAAAATTAAAAACAAAAAATTTAAACATTGTAAAAAAATTACAGTTCAAAACTTTAAATTAAAATATTTCATCTTTAAATCATTCTAAAATAATTTCAAAATTTAATATCTTTCAATATAAATATTTTTAATTAAGGATTCTTAACTATAATTTTTTCTAATAAAAATAATACTTAACTACATTGTTAAAATTTTTGGGGCAAAAAACTCATCTATCTTCAACAATATGAATACCATTCTCAGTTTGATAGAAAGCACAGTAGCTACCACACGTGACACATGATTCCATTTATATGTACCAAACACGATTTATATAGATTTTCACTGTCCCTTTCACTTCGCTTTCATGCGTTTTCATGTGTACCAAACGCCTTGTTATAGAGTCGCCTTTTCCATCTCACTCAAGGGGCCCAGAGATACTCTCATTAGATGCACGGTGCTGCCGGCTTAAACCTCAATCACAAGAAAGCGTGAAAAAGAAAAGAAAAGAAAATTAGAAAACAAAAAAGTCACAAGAGCCACATTCCCATTACAAATTAATCCAAAGAAAATTAAAGCCAAAGGCCACGTACAAAGCTATTTTGATCTTTTAACTATTTAAAAATTTATTTACAAAAAACTTGAATATGACATGCTTAAAAAAAGGAGTTAATACTATCATACAATGCATAAATTTTAAATTCTTTACAATTCAAATATTTTAAAAACAAGTTATTGAACAAGGAAAATAAAATTTAATTGCATGTATCGAACACTACTTGTAGTCTACATGTGCATTGACTCGCTCTATTTTTCAACTTTACACTAAATGAACAAACGAGAAAAAGGAACACTTCAAAATAATTGGTGGGGTTGGGGTACCTATCTGTAGGCCATTTCTTAAGCTTGAAGTTTGGGGTTTATACTTTTATATATAAACCCCTCTTGTGGAAAATTTTTCACACCTCTCTCACAAACAAACCCCAAATCAACTATCTAGATTGAGATCTTTCATTATTATGGGAGGGTGTGTTTCTTGTAGATCATCGTCGGTGTCGTCGCCATGTGCGTTTAACAATGTTCGTGTCGTTCACCTCAGCGGCTACGTAGAGGATTTTCTTCAACCAGTTTCAGTGAGGCAACTCACAGGCGATCCTCCGAAGCACTTCGTGTGTACGACGCTTCAGCTTCTTTCTTCTTCGAATTTTTCGAAGTCGTTGAAGGGAGACGCGCAGCTCCAGCCAGGGCAGGTCTACTTTAAGCTACCATGCTCCGTTCTGCAGACGGGTGTTTCTCCAGTCGACTTGGCTTCCCTCGCTAAGCGGCTCACAGCGATAGCCAAAACTACGAATGCGAACCCAGCCGAAGAGGACGATAAGCCGCGGCTCGGAGGTAGTACTCTGTCGAGCCACCTTAAGTTGGGGTTGAGGCCTAATGCTAGAGTTTCAGTGTCACCTTCTAGATTACATGGTGGAAGAAGAAGAAGAAGCCCTTACGGTTATGGAGCACAGCCATGGAAACCCATCTTGGATATCATCGAAGAGAGCTCGTTCAGTCAGAAAAGTGAGTGATCAGATCTCCAAGCCGATAGTTTATTTGTTAGTTATATATATAAAACACTATATCACGATGATCTTTAAGGTTATTGAAAAGCACGCGTTTGTTTGAATGAATATTCTGGGGGGGACATAAGTCTCTCTCTCTCTCTCTCTCTCTCTGTTAAATAGAAATACAGTTTATTTCTATGAAAGGTTTAATTAAAATTATGATACATCAATATTAAAATTAACGAAATACACTTGAAAAATAAAAGAAAAGATGTAAACTCTCAGTATCATTAATTTAGTCTGAAGGATGATTTTTGTGTTTTTTTCCAGAAATAAGGATGTTCTAATTTTTTGGATGAATAATATTTTTTTGGATAAAAAAAGAATATTTCTTACATTTTAAAGTTAACAAATTAAAATTGCAAATAATGAGAATAAAATACATTTCTTATTTTGCATTTAGATTTTTAACATGAATAAGTAATTGCGCTAACTACTTTTTATTTTTAAAAATCTCATATTGGAACAAGATCCATTATACATTTGCACAAAAGTAAAGTGAGAAAATGTAGCTTTTTCAAGAAAAAAAAAACATGCTTTGTCTAGTTATATTTGTGAATCTTATATATACATTATTGATTAGTTTTTGAAATTTTTTTATTCGTTACCTCTTATCCTTTTGACTATGTACCTTTGTCCTTTTTTTATTGATAAAAAATTAATAGACAACAATTAAAAATTTTTAGAGACTGAACTGTGTATTTATAAGATTTATAAATTAGATATATGAGGCACATATCTTACAAAGACAATATATAAACATATATCTCTTTGAAATGAAGTTGGCGTGTGTGATGAGTTAATTTAAAAAAAAAAAGAAGAAGATTATTTTCTTCTTCACCTAGTCTTTTACACGCGTAAGCAGCTTTGAATTTATTATCATATAAAATTTTGAGTAAATTATTTTCCTTACCTTTAACAGATGTCTAAATTGCATAATTTTCTCCTTTATTTTAAAAAATTACACCTCTATTCAGAAATTAAGAAAATATGTGATATTTTACTTTTTCTGTAATAAAACATAAGTAATAATTACACTTATTTTGACTAAAATACCTTTATATTTATTATTTGTCTAATATAACAATTATTAAATATATATATTTAACCAATGTAAAATAGTACTTTTTTAAATTTATAATAAATTAAATATATGATTTTGAACATAAAGTAAGTGATAAAGAAATAATAATTTGATAAATATTTTGTTTAATAAGTTATACTTATAACAAAAAAAAATTAATATCACTTTATAGAATATTTTAGACATTTCTTAAGAAAGGAGATAATTTATCCAAAAATTTTAAAACATCTCAAACATGGACAGATCTACAAGTAAAACAAGGTGGCCTCTGTGTGTGCGTCGTTCACTCTCTCTCTCTCGCTATATATATATATATATATATATAAAGTAAAGCTTGAAGCCAAGAAATAAAATAAAAAAAATCAACAATATACTTGGATGAGGAAGAATGAAAAAAAATTATAATTATAGTTAACATGTTTATTATTAAGTTTTCTAATAAAAATATAATATATAAATTTTTTTAAAAGATTCAATCATATGATGCTGAATTATAAAAATTTTATACTTACCTTATAATTATTAAAAAATATGATAAAAAATAAAATATTTTTTTAAATGTCCAATAAACCAACTAAATCAAACCTATGGCAAACCGGTTTATCCAAAATTTAGTCAAAATGAAAATTCAGTATTTAGAAGAAAAATTGACAAATTTAATGACTGTATTAAACTCTGCAGTCAGCTATAGTTCCATGGTGGGACTAGAATTCAATGATATACAAAATTAAAACATAAAAATAATACACGGACAAAAAATTAAATATAGTATTATATGCATTAACTTTGCTCTGTTCTAATTGGATATATGAATCTACTCAATTTCTGTTGTGAAAAAAAAGCATGGTACCAACCTGTGATAGTATATTTGGATCACCAAAGATTAAAAAATAAAAATAAAAAGGTTAAGTTTAATTTAAATATTTTTTTATTGAAGTCTACATCAAACATTTTTTTTTCTCTTTTATTCTTTTCAATCTAAATTACTCTTGTAGGCATGTCCAAGAATAATTTGATCCCTATCATTAGGCATGCCCATTATATAGATATATATATGTGTGCGTGTGTGTAAGAGAGAGAGGGAGCTAGTGGATATGCCTTGCCCCAGATTGGCCTTTCAAATCTAATCATATACCAAAGAACCTTTATTCCATACCCGGCTTCCTTGCCCCCAAACCCCATAACATATGTTTGAAATCATTGGAATGGAGACAAATAGAGAGGAATAAAAACATAGAGAGAGAGAGAGAGAGAGAGAGAGAGAGAGAGAGAGAGAGAGAGAGAGAGAGAGAGAGAGAATATGAGATTAAATGATGGTTCTCTTTCTTTTTATTGACCTGGTATAAATGTAGTTTTGATTCCTTTAATTTTAGAAAAGTTTCAATTTGGTCCCTCTATTTTCAAAATGACATTTTTGGAATTTGAAATGATTAAGAATTTGGCTGTGTTTCAAGTCCAAATCTTGATCAAACACTGCAAGAATGTTATTGATTTCTGACGGCCTTCTGACTCATCTAAGCGTTTTTTTGGATATTTATTTGCTTTTTGACTAATCTTCTAACACTCAATAATAAAATGTAATGGGAAAAAATTGCAAAGAAACTTGAAAAAGCTGCAGAGAGGCAACTATGTTGGCCCAACGAACCAAATTGCAGTTGGCCCACATTGGTCAATTGCAATTCAATTGGCTTATACGGGTTGACTGTTAGTCAGTCGTTATAATTTTTTTTCAGTTTTAAACTACTTTTTAACTTTTTTTAACGTTTTAAAATTAAAAATTTCTGACTGTTTTCTTTGCAATAGTAATATTAGCCATTAAAATTAATATATAGCCGTCTAATATATAACCATTTGAGGAAAAAATAGCCATTTGAAAATAATATTATATAAGTTACTGTCTACTTGTATATTTCACTTCTTCCATCTGTTTCTTTCCTTGATTTTCTCTCTTTCTTTTCTCTATTTTCTGTGTTTATTATGTTTACTTTCAATTTGTTATTTACTTTGCATTCAATTTTTTACATTCAAGATTTCTTTTATTTTATTTTTCTTAGTAGTGTTTAATTTGCGCTCAAATTTTTGCCTTCTTGGTTTCTTCGTTTTCTTTCTTTCTATTTATTGTTTCTATGATAATGTAGTGAAAATTACTTTTTATTTGATAATATTTATAAATTAAAATTTTTTTACATTTATTATTCTTCTATGCAGTTAAGAAATTTTTACTTAATAATATTTGTAAAGACACAAAATCTAGGCTTGGACAATCAAGAGTGTGATTCTAATATGGTATTAATGGATTTCAATCTTATTTGAAATTGGGACCAATTTCTTTTAGTAGCATCTTAAGATCGTACATTCTTACGATCAGGATTGGGTTCTTGACTATATATATATATATTGATTGAGAATGTAGTACTCATATGTTGGTGCATTACGACCATCAAAATAAAATGCTTATTGAATGCATTCAACCATCTCCGACGTCTGTGCTAGCGTCGTATAATGCACTGGGAAAAGACATAGGAATTATGTCCCTGTGTTGAATAACAAGAGCGTAAGTAGATAAAAGCAGCCTCGGAATAGGCATGAATATACAGCCTCATTGGATTGGGACAGATGGAAAAGACCTAGCAAACGACATTTTGGGGATCAGACAATCGATCACTTGATGCGCGAGCTTAAACCTTAAAAGACCCGGATCCAATCACTCAACTTTTCTTGGCATACTTAGTTAGAATTTCATATCAATGCTGAGGTTGCTAGACATGCTCGCATGAAGAAATCTCCTTAAAAGATTTTGCTTTTTATTTAAGAAATTACATTTTTAGAATGCAACTAATTTTTTATGAGATTAAACTTGAATATAATTCTTTATATTTTACTTAATTAAAGAATTATATACTTATCAAATTGTACAATCAAAATACAATTCTTTATATAAAATTCTCAAGTAAAAACATGTGAAAGAATTATTTTTGAAATAATCAATCATGTATTTTTTGAATTATAAAAGAAATTTATATAACATGTTTTTATTAGAAAACTTAATAAACAATTTTAAAATATACATCTTGTACAAATGTTAGGTGTTGAACACATAATACGATTTAATAAAATTAAACATTTCTAACGTGGCCATCAAAGACAATTTACCCTCCTCTAGACAAAGGAATTCATAATTTCCTTGCAAATTATGTTGGACAAATCCTCTATATTCCAAGAATAAGTGCAAGTGAATTTATCTAGCCAATAGCATTTGTGACATTATGACGGTCTACCATCCATATCGGTATACCACGTGGCATAATCTAATTATTTTTTAGTATATGGATGCTTCAAAGTTTTTTATTGTAATTTTTTTTATAAAATTAAAGAGATAAACACAAATTACAAAACCAAATATTAAAAGGGAGTAAGTAAGAACGCACGAATTCCACATCCCATGCCTATTTCTCTCTAGTGTTACAAAAAAAGATTTATTGTTCAAAATTTTTGAGGATCTAAATTCTTATTTTCATGTATCACACATACAATATACAAGTATATCAAGAGGAAAAAGGGTGATACATAAATAAACCCTTTTCTTGAAGAAGCATTTTTAACAAATCATGGAGTAGGTAATCATTCAAAAAGCATTCTTGACATTTGAACAAGTCATACAAAGTATACATAGACTTACCAAGTAAATGGATTAGCCTCACCTATTTTCTTCAAGGTTATTGGACTTGCCTCATCTTTGTTCTTAAAGGCCGTGAACTAAGCTTTACTCTTGAAAGATTCTAAATTTTGTCTCAACCATTCTTGAGGATTCTTGGCTCATCCTCACCATGGCTAGTGAGTTCTTGACTTCACCACACTCAAGCAAATCAAAGCAAACATACTAAGTATCATTTGAAAACATAATATAACATCATGGTATCATGGCATATATGCATATATTAGAATACTTTTCATGGCTTAAAACACACATATACACATTCAAAAATAAGATAAACATACATTCATGCATAAGAAAAAGAAGAAAGAGCTACCTTTGTCACATAAGCACACTTTTCTTCTTGGAAATGCACTCCCTTCCTCAGCCACAAACTCACAATGATGTGAGGTTTGTTTTCTTTGGCCTAAACACAATATATGAAAGCTAATTATACTCTTAAACCAAATTCTTAGCACCTTTGAAGTTGCTTTGCTTTCTTTGATGGAAGAGGTATGTGGGGAGATTCCTAAGGGTCTCTAGAGCTCATGCCAACACTCAATTAGGCCTAAAGATCATTACAATAAAATAGATTTTTCATTGAGCATTTGAATCCCTAATGTTGCTTTCTTGAAAACTAATGGCTCTTTGTTAATTTCCTTTGCATATTTTTTTCTCCACACTCAATTTTCTAAAATTCATCCTTGGTTCTACCTAAAATCCATGCCTTCTTGGAGTTCCCTAGGCTGGCCGAACCAAGAAAAGAAGGGAAGAAGGAGTAGTTACCATGGAAATAAAATTTTACCTTATTTTTCCTTAATTTCTTGGATGATTCTTCCCTTACTTGGCTCCTCTCCTCAAATCCAAAAATTCCACTTTTGATCTCCCCTCCATACAGATCCAAAAATTTCAACAAAAGCATAGAAAGAAAGAGGAGAAGGAGGAGAACAACTTTGCTAAAGAGAAGGCTAAGAAATTCTATTGATTTCATACTTTTATCTTAGCTTTTTCTCCTTCTTCTTTCTCTTCCCTTGTGCGCCTAAATGTTTTAGTCTTCTCTCTATTTTTTGTGCAGAAGAAAGCCGGTGAAGAGGGAGGGCAGATGGGGCATGCTATATAAGAAGCTTCAAAAACTAAACAATTACAAAAATTCTCATTTTGTCCCTTCATCTTGGCATTTTTATTTCTAATTTGTTTTAGCTCCTTTTTTAGAATCGTCTTTCTCATCATAAAATTTAGACTCCCAATCTTTTAAAATGCTTTTGGAATTACTTAAATTGGAGTTAAAACCTTCTCGAACAAATCTGTCAAAGTTTGAGTTCACCGTCGTTGAAAAACATACGCTAGAGGAGTTTTAACTGTCCTGAGGTTTCTCATGATTTCTAGAGCCTTTGATAATCTCGGAGAACTCAAACTTTTCATTTAAAAAGTCCTCCTATGAGTATTCTAAAAATTGCTCAAAATTACGAAAATACCATTATATTTCGTTACATTTTCATTAAAATTCGTCTGACTATTCTGGCTCCAGTTTAAGGGCACCTTTGTTCTTGACTCATCATTATTTGAGGTCTAGAATATTATTCTAATTTTATTGGACCTTAAAATCACTCTATCTAGGAGACTTCCTTTTATATCCGGTGAATTTCGTGCATTTACAGAGAAACTATACGTTATGTTTATCGCGTTTTCTCTCATTTAAAAAAAAATCAGATATTACAGGTAGCAACTAGTTGCTAGCAAAAGAGATTTAGGTAATACTTCTTGTGATAATAATGGTGGCAAATATATAGTTGCCACCAAAAATGAGTTTGGATGATGACTATTGAATGTTATCACTAAAGGCTCCCTCTTAGACATATTGTATGCGTATGACGACTAATTAGTTGCCATAAATAAATAAATATATATATTACTTGATGTATATATCATTTTATATATATAATAAATTTAAAATAATTTAATTTAAGTCAGTTTTAATATAAATTATAAATATATTAGAGTTTAATAAATATAGATAATTTTAAAAATAAAATTTTTATTAAAAATATGGATAAATTTAAAATAAATTTATTTTCTTCTATTATTTGTAATTAAAAAATATAAAGGTTATAATATTATTATAATAATACATTGTTTATAAATTAAATAGTACAATATGATGTAATAATAAATTATATATTATATAATAATGATACTGTTTATATTTATATGTATATTTTTCCTTTTATGTGTATGTGTATATATATATATATATATATTTTAAAAGAGTGGTTAAAAAAATAGCCGTTAGATAGCTATCATATATTCTTGTTATATATATATATATATACTATGAGATTTTCATTTAATTTATCCTCTCTTTCTATTTTATTTTATCCTCTTTTTTTATATCTCAATCACTCTATTTTACTCTCTTCGTAAATCTGAATTTTCTTTAGTTTTACTATACTGCTTCAAATTATGTTGATCATTGTTGATATTTATTTTGGTGAGGTTTGCTCATTGTGGAGATTTATTTGCTCAAAGAATAAGAGATATGTATATATATTTAGTTTAATAATATGTATGGAATATTTTATGTAATTTATTAAATGTAAATAATTGCTTTATTGTATAGAAATATTATTAGTTTAGATTTATAAGTGAAAATTAAAAGTTGTGGTGGTAATAATAATTTAGGTCATATAAAGAAAATGTTATTTATTTGGTAATAGTTATATTATTTTCATCTTTTTATTATGTTAAAATAATAATTTTTTAAGTATCATTGATTTATTTTAGTTTATTAGGATATTATTTTTTATGTCAATTTATTTAAAACTTTTTTATAACATGCATAAATAAAATAAATATATTCATATATTCATTTAATAATATTATATTAATAAATAAATTAGTACAAAATATATTATCAATATTTATAAATTTTTTATGAATTATATATTTTTATAATTTTTATTTATATAATTATATATAAATTATAATTTTATAAATATAATATAAATTAAAAATTATTTTGAAGACACCCTTCACGTCAAAGGTGTCCCTCTCATCAAATACTCTTTCATGTGAAGAATGAAGTACACTTTGTCACTTTGTCATTCACCCTTCACGTGAAAGATTGCAATGATATATATATATATATATATTTTATTTAAAAGATAAAAATAAAAAATAAAGATAAAAGACATTTTAATATAAAAATAAAAATAAAAGATAAAAATAAAATCTTTAGAAGTGGAAGGGACTAGAAATCTCCCCTTTACACTAGCCCACCTTTACACCTATTCAATGTTATATATATTAGACTAATAAATCTATCCACATATCTTTTTTCCTACAAGCATCGCTTCTCTCTCTTCAGCAAACTAAGCTAATGTGGGTATCACATTGGCATGAACAGGAATCCTTACCTTGTGGCCTCTACTGCCCTCCATAGAAACCTCTCCAAAATTGTCGATTCTTGTCACTGAGCGAACCATAAGTGTCACGAAAAACTTTTGTGACTCACCCGGTTTAACAGTCATTGTTGGAGGGTCGACTTCAATGGCAACAGATGGTCCCATTCTGGCCGTGATCGCATAGGTTTCTTCCTCGGCAACATTTGTGACAGTGCGAGTGACAGTTTTGAGTTCCCACAAGTTGGGAAACTGTAATTGATGGAGTGTTAAAATTTGATGGGTGGCCCATGCTGCTATTGCATGGTGAGTTTGTGTAGTTCTTTATCTCATGAACATCTATGCCGGGTGTTGTGCCCAAGAACCCCAAGTAATCCTCATATCCTACAAAATAAATTGCAAAATTAATGTCGTTTCTTCCCCCGATTTTCATTAAATGCTACATGTTGTTATAGGAACTTAACGTTTCAATGAACGCATACTTAGGTATTCAAATGGCACTCTTCATCATGGTTTGTAATGAAAAGACACTCTAATCTAGACATAGTTGCCTACTGTGATGTTGATTGGCGTTCTGATATTAATGACAAGCGAAATATTCAGAATCTAGCGTATATCTCGGGCAATTTGGGTTCTTGGTGTTCAAAGAAGCAGACTGTTGTGTCTCGCTATACAACTGAAGCTAAGTACAGGAGTTTAGTAAATACTGCAGTTGAAGTTCTATGGCTAAAGTCTTTGCTCAAGGAATTGAATGTTGTCTTCTAATCCTCCTATTCTATTTTGTGATAACCTCAGCACAATGTTGATGAGTGCTAATCCAATTTTGCACTGTAAAACGAAACATTTTAAGCTTGACTTACATTTTGTGCACGAGAAGGCTTTATGTAAGGAAGTTCTGATCAAACACATCCTTTCCTATGCTCAGGTAGCTGATATATTTACCAAGCCTTTGTCCTGTCTTTGTTTTAAGGAATTAAGAGGCAAACATCAAATTAAGGGGAAGCGTTAGAGGTGTTATTGCATGCAAACACATGTTCGTTATATTTTGTTGCAGGTGTATTGGATCCAATGAGTTCAGTTATAGGTGTATAAATGTACGATGAGCTACACAAATGAATAACACAATGCAATTCCCTTCTTTCATCTTCTTGAATGCTCTTTCTCACTTCTTCTCTGATTCACTTCTTATCATTCTTGAACAAAAAACTAACGAGGAAGTAGTAGTATTTCAAACATCTTTTTTTCTTTTTTTGGAACCTACATGATTCTTATGCAACTATATATAATAACTAAAAGTTAAAAGGGATCTTCCATGTTTTCGAGACATTTACTCCGTAGAGCTCATCCCGTCATTTTCTTTGTTTTTGGAAAATAAAATACAAAAATTTAGAGCCATTCAAATTGAACAAAACTTCATTTTTTTTTCACATAGATTTCAGCCGTGCGAATTTATTAACCCAAACCAACTAGACCAAAATTATTTGAATGTAAGGTTAAGTAGACTTTGAATGGATTATTAGTTGGTTATGCACATCTTTACTCAAATTTTTAGGTATATCAAATTTATAGATATAAATAGATCAAATTAATAGTAAATAATAAATATGTATCTCAATGATAAATTCTAATTAAAAATATATTTATTTATAATTAATTTAATTTACCTCCATTTCGTTCACAATCTATATAATTATACATATATAATGTATACTAACACTAACAAATATAGTGACATTGATGGGAAAGAAAATGATTATGAGCTTCCAACATTAAAAAATGTTTATTAATGTTTGGCTTCACTCTCTCAATTTTTTTTCCTTTAACTATATAGCGTCAATTTCCTCTTGTGTTGCAAAAGATTCAAACACCAACTATAGAGCTATGATGGGGGCAGGAGGGACCCACTGTTGAATAGGTGAGCAGTCCCACCCACCTTCTTTACTAGGAGACACCGTGAAATGTTTGGGTGTCCAGCTCTCCCCTCTTGATTCTCTCTCTTTTAGGAGCTCTCTCTGTCTTTCCTCAACACCTTTCTTTGCTTCTCTGGCTCTATCCCAGTCTTTGCTCAGTATGGCTTGGCTAACTTCACTCCAAACAAAGGCTGATTCAGTTGGCCGCACACCCTGATCAACAAAAATAACCTGATACTTATCACAGTGACCAAAACATGCATTCTCAGATATTACAATAACAAAATGTTTAATCTTTTGATGTGTCCGTAATTTCCTAAGTATTTTTTTATCCATCTAGATTCTAATCTAATCATGAAACATATGATATCTTCTTCTTTTTCTTTGAAAGATAATATTATTATTAAGTTAATTTTTTATAATTTTTTTTGTCTTACTTTAATATTTGAGACTGAAATTATAACTTTGTTTCACGTCAAAAATTGTATATAACATTATTTTAATATATTTAGACTTGATAAAATTGGAATAAAATCATACTTTTGGATGTTAAAATGATAAAATTTTATAAGCACATCAAATTGATAATCACAATTTTTTATGACTAAATTAAGATTTTTATCTATAGTATAATTATTTTTTCCTAAAGTAACACAGTTTCTAAGCACATCATTGGCATATCTTCCCTATTAATTAGATGCAAATAATACAAGCAAAATAGAGACAGAAAGACGTTTATTACCTCTGAATTCTTGACAGTAGGAGTATGGAGCCCTGAAATGACTTCTTTTGCATCATATATTACTCTAACTTTCCCATTATTTTTATCCTTAATTGCTACAGTCCTGCATTATGAAATTTGATATATAAGAAACACGACATTATCGGGTCAAAAATTTTATTTTGGTCTGTAAAACATGATGCCATTATTACTTTGCTCCACAAATTTTTCGTGTCACTTTACTATTTAAGAATATGATGTCATTCCAATTTTATCCATCCTATATTGATAAAAATTTTTTAGGATAAAAAATCTTTAGAGCTGAAACAATTTACAGTCTCAGGAATACAGGTATTAATGCGTTACGAAAAAATCAATAAAGTTTTTAGTAAGTAAATTAACAACTTAGTCACCAAAATGTTAGATATAGGCACATTTAATTTTAGCCTCTGATAATTAATAAATATATAAGTTCTGAATATAACAAACTTGTTACACATTAATTCCTTCATTCAGTGATTCATGAATATGTGAAAACTCATGTACAATAAACTTATTTTTTTAAGGATTAACTTATTTCGGAGAAACTTGAAAGAAAATTACCTATCCCAATGACCATCAACCTCATATAGAACTTTGGAAGATGATGAGTCAATAATCTTCCCTTTGACCAATCTACGATTTCCCCTTAAACCGAGAAAAGATCGACCTCTGTAGCATAACTCAGCCTCCAAGCCTGTCTCTAGGCACCGTATACTAACGTTACCAACCCAATCAACCTCAGAGATTGGAAGAATTCTGATTAAGAGATGAGGACAATTCATTTCATATGTTTCTCCATGATTCAACAGTTTCAACTGCCTTTTACCTAACACTTGAGCCTCCACTGAAGTTCCTGCATTTTTTTTTTGGCAACACATACATAAATTTATAACTCGTATTAAATATTAAATAGGACTTTGATATATTGTTCGACATACTTGTTCCAGGGGTTAAAAGACAAATCAAATAGCAATGGCAATTATTCTGTAATAAATTAGTTAATATTTCAATTGTTTATGATCTTATAGAAAAGATATAAAAGATACCATGAAACTTTGGAACAGGTTGCTGGCACCATATCATTTCTATGTTTTCCTTCTCATCAGTTGCATGGAGGGCAGATACTGGAGGGTGGTGTGACACCTACAAGCAAGTAAACCCAGGAATTGGAAAAAGGGCTAAATATGTACTCTCAAACAGTACTTGTTCGAGGTTCGGGCAGGTTGGGCTTGGGCCAAAGCCCAATAGATATTTAGATGTTGGGCTTCTATCAAAAAACCCACCTTGCTTTTAAGTTTATCACTAAAGGCCGAATAGTAATCCAAGCTCATTTAGGCAGAACCGTGTTTGACGCATCTTGGATCCTCATTGAATTGAATTTTGTATGAATTTGTGAAATTAAAAAAAAATTAAAGCTAAAACTAACTTAAAATATATTACAAATAAATAACATTTTTTTTTACAGATGACAAAGTATTTAGAGTATTAGTAACACTTTTATAATTAAGAGCATTTTTGTCAAAATAGTCATATTTCTATCATATTTATTGAATTAGAAAAAAAATTGAATTCTTAAGGTCAAAAATGAAAAATGTGATTAAAAAAGAAAATATAAGAGATAAGAGCAAATAATAAATATAATGCAAAGTTTAAAGAATGAAAAAATTATGAATTTTATTTGTTGGATGGACTTAAGCCAACTTTTTCTTAAAGATAATAAACAATAATCTAAATATTAGGCCCAAGCCTAGACTCATCGTATTGAGCCAAATATATCAGTGGGGGGGGGGGGGGAGGGTGTAGCATAGAAACAACTCACTAAAATGAGATTTTATTCATAAAGTTGATCGAACAGGCAAAAGTAAAATTGAAAAGATATATATACCTGCTCCATTAATATGTTAAGACTAGCTTTAGAGACATGATGGGTCTCTCCAAGAATGGGATTGTAAGGAGCAACTCCAAAAATAGGTGGACGAATGGTAGATATGGTCCAAGCTACCACATTTGTGAACCTTTCCAAAGGGTTCTCACCATTGTTGCACCTACTTAACATATCTGAAGTTGTGCAATACACTGATTCGCCATAGCACTGAAGTTGTGACTTTGGGAAATTAAACAGAGGTGGTAACTGCTCACATAGTAAAACACTTTCAGTTTCATCACTTTATAATACACACACACACAAACACATACATAACACACATATAATGTGTGTTTAGGGTTTATATTAAAATTCAATAAATTAATAATGTCCCTTGATGCACATGGCTATACAATTTGTATAATATCACAAAATAAAATATTCATGAAAAGGAGTATATTTCCTAAATAAGTCTTATTTTAATTATATGATTCATTTTATTGGCTTCTTTCTATAAATTATAAACTAATTTCAAGGAAAAAAAGATAAGATATATTGATAATATGATAATAATTATACTAAAATAAGGAAGCTTAACTGAGGGGGTTTAACAGTTGTTAGCATAACCCTCATTAAATCAAGGCTTAATTGTAGCTTATGTAACTACAATTAGGACATGTGTCATAGCCGTAGTTAGGACTCAAGTGGCCTGACTACATTATACACACTTTGCCTTAATGGCAGTTCACTAGAACCACCATTAGGTCTCTGCTTAATGGTAGTTCTAGTGAATCACTATTAGTACATTTTAAGAAGCCCTAACTCACACTTTCATTCATCAAACACACAAAATACCCCATTCAAAAAGCTCTAGCCACATGCTGCATCAAACACATAATCTAGGACAACCACCGGCCAAAGACCCGACATCGACTATGACAAACAATGCCAACAACGATCCAGTCATCCAATGATTCCATTTTCATTATAAAGCAACATCGTGTAGTTCTCCTCCACTATCTAACCCAATTCATTGTCTACCATCTACAATCTTGCCGCTGGTAGCAACCATCTGCCATCTATAGCCCTCCCTTCTTCGTTTTGTTGTTGTGTTTTCCTCCATCATTGCAACTTTGATTCTTTAAGGTTTTTTTTTTCTTTTAATTAGTGATTCTATCTCTTCCTTCACTTAATTTCTATGAAACAAAGCAATTGCTAGTAGTTTTAAATCTTTCCCCCTAAATAAACCAGGTAAGTTATGATTGTGCTAGAAAAAATGGAATTGTGTTGTGATGAAATATAATGTAATTTTTTAGATTAATTCATATAATATTGACTCATTTCCTTCAATTATTATGCTAGAATTGTGTTAAGCTAGAATATTTTTGTGCAAAATTGTGTTATACTAGTCTAAAAAATGCAATGATGCATTAAGATAGTAGATACTATTAATGCATTACTCATAAGGAAGAAGACTATTAATAATAGAATTCATTCTTATGTCCAAAGTAAACATTATAAGAGTAGTATTATTGTGGAATGATAGTGATAGCATTACAAGAGTAGTATTATTGCGATAATATTACAAGTAAAAGCTCATTATTTAAACATACTTATAGATACTAATAAAAGTGATAACATTACAAGAGTAGTATTATTATGGAATGATAGTTGCAAACTAATTCTCCTTTAAGTTACCTCTTCCTAAAAAATTTAGAAATCTTATTTTTCACTTTTCCATGTACGTTTCTTTGCATTGTGGTCTTTCACTTTAAGCAAGCTAATTTATTACATAACTAAGTCCTCTCTCTCTTTCTCTCTCCCTCTCTTTAATTACCAAGTGGCATGATTGCTTTTCTTGTAGTGTGAGACTTGATATGTTTGTGGATTTAGATTAGATTAGTCACATCCATGTGTGAAGTGTTAGGTGATGCTATATTGTTAGGTGAACATAAATATTATTTTTTTTAGGAATGGATGAGTCTTGAATTGCTAAGCTTCATAATACCCCCTAAATATTTAAAAAGACCAAATGAATTCTTAAACTTTGCATTTGCCAATAAAAGGTATTGAAGGTAGAATTATATGCTTATTTCCTAAGTGTAAATTCAAGAAATGGTAGATTGGAGAAGTTTTACGTATCCACTTGATTGTTAAACTAGTCCTACAAGAGTACACCATTTAGGTTAGGCATAAGGAAAGACATATTAGAAAAGTACCCCTTTGAATATCTTTGTCAGGTCTATAAGTTAGAGAAGAAAGGATTTATTGGGATAATCCTGTGCACGACATGGTTCATAATGCATTTAGAGTTCATCATGAAAATGAAAGTATAAATGAAGTTGAGGGTCTAGCTCTGTCCTCTAACCAAATGATGAATGAATATGCTCAAAAATTTTATGAGTTAATAAAAGATAGGTAACAAAATTTGTACAAAGAGTGTAAACATTATACAAAATTATCTTTTTTGGTAAAGTTATATCACATTATATGTATGTGTGGAATAAGTAATAAAATCATGTAATGATACTAGAGCTATTGGCAGATGACTTTGAACATGCAAATACTTCATCATCTTTCTATAAAGCCAAAAAAACCATCAATAAATTGAAACTCTACTATATGAAAATTCATGCATATTTGAATGATTGTATGCTCTAATAAGGAGAAGATGAAAATAGAAATATGTATAAAAAATGCAACACACACACACACACACATATATATGGAAACTAAAGAGAAAGGGTGATAAGCAAAAGAAAAGGTTTGCAAAAATCCTCCAATACTTTCCACTTAAGTCACAATTTCAAAGGTTGTTTAGGTCCTCCAAAATTTTGAAGTACATGGATGGCATGTCAAGTATAAGAATAGTGATGGTATGAAAAGGCAACTTAAAGGCATAAAGGATATTTGTTATGATGAATTTTTTGCTTTAAATCCTTAGAATGTATTCATAAGTTGACTAGTTGTGGTTTCACTCTATTTGGCAACTTGTGTAAGTCACAACATATAGTTAGTGATTCTTAAGCCTTATAACTTTTCTTCTTAGATGTGTATGAAATAGAGTTCATTCTTTCTTTCAATGATAATTCCAATAAGACAAGCACATGTGAATGATATAAATGTCTATATGCAATTGCTAATATAAGAACTAGTAGATTTGTGGAATGTGGCTTGTGACAACGTGATATTCGCTTTTCTTAATAAATATGGAAAATCAAAAGACCATTTACATACATGGAGAGACTTATAAGAAATGAACATTCAGTCTAAACTTTAGCTTGATGACAATGGTAGATATCCACTTGCTTTGTTCACATAAACAAAGCTAACAGGGATGTCACTCAAAAGACTTTAAAGAATATCACTATACCTAAAGGATATTCATTATTTCTAAATGCATTGATTTGAGAAAACGTAAGGTTAGATGATTCAAAAGTCACAACTTACATCCTCTTATAGAGCAATTACTACCTTTAGTCATGAGAAAGACACTTCCTAAGTAAATGTTTACAATACTATTTAACTTATGTTCATTTTTTTAGAAAATTGTGTAATAAAATGTAAATGTGAATGAACTTAACTAGCTCTAAAACATAATGTCCTTATGCTTTGTCATCTAGAAATACTATTCCTGCCTTCATTCTTTATAATTCATTTGGTTGTACATTCAGTTGATAAAGCTAAACATGGAGGTCCTATCTAATATCGATGGATTTATCTTATAAAAAGGTAAGTATATACACAATTTTCAAAATTTTCAATTCTTTTAAATCTTTTAATATGCATCAATGACTTGTAATGGATCTTCTTAATAGGTACTTGAAAAAATTAAATTCTTATGTACGAAATAAAACCTGGCCATAAGGCTTAAAAGATGAATGTTACTTAATTGAAGAGGTTTTAACTTTTTGCTTGAGGTATCTGAATGGAATATAAATAGTATTCAATTAACATAAATATGTTAATGACCAACCTAATGTTAGTTCATCTAATAAAGGCACAATGTTTCCAACAATTAGAAAATAGATTGGTATTAGTGAATACTTCACTCTTTCCCCTATGTGAAAACTATAAGCACATTAACTTGTACTAATTAACTATAGAAAAGTGGACCCCTATTTTCAATGAGTATATTAAAATTATTAAGCTAGGTGTTACATGATCACTGTAACTACATACTTATTTAATGTATTTCATATAAGAAATTTAGGGATATGGTGAAGCAACAATTAAAAAGTCATGCCCAATCAGGTTCAAAAGTAGATAAGAAGATTCATAGAGAGTTTAATTAATAGTTTTCTCAACATGCAACTACATGTACACCTTATTTTATTGTTCTGTGCAAAAACATTTATATAACAAGAATACCACTTTCTTTTCATTTAGATAAGAAATAATATCAATGGCTCCCATTCAATTAATATGAAATTACTTACCTTGGGTCCAATTGATCAAGCAAGAAAATATAGTGCATGCAATGTTAATAGATTCAAATTTCATATTATACAACAAGACCAAGGGTTGAAAACTCAAAATTATAAAGTTTTTAGGACTTTCAAGACATGTAGTTATGCAACTAGTAGTGATAGCCATATATACTGTGAAGTTGTGTCCTATTATAGAAAATAGGTTAACATAATTGAAATAAACTATTATAATTGATTTATGATAACCTTATTTAAATATATATGGGCCAATACAACCACTTTTAGAAGGATTACAATTGATGACTTGGGGTTCATATCCATTAATTTTTCACGATTGATAAATATTGGTGACAACCAAGATAACAAGCCATACATCTAAGTTTTAAAAGCTTAACAGTTATATTATATGGAAGATAAGTTGAATAAAAATTGCAGTATAACTGTGCATCTAAAATTGTAAGACTTATAAGACATGGGTGAAGAAGATAAGAATACTAACCACGAGAGTGAGCCATTCCAATCTCAACACTTGGAAATACTATTTCCAGATAGAAAAGGAAATTGGAACTTGTCTAGGTTCAATATCTTGCATCTTTTACTTATACTTGTATTTGACAAAATGTGTTTATTTCTTATGATTAACTACTTGTGTTTTATATGTATCAAATGTCTTATATTAGTTTTGTTTTTTTACAAGAATCCTGAAGATGAAAGGGCTTTTAAAAAAGAGTAGTTCAGGCCCTTCTTGTAAAGGTAATGGATTCGACACTAAAGTTCCCATATTGAGTCCGGCTATTAATGTTAGTGAACAACTACAATAACAAGATTTGACAATTTCCTCATTGTGTAGGGATTTCACTAAGGTTCTAGCCAGCCATCTAGGTATTGACAACATTGGTGACTTCCTTGCTAATAAAGAGGTAAGGCAATATAAACAACTCAGTGAGCCTACACAACTTAAACAAAGAAGAAATTGGATGGTTCATATCCTTGGTAAGTAAGACAATGAGTTCTAGTATACTAAATTAATTTAATGTAATTTTGTATACAGACTTTAATTCTATAGATGAACAAGGTCAAGTTAGACCTAAGCAATTAATATTGTGAGATGTTTGGGTCCTTCTTCAAGGGCAAAGCATTGTTGTGGATTGGAATAACTAAAACCAACCCATTGGAGAGGAAGGTGTATTATTAAGTGTTTTTTTAGGAAATGTTAGGAAAAACTTCATAACATTTTCTATTAGTTACCCAAGTTGGAAAAGTATTCCAACTAAGTACAAAAATGACAATTTTAGAGATACTATTGGTGTGTTTGGAAACCCGGTGGCAAACCACGTTTGTGTAAAAGCAACAATTTGTTGCTTTAGGGAAAACGTGATTTTGGAGGAAGCCACCGGATTTCCAAACACGCATTATACAGGTAGCACATTGATTATTAAACTATTTTATGGCTCATTCAATTAATTTATATTAATTAAAAATTATATTTTATATCGTAGACACACTTTGCCATCAATGAGAAGGAGCATAAGAGTTACTATCTTTAGTCCATCAAAACCAAGTGATGGCAAGCATAAGAAAACCTACACGATGGCATACAAGATGGCACAAAAACTAAAGGTGAGTTACACATCATTTCAACAAATGGCATCTTAAAGGAGCAATGGGCATTGTACATATAATATCAAGATATTTTGTTACAATATTTTCAATGTTCTTAATAGATATCATTAACATGTTTTTATCAATCATTAGGAGATTATGGCAAAAAATAAATAAAATAGACAAAAGTAAATGATTCCCTATGCTGGTAGATCAAACAGTGTTGCATAGAAAAAGGATGAAATGGTATGTTAACTTTGATAAATAGTATATACTTTAAGATATGTTACAATATCCGCCTTAAACTTTGTAAGAGATTGAGCATGATGGCCCAATCACTCCAAGAGAATTGTGGACTACCACACTTAAGAGGTAGGATGGATCTCTAGTCAATAAGAAAGTTAGAGCAATCATTGTAAGTATATGGACTATATGAGAATAAACTACTGACTCCTAATTTAATTAAATAGATGTATTGCTAAAATGATATATTGTTTTCTATTTTACTTGAATTTGCCAAAAAACATATTAATACATCAGACTCAAGGAGCTTCTTCTTAAAAGATTTCAAGTCAAATTTTATTGGCTTTAGCTTTGGGAAACTAAGAGCACCCCTATTAAGTTCAAGGATTAGGAATAAATGCATGCTCATCCCAAATGTTTAGCCATTCTGCTAACTTCCATAGAAGGACTCCACCTTATAGACCTTCTTACATAGAGTAGGAGAATAAGGTGCAAGAACTTAGATTACAATAAGAATAGATGAATGCAACTTTGTCATTCCTCCTCTAAAACTTCTAGGGTCCCATGCTACCTAAGTTTGCTAATATTGGTGTTCAAATGGTCATATGATAAGTTTTTCATTCTACTTAAATTATACAAATGAAATTTAATTTCTTTTAGTCTTTAATTGGTTACTTAACAACATTGCACTTTTTATTTTAGGCACAAAATAATTAAGATAGTGGAAACCTTGAAGTTGCAACTTAATCGCCACATTCTTGTAATAGAAGTAATTAGTTTTGTACTTTGATTGTATATGAACTTGATTATATAGGAACATTATTTTTAATAGAAATAGCAACTTGACAATTTTAATGGCAAATTGTGGAATGAATCTACTTGAACTTTACTTGTACAAGTCCATAAAAATACTAATACAAGCAGGGAAAAAATTTAGATTTAAAAAAAGAAAAATAAATTAATTCATTAAATTTCACAATGGTTTAAAGTTTTGCAATATTTAATTACAGTTAAGACAATCACCACTAAGCATGGTTTAATGAAGATAATCCATGTAGTTGTTAAAAACTATAGTTAAGCCTTTCCTAATAGATGGTTTAACTCCAATTTTGGCAACCACAATTAAGGGGTTTAACAATAGTAAATATAGTTTAGTCCTTTTTTTGAGTTGAAAAATATTTTTTGAAAAAAGAGAAAAAATCTTTTAAAAAATTAGAAAGAGTGAATATTAGATTAAGTGAAAAAAAATAAGGAAATGAAAAATAAAATAAACAAAAAAATTGAGAGAATATCATAATCTTCACTCTTTTAGAATTTAATCCATTAACAAAAAAATGTAAGTAGAAGCATTTTTATTTTTCAATTTCTTAAACTTTGATAAGATATTGCCAACTTTTGTTGTTTTTAATTTTATTATTTTAGAATATTTATAAAATTATTAAAATCATTTGTTATTCTTAAAGACTAAATAATATTCAAGGATATTTTGCCATACAAAGTATGGCAATATATTAAATTAGCATATAAAATTTTAGTTATATCATCATATTTCTTTATACACATGCAAATCTTATTTTTTGAGGGACCTTATGCGAGGTTAATTTTTTCTAAGGGGGATCATATAAGAAAATTTTATATAAATATATGCAAAAGATAAAAACTGAGGGAAGGGATGAAGGCACCCTCGGTTCCCCCTTCCTTCCTTAATGATTTTGGCAAAATTTTATTTTTAAATAATCTTCAAAATGCATTTTCTTATATTATTCTAATGTATTTAACATTTAATTCTTGTAATAATTCCCAAAAGGTTCTTAACTTGAATCCCTTATAAGTAGCCTTTGATTGTAAAAGACTATTTTAAGGCTTTTCTTAGAGGTTACAAATATTAAATAGGAAGATAAAAATTATAATTATGAGAAAAATATAATTTTTTCTCATAATTAAAATTTTTATTCTCACAATTGTAATTTGTATCTTCCTGCGTAATATTTGTAATCTCAAAAAAAAAATGTAAAAAAAATATTAACTACATTCATTACAATCAACCTCTTAATTCTAAGGATCTACCCTCAAAGGCTTTACATTTAAGTTTAACTAGTCCTGATATTTCACTTCTTTTGGTTAAATTGAAGTGAATTAGCAACTTATCAAGAATGGTTGTCCAAGATGTATTAATTAACTTCGCCCATTAAATGACTTCGGTACTAAAAGTTTTAGGCTATATATTTGGATGGATATTAGGAAATGAAATAACAAAAAATGAAATGGTCAATTTTGGTAAACTTTTGTTTGAAAACTTTTTTTATTTTATTTTTCACAATAGCATCAAATGACAAATGATAGAATCCACGATCCCTCTTTGCCACTCAAAACTTACATTTTTTAGTCTTTCCAAATTAAGAGGATTGAAAGGAATAGAATAGACAAATAATACAATTACATTTATATTCTCTTTAATTAAAAACTTGCTAGAATCATAGTTTAGTTATTAATTAATGTTGAAAAAATAATGTACAACTCATTTTATTCTATTAATGATTTCCTTCCTTTTTTCATTAAACTTTTAAATAATAGAATATCACATGCCTTTCTATTTTATTTTATTTTATTTTATTATGAGTCATTTTATTTTATTCTCTTTTAAATTCATAAACGTAAGCTTAAGGTTGGCCAGCTTTATAAAAAATATTACTTCAGTGAGATTTACTTCTAAGATTCTTGCAATTATATGTTCATTCAAAATTTATATTGTTTATCTATTTTGATACATCAAGTTTAATCTTTTTTGACAACTTTGTATACACAACTTCACAAGGAGACCAACCTAATCTTTTTCTACTTGTATAATAAATATTATAATCAAAACTGCACAAATAGCTCCATCCGAATGATTTGAGTGATCTTTGTCACATGAAAAACTTTAAAGAAATGTGTGCAATTGTTGTTATGACTCTAATGATAGTAACGATAAGCCAATAAATCATAGTTCATAACCGAGCAATCAACAACAAAAGTGGAGGCCAAAATGTTTTGTTAGAAGGAAAAAGATTTGTATATAGTTTTTTATATCTTTATCAGTAGATTTCTTAATTAAAATATGATAAGCATATATCTAATAATAATATAATAAGTGTATAATTTTTATAGACAATTATATGATTCTTTAATTAAACTATATATTTATTATATTATTATTAAAAAATATATTTATCATATTTTAATTAAAAACTTAATGATAAAAATATAAAAATTATATCTAAATCTAATCCTTACTAAAAACCTATCTAATAGAGATAGTTGAACTAAGTTAATAATAAAGAATATACATACGCATGTTCAAGGCAAATTTTACCAAAAGGTATGCTTATATTCTCATATGTTTTATTAAAAATATGATAAGCGTATCTTTAATAATAATATAATAAATATATAATTTTTATAGATAATTATATAATTGTTTAATTAAATTATATATTTATTATATTATTATTAGAAAACATACTTATCATATTTAATTAAAAAATAATGATAAAAATATAAAAATTATATCTAAATCTAATCCTTCTTAAAAACCTATCTAATAGAGATAGGTGAACTAAGTTAATAATAAAGAATATATATACGCATGTTAAAGGTAAATTTTACTGAAAGGTATGCTTATATTCTCATATGCTTTTTTATAATAAGTTTGATTTATTTTTTTAAAAAATAATTTATAAAATATAAATAAATTAAAAAATGAATCTTACTAAAAAGTAAAAACTATTACATTTATACATTTTTTATGATTAATTTAATGATTCACTCCTTTTTTATTAACCGAAATTATTTAAGAATATATCTGGCATGTTCAAATTTTAGGTAAAATGGAAGGCGGAGACATGCCTGAAAGTGAGAGAGATCTGATCCTGGCCGTATATTCTTGAAAAGACTTAATATGCGTTGAAGAAGATTAGGGACTCTATAATCCTGATCTACCTTTGCTTCTAATGAAAATGGCTTTGTCAGAATCACTTTTGTCTCCTTCCCTTCTGTTGCCTGCACATACCATATTTTATACCCCACACTTTAAAGGACGAATCTTAAGAGAGTCACTAATAAAATTTAAAATAGAGAAAAAAAAAAAACTATGCTAGCTATATAACTGTATCATGCCACAATTGTTCAAAGAAACTGAAATGTTATAAGGGTATGTTTATTTCTAACTAATGGATGCATCTTCGAATAGCATTGATAAGTTAAAGATTAAACTTGGAAAAGGAAAGATAATTTTTTTAAAAAATAAAATGCAAGAAATGATCTTAAAAAAAAACACGTAGCACAAAACAAATTAGCTCAATATGGCTTATGAACAGTACGAAGAACGATAAATGTTTTGAAAGTCAATTTATATAGAACTAGCATAAACTCCTATAGATTTAAGAATTCGAAGAAAAAATAAGTTCCGCAATATAGATAAATAGTGCACTTACAATATAAAAACAGTAAATAAAGAGTCAATGATGCAATTAAAAATGAATACTCTTGTAAATTATTTGGGTTTATGCATCTTTAATTAATTTAGTTTTAGAAGATAATTATTATCATTTTTATAGTGATAATTATTATTATTTGACCTCAAAAGTTTTTGAAAATCTGGTAATCTTGTTGTAAGCTTCGCTGACTATCAAATAATGACAATTGGATAAAATCTCATTTTGTTGTTTTTGTAGACTATGCATTTGTTAATTTAGCCTTTTATAAAATTGTCTTTTCAATTTTATCTTTAAATTTGATCTCTCATAAAATTATTTTATTAATTTAGTTTCTTATATATAGGCATTTCTCAATTTAATCCATCACAAATAAAATAATGATCAATAATATCATTTTATCAAATTGAGAAAAACTCATTTGTAAAGGACTATTAGTGATAATAATTTTATTTATAAGAAATTAAATTGAAAAATGAGTACTAAATTAAAAAGATAATTTTTTAAAGGACTAAATTAAGAAATATCTTATTTATCAAAAAGCAAATATTAAAAATAACTTTATAAAAAAATTAAATTAAAAATAGTTTATTTATAAAAGATAATTTTAGTCAATGATGGTTATCATCAAAAGACTAAATTAATTAATTTTCTTAAAAATACCAAATATTATCATCTAAAGAATTATTCTTCTAGGAAAACCCAAATGGGAGGGGGAAGTACTAGAGGGATCTAGAAAAAGGGCCCCTTGAAAATAGTCTAAAAAAGAAAATTAAAACTAAGTTTAAAGACCATGAACCTGTTGGATTTTCTGTTTTTAAAATAATGTTTTTATTTTAAAAAATTAAAAACTTGTTTAATAATGTGTTTTAATAAAATGTTTTGTAAAATATAAAAACAGAATCATGTTTTTGAAAATAAAAAAATTAAAATATTTTTTAGATGTTTTGTTAACTTTTATTCTACAAAATTAGAGAAAAAATAGAAATAGTAATTTTTAAAAATAATGATTTAAACAAATTTTTTAATTTTTTAATTTTCAAAATTTGTTCTAAAAAATATATGTTTTAAAAACATTAAAACCATGGAATCAAATAGAACCTATACCACGCTTGACCTTTGAAATCTATATATATATATATATATATATGGTTTTTCCTTTTTGCCGGAAAAAAGGTGATATTTAATTTGGCCAAAAACTAATACTTTATTTAAAACAATATAAAGTAGATAATAAAGTCTATGTCAATATTTCTTAATTTATTTTAAAATAAACTATTCAAATAAAAATAAAAGTAATAATTTTTAAATTATTTTTTTATCTAAATTTATTTAATTTTATCTTATTAATATATAAATTTCGAAACCAAGAAGCCAAAAAGCTCCCAAATTAAGATATATATTGAATTGTTATATCAACATAGAACACCAAATAAGATAAGAGGCTAGATACATAAGTCTATTTGTCTTACTATTATGGAACTGATACCTTAAATGAAGCCTTTCTTTCCAATTTTGTATTGAAAGTAATGTTTAAAAATCAAATCAGTTATTAAATTAATATAAAAATTTATTTATAATTTAATAATTTGATTATAGTCAAATTAAGATTGAATCATTTTTTAAGCATATATACTATTTTATAATTAAATTAATACATATATTGTAAAATAATATTTAAAAATATAAAAATAATTAAAATATTTTATATATAACAATAAATTTTTTGAAATGGGATAGATAGAATAGATTAAACATCATAAATTTTTATTATAGAATACTAAAACTGTCATTTAGGCCCAAAAAAATCAAAAATCAATTTTTAATTGCTAAGTTGACCAATTTTTATCAACTTCTGCAATTTTTAGCCAATCAATTTTCAAAATCAATCAAATCAAAATCATGACCGATTCATCATCGATTTTTTTAATTTGATTGGCTAGTCTAATCTAATTTTTTTAACTTTGCATTATTTGATTAGATAAGTCAAAGTTATCTCACTAGATAGATTTAGAGAGAGAACTTAACTAATTGTTAAAACCTTAAAACCTAACTTATCATGAATCTAATAAAATAAAGACCTATACTATACCACCTAATATAAAATCTGATTTGAATGATTTAAATTAAAATTATTAGGAAATAAATAAGAAAAAAAATAAGTAGGAAATCCAGATTTCTCATATGCCTCGAACTGAAACCAACGTAACAAGACATTTCGTATAAACAACTGACGTTTGACGCATATTTTATACTCGCCAGAGCACCACCTTTTTTGGGCCGTGGAAAGGCTAAAGCCACCGCCTAAGGTGGCTGGAAAACAGCCAGCCATTTTATGAAGAGCAAGAATCAAAGTTTATCTGAACCCACAAAAAAACTAAATAATAATAATAATAATAAAGTGGCTCATATAGAGAGTGCCATGATCATATTGAGAAAAACAGAGGAATTACCATTTGAAAGTTTAGTCGAAGTTGAAGAAGTGAAGCAGCGCGAAGATGGTGAAACGAAGATGATGGGTACAGTGTGAGAAAGAAAATGTATCTTATGGCAAATTGCTATGACCTTTGGTTTTGGTGGTGACAACAAAGCAAGGAATTGACTACCAGACAGTCAAGCTAGTACGCGCAGGGGAGCGTTGAACAGGAAACCAAAGCCGGCTCGTTAAGCTCATGGAAGAGAAAAAAGAACATAGAAAATTATATGTAAAATTTATTATATTTTTATAAATATTATTTAACAGTATTGATTTATAAAAATTATTTTTTTATTTTTATTCTTAATTTTTATTTATCATACAACTTCGCATAAAAGCATCAGTTGTGGTACCCGGTTGATTTGCGCCTTCTCGTACATAATTCATTAACATATAATAAATAATTCATTAAACTTTTCACTTGTCCTTTAACCAAAATTTCTTTTAAAAAAATAATTCTATAAATTTTATAATAAAACATCTTAAAAATTAAAATTATTTTTAATAATTATAATTATCATTAAATTTTAAGAGATTTATTATTTATTTTAATTTTTTTTATATTTAATAGTAAATATTTTAAAATTAATAATAAAATTTTAAAATTTAATAATAATTATAATCTTTAAAAATAATTTTAATTTTTTAAAATTTTTTATTATAAATTTTATAAAACCTTCACTTCGAATATAACTTTTTCAATTTCTTTTAACATCGTGAGCGTTAATACGAGTGTTGTCACAGCACTCATAGTCATGACTCATGATATAAAAAGCTCGTATCACTATGTAGATGAGTTGTCACATCTTAATAACATCTTAATAACGGTTTTGATATAATGCATTATATATCAGTCTGAATACTTTATGTTATAAATAATTGCGTTGTATAAGTTTAGGGATTCAATTGAAAAAAAAAAACAAATAGTTTAATGTTCTAAATACGTGAAAGCATCGTTGTGGTTACCTCCTTGTCCAATGTAATTTAAACTTTTTAAATTTGATTTAAATTAGATCTATACATGTATTTTTAAATTTAAATTTTTTTTATTTTATAAGATGTAAAATATAAAATAAAAATAATATTTTATATTAAAAATAAAAAATATAAATTTTGAATTATCCAAATTAAGAGCATATACATCCTTTTGAGTTGGTAAAAAATCCAAATTCATTAGTTTCATATACCAAAAAAGTTAAAAATAAAAAATAATTTTATGAATAAAAAATTCCTATATTCTTATTTAAAAAATTATAAAATAATAATTATAAAATATAATAAATATTTTTTTTTTTATTTTCTCTTGGCCAACCTACGGATTTGCACCAGTTCTAAACTTTTAGTACATAATTTATTAAAATATAATAGATAATTTTGTGAGCAGCTTATAAAAGATTTGTTAGATTAAATGATGTAAAAAGAATATAAAATATAAATAAATAAGAATAAGTAAAATATAATAAAATATTATTTTTATTTTTTTATTTTTTTAAAAATAATTTGATAAATAAAATAAATATTATAAAAATATGTATAAAACACGTTCCAATAAATCAAAACGGCCTTAATAATGAGGTTGGTGGCAGTTCGTTGTCACGTTCGGATTTCCGACTATTCTAAGAGATAACACTGACAGGGTGTGCTGTGCTATTCAAAAATAGCATTTAAACCATTGACACGTGTTATGGAAAAATTACACTCATATTTTATAAAATTTATAATAAAAAATTATAAAAATTAAAATTATTATTAAAAATTATTATTATCATTAAAATTTTAAAGATGTATTATCAATTTTAAAATTTTTATTAATAGATATAAAAAAATTTAATATTTTTTTATATTTAAGAGTAAATTTTTGATAATAAATTTTTTTAAAATAATTTTAAATTTTAAAATTTGTTATTATAAATTTTATATAATATAAATATTTGAATATAATTTTTCTTTTATCTTTATCTTGTACGGTGGTCTGTCCTCGCACAGAGACTACGTAAGATAGCCACTGTGAATTAAACATGACCAGACATTAATTGGAGCGCGTTGGATATGTCAGTTTTAGACTTTGACTTAGAATATTTAAAAAATTTCTAATAACAAGTGGATTTTTAAAAATGATTAAATTAAGTGAAATTTTTTTAAAAGTTTACTATTAATTTTTTTAATAAAAACATAATATGTGAGAATTTTTACAATTTATATCTTGATTCTTTATAAAAAAAAAGTTTATTTATCATAGTTTTAAATGTAAATTTTGATAATAAATACATAAGTAATTTTTATTAATATTCTATCAAATTATTTTATCATGTTCAATTATATATTATTTTAAATATCTGAATATATATAATTTAAATTAATTTAAGTAAATAATTAAATATATATTGCATTATAATATATATATATGATTTAATTTAATTTAATTATTTATTATTACTCTTTTTTTTAATCATGCATATTCAAAATATTAAAGTAATATATGATGGTCACATAATCAAAATTTAATAAAACATTGTTAAAAATTTAACGTTAGATATTAAATTATTATTATTTAATTATAAAAATTAAATTAAAAATTAAGTGAAATATAACTATTCAAATTTAATCTATACATGTAAAATGTATTCACAATCAAATCTAAACAATTGCGAATGGCTTACATGAAGCCAGATCTTGTTTTCACAGATTCATGTGATAAAAGAGAAAAAGGAAAGAGAGAGAGAGAGGGAGGGGGGGTGGAGTTGTCCCAAATTTGTGATAAGAATGAGAGAAAAAGAAAGGATGTTCATGAAATGGCGTCAAATGCGCCTGAACTCAAATTTAATGCTTGGTACGTACGTAGACCCCAACAAGGAGGATGCTACCTCAACGTCAATGTGAAATGAAGTCAAATGCGAAGCCCATTTGCCTCCACATATGGTTACAGCATTTGTTGTCTCTGAAATGAAGCAGACTCCATCAAATTGCCATTGTGGTCTATTAAAATAATAGATTAAATTTAGATTTTATCCATTTGTATAATTTTGAGATTATGTATTAAGTGGTTCAACTCACACTTTTTTCTACTCATTTCAAAGATGGAAAAGATATTTCAACTTTGTTAAAAGAAATTATCTTTTAAAATAAAATTACATGTTCTTAATGAAGAAATTTAAAGAAATTTATTATTTATTTTATTTTATTTTAACTATTTGATGTATGATTGTAAAAGCAAAAGAATTGTTTAATTATTTAAAGTTTAGATTTAATCATTTAAAATAATTATTTAAATTTTAAAAATATTTATAATTGCAATTAATGTTATTTACTTCTTTTTTTTAAATATTCTTATTTTTTTATAGTTAAATGGACTATTCATTTAACAGAGCTAATAAGTTGGTTTAAATTTTAACTCGTTTAAATCAATAGATCAATATAACTTTGTCTATTTATCTCATAATTTTTCATTACTCATTGTACAGCTTTCAATGTACCTAGTTACCATGTTCCCTTCCTCTTCATCTGATCCCCCATCAGAGTGCAATGGGACCAACTCACAATCACCTTCAATTATCCCAAAATCATCACAAATCAAGGAGGGAGGGACTTTATCAGTTGGACTGTTTTCAATTACTTTAGTAGTGAAATCTACAATATTAGCTTCATCCACTTGCTCTATTATGTCGGAATCAACATTTTCATCAAAGTGATCATCATCACTTTCATCCTTAGAATCGCTGAAACTAACTTCATTTGTACTTCCATCGAAATTTGAGTCTGCATCTTCTTGTCTCTCATCATTATCCACTTCCCCACCTTCTCTAGATATATCCATAAGTTTCAATAAATACTTCCTGCAACAAAGTGGTCCCACAATAATGTTTTTATTAAAATTATTTAAATTTTTAATCTTTAAATACTATTACTTGCATCAAATGGGAATGCTCTAAATATAAAATACAAAGCACTAACAAATATAATATATAGACACTATTTCATTCTATATATCCCACCACGTTATTAATGTAATATACACACAACACCATAAAAATAAAGAATAAAGAAAGGTACATTGAAAAAGCTTTGGCACAAAAGGAAACACGTTTTTTTCTTATTGGAGAAAAGCTATTTGCTAGCTTGGGACACACATTGATATGATCGAATAAATATATATAATAGAGCCAACAAGAAGACAACATTTTGGCTCTCTATTATATTAGCTTTTTGCAATATGTATGTGTATATATAAAATGTAGAACGATTATAGAAATGCAAGCTCATACTTTTAGGGAACAAAAAAACTCCTTCGAAAAGCCACTAGCAGCGTTGCTCATATTAATGGGGATTTTGACGGCAATATGTAAACAAAAACAAAAACAAAAAATCCAAATGTTCCTCCGCTAGATATTTATTATATTTTATTATTTAAATTAGTTAGAATGATAATTAATTTAAATTTTATAAAAAATATATTTTTGTAATATAATTAAAAATTTTCATAATATAACAAGTGTATACTTTTTTAATAATATTATGATAAATATATAGTTTTTATAAATAATTATATGATTTTGTAATTAATTTAAATATTTGTTATAATATTATTGAAAAATTATATGCTTATTATATTTTAAATAAGAAAAATTAATAGAAAAAAAATGATCATTAAGTTTAATCTTATCCAAATACTTAGAAAATTTTTACACTACGATAATTTAATGAAAGGAAAATTATTTCAAAATCATCTAGTTAATTATATTTTCTTAAACATTCTATTATTTTTATTTTTACGTAAAGGTGGTTTATTAAAGGACATGGCCAATTCCTAAAACTTAAAAGAAATTCCTAATAGAAGAAAAGAAGTTGTTTGGGTCTTATATCAAATTTTTTAGAGTAAGAAGATAAGAAATTAAAAGAAAATGAAGAATAATACAGTATATTAAAAAAAGACTAAAAGAAACTATGAGTAATATATAATTTTAAAATATTAGTTTTTTGTAATATTTATATTCTTAGTAAAGAAAAATTAATCAAGCCACTCCCCTACCAATTTTTCTCTTTTTTCCTCTTTTCTTAATCAACAAAGAAAGTTGGAAAGTCTAAAAAAAAATACATTTATTATTATTATTATTATTATTATTATTATTATTATTATTATTATTACTATTACTATTATAAAAATAAAAGTGCGTGGTTTTAAAATTTTATTTTTATTTTTAAAAAGTAATAAATAAAATTTTTAACATTTTAATATTGTATAATCAAGCTTGTAATTATTTTTTCAAAAACAATATACATCTATAAGAAAAATATTAAGATTTATTTTTGAAAGTTATTAAAATCAAAGAAATTTATATACAAGCACTTATATACGTTAATTATTTTTTTGTTTCGCGTATGACAGTCAAGAAGTCGGTCACATGAGTTTAAATAATATAACACATCTGAATAATTATTTAGACCAAAATTTCATTAGTTTAATTAAAGTAACACGTTATACTGATATTATATACTCACAATTTGAAGCGTAGATATCAAAGTACTTTACTGTACACAAAAAGGTTGTAACTATTAAAATAAAAGAAAAGAACTAAATATTTTATCCAATATGCCCTCTAGTCCCACATCTGAGTCTTTGGCGTAAGCACGGGGGACGGCACTAAAGTGGCTCCTGTCCTGCTTCTTCTACTTCTGTTTCTTCTTCTTTACCTTCATTCTCATCGTTTGATCCATTATTTGGTTGACGATTAGGTTGAGGGGATTGAGCAGGGAGAATCGGTTGATCAGGGGTGAAAAACCCTTGCTGGAAAGATGCTTTCCATGGTTCAAAAGGTGCACCAGCATACTCTGCACTGAACGCGAACGAATTAGAAAATAGAGTAGTGAAGGAGATACCTCTAGCCTCCATAGTTTAGGATGGCGGGGTGGAAAGGAACTGCTAAGGAGCTGGTGATATGAAGGACGACGAACCACTTTTAGGAGCAAAAGAAGGACCAGTACTCCTAACAGATGAAGAAGACCCAGGTGCGCCAAAGGATGGTGCACCAGAAGATGGACCAACACTTGCATAGTCTGCAAATGATGCAAAAGAATGTGGCTCTTCAGTTTCTTCATGCACAAGTGTTGGCGTGTAAGAAGATGATGGTGCATCTGCCTGACATCTACTACCATGGGTGACATCCACTAATGGCTGTCTAGTCATCCACTAATGGCTGTCTAGTAGATATAAAACTATGTCCCTGCTTTTTTGGGCAAGCCTCTAGCTCTGGTGGTCTCTGTAGATGAGGAGCGAGCGAAGCAGGCTGAGAGACCAACATCTCTCGATGTTCACCCAAAGCCTGCAGTATCGTCCTAACATCTCCACGAGTCCTTTCCCTAAATCCCGTATAATCAAGCGTTGGAGGATCGGCAATGAAAAACATATATAGGTTGTCTAGTATATTAGTCTGTGAGGAAAAAAAAACATTAGCCGTTACGTAGTTGGAGGAAAAACATGCATAAACAAAAGAAAATAAAAGGGAAGAAAATGTCGTACCATAAAACCTTGGGAGCCACTCTCTAGATGGATCCACCATCGCGTATGGCACCAATACCAATGCATATAATCAGATGAGCGATCCAATGAAAATACTTTTGTATTTGCTTGGGCAACAACCTACTCTCACATATTCCATGCAGAGATAAATACCATGTGCTCCTGATGCCAATCTTTATGCGTTTTTCCTTTTAGTTGTAGAGTATGCAACAATTCCACATTAAACGATGTTTGAGAGATATGCTGTTGTTGACCAAACTGGCGAAGAACACGGTCTGCATGATAAAATTCAATGAGCCAAAAGCAAATAATAGGTACAGACACCCGCCATATATTTGAACCCACTAAGCAATAGTTTAGAATTAACGGTTGGACACTCGGATGGTCATATAGCTGCCAAATGAACTCATCATCTTTCATCTGATCTAACAATATCCTATAAGTCCATAATGCCTCATTGGTCGGATGAATATGGTGGGAGACACGCCTTCATCTGAAACCCAGCGGTGGTTCCAACCAAGGGATATATTTCCATCTGAGGATCTGCCTGAGTAGGAAGAGGTGGAGCCAGGCGCGGGAAACGATCCTATACCCACAAGTGTAACAATGTTAGACAACCACCAATATTGACTTCAGCATAATTGGTTGCACTGCACAATTCTCTATACAAGTGGGTCAAAACTGCAGATCTCCAACTATAACGACCAGCCTCATCGAAATCGGCAAGCAATGGTAAATACATCAACATCACCCTATGCCCAGTTTGATCCGGCATCAAGTATCCCCCAATCAATTTCATGATGTATGCCCGAGTAAATCGCTATATGGTCTCATTATCGGTATCATCTGGTAAGGCCGCAAATGTCTGGGCAAGCCATAGGACACTGAATCGCTATCCATCCATGATCTCTGGAGGTGAAACCACTCCAAGTAACTGTTGACATACGGTTGTCCAATTGTAATTTGTTCGGCCTGAGACAACTTGTCCAGCGCAGGGGAGGCTAAGCTAAACAGCAACATCTTGTAGGGTAATAGTTGCTTCTCCCCTAGTCAAGTGAAAAGTGTAGGTTTTGGGCCGCTATCTCTCCACCAGAGTTGAAACTAATGCTACGTTAAAGTCAAACTGACCAAGTCGAGAAACTCCAAAAAAACAAGATCGGAGCAGGTACGGAACAATGGCAAGTGGAGGATCAAAGATGTGATTCTCCTGTGCTATCCGTCATATACGCAAAATGCGATTAGCCTGCAATACGCATTTATGTTACTAACATATGATAATATAGAATAAGTTAAACATAATAACTTTATCTGTGTTATCTTACTTGTTCCTGCCATGTGGCCTGTGAAACATGACGAGTCTGTAAATACAAAAGGGAGTCATCCTCAGGTCTTGGGTCCCGTGTCGACAATGCTCGGATGACCAGCCATTATGCTGTTACAGTATTAGAATCATAAGTTAAAAAAATTATTATCAAATCTATATAGTTATTATCTAAATTTTGTTTAAATTGAATTATAAATCTAGAAAGAAGATTAATAAATATTATAAATAAGTTAGCACAGAAAGTGCCAACAAAACACTCAAGGTATGTAGGAAAAATAAAACACTCAATTTAATGCAAAATTATCTAAATTTTCTTTAAATTGAATTATAAATCTAAAAAGTAGAATAATAAATACTACAAATAAATTAGCAATATTATTGCTGTCCATGCCTTTTTGTACGTAACAGTGTAGCCAAATATGCTATGCCTTCTTTCAATAATTTGCCTAATTGACACCGATGGATTCTCGACCACCATCGACACAATATGCGATGAGATGACATCAGAGTCAAGCTTTGGATGATCTTGCGATAATGATGGAGAAATACATATGTGTGACCTATTATATCTTGTTATTTTTCAATGCCTGTCCCTCTCATCTCGACTTGTTCTAACTCTCAAAGTGTATTGACCATCATATTCTAGACAACGATATTCTTTGTATTTCTCTAATGAGTAATGCACTCTAAAAGTGTGGTGCTTGCAAATAGAGTATATTTTAACTGCACAATGCATACACTATTTATCTGAAAAGCGCATACCAATACATAGCTCTTGATTACTATTCAGGTCAATGTTCTCAGTCATCTTAGGGATCTCAATAGAATTTCTACCGTCAGAACTAATCTATGAAAGCATGGCATATGTTGGATCCACATATTGAGCTAATGGAGTAACTCCAGCCTCATCAATGTCGTCGCCCTCAGAATCATCATCTCCATGGTCATCGACATTAGGTGGAGCATCATATTCATCCTCATTTTCAAAGTTATCCATAATATCCTCCGTTTCATTTGGGGGTAACGGAGGACTCGCATTGAAAATAGGTTGATGTGATGAGCTTGGTTGGCATGTCAAGTCGAGGGTAGGCTGAGCGGCAAAATGACTAACATCTATCATGCCAAAATCAAATTTTGAGGCATAATCACTGGTACTTTGGAATTAGCCGATCGACGGAAGGGATTGTGGTACATGAACCTCAACATGGGACTCTAATAAATTTGCGCCAGTAGTTGATATATGCGCATATATATTCGATGCACCTAATTGATTCAAAAATTTTCGGTTGGCTTCCCACATGATTTTGACATCATCTTCATCTTTCAAAGTACACGCCAAGTATATTGTGAGATTACGCGAGTGAGGGTACCTATATAACAACTCAATCACAAATTGATCTGGGGCCAATCGAAGCTTTTCACCCACCACCTTTTTCAATCCATTCAAAGTAACAATTGCGTCAACTCTTAAGATTTTGAGTCTACCACAAACAAATGTTGCACCTTCCTCAATGTCATAAATTTTGCCATTTGCATATACGCATATGATTTCCTTTCTCACACTCATTATGATTCCTATCATAGAATAAGTGTAGTCACACGTGAAACATAGTCATCAATATTGGTTGGATACATATATCAAATCATATATCAAAATATATTCACCTATTTCTATTAAGCTACATAGAAAAATATTCCTCCATGCTTGCAGGTTTTTGAAGGGAAAAAAAGAAAAGCAAAAGGCCAACTGTGTGTGTAGTGTCTGGGGTTGAGGAGATGAAAATAGTCTGTAACTCATCTCCGTGAAGCAGCTTCCCTCATGTATATATATACTTGCTGCACCTATTCTATTATATCAAATTAATAAACTAATTATTAGTAGTTAAAATGACATTATGCCAAATATCTTGTAGTTTTTAAAAACTAAATATACATATATCAATTTTGTTAAAGGTAAGTTTTATTAAAAAATATGCTTAATACATTTATTTTTTTATCCATATTTAATTGGGTCCACTTATTACTTTTTATACACTGAATTTAACACAAATTTTTTCAAATGAAAGAATTAAAATTTCAATCAATTCAATTATATCAACCAGTTAGCTATTCATTATTCCATCTACTCTACGTAACATGTCCAACCCTTCGGATCAGTCCACCCCATTATAACACATGATTTAGAAGACTACCGAACAATACAGCAATAATGCATAGTCTGGCACGACCCATATTTGATAAAAAGAAAAAAAAGGGCGTCACGGCATCTAATATGCCATGACTCAAATCAAACTTTTATTACTTTTAAAAATTTTTACGAGTCGCGGTAGAGGCTTTGCCACAACTCTCATAATATTTTTTAAAAAAAATTTAATTTTAAACATGTAAGGAAATAGTTTTGGCAGTCTAGTTTTCTATCAAATAATTTAATTTAAATAGCAAGTGAGTCAAAAAGCCTATTTAACTTGTTTATTTTTAAATATATTCTCTTTTTTGGGCTTTTTGACTCTCATGCTTAAAGAAAAAAAACCAATAACTGATATGCTGCGTCGCCAAAACCATTTCCCCAAACACTTAAAATTTTATTTTTTATTTTTTTTTATTAATGGGTCACGGTATCTGAGATACTGCGACCCTTTTTTTTATTTTTTTTAATTAAGTCGCAGTATCTGAGATGTCATGACTCAATATATAAAAATAAATTTAATATATTTATTATTAAATTCAAAATTATCTACAAAAATATAAATTAAATTTTTTATTTTTAGTTTTAATTATAATTGAAATTATTTTAACTAATTTTAAAATATATAATTTATTATTATGATTATTTCTTTAACATTTTGAATTTTTTATTTCAAATAAATTATTAGACTTATTATTTTCTAAAAAAATTGAATTATTTTTATTTTTATTTTTATTTATCATCTAATTTTTAAATTTAAATTTTTTATATCTATTTCATCCAATTTTTTTAATTTCTTCATTTAAATTAATTACAGAATTTAAAATTTTTTTACAAAATTTTGAATTTAAAATTTCAATTCTTTGTAGCTATTATATATATTAATTCATTAATTTTTTCAAAATCTTTAATTTCCAATCCTTGAATGTCTTCCTTTTTTCTTTTTTATACACAAACATAAGCATTCAAGGATTGAAAATTAGAGATTTTGAAGAAATTCATGAATTAATATATATATATATATATATAATAACTACAAAAAATTGAAATTTTAAATTCAAAATTTTATAAAAAAAACTTTAAATTCTTTAATTGATTTAAATGAAGAAATTAAAAAAATTGGATGAAATAAATATAAAAAATTTAAATTTAAAAATTAGATGATAAATTAAAAATAAAAATATTGAGTCGTGGCATCTCAGATGTCGCGACTCAATTAAAATAATAATAAAAAAATGAGTCGCGGTGTCTAAGATACTGTGACCCATTAATAAAAAAATAAAAAATAAAATTTTAAGTGTTTGGGAAAATGGTTTTGGCAGCGTAACATATCAGTTATTGGTTTTTTTTTCTTTAAGCATGAGAGTCAAAAAGCCCTCTTTTTTGTATTAACTATTATGCATTGTAAAGATAGATCAAAAAAATTTATGATACATTTGTTCCTTCAATTTGATGGTCAACTAGTTAATAAAAAAACTTTCATTTCTTTATCCATAAACATATAAATACAACTTATCCTCACAACTATAGGATAATAAATTATATACTAAATTGTCACAGATATATACATATACATATTCAAATTATTTTTGGATTACATGTTAGCAAATTAAAAATATACTCAACACATTTGCTACATAAATATGAAGATAATACATTATCTTTAAATTTACTTTTTACCTCGAACAAATTTTTAATCGACCAATAATGCAGTTTATAGAGCCTTTTTCCTTCTATTGAATTACAAAATACTCCCGTCCCTGAACATACAAAAATATCACATATAAAAAATACAAACTAAATATATGTAATTTTAAATTTATTTACAATTATTAAAATATTAATTACAAGTTACATAAAATTAGTTTAGACTTCTATTTTTCATATAATACAGTAAACAAAAAATTATCCTATAGGAGTTTAATATTTTGTTCTCTTCATTATATTTCAATTTAATTTTCTTACTTGAAGGTATTGAAGAATTCTTTAGAACTGATGATATAGACCTTTGCTTGTTCTAACCTTGTTCTCTTCCTTATTAACTAATAGAGCAGAGCTTACTTATTTTTTTACAATAAACATAAAAATCAAAAATCAACAATAAATAAGTGGAGAAATAGAAGATAAGAAAATAACATATGTAAAAAATAATAGAGAACTAAGGAAAAGATCAGAGAGAACTTACATATATGTGTACAAAGTAAAACTGGAATAAGCTTGGCAAAGAAAAAGAATGAAACAAATCAAAAATATTGAAAGAAGGGAGGTTGGGGATAATAAAAGAGAGAAAAAAATTTGTAGAGAGGAGGGATGGAGCTTGGAGAGGAAGAAGATTTGAAGGAGAATGAGGGATAAAGAGGGAGGGGGGCGACGAGCTTGGGGGGGTAGCTGTAGCTACACGCTGCATGCTGCAGCATGTAGCTGCAGCAAAGCTGCAACTTTGCAGTGACCAGTCAAAACAAGGGTCGCGGCATTCCTGATGCCGCGACCCTCATATATATTTTATTAAAATATGGGTCGCAGCATGCCACGACCCTCATATATATTTTATTAAAATATGGGTCGCAGCATTTGTAATGCCGCGACCCATGAATTATAAAAAAAAAAAATTAAGTATATGGGGCAATAGTTTTTGCGACGGAGTGTTTCAGACAAAACTTTTACATTTTTAAGTATGAATGTCAAAAAGCCCATATTAGTGTTGCAAAACCCTAAGGCGCTCTTTCATTATTGCCTCCTAAAGATCTTGTCTTCTTTCTCTTATTTGGTTTAGTTTATGCGACAATGAAGAGCACTTTTATTTTTTTCCCAACTCTTCTTCGTTTGATTTTCACTCCAGTGCAATTTCTTTTTCTTTTTTACTTTTTAAATTCTAAAACAAAGTCCAGCGTGGCATTCTTATGTGGCATATATTTTTATAATGTATTACCCAACATGGCATTTGACTGTACACAAGGAAAGAACATTTGCCTTGTTAGCAAATTTTAACTTCTGTTTTCCTATATGGCATTTTTAGGGATTAAGTCATAAGCACTTGGAAATCATGAGGATAAAAAAATTAAACTGATTTAATTATAGGGACCTCTTTCCAAGCAAATTGAACTATAGGGACCAATTTCCAAATAGGTGTAAACTTTAGGGATCAAAAGGATAATTTTCCCTATAAAAATTCATGGTTTTGTATTGTTCATATCAATGTTGTATTGTTTAATATTAACTATTTATATACCATTTATCCATATTAATTTTTTTTAGGTCATAGGACTTGCGTTTTTTTGACCACCCCCTAAATCTATAGGAGTTTATGCTAATTTCATGTATGTTAACTTTCTAAACATTTATTGTTGCTTTCACTGTTCATAAGCCACATTGAGGTCATTTGTTTAGCACTGCATGCTTTTTTTTTTAAAATATCATTTCTTGCATTTATTTTTTAAAACCTTTTCTTTCCTTTTCTGAGTTCAATCTTTAACTTATCAATGATATTTGAAGATGCATCCATCGTTCAAAAATAAACATACCCTTGTAATGTTTCAGTTTCTTTGAACAATTGTAGCATGATATAGTTGTAAAGGTAACATGCTTTTTTTTTTTTTTTAATTTTATCAGTGACTCTCTAAGATTTGTCATTTTAAGTGTGGAGTGAAAAATATAGTATGTGCAGGCAACAGAAGGGAAGGAGACAAAAGTGATTATGGCAAAGCTATTTTCATTAGAAGCAAAGGTAGATCAAGATTATAGAGCTCCTAATCTTCTTCAACGCATATTAAGTCTTTTCAAGAAAATACAGCCAGAATTGGATCTCTCTTGCTTTGAGGCATGTTCTCCACCATCCATTTTGCCTAAAATTTGAACATGCTATATATTTTTAAATAATTTCGATTTATAAAAAAGGAGTGAATCATTAAATTAATCATAAAAAATGTATAAATATAATAGTTTTTTCTTTTTAGTAAGATTCATTTTTTAATTTATTTATATTTTATAAATTGTTTTTCTAGAAAATAAATCAAACTTATTATAGAGAAATATATAAGAATATAAGCATACTTTTTAGTAAAATTTACCTTTAACATGCGTATATATATATTTTATTATTAAATTAGTTCACTTGTCTCTATTAGATAGGTTTTTAATAACGATTAGATCTAGATATAATTTTTCATATCTTTATCATTAGAGTTTTCAATTAAAATATAATAAATATGTATTTTTTCATAAAAATATAATAAATATATAATTTAATTAGAGAATTATATTGTTGTCTACAAAAACTATACACTTATCATATTTTAATTAAGAAATCTAATGATAAAAATATGAAAAAATGTATATAAATTTTTTCCTTCTAACAAAAAATATCTTGGCCTACATATTTGTTGTTGATTGCTCAGCTATGAATTATGATTTTTAGGCCTTGAGTTACTATTGTTAGAGTCATAACAACAATTGCACACATTGCTTTAAAGTTTTTCATGTGATAAAGATCACTCAAATCATTTAGATGGAGCTATTTGTGTAGTTTTGATTGTAATATTTATTATGCAAGTAGAAAAAGATTAGGTTGATCCGCTTAAAACATAGGAGTGTGTGAAGTTTTAAATGCAAAGTTGTCTAAAAGGAATCTTGAATGAACTTGATATATCAAAATAGATAAACGATGTCAATTTTGAATGAACATATAATTGTAAGAATCTTAGAAGTAAATCTCATTGAAGTAATACTTTTATAGAGCTGGCCAACCTTAAGCTTATGTTTAAGAGTTTAAAAGAGAATAAAATAAAATGACTCATAATAGAATATAATAGAAATGTATGTGCTATTCCATTGTTTAAAATTCAAAGGAGAAAGGAAGGATGTTATTAAAAGAATAAAATGACTTATAAATTATTTTTTTAATATTACCTTATAACTAAAATATGATTCTAACAAGTTTTTAAATAAGGAGAATATAATTGTACTCGTATTATTTGTCTATTTTATTCCTTTCAATCCTCTTAATTTGGAAAGACTAAAAAATTTAGGTTTTGAGAGGCAAAGAGGGATCTTGGAGTATTTCATTTGTTATTCGATGTTATTATGAAAAAAAAAAAATCCTTTCAAACAAGAGCTTACCTAAATTGACAATTTTATTTTTGTTATTTCATTTTCTACCAGCCATCCAAATATCTAGTCTAAAAGTTTTAGTATAGAAGTCATTTAATGGACGAAGTTAATTAATACATTTGGATAACCATTCTTGATACACTGCTAATTCACTTAAATTTGACCAAAAAAGGTGAGATATTAGGACCAGTTAAACTTAAATGTAAAGTAAAACCTTTGAGGGCAAATCCCTTATAGTTAGGAGGCTAACTGTAATAAATGCAGTTACTATTTTTTAACATTTTTTAGGGATTACTAATATTATGTAGGAAGATAAAAATTTCATGATAAAAATTTTAATTCTGAGGAAAAATTATACTTTAAAATTTTTTTATATAATTGCAATTTTTATCTTCCTATTTAATATTTGTAACTCCTAAAAAAAAGCCTAAAAATAGTCCCTTGCATTCAGGGGTTGATTGCAGAGATCCATGTTAAAAACCTTTTGGGAATTCTAACGGGAATTAATTAAATATATTAGATTAATATAAGAAAATATATTGTCAAGATTATTCTCCTGGCAGAAAATAAGAGGATGCATACCAATGAGCTGTTTAATTATCTGTTGTAACCAAGATTGAGTTCACTCTTCGTTCTAAGGTAAAATTGAACCAGGGTTATATAATTTCTTGGATATATTTCTAATCTAAACAATGAAAATATGTTAGGGCTTCCTAATATTAGTGGGTTTTCTTTTCCTCCTTAGTCACCATTGGAAGAATTATTGGGGGGAGAAAGAAAGAAAGATTAAATTACATTATAGAAGTGGCTATTTGAGTAGGAGACGGATTTGCCATGATATCCGGAACTAGCATGGCTGCACCACATATTGTTGGGATAGCTGCTCTTATAAAACAGAAGCATCCTCAATGGAGCCCTGCTGCCATTAAGTCATCTTTGATGACAACATCATCAACTCTAGATAGAGCAGGAAGGTCTCTTCTAGTACAACAGAATTCTGAAACAGAAGCCTTTAAGCTAGTCACGACTACTCCTTTTGATTACGGGAGTGGACATGTTAATCCTAAAGCTGCGTTGGATCCTGGGCTCATCTTCGATGCAGGTTTATCTTCTGCTTCCCTCTTTACAACTATTTTGTTTGGCCGGTTACATTTATAAATGCCTAGCTAGCTTGAAAGCATGAGTTTTCATGAAACCAAGAATCAGTGTCGGTAAAACTCGAGTTTCTATGAACCCATTCTGGTGGATCAGTGAAGCAAAAAAGTCAACGCAATGCATTCTGAATAATGGAATTAGATCTGAGGCTTCTAGGTAGTGTCTACCAGCAACTTTTACATGATCTGCGAAATTTCATGAAACGACAGGTTTACTCATCCTCTGGCACTCTTCTCAACTATGACATTAATTTTGCCATTTATTTTGTAGGATATGAGGATTACTTGGGGTTCTTGTGCACAACACCTGGCATTGATGTTCATGAGATAAAGAACTACACAAACTCACCACGAAACAGTAGCATGGGCCACCCATCAAATTTTAACACTCCATCAATTACAGTTTCCCATCTTAAGGGAACTCGAACTGTCACTCGCACTGTCACAAATGTCACAGCCAGAATAGGACCAGCTATTGCCATTGAAGTCGACCATCCAACAATGACTATAAAACCAGGTGCGTCGCGGAAGATTTCTGTGACACTTACGGTTCGCTCAGTGACAGGAACCTACAGTTTTGGAGAGGTTTTAATGAAAGGCAGCAGAGGGCACAAGGTAAGGATAACTGTTCTGGCCAATGGATACGCACATTAGTTTAGTTTGGTCAAGAGAGAGATGTGATGCTTGTAATATTCTTTGTAACTTGTTGGAAATAAGGTATGTGGCTAGATTTAATAGTCTAATATATGTAACATTGAATAGGTGTAAAGGTAAGCTGGTGTAAGGGGGAGATTTCTAGTTTCTTCCACTTATGAAGTTATGCCGATGTGTCTTGTGATTTGTTACAATGCTTCTTCAAGTAAAGGGTTTGATCCCTTATTTTATATTTATCTTTCTTTAATTTTATAAAAATTTACAATAAAAAACTTTAGAGAATCCATACACTAAAAAATAATTAGGTTATGCCATGTGATATACTGTATGGCTGATATATTGTCATAATGTCACAAAAGCTATTGGCCAGATAAATTCACTTGCACTCATTCTACAATTTGGAGGATTTGTCCATCATAACTTGCAAGGAAATTATGAATTTCTTTGACTAGAGGAATGTAAATTGTCTTTGAGGACCATAGTAGAAATGTTTAAATTTCTTAAATCGTATTGTGTATTCAACAACTAATATTTGCACAAGGTGTAAATTTTAAGATATATTATTAAATTTTTCAATAAAAATATAATATATGAATGTCTTGTATAATTTAAAAATACATAATTGATTATTTGAAAAAAAAAATTTCATGCTGTTTTTATTGGAGAATTTCATTAATAAACATGTAAAATAATTTACTTAAGCTTTATCCTTTGCCAAGAAAAAAAGAAGAAAGAAAAAATATTTTGCTTTTAGTTACACGACATATTTTAAGCGGAAATTAGAGAGACACTATTGTTTAAAGATATATAAATGCATGTTTACTTAAGTAGAAAACTTTATAGATATGTTTGGTACATAAAACGTAAATAAATTAAGAGTGGAGACACATGAAAAATGAGTTTCACTTTAAAACATATTTTTTTTCCAAATTAAAAAGAGAATATATTAAAAGGATTAAGTCCATGCCAATCTATAGGAACATATCTAGTAAAAAAAGAAGATGTATTCCAAGAACCATTGATAGGTTGTTAGAAAAAGGGGTAGAAGAAATCTCTTTTTTGAGAAGAGAGTAATACCAAAATTGGATGTTAACAACTATATATATATATATATATATATAAAGATTTGTATTTTGATCTTTAAAAAAAATTGTTAGGAGACTTTGAAATAAAGGTGTTAACATAAGTCAGTTTGCAAGGAATTTAAATTCAAACTTGATATGGCATTTACATCTATTCAACAATTCAAGGAAGCAATGAGGGAGTATGCATTATTGATTGGATACGATATAAGGTTTGTGAAGAATGATAAAGTGAGGTGTAGAGATAAATGCCAAGATGAATGTCCATGGTTGATGTTTGTTAGTCAAGTTAGGGATTCATTAACTTATAGGTTAAAAACATACAACCTTCAACATACATGTGGGGTGACATTTTCTACTAAAATGGCTACATCCAAATGGATTGCTAAGATGATAACTGGTACATTAAAGATTAACAAGACCATGAAGTTGAGTGAAATCATTGCAATTGCGAGAGAGAACTATATGGCTGAAATTTCAATTTATAAAGCTTATTGGGCGAGGAAAAGGGCTAAGGCCATTCTTGCTGGTGATTTTAATGACCAGTTCAAGAAGTTATGGGACTATTGTAGTGAGGTTCGAACAAATAATCTTGGCATAACATTTCAACTACATACAGTAAGACCATCTATTGACTGCCTACCAGTATTTAAGAGACTTTATTTATGCCTAGATACAGTTAAGAGGGGTTTTTTGGCTACATATATGCCTATAATAGGTTTGGATGGTTGCTTTTTAAAGTGGCCTTTTGGAGGTATTTTATTAGTGGCTGTAGCACGTGACCCTAATGATCAATATTTTCCTTTAGCTACAGCAGTTGTAGAAGGAGAAAATAGGGATTCGTGGCATTGGTTCTTGAAAAAGTTACTAGATGATATTGGAAGCATGTCAGAACATAAATGGGTTTTTATATCTGATCAACGGAAGGTAAACTTATTAGCTTATATGTTTTTTCATTTAAGGTAAACCAAAAAGGTTATTTTCCTTTTTCAAAAGGTACTTTACTTATTGTTTTCTTTTACAGGGATTAATGCCTACATTCGATGAGCTTCTTCAAAGTGTGGAGCATAGACTTTGTGTGAGGCATTTATATGCTAATATCAAAAAAAGATATAGGGGTGGTACATGTGTTAGAGATTTAGTGCTTCAAGTGGCTAAAGTAACATATGTGCAAGCATGGGAACAAAGGACGGTAGAGTTAAAGAATGTTTCAAAGGATGCTCACGACCACTTAATGAATTTCCCACCGTTAAGTTGGACAAAGTCTCATCTTCAAGAGTATACTAAGTGTGATATGATTTTAAACAACATTTCTGAGTCATTCAATGGTTGACTCCTTGAAGCTCAAGAACTCCCAATAATTAACTTGTTTGAGTGGATCTGAACTTATATCATGACAAGGTTTATAGAAAATAAGAAAAGAGTTGAGAATTTTATGGGGAAGATGAATATTTGTCCAAAGCCTCAATTAAGATTAGACAAGGAGATAATTAACTCTAGAAAATGGGAATGTAGATGGGATGGTTCAATGAAGTTTGAAGTCTTAAACAACCACTAGAAATGCATTGTTGACCTTGATGCTCATAGCTGTACTTGTCGTTCGTGGGGCTTAACTAGAATACCCTGTAGGTATGCGAAGTAATAAAAATTATATTTTAATGACAGTGTTACCTTCTAACTTTTGATTTTTTATTCAGTATAAGCATGTTGTGAGTTGTATTAAGGTGAAAAGGGAAAAGCCTAAAGATTATGTTCATTAATACTTGAAGCTACAAGCTTATGCTGCTTGCTACTCTCCTATTGTGTAGCAAATTAATGGAGAGGAAATGTGGGCTCGCATTGGTATGGAGGAAGTTGACCTACCTCCTTTTCACAAAAGACCTGGAAGGCCAAAAAAAATTAAGAAGGCGAGGGGCAGATGAACCATCACAACCAAATAAGAGTAAGAGAATAAATACAAGCTTAAATTGTAGTTCATGTGGTAATCATGGTCAGAACAAGCACACATGCAAAGAAGCCTCATCAAGTGGCAGTCAAGGGGGCTTATCACATCATAGTCAAGGTGCTTCATCAAGCGGTGGTCAAAGGGCCTCATCACATGGTGGTAAAAGGTCTGCATCAAGCGTCAAGGAGCCTCATCACATGCTACTCAAAGAGCCTCATCAAGCAGTGGTCAAGGAACATCCCAACTAGCATCAAACTTGATTAATGTTACACCATTATGAAGTTTTTAGTTGTATTCACCACATAAGGACCACTTTGTCTTATTTCATTTTTTTGTTTTGGGTCGCATTACCTTGTCTACATAAAACTTTTTGGTATATATGTGGTCACTCACATTTAAGTATCTTTATGCTTGTGTAGGACCAATTCTTTTTGGTATGTGTATGGTCCACTCATTAGGAACCTATTTTTTTGTTTTGATATGAATGATTTCCACATATTACTATTTATGTGTTCCACTTATTTTAATTAAATATTGGTACTTTTCTTACATATATGACCTGTTATAATTGTGGTTTAACCATTTTGAATGTAGTCCACTTATTATACAGCCTGTTCAATGTATATATATCAGCATTAATGTGTATATATCAGCACTTTATTGGCAATAAAAAAAAATTAATCATGTTACAAAAGGTCTCTTACAATGTCTCATAACAATACAGTCTCCAACACACATTTTCCAGTAACACTATTTCCTTTTTTTTTCTTTTCTTTTCTTTTTTTTGACCTTAAAAAAATAGCACTTTTTCCCAGTCTTTTATAAGACAGCACAACATTGCCTTCATAGATGACAAGCAATACAACTAAGAGAAAAACATGACAATCTAAAACTATGTGACATTCAAAACAGTAACAAGATCAACATCCAATATAGGGCCAATGCATAGTTCTAAAACTTCATTCTACTCTCACATTTTGTTTTCTTCTTCTTCCTTCTAAGCAACACTCCACATTATGCCTAGGCATAAGACCATCTAACCAATCAAAGTATCCATAGTTTCACATCTCCTGCAAATTATTCAATCACAATTTGATAAGATACAGATTTGGTATATATACACAGCATCAAATTCAAATCCAGTATGAGAGCAGCAAATTCAACTATTGTGTGTATATAAATATACAGCAACAAATTCAACTCTCATTCAATGGAGAATCACATAACCAAATTCGCATCACACCAACAAATTTGTTTATTTTCAATGTAAGAAATGTAACAGTAGAAATCACCTTGTGAAACCCATAACAAACACAAGAGAAATAATAACAATTAAGCATATGAAAACAAGCCTCTACCAGTCTTAGCGTCAAACCCCATGTGGTGAAAGGAAGACATGGAATAGAAAAGAAAAAACAAAGGATGGAAGCACTTATAGAGAAGGAGAGAAGAAGGAGTCTCATTGTCAAATCTTCACTCTCAGCATCAAAGATTCCTAATAAACCTAACAATCAGTGAAGATTCCTTACTCACTACCCTCGACATCCCAGGTTGCTTACACCTTCGCCGGCCCCGGTCACCTGTGCCATCATCGTCAAAGTCATTTGCTTCTTACAACCACATTGATCTCTATTGTCTTACCTTCCATTATCTTTGCCCTAGCCGACAGTGGTGAGAACTTCTTCGTTGTTTTCTTCATCGACCTTTCCCTTTTCTGATTTCAAAACTCCATCATGTTTCATTTTTTTTTAATTATGAAACAAAGTCCAGCGTGGCATTCCTATGTGGCATATATTTTTATAATGTGTCAGCCAAAATGGCATTTCACTGTACACAAGGAAAGAACGTTTGCCACGTCAACAAATTTTAACTTCTGTTTTCCTACATGGCATTTTTAGGGATTAAGTCGTAAGCACTTAGAAAGCATGAGGATCAACGGATTAAATTGATTATAGGAACCTCTTTCCAAGCAAATTGAATTATTGGGACCAATTTCCAAAAAGGTGTAAACTCTAGGGATCAAAAGGATAATTTTCCCATTTTTATAAAAGAAAGATTAATTTTAAATATAATTCCTAATATCTTTATATCAAGTTTTTTTAAATAAAATATAATAAATATATAAAATTTTAATTAAAACATAGCAAGTATATAATTTAATTGAGAAATTATACACTTATTTATAAAAAGCATATATTTTTCATATATATATATATATATATAATACTTGTAAATTATTTGGATTTATGCATCTTTAATTAATTTAGTTTTAGAAGATAATTATTATCATTTTTATGGTGATAATTATTATTATTTGACCTCAAAAGTTTTTGAAAATCTATTAATCTTACTGTAAGCTTTGTCGACTATCAAATAATAACAATTGAGTACAACTCATTTTGCTCCTTTTATAGATGATGCATTTGTCAATTTAGTTATTAAAAAAAATTTTCAATTTGATTTTTTTATAGATAAAATACTTTTAAATTTGATCTCTCATAGAATTATTTTATCAATTTGATTTTTCAAATATAGATATTTCTTAATTTAATCCATCACAAATAAAATAATTATTAATAACATCTTTTTATTAAATTGAGAAATACTCATATGTGAAGGACTGTTATTAATAATAATTTTACTTGTAAGAAGTTAAATTAAAAAAAATACACATATGTGCATGCCAAATTAAAAAAGCAATTTCATGAAGAACCAAATTAAAATATGTCTTATTTATCAGAAACAAAATATTAAAAATAAATTTATAAAAAATCAAATTAAAAAATATCTTATCTATAAGAGACCAGGATATAATTTTACTCAATGACAGTGATTATCAAATAAATAAATAAATAAATAAATTATTTTAGAAATACCCAAATATTATCATGTATAGAATAATTTAATTATTCTTTTAGGAATACCAAATGCGAGGGGGGTACCAGAGCGATCTAGAAAAAGGGCCTCTTGAAAATAGTTTAGAAAAGAAAATTAAAATTAAAACTAAGTCCAAAGACTATACGGCTCTTGACTTAAAAAAAAGAAAAAAAAAAGATATATGAATGATGGTTTTTCTTGTTGTCGGAAAAAAAGGTTATATTTAATTTGGCCAAAAAATAATACTTTATTTAAAACAATACAAAGTAGACAAGTGGCTTCATTTATAATAAAGTCATATCAATATTTCTTAATTTATTTTAAAATAAAATATTCAAATAAAAATAAATTAATAATTCATTTTTAATATTTTAAAAGTAAAAAATAAAATAATAATTCTTTATTTATTGTTATATCTGAATGTATTTTATTTTATCTTATTAATATATAAATTTTGAAATCAAGACGCCAAAAGGTCCCAACTTAAGATATATATATTGAATTGTTATATCAATATAGAACACCAAATAAAATAAGAGACTAGAGACAAAAGTCTATCTGTATTGCTATTATGGAACTGATATCTTGAATGAAGCCTTTCTTTCCAATTTTTTCATCGTGGTCAATTATATATTATTTTGGATATCTATATATACATAATTTAAATTAATTCAACTAGATAATTTAATATATGTTACATTACATAATATATATATATATATATATGATTTAATTTTATTTCATTATTTATTTTTACTCTTTTTTTTTAATATCTAAATCATGTATATTCAGAATATTAAAATAATACATGATAATCACATCATCAAAATTTAACAAAATATTGTCAAAACTTTAGTGACGGATATTAAATTAAAAAATATTGAAATTATAAATTTTTAAATTATAAAAATTAAGTCAAATATAACAATTCAAATTTAATCTATACATGTAAAATGTACACAGATCAAATCTGGACAATTGCGAATGGCTTACATGAAGCCTGATCTTATTTTGACTCCAGAGAAAGATTTACGTGACCGTGGGCTCCCAGATTTGGGATAAGAATGAGGTTACCGAGGCAGGCGAAAAAGGTATATTCATGAAGCAGGAATTATCAGTAAAGCTTAATGCTTGATGAGTATGGTTGCCTTAACGTCAATGTGAAATGAAATTAATTAGGGAGCCCATTTGCCTTTACCTATCGTTATAGCATTTATTGTCTCCCAAATGCACAAGGGCCGGTTAAATCTTTAAGTGGAGTCGATAAAATAAGTTGAATTTATTAAATTGACCTGTTTAGTCTATTAAAATAATAGATTAAATTGAGATTTTATCAATTAGTATCATGTTGAGATTATGTATTAAGTAACACGTGAGTTAACTCTTTTTTTTAAACTAAAGTTCAAGAATTGAGAAGATATTTCAACTTTTATTAGAAGAAATGATCTTTTAATATAAGATGTAAATATTTATTATGAAAAAATTTAAAGAATTGTATTACTTATTTTATTTTATTTTAATTGTTTGATAAAATTTGAACTAATTAAATATTTATTTTGTTTGATTGTTAGAGCGAAAAAATAGTTTAATAATTTAAAGTTTAGATTTAATGCTTTGAGATAATTATTTAAATTTTAAAAATATTTATAATTATAATTAATGCTATTTGCTTCTTTTTTTCAAATATTGTTTTTTTTTTTGGTGGTTAAATGGGCTATTCATTTAATCCACCTGGTGAATCAAGTTGAAATTTTGACCTATTTACATAAATGAGTCAATATAACTTCATTCGTTTAACTCACGACTCTTTACAACTCGTAGTGCAACTGTTGATCCATGTGAGTTTAGCTGACTTATTTTAATAGCTCTATCTCAAAGTCTCCTGACAACTTTTTATTAAGGTCAAAATATAAGTCTTTATATATATAAGGTTGTTAACATCCAATTTTTGAGTTACTCTCTACTCAAAAACAGAGAGTTCTTCTTCCGCTTTTTATAATAACCTAACAATGGTGCATTGATTGCATCCCTTTTTCTTTGGCTAGATTGGCATGTGCGTAATCCCTTTAATACATTCTGTCTTTAATTTGGTAAAACAAAACATATTTTAAAGTGAAACTCATTTTTTGTGTCTACACTCTTGATTTATTTACATTTTATGTACCAAGGGTATCTATGACATTTTCTACTTTATATATCTTTAAACAACGATGTCTCCCTAATTTTCGCTTAAAATTTATTATGTAAGTAAAAGTAACACATTTTTTATTATTTTTTTATTTTTTAATTTTGGCAAAAGATAAAGCTCGAGTAAAATTTTTCATATGTTTATTATATGAAATTCTCCCATAAGAACAGCATGTGAAAGAATTTTTTTTCAAATAATCAATTATGTATTTTTAAATTATAAAAAATATTCATATATTATATTTTTATTAAAGAACTTAACAATATATCTTAAAATTTACAACTTATGCAAATGGTAGTTGTTGAACACATAATACGGTTCAACAAATTTAAACATTTCTACTATGGTTATCAAAGACAATTTATGTTCCTCTAGTCAAAGAAATTCATAATTTCCTTGCAAATTATGACAGACAAATCCTCCAGAGGGCACGATGAGTGGAATCGAATTTATTTAGTTAACAGCTCTTGTGACATTACGATGGTATGCCATCCATGCCAGTATACCACATGGCATAACCTAATTATTATGTATGGATTCTCTAAGGTTTCTAATTATAAATTTATTATAAAATTAGAGAGAGATAAACACAAGATGTGAGATCAAACATTCAAAAAGAGAGAGCGAGAATGTATGGATCCCACATCTTGTATCTATTTCTCTCCTACTTTACAGAAAAATTTACCATTATAAACTTTATAGGATCCAAATTTTTATTTTCATGTATCAAACTCGCAGCATGCAATTATATCAGGGGAATAAGGGTGATACATAAATAAACCCTTTTCTTGAAGAAGCATGCTAACGAATCACAAGACACTGGCATAAATTTAGAAGTGGAAGGAAGCAGAAATCTCCCCTTTACACCAGCTTACCATTACAACCATTCAACGTTACATAATTAGACTAATAAATCTAGCCACATACCTTATTTCTAACAAGTTACATAGAATATTACAAGCATCACTTCTCTCTCCTGAGAAAACTAAGCTAATGTGTGTATCCATTGGCCAGAACAAGAATCCTTACCTTGTGCCCTCTGGTGGCTTTCATAGAAACCTCTCCAAAACTATTGATTCTTGTCACTGAGCGAACCATAAGTGTCACAGAAAACTTTCACAGCACACCTAGTTCAATAGTCATTGCTGGAGGGTCAACCTCAATGGCAACAGATGGTCCCATTCTAGTTGTGATTGCATAAGTTTCTTCCGCGGCAACATTTGCGACAGTGCCAGTGACAGTTTGAATTCCTACAAGATGGGAAACTATAATTGATGGAGTGTTAAAATTTGATGGGTGGCCCATGCTACTATTGTATGGTGAGTTTGTGTATATCAATGTTGGGTGTTGTGCACAAGAACCCCAAGTAATCCTCGCATCCTACAAAATAAATGGCAACATTAATGTCGTTTCTTCCCCCCATTTTCATTAAATGTTAAACGTCGTTACAGGAACTCAATGTTTCAGTGAATGGCACTCTTTATCATGGTTTGGTAATGAAAAGACCCTTTAATCTGGATATAGTTGCCTACTGTGATGTTGATTGGCGTTCTGATATTAATGACAGGCAAAGTACTTCAAGATCTAGTGTATATCTCATGCAATTTGGGTTCTTGGTGTCGAAGAAGCTAACTGTTTTGTCTCGCTATACAACTGAAGCTGAATAGAGGAGCTTAGTAATTACTTCAGTTGAAGTTCTATGACTAAAGTCTTTGCTGAAGGAATTGAATGTTGTGTCTTCTAATCATCCTTTTCTATTTTGTGATAACCTCAGCATAGTGTTGATGAGTGCTAATCCCATTTTGCATTGTAAAACGAAACATTTTAAGCTTGACTTACATTCTGCATATGAGAAGGCTTTATGTAAGGAAGTTTTGATCAAACACATCCTTTCTTATGTTCAGGTAGCTGATATATTAACCAAGCCTTTGTCCTGTCTTTGTTTTAATGAATTAAGAAGCAAACATCAAGTTAAGGGGAAGTGTTAGAGGTATTATTGTTATCATGTAAACACATTTTCGTTATATTTTGTTATAGGTGTATTGGATCCAATGAGTTCAGTTAGAGGTGTATAAATGTAAGATGAACTACATAAATGAATGACACAATGCAATTCCCTTCTTTAATCTTCTTGAATCCCCTTTCTCACTTCCTCTCTAATTCACTTCTTATCATTCTTGGACAAAAACCTAATGAGGAAATAGTAGTATTTCAAATACTTGTTTTTTCTTTTGAATCTACATGACTCTTATGCAACTATATATAATAACTAAAATTTATACTGGGGCTTCCATGTTTTTAAGACATTTACTTTTTAGAGCTCATCCAGTCTTTTTCTTTGCTTTTGGAAAATAAAATACAAAAATTTAGAGCTATTCAAATTAAATGAAACTTTATTTTTTCACATAGATTTCAGCCATGCCAATTTAACCCAAACAACTAGACCAAAACTATTTAAATGTAAGGTTGAGTAGACTTTGAATGGATTATTAGTTGGTTATGTACATCTTTACTAAAAATAGTTTACTTAAATTTTTAGGTACGTGAAATTTATAAATATAAATAGATCAAATTAATAATAAATAATAAATATGCATGTGATAAATTCTTCTTAAAAAATATATTTAACATATTCATATATTTATTTATAATTAATTTAATTTATCTCCATTTCGTTCACAATCTATATAATTATACATATATAATGTATACCAACACCAACAAATATAGTGAAATGGATCATCTACAATACTGCATGGAGTATAATTAGAAAATGAAAGATTATGAGCTTCCAACATTAGATGTTTACTAATGTTGGGTTTACAACCCCAGTTTGCTTTTCCTTTAACTATATAGCATTAATTTCTGCATGAATTGTAGAAAATTCGAACACCGACTATAGAGCTATGATGGGGGCTGGAGGGACCCATTGTTGAATAGGTGAGCAGTCCCAGCCACCTTCTTTATTATGAGACACAATGAAATGTTTAGGTGTCCAACTCTTCCCTCCTGATTCTCTCTCTTTTAGAAGCTCCCTCTGTCTTTCCTCAACACCTTTCTTTGCTTCTCTTGCTCTATCCCACTCTTTGCTCAGTATGGCTTGGCTAACTTCACTCCAAACAAAGGCTGATTCAGTTGGCCACACACCCTGATCAACAAAAATAGCCTGATACTTATCACATTCACCAAAATATGCATTATCAGATATTACAATAACAAAATGTTTAATCTTTTGATGTGTCTGTAATTTCCTAAGTATTTTTTTATCCATCTAGATTCTAATCTAATCATGAAACATGATATCTTCTTTTTTTTCTTTGAAAGATACTATTATTATTAAGTTAATTTTTTATAGATCTTTTTGTCTTACTTTAATATTTGAGTATGAAATTATGACTTTGCTCCATGTCAAAAGATTGTATATAATATTATTTTAGTACATTTAGATTTGATAAAATTTAAATGAAAATCATACTTTTGGATATTAAAATGACAAAATTTTATAAGCACATCAAATTAATAATCACAAATTTTTATGACTAAATTAAAATTTTTATCCATAATATAACTGCTTTTTTCCTGAAGGAACACAGTTTGGCATATCTTCCTTATTAATTAGATGTGAATAACACAAGCAAAAATAGAGACAAAAAGATGTTTGTTACCTCTGAATTTCTGACAGTAGGAGCTTGGAGCCCTGAGATGACTTCTTTTGCATCATATATCACTCTAACTTTCCCATTATTTTTATCCTTAATTGCTACAGTCCTGCATTATGAAATTTGATACATAAGAAATATGACATTATCCAGACAAAAATTTTATTTTGGTCTGTAAACTATGATGTCATTATGACTTTGCTCTACAAATTTTTTGCATCACTATGATATCATTCCAATTTTATCCATTCTCGATACCTAAACTATCTTGATACAATTTTTTTGAGGATAAAAAATCTTTAGAGCTGGAACCAATTTATGCTTTCAAGAATACAGGTATTAATGCGTTACAACAAAATCAATAAAGTTTTTAATAAGTAAATTAACAACTTAGTCACTAAAATGTTAGATATAGACACATTTATATGTCATATATTAATTCTATCATTCAGTGATTCATGAATACATGAAAACTTATGTACAATAAACTCATTTTTTCAAAGATTAACTTATTTCGGAGAAATTTAAAAGAAAATTACCTATCCCAATGACCATCAACCTCATATAGAACTTTGGAAGACGATGACTCAGTAATGTTCCCTTTGACCAATCTATGATTTCCCCTTAAGCCTAGAAAAGATCGACCTCCGTAGAATAACTCAGCCTCTAAGCCTGTCTCTAGGCACCGTATACTAACGTTACCAACCCAATCAACCTCAGAGATTGGAAGAATTCTGATCAAGAGATGAGGACAATTCATTTCATATGTTTCTCCATGATTCAACAGTTTCAACCGCCTTTTACCTAACACCTGAGTTTCCACTGAAGTTCCTGCATTTTTTTTTTGGCAACACATTCATAAATTTATTACTCGTGTTAAATATTAATATGACGTAACATTTTAAATTATACTTTTGACATTGTCTATGTTCTTGTGTCAAGGTACTTGTATCAATTCTTGTTAGGTGAGGACTTTGATATATTGTTCGACATACTTGTTCCAGGGGTTAAAAGATAAATCAAATGGCAATGGGAATTATTTCGTAATAAATTAGTTAATATTTCAATTGTTTGTGATCCTATAGAAAAGATAAAAAAGATACCATGAAACTTTGGAACAGGTTGCTGGCACCATATCATTTCTATGTTTTCCTTCTCATCAGTTGCATGGAGGGCAGATACCGGAGGGTGGTGTGACACCTACAAGCAAGTAAACTCAGGAATTGGAAAGAGGGCTAAATTTGTACTCTCTGATAAATAATACTTGTTCGAGGTTGGGATAGGTTGGGCTTGGGCCAAAGCCCAATAGATATTTAGATGTTGGGCTTCTGTCCAAAAATCCATCTTGCTTTAAGTTTATCACTAAAGGCCGAATACTAATCCAAGCTCATATAGGCAAAGCCATGTTTGGCGCATCTTTGATCCTCATTGAATTGAATTGAATTTTGTATGAATTTGTGAAAAAGAAATTAAAGCTAAAACAAACTTAACATATATTACAAATAAATAACATTTTTCTTTTACAGATGACAAAGTATCTATAGTATTAGTAACACTTTGTTAGTTAAGAGCATAATCGTTGAAATAGTCATATTTCTATGAAGGTTATTGAATTAGGAAAAAAGTTTAAATTCTTAAGGTCAAAATTGAAAAATGAGATTAAAAAAGAAAATATAAAAGATAAGAGCAAATAATAAATATAATGTAAAGTTTAAAGAATGAAAAAATTATGAATTTTATTTGTTGGATGGACTTAAGCCAATTTTTTCTTAGAGATAATAAACAATAATTCAAATATTAGGCTTAAGCCTAGACTAGCTATATTAAGGTAAATGTATCAATGGGTAGGTCTAGCACAAAAACAACTCACTAAAATGAGATTTTATTCATAAAGTTGATCAAATAGGCAAAAGCAAGATTGCAAAAAATGTATGTACCTGCTCCATCAATATGTTAAGACTAGCCCTAGAGACATGGTGGGTCTCTCCAAGAATGGGATTATAAGGTGCAGCTCCAAAAAAAGGTGGGCGATTGGTAGATATGGTCCAAGCTACCACATTTGTGAACCTTTCCAAAGGGCTCTCACCGCTGTTGCACCTACTTAACATGTTTAAAGCTAAGCAGTACACTGATTCGCCATAGCACTGAAGTTGTGACTTTGGGAAATTAAACAAAGGTGGTAACTGCTCACATGGTAAAACACTTTTAGTTTCATTGCTTTATAATACACACATACACACACACACACATATAATGTGTGTTTAAGGTTTATATTAAAATCAAATAAATTAATTGCACTCCATGATACACATGGCTATAATAGTTTGTATGATATCACAAAATAAAATATTCATGAAAAGGAGTATATTTCCTAAATAAGTCTTATTTTAATTATATGATTTGGTTACTTTCTAGAAATTATAAACTAATTTCAAGAAAAAAAAGATAAGATATATTGATAATATGATAATAATTATACTAAAATAAGGAAGCTTAACTGAGGTGGTTTAACAACTGTTAGTACAACCTTCGTTAAATCAAGGCTTAATTGCATCTTATATAACTGCAATTAGGACATGTGTCATAATCGTAATTAGGACTCGAATGGCCTAACTACGATTATACACACTTTGCCTTAACAGCATTTCACTAGAACCACCATTAAGTCCCTACTTAATGGCAGTTCTAGTGAATCACTATTAGTACATTTTAAGAAGCCCTAACCCATACTTCCATTCATCAAACACACACAATACCCCATCCAAAAAGCTCTAGCCACACAATCTACGACAACCACCGGCCAAAGACCTGACACTGACTATGACAAACAACGCCAACAATGATCTAGTCATCCAATGATACTATTTTCACCGTGAAGTGATAGCATGTTATGCTTCCTTTCTGTCTAACCTTATTCACTATTTACCATCTACAATTTTAATGTAAGTGGCAATCATCTGCCATTTATAGCCTTCCCCTCTTTGTTTTATTGTTGTCTCTTCCTCCATTGTCGCAACTTTGATTCTTTAAGCATTTTTTTAATTAGTGATTCTATCTCTTTCTTCACTCAATTTCTATGAAACGAAGTAAGTGTTAGTAGTTTTTAATCTTTCCCCTTAAATAGACCTAGGTAAGTTATGATTGTGCTAGAAAAAAAATGAAATTGTGTTGTGATGGAATATAATGTAATTTTTTAGATTAATTCATATAATGTTGACTCATTTCCTTCAATTATTGTGCTGGAATTGTGTTAAGCTAAAATATCCTTGTGCAAAATTGTGTTATACTAATCTAAAAGATGCATTGATGCATTAAGATAGTAGATACTGTTAATGCATTACTGCATTACTGATAAGGAAAAAGACGATTAATAATGGAATTCATTCTTATGTCCAAAGTAAACATTATAAGAGTAGTATTATTGTGGAATGATAGTGATAGCATTACAAGAGTAATATTATTGTGGAATGATAGTTGCAAACCAATTCTCCTTTAAGTTACCTCTTCCTAAATAATTCAAAATTCTTACTTTTCACTTTCCCATGTATGTTTCTTTGCATTATGGTCTTTCACTTTAAGAAAGCTAATTTATTAGGTCCTTTTTCTCTCTCTTTTTTTTTTATTACCAAGTGGTGTGATTGTTTTTCTTGTAGTGTGAAACTTAACATGTTTGTGCATTTAGATTAGATTAGTCACATCCATGTATGAAGTGTTGGGTGATATTTTGTTGTTAGGTGAACATAAATAATTTTTTTTCTTTCAGTCTTGAATTGCTAAGCTTCATAATATTCTCTAAATATTTAAAGAGACTGAATGAATTCTTAAACTTCGCATTTGCCAACAAGGGTGTTGAAAGCAAAATTATATGCTTATGTCCTAAGTGTAAGTTCAAGAAATGGTATATTAAAGAAGTTTTACATATCCATTTGATTGTTAAACTATTCCTACAAGGGTACACCATTTGGGTTAGGCACAAGGAAAGACATGTTACAGAAATAACCCTTCTAGAATTTTCCTCAAGTCCATAAGTTAGAGAAGAAATAACTTTTTAGGATGACCCTGTATTAGACATGGCTTATGATGCATTTAGGGCTCATCAAAAAAATGAAAGTATAAATGAAGTTGAGGGTCTAGCTCTGTCCTTTAACCAAATGATGAATGAAAATGCTAAAGAATTTTATGAGTTAAAAAGGGATAGGTAACAAAATTTGTATGAAGAGTGTAAACATTACACAAAAATGTCTTTCTTGGTAAAGTTGTATCACATTATATGTATGTGTGGAATTAGTAACAAAGTTATATCAATGATACTAGAGTTGCTGACAAATGCCTCTGAACATGCAAATACTTCATCATCTTTTTATAAGGCCAAAAAAACCATTAATAAATCGAGACTTAACTACATGAAAATTTATGCATGTTTGAATGATTGTATGCTTTATTAAGGAGAATATGAAAATAGAAATGTGTATAAAAAATGCAACATACACACAAGCGCGCGCGCGCACACACACACACGCACACACAAACATATATATATATATATATATGGAAACCACAGAGAAAGGGTGATAAGCTAAAGAAGCCTACAAAAATCTTTTAATACTTTCCACTAAAGTCACAATTTTAAAGGTTGTTTAGGTCTTCTAAAATGACAGAGTACGTGGATGGCATGTCATGCATAGGCATAGTGATGGTATGAGAAGACAACTCAGAGGCATGAAAGAGATTTAATACAATGGATCCTTTGTTTCAAATCCTCAGAATGTACTCATAAGTTGGCTATCAGTGGTTTCAATCCATTTGGTAACTTGAATAAGTTACAATATATAGCAAGTGATTCTTATGCCTTTTAACTTTCCTTCTTAGATGTGTATGAAATAGAGTTTATTCTTTCTTTCAATGATAATTCCAAGAAGACAAACACATGTGAATGATATAAATGTCTATTTGCAACTGCAAATAAAAGAACTGGTAGATTTGTGGAATGTGGCGTGTGACAACATGATATTCGCTTTTTTTAATAAATATGGAAAATCAAACGACCATTTACATGCATGGAGAGACTTATAAGAAATAAGCATTCAGTCTAAACTCAGGCTAGTGATAATGGTAGATATCCACTTGCTTTGTTCACATCGACAAAGGCCAACACGGATGTCATTCTGAAGACTTTAAAGAATATCATTATACCTAAAGGATATTCATTATTTCTAGATGCATTGATTAGAGGCAATGTAAGGTTAGATGATTGAAAAGTCATAACTCAGATCCGCTTATGGAGCAATTGCTACATTTAGCCATGAAAAAGACACTTTCGAAGCAAATCTTTACAATACTATTTAACTTATGTTCATTTTTTAGAAAATTGTGTAATAAAGTGTTAAATGTGAATAAACTTGACCAGCTACAAAGCAAAGTATCCTTACACTTTGTCATATAGAAATAATATTCCTACCTTAATTTTTTGTCGTTTAATTGATTGTACACTTAGTTGATAAAGCAAAACATGAAGGCCCTATCTAATATCGATAGATGTACCCTATAGAAAGGTAAGTATATACATAATTTTCAAAATTTTCAATTCCTTTAAATCTTTTAATATGCATCAATGACTCGTAATGGATCTTTTTAATAGGTGCTTGAAAAAATTAAAGTCCTATGTACGAAATAGGGCTTAACCAGAAGACTCAAAATTTCAAAGTTACATAGTTGAAGATGTTTTAACTTTTTGGTTAAGATATTTGGATAGAATATAAGATAGTATTCAATTAACCTAGACATGTTATGACCAACCTAAAGTTAGTTCATCTAATAAAGGTGCAATGTTTCTGGCAATTGGAAAACTGGTTAGTATTAGTGAATGCTTCACTCTTTCTCTTATGGAAAAACTATAAGCACAACTATATATGCTAACTACAATAGAGGAATGGACCTTTATTTTTAGTGAGTATATTACATTTATTAAGCTAGGTGTTCCATAATCACTGCAACTATGTACTTACTTGATATATTTCATATAAGGAATTTACGCATATGGTGAAGTGATAATTAAAAAGTTGTACCCAAACAGGTTCAAAAGTAGACAAGTGGATTCATAGAGAATTTATTGAATGGTTTTCTCATCAAGTAACTACATGTACACCTTATATTGTGGTTTTATGCAAAAACATTTATATAGCAAGAATACCACTTTCTTTTCATTTAGATAAGAAATAACATCAATGGCTCCCATTTGATTAATATAAAGATACTTACCTTGGGTCCAATTGATCAAGCAAGAAAATATAGTGCATACAATGTTAACATATTCAAATTTCATACCAAACAACACAACCAAGGGTTGAAAACTCAAAATTATAAAGTCTTTAGGATCTTTGGGACATGTAGTTATGCAAGTAATAGTAATGACTATATGCACTTTGAAGGTATGTTCTATTATAGAAAATTGGTTGACATAATTGAAATAAACTATTATAATTGATTTATGATAACCTGGTTTAAATATATGTGGGCCAATACTATCACTCTTAGAAGGATTATAACTAATGACTTGGGGCTCATGTCTATTAATTTTTTATGATTGATATATATTGGTGACAATCAAGATGACAAGCCATACATCTAAGCTTTAAAAGCTTAACAATTATATTATGTAAAAAATAAGTTGAATAAAAATTAGAGTATGACTATGTATCTAAAATCATAAGACTTGTAAGACATAGGTGAAGAAGATAAGGATATTAGCCATGAGAGTGAGCTATTCCAACCTCAACACTTGAAAATACTATTTCCAAATAGAGAAGCAAATTAGAACTTGTTTAAGTTCAATATCTTACATCTTTTACTTATGCTTGTACTTGACAAAATGTGTTTATTTCTTATGGTTGACTACCTGTGTTTTATATCTATCAAATGTTAGTTTTATTTATTTACAAGAATCCTAAATATCAAAAAGCTTTTAAAAAAGAGTAGTTCAAGCCCTTCTCGTAGAGGTAATGGATTCAACACCAAAGTTCCCATATTGAGTCTAGCTATTAGTGTTGGTGAACAATCACAGTAGCAAGATCCGACAATTCCCTCACCATCTGGGGATCCCACTAAGGTTCTTGCCACCCTTTTAGGTATTGATGGCATTGGTGACTTCCTTACCAATAAAGAGATAACGCAACATAAATAGCTCAGTGAGCTTGCCCAACTTAAACAAAGAAGAAATTGGATGATTCATATCTTTGGGAAGTAAGACAATGAGTTCTAGTACACTTAATTGATTTAATATAATTTTGTACACAAACTTCAATTCTATAGATGAGCAAGGACAAGTTAGACCTATGCAATTAACATTGTGAGATGTTTAGATCCTTCTTTAAGGGCAAAGTATTATCATGGATTGGAATAACTAAAACCAAGCCATTGGAGAGAAAAAGGTAGATTGTTAAATGTTTTTTTAAGGAAATGTCAGAAAAAACTTTATAACATTTTCTATTAGTTACCCAAGCTGGAAGAGTGTTCCAGCTAAGTACAAAACTAAATATTTTAGGGATACTATACAAGTAAAACATTGATTATTGAACTATTTTATGACTTGTTCAATTAATTTATATTAAGTAACAATCATATTTTATATTGCAAGCACACTTTGCCATCAATGATAAAGAATGTAAGAGTTAATGTCTTTAGTCCATTGATGCCAAGTGATGGCAGGCACAAGAGGACCTACATGATGGCATACAAGATGGCATGAAAACTAAAGGCGAGCTACATGTCATTGTAACAAATGGCATTGTAAAGGAGTAATGGACATTGTATATATTGATAAGTTCATATTTTATAATTAAATAGGTGTAGATTTTGGGATATAGTGGATTAATTTTATAAATATTTTATACCTATTTAATCCATTTTATATATTTTCCTCCTAAATTTAATTGTTAAATAAAAATAGAATTTGGATAGAAAATTATGGGCTAAAGATAAATATAAGATATAATATTTCATTAGGATTAGAAACTAGCATTTAAATTATTTTATTTTATTAGTTATTTTGTTGTTAGGTTTTAATAATTATCTTTTTATTAAGATTAGAATTTAATATTATCTTTAATTATTAGAAGTTATTTTTTTATTAAGATTAGAATTTGTTATTAGAAGTTATTGTATAGATTTTATATATAGTCCATAAGAATTAAAATTATGAACCGTACCACTGATTAAAGAATAATAAGTATTTTTTAGATTCTAAAAAGAAGGGCAGCATCCAATCACTATTATGAGTACTTCAAGAATTCTCTTCAAGATATTTTGAGCCGGTGGGAGCAATCCTAAAACTGAGCGCAAGAATTTTTATGAGTATTGAGGCTGAATCAATTTCTCTTCTTTATTTTTATGATTGATTTTTCTTGATTGGGAATTTTAGAACAATGTTATTTGTGAATTCTTTAATTATGTGTTTCTAAATTTTTCAATTGGGGATAAGGATGTAGCCTAATTAAAAACTAATTTCTACTATTTGTTTTGACTCTCTATGGATTTTTATTTTTGAATATATTTTTAATTTTCAATTATATCTATTTCTCTCATGTTTAATATTGGTTTTATGATTGGCCACCATTAAATCAAATATATGGGTGATTTTAATACACTGGGAGGTGAAGTGAAAACCTAGATCTAGAGAAATAGACATAAATATTTAGGCTAGGGATAGTTCTAAAGATTAGTGGTGATTTAAAACTACTGTTTCATGTTTAATTAGTTGTTTAGATATCTTGGGAAAGAATTTAACTCTAATTAAATACGGACTGGTAATTCGAAAGAATATTAAGACATTTTAAAAATAGTTGTCACTATAATTACTCAAGAGTCAATCCAACGAGTAAAAACTATTAACCTGTAGGGTAAATCTTGAATCCTATCACTTTTAGTAATTGTGTTTTTGTCATAATTAATTCTCACTTGCTTTTATTTTTTAGTTTCTACATACTCTCATCAATTAATTTATTTTATATCATTTTGTCAACTATTAATTATTTGAATTAGTAAAAGCGCAAACTCTTTATGGGTTCGACTCCAAAATACTCTGAAAATTTCTATTACATCTATCCCATACACTTGCGGGAGTAATCAAGTTTTTGGCATCGTTAACGGGGAGGTTACGAATTTACTAATTCTTTAATTTTTAGTTTTTTTTTTTTACTTTTTCTTTATCTTTATATTTTTTTTCTTTTTATTTTCCCTTTAATGCAATTGTGGAGCTCTTATGACTTAAAATTTGACTCATATTAATTTGGAAATTGAATGGTTCTACAAGAAAAATAAAACTTAAAGAAGAAGAGAAATGGCTGACGATGAAAATAATCGAAATAACGATGTTGCTGTTGTTGTTGTGGAGCCATATATTACATTCCGAGATATTCAACACCCCTTCATCACTTCCAATCTGTCATGCATTCAACTAAGCCATGCTACGCGTAATTATAAATTCAAAAATATTCATTTAAATGTGCTACCTACTTTTAATGGGCATTGAATTGAAGATGCCTTGGATTTTATATGAGAGTTTTATGCATAATTATAAATTCAAAAATATTCATTTAAATGTGCTACCTACTTTTAATGGGCATTGAATTGAAGATGCCTTGGATTTTATATGAGAGTTTTATGTAGTAATTGACACACTATCGCTAAATGACCTATCAGATGATGACTCAAAGCTGTGTTGCTTCCCATACTGTCTAAAAGGAAAAGCACATCAATGGCTTCTACGCTTGCCAGAAGCTTTTATAAGATCTTGGATTGAGATGTATAAGCAATTTATATTGAAAGATTATCCTCTTTAGAAAACTTTAGAATTAAGGGAGAAGATCCACTTATTCACCCAACAAAATGGTGAACTGTTTCATGAAGCATGGGAGCATTATAATCTCCCTATAAGCTAATATCCCCATCACCAATTTCCACATATACTTTTGATGGATTTTTTTAAAGATTTAGTTCTGAATACCAATCAAAAGTTGATAATGGGACCATGGTGATCTAAGTAACATGACTACTAAAGAAAGGAAGGAGATTTATAAAATGTTAGCAACAAATTCTAGGCAGAAGATAGTTCAAGGAAGGAGAGCGATGGCTAACAAAGCCACTACATCTGATGTCTCTCATGAACTATGGGATTTAATAAGGAGTTTAAATTTATTATTGAAAAATATTAATTATGTTAATTCCCTTTCTTCTTCTACTACTAATAATTCTCTTCATACAGGTTATGATGGTAACTATATGGAGGAGGCTAATTATATGAGAGATGGAGCTAATAGAGTTAATCCTAAGAATTAGATGGAGCTAATAGAGTTAATCCTAAGAATGACCCATACTCCAGCACATACAACTCGGGGTGAAGAAATCATCCAAATTTCTCTTAGAAAAATTCTACCCCACAAAGGCCACAAGTATCACCAATCTTCCAACAACAAAGAAACACAATTGAGGATTGTACAACAAAGTTAAAGGAGGCTTTGGCTCAAATGGCGACTCACCAAGTAAACATCATGAAAAGTATGAATCAAGAGATTGACCAACTTAAACAAGCAGTTGCTTCTACTCAAAATTCTATGAAGAATATGGAATCTCAAATAGGCAATTCTATAAAAAATATGGAAGCTCATATAAGTAATTTGGCTAACTTACTCATTGGAAATAGTCAAAATAAGTTCCTGAACAATACCGAAGTCAATCCAAGGGAAGGAGTTATGGCAATCACCTTACAAAATGGTAAAGAATTTCAAGAAGTTGATAATAGAGTTAAAAAGGTATCTAAAAAGGTAAGTGAGCAAAAAAAATGATGAAAATAAAGAGGTAATTGAGGTACCTAAAGCTAACATTACGACTCAGAGTAACCCTTCTCCTTCTGATGTCAAACCTTATGTACCTCCCATTCCATATCCCAAACGTCTGTAAAAGAAAAACCCAGATTCAGGCTTTTAGAGATTTCTTAAGATGTTCAAGGAAATTCAAATCAATATTCCCTTTATAGAGGCATTAGCAAAAATGTCTGCTTATGCCAAATACATCAAGGAGTTGGTTTCAAATAATAAGAGGTTGGAAGAATATGTCACGGTAACACTTATAGAAGAGTTCAATGCAATTCTATAGAAAAAGCTGCCACCTAAACTAAAAGATTCAGGGAGTTTCACTATTCCTTGTGATATTGGTTCTAATATCATTGAAAATTATTTATGTGATTTAGGTGTCAATGTCTTAATGCCTTACTCTTTATGTAAGAAACTTGGGTTGATAAATATCAAGCCAATCAATGTGACTCTCCAACTCGTAAATAGATCACTCAAATATCCACAAGGTGTAGTTAAGTATGTCATAGTTAAAGTCAATAAACTTTTTATTCTTACAAATTTTATTATTTTAGACATTAAAGATAATTGGAATGCCTCTCTACTTTTAGGGAGACCATTTTTACTAACTAGTAGGGCTTTAATTGATGTACTTGCAGGAAAATTAATTTTTAGAGTTGGTAATGAAAGAGAAGTGCTTCCAATATCAAACACTGCTAAATTTTTCTCTTTTGATGAAACTATTTTTGAGATTGATATTATTGATACACTTGCCCAAGAACATTTTAATAGGTACTCGTATAGTGACACCTTTGAGGCATATATTGCACTGAGCTTTAGTGAAAAAGAAGAGGGTGATGATGATTTTATAAAAATAATAATGAGTCTAGAAGCTTTTGAAATTGAAAATAAACGTTATGGAAAGTAATACAAAGGTTTAGGATTTGGCAATTTATTGCCCCTACCTCCCCCAAACTCACCACCCTCTATTGAATTAAAACCTTTTCCCTTCCATTTAAAATATCATTTTTAGGTGATTCTAACACTATTCCTATTATAGTTTCTTCTACTTTAAATTTTGAACAGGAAGATAAGCTGTTAAGGGTCTTAAGAGAGTTTAGGCCAATCATCGAATGGTCTATTATAGACATAAAGGGCATTAGTCCTTCTATTTGTATGCATAGAATCCTTATGGAGGAAAATTACACACTCAAAGTACAACCACAAAGAAGACTTAACCTTATTATGAATGAAGTAGTTAGAGCAAAAATCTTAAAATTGATAAATTCAGGTATTATTTATCCTATCTTTGATAGTCCTTAGGTAAGTCCTATGCAAGTAGTTCCAAAGAAAGGAGGTAAAATTATGGTGAAAAATGATAAGAATGAACTTATCCCCTCACAAGTGGTCATTGGGTGGCATGTACGTATAGATTATACAAAATTAAATGAAGTAACGCACAAAGACCACTTTTCTCTTCTATTTGTGGATAGTATGTTAGAAAGGATAATAGGGCACACTTATTATTGTTTTCTAAATGGTTACTCTAGATATCTTCAAATACCAATAGCACCAAAAGACTAAGAGAAAGAAACTTTTACTTGCCCCTATGGCACATTTGCTTACTGTAGGATGTCCTTTGAGCTCTATAATGCTCATACTACTTTTTATAGATGTATGGTAGCTATATTTTCTAATATGGTAGAAGATATAATTGAAATTTTTATGGATAATTTCTCTATATTTGGTGATACTTTTGATTTATGTTTAACTAATCTTTTCAAAGTTTTACAGAGATGTCAAAAGACTAACATTGTGCTTAATTGGGAAAAATGTCACATTATGGTGATTGAAGGTATAATCTTATGCCATAAAGTTTCTAAAAAGGAAATTGAAGTGGATAAGGCAAAGGTTGAAATTATTGAAAATATGCCTCCACCCATCTTAGTGAGTGGTATAAGGAGCTTCCTGAGTCATGCAAGCTTCTATAGAACGTTTATTAAAGATTTTGCTAAAATTGCTAAACCTCTTACTAACCTTCTTATGCAAAATACCCTTTTATTTTTAATGAAGCTTGTTTGAATTCATTTAATAAATTAAAATTTGCTTTAATTTCTGCCCTCATAGTTGTTCTCCCTGATTGGAGTCTCCCCTTTGAAGTCATTTGTGATGCTAGCACAAAGAAAGAATAAGAGCTTACATGTCATATATTATACTAGTAGGGTCTTAGATGGAGCACAACTTAACTATGCTACCACTGAAAAAGAATTTTTAGCTGTGGTTCTTGCATTTGAAAATTTTAAATCTTATCTTTCTTTCTCCAAAGTGATTATTTATACTAATCACCAAGCTTTAAAATATTTAAGATGCTAAAGCTAGGTTGATTACATGAGTGCTTCTTTTACAAGAATTTGATGTTGAAATTAAAGATAAAAATGGTGCAAAGAATCTAGTTGCAGATCATCTCTCTCAACTTAAGCATCTGCCCCAAAATAATATTCTTATAAATAAAGAGTTCCCAGTTGAAAGACTTTGGATGGTTAAATCCTCACCTGCTTCTTGGTTTATAGATTTTGTTAATTATATTGTTGTAGATATAGTCATTGATAGTATGAATTCTCATCAACGAAAGAGGTTCCTAGCAGAAGCAAGACACTACCTTTAGGATGAGCCACTCCTCTTTACAAGATGTGCCAATAGGATCATACGGAGATGTGTACTAAACAAAAAGATGGTCTCGATTCTTAAAGGATGCCATTTCTCATCTTATGAAAGCCACCATGGGCTTGATAAGATGGCAACCAAAGTGTTTTAAAGTGGGTTTTATTGGCCCACACTATTCAAGGATGCAAGAACTTTTGTGACAAATGTCAACAAATAAGTTTTGTTGGTAAGAGACATGAGATGCCCTAACAAGGTATATTAGAAGTTGATCCCTTAGATGTTTGGGGCTTAGACTTCATAAGGCCTTTTCCTCCTTCATATGATAATCTCAATATACTTGTTGCTATTAATTATGTTACCAAATGAGTAAAGGCTATTGCATTACCAAATAATAAAACATTTAGTGTGGTCAAGTTTGTTAAGAAGATTTTCTCCAGATTTGGCATTCCTAAGGCCATCATATGTGATAATGGAGTACATTTTAGGAACCATCAGTTCAAATCCTTGTTGAGTAAATATGGGTGTCACCTTAAAGCTAGCACTACATATCATCCATAAACTAGTGGTTAAGTTGAAGTCTATAATAGGGAATTGAAAGACATATTAGAAAAGACTGAAGTGCATTTAGAAAAGACTTGTCTATGAAATTGAATGATGCATTGTAGACATATAGGACTGCATATAAAACACCCTTATGTATGTCCCTTTACAGGTTAGTATATGGTAAGTCATGTTATCTTCCTATAGAGATTGAGCATCGACCATATTGGGTTGTGCGTTTTTGAATTATAATTTGAAAGCTGCAAGTGAAAAACATCTTCTTTAACTCAATGAGTTAGATGAGACTAGAAAGGAGTCTTTTGAGAATGCTTGTATATACAAGGAAAGAACTAAAGCTTGGCATGACCAAAGAATTCCCAAGAGGGAGTTTAAAATTGGGCAAAAAGTTTTATTATTTAACTCTTGCTTGAAGCTATTCCCCAGTAAGCTAAAATCAAAGTGGTCTGGACCTTTTGAAGTTATAGATGTAAAGCTATATGGAACCATTGAAGCTCGAGTTGATGACGGGAAGACATTTGTAGTCAACGGACAATGCTTAAAGTTATATTATGAGGGAATCCATATTGATACATCTAAGTCCATCTCTCTCAAGGAAGTCTAAGCTCATTACAACTGCGTCTAGCTGTAGACGTTACATTTAGCGCTTATTGGGAGGCAACCCAACGGTTTTGGTTTTTATTTCTTTTTTTTACTTTTACTGTCTATTATTCCAAAAAAAAAAAAGAAGAAGAAGTCGCTAACACCTCTCCCAAGATTTATTGTAGGACTCCAAATATTAATTAGGGAAGTACTAGTTCCTTTATCTTTTTATTCCCTTCTGTAACATTAAGGACACTGTTGGATCTTAAGTGTGCGGGGATGATATAACAAACAAAGCTCTTGCCCTCATAACTTGTATTAATTAAAGGCTATTTTATATATTTCTTCCACTAGGCAAATGATAACTATCACTCTTATAGCACTTATTTTTATTTAGTCAAATCAAGTAATAAAAATTTTAGGGCTAATACTAAGAATCACAATTGAGTTAACCATAATTTACTAAGTTATAGGTAGATGGTTATAATATTTAATTTTGAATTCATTTACTTTCAATTAATTATTGTTAGGACCTCATTCGAAAGGGGATTAAAAAAATAAAAAAATAAAAAGAAGGAAAAAAAAAAGAAAGAAAATGGAAGAAAAAATTGATTAGAGCAAGGCAAAGAAAAGAAAATGTATACATGCTCAAAATTTTCACTCCAATGACTCAAAATTATACTTAGTAACCAAGGGTCTTTATTATCAATATTGACCTTCGCATCAAACAGTGCAAGTAGAGTTATGAGTATACTAGTAGCATCTTGATGCCAATTGTGCTATTAAAACTTGAGTAACCGAACCTTTGTATTACTAATATGAAGGTTCACATTAAAAGAACCTATATAACAGCCTAAAAAAGAAAGAAAAAAATCAAAAAAAGGAGAAGTGCAAAAAAAAAAAAATCCTTGCTATTAGTTCTAACATAATTAATTAGAATATTGTGAATTTATAAATAAACAGTATAACATTTCATCCTATCACTTAGTAGGTTATTTAGGTTAACACTCAGCACACACACAAAAGCCTTTGAATGATTGTGAATTGATGATTGGGTGACTACTGATCCTTCTATATATATATATATATATATATATATATATATATATATATATATATATATATATATATATTAGGTGATAGTCCATCTTGAGTAAAGAAGATATGTACGGTAGCTCTAATTAAAATAATTGTTACTTGAGGACAAGTAACAAGCTAAGTGTGGGAGAATTTGATAAGTGCATATTTTATAATTAAATAGGTATAGATTTTAGAATATAGTGGATTAAGTTTATAAATATTTTATACCTATTTAATCTATTTTATATATTTTTCTCCTAAATTTAATTCTTAAATAAAAACAGAATTTGGATAGAAAATTATGGGTTAAAGATAAATATAAAATATAATATTTCATTAAGATTAGAAACTAATATTTAAATTATTTTATTTTATTAGTTATTTTGTTATTCTAGTTATCTTTTTGTTAGGATTAAAATGTAATATTATCTTTAATTATTAAAAGTTATTTTTTATTAGGATTAAGATTTGTTATTAAAAGTTATCTTATAAACTTTATATATAGTCTATAGAAATTAAAATTATAAATCGGACCACTGATTAGAAATTAATAAATATTTTTTAGATTCTAAAAAAAAAGGGAGGCATTCAATCATTATTCTAAGTACCTTAAGAATTCTCTTCAAGATATTTTGAGTTTGTGGGAGCAATCCTAAAGCTGAGCGTCCGAATTTTGGGGAGTATTGAGGCTGAATCAATTTCTCTTTTTCTATTCTTATGATTGATTTCTCATGATTGGAGATTTTAAAATGATGTTATTTGTGAATTCTTTAATTATGTGTTTTTAAATTTTTTAGTTAGGAATAGGGATGTAGCCCAATTGGGAACTAGTTTCTACTATTTGTTTTGAGTCTCTATGTATTTTTATTTATGAATATATTTTCAAATTTCAATTATATCTATTTCTCTCATGTTTAATGTTGATTTTATGATTGACCACTATTAAATCAAATATATGGGTGATCTTGATACACTGGGAGGTAAAGAAAAAACCTAGGTCTAGAGAAATAGACACAAATATTTAGTTCTAGAGATTTATGATGGCTTAAAACTATTACTTCATGATTTAATTACTTGTTTGGGTATTTTAGAAAAGAATTCAACTCTAATTAAATACAAAATAATAATTTGAAAGAATATTAGGATACTTTAAAAATAGTTGTCACTATAATTGCTTAAGAGTCAATCCAATGAGTAGAAACTATTAACTTATAAGGTAAAAATCCTAAATCTCAACACTTCTAGTAATTGTGTGCTTCTCATAATTAATTCTCACTTGCTTTTATTTTTATAGTTTCTACATACTCTCATCAATTAATTTATTTTATATTATCTCTTTAACTATTAATTATTTGAATTAGTAAAAGCGCAACCTCTCCATGGATTCGACCTCAGAATACTCTGAGAATTTCTACTACACCAATCCCATACACTTGTGGGAGTGATCATATATAATATCAAGAATACCTAAGGACTAAGGTAATAATATTTTGTTATAATATTTTCAATTTTCTTAATATATATCATTAATATGTTTCTATCAATCACTAAGAGATTGTGGCAAAAAATAAATAAAACAAACGAAAGCAAATGATTTTTTACATTGGTAGATCAAAAAGCATTGCACCGAAAAAAGATGAGATGGTAAGTTAACTTTGATAAATAGTACAAGTAAACTTTTAATGTACCTTAAAGATATGTTACAATATTCAACTTAAACTTTTTAGAAGGTTGAGCATGAGGGCCCAATCACTTTGGGAGAATTGTGGACTACTATACTTAAGAGGCAGGATGGATTTTTAGTCAATAAGGATGCTAGAGCAATTATTGTAAGTATATGAGATATGTGAGAATAAATTGTTGACTCCTAATTTAATTAAATAGATGTATTGTTAAAATGATATGTTATTTTATATTTTACTTGAATTTGCAAAAAAAGATATCAAGACATCATATTCAAGGACCGTCTTCTTAAGAGACTTCAAGTCAAATTTTAGTGGCTTTAGCTTTGAGAAGCTGAGAACACCCCTATAAAGTCTGAGAATTAAGATTAAGTGCATGCTCATCCCAAATGTTCAGCCATTATGCTAGCTTCCATAGAAGGACTCCACCTTATGGGCCTTCGCACATAGAAACTAAGATTACATCAAGAATAGATGAATGCAACTTTGTCATTCCTCCCTTAAAATTTCCAAGATCAAATATCTCCTGAGTTTGCTAATATCAATGTTCAAGCGGTAATATGATAAGTTTTTCATTCTACTTAAATTATACAAACGAAATTTAATTTCTTTTAATCTTTAATTGGTTATTTAAGAGCATTGCACTTTTTATTTTTAGGCACAAAATAGTTAAGATAGTGGAAACCTTGAAGTTGGAACTCAATCGCCACATTCTTGTAATAGAAATTATTAGTTTAATATTTTGAATGTATATGAACTTGATTATATATGAACATTATTTTTAATGAAAATAGAAACTTGACAATTTTAATGGCAAATTGTGGAATGAATTTACTTGAACTTTAGTTGTAAGTCTATAAAAATACTAATACAAGCAAGGAAAAAAATTTAGATTCAAAGATAGAAAAATAAATAAATAAATTAAATTTCATAATGATTTAAAGTTCTGCAATATTTGATTACAATTAAGACAACCACCATTAAACATGGTTTAACAATGATAATCCATGTAGTTGTTAAAAACCACAATTAAACCTTTCCTAATGGATGGTTTAACTGCATTTTTGGCAACCACAATTAAGGGTTTAACAATGGTAAATGTAGTTTTTTTTTTTAGCAGTATAAGTAAGCCAATTTATCAAATCTTTATAGGTGAGATGAGATTAGAGAGTTAGAAACAATGCAAATACAAAGAATAAGTTGAAAAGCATTTTAAAAAAAAAGCAAAAGAAACAAAATCTTTTAAAAAATTAGAAAGAGTGAATATTAGCTTAAGTGAAAGAACAAGGAAATGAAAAATAAAATAAACAAAAGAAATTGAGAGAATATTATAATCTTTATTCTTTTAGATTTTAATCTATTAACATAAAAATGTAAATAGAAACATTTTTATTTTTCAATTTCTTAAACTTTGATAAAATATTGTCAACGCTTGTTATTTTTAATTTTATTATATTAGAATATTTATAGAATTATTAAAATCACTTGTTATTCATAAAGACTAAATAACATTCAAGAATATTTTGGCATACAAAGTATGGAAATATATTAAATAAGCATATAAAATTTTAGTTATATCATCATATTTTTTTATACACATGTAAATTTTATTTTTTGAGGGACCCTATGTGAGGTTAATTTTTTTTAAAGGGGATCATATACGAAAATTTTATATACATATATGCAAAAAATAAAAACTGAGGGAAGGGACCAAGGCCATTCCTTCTCTAATGATTTTGGCAAAATTTTATTTTTAAATAATCTTGAGAATGCATTTTTTAATATTATTCTAATATATTTTAATATTTAATTTTTATAATAATTCCCAATAGGTTTTTAACACAAATCCCCTACAAATAGACCTTGACAGCAAGGGACTATTTTTAAGCTTTTTTTTAAGGGTTACTAATATTAAATAGGAAGATAAAAATTGCAATTATAAAGAAAAATTATAAAATGTAATTTTTTCTCACAAATTAAAATCTTATTCTGACAACTATAATTTTTATCTTCCTACTTAATATTAACAATCCCTGAAAAATGTTTAAAAAACAGTGACCGCATTCATTATAGTCAGCCTCCAAACTATAAGGAATCTACCTCAAAAGTTTTACCTTACACTCCAGTTTATCTAGTCCTAGTATCTCACTTCTTTTGGTCAAATTTAAGTGAATTAGCATCTTATCAAGAATGGTTGTCCAAGATGTATTAATCAGCTTTGCCCATTCAATAACTTCGATACTAAGAATTTTAGGCTATATATTTAGATGGATGATAGGAAATGAAATAACGAAAAATAAAATGGTCAATTTAGGTAAACTCTTGTTTGAGAATTTTTTTTTTTTTTTTATAACAGCATCAAATAACAAATGAAAGACTCCACGATCCTTCTTTGCCACTAAAATCTTAAATTTTTTAGTCTTTCCAAATTAAGATGATTGAAAGGAATAGAATGGACAAATAATACAATTACAATTATATTCTCCTTAATTAAAAACTTGCAAGAATTATATTTTAGTTATAAGATAATATTGAAAAAATAATTTATAAGTCATTTTGTTCTATTAATGACTTCCTTCCTTTCTTTGTTAAACTTTTAAATAATAGAATAGCACATGTCTTTCTATTTTATTCTGTTATGAGTCATTTTATTTTATCCTCTTTTAAATTCATAAACATAAGCTTAAGGTTTAGCTCTATAAAAAATATTACTTCAGTGAGATTTACTTCTAAGATTCTTGCAATTATATGTTCATTCAAAATTGACATTGTGTACGTAGTTTGATAGATCAAGTTTATTTAAGAATCTTTTTAGACAGCTTTGCATTCAAAACTTCACACACTCCTATATTTTGAGGGGACCGACCTAATCTTTTTCTACTTGCACAATAAATATTATAATCAAAACTACACAAATAACTCCATCCGAATGGATTTGAGTGATCTTTGTCACATGAAAAACTTTAAAGCAATGTGTGCAATTGTTGTTATGACTCTAACAATAGTAACTCTGAGGCCTAAAAATCGTAGTTCATAACCAAGCAGTCAACAACAAAAGAGGAGGCCAAAATATTTTGTTAGAAGGAAAAAGATTTATATATACAGTTTTTAATATCTTTATACTTAGATTCTTTAATTAAAACATAATAAGTGTATGCCCAACAATAATGTCATAAGTATATAGTTTTTGTAGACAATTATATAATTCTCTAATTAAACTATATATTCATTATATTATTATTAAAAATATATACTTGTCATATTTTAATTGAAAATTTTAATGATAAAGATATACAAAAATTATACCTAAATCTAATTTTTATTAGAAACCTATATATATATAGACAAGTGAACTAAGTTAACAATAATATATATATATATATATATATATATATATGCATGCTAAAGGTAAATTTTACTAAAAGGTATGCTTATACTCTTATATGTTTCTTTGATTTATTTTTAAAAAAAATAATTTATAAAATATAAATAAATTAAAAAATGAATCTTACTAAAAAGTAAAAACTATTATGTTTATACATTTTTTATGATTAATTCAATGATTTACTCTTTTTTTTTATAAACCGAAATTATTTAAAAATATATCTGGCATGTTCAAATTTTAGTTAAAATGGAAGGCAGAGAACATGCCTGAAAGCGAGAGAGATCCGATCCTGGCCGTATATTCTTGAAAAGACTTAATATGCGTTGAAGAAGATTAGGGGCTCTATAATCCTGATCCACCTTTGCTTCTAATGAAAATGGCTTTGTCAGAATCACTTTTGTCTCCTTCCCTTCTGTTGCCTGCACATACCATATTTTCCAACCCACACTTAAAAAGACAAATCCTAGAGACTCACTAATAAAATTTAAAAGAAAAAAAAAAAAAAGCATGCTAGCTATATAACTATATCATGCTACAATTGTTCAAAGAAACTAAAAAGTTGTAAGAGTATGTTTATTTCAGAATGATGGATGCATCTTCGAATAGCGTTGATAAGTTAAAGATTAAACTCCGAAAAGGAAAGAAAATTTTTAAAAAAATAAATGCAAGAAATGATATTTTAAAAAAATAAAGCATGCAACGCAAAACAAATTATGAACAGTGCAAGCAACAATAATTGTTTTGAAAGTTAATAAATATAGAACTAGCTTAAACTCCTGTAGATTTAGGAATTCTGAGAAAACATGGTCCCACAACCTTTAAAAAACATTAGTATGGATATAGTAAGTTGTGTTTTAAAACTATATATGTATAATATGATTTTAAAAATAATAGATTAAAATAAGAAGTGATTTACAGTTCAGTATTAGTTTGATTATGATTAAATTAGAATTAAATTATTTTTTTAAGTATATATAATATTTTATAATTAAATTAATACATATATTATAAAATAATATTTAAAAATATAAAAATAATTAAAACATTTTATATATGACAATAAATTTTTAAAAACAAATTAAATAGAGTGTATTAAATATCATAAATTTTCATTGTAGAATACCAAAACTCTTGTTTAGACCCAAAAAAAAAAAATCTAAAATCAATTTTTGATTGTGAAGCCAACGGATTTTTATTATTTTTAGCCCATCAATTTTCAAAATCAATCAAATCAAAACCATAATCGATTCACTAATATTTTAATCCAATCAATTAGTCTAATCCAATTTTTTAAACTATGCTCAAGAGGCAGCTATTGGATTAAACAAATTAAAGTTATCTCATTGTATAGAAAACTTGAAGAGAAGACTTAAAAAATTGTTAAAACCTTAAAAATTGACTAATCATAGGCCTAATAAAATAAAGACTTGTAGTATACCGTCTAATATAATTGAGCCCCTCATTCTTATCCAATACAAATCATATACTGGTATGTTTTTATTAAAACATAAAATAAAATGAATGAAACTAATTAAAGCCCACAAAAAATAAAATTCCTTCACCAAAGCCAACATTAGTATGAAAAATTCTTACATACATACACTCGATGGTTAGAATTTGATCTATGCGACATGTTTCATATGTATAAATCAAATTTTAACCTTTAAGTGCACATGTACTTAATGTACACAATTTTTCATATTAATACATATATTAAAACAATTCGAACACTAAAAGCACCAGACACAGTTAAAACACAACTGACCAAAATAAACATAACTAATATATGAAACATACTAAAAGTAAAACATAATAAAACACAAAATTGAAGAGAACTCGTGCCCAGATGAATCACTAGGCAAAAAGGTGATACTTTCTTTTAAGCAAAAAGAGAAAAATGGGGGGAAAAGCCATTCAAATGAACTACAAATGGAGTTGGCATTGCCAACACTCAAAAGGCAAGTATTGTGCACTAGAAGCAATGAAAATAACAAGTGTTGTTTTTACTCTTTTCGCTCTCATATGCTCTGAACAGAAAATCAACGTAACAAGACATTTCGTACACACAACTCACGTTTGACGTATATTATATATTCGCCAGAACACCACCTTTTTTTGGCCGTGGAAAGGCTAAAGCCACCGCCTAAGGTGGCCGGAAAACAGCCAGCCATTTTATGAAGAGCAAGAATCAGAGTTTATTTGAACCCACAACAACTGAATAATGACAATAATATTAAATGATAAAGTGGCTTAAATAGAGAGTGCCATGATCTTACTGAAAGAAACGGAGGAATTACCATTTGAAAGTTTAGTCGAAGTTGAAGAAGAGAAGTGAAGCAGCGCGAAGAAGGTGAAACGAAGATGATTGATGGGTATAGTGTGAGAAAGAAAATGTATCAATTTATGGGTAATTGCTATGATGCTTTGGTTTTGGTGTTAGACAACAAAGGAAGGAGGAGGATTTATAGGATTGATTGGCAACCAGACAGTCAAGCTGGTACATATAGGGGAGCGTTGAACAGCAAACCAAAGCCTGTTTGTTATGCTCGTGGAGGAAGAAAAGGAAAATAGAAAATTATGTGTAAAATTTATTATATTTTTAGAAATATTATTTAATAACATCTTTTATTTTATTTCTTTTTATTCTTAATTTTTATATATCATACAACTTCCCATAAAAGCATCAGTTGTGGTAGCACGACAGCCACTCCATGGTTGACTTACCCCAAGGTGCTCGTATATAATTCATTAAAAGATAATAAAGCCCGTACTACATGTAGCTGAATTGTCACATCTTAATAAAGGCTTTGATATAAATATCAGGCTGAATATTTTATGTTATAAATAATTGCGTTGTATAGGTTTAGGAAATCAGTTTAAAAAAAAAAAAAACAATTAGTTCAAAGTTCTAGATACATGAAAGCAACGTTGTGGTGACGTTGTTAGTTTGATCCACACATCATGTGTGTATATATGAGATGCACACATCGTTGTGGTGACGTTGTTAGTTTAATTTTTATTTTTTTATTTTATAAAATATAAAATAATTTTGCAACTAATAATTACAAAAAAATTGATGTTTTACATCAAAAAAATTTATGAAATCTTAATCATTCAAATTAAAAGTATACGCATCCCCTCGAATTCATAGGAAATTTGGATTCATTAATTTTGATACACAAAAAAGTTAAAAATAAAAAAAATTCATGAATAAAAAAATTCTTATATCCTTATTTTTTGAAAAAGTTATAAAAAATAATAAAATTATTAAATAATAACTATAAAAATTATTTTTTAATTTTTCTCTATTTTATTTTCTCTTTACTAACCAAATGGGCTATTGATTTGCACCTGTTCTAAACTTTTAGTACATAGTTTATTAAAATATAATAAATAATTTTGTGAGCATCTCATAATAGATTTGTTTGATTAAATGATGTAAAAATATATATAAAATATAAAAAAATAAGAATAAGTAAAATAAATTATAATGTTTATATTTTTACTTTAAAAAAAATTAATAATTATTATAAAAATATGTAAAAAACACGTTCCAATAAATCAAACGGCCTTAATACATTTGAGAGGTTGGTGGCAGTTGGTTGCCCGTATCCGGCCTTGATACATTTGATAAGATGGTGTGCTGTGCTATTCAAAAATAGCATTTAAACCGTTGATAACTTGGTATAAGGAAGGAAAATGAAATGAGAAAGAAAAATTTGTTAAAATATTTTATTTTTATTTTTTAATTATTATTTAATTATTAAAAACAAAAATATTATAAATATTTTTTATTTATAAAATTATTTTTATTTTTATTTTTATAAATATTTTTTATTTATAAAAAAAAATTTATTTTTATAAAACGATATCTTGACATTAGGAGTCTGTCCTCGGACACAGACTACAGAATATAGCTAAGCTGAATTGAACATGACCAGATATTAAAATTGGAGCGTGTTGGATATGTCAGTTTTAGACTTTGGCTTAGTATACAAAAAAATTTCTAGTAACAAGTGGATTTTTAAGAATGATAAAATTAAGTAATTTTTTTAGAAGCTTACTATTAATTTTTTTTTAATATAAACATAATGTGTGAGAATTTTCGTAATTCATATATTGATTCTTTATTAAAAAGATGTTCTTGTCATAATTTTAAATTATAATTTGATAATAAATACTTGAGCAATTTTTATTAATATTTTATTAATTTTTTATCGTGGTTAATCATATATTATTTAAATTAATTCAATTAAATAACTTAATATATGTTGCATTATATATATATATATGATTTAATTTCAATTTATTATTTATTTTTACTCTTTTTTTAATATCTAAATCATGTATATTCAAAATACTAAAATAATAAATGATAATCACATCATCAAAATTCCACAAAATATTGTCAAAATTTTAATGACAGATATTAAATTAAAAAATATTGAACTTATAAAATTCTAATTAAAAATTTTTAAATTATAAAAATTAAGCCAAATATAACAATTCAACTTTAATCTATACATGCAAAATGGACACACAGATCAAATCTGAACAATTGCGAACGGCTTACGTGAAGCCTGATCTAATTTTGACTCTAGGGAAAGATTTTTGCGACAGTGGGCTCCCAAATTTGGGATAAGAATGAGGTTAGAGAGGGTAGGCGAAAAAGAGGATTACCAGTGAAGCTTAATGCTTGGTCAGTATGGTAGACCCCAACAAAGAGGATGCAACCTCAACGTCAATGTGGAATGAAATTAAATGTGGAGCTCATTTGCCTCCACGCATGGTTATAGCATTTATTGTCTCCTAAATGAAGTTGATTGTATTAAATTGACCTGTGTGGTCTATTAAAATAATAGATTAAATTTAGATTTGAGCCATTTGTATAATTTTGAGAGTGTGTATTAGGTGGTTCAACTCACACTTTTTTGTACTCATTTCAAAAATAAAAAAGATATTTCAACTTTTGTTAAAAGAAATGATTTTTTAAAATTAAATTAAATTTTTTTAATAAAAAAATTAAAAAAAAATTATTTTAATTATTTGATGTATGATTGTAAAAGAAAAAAAGAATTGTTTAATTATTTAAAGTTTAGATTTAATCATTTGAAATAATTATTTAAATTTTAAAAGATATTTATAATTGCAATTAATGTTATTTGCTTCTTTTTTTATTAACACATCTAATTTAAATTTTGACTCGTTCAAATAAATAAGCCAATATAACTTTATCTATTTATCTCACAATTCTTTATTATTAATTGTATCACTCTCAACCATATGGGGTAAACTAACTTGTTAAACTCTATCTTAAAATCTCCTAACAACTTTTCTAATGTCAAAATACAAATCTTTATATATATATATATATATATATATGTTAACATCCAATTTTGGAATTACTCTCTGCTCAAAAAAGAGATTTCTTCTATCGCTTTTTCTAATAGCCTAACAATGGTGCTTTGAATGCATCTTTTTTTAGCTAGGTATGTTCCTTTAGATTGGCATGTAATCCTTTTAATATATTCTTTTTAATTTGGAAAACAAAATATGTTTTAAAGTAAAATTCATTTGTTATGTGTTTCCACTCTATTTATTTACATTTTATATATCAAACATACAACAACAACAATAATAACAATAAAGTATTTTTTCATTAAATGGAGTCAGTTACATAGATCAATCGGCGCTATAAAATTGTATCATAGATTATATTTTTAGATAAACTATTTAATTTTAAATCTTTCTTAATAATTTCTTCTATAATTTTTTTTATCTTCCTCTATCTCTGACTATTGGATTAAACTAGGGCTTCTATAAATCTCTTTCACACATACTCAAATCATCTAAGTCGTGATTCTATAATTTTTTCATAATAGGTACGACATTTATTTTCTCTCTAATACACTCATTTATAATTCTATCTTATCTAGTGTATCCACTTATCTAATGTAATATTCTCATCTTTACGACTTTGAACTTATTCTCTTGTTAACTTTTTATTATTAAACACTAAGTTCTATACAACATTGCAAGTCTTATAAATATATGATAGAATTTATCCTTAATTTTGAGTAGTATTCTTTTATCACAAATAATGCCTGAAATACTCTTTCATTTCATACATTCCGCTTGAATCTTATGTTTTATATTTTCTTATATTTTTCTGTCATGTTACTTAAATCGTGTGACTTGCAGAATGATACGTTCTCCAATTTTCACTTCCGCATTAGATCTAGTGTCTCTTTTACTAAACTTACATTTTATATACTCCGTTTTACTTCTACCTAAATAAAATTCATATACTTATAAATCTAGTCTCCACATTTTTAACTTTTCATTCATTTCTTCGTTAAATTTTTCAACTAGGACTATATCATCTGTAAAAAGTATGCATTGTGGCATTGACTCTTGGATATATTTAGTGAGCACATCCAAGACTAAGGTAAAAAAAAAAAAAGAAAAACTCAAAATTAAACCCTGATGCAAATTAATAGTTATTGAAAAATCTTTTGTGAATCCACTTTTTGTTCTTACACTAGTTATTACTTCATCATACATATTCGGAATTATTCAAATATAAACAATACGAACTCCTTTTTTTTATAGAGCCTTCCACAAAACCTCTCTTGGCATTATATCATATGCCTTCTTTAAATCGATGAATACTATGTGTAAATCCTTTTGATTCTTTCGATATACTTCCATTAATTTTTACAGTAAGTATATCGCTTCCATGATCGACCTTCCTGGTATAAAATCAAATTGATTCTCTGTAATTTAAGTATTTTGCCATAATCTTCACTCAATTACTCTTTCCCATAACTTCATAGTGTGGCTCATAAGTTTAATTCTCCTATAATTTGTACAATTTTATATGTCTCCCTTATTATTATAAATAGGGACTAAAGTACTTCTCCAACACTCGTTCGACATTCTCTTATATATCATAATTTCATTAAATAACTTTGTGAACTAACTTATTTCTTTTCTTCCTAAACCATTCCATATCTCAATTGGTATATTATTCAGTCCAACTACTTTGTCATTCTCTATTTGCTTTAATACTTCTTTTATCTCTGACTCTCGAATCCTATAATAAAAAGTATAATTTTGATCTTTCTCTTTAATGTCTAACTTATTCGAATGCAATAAAATTATGTGTTCTTTATTAGATATTCTATGAAAATAACTTTTTTATATTTCCTGGATATCTTATTCTGTGACCAAGACTCTCTCTTTTTTCATCATTAATGCATTTCACTTGATCTACATCTCTTATCTTTCTTTCGCTACTTTTAACTAACTTGTAAATACTTATTTCTCCAATTTTAGTACCTAATGACTGGTATAACTCATCAAGTGCCTTAACTCTTGCTTGGCTCACTGCCTTCTTAGTGTCTCTCTTAATTACTTTATATTTTTCATAATTTCTATCACTCTTACACAAAGATCACACTTTATAATACTCCATTTTAATATTAACCTTATCTGGTACGCTTGCCTCCCACGGCCAAAATTCTTTATCCTTAAGTCCAAAGCTTTTTGATTCATTAACTATCTATTTTGCTACCTTCATAATTTCTTTAGCCATCTTGTCCCACATATCGTTAACACTTCCTTGTGCATCTGCAAAATGTACTCACAGATCAAATTTGAACAATTGCGAATGGCTTGCATGAAGCCTGATCTTATTTTGACTCTAGAGAAAGATTTATGTGACAATGGACTCCCAAATTTGGGATAAAAATGAGGTTAGCGAGGTAGGCGAAAAAGAGAATTACCAGTGAAGCTTAATGCTTGGTAAGTATGGTAGACCCCAACAAAGAGGATGCAACATCAACGTCAATGTGGAATGAAATTAAATGTGGAGCTCATTTGCCTCCACGCATGGTTGTAGCATTTATTGTCTCCTAAATGAAGTTGATTGTATTAAATTGACTTGTGTGGTCTATTAAAATAATAGATTAAATTTATATTTTATCCATTTGTATAATTTTGAAAGTGTGTATTAGGTGGTTCGACTCACACTTTTTTATACTCATTTCAAAAATGAAAAAGGTATTTCAAATTTTGTTAAAAGAAATTATCTTTTAAAATAAAATTAAATGCTTTTAATGAAAAAATTTAAAGAATTTTTTTTATTTTAATTATTTGATGTATGATTGTAAAAGCAAGAAAGAATTGTTTAATTATTTAAAGTTTAGATTTAATCATTTGAAATAATTATTTAAATTTTAAAAGATATTTATAATTGCAATTAATGTTATTTGCTTCTTCTTTTTTTAACACATCTAGTTTAAATTTTGACTCGTTCAAATAAATAAGCCAATATAACTTTATCTATTTATCTCACAATTCTTCATTATTCATTGTATCACTCTCAGCCATATGAGGTAAACTAACTTGTTAAACTCCATCTCAAAATCTCCTAATAACTTTTCTAAGGTCAAAATACAAATATATATATATATATATGTTAACATCCAATTTTGGAATTACTCTCTGCTCAAAAAAGAGATTTCTTCTACCGCTTTTTCTAATAGCCTAACAATGGTGCTTTAAATGTATCTTTTTTTACTAGATATGTTCCTTTAGATTGGCATGGACTTAATCCTTTTAATATATTCTCTTTTTAATTTGGAAAACAAAATATGTTTTTAAGTGAAACTTATTTGTTATGTGTCTCCACTTGATTTATTTACATTTTATATACCAAACATACAACAACAACAATCTTTTTCTAATAAGTGGGGTCAGTTACATGGATCAGTCGATGCCATAAAATTTTATCATAAATCATATTATTAGATAAACTATTTAATTTTAAATCTTTTTTAACAGTTTCTTCTATAATTTTTTTGTATTTCCCTCTATCTCTGACTATTGGACTCAACTAGGGTTTCTATAAATCTCCTCTACACATGCCCAAATCATCTAAGTCGTGATTTTACAATCTTTTTCACAATAGGTACGACCTCTACTTTCTCTCTAATACACTCATTTATAATTATATCTTGTTTAGTGTATTCACTTATCCAATGCAATATTCTTATCTCTACAACTTTGAGCTTATTCTCTTATTAGCTTTTTATTGTTCAACACTAAGTTCTATACAATATTGCAAGTCTTATAAATGTATAATAGAATTTATCCTTAATCTTTAGCAGTATTCTTCTATCACAAATAATACCTAAAATACTCTTTCATTTTATTTATCCTGCTTAAATCTTATGTTTTATATCTTATTATATTTCCCCATCATGTTGCTTAAACCGTGTAACTTGTGGTATGATATGTTCTTCAATTTTCACTTCTGCATTAGACTTGGTGCCTCTCTTACTAAACTTACATTTTATATACTCCGTTTTACTTCTATTTAAACAAAATTCATGTGCTTCTAAATCTAGTCTCTACATCTTTAACTTCTCATTTATTTCTTCTTTCGATTCTCCAATTAGGATTATATTATTTGTAAAAAGTATGTATTGTAACACCAACTCTTGGATATATTTAGTGAGCATATCTAAGACTAACATAAAAAATAAGGACTCAAAGTTGAACCTTGATACAAACCAATAGTTATTGAAAAATCTTTTGTGGGTCTACTTTTTGTTCTTACACTAGTTATAACCACATCATACATATTTTGAATTCCTCGAATATAAACAATACGAATTTCTTTTTTTTTCTAGAGCCTTCCACAAAACTTCTCTTAACACTCTATTATATTTCTTCTTTAAATCGATGAATATTATATGTAAATCCTTTTGATTCTTTTGATATCCTTCTATCAATTTTTGCAATAAGTATATCGCTTTCATGGTCGATCTTCTAGGCATAAAACTAAATTGATTCTCTGTAACTTAAGTATTTTGTCTTAACCTTCGCTCAATTATCCTTTTCCAAAACTTCGTAGTGTGGTTTATAAGTTTAATTCCCCTATAATTTGCACAGTTTTATATGTCTCCATTGTTATTATAAATAGGGATTAAAGTACTTCTCCAACATTCATCTGGCATTATCTTAGACCTCATAATTTCGTTAAATAATTTTGTGAGGTAACTTATTCTTTTTCCTCCTAAACCCTTCCATATCTCAATTGGTATATTATTCGATCCAACTGTTTTGTCATTCTCTATTTGTTTTAATACTTCTTTTACCTCTAACTCTCGAATCCTATAATAAAAAGTATAATTTTAATCCTCTTTGTTAACGTCTAGCTTATTCGAATGTAATAAAATTCTATGTCCTTTATTAAATACTCTATGAAAATAACTTTTTTACATTTTCTTGATATCTTTTTTTGTGACCAAGACTCTCCCTTTTTCATCCTTAATGTATTTTACTTAGTTCACATCTCTTATTTTTCTTTCCTTACTTTTAGTTAACTTGTAAATACTTATTTCTTTAACTTTAGTACCTAATGATTGGTATAACCCATCAAATGCCTCAGCTCTCGCTTCGCTCACTCCCTTCTTAGTGTCTTCCTTAACTACTTTATATTTTTTCCAATTTTCATCACTCTTACACAAATACCACACTTTATAATACTCTCTTTTAATCTTAACCTTATCTGATACGCTTGCCTCCCACCACCAAAATTCTTTATCGTTAAGTCCAAAGCTTTTTAATTCACCGAGTATCTATTCTGTCACCTTCATAATTTCTTTAGCCATCTCATCCCACATATCGTTAGCACTTTGTTATACTTTCCAAGATCCTTCCTTCAAAATCCTTCTCTAAAAGTTCTTTTTTTTATCTCCCTTCAATTGACATCACTTAATTCTTGACACCCTATCTTGGCCTTTACTTTTTACTCTCGTCTTAATTCGAACATTCATAACTAAAACTCTATACTGGGTAGTCAAACTCTCTTCAGGTATAAATTTGCAATCCATGCAAAGTTTTCTATTCACTTTCCTTATTATAAATGAATCAATTTGAAAGCATGCTTTTCTACTTTTGTACATGATAGGATGCTCCCCATGCTTCTTAAAACAAGTGTTGGCTACCGTAAAATAAATGTTAATAAAAAGTCTAAAATAATTTTACCCTCTACATTTGCTTCCCCTCAGCCATATCCCTAATGCACATTTTTATACCCTCTAGATATACTCCTCGCATGACCATTAAAATCTCTTCCTAAACAAATATTTTCTCCTAATGGTATTTTCTCAACTAAACTTTTTAAATCCTTCCAAAACTTAAATTTGTGATGTTCTTCTAACCCTACTTATGGTGCATAAGTATTAATAACATTAAAAGTTTCTCTTTCCAACACAAACTTTAACACAATAATTCTATCTCCTATCCACAATTATATCTATCTCATTTCTAAATTTAGCCTTACCAATGTATCAGAATTTAAAATATAAGGTGTCTAATTCTTTCACTTCCTCTCCTACCAATTTGATTTCTTGTAGGCACATGCAATTAATCCTCCTTCTAATCATATTATCTACTATTTCCATTAACTTACCCGTAAGTGTACTTATATTCCAAATTCCAAAACAAATCCTACTCTCGTGAACTAGCTTTTTTATCCATATTCATTCATGAAAATGTAGAAACTTTTACTTATTTTTCATTACACACAGGTAAACCTGATCATGGGCTAAGAAGCCCACCCGGCCCGATAGGCCCAGCCTAAAAAATATAGATATGAGCCTGAAAAAAAAGTTTGAAAAAAATGAGCCCGTTTTTAAAAAGCCCGAATATAAAAAGGAGCAGGGCTTGGGCTTTTTTTAAAGTCCCGCCCGAACTCGAGCCCGAACCCGCCGTATTATAATTATTTTTTATATATTATTAATAAATAATATTATTATAATATTTATTTATAACTATAGATATAAGTAAAAAAGAATTATATAACATATATGATTATTATTATTTTTACTTATACTTATTATATAATATATTATTGGAATAAATTATAATTCAAATAAAATAAATTATTAATAATATTATTATTAGAAAAATTATTATTTTGAGAGGTTTTACTATCTTATATAGATATATATATATATATTTCATTACTTGTTAGGCATATTTTTATTCTTATTTTAAATTCTAAATAACTTATTAAAAAATTTCAAAAAGTTTAAATAACTTATATATATATATATAATATTTAAAACTAAAAAAATATAATAAAAAAAAGTTGTGCAAAACTGGCCGAGCCGATTTTAATCAAACTTAAGCCTGGGCCTAAAAAAATTTGTAAATTTTTTTATGAACCCGACTTGTGATCAGATCTACACATAGGCATCGATGAAACGACTCTCGCTTATTTCACACTACACTTGAGTTATACAGCGCATTGCTTATGAGTAATGACTTAGTATTACTTTTAATACATTGATGATCTATATTATAAAAATTCGACAAAATTTTTATGTTAATTATTGACTGTCTAATACAATCCTTCTCTTTTTCTGTGCATAGGATCGACTATAAACAAATGATTTACATCAAAGTACAACATAAAAAGAGTTTTACATTTTATATGCCAAACATATCTATAAAATTTTCTACTTTAAGTGAACATACATTTATATATCTTTAAACACAGTGTCTTTTTAATTTTCACTTAAAATTTTTCATGTAAGTAAAAGCAACACATTTTTTCTTTTGGGCGCAGGATAAAGCTCAAGTAAATTATTTTACATGTTTATTAATGAAATTCTCCGATAAAAGTAGGGTGTAAAAGAATTTTTTTCCAAATAATCAACTATGTATTTTTAAATTATAAAAATATTCATGTTATATTTTTATTGAAAAACATAACAACATATCTTAAAATTTACACCTCGTGCAAATGTTAGTTGTTAAACAGACAATATGATTCAACAAATTTAAACATTTCTACTCAAAGACAATTTACATTCCTCTAGTCAAAGAAATTCATAATTTCCTTGCATATTACGATGGACAAATCCTCTAGATTGCAGCATGAGTGCTAGAAAGTTTATCTAGACAATACCTTTTGTGACATTATGACGGTATGCCATCCATACCAGTATACCACATAACATAACCTAATTATTTTTCAGTGTATGGATTCTCTAAAGTTTTTTACTCTAAATTTTTTTATAAAATTAGAGAGAGATAAATACAAGATAAGGGGTCAAGCATTAGAAAAGAGAGAATAAATGCGTATGGATCCCACATCCTGTGTCTATTTTTCTCTTATTTTACATAAAAATTTGTAGTTATAGACTTTGAAGGATCCAAATTCTTATTTTCATGTATCACACCTGCAGCATGCAATTATATCAGGGGGAAGAGGATGATGCATAAATAAACCCTTTTCTTGAAGAAGCATTGTAACAAATCACAGGACACATTGGCACAACTTTATAAGTGGAAGAAACTAGAAATCTCCCCCTTAAACCAGCTTACCTCTACACCTATTCAATGTTATATATATTAGACTAATAAATCTAGCCACATACCTTATTTCGAGCAAGTTACAAAGAATATTACAAGCATCACTTCTCTCTCTTGAGCAAACTAAACTAATGTGGGTATCCATTGGCCAGAACAGGTACCCTTACCTTGTGCCCTCTGCTGCCTTTCATTAAAACCTCTCCAAAACTGTAGGTTCCTGTCACTGAGCGAACCGTTAGTGTCACGGAAAACTTTCGTGACGCACCTGCTTTTATGGTCATTGCTGGAGGGTCAACTTCAATGGCAATAGCTGGTTCCATTCTGGCTGTGATCACATAGGTTTCTTCCTCGGCAACATTTGTGACAGTGCGAGTGACAGTTTGAGTTCCCACAAGATGGGAAACTGTAATTGATGGAGTGTTAAAATTTGATGGGTGGCCCATGCTACTGTTGCATGGTGAGTTTGTGTAGTTCTTTATCTCATGAACATCAATGCCAGGTGTTGTGCACAAGAACCCCAAGTAATCCTCATATCCTACAAAATAAATGGCAAAATTAACGTCGTTTCTCCCCCCCCCCCCCCCCCCTCCCCCCCTTTCTCTTTTTCAATGTTAAATTCTGTTAGAGGAACTCAATGTTTCAGTAAACAGAAAACAAATGCAGAAACGGGAATAAGAGGTTCCACATCTTAAGGTCATAAAATAATTAAAAAACTACTTTTGACTCCATCTTCTATACCTGTGTTTCTATTACTCTTGACAAATAATCATCAGTTTTATTACAAATGTCGTGATCATGAACTTTTCTGCCATTTCTTCACTTAGAACTTTTTTTGTATTGCCCAATATTGTGCCATGCACCAGGAAAGCCAGTTGAGAAGAGTGGCAGAGGATGAGTAAACTTGTTTCATGAAATTTTGCAGATCATGTAAAATTCACCGGTAGGCACTACCTAGAAGCCTCAGATCTGATCCCATTATTCAGAATGCATTGCGTTGACCTTTTTACTTCAGTGATCCACCAGAATTGGGTTCATAGAAACTCGAGTTTTACCCACACTCATTCTTATTTTCATGAAAATTCACGCTTTCAAGCTAGCTAGGCATTTATAAATGTGACCGGACAAACATAATAGTTGTAAAGACGGAAGCAGAAAATAAACCTGCATCGAAGATGAGCCCAGGGTCCAAGGCAGCTCTAGGATTAACATGTCCACTCCCATAATCAAAAGGAGTAGCCGTGACCAGCTTAAAGGCTTCTGTTTCAGAATTCTGCTGTGCTAGAAGAGACCTTCCTGCTCTATCTAGAGTTGATGATGTTGTCATCAAAGATGACTTGATGGCAGCAGGGCTCCATTGAGGATGCTTCTGTTTTATAAGAGCAGCTATCCCAGCAATATGTGGTGCAGCCATGCTAGTTCCAGATATCATGGCAAATCCGTCTCCTGCTCAAATAGCCACTTAATAACTTCTATAACGTAATTTAATGTTTCTTTCTGTCTCTTCCCCCTCCCCCCTTCTTTTTTCCAACCCAACCCCCGATATTATCAATAATTCTTCCAATAGTGACTAAGGAGAAAAAAAAAACCCACTAATATTAGGAATCCCTAATACATTTTCCATTGTTGATATTAGAAATATATCCAAGAAATTATATAACCCTGGTTCAATTTTACCTTAGAACGAAGAGATAAACTCAATCTTGGCTACAGCAGATTAATTAAACAGCTCATTGGTACGCATCCTCTTATTTTCTGCCAGGAGAATATCTCATAGTCTGTTTTTTTCTTTCTTGGGGTTTACAATATACTCCCCTATGGTTTAACCCAAAATTACTTTTTTCAAAGATTTAATTGTAGGCTTTCATTCATCAACAATTAGGATAAAAAAGCTCTGCTGGATCATTACTTACTTACCTACGTAATTGGGCTCATCAGTTCCATTTGGAGACCAAGCAGCCCAAATCAATGAACCTGGAGCTAATATATCTGGTTTGAGAAGATCTGCCTCTTGGAAGCTGAAGTCCTTTATATTTGGCCCCCGAGAAGAGAATAGCGCCACCTGCGGTGCAGATTTATGAAGAATAGGCACCAAACCATCCCCTATATTACCTGTACCTTTAAAACTCCTCACACGCCCTGTCCAGTCTCTTGGGGTAGAGATATTATAATAATCTATAAGTTCCTGAAAAATAGTGATTTACAAACAACAAATCACATGATTAATAGGGCAAGATTGAATTTTATGTACTTAAGAAATTAAAAAGTATTGAAAACACGTAGAACAAGAGAGATAAGAACAATATTAGCTTAATAAGTGGCAGAAGATATATCAATGAGATAGTATAGACGGAAGAAATTAGTAGTTATCACATTAGATCCACCTCTACATAACTGTGCCAGTTAAGATGCGTCAATTACCTTTGTGTTGCTGACATCAGTGATAAGAATCCCAGGAATGCCAAGAGGAACTGGATCAAATTTTGTTCCAGGAGAAACATTTTCCACACACAGAACAAATCCAACTGCACCAAGGGCCTTGGCTGTTTCTGAGACTTTCTTTATTGATGCAGTACCAACAACAAAATTGAAAGAATAGCCACAAAGAATAATATTCCCCTCTACCAATTTCTTGTTTAAGACTTCTGGTCTCTGGCAATCTGTGGGGCTGTACTTCATAACTGAAGAATCTAGCAGCACATCATTGGCAGCAACCAATGTGTATGTTTGGTTTGGATGTGTGGAAGCTGCAGAAAGCCATTAGATATACCTTAGCGGCACAAAGATTATGTATATGTGGAAAAATAGCAGACAACAAATATAATGTGGACAACCATAAATGTGCTTTTTGGCAGATAGGAGAAAAATGAAGGAACCAAAAAAAAAGGAATTATTCTAGAGGATAAATGCATTTCTTTTTTTCTTTCCTTTCTTTTTCTTTTCCTATTTTTGGGGCTGGGGATTAAGTTAGTTTCATAGTTTTACTCACTGCATAGAGAAAATACTTAACATGAAGTGATTTTCTTGAATATAATTTTCACCTCAATCTTCAACATTATATTTCCATGTAACATTTCATTAATTATAATATATATCCAAAGAAACATAGTCGAAAGTTGGAAAACTCACGTGACAGCCCAATTCCAGCTAGGATTTTTCCATTCCCAAGGGTCAGATGGTTCTTATATCTACGATCATCAACCGCAGCTGCCACAGATGTTATCCATGGACTATATGAAACCAAGGTCTTAGGAAAAGGACCACCATTTCCAGCAGCCTGCGCAACAAATACACCTGCTTTCACAGCTCCAAGAAGTGTAGCATCAAAAGGGCTCAAATACGTGGTTTTGGTAGTTGCTGGAGGACTGTTTGGTCCAACTGAAAGACTGAGTATATCCACCCCATCATGCACAGCCTGTGGACAATCAAATTTTAATAATTACAAATTTTGAGATACACCTACCAACAGTTATAAAACATGACAATGTACAACAAATTGATAAGATAAATTGTTCAATCTTATGTTGACTACTGAGATTGCATGTCTTCTTAAGAACGCGGAGTGAACATCTTTCTAGAGATCCATGAAGATGGAAGGACATAGAGACTTTTCACCTAGAGTCAACAACAAATCAGTAATATATGTTTTATGTATATATATGATTATGCAGGAACAGCTTCAACAAGCCTCCGTTTTTTTCTTCCTTTAATCCATTTCCTTCCTCAAAAGTCTACCACAATGAAGAGGTTAAAGAAGTGGCTTGTGACACGTGGCTGAGCTACTTTTCAACCAAAGCCCCATGACAATGCTAGGAAAAATGTTAGTGACGGGGAAAAGAAGGACAAAGAGAAAGAAAAGCTATCTCATTATTTTATAAGAAAAAATATGTATATACCTGATCAATTGCAGCAACTACATCTGCCACAAACCCTCCAAAAAGTCTATACAGTGCCTTGTACACAGCAATCCTGAACACGAATATGCAAGGTGTCTAATGCAACAGAGACTATAACTCCCAGTTTTAATTTGAAAAATGAACAACTAGAAGTTATTATTCTTCACCTTGCACGGGGAGCCATTCCACTTGCTTTGCCAAATTCATGGCCGTGCAACCTCACAGGAATTCCATTATTTCCAGCTGCAATAGCAGCTGTGTGACTGCCAGATGTAGATGCAAGGAATACAGAAGAAATATTAAAAGCTATCAAATTAGAAGATATGGCTGTAAGCATGAGTGCTAATACTTAAACTTCAAATACTTTGAAAACATGAAAAAAGAACTACTGAACACATAGTTAAATATCATTCACAGTTATTAATGAGAGATAATTAGCAGCATGTTTTGTGAGGGGGAAAAACTTGAATGTCATCTCTATTCCAAATAATACAGAAGTCTATGAAACGAAAAATCAACAGGGATGTTTCTAAGCTCCAAAAAATGTGAATTGAGTGAGCTTCTTCGTGTCCAGGACACCAAGGAGGCAATAATGGATAGCAACACAGCAAGGGAATACTGCCAATATGAAGTAAATGACTAAATGTTGCATTCAATTTGTTGTAGATCAGACAAAAGATTTCACCAGCCCATCACCCCATTAAAAAGGGGGAAGTTAAAAGTGTCGAGGACACCAAAGAGGCAATAATGGATGGCAGCACATCAAGTGAATACTGCCAATATGAAGTAAATGACTAAATGTTGCATTCAATTTGTTGCAGATCAGATGAAAGATTTTGACCAACCCATTACTCCATTAAAAAGGGGAAGTTAAAAGTGTGGAATTTTTTTATCAGCAGACTATTATAGGCAAATCTCTCAATCAAAAATTGTTGAGACAAAACGAATCCTCAAAGTTCATTAGGAACAAACCCAAGAAGACAAAGGTGAGAGTGGAAGTACCTTTTTATTTACCCCAAAAACAAATTGAGATTGAGTTTTTCCTTTCATGTCAGTTAAAGGAATAGTTATAAATATAATATAATATAACAAAAAAGGACAGCTGAAGGATTCCAAGTGAAGATGCTAATAACGAATGAAGCAGGGCCCAACCTTCCATGTCCATCCCCATCTAGAGGAGAAGCAAAATCAATTGACGGGTTAAATGCCCCAGCAGCTATTGCAGCTTGAGCAAAATGTTGTGCTCCAATAATCTTCCCATTGCAGAAGTCCTTCTTTGTATCTGGATCAATTTCACATTTTCCTCGGTATCTTGGAACTGGTCCATATGGTTCAGTATTGTGAGTTGCAAAGCTTGGGTGGTGTGGATAGATCCCTGAGTCCACATATCCAATCACAATGTCTTCTCCAGCCCGGTCAAAGCCACCTCCTGTTGGCCATACCTCAGTTGGAAGCCCCAAAAATTGTGGGGTATGTATAGTAAGTCTCCTTACTTTCCAGTCTCTCTCAACAGATTTTACTCCAGGAGCCCGTCTAAGGGTTTCTGCCTACTAATATAAGAGGATAGGGCAGGGAAATTAGAGTGCAAAATGTATTTAAACGACTCATAATAAAAATGCGAAAAATAGAATAGTAAAAGAATGATACAAGAGTTCACCTGTTCAGGGGAAATATGAACAGCAAATCCATTTATAAGATGACTATAACTATAGAGTTTCTTGTAGGTCCCACGTTCAAACAGCATCCCAAGAAGCATATCATGTTTATTCTCAAGGTGATGAGCATAGGAAGCTACCAATTCGCTAGAAGAAGTTGAAAATTGTATAAACTATGAGCAAAGACACTTCCAGTTCTTTGTTTAAAGAGGAGCATATAACAGCCAAAACACCAGTACAATTTTTTTTTTTAAAAGAAAAAAACTGCACAAACAGCATGGGAGTGGGATGCGACTAATTACATCATTTTTACTTAAGAATATAAAAGTAATAAAGCATTAGCTGTAGATAAGTTGTTGGAAATGCCCTATACGAGAAAAATGAATATAGCTACTTTTTGTACTGACAAGAACATCTTTAACTGAGAACTAATTGACAATATTTCATCGGGATAATACTTATAGCATTTCCTTCTTTGTTCCCAAAATCGTCTTCATTCACTTAAGCACAAATTTAAGTAGAACCTTCCCCAGTTTTTCCTTCTCAGGAACAACTTCACACAAAGCCACTAGGTGGAGGTCTAATGGTGAGGGGTGTGGGTGGTTTAGCAAGTGGTCTTAGGTTCAAACCCTTAATCCATCATGTACTCCCAAAAAAAAGAAAAAATCACACACAGAACAGAATTAACAAAACAAGTGATTATGAAAACATGTTGACGAGTTCACCTCAGTAGTAAAAATTCCTAGCCTCAAAAGGATATCTCACAGATCAAGAAACATATCAGGAAATAGTATAGCACAGTACACATTGCCTCCAAATTTGACCATATGTAATCAAAAAAAAAAAAAGCCAGAGGGCTTCTAGCTGGCAAGCAGTGGATGCCAGTTGGCCCATAAATTCGTCACCAAGGGCAGAGTTTCCCAACCTTTGGATTGGCTTTGTTGAAAAAATGATGGTTAGGAATTGGGCATATGTATTAGCTCAGATTACGAAGGATGGAAGGGCTCCAGTTCCTCTATTTCTTAAAATTCCAAAACCAAAAAAAAAAAGGGTTGCAAATACCTTGTGGTATCAGTCTTCTCATCAGATTCCATAGCAGTGGCTTCAAACCCATCTATACCTCCGGTGTAACTTATGACCGGTTCACCTTCAATAGCTACTATATAAATCTCTGCCTTTGCAGTAACCAGAAGGGATGATAAAATTAAAAAGATGCATCGGAAGTCTGAGAACCTCATGTTCACTAATGTCAATTTCAGTGGTTCATAAGATCTGTTTCATCATCCAATCAATGTCAGTCAGCTATATAAGACACTAATTCAATTGCTAAATTGAAAAAACATATGTCAATAGAAGTGAGAAATAAATAATTAAAGCTAAAACTAAACATAAAAAATGTTTGCTCTTCCCTGAGATTTAAAAGGAAGTGTAGTACCAGCTACTTTTTTGGCTCGGTTTCCTATAACCTTTGGTATGAAACTATGACGGAATTTAAAAAAAAAATTTTCATCTAAACCCAAGACGACACTGGGTCACAGACAATAAGAGTAGTAAGAAGTCAATGTTTTCCATTTTTGGAACTGAATCCAGCTTTGAAGAAAGAAATATAAATATAAATATATATATATATATATATATATATATATATATTATCAAATTGAAGTAGACCAGATTGCAAAACTCTCTCTGTAAAACAAAACCGTAAGAAACACGCACAAAAAAACAGACTTGCAAGAAGATGAAGCACAGTAAACGCATATATTATCAGCGAAAAAAGATATATATAGTTTTAGAGTGAAAACAGTCGGTGAATGGGGCTCTCATAGGCAAAACAGAGGCGTCAGACCGAGAAAGCAAAAGATTGGGAAATATAACCATCTTAGTCGTTCAGCATACAAAAAGAAAGCCAACAGAAGAATTAAAGTAACATTTCTAAAATTGAAGGAATTACTCAAACAGAAACAGCCATTTTCGGAATTCAGCTCAAGCGATGAAATTTACCAGTGTCGCTCGGATCCGGGTAGCCCCTACTCACATATAATCCAAAAATATCACGCGAAGCTGCGAATAAACCCAACATTCATCGCAACCCAAAAGAAGAAGACGAAGAAAGCACATATGAGAAAAGCAAGAAAAGTGAACAGTAAGTAAAGCAAAAGATCGTATCAAAAAGGAAAGGCGAATGCAACGCCCACACACAGTCACAGCAGCTAAAACACACCAAATCAGGGACTCTGACACCAAAGGTTAAATCGCATAAGCGCCAGTGACGATCAGAGTTGGGATCAGATACAGAGAGTGCAATCACATTGCCATGATCGGAGATCCAACGGTCACTGTTGAATGCCAGAGAGAGGTAAAAGCACGAGATCCTGGCGCGAGAGAGTGATAGAGTGAGAGTAAGAGAGAGTGTTAGGGTTTTCTTTCAAGGTAGTACCGGTGGAGAGAGAGAGAGAGAGAGAGAGAGACAAGAAGGCGAAGATGAAGGAGGGAGTCGTAGATTTTAGGGAATTAATTTTTCTTTTTAATATCAGATCAATTTTTTTTCTGGCGATATTAATTAATGGAATATATAACGAACGGCACTAATTATTGTAGGCTTTTATTTTCTTTGTAATTTTTAGAAAATTTCCGACTTTTTCGGTAGTGATTTATATTCTGCGATGATGAGGAAAATATATTATTATCATTATTATATTATTATTATTATTATTATTTTAAAAAAAAGAGTAAGGAGATATTGGCGCGCAAGCTGTCGGACAGTTGAGATGAAAAGACGATATTACCCTTACAGTTTGATCTGTTGGGGCGGGTTTCTCTGCAGTTGCGCTTACGCGTATCCGAAATCAACGGAAAAGGAATCTAATTATTGAAATTGGCTCGCTGGGTCGGGTGGGGCACCCGATTAATTATTCCTGTAATGCGTACAATCACAAATACAAAAGCTTTTAATTAATATTATATTTAAATGTAATTTTTTATTAAAAAATTTATATATAATTTATTATATTTTTATTATCAAATTTTTTAATTAAAATATGATATATAATTTTTATGAATAATTGTATAATTCTTAATTAAATAATATATATGTTATATTTAAAAAATTATATATTTATCATATTTTAATTGAAAAATCTAATAATAAGTAATGAATTGCATATAAATCTAATCTTTTCTTATATTATTATTATCAAATTTATCAGTTAAAATATAACAAACTTATGATTTTTTAATAATAAAATAACAAATGTAGTATACAATTATTTGTAAAAATTATATACTTGTTATATTGTTATTAAAAAATTATACACTTATCATATATTAATTAAAAAAACCTAATAGCAAATATATAAGTAATTATACATAAATTTGTCCTTTTAATTAACGTAGGGCATTAATAATTAATCTAAAGTCAGGTTAATTAAGAGCTTTATGACTCATTCTTTTTTCTTTCACCCAAAGAATACATTAGTATATTAATTTTTAAAAAATCTCATTGTTGTTAATATATTCTTTAGAAAATTATAATTATTAATTTAGTTCCAACTAAATTAAGCTTATGTATTTTTTAATTTAGTAGAAGTAATTAATGACAATAATTTTTTAGCCAAATTGTACAAATTTTTTTTGAACTTTAGATCATATAGAAATAATATATTTAACTTTTAAAATGTAACAATATATCTCCTTAAACTTTTAAATTTATGCAAACAACTCTCATCATTAGTTAGTCTATTATTTCATTAATGTAACATAATAAGTCTTTATATTATTTTTTTTTTGTGTAAATAAATTTCTTAAATTTTGAGTTATATGTAAATAATCCCTTAAATTTTAGATTATGTACAAATAATTTTTTTAATATATCACACTATATTAATGAAATAACAAACTAATTAACAGTAGAATGGTTATCTGTACAAAAAATTTAAAAGGTTTTATTATTAAGTTTTGAAAATTAAAAAAATTATGTAGATATAACTAAAAGTTCAAAGGAATTATATACAATTTAGCCTAATTATTTTAAGTAGATGACAATAAAATTTTATTGACAAAAATAAAGCAAGAAAATAGGGAATGCTTCATATAACTCAACTTATCTCACATTAGGTTAATTATTATTAACACCCTCAATTAAAATATTTTCCATGTTGGAACCACCGTTATATGATTTTGATGAGATTAGATTTTGTGGGTTTAGATGTTAAACAATAAAGTTTGTAATGATTGGGACTCTAAGGTTATAATTACTTTTGGAAAAATAATTATGCCTAATGAACTCCAAGTGTGACTGTGTATGTTTATTTAAAAAAAAAAATCACCGAAAGTCTATAAACTTCTTTTTTTATTTTTTTTCAAAGTTAATTCTTATTTTTCTAATATTCTAAAGCTTATTGAGCATTGTTACTTGTTAGAAGGAATATAAATGTTATACACAAAATATTTTGCTAGTTTTATTTTGTGTATAACATCTATATTCTAAATTTATTTATTTTTTATTTTTGGTTGGAGGAGGAACAATAATACAAAAGCTACGTTTTACAAGCCCGCAAAGCATCTTCAAGCAGCAAGGGCATGACGCGGTCAAGAGAAGAATCCAAGATAGTCGAGCCAAGGGCTTGTTATACCATTTATTTGATTCTTTGGAAATAACACACACACACATATATACACACACACACACGTAAATCTGCAAACTAGAATATTGTATATAAACACTAATCATAAGCATTGTTTATATATATATATATATATATATATGTGTGTGTGTGTGTGTATTTTGAGCTTTTGGCTTATTTTTTAAAATTTAACTGATTGACATGAATCTGTATATACATAGGACTTCATTACAATAATAATAATAATAATAATAATAGATATTTCCCCATCACTAAGTTGTAGGGACTTTTATCATATTGAACGCAATGCGTTTATGTTCTTAATCTAATGCCCTTTAGGATAAGGAAAAGCCATTACTTCAAAGTTTCGTTGCCAATGAATCACTCACTATCAACTGCAACTTAATAAGTATGGTATCATAATATTTCTTTTATTTGTATTGTCGCTTGAGTTCTTTTTTTTTTTGGAACCACATTGTCACTTGTGTTAAATCTCCTATCTAAGTCTTTAAAATCTAAATCTAAATCAATTAAGAATGATTTTTTTCTTATTACGTAGGTTAACTCATTTGAATCTATGATGCAGTTTAGAGCAATTAAAATTAATCAAAGTTAACGAGATGGTCCTTTTAATCCATTAAAAATAATGTGTTGGATTTAAATTTTATCTACTCCTATGATTTCATAATCATGCTGGTTTAGTATAGATTAAGTGAGTTAACCCACATAATTTATGGGTCAGTCTTTTTTTTTAAACTAATCTTAATTATTTTAAGAATTAAAATAATATTTTAGCTTTTACTATAAAAATAGACCCATCAAGACAAAATTCAAACACTCTTGATCAAGATATTTAAAAAATTTTATCAATTATTTTAGTTTATTTCAGTTATTTAATGATATTTGAACTAATAAAATAATTATTTTTGTTTAATTGTTAAAATTTGAAGGAGTTATTTGAGTGTTTAAAATTTAGATTTAGTTTCTTGAGATAGTTGTTTGGATTTTGAAAAATACTTATTATTATAATTAATGTATTTTTTTTAATTTTTTAGTATATTAGACGGATTGACTCTAACGTAGTTTTAGGTTTTACCGTTGTAAATTATGACAAGCTAAAGTATGAATATATATATATATCTTTAAGGTCCAAATTAAACCGGAATAATGCTTTGGTATTTAAAATATATCAATATTTCATTTAATTGATATTATTTTAATTTTTTTATAATCAATCTTGCTGTTAACTATGTAAAGTGCCATATATTATAGGGTAATTTCTTATTTATATAAATTATACTTATAGATAATATACAGTCATGTGAACTTATTATACATGATATTATTATTTTTAATTAATATACCTAGTTCAACCAAATAAGTAGACTATTTTTTTCTCAATATAAATATATATATATATATATATTGTTCTAGTTTTTTGTTGGGTGAAATATTCTCTGTTCTTTGGATTAGACAAATGGATAGTCTTTGTTTTTTTCTTTTTGTACTTTTCTTATTTTTAATTAATAATTTTGGGCATTGAAATGGAGTTCTTCCCCATAAGCCTATTGTGCATAAGTTAGGCCCCCACCATGCTAGTCCTTAAGCTAATACAAACATGTGAGTGATATGAAGTAGCTGAAAAAAAAAATTAAGATAGAAGATTCATTCATTGAAAATGAAAATAAGAGTTAAGCTTTAATTCAAAATATTGAGATGAATTCTTGATCATTCAACAACGTAAGTAATTTAACATACAAAATATAAATAAAATGAGAGCTATGATACAATATAACAGAGACAAACTGACAATTTAGACCTTACAGTTTAGTTGAATAATAAAAGGAAAGTATATAAGAGGATAAAAATACCTGGATCTAGGGACTTGAATAAATAAGCCTTCCTCAAAATCTTATGATTTCCAAGTGTAACTCTCTCTATAGATCTAAAGAACATATTGCATAACTTCATGGAAGAATCTTTGAAATATATATATATATATATATATATATATAAAAGAAAAGAAGATAAAAGAAATAGAAAAAATTACAGTTGATAAACCTAAATTGAAAATATTTATATTAAAAAATATTAAATTTTAAAATTACTTTAAAATGCTCGATGATAAAAATGTTTACTCAGGATTTTGAATTATAATTTTTTTATACAATTTAAAATTTTTATCTATTAGTCTTTCAAAGTAATTTTAAAATGTAATATCTTTTAATATATATATATATATATATTCTTAATTTAAGGACTGTTATTTTTTTAAAGAAATAAGGACTGTAATCAGCAAATCAATATTGAAAAGTTTGTCTTTATAATTGTCTAAAAAAAATTTAATTAGATATATGAGAATGGACTAGCTCGCATGCTTTTCTAATGCCATGTCTGCATCACCTTCAACAATAACTCTTCAAATCAACCATCTTTTAATCAAAAGTAATCCAACATTCAAACCAACGCATTGCTGAGATATTTATCACCTTTTTTCGTCAACATGTTAACGAATATTATCACAAATTAATTATATTAGTGAAAATTAGAAATGATCCATGATTAGATGGTTGGTTTTAATTTTGTCAAGTTTTTTAAAAAGAGATTTTAAATTTAACATATTTTTATGTCAAATAAAACTAGGGATAAAAGGTTACCTGACAAAATATTGTTTAACATGTTTCAATAGTAGCAAAGCCAAGACCCTAAATTAATTGGAGTGAAAAGATCCATTTGTTGTTGGCTAATCTTATGTTTGATAGATTGAGATTTTAATTCGTTTTCCTATATTTGATGGTAAATATTCTAAATTAATCTCAATTTGTTATTACTGGAGATTAAATTCATAAGATCTAAATAAAAATTGTTATCTGACGTCAATTTTTTTAAAATTTTTTTCATATGCTAGTAAAAAGTTTAATACTTTTATAGTATTTGGTTTAAATAAGATACTAAAAATTGAAATTACAATGTTATTTCCTTACTTTTATATTATTGATATATAATAAAAGTGTGGCATCTAATTAGTTTGCAACTTAGGATTCAAAACAAAACTGATCTAATTAGGTTTTTAAATTTCAAATTGAGCTTAGATATTATTCCAAAAAGTTGAAAATTGAAGATTAGAGACACTTTGGAAGATGAGAAAAAAGTAAGGGAGAATGGGAAATGAGGAAGAAAGCGGGAAAGAAAATAGAGAAAAAGAGGGGAAAAAATATATGTGTGGATTTTGTAAGATCAAGAAAAATTACATAACCCAACTATATGTTTGTATGTGTGGGGTAGACCTAAGCATGAATTAAAAAATCTACTCAATCTAATAAGCCAAAATATAAGTCTAAAAAATAAAATTCAACTAAAAAATAGACTCATTTAAAAAAGCTTATTTTGTAAAACAAATTAGGTTCGAACTTTTTTTAAACACAACCCAATCCAAAAGCTTAAACCATTATTCTTTTCTTTTGATATATTCTTTTTTATATATTAACATGTTGTATTTGATTAACATTGTGCACAATGTAAGTAGATTTATTTTCATGTGATCGATCTTTTATGTATGGAATATAGCCCCTAAAATTAAATGCATTATGGTACTTGTCAAAGTTTGTCCCAAAAAAAAAGAAAGGAATAAACAAAAAAAGTGTCAAGTTTTTCTCCTTAAAATCAAGCCTAAACTGAAGCCCAAGCCTGTAAAAAATTGTTGTACAACAAAAGCATGACTCATTTTTAAATGAATATATCCTGTGATTAAGTATAATGTATGGGTTCAGTAGACTCAACATTTCAAATCATGTAAGGATATAATATCACAATTCAATAACAAGAATTTTGAAAAAGTGAGAGAGACATTTGCCAACTCTCACATAAACTTAGCTTTGCCATTGTGTTCAAAAATTGCTCATAGTAGTTTGGGGTGGTATTTGAAATAGAGACAATGATGAGCTATTACTTTTTACCAGATAGCAACAAGTAGAAGGGTATGCGCAAGTGTTCATTGACTAGGTGACAATTGATATGATATAAGTGAGGTCGCAATGTTATAACAGGTCTTGTTCGAGTGTGCTATTATATATAGAGTCTCTTATTAGTATTATTGATTTCATTATATGCTAGATCCATTAAATAAATAAAAAATATATATAAGCTTAACTTATCAAATGAACTCACTCTACCGAATCTTAGATTTATATCTAATAGACTCAATCAAATAAAGTGATAATATGATATTCTATATACGCATGCACGCACATATGTGGCAAAATCTTTTTAATTAAAGGCCTTTCGTAATTTATTCACACTCTCACAACTAAATTATAGTTAATAACTTTATTTCTATTTATATCAAAAATATAGAAAGAAAGAAAAGTGCCTACAAAAGGGAATTTTTCTTCAACTTTCTGTGTTGCCAGCTGATAAAGTGAACAGAAGAGAATCATTATGGTTTACTATAATTCAAAGTACCATGATTAACAGAATTGGGTGCAAGATTGGAAAACTGTAATTGACACATTGGTTGACTTTTTATCTCGCACATATTCTTTTCTATTCATGTGCGTAAGGACTAAGAGCCCATTGTCGATGGCATTTGTTGAAAATAACATTCATGCACTCATTTATGTGTTATAAATTAAGTGGAGACAAAAGTTGTTGTCGATGTGACAAAAGGCACCACACTTTTTGGTGCCAGTTAAGGACACATAATCACCCTCAACGATTTCACCTTTTGCTTCACTGTAATTACTTTTCTGTAAGTTTATTTGTAAGCAATAATTATACTCACGTGTTAAAAGATAGGAAAATTTGTATTTTTAGTTCTTATAATTTTATTTAATTTTTATAATATAAAAAATTATAATTAGATCTTTATAATTTATAATTTTTTTAATTTAGTCTCTACTGCTAAAATTTTGTCAATATTTTATTAAATTTTATTGACATAATTAATTATATATTATTTTCATACTCTAAATATGTATTATTTATTTTAATAAAAAATGTAAAAATATAAATAATAAAATAAGATTGAGTCTCATATATATATATGATAAAATATTAACAAAAAAGTAATGATATTGATTAAATAAAAAATTATTTAAACTATAAATATCTAATTATAAATTTTTAAATTATAAGGATCAAAAATATAATTTTTCCTTAACAATATAAAAAATATTGAATTATATCAGATTCATAAGTAATACGATGATCTTTTTTTTTTTTAATTTATTAGGCCTACACGGTTAGAGAGTTGGAAGAAATCCACACAAGTGAGGTGGGCTCTGAATTTCATCATTCTAGATGAGAGAATCACGGGGGAAAGTAGAAAACAAAAAAGTAAGGACCTTATTTGAGTGTCTATTATTCCATTTGTCCTTACCCTTCGCATTCTCAAAACATTGAGTACCAATCAAATCATAATTGATATTAACATTTGAGTAAGGCCCAGAAAAAAAAAATTTAAATGATTTCTTTTTATTAATGGTGATAATCAAGCATAAAATTTTGCTTGTATCATAAAATAATTTTTTTTAAATAATAATAAAGTGATGCGCAAATTAATTTACGTACTCAACTAGATCACTTTTCATCTTTGGCTGAAACAAAACATTCTTTTGATAAATATTAGTTCAACTGACTGAAGCTATTTATTATCTAAATTAGAACTTTATATTTTTCATGTGCAGAAGTTCAAATTATTTTTATTAATACTTGCTTGATAGTTGACTCTCCGTGAAATGATTAGAGTCTCATCGATAGTATATTAATATGCAGTAATTTGTTCTAACAATTATTTAAAAAGTAGATAAATAAAACACCTTCATCGAGTTCAGAGAAACAAAGAATATTACAAGTTGTTTATTGCTTTTCTTCACCATATGTTAGAAATAAAAAAGGAATCTGAATAATATGGAATGATAGACATGTTTTCAAGGCATCAAAAAATATAATTTCAATTGAAGCCCAACCTTGTTTGGTTGGGTATGGAAAAAAAAATCAGAAAAATAAAAATTTGGTGAAATTTTATTTTTGTCTTTATAATTATTATTTAATATTATTTATCAATAATTATTCAATCATTAAAAGTAAAAATATTATAAGTATTTTTTATTTATAATTTTTTTTTTTTAATTTTTATCTCTAATTTTTTGCATTTTGCAAGTTGATAAACATAGAAATCCTATTTGTCCTTTCCTTTCTTTGACCCAAACCCAAAGGAGTATTAGGAATGCGTTTATTTATTTGGTTTTTAAGAGTGGAGCGACAATGAGAAATGCTAAGGAAAGGCCTTGAAGGCTTAAAGATGAACTTAAGGTGAAATGGCCCAAAAAAACAATCTGGTGTGTGCCCATTCCCTTTGTTTGGATCAGGCACATCAAATTGTGGGCCTTGTTGGTGAACATTCCAATATCGTCTGTTATACTAGCATGAGTGAAGGCATGTTGGGGTCTTGGTAAAAAGTATTCATATATTTTTGACTCAAAGCTTTGATTAAAGGCTGGCCTATATGTCAGTCTATGAAATAGAAAATTAATTTAGTTAGGTGTTTGGCTTAATTATGCATTGGACTTCTTTTTTTAAAGTACAGTGCCTAGACCTTGACTTGATTTGGTTTGTTATTAGGTTAAGTGGAGCTAACTTTTTGGAGTTGACTAGGTATTTTTTTAATATATTAATAAAAAAATTATAAGTGATAACTAAAAAAAAATTCATATGAATTTTTATAAAATTATATTTTGATCCTTAAAAAATAAAATTTTATATAGTTTCTTATAAAATACTTTTTTTAATTAATTGAATCAAATTGGATCACACTAAATTGAACAGCATGACCAACTCAATGTTTAGTGCCTTTTTTGTTTTTGACTTGACCTAACCATCTAGTGATTAAGTTGGTTGGTCCTCCAAGCATAATGTGCAACTCTACAACAGATGTCAAGCAAGTATTAACCTCTTATGAGTCTAGATTAGTTTTTTTCTTCAAACAAAAGTATACAAATTGATGTTTTAATCTGCTGCAAATCGAGACACCCAATGGAAAAAAAAAAAAAAAGAAAAGAAAAGTATAATATATGGAGAGAATAATTTTGGTGGTGCAGGATTCTGGCCACAAATTTTTTTTGGGGCAATATTAGGGTAAAAAAGCCAAAAGATTTGTTTCTCTTCTTGGGTGGACAAGCATTAACAACAGTTGATTTTCAGCCAGAATTAAGAAAGAGTAGCTAAATGCAGCGTTTTTGAATAGTATGGTTGCCCCGAAAAAAAGCAATATATTATACAAATCTCTTTAAATTTTGTCGAGATTCCATAAACATCTCATCTATTTTTAAAATATATACAAATTTTTCTCAAAACAAAAAATTATCTTATATTTTATTTTAATTTTAAATTTTTTAATCAAAATATTCTCTATTTAAAATTGTTGATAAAAAAAATATGTATTTACATTTAATAGAGAGTAGTTTAATCAAAAAATTTAAAATTAGACTAAAATATCAGATAACTTTTTATTTTAAATGAGATTATGTGATTTTAACAAAACTTAAAAAAATTAATATTTACTTAAAACAAAACAAAATGCTACCCATTTATTTGGTGACGTAGAAGAAATAATAAAGGTCAAATATAATATGTGGCTTTAGAGAATGAATTATATAGGCATGTGCTAATTGTTTACTTTTATATTTTTGGGCCAATAGATAATTCATTCCAAACAGAAAAAGTATAAACATAATTAAGAGGAACAAAGTTATAGTAAATCAACTTAACCAACTTTTTGTTTACAACAATTAAAATCCCTATAAATAGTTGACGAAATAGGCTATGGGAGAACAAAATCCTATCTTAATAGGCACATTCCCCAATCAATATATTTAGCAAAAGCTTGATTGACAAATTTAAGAACCCTAGAAAAAGCAACATGAAGAAAAAATTCTTACTAAACTAAATAACATCTTCCATTACCCGCAAATTCTTCAAATCTGGGTAAGTAAAATTAAAATTAACAGTATTTTTTATAACATAATCAAATTCAAATTCAACCTACTTTAAATACAAATCTGACACCACTTGTACCCGAGAGCTAGGGTTTCAGCCATTCATGGGGAAATAACAATGTTGGAAGAAGCAATAAATTCTATGAAATTATCGCAGTTATCTCTAATAACAACACCAATGCTAGCTTTGGTAGAATTGACTTTAAAGCTACCATCAACATTAATTTTGAAATAATCTTCCAAAAGAGGACACCAACATTCATCAATAGGCTCAATAGAGTTAACATGCAAAATATCAACCAATACCATCCTTTTATTTGTTAACTAACCATTCACTTTAAATTAATATAAGTTGTCTGTTTAGCTAGAGCGTAGATGATGCTCATTTTATAATAGCGGCACCAAGTAACATAATTATTAATTAAACTAAATAATTAATGGACGGCTTCCCTGAGCTCGTTTGGAAATGTCAAGTTGCTGTATGGTTGATGTTATAAAGAAATTATTGTTTAAAATAATAACAATGGTTTATAAAATTCATGTAAATGTTGTTTTTAAAAGCAAAATTAATTAATAGAGTGTATGGTAATAAATTTTAAAAGTTACTTTGACTGCGTAGAATGATAATAATGAATATATTCTATAATTTTTCTTTGTTTTCAATACAAAAAATTTTTAAAAACTTTATGTTAAATTATTGAGATAGCGTATACTAATATATTAAAAAGAAACATGTATTAGTTGAAAGTTGAATGAGATATATAAATAATATAGGTAGAAAAGTAAGTCACTCATCAAGCTAATAGTTATAGAGTTATAAATAGAAATTAAATTAAAGGAATATATATATTCATGATAAGTAGTGAAGAAATATGTGAGATTGGTGTTTTTGACATTTGGATGTTTCTAAGCTCCAAAAAATGCGAATTGAGTGAGCTTCTTCCTGTCCAGGACACAAAAGAGGCAATAATGGATAGCAACACAGCAAGGGAATACTGCCAATATGAAGTAAATGACTAAATGTTGCATTCAATTTGTTGTAGATCAGACAAAAGATTTCACCAGCCCATCACCCCATTAAAAAGGGAGAAGTTAAAAGTGTCGAGGACACCAAAGAGGCAATAATGGATGGCAGCACATCAAGTGAATACTGCCAATATGAAGTAAATGACTAAATGTTGCATTCAATTTGTTGCAGATCAGATGAAAGATTTTGACCAACCCATTACTCCATTAAAAAGGGGGAAGTTAAAAGTGTGGAATTTTTTTATCAGCAGACTATTATAGGCAAATCTCTCAATCAAAAATTGTTGAGACACAACGAATCCTCAAAGGTCATTAGGAACAAACCCAAGAAGACAAAGGTGATAGTTGACCCTCCGTGAAATGATTAGAGTCTTATCGATAGTATATTAATATGCAGTAATTAATTGTAACTATTATTTAGAAAATAGATAAATAAAACACCTACATCGAGTTCAGAGAAATAAAGAATATTATAAGTTGTTTATTGCTTTTCTTCACCATATGTTAGAAATAAAAAGGAACATGAATAATATGGAATGATAGACCAAAAAATATAATTTCAATTGCAGCCCCAAGTCGATGAACACAGAAATGCTATTTGTCCCTTCCTTTCTTTGACCCAAGCCCAAAGGAGTATTGGGAATGCATTTATTTATTTATTTATTTTCGGTTTAAGGTTTTTAAGAGTGTAGCGACAATGAGAAATGCTAAGGAAAGGCCTTGAAGGCTTAAACATGAATTTAAGGTTAAATGGACCATAAAACTTGGTGTATGAGCCCAATCTCTTTGTTTGGATCAGGCACATCAAATTTTGGGCCTTGTCTATGAAGATTCCAATATAATCTGTTGTACTAGTATGAGTTAAGGCGTTTTGGCGTCTTCGGTAAAAATATTCATATATTTTTTACTCAAAGCTTTGATTAAAGGCTAGCCTTCATGTTAGTCTGTTAACTAAGAGTATTCATGAGTTCGGTATTAATTTAGTTTGGTGTTTGGCCTAATTATCTATTAGACTTCTTTTTTGAAGTATAGTGGCTAGGCTTAATCTGACTCGATTTGATTTGTTATTATGCTAGGTTGAGTTAGTTTTTTGGAGTTGGTTAGATATTTTTAAGATATATATTAATAAAAATTATAAGTGATAACTAAAAAAAAAAATTTATATGAATCTCTATAAAATTATATTTTCACCCTTAAAAAATAAATTTTTATACAATTTTCTATAAAACAAATTTTTTAATTAATTGGATCAAATTAAATCAGATTAAATTGGACAACATAACTAACCCAATGCCTGGTGCATTTTTTTGGTTTTTGCCTTGACTTAACCTGATCAATGTGATTAAGTTGGTTGGTCCTCAAAGCATAGCATCATGTGCAACCCCATCAGCCTCCTATGAGTCAAGATTAGTTTTTCTTTTTCAAAAAAAGTATAAAAATTGATTTTTTTAGTCTAGTCTGCTGCAAATTGAGACACCAAATTAAAAAAATAAATAAGTATAATATATGGAGAGAATAATTTTGGTGATGTAGGATTCTGGCCACATCTTTTTTTGGCAATATTAGGGTGAAAAAGCCAAAAAAAAATTGTATCTCTCTTGCTGGATGGAAAAGCATTAACAACAATTGATTTTCAGCTAGAACTAAGAAAGAGGAGCTAATCGCAGCGTTTTGAATAGTATCGGTGCCCCAAAAAAAAAATTATACCAACTTTTTAAAGTTTTGTGAAATTATATAAATCTCTTATCTATTTTTAAAATATATATATATATATATATTTTTTTTTTTTAAATAAAAAATTATCTTATATTTTAATATAATTTTAAATTTTTAATTAAAATATTCTCTATTTAAAATTATTAATTAAAAATATGTATTTAAATTTAATGGAGAGTATTCTAATAAAAAAATTTAAAATAAAGCTAAAATATCAGATAACTTTTTTATTTTAAATGAGACTATGTAATTTTAATAAAACTTAAAAAAGTTAGTGTAATTTACTTAAGACAAAACAAAACACTTTTGACAGAAAAATTTGCTGGAGTAAATGCTCCCCATTTATTTGGTGACGTAGAAGAAATAATAAAGGTCAAATATAATATGTGGTTTAAGAGAATGAATTATATAGGCATGTGCTAATTGTTTAGTTTTATATTTTTGGGCCAATAGATAATTCATTCCAAACAGAAAAAAGTATAAACATAATTAAGAGGAACAAAGTTATAGTAAAACAACTAGCCAACTTTTTGTTTACAACAATTAAAATCCCTAAAAATAATTGACGAAATCTGGGCAAGTTAAATTAAAATTAACAGTATTTATGAGTTCTTTATAACATGATCGAATTCAAATTCAAATTCAACCTACTTTAAATACAAATCTGACGCCACTTGTACCTGAGAGCTAGAGCTTCAGCCATTCAAGGGGAAATAACAGTGTTGGAAGAAGCAATAAATTCTATGAAATCATCGCAGTTATCTCTAATAACAACACCAATGCTAGCTTTGGTAGAATTAACTTTACAGCAACCATCAACATTAATTTTGAAATAATCTTCCAAAAGAGGACACCAACCTTCATCAATAGGCTCAATAGAGTTAACATGCAAAATATCAACCAATACCATCCTTTTATTTGTTAAGCAACCATTTACTTTAAATTAATATAAGTTGTCTAAATCTATTTAGCTAGAGCGTAGACGGTGCACATTTTCTAATAGAGGAAGCAAGTAACATAATTATTAATTAACCTAAATAATTAATGGACGGCTTCCCTGTGCTCGTTTGGAAATGTCAAGTTGCTGTATGGTTGGTGTTATAAAAAAATTATTGTTTAAAATAATAACAATGGTTTATAAAATTCATGTAAATGTTGTTTTTAAAAGCAAAATTAATTAATAGAGTGTACGGTAATAAATTTTAAAAGTTACTTTGACTGTGTAGAATGATAATAATGAATATATTCTATAATTTTTCTTTGTTTTCAATACAAAATATTCAAAAAAACTTGATGTTAAATTATTAAGATAGCATATTCTAATATATAAAAAATGTATTAGTTGAAAGTTGAATGAGATATATAAACTCGAAGACTTTAAGGGGTATTTATAGGTCAATTCTCTCCAAGGCATTATAGAAATCCTGCTTGATTTGACAATAGGTAAAGAAAATAAAAAAAAAATTACAATTAAAAATTTTGAGTTAAAGATATATATATTGAAAGATTTTAAATTTTAAGAAAGTTTTAAAAAAATTTCATTTGAAGTTCTAAATTATATATATTTTTTACAGTTTAAATTTGTGGTCTAGAGATATTTCATAATAATTTTAAGATTTAAAAATTTTTAATACACATATTTTTAATTTAAAAATTTAACTGTAATTTTTCGTCCTCAAAATGAATGTGTTAAGTACTTGTTGGCTCTCGCACGTGCGATATAGACATAATAGAATGTTGAATCGCTACAATTTGATGATCTTGCGTGGTCTGTTCTGCGTAATAGTTCAGTATGAGTAATGCTAGTATACGCATGGCGACATTGTAGGGAGAAACTTTGGTCCAGCCTAATGGCCTAACTCAATTTATCCAAATTTCAATCTAAAAAGATAAGGTCCAATTTTAAAATTCTATTTATCAAATTAGTATTGGACGGTGCAAAACTTTTTAAATTTTAAGCAAAAGGTCTCAAAAGGGGGTAAAAAAAGGTAACAGCATGCAATTTAAGACATGAAATCACATTATTTAGGGTTTATGAGTAATGCAGTTTCCTTCTCTTTATATATATATATATATTAGATTCAATCGGAAATTAATTTGCAAGTGGGTGTAAGGTTTTAGTCAAAACTAGGGTTTTTTAGTCCTCACCACAGGAAGAAGTTTCTTATATTTTAAAAAAGTACTTATTTTCATTTTTTATTATATTTGGCTCTACTATTGGGAAAAAGTAAATTGCTTTTAAGTGGTAGCAAAAGGAAAGAAAAAATTACAGTTTCTATTTGAAGCAAAAATAAAGTGAAAAATTATTTTTTTTAAGACAAATATATGCTTATTCAAAATCATTAATTACCATATTGCTTTCTATCATTTCTTGAAATGAAATTAGGAAACCCTACCTAAATATTTGAAATTAAAATATTTTAATTAAAAACAAACTATATTTTGATGAGAAACTTAATTATGCAAATTCTTTATTGTAATTTTTTTATACTTATCTTGATGTATCTTGATATATTTATTTTAATTTTAATATTATATATCTACTTTGATTAAATATATATTTATTATGATTTTATTTTATATATTTTAATCAAATAAAAATTTGAAAACAATTAAAATTAACCATAATAAACATGAAAACTTATTTATCTAATCAAATAATATTAATTTCTAACCATTTTTATATATGTCATTTTTTAGTAAATTAATAGTAAAAATTTTTTTTGTGAAAGATCAACCAAATACAATGATATTGATAAAAATGCTTACAAAATGATTTTGTCAGACACTAACTGCTTATTTTTTTATTGTACTTTGAAACTTCATTTTTAAATGTAATTTCAAAAATAAGCAAAAATTTACAGTAACTTTGAATGGGCCCTAGACTGGTTTGGCTTTCGTATTAGGGAAAAGAAGCAAAAAAAAAAACAAAAACAAAAAAACAAAAAGGAAGAAGAAGCATTTGCCTTTTTATCTTTAAAGTGCTTATATTAGTTTTTAATTGTGTTTAGCTCATACAACAAGTTTTTTGTCAGCAATAGAAAAATCTTTTCTTTTTTTTTTGTTGTAAAAAATAAGTTGAAAATTAAAAATTTTCATTTGAAGTAGAAAAAGAACAAAAAAAAAATTTTGATAAAAAAATTCTCACCCAAAATCATTAATTATAAGATTATCCTTTTATCTTTTACGACATAGGCTTTTTCTCTCTCTCTTTGTAGCACCAAACACTTGATACCAACAGCTTACATAAATTTATTTTGATTAAAATGTTTTATATATTTATTGGTAATTTTATTTTGTATATTTTAATTCAATTAAAAGTTTTATTAAAATTAATCATAACAAATATTTGAAATAATTTATCCATTCAAACAATATCAATTACAAAGTCATTTTAAAATATATCATTTTTAGACATTTGACAGTAAATATTATTATTTTTAAGATTGGCCAAAGATAAATGATATTAATAAAATGTTTATCCAAAGATTTTGCCAAATACTGATTGCTTTTTCCTTATCATGCTTTTTATGAAATTCATTTAAAAAAATTCTAAATAAGTAGAAGTTCAAAGCAAGATCAAGCATGTAGTGGTAATTATAAGTAGGGTCTTATAGTCTTTGTCCGCGGATTTAGAGAAAAATATTTTTCCATTCTTAGACGTCTACTTTACTGAGTAACAAGCTCAAATCTTATCTCTTTTTCCATTGAATTTTTAAATTTTTACACTTAAATCTAATTACTTGAAAATATTTTAAAATTTTTTTCACAAATTAAGACTTATTTATATAAAATCTATTCATACAAAATTCCAATGAAAAGTAAAATATCTTAAACAATTATTAATATAATTTGAAAACATAAAATATGTTTTGGATAATATTTCTTACTTTTTTTAATATCTACATTCAAATAAATAAATTTAACAAAAATTTATAAAATCTAAATAATTTGGCCGTCTAATTAAAACATATAAAATTGTAAATTACCTTTTGTGATTATTTTGTGCATTATTATGAGAAAAAGAAGTTTTGTGAAAATCTTTTTAAGCATATTGAATGATTGATTAATTTGATATAATTAACTGTAATTTTAAGCAATGGACAAGTGAAAGCCAATGGACAAGTGGAAGCTTTAAGGTAGCCACCAATCCAATTTAAAAAATGAATTCTTTTAATTTCGAATACAAATTAATAATTTTAATTTTTTAAAAAATAAATTGAATATATAAAATTTATTTAAATAATTAACCTCATACATTTTGTATTTATTTTTTAAACAAATTTTACATATTATATATTTATCTCTTTTTAAAATTAACACAATCAATTTAAAAAAAAATTTGAAAGCATCCACAAACTCCCCAATGTAATAAGTATAGAAAATAATAGTAACGTGACTTCCCATTAGGTGCTTTTCCGTCGGTTGTGAAGTGTGCCAGTGACCCACTCACTTTGTGAGATTGTGTTGTCAGAATGACTAGAGCTTAGGATAAAACAAGGACCACTGGGCATCTTTTTCAACTAGTTGCACAGATATCGTGGGCCCATAAAAGCCCACTTCTTCATCTCCCATAATAACTTCCCTTTCTCTTGCCATTCAGATCAATTCAGAGATTTTCAAGATAATTCTGTGTGTCTATATGTGTATCAATATCTTATTTACATATATTAATTGATTACATTATTAAATTCATTTAACTTTAATCTTATAATTTGATTTTTATATTATTAAATTTATTTATTTTAAATATTTAAAAATAATGAAAATATGAGTTGGTCTTTAATTAAAATAAAAAATTCATTTGCACATTAAATATCTTGTTAAGTGACTTACATATATAATAAGAATTAACTGCAGTAAATTTATTATTTTTTAAAATTAATTCTTACCATTTAATATTTTTTAAAAATTAAATTTATATAGATATAATTATTTATAAATGAATTTATTAATCTCTCTCTGTATATACATACATGAGATAAGACTACATTAAAAAAATATATACATAATGAGAATTTTAAATAATTTATAGAAAATTTGAGTTTAAATCTACCAATACAAAAAAATAATAATTTAACTAAGATTATGATTACCTAATTAGTTGATAGTCTAATTGAAATTGAAATTATCTAACTAACAGCCTAGTTGTGATTACAATTGTTTAGATAATAATTGCCTGGTTAAAAGCCCAACCAAGATTATGACTATGTAGCTTAGGTCTCAACTGACTAACCAATGTATTGATTGTCTAACCAAGAACTTGAAAAAGAAAATATGGGGCTTAACTCATGTTAGCACATTTTCCACTTGAAATATTCTACTTAAACATAAAAGATGTCATAAAGTTAGTGGAGACATTGAATATGAATGCTGACTTATCATAGGAAATTATTACACACTAAAAAGAGAGGAAGAAACAAAATATCAAATATACAACAAAATCACAATAAACTATTTAACAACTTACCTTTATCTTACTTTGCACATTTTTATTTTCGTCTTTATTTGCCTACTTATTTACTTACTTTATATGCTTTATTTTTAATTCATTTTTAGTCCTATTATCAAAATTCCTGTTAGTTTCTTCAATTTTTTTCTTTGTTGTAATTCATTGTTGCTTTGTTAGTACTAATGTTTAATTAATTTAAAGTAATATTTCTAATCCTATATTATTTATCTTTATCCTTTTCAATTTATTCTTATTTAAAACTTCTTTTTACCTAAGGTTAACTACATTTAAGACTTAAAAACACCCACATTTGGAGAATTGTGTCCCATCTTCATAATTCACTCATAAAATAAAAATTCAAATGGAGTTATTCAATATTTCTTTATATAGCTATCCATTCTTGACCAATTAGTTAATAGAAATTTCAACAAAAAACCTCTCCACAAAATCTCTTTGTCATCATTTATTACAAATTTATATTGTACCCTACCTTTAGGCACAAGTGCCAAATATATTTAAATTTGATTCCTATCATGTCTCTTTTTTCACCTCAATGAACCTCATTTACATCATAATAATAATAATAATAATAATAATAATAATAATAATAATAATAATAATAATAATAATATTGTATTGTATAACATCAAATAGAAGAAGATAATGGGATGTATACACATTTTTTAATATGTAAAATACACTTCTTGTGAATATTTTTTATATAAAAATCTAGTATATTTGTAAATGTTTATGGATTGTTATTTATTCTTTAAATATATATGAATTTAAGCTCTAAATTTTTTAATAATCAACAATTTATCTTATACTTTTTTTTTTTTAAGTAGAACCAGGTGAAGTTTTTTTCTCCCTCCTAGGAGATGCATGTAACTCATGTAAGAGGTAAGTTTTCGGAAGTTCGTTGAGTGCTCTAGAATTGTGGTTGTATATACAGGCCAGGTTGAGAAATAAAGAGAGAAAGTTGATGTGTAATAAATCTTTTTTTTTTTTGGGGATGTGTAATAAATCTTGGCGTACTTTTCCATCTATTTTATATACATGTATATAAATATATAACTTGATAACGATGACATTTTTTGACTGTATATTTATAAAGATGAAAATGACCCCTAATCATTTTCATTAATTTTAATATGAAGGTATGGTCATCACTCATCACAAACAAACATTCTCCGTGTATATTAGATATAGTCAATTGGATTGATTCCAGTTGTAATTTTAAAAGTTATTTCTTTTTTTTAAATGAATTTACTTTTTACATTATTCAAATTTTAAATTATATAGCATATATATATATATATATATATATGTATGTATGTATGTATAATTAACCAAATGATAAATATACACTTTGTTTTTTAATCATACTTTAATAATGAATAAATTACCATTTTAATTCTTAAAATATATCTCAAGGTCAATTTAGTCTTTAAAAATTTATTGACATCAATTTACTTATAATGATTTAAAAGATATATCATTTTAGTCATGAATTAGAACTGTTACAATTGAAATATTCTAGAGACTTATTCGAGGACATTAAAATCTTTTAAGTACTAATATAACAGTTTTAATTTTAATAATTAAAAAAACCCTTTTTTTGGTAAGAAAAACCTGTTATATTTATGGAAAGAGCCCACATAAAACGAGTAAAAAATTAATGTCGTTTAGCTCAAGGGATAAATAGTAATTAAATAATGTGAATGACTGTAAAGAGTTAAACCTTTTAAGAAGTCAAACTTTTCATCGTTTGATCGAAGGTGCTCCAAAATACACGCTTGGTCATAAAAACAGATGATTTATAATAAATTTTAAGATGATTGTTCAAAATTTGAGACAATCAGACGATGAAAAACTTAGCTTCTTTAAAGTCAAACTCTCCGTAAAATAATTATTCTGTCATTGTGCCTCTATATAATTTGATTGGTCCATCTTCGATAATTAAACTCAAACACAACCTAATCATTGATAAGGAAAAAAAACAAAGGGAATTCTCCTTCAAATAATGAAATCTATATTTAATCTTTAGATTTTACTAAATATTTGTCAATTATCCTCATTTTATAATTTTATAATTTCAACCACATCCACTTGTGACTTCATATATCTGATAATCATAGCCGTTCAATTGACAGTATACCGTCAGCTTCTAGAAGTAAACGGCTATGATTTGGCTACACGTCAGCGCGCAACATTCTTGTACGAAATCGATAACCCTAACGTGATACATATCCATGGCATCACTTTTATGCGTTAGCAAAAGATTGGGAAGAATGAATACGTAACCTCCACGTCAGTTAGTATATGCTGAGAATATTATGGGTCACATTCTCTTGATGCCTCGCCTCGGATTTCTCGTATTCATAACCCTTGCCCACGTATTTACTAATTATTCAACTTTGGCCCTTACCTTTTTGTGCTTCCTTTTATTTAATCTTTTCTTTGAAGGAGTATTGTAAAATCATCATCATCATCATCATCATCATCATCATCATCATCATCATCATCATCATCATTTTTATATATAAAAAGTTGTGAATTTTGCACTGTTTATATCCCATTTATAGTGTTATATCAATCTTGTATTATTTATATATCATTCATGCGCTGTTCATTTATATTATTTTCTTCTTTTTATTTTATTTTTTATGGCACCTACAGGAAAAAATCTGAGTCTCCTATATCTTGCAGGGAGACGTGCTAGTTTCCTCCTAAAGATAACCTAACCAGAGTATGTCCTAACAGGCACATGGGATTTGGTGATTTGATCAATTTAGTCATATCAGGTGGAGTAAAAAATAAAAAATGAATTGATTAAATTAGGTCGGGCTATGTCCCAATTTTGTTTAAGATTAATCTTAAATATAATTACTTATATTTTTATTAAAATTTTAATAATAAAAAAATTAAAAGATTTAACATGTAATGTTAAATTATATAAATTATATATTTATTTGTAAAATTCATATATTTATTATACTGTTATTGAAAAAGTTAATAGTAAATATATAAAAACTGTGTATAATATATAAATTGCTTATATTTTTTAGTGAATGATTTACAATGTGTACAAAAATTTTAAATACCTATGCCTAGTATATTTTAATGTCTTATTAAGACTATTTTGGTTAATTTTGTTTATTATCATTAATTTTAACAGCAAGTGCTTATTGTAATATTTGTTAATTCAATAATATTTGTCATTTAATTTTTATAGGAAGAATTATAATAAAGAATCCAAAAATTAAAAAAATTATTTTTAAGGATCTGTTACTACTTGTTTTAAAATGATTATTACTGAATTTAGTAACAAATAATTGAACCTAGTGGTAATAGGTCTTTAAAAGTAATTTTTTTCATTTCTTGGTCTTTAAACATAATTTTCTCATTTTTATAACATATGAATTGTTAAATATAATGAAATAAACGATAAAAATAAATTTACTCATTTAACAAGATTAAGTTGCATTAAAAAAAAATATACAAACTCTTCTGGAATTTTGTTAAAAATATGTACATTTTCACTTTATATTTAAAATATATACAATTTTTTTAAAATAAAAAATTTCCCAACACTTTAGTTTAATTTTAATTTTTTGATCAAAATACTCTTTATTTAAATTTTTTAAGTTTATATATATGTATATATAAAAGATAATAGATGGCATTTTAATAAATAAAATAAAATTTAACTAAAATATAAGGTAAATTTTTTTTATTTTAAAAAGGTTTATATATTTTTTAAAAATAAAAACATCTATATAATTTCAACAAAACTCAATAAAAGTTTATATAAGTTATTTTAAAAAGATGATAACTTTAGCTATTAAAAGATAATAAATTATAGTATTATTTTTTGGCAAAAAAATTATAAACTATGAGTTCAGAACTTCTGAAATATTACGAGAGTTCAATATTCAATACCTGTCATAAGAATAACATACACAAATATGGATTGTTCCTTTAATACCATTCTTCTAAGTATAGATATATTTGACAATGTGGAAGAAAGCATGCTTGCTATGTTTACCCATTTATACTAGTTATTTGCTAAAATCGCCATGTAACAACTTTATCAAGATGTATTTAACCCCAAAAAAAAAAAAGGCTCCTGAAAAATGTTTCCTCTTTGCACAGGATCGAAAGAAAAATAAAATCAATAGTCTATTAGTATTCTTAATAAATAAATTCAAATATATTCTTTTAATAATATTATTATTATCAATTAAATAAAATATTAAAAATTAATGAATACATAATGATATTTAATATGGATTAGACTTGTACGTTGTTATTAAATTATTTTATAAAAATATAATATGGAAAAAATTAATTATATACTTTTAAATTATGTATATGTACTGCATTTTTATTAAAAAATTAAATAGTAAATGCAGAAAATTTCTTTTATTTACTGAATTTATAAGAAAAGAAGGCTAAAATAGAAAATGGAAATTTGCAGAATGCGAGAATGGGTGAAGCAAAATGCAGAGAGACCCATCTAGCATCTCATTTTCCCTGTACACAAACAAACCGGTTATCCTTTCTCTTTCTCGCTCTCAAAAGCGAGACAGACTTATAGAATGGGAAATAATCGAGTGTGCAAGCCATATCATATCTTTGAGGAGACCATCATCATCCCTCAAACTGGGACGTGAGGCTCTCCTTTGTCTCTCACAATTTCAGCAAGCCATATCACGGGAAATTTGCTTGTTTATTTGTTGGTTGTATTCCAGATTCTTGAATGAATTTTTGATTTTTATGGACTTTCATTGCTCATGAGCATCAGGGTTTGCGAGGAATTTTGCTAATGTAATTATGCCGCCAGCTCTCATGGATCCGCCTTTGCCAGGATCGTCGTCGGTGCCATCTTCGAGTTCCGACTCCGTTTCTCAAAGATCCGCGCCGGAGAATCCGCATTTCGGAGATCTTAGAGGTTTGCAGTGGCGCATAAATCTTGGGGTTTTGCCATCTTCTTCAACTTCTATCGATGATCTTCGTCGGGCTACAGCTGATTCTCGAAGGAGGTAATTCAGCTTCATAATCATGTAGCTTTTATTTTTATTATAATTATAATAAGGATTTAAGTTTCTCTTTTTTTCCTAGTTTTCATTCCAATTTTTAGACTTAATATTTCTTATTTTCAATGGGAAGTCCAAATCTTATTGAGAGAGATAGGCATTTTCCTTGTCTGTTCCTGTCCCCCTCTCCTCTCTCTTTCATGTTATAATTATTAAGATATTCGCTAGAATTTCCTAGGAATGGATGATGGTAGCTACATACTATACTGATTTATTATAATTAGTTGTTGTTTTTAATTCCAAAGCTCCATGACAATTTTTTGATTATTTTCGTTTAAAATACGCTGACATCTGGATTTCGGCTGTATTCTTTTGGTCGAAATCAATACTATATTATCTTTCTTTTGTGCCAAATTCACCTTATTTCAAAATACTGCAGGACAATTTAAGTCTGCTTACTATTTAATAGGTGGAAAAAAAGATGATTGACCTAGTTTTTCCTTTGGCATCTAATGTTGTGTGCATAATTTAATAATTCAGTGATTGTCCGGCATTATACCTTACATATTATGTTTCCATCTTGAAAGATATGAGTTGTTAAGTTGAAGTGTTTGTGAATATGTGTCATAATTGTATATCAGAATCTACTGCATATATGTTCAGCTCATTGCAATTTTTATGTTGATTTTTCTTTGTCCATATCATTATCTTGGTAGGTATGCTAGTTTGAGAAGGTGCCTCCTGGTTGATCCACATATTCCTAAGGATGGAAGTAATTCACCTGATCTTGCCATGGACAATCCACTTTCACAAAATCCAGGTAAATTTTAGTGTTCACACTCCATTCCAGTATCTAAAATGTGGCTGATCAAATGTATAGATCTGGTTTTAGATCCTCAATTCAGCCAATATATACTGTTAGGCATCTGCAATGTAAATATACACTATTTCCTTTAAACTTTTCCTCTGACTAGAGCATCGTCCCATGGTCTCTTACTTTCAAGATTTCATAAGTGGAAATTTAATTTGTTATGGTGGAAGATGTAAATGCTTATTTAATAGCAACTCAACCTGTGAGAAAATTTAGCAACGTGGCATTTAGATAAAAAAGGAGCAGATATAAAAGAACAACTAAAATGTTGCATTGGCCCAAATATTCCTTGGAGTATCATCAATTAGGTCTATAGCTAATCTTTGTAACCTCGTCGTCTCTTGCCTACATGAACGATACTATTTTATCTTATGATGAATATAATATGGCCTTTATAAGCAGAGAGTACATGGAGTCGCTTTTTTCGGAATGCGGAGCTGGAGAGAATGGTCGATCAGGATTTATCACGTTTATACCCAGAACATGGCACCTATTTCCAAGCACCAGGATGTCAAGGCATGTTAAGAAGGATTTTATTACTTTGGTGTGTCAGGCATCCAGAGTGTGGATATAGACAAGGTAAATTTCTCAGCCTAGCAATGTTAGCAATCAATATGTTAACTTCGTTATAAGTAAATTCAACTTTACTTTGAGTATGCTATCTCACCTTGGACTGGGTGTCTTTGCCCCCCCCCCCCCCCCCCCTCTTTTTCTTGCTCTTACTAATTAGGCAAAAGCTTTACTATACCAGTCACAAGAAAGGGCATATCATATGCTTTGATCATTGTCAATTTCATGTTAAAATATTAATGGAAAACATAAATACCGCTGTGCTATGAGTAGTGGGCTTTACTTGAGAATTTTTCTATCATATATATATATATAAATATATATTGTCAACTGCCATTAAGTCCCTAATTACTTTGCATTGATTACTGCTCCAAAATCCTTCAAGGTATGTATGAATCTTTTACCAAAATAATTGTTTTTCTTCTCATCTCTAGATTTATTCCTTATTCAGAAGGAAAAAAAAAATAGAACCGAAATAAAGTGGTTAAATGGGAAATCTGTCCGTTGGTAAAATGTATTTTTCATCTGTTTGGCTTGCACGCTTTTAGAGTCAGATAGGAATTCATGACTTCAAATTATTAAGTTTCTTTCATTCACTCATTTTATAGGAATGCATGAATTACTGGCTCCGCTGTTGTATGTTCTCCAAATTGATGTGGAGCGTCTCTTGGAAGTTCGAAAGCTATATGAAGATCACTTCACAGACACATTTGATGGTCTTTTGTGTCAAGAGAATGATCTTTCTTATAGCTTTGATTTTAGAAAATCTCCAGATTTGTTGGAGGATGAAATTGGCTCCTATGGAAATGCAACAAAAGTCAAGAATCTTGATGAGCTTGATCCTGAGATACAGAGCATTGTGTTGCTAGGTGATGCTTATGGGGCTGAAGGTGAATTGGGCATTGTTCTATCCGAGAAATTCATGGAACATGATGCTTACTGTATGTTTGATGCTTTAATGAATGGGGCCAATGGTTCAGTTGCGATGGCCGAGTTCTTCTCTTCTTCCCCTGCAGCTGGTTCTCACACTGGCTTACCTCCAGTGATTGAAGCTTCTACTGCATTGTATCATTTGCTGTTTCTGGTGGATTCATCTCTGCACAGCCATCTTGTTGATCTTGCAGTTGAACCCCAGTACTTTGCACTTCGCTGGTTGCGAGTTTTATTTGGAAGAGAATTTCCACTTTACAGCCTCTTGATTATCTGGGACGAGATCTTTGCATCAGATAATAGTAAAGTGGAAAATGGTGCTGATAATGACAGAGACTCTGGATTTCGGATCTTGCATTCCCCTCGTGGGGCATATATATCAGCAATGGCTGTAGCAATGTTACTTCATTTGAGATCATCACTACTTGCTACCGAAAATCCTACAACCTGTCTTCAGAGACTATTAAACTTCCCTGAGGACACCAACATTAAGATACTACTAGAGACGGCTAAATCCTTGCAGGCTCTTGCGTTGAGTGCTGATATTTCATCTTCATCTCCTTCATTTGTACATATTTATAACCAAGGTAAATCAATGTTTTTGAGATCTCAGACCCTTCCATCTGAATCTGCTTCTCCAAAAGCACTTGTGAGTTTGTTACCTGATAGCTACTGGGAAGAAAAGTGGAGAGTTGTCCACAAGGCTGAAGAACTTAAGCAGCATAGTGTAGAAAAACAGGTTCCCACTCAGAAAAAGGGATGGAAAGAAAAGGTAAAGTTCAGTCTGAAAAGAACAGAATCTGAACCATCTAGTTCGAGAGTTAAGAATGGCAGAAAGGAATCCAAGGCATTTGTCGGGCACAGTTTGATAGACAATCTTTCTAGGGAACTTGGCTTTGAGGAAGATACAGAAAAAATGCAATACCATGAAATCCTATGCCAGCAGGAGAATCATTCTGTAGAGGTTGAAGTTGAACAACAAGATGGAGGCCATGAAGGCAACAGTTACACTGCTGAGGATAGATGTCTAAGTGGAAATACTGGCAGTGATGAAAACTTGTCCGTATCTTCTATCCCAGCTGTTTGTTCTGTTAATGAGGCCAATGATCATGATAACGAATTAGATGGTAGTGTTGTGTCTCGGCTTTTGCATGATGAATGCCATGAAAATTCATACACTTGTCCCGTTGATTCACCTCTTCCAATTTCTGATCCTCCTGAGAACTTATATCAGACATCAGGATGTGATAATGGTACCTCAGGAAGTTCGGCCACTGGCACTAGGGAGAGAAAACTGAATAGATTCCAGTGGTTTTGGAAGCTTGGTCGGAATACTACAGAGGTTACATCTAAGACAGGAGGTGCTTCTGAGGATGCAAAATCTGCCAATAGTTCTAGTAATCAAAGTAATACAACAGCCTCTTCTACAGCTAATGGCCATTGCGATTCTGTTAGTTGCAAAGCGGATTCTGTAGACCAGAATGTGATGGGCACGTTGAGGAATATTGGGCTGTCTATGCTTGACCATATTCAGGTAAAGTTATTTCTGACTGTAGCACTGGGATCTGGCGACAGGTTATTGGGTGAAGATATGTTCCAATCTAAGGAATTTTTTCATTTTCTCTGTGAATTAATACTGAAAAGTGAAAACTGTTTGGAAGCTTATGGTTTCACTTAAATGACCAAACATAGGGGAGGTTCTTTAGATGTTTATTATGTTAGATCTTTGCAATCAAGATCTCTAATAAAAGACATAATATATGAATATTTTTTACGAATCAAAATCAAAATATACTCTTTAAAAAAAAAAAAAATTTCACGTTATATATATATATATATATATATATATATTTTGAAATGCTTAATAGCAAAGGCATAAGGAATTTTACTTTAAAAGTCATTTTCTAAATCACTATATTTTGTATTTCAGGTAATTGAGTCTGTTTTTCAACAAGACCGTGGTCAGGGAGCCTCACCGGAGAACTCAAAAAATGCTCTGGTCGGCAAAGGGCAGGTTACTGCCATGACAGCTCTCAAAGAACTTCGGAAGATCAGCAATCTTTTGTCAGAGATGTGAGGCTAATCTTATATTGACCTGTGTATAGATTTTGTTTTAACAATTCTTTAGGGGAACTAAAAAGAGTTTCTTCTGCTTCACTTCCACAGCTGAAGAATGCTTAGTTTTGCATATGTTTGGAGGGTCATATGTGTATATACAGGTATCCGGGTTATATAAGTATATATTACATATTATAGCATTCCTGTTACTGCTCAAGTTTTGCTCGAGAGTTGGCCATAAGTGAACCATGATTTTCACTGTAAAACGGGAGTTTTGGGGTTGCACATGCTTAGATGAGTAAAACGAACTTGTTTGACTGATTAGTTGAGAATTACTTGAAAATGTATTTTTGAGAATTAGAGCCTGTATAACTTTAGTTTTGGAAGAATATGTTTTAAAAAGCTTTGTATTAAATCAAGACAAAATTATTTTTGAATGATAGAAGGCTCTTTTTGCCATAAGAAACAAAAAGTTTAATGTTTTTTGACCATAAGAAACCAAAAAAGAAAAAAAGAAGAAAACTTCATTATGCAAAATTGAAAAAAAAAAAGTTTAGACAAATATACTTATATTCAAAATATAAAAAATTATAAACAAAAATTTATTTAACCCACGCTTTTATCCAACATAAAAAATATAATTCAATCATATTTGTCCTTTAATAATTTAGCATAGAAGAATATATTTTGAAAGAAAAATCAATAGGTTCATTTTTTTCCCAATAGAAAAAAATAAGTAAAAGTTTATACTTTTCCCAATAGATAAAAATAAATAAAAGTTTATACTTCTGACATGTAATACCCATTAACCTATGATTTAACTGATGTTATCTGCGTTTTAAGCTACAACCGATTGACACATGGATAAAAGTGTTTTCCTTCTGGGTCCTGGTGATCCCATATTTTCACAAAATAAATGTTTATCTACAGTGCTTTTTTAAAGAATGATTTCTACAATAAACAAAAATTTGAAAGTATAAAACATGCACTTCACTTTGAAGAATTACATAACCCAATCAGAAATAACAGTATAACCTCGATCACCGAAAGCCACAAAAACTATGTTGTATCTACAATCCACGAGAAAAAGTAATGATACAAAACTGGCATCCTATAATTGCACCATACAAGTATGTAACAAGTTACGATGCCAAAGTTCATCACCACACATTTATTTTAGAAAACCCTCTCCCTCCCATATATCTTGCAAAGTATAATTCAATCCATATGGTTATGGAAGCCTGGAAGTAGGGAAGTGATAAATCCAAAGACAATCATCTGGACCTCCTTTACAATTCCCCACCATTGATTACCAGCGTTGCCTCCCTCTGGTTCTGCCACATTTTCATTCTCAACTCCTCGGTCTGCATCGTTAGCAGGCTGGTTTCCAATCTCACCTTCGGGTTGAACCTCTGCAACAAGTAAAGAGCGAAGGTAAGCAATTATTAGTATCACTAATATTGTTTATGGATTATCTAAAATGTTACAAGAAACTAACCCTCCAAAGATGAGGGAGAAAAAATTTTCAAATTCCACATATTTCAATAAAACTTTAAATTCTTGCCAACTTACCTCAGTGATTTTAAAATTCATTCCTCACTAATTCAAACAAAAAATTTTTAATGCAGTAACTCAAATACCTGGAAAAATTGCCCTCCCCCCCCCCCCCCCTTTCTTTTCTCAAAAAAAAAAAAAAAAAGAAGAAGAAGAAAAAAAAAGAGCCTCCTCCCCCCTAAATTTACCCCATCTAAACACACTTTTTAAGTGATCCAAACTGAAATGATACTTTTCCATCACATCCAGTGCATCATATTAGGAAGAATCCCATAGGCTCCCCAAATATATATACACTTCCCAAATTATATCATAAATACCATAAGCATCATCACAGATGATTCCAACCACAAGAAAATATGTGCATAAAATGAAAACTAATAATACCTGCGCCGACGGGAGCAGCATTGTCAACTCCCTGCCTAGCAGCAGGAACATTTTCAGCCCTCACTGCAGGTCTTGGCGGATGAGGAGGTGCAGCTGCTCTCTGCATGCCTTGTGAAAGCCATCTTATGAATGGTGTCAAAGCTCCAGTTTGGTATCTGTAACACATCTCAGTCGGTAAGAACCTCAGCTACCATTCACAGTTTCAAACAACTTGACCACTGCTATACTTAATGAGCAATCATACGTGTCAATGACACATTCACCCACCCCCCAACATGAAGTCCATATAAACAACACCCTCAACCTGGTATACCAAAGAAGTAGAATCGAAATATTATATTGAAAAGGAAAAGGGAAATATTATCCATATCAAGAATCTATAATTCCCTGCATTTGAGTAGCAGTTATCACATGTGGCAGAAGTTACAAGTGGAAAACATCTTAAAACAAAGAACCAGAAGGTTACTTACAAGTATACAAAAGAAGCAAATAACACAAGGACTATAAGCCTCTGCCTTGATCCATCTTGGTTGAACAAAAAGATCACAGCTGCCAGCTTTAACATAAGGAACAAATCAATTTGAAATGCAATTTGAAATCTCCTAACAACAACTTGTCTTTGAGGTGCAGGCTGCGGCTGTTGATGTTGCTGTTGTGCTGCTTGCCCCTGGTTTTCGCCATTAGTACCAGCCTCAGGACTTGGCCTACTGTTGATGGCACCCATTCAACGGAAAAAACATGATATTAGTCAACGTGTTTAATTATCCAAAAAAATAAAATATAGACCATAATAAGCATTATCACATATCAATCATCACTACCACTGTTTAAATTTCTATTTTTCTCTCTTAGGTTCAGTTTTACAATAGATTTAAAAAAGCACTGAATGAAACTGGACTAAAAAGAAAATGTGATGTTAATCACTTAACCTGCTGAGAATCTTCAAACCACACAGAGGACTATTATAATGACAAGTAACAAGATTAGTGGGCCCAGGAAATTGTACAACTACAGCCGATATTACATTTACAATAAAAATAATGTCAGAAACAGCCAAATCATAAGTCTTATAGAGAAACAGAAAAAGTATTTGACTGAAACACTGCACTTAGTCCATTCTCCCATCAGAAGACAATAGATATTCACAACTATTGGAGCTTATGGCAAGCTGCAAGTGTATACTTTATACGGGAATTAAGAAAACAGAGAACAAATTAGATGGCATCAAGTAAAAGTTATTCATTATCAAGGGGGAGAGGATGCACAGTCATTCTGATACCTCTATAAAATCATCAGTGTCTTACAAGCACCAATTTTAACTCAGTGGAGCTTCTAATAAAAACCGCATAGCAATATCCTTCCTCAAATTGCTGCCAGTAGCAATCATTCTCACTGCTTTAATGAATGTTATTTTGACAATATTTTGTTAACAGTTTGTTTTGGCATCTTCAAATTCAATAGAATACTGTTCTTATATTAAGCAAATCATTGCTGACTTAAATGTGATAAAAAGTCCCAGAAATATGATTGTTCAGCCAAAAGAATCTCAGATAATAAATCATGGAAAGTATAAATGTACTCATATATACATGATACACAACATCCTTGAATATCAGAACGCACAGCAACTTCCTTTAAGTACTGTGACAAGTAAGCTCCATAAACAGCAGAATATCATAAAAAATCAAATAAGTAGCCACTTAATATAAGCTCCAAGCATTGACAGGTCACCAGGGAAAGCTTACGTGGGTGTACTGTAGGTCAGAGGAATCAGAGTGTTATATGGCAGTCCGGTTACATGCCCCATAAATGGGTTCACAGGAACAGCATATATGCCTGCTCCGCGGTTCATCTGTTCCTCATTTTGCGAGGGAGCTAATCCTGGAACTAGTGCAGGGTACATAACAGGAAACATTTGATAGTAACCGCCTGGAACTGCTGGGATATTGTAAAATTCCGGGATCTGAGATAACAAAACACCCCACAAAATCGTGAATTAATTAGACATGGTCACATGGATGCATTTTAAATCATAACAATATTTCGGACACCTTAACATTTACATCTTCACAGAATCAGTTCAAAATACAAATAACCAAAAGCGCAAAATAAAGTTAAATCATTGCTAAGGGATTCTTGGCATATCCTTCTCTTCTAAGGCCAGGCGTTGGCAAGAAACAACTGATATTCCTTTACCATCGGCCACAGATTTCACTTAAATTTGTTTTCTAAGAGCATTTGTCTGTGCCAAAAACACTGTATTTAATCTTCCAATTGCAGAAAATACCGATTAGGTGCCACCAATAATACTCCCCGAAAACTTCACAGAGGGTTGAAAAAAACCCCAATTTCACTTCCAATTCAATAAAAAAATTGGTCTTCTACATATGGTAATGAAGCAATCAAACGCATAGGCGACGTGCTTGGCACTGAAACTACGAAAGGAAGCTGGAGATAAAGGAAATTGCCCAAACCTGGGATTGTTTGAAACATTCTTCGGCCGGTTTCTGAGAAGAAGAAGGAGGAGAGGAGGATGAAGGTTGTGAACTCGACGACGCCGTTTCGGGGGGGATTTCCGCCATTAGAGAAAGGAAAAGGACCACCGTCCCAAGAAGAATCGCCTTCTCAGAGTCTTCGGCTCTGGATATGAATCGAAATTGGGGAAGACAAAATAGAATGCCACCTTGCGATCGCGAGAATTTGCTGATTTTCAAGAGGAATTATCACGTGGATCCGTAACTTTAACCAATGAAAATCGGACACGTCATACTATGACGGTCATTACATATTTTGGTCCTATTTTTTATACTGAAAGTACAATACAGTTTTATAAAAATTCATTTTATTTTACGAAATTTACTTTTTAATATTCATGTTTTTTAAAAAATAAATATAATTACACTGTAACTAATTTGTTTTATTTGATTAGAAAGATACATGTACTTAATCGAAATTTTGAGTAATTTATTTATTTTAAGGTTAAAATACTATTTTAATTCCTTAATTTTACAATAGATTTCATTTTGATCCCTGATCTTTGTTTTGTTTAAATGAGTATCCTTCAAGTATTCATACATAACCATATTAGCCCCCTTTTCTAACATCATACTTTTACTAATGGAAGATGTTAAAGTGATTATCAACCGAATTTGAGCCATGTACAATCAAAAAAAAAAAAAAAACTCAAATATAACCGTGGAAAAGGTATTACTCTTACTACCAAGATTCAATTTTTTTTTTTTTTAAAAAAAACTTGGTAGCATCCAAAAACAAGTCTCTTCAATTTTTTTTTTTTTATTTATAAAATTATTTTACATGTCTATGTTAGATGACTCAATTGAAAATTGAATAGTAACTCGTCTTTTAAACTAGACATGTATTTTTTGTAAATTGTCTGCTAGATAAGATAATTTTATAAATAAAAAATTAAAAAAATTTGAATCTTTATAGTGTTCAAAATGCAATACTTTTTGTATTATTACATTTGAATTTTTATTTTTGCTTATAAGATTATTGCCTAAAATATATTTTTTGTTTTTTAATTTTATTTAATTTCAATTTAATATTTAATATATCCTTACATTTTAGTTTCATCCCTTAATTTCATTTAGTTTCAATTTAATTTCTTAATATTTTCCTAAATTTCATATTTATTCTTTAATTTCATTTAATTCTAAATTTGATCTTTTAATTTTAACTTCAATTTTATTTTTATCCAAATTGGTCTAATTTAATTAATGATTTTACTTTATTTTACTGATAAGTCATATATAAATTTTTTGTTTAGCATTTTAATTTAACAATATTAAAAAGAATATTTTGAATAATTTTTAAAAATTAATGTCAAATTAAAATAAAAATTAAATTTTTTTAAAAAAAAGAGTAAAACATTTCAAACGGCCTGTCTAGACGAACAATGAATCCTCATTCAAATTAAACACTATATATTTTATAGATGGTTTGTCATTGATAAATAAAATGACTTTATATTTTAAAAAAAATTGAAACCCGGTGATGTTCAGAATTTTTATTTATTGTACATGGAAACGAGGGCCGACTTTCAACTGATAACATACTTAGAACTCTTGATTTTTACTTCATCTCCTCTGTAAGTTTTCTTTTTCTCTCTCACCTCCTCTTCTCTTTCTTTCCCTTTTGTCTCTCACCATGAATGCCGGTGAAACAGAGCAACAAGGAAAACGCAATTTGAAGTTATACTTGAAAGCCCATGGCGACGGTGGAGATCTGGGTTCGTCTTGGATAACAGTGATTGCATTTTCAAACGGATCTGGGTTCAATAATAGCCTTTTCACTATCACTTCCTTCCAATCTTGCAAATAATATATAAACCACAATAATATATTAACCCTCATCAGTACCTCAGTTTCAAGATCTAGACCTGTGAATCGCTTCCTTCAAATCCCGCTAAGAATTTCTTAAATTTAAAAAGAAAAAAAGTCAGTTCCAGTTTCATCAGCTGTGCTGCACTAATAAATGCAAATGATTAAAAAAAGTTGATATTCGTGAAAGATAAATCAGATTACAAAAAATCCCAAGAGTTTGATTCAACCTTTCCTTTTGGTTTCTCACACAAATGCAATCTCTCACAGTACAAACTAGAACCACGTCATCTTTTAATCACGTTAGCTTGCAAATATCCTCAATTTGATTTTCCCCCCAATTTATCTTCCTCTGAAAAAAAAAAAAAATCTGAGTATGGTGAAAATCTTCTTTATAATATTCTGGGAAGTCATATTGGTTGCTCAAGAAAGTATACCTATATCTTTCTTAATAAATCAAAAATAGAAATGATGAAATTTGGAAGTGTTGATTGTATTGATGTTAATCGGGGTTGTTTAACTGTGTTCAAATCTCTCATTGGAAAACCCAGTTCGAAAGGGTGACTTATGAGAAACCCAGTTGGAACAATTCCTTGTTAATTGAGGGAAGAAACCCGAGAAAACTTAGATCACATATTAAAACTGGGCTTCTTTTGAAATCTCTAATCTTTTCATCTTTAAATCAAGAGTGCAAGTGTATATTCTCAATCCTAATTCATTTACTATTAATAAGATTAACAGTGTTAGCAAGAGGAAATATCATGTTTACATTTAAATAGTTGAATGACTCACATCGGAACAAATTAAAATTTAGACCGTTTGGCTATAAGAAAATATGCAGTAGAAATGAAAATTAAAAAGGAATATATTGCATTTTTTGTTTGATTATAAGAAAATATGACAAAAAACGATCATTTGTAGAAAGAAATAAAAAGACGCAAAAAATTATTTGAAGTATTGTAATATATAAAAAGAAAAAGTATTTTAAACCAAAAATTCAAAAGGTTTATAATAGTTTTGTCTAAGATAAAATTATGGATATAGCACTATCTTATAATTTTTTTTTCAAAATTTTAATTTACATATTTTTAAAAATTAAATAACTTTGAGATATTACTTTTAACTAATTTATAATATTTTTACTTTTTTTAACACAATAGGGCCTTAAGGCAAAAAGAAATTTATTATTTTTTAATTGATTATTTTATAATTAAAAAATAAGTAATACTAATTGTAAAAAAAATAATAAAAAATAAAAATATTAAAACATTAGTTATAAAAATAATTAATGATAATTATATTTTAAAAATAAAAAATTTTAATATTAAAATTAATAAATTATATAAATAATATTAAATATTAAAATTGACATATTTTTCAAATGTATTATTTTATAAAATATTTTGATGTTGAAATATAAAAAAAAATAAAAAAATTATACCAACTAAAATTTAGTATTTTTTTGACTGAATTTAAGTTAAAAAACATTGTTTTGTCTGACTAAATTAATCGTCGAAAATTTTTTATTAAAATTTAATTGAAAAATATTGTTTTTTGTAGAAAATAAAAAATTATTAATTTAATAAAAAAATTTCATATTATTAATTAATTTTATAATTATTTATTTTACTTAAAAAATAATTATTTATTTTTATAATATTTAATATTAAAAAGAATAAGTTATATAAAGCAATGCACATAAATGCATTGTGCCAATTAATTATATATATGTACATATAATTTATGTTCCATAATATATATTTAAATATATTAATAAATTAATATATATTAAATTAATACATATAATATGTAAAATAATTTATTACTATAAATAATTATATAAAAATAATCAATTAATTATATATATATATATATATATATATATATATATATATATATTTATCTATCTCATTTAATAATTTTTTATCTCATAAAAATAATCAATTAATTACAAATATATATATATATATATTTATTATATTATATTTATTTATATTATATATAATAAATATATACTAACATATGAATAACGTTATAATATATAAATTTATTATTTTTAATTATTTATTTTATAAACTAAAAAATAAATAATATTACTTTAAAAATAATAATAAATAAAAATATTAAAATATCTATTATAAAACTCATTAATCATAAATACATTTCAAAAATTAATAAGATATTTTTAATATATATATATATATATATATATATATATATATATATATATAAATTTAAAACAAATCACTAAACTACTTAGTCGTTATTGATTATGCGACTAATTGGCAATTGGTATATTTATTGCCTGCCAATTAGCTGAATGCATTGCCACATGTATATGTGGCAGTGCATATTTGATAATAATAATAATAATAATAATAATAATAATAATAATAATAATGATGATGATGATGATGATAATTTTAATATATATTATTTGCATTTTAAAACATATACAATATATAATATATAAATATAATTACAAATATCTATTATATTCATATAAATTATATCTAAATTAATCAATATATATTGAAATAATATTTATAAAATTTTAAAATATATAATTATATTTATTATATTAAAATAATTATTTATAAATGTTTTTTCAAAAAGTAAATTTTTGTTAATATAAATTGAATTAAAATTATTTTATTATAAAAAATATAATTATGTAATATAGATTATAGAATTATAAAAATATTTTGTTTAATAATTTCATTAAAAGGCTTATTGTAGAAAATAATATATATATATATATATATAGCACTATAGATGTCACATTGAAGGAAATTATTTTGACATGTAAGGGTATTTTAGTATTTTTATTCTTTTTATTTTCTATTTTATTCTATTTTCATCTAATCAAATAATCAAATACAAATGTATTTTTTTTTTATTCTTACTAAACATAATTTTTTCTATTACATTTCATTCATCTTTTCATTTTCATTTCCATATCCAAAGAATCCGTATACCAAACGAGTCCTCAGGGATTAAAATGAAATCTATTGTAAAATTAAGCAACTAAAGTAATACTTGAACTTTTATTTTAAAATATAATTAGTTTATTATAAATTTAATATTTTTATTTATTGTTTTATTTTGTAAAATTACACTTAATGAAATGTGATCAATATTTAATAAGTTCCATTACTTTCTTATACATTGGCCCCCCAAAAAAATATTCTTATACAATTTAATTATTTGAAAATGAATTTTAAAAATAACACCAAGTATTATTTAATAACCGCCCAAAGAAAAATTGATGTTAACTTTTTTTATTAATTGTAAAGTAAAAATATTATTAGGCCAATTTTTACACAAATCATAATAAATTCTTTTAAATGAAATTTGAAATGTATATTAGAGCATATTTGGTATCTAAATGGAAAAGGAAATAGAAGAGTAAAATTTTATATAATGTCTATTATATTCTTATAATTATTATGTACTAATATTTATTATTTTATTATTTTTAAAAATAAAAATAATTTTTTTATTTATAAAATCACATTTTTATTTCAATTTTTAATTTTTTGTAGCATATTAAGTGACATGTAAATCATTTATTGTGTGACTATCTATCAAGGCTTAAAAAAGATATAACATATACACATTGTGGCTAAAAGATAAAAGTAGAAGTATTATTTAACCATTTCATTAAAAAATATTTAGCTTAATATCCCACTAAATATCTAAAATGAGTTGGGATGGATTATAAGATTATTTGTTGGCTTTCTTAAAAATTATCTTAATTAACTGCTAATTATTAATAATAGTTTTATTTGTAAGACATTAAATTAAGAAATATTTTAATGACATCAAATTGAGAAATATTTATTTGTGAGAAATTAAATTAAAAAAGTAATTTTATGAGAGATCAAATTAAAAAATATTTTATTTTTAAGGGATCAAATTGAGAATATTATTCCATAAGGAACTAAATTGACAAATATACCTTTATAGAAGACCAAAATAAAGCTTTATCCTTTGTCTAAAACCATATATTTATCATATTGTTATTAAAAAAGTTGTACACTTATTATATTTTAATTAAAAAGTTGATAATAAAGATCCTATATTAAATTAATTGGACAAAAGTGAATAGTTCGAATCAAATGTTAATTAACAACTTTCAATCAAACTAGGCCACATAAAATGCAAAAAATGTAAGAAATTAACCAACTCTATTTAATAGTTATTCAAGAGTCAATTTTTCTTTTTTATTTTTTCATTTTAAAGAACAGTATTGAATTTACTCCCATCACTCAAACATAGCCAAGCACAATATTCATTTGGAGCAAGACATCCTAAATAATCTCAAAGTTTCAAATGTTAAACCTCATTCAAAAAATCATATACAAAAGATAAAATAGCATGGCCTTTTACATAAAAGAATAAACTTTAATATGAACTAGATTATGTATTTTCATCAAAATATGAATAATAATTATTAATAGGAAACTATATACTTTTTTGTAAAAATTATATATTTGTAATATTTTGACTAAAAAATTTAACAACAATGATATAAAAAATTGCATATAATTGTTTTTCTTAAAATATTATGGTACAAATCGAGAGGCTGGAGAACTAACGATGTAAGTGGGCACAAGCGAGGAATAAGTTGATTCAACTAGACATCTTGGAAGGATAAGAAAGACATCTCGATGAATAAAGGATTTCATTATTTTATAAAGGGCCTACTATAAGAGCCATTATAAATGATTATGGCATGCCTTTGTTATGATTGTGCCATTAGTTTTGTTTGTCTTGTTATAATTATCTTGCATGGCTATTTTATTCCTTATATTGCATTTTATTTCATTTCATGTGTCATTTTGTTTTGGTATAAAATCCAAGAAGTTGTAATTAGCAAGTTTTTATTAAATGAGAAATTTGGAGTGTTCTTGAATGAGAAAGGCTTCTTTCTTTTGTATTACTAAACTTAACATTTTAGTGCTTTCATTGCTTGCTATCCATGGCTGTAGGCTCAAGGCTTTCTCATCTGGATGAAGCCTACAAAGATTTTGAAATATCATATTAGCCATATATAATTGTCACTACTCCACCAAATCCTCATCTAGTAGTTGAAGCTCAAGGTGCTCTTTTGACAAACTCTAATTTTTCTCTAACAACACACATGAGGACTGAAATTCCTCATTTTAATGGAACACATGCTGAAGATTGGGCATGTATGATTCAAGAGTTCTTCAAAGCTTATAATACACCCTAAAAGCATTATATAAAAATTGCTTCTTTATATATGAGCGACCTAGCCTATGCCTCGTATAAATGGATCATTAAAGGTGATCTTGTCTTCACATGGAAGGCTTTCCTTAATCTTCTACTACAGCAATTTGGCTCTAGCTTGTATAAAGATCCAAGAGTAGCTTTAAAAGAACTCGAACAACATAACTCTATAGAGGAGTACCAAGCTAAATTTGAAGCAATCTCTACCAAAGTCCAAGGCCTCTCGGAATCAGAGTTAATAAGTCTTTTTTTTTTTAATATTTGGTTTTAAATAATATTTGCACTTGAATTACTTTTTGCTTAGCCATAAACTTATTTTCATGTAGTATCTATGGTGCAATTACATGAGAATAAGCCCATCTAACTCTAAAAATCTATTACCCAAGCTTATTTTCGTTTGTCCACCACACTAAAACCAACCAACAATTTTGTTTCATCATTTAATCCAAATATCACAACACTTATGTTTACTACCCCATCCATAATCTTATCCAAACCAGGGTCAACATCTTTTAAGAAACACTTTCTAGTTGAAATCAAGCAAAAATGTGAGAAGGGATTTTGTTATTATTGTGACAACACATATACTCTGAACCATAAATGCCCAAATTCATTTTATGTACTTATTTGCTAATAAATGTGAGAAGGGATTTTGTTATTACTGTGACAACACGTATACTCTGAACCATAAATGCCCAAATTCATTTTATGTACTTATTTGCCAATAAGAGTTGTTAGAAATACTATTTACTAATGATGATGCCAGTCACTACTAAATTAGGGGAAAATTCCAAAAGCGAGTATGATGGTTTTCTCTTGTGAATTTCATGCAAATACTATTCATTTGCAAGGCATTAATAGTAATAAATTATTCCATATTCTAGTTGACACTAGACTACTCACAATTTCATAAAGCCTTCATTAGCTGAGGAATTAAGGTTGTTTCTCCAACCCATTCAACCATTTAGAGTAATGGTTAGAAGTAGGGCTCATCTGGACTGCACTTATTAAGCTCTCTAAGTGCCACTAAAATTGCAAGGTCATTTGTTCCATATTATTTTCCACATCTTAAGCATTTACGAAGCTAATATGGTATTGGGTGTTCAAAGGTTAATAATTTTAGGACTCATAATTACGAATTTTCAAGATTTGACTATGTCTTTCACTTACGATAAAAAACTTATCACCATTCATGGTTAGCCGTCATTAGGTTACAAACCATTGACATTGTTAAACTATAATCTTTGATTGCTACCAATGTAATATCATGTTATTACCATTTGACTTCATTAAATGTTGCCACTTGCAATAATCATGCAAGACTCAGTGAGTAATTCCAACAATTTCTATATTTATATTTTCTAGTATTCAAAGAACCAACTACTCTTCCCCTTTTTAGAGGAGTATACCATTAAATTTAACTCCTCCTTAATGTAATACTAGTGAATGTTAAACCATATAGGTACCTTCACTTTCAAAAAGAAGAAATGGAACAAATGGTGTAAGAAATGATGGAACATAGGATAATTGATAGAAGCTAAAGTGCCTTCTCTTTTTTTATTCTTTTAGTATTAAAGAAAGACAGCTCTTAGAGATTTTGTATGGATTACCAATCCTTTAATGCTATTACAATCAAAGAAAAATTTCTAATCCCAATAATTGACAAAATTTTAAGTAAACTTTATGGAGGCATAGTGTTTTCTTAGTTGGACCTCAAATTCAATCATCATTTGATACAAATGGCAACACATGATATCAATAAAACCATTTTCAAGACTCTTTTAGGCTATTATGAATTTTTTGTAATGCTATTTAGTTCAACCAAAATGCCTACAACCTTTCTAGCAGTTGTGAATAAGGTTTTTAGTCCATTTCTTAGAAAATTATTGGCTATTTTCTTTAATGATATCTTAGTTTATAGCCCTTCTATGGAAGCATTCAAGTTTTGTTTGCAACAAGTGTTTAGTTGCTTGTAGAATAACTCCATCCTTGCAAAATTATCAAAATGTAAGTTTTGCCAACATTTCATTGAGTATTTAGGACACACAATGCTAGTTAGAAAAGTGTAGCCCAATCCATCAAAGGTTGAAGTAATGCTACAATAGCTCAAATTAGTCACTATAAATCAATTGAGAGGCTTCTTTAGGCTCACGAGTTACCATATGAAGTTCATCAAAGGTTATGCTTAAATAGTAGCCCCCTTAACTCAATTACTCAAGAAGAATCTCATTGGATGGAATGCAAAAGAAGAATGAAGCAGTTCTTAATCTTAACAAAGCAATCACCATAGCTCTTATCCCCTATTTGCTAGATTTTTCAAAGTTATTTCATATGGAAGCTGATGCTTTGAGTTTGGGCATAAGAGTGGTTCTATTATAAGAGACTCACCTAATTGCTTACCTTAGCAAGAAAATAAGTGATAAGATGATCAATGCTTCCACACATGTGTGAAAGTTACAGGTTGTGACCCAAGTTGGACCCAAATGGAGACACTACTTGTTGTGGATAAAGTTTTTGATTCTTACAGACCATAAGAGGTTGAAAGGCTTCATGAATCATGTCGTTCATGTTAAATCATACGTGCAATTTAATTAAAATAATGAATTAAATAGTAAGCCATATAAAATAATAATTAGCGGAACAAAATATAGATCTAAATACCTCTAGATATGCTTTTAGAATTTGATGGTAAACTCAGATTAAATTGTCTTGAAAAATTGAATCTAAAAGATTGAAACACAAAAAAGAGAGTTGAGAAAAAGGTAACTAGTTGGATAGAATTTCTTTTTGATAAAAGTATGAGCCTCAATAATGAATTGTTAGGTTGACTCTTCTTATTAGAAATCTTTAAGATATTTGAGTTAATATCAACTAATATTTCTCTCATCAAAAGAGGTTGGTTTAACAATCATGTACTTAATCAATAGTTTCACTAATCCACTTACAGCATATTTGGCCAAAATAGACTCTTATAAATGAGGATCATTAATTAGGATATTTTAAAATCTAAAATTCAAATTAGATTATGAAATACTTTAATTTGACTTTATTTAAAATATCTCAAATGCATTTAATTAAATAATAAAATATTCTAACATTCTTTTACTTTGTTCAAATATGATTAGTCAAATAGTATGTTTATGGGTAAAATAAACATATGTTACAAGACTTATGGCAATAAATTCTTTAAAAAAACAAGTATTATTTTTCATACATTATTTGTAACATATCTTTAGCTTCATGGGATGTACAATTTTTATAAATAAACTGTAAATGTTTATTTGGATTATAACTTATATATTTGTCAATCTTTCACAAAAATATATAAAAATATATATAGAAATAATAAATCAAAATTAAAAATTTTATTTCTTTACATACTTTAATTAGACCAAATATAATGTAAGACCAATTCAAGGTATATGATCCATACACTTTTTTGGATGCATCCTTTTAGTTAGAAGATTATCTAGCATTTTATTTGTTTGAATATACTTTATGATCAGTTGATTAGCCTTAACTCATTCTTTTAAGGGTAAGTATTTGATGTCGATATATTTACTTTAATTTCCACTCTTATTATTTTTAGCTAAGAAAACTATAGTTGTATTATTACAATGCACTATGATGGGCCTAGAGAAGCCCACAATGAAATTTCTCAACTATATAACTTGTGAATTTGACTCAAAAAACACAAAACAAACTTAACTTTCATAGTAAAAGTAGTTACTAAGAATTGTTTAGCACTTCTCCAAGAGATACCTCCTTTAGCTAATAGAAAGATGTATCATGATATTGATTTCTTTCGGTCAATGTACCCTGCCGAATTTAAGTCTAAATAACCAATAACTTTCAAATTATTAGTCATTCTATAAATAAGCATATAATCTTTAGTACTCTAAAGGTACCTCGTGGTCTTTTTTACAGCTTTCTAGTGATTAATCCCTAAATTACTTTAGTGTCTTTCCAACATGCCTGCAGTAAAAGCTATATCAAGTCTTATGTAGGCTTGTACATATATCAGGCTTCCTCTGCTAAAGTATATGGAACATTCTCCATCTCTTTCCTTTTTAGCTCATTATCAAGATATTGAAATAAACTAAATTTGTCCTTTTCATTATAGGTGCCATATTAAATGGACAATCTTTCTATTCTAAATCATTCAAGAATTTTATTTATGTAAGTCTTTTGTGATAGTCCTAAGATGCATTAAAACATATCTTTATGGATTTTAATGCCAATGACATAGGATGCTTACCCCATATCTTTCATTTCAAAAATTTTAAACAAGAATTATTTTACCTTATGTAGCAACCTTAACTCACTTGAGGTAAGTAAAATGTCATATACATATAAGACTAATGATATTATTTCCACCAACCTTGATATATATATATATATATATATATTGGTCTATAATATTTTCAATAAAATCAAAAGATGTGGTCACATCATGAAATTTGAGATACCACTATTGGGAAGCCAACTTAAGATTATAAGTTGACTTTTTGAGTTTATACACTATATTCTTACTAATAGTTAAGATGAATCCCTCATGCTATTTCATATATGCCTTTTCCTCATGGTCATCGTTAAGGAAGATAGTTTTAACATTCATTTGATATAATTCAAAATCAAAATGAGTTGTTAACGCCAAGATGATACATAGGGAATCCTTTTTGGGTAAAATTCTTAGCAACCAATCCTGCTTTGTAGTGCTCAATATTGCTTAGTAAATCTTTTTTGCTCTTAAAGACCCATTTTTAGACAATTGTTTTGGCCTTATTAAGCAATTCTATAACATCCCAAGTATCATTGTTTGCCATGGATTCTATTTCATCAATCATGGCATCATGCTATAATTTAGATTTTTCGCCATTCAATGCCTAAAAAAATTTTTATAGGATCATTTTTAACACTTATGTTATAGTCAGTTTCAATTATATACACTAAGTATTCATTAGCTATTGGCACTTTTCTGATCTTAGTTGATCTTTTTAATTCAACCTATTAAGGTTGTTCAATAGGAGTATCTTCTACTATTAAGTGAGATACTTTTTCATCATTATAAGGTGCTCATTATTAACATAAGGATAAATATCCTCTTCATTGCTTGCATGATCAACTTAGATTTAAGGAATTTTGTTATGTTTTACATTCACCTTAATTAGGTTAGATGTCATGTAGAATTAATATTCTATCATAATTAGTGGTAGCTTGCTATATGTGATCATTTTCATTGACTAAGTCATGTGTTTAATCACTCTTACTAATCATGTCATTATAAAAAAAATTAGCATTCTTATATTCAATAAATATAATTGAATGTGAGGGATAATAGAACTTGTATCCTTTAGACTTTTTTTTTTTGGCATAACCCACAAAATATGCAGTGATAATTCTTGGGTTTAATTTCTTTTTGTGTGAGTTATAACACTTGTTTCAATAGGACAGCCTTATACATGTGTATGATTCAAGTTAGGTTTTTAACTTTTTTAGATTTCAAAAGGTGTCATGCAGACTATGTTTGTAGGAACCCTATTTAGAATATACATTCATGTTGTCTTAAGAGGGATAATAGAACTTGTATCCTTTAGATTTTTTTTGCATAACCCACAAAATATGCAATGATAATTCTTAGGTTTAATTTCTTTTTGTGTGAGTTATAACACTTGTTTCAATAGGACAACCTTATACATGTGTATGATTCAAGTTAGGTTTTTAACTTTTTTAGATTTCAAAAGGTGTCATGCAAACTATCTTTGTAGGAACCATATTTAGAATATACATTCATGTTGTCTTAAGTGCATCTTTTTACAAAGAAATAGAAAGCTTGGAGTTGCTAAGCATTTCCCTCCAATAGTGTCCTATTCTTTCTTTTAGCAATACCGTTCATATCAAGTGAGCCAATCATGGTGTATTATGCTATAATACCATGCTTTGGGAGGAAATCAGCAAACAAACTAGGTGCTTATCTATCACTAGTGTACCTACTATAATATTCACTTCCTTTATTAGATCTTACAATTTTAATCTATTTTGTTGTTTGTTTCTCTACTTCTATTTTATATTTTTTAAAGGCATCTAGTATCTCACTTTTATTAGAAAGTATATAGATGTACATTTATCATGAGAAATTATCAATAAAAAAGATAAAATATTTATAACCATTTGAAAATAAATGAGCATAATATATATAAGTATGTATGATTTTTAATGATTTTGATGTGACTTTTAATCTACTTATCCTTAATGCAGTTAACACATAAACTAAGATTCACAAAATCTAAAGGTTGGAGAACTCCATCATTTACTAATCTTTTGATTCTTTCTATAGAGATATGTCCTAATCTCCTGTGTTATAGGCTAACAAAGTTATCATTCATGATACATCTCTTATAAGAACTAGTCATATCAATAATAGTACAAAATTTAAATAGACCATGAAATAGGAAAATTTTTCTAATAGGAGTTTAATCTTTTAATAAATTGAAAGTTGTTCTAAAAATATTCATAATAAAACTTAAGAGAATTAATTTAGAAATTGAAATCAAATTTTTTAAAAAATTAAGAATATAAAATGTTTGTTTAAGGTCTATTACATAGTTAGATGATAAAATTATTCGATCAGTTCAATAGTCTCCACATTTGAGTTTACTCCATTACTAGGAAATACTTTATACTTATTAAGATGTAGACTCCTTATGCTGAGAAATTCTTGTGTGGTATTTGAAATATGGATTGTTGATCCAATATTAATTTACTATGTATTATGACAAATGTTAACTAAATGAGATTTAAAACATACACTAAATAGAGATATACCTTTCTACATAAACCAAGCCTTTCTCTTGGCGTATTCTTTCAGAATGTGTCCTTTTTTTTCACAGAAGAAGCATCTTGTAGCTTTCTTGTTTATCACATAAACAAAAGGTATATGCTTCTTCTTGCCATTTCTTTTAAGACTCTTTCTTGGACCCATTGGTACTAACTAAGTGAGCTTTCTTAGGAGCACATTTTCTATCAATTACCATTCTACACCTTTCCTGTACACACATAGACACTAGTTTATCAACTATCCATTTCTCTTTATATGTATAGTAGGAGATATTGAATACGGCATAATGAGGAAAAAGTGAGTTGAGAATAAGTTAAGTTAAAAATTGTTCATTTGGCTTAATTCCCAAGTCCTTTAATTGAGAAGCTAAATCCTTCATTTGCATTATATGTTGTCTTACTTCTTTTATACCAATGAGTTTCATTTTGCACAATTAGGCCATTAATGCACCTCTCAGTGACTTGTCAGGCGAAGCAAATTAAGCATTAATGGTCTTAAAATACTCCTTCACTATCTTGTATTCTAGTATGGACTTATGAGTGTTACTTTGAATGTGTTGTTTGATTATCGTCATACTAAAGCAGTTTGACCACTTGTAGTAATCATATAACAACTTAGCATTTTTAGCTTTATCATCTGTGGGTCTTAGAGGCTCTTCTACATGAAAGGTAAAGTCATAGTTAAGGCATCCCAATTGGAAGAGAACACATTCCTTCTAGGCCTTGAAGGTGCTTCCATTTAGAATAATTTTGCTGATGTTATTTGTTAACAATTAAGACGTAGAAGATGCTACAAGGTTATCTCAAATATTAATAATGCTTTTATAAGACAAAGAAACCATCATATTTATTATAAATATATATTTACCAATACGAGTCATATTAATGGAAAAAATTATATCATTAAAATTTTTCTATGGCTAAAGACCTTAGCATACCAAATGTTTGTGTATCATAAATGATGAAATTAGAGTGTATTCATGTTCTCTAATACCTGTGAGCTACTTAGACAATACAATATAGCTTCTATTCCATCTTAATTATGTGTGTAGCTACTTGTGGGTTAAAATATATTATAGTTACATATTTAATTACAATTAATGTTTTCAAATCCATATGTTATTTTATTTACTTTTATAATGCATGCACATATATATATATATATATATATATGTGCACAAATCATTTTTATCCTAATGAGAATTTATTTAATTAATTAATCAACCAAACTATATGTGATTAGATAATTAATAATTTTATTTTTATAATTATTCCTTAAATATGCTAAAAAAATTCAATTTAAAATAATTTCATATAATTTAGACAAAATTAAATGGTTTCAAAATAATTTTTCAAAGTATCAAATGTGCCAAATTTGCCTAAATAATTTTTTTTATAAATTTAGACAAATTCATATGTTATTTTATTTACTTTTATAATGCATGCACACACATATATATATATATACACACAAATCATTTTTATCCTAATGAGAATTTATTTAATTAATTAATCAACCAAACTATATGTGATTAGATAATTAATAATTTTATTTTTATAATTATTCCTTATATATGCTAAAAAAATTCAATTTAAAATAATTTCATATAATTTAGACAAAATTAAATGGTTTCAAAATAATTTTACAAAGTATCAAATGTGCCAAATTTGCCTAAATAAATTTTTTTATAAATTTAGACAATTTAAATAATACTAATAATAATTTTTTTTAAAATTCTTCAATGAGTTAAAATTGTCCAAAATAATTTTTCTTAATTTTAGATAAATTAATTGATACTAATTATAATTATAAGTATTTCATGATTTATTTTTGGTTCAAAATAATAATAGGTCAAAACAAAAATAAAAATAATATAATGGATTCAAAAATAAATTCTAGACAAGCCTTTTAGGTCCAATGCCTTAAAAAAAATCAAAATGGTCAAAAGTCTCTTGAAAAAAGGCCTTAAAAAAGCCAAAATCTTTTTTTTTTTCTTCAAAAGGCCTTAAAAAGGCCCAAAATATTTTTTTTGGTCAAAAAGTCATTTTTTTGACAAAAAATGGTCTAACCTTAGCTTCTAAAATAGCCCTATTTCTTTTTTTAAAAAAGAAATGAAATAGAAGCCTAAAATAATAACCCTAAAAGGAAATAAACAAAAATGAACAAAAAAATGTGAAGTCCACAAAAATAGAGCCCAAAAACCACATCTAAAAAAAAAAGAAACTAAAAGGGACAATAGGCCCAACCCAATACCATTATTGAAATGTAACATTTCACTACAAGTCCCAAAATGACATGCTGTTTGCCTTGGGACAAAATGTAGCTTTAATGGATAACTAAAATGACATGTCATTTAGGTCTTCACCTTTCTTTAGTTGGATCACTTGACTTGACTTGTATATGCAATGACCTTGTTTTTAACTCGTCATAAGATCTTATGCTTTCTCCCTTTTTGAAACTTTGTTTTTGACAATTTTTGAGCCAAAATGATCAAAAAACCATGAGCAATCAACATTTATGCATCAAAATAGAAAATTATGCAAGAGAAATTTAGATCTAAAGTCATAATAACAATTCTATGGCCTTATTTTAGGTTTTGGTTCTAATGCCAGAATTTTACATAACACTCACTTAATAAATATGCTTTCATTTTCATGGAACAAAAGGCCAAAACAACATGCCTAAAAAAATTTAGAAAACACGCAGTTTATAACCCATAAAAGAGAAAATCCCCAAATAGTTTGCCAAACTTTATATGTATATATATGTATGCAAAACAATTATCAAGCATATTTCTAGTCTCTCATTTTCAACCATTAAAAGGAACATCACATGCATTAATGGCTTTATAAAAAATTTTGCTTAGTGATAAGAGTTCCATCGCAAACCAAGAGACATATACAGAGCTAAATTTGCACACATAATATTAACAATTAAATCATGCATATGGCCATTGAAAATTTCACTCAATATATTTGAATGAAATAATTTCATAAATTAAATCCTATACTAGAAAATCTGTATATTCCTCCATTCCATTAAAAAAAATATTCACATAGTAGGCAGAGATAATCAAATATAGGCTCTGATACTACAAATTAAATCATACATGAAATCTAATTAAAACAACCAATTAAATTGCAAGTCATACAAAATAATGATTAGTGAAAGCAAAATATGGATTTAAATACCTCCAGTCATGCTCATAAAATTTTGATGGTTAACATAAAATAAAATTGTCTCCAAAAATTGAATCTGAAAGGCTAAAAAAAAAAAAAGGAAAGTCGAGAATAATGTTATTAGTAAAAAAGAATTCTTTTGATAAGAGTATAAGTCTCAGTGATGGATCGTTAGGCTGACTCTCTTTATCAAGAATCTTTTAGATATTTCAGTCAATATCAATTGACCCCTCTCCTATCAAAAGATATCAATTTAACAATTGTATACTCAATTGACAATCCCACTAGCTCACCAATAACATATCTATCCAAAATAAACTCCTAAAAATGAGGACCATGAGTTAGGATATTTTCAAATTTAAAATTCAAAATAGATTATGAAATATTTTAATTTGACTTTATTTAAAACATTCCAAATATATTTTATTAAAAAATAAAATATTCTAACAACCCAAACTCCGAAATAGCATCACTACCTTTTAAAATTGTTAAGCTTCACTTATAAAATTGAGTACAAGTTTGGGAAGGCTAATTGGATTGTTAATGCAGTGTCGAAACAATTTGAAAAAGGCACCACCTCCACAACAATGCATAATAGTAGTGTCACTTTGCAAAATCACATCATTGAGATATTGAAGCATGAAAATATAACCAACATAGGTCTACTAACCCTACAACAATTATTGCAACATGATATAGCACCTATTGGATTTGCCAAGGATAAGAATTATGTTACTTTAATGTTAAAATTTATACCATTAACAATTAACCAATTAAAAACTTACTATTAGTGAAATTCCATTCCACACAAATAAGGGGACATGCAAGGGTGACAGAAAAACATATAAAAGAATTGTTGAAAACTTCTTTTGGCATGGAATAAGGAAAGAAGTTAAAGAATATATGGCTAAGTGCACTATTTGTCAACAAAATAAGTATTTAACATCTAAGCCAATTGGTTTGCTCCAACTTCTGCCTAGTCCATCTTCTATTTAGATTTATTTTATGATAGATTTTATAACTAGGTTGCTCAACTTTGAAGGGAAATTCGTAGATTTTGGTGGTAGTGGATAGATTCACTAAGCACACCCATTTTGTTTCATTGTCTAACCATTTTATTACTTTTATTATTGCATAGTTATTTTAGGAGATTGTGGTTAAATTGCCTAGTTTTCCTTTATCCACTACATTAGATAGGGTCCTAATTTTCTTAAGTAAATTTTGGTAATAGATGCTCAAGAGCAATGAAAGTAACCCTCATTTTAGCACAGCTCACCACCCTCAAACGAATGGGCAAATTGAGGCATTAAACAAGTGCTTGGAACAATATTTAAGGGCATTCATTTATGATGAACCTTAGTGATGGTGCAGCTATTTATTATGGGCAAAATTCTAGTATAACACCTTATTCCATACCTCCATTCAAATGTCGCCATACCAAGCTCTATATGGAGTAATTCCTCCAAACCTACCATGATATGTTTCTAATTCTATAACTGTAGTTACTATGGAAGACTAACTAATGGCAAGGGATTAGTTATTGGAGTATCTTAAGGCTTGGTTAACTAAGGCTCAACAAAGGATGAAGAAATATGTTAATGCTCATCAAATGGAAAAATAATTTTAGGTTAGAGATTGGGTATTGCTTAAGTTATTTCCATATTAGTAGAGTTCCATAGCCCAAAGATCAAACCAGAAAGCTTTCCAATAGATATTACTGGCCTTATCAAGTTGCAAACAAAATTGGATTTGTAGCAAATAAGCTAGCACTCCCTAAAAAAAGCAAAATTCATCTTGTCTTCCACATTTCATTACTAAAAAAATTTTAAAGTAATCTGACTTAATCCAAAGAGGATCCCATATTAGTTAATAACCAAGAAAGTGAACTTGAGGCTATAATTGAGATTAGATCACTAGGGCCTAACATTTATTAGGTGTTGGTAAAATGGAAAAGGAAACCAAGAGAGGAAGCCATGTAGGTGGAAGTGGGCCATCTGTTGCAATGTTTGCTAATATCAATCTTGAGGACAACTTGTTTCTAAAGAGATAGGCATTGTTACAAATCAAAAGGCTAGAGAACCAAAGGGACAAGTGACATAAGCGTGGGAGAGGTTCATTCGGCTAGATAGCATGGAAGGATAAAAATGACATCTTAATGGATGAAGGATTATATTATAAAAGGTTGTACTATTAGAGCTATTGCAAATGATTGAGTAATGTATTTAATTATGATTGTGCCATTAGTTTTATCTGTCTTATTATCTTTATCTTGCCTAGCTATTTCATTTTGTTTTGGTACATAGTAACCCTTAGATGTTGTAATTGGCAAGCTTGATTAAATGAGGAATTTAGAATGTTGCTCTCTACTCAACTGAGAGAAATTTCTTGCTTTTTGTACTATTGAACCTGATGTACTATGTCGTATAGATCTTAAAAAAAAAAATCAATGGTGTGAGATTATCTATAGCATTGTCCTAAGATTGAATATTCCATTAAGTAAGTCATTGGCTTATTAGAGCTGTTAAAGTGGATTAGTTTACAAGAATCTTTTGACATAGGTGGGTTGGGTCGAGCTAGCCCATCTATCTAAGAAGGGCCTATAATGTTAGCTTAACTTAGTCCTTGATGGACAATGGATTAGGCTGGCTTGATCTGTTTTTTTTTTTTTTAATTTTATTTGTTTTTATTTTCTAAGTGACAATGAATGTTGCTATTTTATACAGCATACATAAATTAAGATTAAAAGAAAAATACTTCACCTATGGAAATAATACAACATACATCTATTGTCAATTTATCATTAAAAAAATCTAAAATTAGTATGATAGTATTAGATTGAACAAAATTCAAATAATGTGTTTAGTTGACAAATGAAAAATCACATGTATAATATAATTGTATATTTAATGATTTAATTATATTATGATAATAGATATAAATTGTGTTATTTTCATAAGTTATTAATGGTTTTTTCTTATCCTATTATATAAAAATTGTATAATTAAAAATTATTATCTAAATTATAAGGTATCCAAGTATAAGGTGATTGTAATTTAAAAAAAAAGTCATTGTAATTTTTTTTAAAAAAGTCCAAGGACTATCTCTAGCCCAACCACAGGGGTCAATATGGGTCAATCTAAAAGCCAACTTGCAAAAAAGTCCTCTATTATCCCAGCCCAACTCATCTTACGTCCAGGGTTCGGTTCAGTTGATTTTTTAGCATTTTTGTTAGCCTCCTCTCGGTTGGATTGAATCGATCAAAACGACCATTTAACCAAGTTGGTATGATTGCGTTCTTTCATCTTTAACCAAATTGATTGTTCCAAAAATTAAAAACATTGTGATAATTGGTTGGGATTGTTTAGTCTTCTTAAGTTGACCAAACCATTAAAAAGCCTACTATCTTCATCTTACCACAATCTTAATTGGCTATTAAATTTAAAATTTTATTAATCCATAAGTAAAACGAGTAAACGCCCATTTGACTTGACTAAAAATGAAAAAGAATTTGTAAAAATTAGTTAATTATGTTTTTTTGACAAAAGAATTAGCCTGGCCAATTAGTTCATTCTTTCTCTCTCTCTCTCTCTCTCTTTGTTTTTTTGGGTTACGGAAAATTTTCTTGTTGGAGTCCACATCCTCCCTCCCCCTCTCATATATACATGTATGTATATATATATACGTACGCTCCCACCGTTTTCTCCAACCGTGACCAGAATCCTCCTCTCTCTCTCTCTCTCTCTCATGGCGCGGTTCCTCTGTCGCACGCTTCTACGCCAAGGGCAAGCCACCACCCCCACATCCTCCGTCAACGCCAAGATTGCGGTTCAACCTTCCTTTCTCCTTCAACACTATCGCCGCCGATCCTCCAAGGCTTCCAAACCTCAACTCATCCAGATCGAGCTAGGCTCATCTTCTTCGTCGTCAATCTCGTCGTCTTTGAATGAGGGCGAGTACGAGTTGGCTTTGAAGAGGTTCGACGAGCTCATCCAGCAGATTCTCGTAAGGAAAGCCACACCCGATTGGTTGCCCTTCGTCCCAGGCTCGTCGTTCTGGGTCCCACCCCGATCATCCTCTCCCGCAAATGTGGTGGACTTGGTTGAGAAATTGACGAATGATCTCAGCGACGAGGAGTGCCTGTCCATTGCCTCGCTCCGTGGTTGGCCCTGCTCCAATTTCTTCATCAAAGGTACGATGCGACCTTGTAGATTGTCTTCTTTTTCTCATTTGGGGTCATGGGAAATGTTAGGAATGAAATTGTGTGGGTGAGGACTGAAAAATTTGTGTCGTGTTGTTTATTTTTCAATCTTTTTTATTTGTGAAATATTTTCTGAAGTTGACACTTATCTTGTGATTTTCACTTGTTGAGAAAATGCGAAAGAAAAGAAGAAAAAAATGGAATCTTTGTAATATCACGATTGCAAGGCTTAAAGAAGAAACTTGAGTCTCTTTTCATTTCTCCCTTTTACCTTTTGAAAGCTGGAAGCCTGGAACCCTTGTTGATATTCAGAAACCCGAACGCGGCCCTTCAAAAATCTGTTTGAGATTTGGAGGGAGTATCATGGCTTAGCACAGGGAAATAAATCCTTTCTAAATTGCCATTGTTTGAAGTGCTGTGTCATTCTTCCTTGCTGCACTCTAAACCTGGAGTTTTGGGCTCCATTCTGGAGCATTGAAACTTCAACCAGAAAGGGATGGTGGGTGTTCAGAAGATAATTAACTTTTCAAGATGGATTGTTCTTCTTTGAGGGCTAGAACGTTTTGGACCTGGTGCTTAACATTTTTCTAAGTGGAGGTGACTGCTTTGTAATGGTTGGTTAGAGTGTCTATTCTAACTTTTTATTTTAAGAAAAGTGTCTGTTCTGTTATATTGGCTTGCTATAAGCTTTGTATGGCCGTAGGCATCTCTTTTTCCCTGCGTCTATGAGAAGTATCTTCATTCTTCCCATGAAGAAATGGTTATAGCTGAAAGTGTGACTGATATGGAACCGCATTAGGGGAGTTGATTTACTAACAAAAGACTCCTATTCACTGTCAAAGTTAGAAGATACAGATAAAAAGAAGTGGTATCAGGTAGAATGACACACCTTGCTGTGGGACAATCACACTTTACCTCATTGGGGATAAAGGTGGGGAAGAGAACACCAACGGAAAGAAAAAGTACAAAAATTTTAAAATTTTCATGTTTAGATCATAAGAGAACATGAAGGAAGGGAAAACTTGAGAATACAAAGTGCACATGGGATTATTAGCCTTTTTCTGCACCATTACCATCCACTTTTCATAAACATTATATAATGAACTAATTAGAGGTACATTTGTAAGTTTTCAATTTGACTTGTCAAATAAAAATACTACATTCTTTCTAGTTTCTTCCCTTTCATTTTCAACCCCTTCCTAACATGTGGAAGGGATGGTACAATTTTCTTTTTTGTACACTTTACATTTTTCTCCTCTTATTTTTTTTTCTTCTCTATTTTCTCTTTTCATTCAAACAAAGTATAAGAGAGTTCAAATAGTACAATCTTAGAGGATGATAGCACGAGCAATGACCAGACATGGATGGAAGTGCGGTGGCAAAAGTATTGGAAGAAATCCTGGAAAACGTAGCATCAAATAAGAGAACAAATTGACCAGGGGCAGTATGCGTATAGGATCCAATTAGTTTTGGTTTTAGGATTCATGTTCCCAACAAAGAAATTGGGGGTGGAGCCTTCTGTTATTATTTGCCGTTATTATCTCAAGTCTTGACAAACTTCAATTACTGCATGATTAAAATGGGTTATATTACATGTTGCATACAATGGAATTGTTGATTAAAAATATAAAAGCTATTGTTCAATGTTTACATGAGTTTGTGATCTGATTTTGGGGAATATATGTTTGACAAAGCTTAAATTATTTGCCACATGTCATGATTGCTAAGTAGACCCCAAGTAAACTGATAGAAGCTCAGATTCAAGAGAGTTATATATTGACACCAATCTCACTTTTTAGTTGTGAGTTGATACTTTCTTGGAATTAAAAACAGATTGGTAGCACAAAACATAGTAATGGTAAAATTGCCAATAGCAGAATACAATTGTAGAAAGCAGACAATAAGTCATTAGCAATTTGATATGCTAGAATTCTCCTAAAATCCTTCAGATTTTTTCTTACCCTTTTCTCTCCCTCTTGGCCTTCTTATTCCTTCTCCATAAGAGTCTCCCATTGCTTATCCACTCTAAAGCCTGTACAAAAAAAAAATCAGTGACCTTTGTAGTCAGTATTTTGTAAAACAGAAGAGCTAGTTTTGGAGATTACAGGAAAAGGAAGATAAATGTGTAGACTCTTGATTAATGTATACTAGTTACTGCTGTTGATTTAGAAGTTAATTTTTGATTAGCTGGAAGGTTACAGTTGTGTCATTTAGATGTTGAAAGCTTGAAACTGTAAACTTGGAATGTGAAATGCAGCATGGTGGATGGTGCACATTCTTTGACCCTTGTGAATGATGCATCCATGATGGGGGCTGAATCTATACATGCACCATAAAGGCAATAGTGATGGCACTTAATGAATTCTTAAAGGTCTCTTATGTCAAAGTTTACATTGATGATCTGAACATCTTTGACAATAATTGTTTTACTTCTGTAGATAATAATATTAAAACAGCTCTCACTTTGGGGTGTGTAAAATTATAGGATTGAGCCTTTTAATTTTTAGGTGTAATTTAATACTTGTTTTCCGTATCATAATGCTTCTCTGTTAATTGTGTGCTTGTGTGTTGAAAACTGGTGTCTTTGGTACACTTAAGTATGAGCTTAGAAAGTTTTATATGCTTATATCTTTGTGGCTTCAGAAAATAAATCTGCTCACGTGGATGCTGATGTGGAGTTAAATGGCCCAGAAGAGATGGGGGTGAGAGTACAAGTAAAGGTTTTAACAGTTCCAGAAAATGTAGCTAAATCAGAAGATGAGGAAGGCTGACACATAATTTAGCTGAACCAGTTACTGTGGTGAGCAATTTTTTTAAGCTTGTTAATTCTCAATAAATAAATGCATTTCAAGATGACTAACTTGTAAAAATAATTTTGATTATGAAGATGTGTAATATCTTCTTTCTTTCCTCTTCTTTTGCTTGACCTTCTATACACTTACTTCTAATGAGTTGTGTCATTCTTCTTGCCTTTCATTGTAATTTTACTAGTCCAAATAAGGATGGTGATGTTAGGCTGGGTTTGTATATGCATTTTGGGAGTGTTTTGGCATACTATCAGACAAAGGATTGCTACATCATGTTTTAAAAAAAAATATATAGGAAAAAAAATCCTAGACATAGTTATCTATATTTAACTTCTGAATATGTCTGTGGTACCAGGGTAAAAATGTAAATGCTGGTACCTGGCTACTAGTGTTTGTACAAGAGGACCTAACGCTTGTACCATCAATGTAGATGTATCTATCGATGTTCCAAGTATTATTGTACCGTCCCAGATGTCAGTGATAAAGGTATTTAACTGTTTTGTGAATCGAGGCACAGGGGCATCTGTGGGTTCTGGCATCTTTTGTCTTGGAAAATATGGGGAGCCAATGTAGTATTAAGAAGTAAATAAAAGAAGCTTTTACAATTGCATTTTGCGTGGACGTTTTTGTTACATGCCACTTGTTGCAGTCTTGTGTCGAACAAATGTAATGATTTTTAGGAGATGTTATTATCTGTAGTTCTTTTTCTTCTTATTATACTCTTTTTTTTTTTTTTTTTAAATGGGTGTTAGAGTTTAGCTATTTGACATTTCTTGTTTATTACATTATTTTTTGGAACGGGTGGCATGTGTCAAAATGTAAGAAAAGGAAAATTTTGTTAGCAATCACATGATTTCATCTTGCGTTATATCTTTTGAGGATTATCTTTGGATTGTACATAATTGCACACTCAAAGTAACAATACTCAGTTTAAACATTTTCCTCTTTTATGCCGGGAATCAAATTCCCTTTCTTACTGTCAAATGTTAATCTCATTCTTTGGCGTATGATATATCATTCTAATCCGTTTTGTTTTCCTTCCCAAATTGATAACTATGTAGGATTTTCTGGATCGCATCTTCAGCACGTCCAAGATTGAGCAGCTTGCATAAAAGGTCAATGCAAGCAAATGGGGATCCGTACAGTTGCAGTACTGGTTGTCTTGGAAATACCCTACTCACTCGACTTGGTCTTAATGTCATATTGTTTTATATTTAGTTGTTGACCAGGTAGTTAAATTTAAAATAACCAGTGAGTTGAGTATTTGCGAGGTTATGTTGAACCCTTCACATGAGCGAGGGAATGTATGTATTGATGCAAATTGATAAAAGCATATGTTTCTTTGTGCCTTCCTCTGAAGGACCAAGAACTTGCTCCGTGCATACATGTATAGCTATTACTTTCCCATTGAAGGACTGCAGAGAACAAGTTAAGCTTTACAGGTGAACTTTCACTGGATTGAACTTTTTTGTTTTGGCATTAAGGTCAGGGTGTACTTGAGTTTTGTTCGAATTTAAATTTCCTTCACGAATGAATTTAATGAGTTTGGATTATGTAATTTAATTGCATCTCAATTATAGCAATTATAAAAGAGGTAAGAAAAAAATGATTGTACTGATATTATTAAACTAAAGGTGAGAAACATAAAACTACAAAGTATAATCTAATAGCAAAGGATTTTATTAGTTTTCAAAAGGTTTTAGGTGCAAACTTTCGTGCGCCAAGCAACCACTTACAAGCCGATGAGAACCCACCAAAATTCCTACTCGTCATTAGAAATCTATAATATTTATTTGAATTATTTTCCCGGAAGGGGGTTATTGGATATGTGAAATTAGAATTGTATGTATAATCACTGAACTTTTATTTAACGTGTAGAAAATATTTTCTTACATACGGTTCAGTATGAGACCCTTAGAGTGAGGATATTAAACTGTAGGTTATGCTTTGCTAGAAGGAAGAAAGGAATGGAAAGAAGTTTGTTGTTAGGAAAAATGGATTCTATTCTCTTTATTGCAACTTTAATTTGTTAATTTCAAAATATTAACACCTCCCTATCTTTTTGGAAAAATACAAAATATTCTCATGTTAAATGGGACCAAGAGTCAGTTTTTTTTTTTTTTTTCAAAGAATATAAGATATTTTGTTTATGCTAAAGCTGTAATTAAGCTTTAATTTTAAGGAAATAAAATGTATTTTTTTACCTATTTTATTCTTAGTGTTGTTTATTTCTAGTCCTTTCTCATTTGAATTTCTTTTTTTGGGCTACTATTACTAAAATGGTATTTAATACATGCATATACTAATAATGGAAAATTATGGAAAATATGATCTAAGCATAAAAAACTCTAAATTAGTTTTATTTAAATAATGTTATTTGTATTTTGACTTGATTTTATTTTATTAGTTTTACTTATCAACTTGGATATCTTTCTATTAAGATTTGATATTAATTTTAATTATTTCTTATTAGATTTTATAAATTATTGATTATTAGGATTGAACGATGATCTCTCATTAAAAAGTTATTATGGGCTCTATATAAAGCTTTTAGTAATTACATGGGAATTGTATGTATAATCACTAAACATTTATCTAACATCTAGAAATTATTTTCATACATACAGTATGGTATGAGACCTGTGGAGTGAGGATATTGAACTGTAGGTCATGCTTTGCTAGAAGGAAGAAAGGAGTGGAATGAAGTTTGTTGATAGGAAAAATAGATTTTAATTTTTTATTGCAACTTTAGTACATTAATTTCAAAATATTAACACCTCCCTATCTTTTTAAAAAGATACAAAATATTCTCATGTTAAATGAGACCAACAGTCAATGTTTTGTGTTTTTTCAAAGAATATAAGATATTTTGTTTATGCTAAAGTTGTAATTAAGCTTTAGTTTTCAGGAAATAAAATGTTTTTTTTTTCTTATGTTATTCTTAGTGTTGTTTGTTTCTAGTCCGTTCTCATCTGAATTTCTTTTATTGGGCTACTATTACTAAAATGGTATTTAATACGTGCATATACTAATAATGAAAAATCATGAAAATATTATCTACGCATAGAAAATTTTAAATTAGCTTTATTTAAATAATATTATTTGTATTTTGACTTTATTTTATTTTATTAGTTTTACTTATTAGTTTAGATATCTTTTTGTTGGGATTTGATATTAATTTAATTATCTCTTGTTAGATTTTATTAATTATTTATTATTAGGATTAAGCTATTATCTCTTCTTAAGAAGTTATTATGGGCTCTATATAAAATCTTTAGTAGTTATATTGGAATCATATGTATAATCGCTGAATATTTATTTAACATCCAGAAAATATTTTCATACATACAGTATGGTATGAGACCCTTGGAGTGAGGATATTGAACTGTAGGTCATGCTTTGCTAGAAGGAAGAAAGGAATGGAATGAAGTTTGTTGCTAGGAAAAAAAGATTTCATTTTTTTTATTGCAACTTTAGTACATTAATTTGAAAATATTAACACCTCTCTATCTTTTTAAAAATATACAAAATATTATCATGTTAAATGAGACCAAGAGTCAGTGTTTTGTGTTTTTCCAAAGAACATAAGATATTTTGTTTATGCTAAAGTTGTAATTAAGCTTTACTTTTAAAGGAATAAAGTGTATTTTTTTTCTTATGTCATTCTTAGTGTTGTTTTTTCTTTTTTCTGGTCCTTTCTCATCTAAATTTCTTTTTCTGGGCTACTATTACTAAAATGGTATTTAATACATGTATATACTAATAATGAAAAATCATGAAAAATATGATCTAAGCATAGAAGACTTTAAATTAACTTTATTTAAATAATGTTATTTATATTTTGACTTTATTTTATTTTATTAATTTTACTTATCAGCTTAGATATCTTTTTGTTAGGAGTTAATATAAATTTTAATGACCTCTTGTTAGATTTTATTAATTATTTATTATTAGGATTAAGGGATTATCTCTCGTTCGGATGTTATTATGGGCTCTATATAAAACTGTTAATAGTTACATTAGAATTGTATATATAATCATTAAGCATTTATTAAAAATATTTTCATACTTACAGTAAGATATGAGAGCCTCGGATTGAGGATATTGAACTGGAGGTCATGCTTTACTAGAAGGAAGAAAGGAATGGAATGAAGTTTGTTGCTAGGAAAAATAGATTTTATTTTCTTTATTGCAACTTTAGTACATTAATTTCAAAATATTAACACCTCCCTATCTTTTTAAAAATATACAAAATATTCTCATGTTAAATGAGACCAAGAGTCAGTGTTTGTGTTTTTTCAAAGAACATAAGATATTTTGTTTTAGCTAAAGTTGTAATTAAGCTTTAATTTTGAGGAAATGAAATGTATTTTTTCTCTTATGTTATTCTTTGTTTCTTTCTAGTCCTTTCTCATATGAATTTCTTGTGTTGGGCTATTATTACTAAAACGGTATTTAATTCATGCATATACTAATAATGGAAAATCATGGAAAATATGATCTATGTGTAGAAAAATGTAAAATATCTTTATTCAAATAATGTTATTTGTATTTTAACTTTATTTTATTTTATTAATTTTAGTTATCAGCTTATATATCTTTTTGTTGAAATTTGATATTAATTTTAATTATATCTTATTAGATTTTAGTAATTATTTATTATTAGGATTAAGTGATTGTCTCTTATTAAGAAGTTATTATGGACTCTATATAAAGTCTTTAGTTATGTTGGGAGTACCTTTGATTTGATAATAAGATATTTTAATATTATGAGTTCTACATCTCCTTCTCTTCTACATCTTTTTTCTTTATTTATTTTGCATCCTTTCTTTTTTCTTCTCTCTCCTTTTTCCTCCATCGTCTTACACCAATTTGGTATCAGAGCCAAGCTCTCTTGTCCCAATCATACATTCATTGGCGAAGATCACTAAAACTTTATTGGAGAACTGACACACCTCTTTCCGAGTTAGATCTCGCATCTTTCGATTCCAAATCAATTAACTAACCACTCCATCAGAATGCAAGGGAAAAGTAGGCTGGTTCACCAAAGCCAATTGCTGGAGGTGCCTTGTACATAGGCCTCACACTTCTCACACTCTAAACTCTATTTTTTTTGCCTTTCTTCATCTTGCCTTTAGCCCATTCAACCTTAAAGTGCAAATAGTATCATTTTGGAGTATTAAGGGGGTGATATTACTAGTTTTGGTTTTTAAAAAATTGCTATGATAAGGTATTTATATTCTTATTGAAGCTTATGACTAATTGCCTTACTGGAAGCTATTTTAAATGTATTATTTATTTGATTATTTGCTATTCCTTACCCATAAAGCTGCATAACCTTTTATTTTTTTTGACCTAACAAAAAAAGCCTTTTGTTTCTTTTGACCTAACTAAAAAAAAAGCCCATTTTCTATTAATATTTTGTTTGTTAGGTGTTCATTTGTGTCAATTTAAATTGTTCATTATTTTTGTTAATCAACTCAGCATTGCATTTGTGTTCCCTTACATGACCATTTGAGATTTATATGACAAATAATTTTTTTAAGCAAGAACTCACCATTTTAAAATCCACCATGGAACAAAATACCCAAATTATCCAAACTAGCTTGGATAATATCAAAGAAGATTTAAATCAATGTATTAGAAAACTTACAAATGTCATTAGCCTGTTAGGTAAATAGGTCAATGGTAAAACTTGGGAAAGGTTAATTGGGACTCCTAGAAATGAAAATTGTCAACCTATAACTAACTTGGGGCTCTACCAATGGGTTTTAATGGTAATCAACAATTTTCTGTAGAACCTAGATACTAGATAAATTCTTTATAGATCTTTTAACTAACAACTTGAGTCGATAACAGGCATTGGGATGATCAAGATTTTGTAGGGCACCGCCCTATGCAATATAAGATAGTTTATAGGTTTGTCTAAGATGGGTTTAGGTATGACCATGATAGCCCAAACTATATCACTATGAGGGTTAAGATTAAAGCCTTTTAAGTATAATGGTAAATTAGATCTCAATGCTTTCTTAGATTGGTTGGCTTATATCAAAGATTATTTTGAATGGTATGACATGAGTGACATTCAGTGCATTTGTTTTGCAAAAATGAAGCTTGTAGGGTTTGCCAAGAAGTATTGGCAAACTGTTCAAAGAAATTTACAGCGTCTAGGTCAACCTTAAATAGAAGTTTAGGCTAAAATGAAAATAAGGTTGAAAGAAAAATATTTGTCCGCTTATTATAAGAATCAATTAATGAACTAATTATTCAATCTTAGACAAATCTCTAGTGCCTTTGACTATATGGTCTGCTTTAATGAGCTTTTACTTAGATCTAACATACAAAAAGAATATTAGATGATATTCACTAGGTTTGTTGATGGATTTAGAATAGATATCCAAAAGGAACTTAAGTTAAACTTCTCCAAAACTCTTAAAAAGCTTATCATAAGGCTCTTAAGATGAAATTTTTGTCCAGAAACCCATCTAGCATTTACAATCCCAAGCACAAAGTTATGGCAAACTTGTAGCCTTATCCCTACCAATCATTTTGTAAGAGTGTCACAACCTAGGATCAATTTTGTACTTCCTTCAAGTCAAATTTCTAGTTTTAAGAATAGCATCACCAAAAGTGGTGAATCCATATGTTTTAATTTTTATTCAAATGGTTCCACTATAGAGTGTTTTAGTTATTACTTTAAAGGCTATATTGCAGGGAGACACCCAAATTGCACTATGCTTCTTAAGCATTAGCTTGATGATTTAAATAATATAAGTGATGTCGACATAGTAGTAGAACCCCATGAATATCCTTTTAATGCTGATAAGGAGAATATAGTAAATGGTTTTAACTAAGAATTTGGACACCTTGGTGTTACAAGATGCATTCTATCTATTGTATTACCTAATGACTTATGGAAAATGACTAGCATTTTTCACACCTTTGTGAATGTGGAGACAAGTTGTGTAAACTAGTCATTGATTGAGGTAGTACATAAAATGTAGTCTCTGCATTTGGAGTAACTAGACTTGGCCTCAAACTAGAACCTCACCTAGAACCTTTTCATATTGCCTAGGTAAATAAAGCTTTTTTACTTGTCATTCAATAGTATCGTGTTCCCTTTCAATTAAGAAAGTACAAAGAGGAGGTTCTTTATAATGTCCTTCCTATATATGTCATTGTTGCTTATATCTTATTAGGATGACCACAACTTTATGACTATAATGTCACTAGTCATAGTAGGAAAAACAGCTATATATTTAAACACGAGGGAAAGGCAATCTTGCTACGTCTTGCTAAATTTAAATTTGAGTACAAGACTTGCATTAGGTTAAAGGTCGAGGCACTAAGAATCATAACCTTCACATCTTATCCCAAAAATAGTTTGAAAATGAGAGCAAAAGGATTAATGTGATGCTTGCCTTAATTCCCAAAGTTTCCTTTAGAGTTATTTCTATAACTAATAAAAAAATGCTTGGTGAGATAACTCAGCTTTTAGCAGGATCCTAGGATACTTTCCTATATGAGCTCCCTTTTGAACTACCACCCATGAGGGATATTTAACATGCTATTGACCTAGTCCCTAGTTTTCAGCTTGCCAATCTCTGACATTATGGGATGAACTCGAATGATAGGGAAGAGCTCAATAGGCAAATTAATGGTTACTTGAAAGAGGTTACATCCAGCATAGCTTTAATCCTTATGTTGTACTCTCTTTTTTAACCCTAACAAATGATAGAACTTGGAAAATATGTGTAGATAATCAAGCAATTAATAAAATCATTATCAAGTATATGTTTCCTATCCCTATGCTATGCTTAACTTGGTAACTAACTCTAGTTAGTTCTCTAAAATTGATATTTACAGTGATTACCACTATACTAGGATCAAACTTAAAGATGAATGGAAAATTGCTTTTAAAATTCAAGATGAATTGTATGAATGGTTAATCATGTCTTTTGATCTCTTTATTGCCTCAACCACTTTTATGAGAGTGATAACTCATATCTTTAGATCCTATCTAAGAAAATTCATTGTTATATACTTTGATGGCATATTAATTTATAATTGATCTAAGAAAATGCATTTGGACAACCTTCGTTAGGTTTTTGTACTTTATGTCATGAAAAGTTCTACCTTAATCTTTCGAAATGTTCTTTTCTTCCAAATGAAGTTGTTTTTCTTGGATTCATAGTTTCACAACAAGGTGTAGCTACTACTTGAGAAGGTTAAAGCCATAAAAGAATGGTTGAAACATAAATCCATCTCTAAAGTACGAAGCTTTAATGGCCTCGCCCCTTTATATAGACATTTCATTAGAGAATTTACCATTATTATGACCCTTATCACATGTTGCCTGAAAAAGATAAGTTATAATGGATGTTAACCACCAATAGTTGCACAAGAAATTTGTCAGAATAAAATAAATCCGAGCTGTGCACAAGGACATTGTCCTTGAGAGATATTCCGCCACAGGACGGCACTCTCCAAGATTGAACGGATTCTTCTGCGATGTCGCAGGGAAGCAGAACAGCAAAAACAAAAAAAAAACTCAGGGACGAAGAGAAGAGGAGAGAATAGTTCGAATGTTGTTTGAAACTGTAGTGCATCGAACCCAATAAGCAACGCGGTATTTATAGGCACACAAAAGCAGCGAGACGTTGGACCACGTTTAATTATATTAATGAGGACGTTTCTGAACGTTAGGCGATTTCTGACATGAGGATTAAATCAGATAATAAAAACAAAAAACGGATTAGTAATTACCGGTAAATGATGACCAACGTTCAGAAACGTTCACATTATAAACTCATAATCGAAGCCTTAAAATTGTGGATATTCTGGAAGGCTATTTGAAAATATTTAATTTTCAAAAAATAAATTCTGGCAATGGTAAAAATTGTCCAACACCGCGTATATTTTGCGCGCAGGGGGGGAGAAATCGTCGAATTTCAACTGATCTCAACTATGTTGGCCCAACTTTTTGTGCGTGTGAGCCCATTCTCCTCCTAGGCCCATTTTACTCTTCTATAATCACATGTTAATATTTATACCCTTTGGCCTTTATTTATTTGAGCAATGTGGGACTCCTCTTTTTTTCTTCCCCTTTTGACACACACCATATTCTCCAACAATCCCCCATATGTGTGTCAAAAGATCACTATCATCTGAGTTATACATATGAGTATAAATATCTCTCCTGGGTTTTGGGGTTAACTATGCAACTAAATTTAGTATAAAAAGCGATTGCCATAACCCATAAGAGAACAATGAGCGGTGGGGAATGCCTTCCATCATTCCGTGGCAAAGTACAAGCAGGCCACCAAGCCTCTGGAGAAAATTTCTCCCAGTAAACCCCTTCGCTGCAGTAACAGACAGTAACCACATATTTGTTGTCTTTTTTGCTTCATAAATTGTCTTATCTTCTTCCAAATGAGGAATGAAAACAAATGAAATCACAAAAGATACTGTACACACCACTAGTGCAAGGGATTTGTTTAATGCCATATTCATTCACAAAATCCTGCATCCTAACATCTACAGCTACGCTATAACACAAATATAGGTATATAAACGATCTCCACACCAACTAATTCCTGCTGTGTCTTTGTTGTCAAAGGTAGCTGGCATTACAACTCGTTTAAGCTCAAAGAATGCAAAAATTACCCTTTTCCCAGGAAATTGAAAATCACATCCATGCCCTCTAACTCTGTCGTGTCCTTCTGCCATTGGACCTATAATCTGGATTGTCACTCATTTCTGCATCCGAAAGCTTCCTCTGCCCCTCCCCCTCTAAGTTTCCTGCCTGACTTCTTCGGCGCCTTCGATCCTGAAATGTCAGCCACATTATTTGAGAAACATCTAGATTCAAACACTTTGGCAAGCATAAATCTTAATACATTGCAAGGAACCAGGTAAGGTGTAGTTTTAAAAAACACCAACTGCCACACGAAGTAGGAAACTTGAAACAGAAGATATGAGAATCAGATGCCAAACCTCTCGAGCTATGGGATATTCCTCCGATTCAAGCATACGGACAACTTGACTCATCTTTGGTCTTTTCTCAGCATCTGGATCAACACACCTCAAAGCAGTCAAAAGGGCTCGTTTAAGGGCACTTGTAGATGGCCTATTCTCAATGTTGGGGTCCACTACCTCTTCTGAACGCCTACTCCCTACCATCATCTTGAGCCAATCTACCAGATTTACCTGAAAGAACCATTCAAATAATATTAAGGAAAGTTTTAAAGGGGAAAAAAAATCCAAGATGAGAGGGTTACACAAGCCAACTAAGCAAAAATTCCAAAGTGATTTTCTATGGTCATGAGTCTTCATTTTTAAATTGAGCGAAGACATGAAATAGTGAAGAGAACAGGAGTTCCTTAACGCTTATAGGGTATGCGACAATGAATTTACTTAAAAATGTAGATGCATGTCAGAGTCTTTCTGATGACACACCTCAGCTGCTGGTCGACCGTAATCCACTGGGTCTCTCCCAGTAATTGCTTCAAGAACCAATACCCCAAAGCTATAGACATCACTCTTCTCATTTAGCAAGCCAGAATTGGCATATTCTGGAGCCACATATCTGAAAAATACAATACAAATATGAAAAGGAGAATGTAATTAACCAACTAGGACAAGCTACAATTTCTCAAAATATAATTTTACCAGTCTAAGCAACAAAAACAAAGTGGGTGTCAATTTTAAAAGCGAAAATCCATGGCTGCATTAAGGTAGTATTCGGTTTCAAAAGAAACATCATAAATTGATGTTCAAGCAAAATGAATCACTTGATATTCTGTTTGGTAAGTACATATAGTAATTCATTTTAGATTACATTATGAGCATGAGATGACATGAAGAGGTAAGTTAACCTAAAAGATTACTTGGAAATATTACATTAAAAATACAAAACAAGCATTGAACATCACCGTGCCTATCCAAGTGAACATTTACAAGGAAAATTACTGCTGAAATGGAAACAAAAAAGTTCAAATTTGCAGACAGTTTTTCTAATAGGATTTTATCAAACAGAAAACATCTTACCCAAAAGTACCCATTACTCTAGTTGTAATATGACTTTTGCCAGCGCCCAGCAACTTAGCCAACCCAAAGTCAGATATTTTGGCGTTGAAGTCATCATCAATTAGAATATTGCTTGACTTAATGTCTCGATGCACAACTTTAGGTTCAATTGCCTCATGCAAGTAAGCCAGCCTGCAACATAAAATCTCAGATCACTAAAAAGAAACTTAGGACATGTTGTACATTAATTTATTTAGGCACGAATAAGCATACGCTTTAGCTGTGCCAAGCAGAATTTTCATCCGTGCATCCCAAGTCAGATATCCATATTGCCGCATGGCTCCATGAAGCCATTGCTCTAAATTGCCATTGTTAACATATTCATAAACCAACAACCTGAAATTATATCTCTCATCCTCCCTTCCTCCATCTTGTGCATCTTTCTCCTCTGCCTTGGTTCTATTTTAGAGGTGAGAAAGTCAGTTATTTGGAACGTGTTTTAAGAAGCATAAAAGTAAAGTTAACATACTTGTTTACTTTTCATTTTACTCCCTAAATCATGGTTTCTCAGTTTGTCCTCATTTCAACTCATTTTTGAAAACTATCTTTTCTATTGTAAAATTAGGTCCTCTAACTTATAAAATATCTTTGGTTTCACTTAAATTAGATTTGAAACCATTTTGAACTATTCGGTCAAAATTTCGATTAACCTTTTGCCGAAATCGCTTATCAGAAGAGTTTTAACTATTCTAAGGGTTCTTATGGTTTTTAGGGCTTTTGAGAACCTCGGAAAGTTCAAATTTTTCATTTAAAAAGTCATTCTATGAGTTTTTCAAAATTTTCAAAAATTACGAAAATGCCTCACTTATTTTTGTAAATTTTTTAACTTTTCTGGCTCGGGTTTCCAAGCATCTTAGGCCTTAAATCCTTATTTTTTATTATTTAAAATTTTATTCTAATTTTATTTGGCCTCAATTCATTCATTTTAGAGGACTTTCTTTTATAACTAACTTATTTCCATCATTTACTAAGGACTGGATGTTACAAGAGGAGTATAAGTTTTGTGGAATGACATAGATTATGCAAGAACTATAATAGAAAAGCATGGAAAATTTCTATATTTTCGATCACTAGACAGATCATATGGCAACTTTTAGTCATATATGCAAAGTTATATAAACATGCTAGACTTTCAATTTTATAATGTTTAGAAGAAATTTTCTTAAGCACATAATACCTTATCTTCCTTTTAAGGAACTACAATGAAATTATTGGTCTTAAAGAGACAAAAAAATGGTGCCCCTTTTAATTTATTTAGATGCAATAAGTTTAATCAATGGATAAATAATTATGACTTTATTAACCTTGGTGCAAATGGTATTTGTTTCATTTGGAAAAGACATGGTTGGGATATGATCGAGTGTTTAAATGACTTGGTTGATGCAAACTATGTTTCCTGATGTAAATAAGAAAACCTTAATGGTTGTAATCACTGCTTGGATGCAATTAAGGCCAAAATTTACCATTGACTACTTGGTTTTATTGTGCCATGACTTTTTATAGTGATCTTTAGGCTCTCACTAATGTATGTAGTTAATGTCAATTGATATAATTAGCACTTTTTGAAATGGATGATCACTTTTGATTCTAATATGGTGCTTATTATATCCATATGAATTTATGCCTTTGTTGTTTTCTTCTTATTTTTTTTTTCTTTTTAGTTGAGATGCTACGACAAGTTGCCATTGCCCTCATTTTCTATTGTAATTGGTCCATTTACTTTCATTAGGGGGAGTTTTCTGACCCATTATCTCTGTTTTCTTTATGCTTTTGCATTATAGACATTGCATCATTTAAATTTATAGGATAGTTAGATTGAAATTTTTTTAATGAAATCGTGAGTTTGGAAAAGTGATTGTGCATTACTTGAGTTTGATTGCTCTAATGGTTTTTTATGGTTAGTTATCAAGGGATTGGAGAATTTTCAAAAATTTCATTGCTTTGGCCTTATTACTCGTAGTTTAAATATTGAAATCTTTGATCAAGTCCTGTGTGTGTTACATAGTGTTAATTTAATAATTAATTTTAATTAATGTGTGTGGTTCTTAGATCATTACCAAGCAAATGCAAAGTTAGATTGAATAATTGACCTTTTATTATCTAGGCCAAAAACTTGTTGTACAAAATCCACAAGTGTATGGGTCAAACAATTAATATAAACAAATTTAGATATTATCACACAATAGGAATGCCAACTACTAAAATTGTAATTGTCCTTATTATTTAGAGAAATTGATTAAGGTGAATCAAATTAACTATCAATTAAGAACTTAACTGCAACACATAAAAGTAAAATAACTTAACCAAATCAATTACAAAAGTTTCAAGAGTTTAGATTTCATCGATTATATTCTTGTAATTGACCATTAATAAGCATTTGAATTAACTTTTATTTATATTAGTGACTTGATCATAAATATTAAAATAAACCCATTAAGATCTTTGGAATTCAATGCAAATTTTCATGTAATAGCTCAACATGTATGGATCATACAAGTCAAATAGGAGTACTTATATCTCTATAAAACACATACCCTAAGTCTATTGCCCTAATGATTCAATATTATATTTCACCTTCCACTACCTTATACATGTAAATAATGGCTAGTCATTTATAAAAAAATAAGAGCTAAGATAATAGGTTAATACCATAAAAATCAATTCCCAGTCATCTATAATATCCTAAAATTTGGTAACTAAAATAGTCCTTAAAGAGTATAATAAATTATTTAAAATGGGGTCACAGGGTAAGAAAAGAATAGTCAATGCTAAAAAAGAACCAAAATTCGAACTGCTATATTAATAAAAAGAAGATCCTGAAGTAAAATGAATTGAGGCAAATTAAGGATAGAATGCTAATTAGAGCATCTAGAAATAAAGTTAACAAACTAAGAATGACTTAAAAATGAAGCCAAAATGGATAAACAAAATGAACCAAAATCATAGTGGCAAAATTATAATTTCGGGTAAAATTTTAGAAACTAAAAAAAAAAGTTTTAAATGGTAAAGTTAAGCCTATTAAAGTTTTTAAATATTTTAAAAACTATAAAAACTGTTAGAATGGTTAAAACTATACCAATGTATAATGTAAGATTTCAGTAGGTCAAAACTTTGACCAAGCTGTTCTAAATTATTTTAAACTTAAAAAATTTTAAATTAAATATTTTTAATAAACTAAAGGACCTAAATTTTTATATAAAATTGATGGTATTCAAAAAGGATTTAAAACAAGTTCAAATGAAGAAATTGAAATTATGATACATAATAGGAATTATAGAATTTGTTTTAAAACACCCCCTCCTCCCTTATATTATTAGGTCATGCCACTTCTAGTACCTTCATAACTGACCTAGAACACCTCTGAACTAGTACCTAAAGTCACATAAAGAGAAAAGAGAAGGAAGGGAAAGAAAGGCCAAGAAAGGTAAGAAAACATCCACTTTTTCACCTTATACTAGTTAGAAAATCTCTTCTCCTCTTTGAGCTCTTTCCATTGATGGTTTTGGTTTTTGAAAGAAACTTTTTGGTGGCTAAACTCTTGAAGGAAGAAAGGAAGTTGAAGCAATTATTTGTAGCATAAAATTCTTCATTTGACAAGGTTTAAAACAAGGCATGATACCATGTGAAAGGCATATTCTCCTTTGTGTTCTTGGTCTTCGTTAGCTCAGCCTAGATGAGGGCAAACTAGAGGAAATTTGACTTTTACCAAAACTTAATGGGAATAAAGGTTTTGAAGCATGGAGAATTAGAATATGTAAAGAAAATCAATTAAGAAGCTTTAAAATGCAAAGTAGGTCACCTAAGGTTTCACTTGCACCTTGAGAGTTTTGTAACCCTAGAAAGACATTTCAATCAATGTAAGATCATATTCAAACTAGAAAGAAGCCAAGGAACCTCCAATGCATTAAATTTCCAAGAGAAATCACAAAATTCCCAAAGCCTTCCATTATAGTATAAGTCTTAGCTAAGCTATAGTTTGGGTACCTAGGGAGTCGTTTTATTGTTTTTAAAGTTATGAGTGGTCTAGATATGAATTATGAACACTAATTGAACCATTTGAATGAATTTAAGAGCCTTATTTTGAAAGGTAAAATTTTAGGACTCAATTAAGCCTAAAAAAGTAATTTGGAATTAGACTTGTATAATCATGCATATGATATCTCTAATGAGTTCTAAGAGAGTTATGTGACTCATATCAAATAAGATTTTAGAGTTAAGAAATTGAATTATAAGAGTTTCTTCTTAGGGTAATCAGAGAAGTCATTAGTTGCACCTAGAGCCTTAAATGGCACCTATGAGACTAACATGAGTATAGATATGGTTTCATTGATAGTTTTATGCTCTATTTGATGTGTCTAGGCCAAACAAATGAATTTCCATCCAAATGTAGGTGTAGAGCTATGGAAGGAGGAAGAGACACCGAAAGGAACCAATTGAAATTTTTGTGTCAAAGTAGCTTTTCTTTCATTCTTGTATATGTATGCTTGGTTTGTTTAAATGTGTTAGATTACTTATATGAATTGTTTGCCAATTATATGTATTATCGATTGTTTGATGATCATATGTAATTGTATGACATTCATTTCATTTGAAATTGAATTGGCTCTTGATGGATGAGGTTATGCTAAATGACCCTTAATAATGGTGAAGTGAGACCAAAAATCCCTTAGAAGTGGGTAAATCGAGGCCAAAAGTCTCAATTGTGAGTAAGGTTAAATTAAAAGTCCTTAAAAATGGATAAAGCTACGCCAAAAGTCCTTAAGTTTTGTGAGGCTAAAACCAAAAGTCCTTAAAGTATGAAATTGTTCTTGATAGAGCTATGGATCCCTAAAGTATGAACATGGTTTATCTATGATTGTATGACATTTATACTTGCATCTTTGATCTTGAGTGAGTCATATATATATGCTTGAATTTTGAGTTAGTTATTGGAATTCTTTAAATCTCATTTTTTCCCTATCTCTACTAACCAGAGCTAGGTGACTTTTAAGGAAGAAAAAATGATGAGTATAAGGCCTAGGGAAAGTAACTTTGATAATGGAATTTAATCTAAGACATATTCTTAAATATATAAATATATACTCTTGTATTTTGATGTATAAAAATGTAAACATGTTTGAGAGCACAAAACTATGCTATAGAGACCATTTAAGACATCTAATACTTGATATAACGTAATTTGGTACCTTGAATTCCTATATGGACATGTGTATTCTTACTTGTGGGATGGTGATTTTTAGTTGTATGGCAAATTTGACATGATAAATTAGTCCTATATGTTGTAATTATGGATTAAAATTTGCCTAAAATGACAAAAGGCATTTTAGAGCATATTTGGTATCATTTGAAATCAAAATTTAGTTCATTTGAGCCATAAAATATCCATTTATCCTTGATAACCCAAATGAACTTGTTTAGAGCTGAAATTCTATAGGCAATTGGGGGACATATAAAGCTTTCTAAGAAGCCAGAGTTTGCATTTTTTTGGAGCTTTGTAGAATATTTTATACATTTTTGAATCTGGTTGAATTATGTAGAAATTCTATAGTACTACTTACACTAGTCTATTTCGAATTTTATGATTTTTAAGGGATCAAATGGATTCATTTTGACTTAAAATTATTATAGTAAATAACTTTCATCACAAGCCTTTTAAGAAGACCTAATTTACTTTAATTGAAATTGCATAGCTTAAGTTATTAATTTTTGAAAGTTAATCTCTTTTAGGTGTTATATGGTTCAAAATGTGCATATGGCCAAGTTTATGGATTTGATGCTTTTTTATATGATAATGTGAGTATAATAAACTGGTTATGTATGGATTTGAGAGTTAGAATGATATGAATCCATGTAAGAACACTTTATGAAAAAGTGACACTTTTAGTGACTATAAATTTCGCTGTTAAAGAATTGGTTATCATATTTTGCCATTAAAGAATGTATGTAATACAATATATACATAAACTATATAGTGGTATGACATTTGTTGATATCAGAGCAAATGTTCAGGCAACTTAGCATTATATTTAAATCTTATAATGCTTGAATGGGTTGTATATGGTGTAATTGTCAAGAAATAGTTAGAATGGTTAGTTATGTTATAGTATTAGTGTAAATGTATTAAGATTGTGGTTCTTTTCAGATATAATGGTGAACACTAAAAGGGATAGACTAGCTAAGGCTAAACCTAAGGATCCTATGTAAATCATTATGAATTAGTTGGATTAACAACAGGCTATAATGGATTAATAGAGGTAAATTATGAAGCACAACAGCCGGAAATGATACTATAATTGCAAAACACCCTAGCTAGGAGAGATGATGATAGAAGAAATGCCTCAAAACCACCACAACCAGCTCCTAACAACCCACTAGCAACCCCTCAAGCCTAAGTATAAGCTCATAGTGCCAATCAATAGCTGCTGAATCAATTCAAAAAGAACCGTCCACCTTTGTTTGATGGAAAGCTAGATGTATTGAAGGTAGGGGCATGGATAATAAAGTTAGAAAAGATATTTAAAGTAATAGGTTGTACCTCTAAGGAAAAGGCGATGCTAGCCACTTTTATGTTAGAGAAGGAGATTGACTATTAGTGATACAGCGCAAAAGCAATTATGCAAATTAGAAATGCTCTAATTAACTGGGAGAATTTCTTAGATGAATTCTACAAAAGGTACTTCCCCAGTTTAATTCAAGATCAAACAGAGATTAAATTCATAAATTTGAAATAGACTGAGGAAATGTTTATGGATCATTACATAGCCAAGTTCCTTGAATTGTCTCAATATTCCTTCTATCTTTAGAAATGTGATGATGAAAAATGGAGGTGTAAATAATTTAAGAAAGGTTTAAAACCCTTCATCAGATATAAAGTACCTCCATAGAGAATTAGGACTTTTAATGCCCTTATGGAGGATAGTAGAGCGATTAAGAATAACCTATAAGAGATAATGACAGCAATGGCTGGGGCTAGTTAAAAGGAGACCTCAGAATTAAAAAGATCGAGACAAGAAGATAGTATAAGTGTGGTTGCAAACAATAGGAAGAAAGGTAAGGTGCCCTAGAATAAAAAGGGACAGAAATGGAAGAGAATCTAACTTAACAAGGGATGGCTCCTAGGTGAATTGTTTTAGATGTGGGAAGCTTAGGCATATGGCCAAAAACTATTCTTAGATGGAGATGGTGCCTTCACCCAAACTACAAATCTAGGGTAGAGTGTTCACACTCACTCAGTAAGAGATTAGTGCATCTCGTAGTTTGATTAAATGTACAATCATAGTAAATGATTTTCCTATAATTGTTATGTTTAATTTGGGCGTTAGCCACTCATTTATATCTTATAATTGTGTCAGGAAACTAGGTTTAGTTATTGGTATTTTACTAGATGATTTGTATGTGTCCATCCTTACTAGAAGCCATGTGATTACTTCCAACGCTTATTTGAATGTCACTGTACAGTTTAACTATTATTTCACAGTCATTGATTTGATTTGTATGTCTTTCCATGATATTGATCTAATTGTTGGTGTGAATTAGATGGTTACTAATAATGCTATACTTGATTGTGTACATAAAATTATTACTTTACTTGAATGTAGGATTATACCTAATATTGAGGTTAGGTTATCTTTCTTGTCCACCACTCAAGCTGAAAGATACTTAGAACATGGATACTAAGAGATTTTAGTTTTTTCCTCTATACAGGCAGAGGTAGAGGAAAGGCATAAAGAAAATCCTTATAATTAGGGTATTCTTGGAAGTTTTCTTTAAAGATGTTGATTCATTAGCCTATCTCGTGAAAGAGAGATAGAGTTCCTTATTCATGTTGTGCCTGGGGCTGGATTGATATCTAAAGTGCCTTATAGGAAGGCTCCTATTAAGCTAGCAAAGTTGAAAAAATAAATAGAGAAACTATTAGAAAAAGCGTTTATATGCCTTAGTGTGTTACTCTAGGGAGCTCCTTTGTTGTTTGTCAAAAGAAGGATGATAGTATAAGATTATAGAGAATTTAATAAGATTACCATTAAGAATAAGTGTTCTCTCCTTAAAATTGATAATATTTTATATTAGTTAGTAGGAGTATCAGTATCCTCTAAGATAGATCTTAGATCTAGATATATTAACTAAGAATTAGAGCTAAAGACATCCTAAAGATAGCCTTCAAAACTAGATATAGGCATTATGAGTCCCTGGTGATGCCATTTGAGGAACATGAAAGACATATAAGAGTAGTCCTTGAGACATTAAGAAATAAGAGATTGTATGGCAAATTTAGTAAATGTGAGTTTTGACTAATTGAAGTTAGGTTCTTAGGTTATGTTATATCACAGGTGAGGGTTGTGGTTGCAGTTGATCCCTATAAAGTTGAAGTTGTGTTACAATGGAATAAGCTTAAAATTATCTCTAAGGTTAAAATTTTTTTAAGTTTGGTAGGGTATTATAAGATGTTCATAGAAGGTTTTTCTCAGATAGCTTTACTACTGACGAGTCTAACTAGAAAAGATACATCGTTTATATAGGACAATAGACATGAAAAGGAGTTTTTAGGAGTTGAACCTCTAATTGACCACTACCCCTACCCCTGTATTGGTTATACTTGACCCTAATAAACCTTTTGTGGTTTATAATGATGCTTCAAGGAAAGGGCTAAATGTGTGTTGATATAACAAGATAAAATAGGGACATATGCCTCTAGGCAGCTGAGGCCTCATAAGGAGAATTATCCCATGCATGATTTAAAGTTAGTTGCAGTGGTATTTGCCTTCAAAATCTGTGACATTATGATGTCGCGTTAGAAATGTATAGTGATTACAAAAGTCTGAAATACCTAATCAATAAAAAAGAACTGAATATGCGACATAAAAGATAGATGAAATTCTTGAAAGATTATAATTATATATTGAAATACTATTTAAGTAAGGCTAATGTGGTAGCCAATGTTTTGAGTAGAAAGTCTATACATATAGCTTATATGATGATTTAAGAAAAGGAACTTATAGAGAAATTTAGAGATATGAATATTTCTTTTCATATGCTTTCAAGTAAGTTGTTACTGAGTGAAACTAGAATAAAGAATGACCTGAGAGCTTAAATTTTATATGCCTAGAGAGAGGATGACTTTTTAAGTCAGATGAAGGGTGAAATTTACCATGGTAAAACCTCAGAATTTAAAGTGTCTGAGGATGGTATGGTAGTCTACTGTAATAGAATCTATGTGCCAAATAAAATTGAATTGAAAAAAAAAAGATTTTAAAGGAGGCACATAAAAGTAAATATACAATTTACCTTAGTGCCACAAAGATGTACTACGATTTGAAAAGATAGTTTTAGTGGCCAAGAATGAAAACATATATTGTTAATTATATGGCCAAGTATTTATTGTGCCAGAAGGTAAAAATCGAGTATCAGAGGCCAATTGGATTATTGCAACCCCTAGATATCTATGAGTAGAAATGGGACAACATAGCTATGAATTTTATTATACCCATTTAGGATAACCTTTGGACATGATGCTATCTGGGTAATAATGGATAGGTTGACAAAGTTTACACACATTTTACTTATCAAAGATATACATATATTGGATAAATTAGCTCAACTACATATAAAAAAAATAATGTGACTTCATGGAATACCAAATACTGTAGTATCTAATAGAGACCCCAAGTTTACATCAAATTTCTGAAAGTCACTATAAGTAGTTTTAGGGACAAATACCTCTAAACTGATGGTTAAACAAAAGGACTATCCAAGCCTTAGAAAACATGTTAAGGACATATGTCTTAGAAATGAAAGGAAATTGTGATATGTATTTTGAGAGGTCGTGTTGCGCAACCTCCAAAATAAAACTAGGTTGAGAAAATATATAGTTAGTGGCACAACTTAGGTCATCTCCTTTAGAAATAAAATTTAATGTTTAATTAGGTTTTCTAAGTGTAAGAAGATCCTAAAACTATCTAATTTATGGGGGTTTGATCTAATTAAACTAGCTAGAATTAATTTGAATCAAAATTCCTAATTACTGCCTAAACACATGAACTATCAGGTGAATGATAGATATATAACTAGTTTTGAATTCGTCCCTTGGTATCCACTATTATTATCCTAATTCAATTGTTATTGATTCTGGTTTAAGAGTCCCTAATTGTATTCATGGTAATGCATCTTGAATTATCATTCAAAATTCAAGAAATTAATAATCTAACGTTGAATTGAAACCTCAATCCTACACTAAATCATTAATTCTTACCTTTAGAATTAATGAATACTTCAATTTGATTGATTAATTTTTTAATTAGCCTCTGAATTAATACCTTAAGATGTTTAATTAACCAATCAAATTCTAAGGAATCCTCAAAATAAACAATTAAGCACACTAATTCGCATAAGCATTTCATCAAACACCTTAATTGTATACATGAAAAATTAAAGAATAATGAAAATCTAATACTTAATCAATCAATTAATCACTCAAAAAGGTCTTCTAATTAGTGTCTAGCCAACTACTAATTACAACTACACCAATCTCAATCAAATACATCTCAACCAAGCATGTATAAGAAAAAGAAAAGTGTAGAAAATTAGAAAAATCTTAGCCAAAATTTCTTTGTTATCTCTATGGATTCAAGCTTCTTCAAGGTCCTATTCCAAGCTAATCACAAGATGAGAATTAATGCTTCATTGGAAGTGGAATAATGGAGGAAATGGGATGGAATAAAGCTATGGCCAAAGAGGAAAAATAGAGCATGGAAGAGTGGTAAAAAAATGACAATGGATTTCCTCCCACGTGAATGAATGGATGCCTCTTTTTAGCTTTGCCCTAGCCCTTTATTAAATTATATGCCATCCATGTGAGCTTTATTTATTTCTTTCCACGTGAGAGTACGTCTCAATCAGCATTTAACTTCACATATAGCTTCTCTTCGTTCCTTCTCTACAAGCTTAGGTGTGCTTCATGTAGCTTCCTTTACGTGTTGCTTCTCCTTTGTTCTAGCCACGCATGTGTGTGTTTAAAGTGTGTTACTATGCTTTTCTCCTTGTACAGCTGCCATTCACAATTTCCACGTCTTGTGCTTCTTCATGCATTCTATCTTTAGCTCATTCAACTCTTCCTTCATTCTTAAGCCTTCTTCTTCTTTACCAATTCTTCATTCCTCTCATGAGCTTCTGCCTGCTGTACCTGGCTTGATTTGTTGATGCTTCCTCCCTCATTTGTTCATGTTCTGCTCGAGTGTGTATGCAAGGGAGCTAATGTGTGTTTCAACATGAGTTTATGCTAGAAAATGGAATGCATGGCTGGGCAAGTGTTATTGTGGCTGCCTCAATGTGTTATTGCTCCTTGCTTCTCACCAAAACAAGGCATCATCCATGCTTCTTTCCACACAAGTTAATGTGTGTGTGACATGGAAGCTTGTGTGCATTTGTTTAATGTGAACTGGACCCATGGCAAGCTGTTGCATGAGTGCATGTGAGATGAATGGAATGAATGAACATGCATGGCTTCCTACATGTGTTAGAGCTACTGGAAGTGAAGTGGCTGACCCCTCATCTCAAACCCATGGTTGTGTGTGATGTGGATGAATGTGTAGCTTGTAGGCTTTAAGTATGAGTGGGTGGCTACATGTATGAACCTATGTAGTGTAGCTTCCACGCAAGAATCAAGTGAGGAAGAAAGTTACATGAGGTGAATCCATGCGTCAATGTATCTAGTGAGGTGCCATGTGAGAATAGAGGAAGAGTGAATGCACTAATGATGAAGTAAGCCATGGCATTTTTCTTCTCCAATTATTCTTCCATCTTTTCTCCAACATTTAAATTTAAATTGTCCAAAGTCTGCATAAAAAGGAATGAGAGAAATTTAAGTAGGAATATTCACAAAATTCATTTAAAAGGATTTATGCACTAAAATTCTACAATTTTGCAAATTAATTTTTAAAGTGCAGAAATGGCCAAAGAACTCAAATATCATCTAAATAAAATCCATTAAACCACAATTTATTATCAAAATACCTAAATTAGAGGGAATAAAATATATGAAAATTGGCAATCATCAAATTTACTACTAGTTGAATTTGCATACAATAACAATTATCACTGCAGTATCCAGATAGCCCCATACAAAGTACCATATGGGAGAAAATGTAGATCACATTTATGTTGAGTTGAGCTAAGTGAAAAGAGTTTGATAAAACCTGAGATAGTAGACCAGACTACTAAGCAGATAGACTTAATTAGAAAAAAAATTCTTTACAACTCAGAGTTAGACCTGTTGCTTATTATTAAGGTAAAGAAACTTAGTCCTAAATACATTAGTCCATTTAAAATCTTTGAAAGAATTGGGCCTGTTGCTTATTATATAGCATTGCCTCTTAACTTAGCCCAAATCCATAATGTATTTTATGTCTCCTAATTGAAAAAGTACTTGTTGGACCTCTCACATGTTATAGAATATGTAAACATTCAATTGAAGGATAACTTTTTCTTATGTTATAATACTAGAAAAAATTATTGATACTAAGATCAAACAACTAAGAAATAAGAGTATTCCTCTAGTAAAAGTGGTCTAGAATGGCTTATCTTCTAACGAGGCAACCTAAGAATTGAAGGACGACATGAGAAAGTGACATCCACAACTGTTCAATTAAGGTACATTTTATATTTTAAGTATAAAATTTATTTTTAGGGAGTGAAATGTAATATCTTATAATTTGATAACTAATATGGTCCCTAAAAAGTGGAATAAATTATTTAAAATGATATTATAGGGTAGGAAAAAGGTTATCATAGTTGAAAAGGAACCAAAAATAGAACTACTATGTTAATAAAAGAAGATCTCAGAGTAAAAATAATTAAGGTAAATTAAAGGTAAAATGCTAATTAAAGCATCTAGAAATTGGGTTAAGAAACCAAGAACAACCTAAAAAAAGGAGTCAAAATAGCTCAATAGAATGAACTGAAATCGTAGTGGCAAAATTATCATTTTAGACAAAATTTTAAAAACTCAAAGAAAGAAATTTTAAGTGGTAAAGTTGAATTCACTAGGGTTTTTAAAAGTCCTAAAAATCATAAGAATCATTAAAATGGCTGAAACCTTACCGATGTACGATTTAGGATGTTAATTGACTAAAACTTTGATTGAGCTATTTCAAATTATTTTAAATCCCAAAAATTTTAAAGTAAATTTTTTTAATAAACTAAAAGACCTAAATTGTAATATAGAACTAATGATATTAAAAAGGAATTAAAATGAGTTCAAACGAAAGAATTGAAGTTCTGGAACATAACAAAAATTATAGAATTTGTTTTAAAACACCCCCTCCTCCTTTATATTAGGTCATGTAACTTCTAGCACCTTCATAACTGACCTAGAACACCTCTAAATTGGCACCTAAAGTTGCACAAAGAGAAAGCGGAAGAAAGGCCAAGAAAGGTAAGAAAGCATCTACTTTTTCCTTCTTTAGAAACTTTCTTTCCTTCTTTAAGCTCTTTCCATTGATGGTTTTGGTTTCTTGAAAGAAGCTTTTTGGTGGCTAAACTCTTGGAGAAAGAAGGGAATTTAAAGCAACCATTTATGGCATAAAATTCTCTATTTGACAAGGATTAAAACAAGGTATGATACTACGTAAAAAGCTTGTTATCCTTTGTGTTCTTGCTCCTCCTTAGTTTGACCTAAAGGAGGGTAAGCTAGAGGGAATTTGATTTTTACCAAAACTTGATGCGAATAGAGGTTTTGAGGCATAAAGAATTAAATTATGCAAAGAAAATTAATTTAAAAGCTTTAAAATGCAAAGTAGGCCACCTAAGAAGACAATTCAAGCCATGTAAAACCATATTCAAACTAGAAAGAAACCAAGGAATCTCCACCCCAAGAGACAAAACTCCCAAAGCCCTCTATTATGGTATAAGTTTTAGCTAAGCTATAGTTTGAGTACCTAGGGAATGTTTTATTGCTTCTAAGGTTATGAGTGGTTCATTAATAAATTATGGACACTAATTGAACCATTGGAATGATTTAGGAACCTTATTTTGAAAAGTAAAATTTAATGACTCAATTAGGCATAAAGAAGTAATTTGGCATTAGGCTTGTGTAATCATGTATATGATAGCTCTAATGAGTTCTAATAGAGTCATATGACTCATATCAAGTGAGATTTTGGAGCCAAAAAGTTGAATTATGAGATTTGCTTCTTAGGACAATCAAAGAAGTCATTAGTTACACTTAAAGTCCTAAATTGCATCTATAAGACTAACATGAGTATAGATATGATTTCATTGATGATTTTATGCTCTATTTGATACGTCCAAGCTAAACAAGTGAATTTTACATCCAAGTGTGGGTGTAGGGCCATGGAAGGAGAAAGAGACACCAAAACGAACCAATTATAATTTTTATGTCAAAATGCTTGTTCTCCTTTTTTTTTTTATATGTATGCTTAGTTTGCTTGAATATCTTAGGTTGCTTGTATGAATTGTTAGCTAATTGTGTATATTATTGATTGCTTGATAATCATATGTAATTGCATAACATTTATTACATTTGAGATCGAATTAGTTGTTGATAGGTGATGTTTTGCCAAAAAACTCTTAGTAATAGGTGAGGTGAAGCCAAAAGTCGTTTAGAAATAGGTGAGGTTAGACTAAAATTCTCAATTATGGGTGAGATTGAGTCAAAAGTCCCTAAAAGTAAGTGAAACTAAACTAAAAGTCCCTAGGTTAGGTAAGGCTAAAATTAAAGTCTTTAAAGCATTGAATTGTTCTTGATAGAGCCATGGATCCCTAAAGCATAAATATGGTTTATCTATGGTTATATAACATTCATACTTGTATCTTTGGTCTTGTACTAGCCAGATATGTATGCTTGAATGTTAGATTAGCTATTGGGATTCTTTGAATCTCACTTTTCCCCTATCTTTACTAACCATAGCTAAGTGACTCTCAAAGAAAAAAGAATAATGAGTAAAAAGCCTTGGGAGAGCAATTTCACCAATAGAATTTGATCTAAGACATATTCTTAGATATATAAATATGTACTCTTCTATTTTGATGTATGAAAATATAAGCATGTTTGAGAGCAAAAGACTATGATATAGAGACCATCTAAAACTCATAATACTTAATACAATGTAATTTGGTACTTTAGGTTCCTATGTACATGTGTATCCTTATTTGTAGGATGATGATTTTTAATTACATGGAAAATTTGACATGATGGATCAGTTTTATATGTTGTAATTGTGAATTGAAATTTGCCTAAAATAAGAAATGGCATTTTAGAATTTATTTAATACTATTTGGAATTAAAATTTGGTTCATTTGAGATATAAAATGCCTATTTGTCCTGACTAAAATTTGGTAGTTAATTAGAGGAGATATAGAACTTTCTAACAACTTAAAGTTTGCATTTTTTGGAGTTTTGTGAAATATTTTATGAATTTTTCTAGCTAAATTATACAAAAATTTTGCAGTATTGTTCACACTAGTTTATTTTGGATTTTATGATTTTTGAGGGATCAAATGGACTCACTTTGACTTTTTACAATAAATAGCTTTCATCACAAGTTTTCTAAAGATTCCTAATTTGCGTTAATTGAAATTGCGTAACCCAATTTATAATTTTTTGAAATTTAGTTCCTATTAGGTGTTATATGGTTCAAAATATGCATATGACCAAATTTATGGATTTGATGCTTTTCTATATGATAACTTGAGCATAATAAATTGGTTATATATGGATTTGTGAGTTGGAATGATAGGAATCTATATAAGAACATTTTATATTTAGTGACTCTAGATTTTGCTGCTAAAGAATTAGTTGTTATACTTTGCCATTAAAGAATGTATGTAATACAAGATATACATAAATTTTATAATGGCATGACATCATCCCTAATTAATCATAGCAGTCAATTGAATCCATCTAACCCTAGATAAGGGCTTAGTTACATATGGTCAAAAAAAAAAAAATCTTAATAACTATCTTAAAAGAAATCATGATGAAAAAGAGTAAGGGAAAAACAAAAACAAAACAAAAATATCCTTGCAGCTTCAGAGGATAGGTTTTTGAGTTTCTAATGGTGTTGGTAGATCCAAAATTGTTTTTAAAAGGAATACAAAATCCCTTTTGTATTCCTTTTGCTAGAACTTCTTATTTTTACCCCAAGATACCCATAACAAGTCAAAAGAAAAGAGAATTTACGCTTGACCAAATTTATTAAAACTTTCCTTATTTGCATATGGCCAAGTTGTGTGTTTTTATCTAGTCACACAACTAGGCTATGTGATACCCTAGTTGAAGCTTCTTTTACTTTTCGTTAATTACACAATCATGTAAAAGGAATGAGTAAGTTGTGTGATTCTAAATTTGATTACTTAATCTTTAAACTTGCCATTTTCTCAACCTAGAAATGTATGGCCATGTGAATTTGCATAAGGTGCTCATGTGATTTGCTAGAATGCTTTACTTTTTGTACCAATTCCTCCTTTCACATCATTCAACCAATTCTTGATCAAAATACAAAAGTCTAACATAAGATACCATATAATATTGATAAAAAAATTAGGATTTAAAGCTCAATTAATGTTTAAAAATCTAATATATCAAATTCCCCAAAACTTGAACCTTTGCTCATCTTCAAGTATAGAAAAAGCATTGAAAATTATCTAAACTTTAATACACTAATGACACATCAATGGCCACTTACTAAAAAATTATCAAGTTCTCTATAATTATCAAGTAATGACCTTGTCATTTCTAATCTAATATCAAAATGAAAAAAAGAATTATAAGTGTATACATAAAATGCAATCTTGTGACAGAATATTAGTTTTACTCATGTAACTCATACAATCAATGCCAATCAAGGTGCTATGCATACTCATAATTCAAGCTACCTTAAATTCTTTCCTTTTTTTTCTTTCTTTCACAAGTAGCTCAAAATAGCGAAGTGAAATTTTACTTCGCTCTAACCATTAAAACCTACTTTGGATAGACAGAAGGTCAATTATTCAATCTAACTATGCATTTTCTTGGCATTGATCAAACAACCACACAAGTTTCTTTGCTCTAACTTTTTGAAACTTGCTTATCTTTGTAAAATATTAGTTATTTCGATCTTAGATGTTCTAGAATTTAGGATATGTCTTTTGCTCATTTTGACTTCATAAATCAATTCTTTATATGAAAAATTAAAACGTTTAGGCTTTTGAACCACTTAAATGGAGCCTTAGAGAGCCTAAACAATTGAGGTAAAAAATTAGGTACAGAATAGGTCCAACTTGGGTTAAGTTGACTAGCCATAAGGTTGAAAAAGAGCTAAAAGACACCATTTCAGACGTGAGAAGGATATGTTTTGGCTAGGTACTAAATGATATGTTGTTTATAAGCTCTTCAGTGAAATATGCTATTTTAGTTAAGAGAATTTAGGTTAGGCTGTTTATTTTTAGGCTTTTTCTTGTTAGGTCATTTTTGGGCCATTTTTGTTTGAAGCAACACATAATAAAAAAAAAAACATAAGCCTCATTGAGGTTTATGCAGGTGTGTAAAGGGCCATTTTGTATGGTTTTAGTCTTAAAATTCCTATAAAATCATGACTACCTAAGTTATATTTACCTATTTTTTTAATACTTAAATATGTTTAAAAAGCATAAAGTCTTAGTAATTTTTTCTTAAAAAATATAATAAATATTATATATATGTATAATTGTTTTTTTTTCTTTTTTTATAAGAACTATGAATATTAACACAAATAAATTTTGAATAGAGCAAAAACATCAAATTTCACATAGTTAGAGTATTTCAACTCAAGAGATAATAAAGCCAAAGAGACATGGTTTTCTCAAAAGCCATTTAGGTCAGAGCCCTAAGTGATTCCTTTTCAAATGATAACTTTTAGGATTCAATGAAAAAAACTTGAAAGATGGCAAAGAACTATTAGATGAACATTATAAAAGAGTAAATGCAAGGTGGTTTATCTCGTTGTCCCCATTTCTAAATATAAGAAGTGTAGGACATTTAAGCTATACTGCATGTGAATCTTATGGAAGTTCAGGTGTCCTTACCTGAGTCCTATCTAAGTTCAAGAATACATACCTAAATCTGATTGAAGTTTAATAATACATACCTTGGTCTTATCAAAGTTCAAGAAGACATACTTAAGACTAAAGTTTAAGCTCAAGTTGGAGTACACTTACTTAATTCTTTTAGAAGCTTAGGCTAATCTACTTTAGTCTTATAGAAGTTCAAGTGTCCAACTCTGAATCCTATAGAAGTTTAAGTGTCCACCTGAGTTTTGTAAAAGTTTAAATATCCATCCTTGAATCTTATGGAGATTGAAGTTAAAGCACACTTACCTAATTCTTTTATCTTAGGTTCATCTACTTGAGTCTTGTAAAAGTTTAAGTGTCCATCTTTAAGTCCTATGGAAGTTTAGGTGTTCATCCTTAAGTCTTATAAACGTTCAGGTGTCTTTACTTAAGTCCTATCAAAGGTTAAGAATATGTATAGGTCCTATAAAAGTTTAAGCACACTTATCTAAGTCTTGTTGAATGAAGCTTCGGCACCTACCTGAGTCTTGTGAAGTCTAAACGTCCATACCTAAGTCTTATAAAAGTTTAAGTGTCCAATCCTAAGTCCTATAGAAGTTTAAGTATCCACTTGAGTCATGTAAAAGTTTAAGTATCCACCCTTGAATCTTATGGAGGTTTAGGTTGAAGCGCTTATCTAATTCTTTTATAAGCTTAGGCATATCTAATTGAGTCTTGTAAAAGTTCAAGTGTCCATCTCTGAGTCTTATGGAAGTTTAGGTGTCCATCCTTGAGTTTAAACACACTTAACTAAGCCTTGTTGAAGCTTTGGCACTTACTTGAATCTTATAAAAGTTTAAGTGTCCATACTTAAGTCTTGTAGAAATTCAAGTATCTATCCCTAGGTCATATAGAAGTTTAAATGTCTGTCTTTAAGTCTTATGAAGGTTTAGGTGTCTTTGGTCAAGAACATGTGTAGGTCCTATAAAAGTTTAAATGCACTTATCTAAGTCTTGTTAAAGCTTTGGCTCACCTACCCAAGTCCTGTGGAAGTTTAAATGTCAATCCATAAGTCTTTAGAAGTTTAGATGTTCATATCTAGGTATTACCAAAATTCAAGAACACGTACATAGGTCCTGCCAATGTTTAAGTTCAAGTTAAAGTACTTACCTAACTCTTGTAAAAGTATAAGCACATCTTCTTAAGTCTTATAGAAGTTCAAGTGTCTATCCTTAAGTTTTATAGAAGTTTAGGTATTCTTACCTAACTCCTATTGAAACTCAAGAATACATACTTGGGTGATGAATAAATTCAAGCACAATTACCTAAATCCTGTAAAAGATTAGGCATACCTAACTAAGTCTCATGAATCTTCATGTCTTATTATCTAAGTCCTGTGAAAGTTCAATAATACATACCTTGGTCACATTGAAATTCAAATTGAAGTACAATATAAGTACTCTAGAAGTTCAAGTATCTATACCTTAGTCTTGTTAAATTTCAAGAATACATACTTAGGTACTGTCGAAGTTCAAGAACACGTAAGTCTTGCTAAACTTTAGGTGACTTACTTAAGTCCTATCAAAATTTGAATAATTAGCTTAATCTTGTCAAAGTTTAAGTTTAAGCATACTTACTAAAAACATGTATAAGGTTAATCACCTTCCCTAACTCTTGTCACAGTTTAGAATAAATCATTGAATCTTTCTTATCAAATGGCAGGCAAAATCTTTTGCAAATGACCTAAATACATGATAAGGTGTTGTAAATGGTAGAGTAGCCTTACTGTCATAATCCACTGAATTACTTGAGTCCTATATAACCTAAGTCTTATGGAAGCTTATATTCAAATTAAGAATACGTACCTATGTAGAAGCTTAAGCATACCTACCTAAATTATATGGAAGTTCACATGTCCTTACATGAATCCTTTTGAAGTTCAAGAATTTGTATCTGGGTCTTGTTGAAGTTCTAGATCACCCAAATCTTCTCTAAGTTCAAACACCTTTGCGAATAACCCAAATACATGACAGGGTATTGTAAGTGGTATATTAGTAACCTTGCTGCCATAATCCACTCACTTACTTGAGTCCTATATAAGCTAAGTCCTGTGAAAGGTTAAGTTCAATATAAGAACATGTACATGTGTAGAAGCTTAAGCACACCTGCCTAAGTCTTATGGAAGTTCACATGTCCATACTTGAGTCCTTTTGAAGTTCGAGAATTTGTACTTAGGTCTTGTTGAAGTTCAAGATCACTTAAGTCTTCTCTAAGTTTAAAATCTTGTGCGAATGACCCAAATACATGACAGTGTATTATAAATGGTAGAGTAGCCTTACTGCCATAATCCACTAACTTACTTGAGTCCTGTATAAGTTAAGTTCTGTGGAACTTTAAGTTCAAATTAAGAACATATACCACACATGCTTAAATCTTATGGAAGTTCAGATGTCCTTACTTAAGTCCTTTTGAAGTTCAAGAATATGTACCTGGGTCTTGTTGAAATTCAAGATCACTTATGTCTTCTTTAAGCTCAAAAACTTTTTGTGAATGACCCAAATACATGACAAGGTATTGTAAATGGTAGAGTAACCTTGCTGCCATAATCCACTGACTTACTTGAGGCTTGTATAAGCTAAGTCTGGTGGAAGTTTAAATTCAAATTAAGAACATGTACCTTAATTAAGTCCTTTTGAAGTTCTGAATCTTGTTGAAGTTCAAGATCACTTAAGTGTTCTTTAATTTCAAAATCTTATGTGAATGATCCAAATACATGACAGGGTATTATAAGTGGTAGAGTAGCTTTGCTGCCATACTGACTTACTTGAGTCCTATATAAGCTAAGTCCTCTAGAAGTTTAAGTTCAAGTTAAAAACATGTACCTGTATAGAAGCTTAAGCACACCTGCCTAAATCTTATGGAAGTTCACATGTCCTTACTTGAATCCTTTTGAAGTTCAAGAATTTGTACCTGAGTCTTGTTAAAGTTGAAGATCACTTAGGTCTTCTCTAAATTTAAAATCCATTGCAAATGACCCAAATACATTGCTGTCATAATCTACTAACTTACTTGAGTCTTGTATAAGCTAAGTCCTATGAAAATTTAAGTTCAAGTTAAGAACGCATACCTGTATAGAAGCTTAAGCACACCTGCCTAAATCTTATGGAAGTTCACATGTCCTTACTTAAGTCCTTTTGAAGTTCAAGAATTTGAACCTGGGTCTTATTGAAGTTAAAGATCACTTAAGTCTTTAAGTTCAAAATCTTTTATGAATGACCCAAATATAGACAAAGTACCATAAATGGTGGAGTAGCCTTGCAGCCATAATTCACTGACTTACTTGAGTCCTGTATAAGCTAAGTCCCCTGGAAGTTTAAGTTCAAGCAAAGAACACGTACCTATGTAGAAATTTAAGCACACCTCTTATGAAAGTTCACATGTCCTTACTTGTCCTTTTAAAGTCCAAGAATTTGTACCTGGGTCTTCTTGAAGTTCAAGATCACTTAGGTCTTCCCTGAGCTCAAAATCTTTTGTAAATGACCCAAATAAATGATAGGGTATTGTAAGTGGTAGAGTAGCCATGCTGCCATACTGACTTACTTAAGTCTTGTATAAGCTAAGTCTTGTGGAAGTTTAAACAAGTTACAAACACGTACCTGTGTAAAAGATTAAGCACACTAGCCTATATCTTATGGAAGTTCATATGTCCTTACTTGAGTCCTTTTAAAATTCAAGAATTTGTACCTGAGGCTTATAGAAGTTCAAGTTCACTTAGGTCTTCTGTAAGTTCAAAATCTTTTGCGAATGACCCAAATACATGACAGGGTATTTTAAGTGGTAGAGTAACTTTGCTACCATAATCCACTAACTTATTTGAGTCCTGTATAAGCTAAGTCCAATGGAAGTTAAAGTTCAAGTTAAGAACACACTAGTGTAGAAGCTTAAGCACACTTGCCTCTTATGGAAGTTCACATGTCCTTACTTGAGTCCTTTTGAAGTTCAAGAATTTGTTTCTGTGTCTTGTTGAAGTTCAAGATCACTTCGGTCCTTTCTAAGTTCAAAATCTATTACGACGGACCCCAAATACATGATAGGGTATTGTAAGTAGTAAAGTAACGTTGCTTCCATAATCCACAAACTTACTTAAGTCCTGTATAAGCTAAGTCCTGGGAAAGTTCAAGTTCAAGTAAAGAACACATACCTGTGTAGAAGCTTAAGGACACTTGCCTCTTATATAAGTTCACATGTTCTTACTTGAGTCCTTTTGAAGTTCAAGAATTTGTTCCTAGGTCTTGTTCAAGTTCAAGATCACTAAGGTCTTTTCTAAGTTCAAAATCCTTAACGAATGACCTAAATACATGGTAGGGTATTGCAAGTGGTAGAGTAGCATTGCTGCCATGATCTACTAACTTACTTGAATCCTATATAAGCTAAGTCTTATGGAAATTTAAGTTTAAGTCAAGACCACATACATGTGTAGAAGTTTAAGCACACCTATCTAAATCTTATGGAAGTTCATATGTCCTTACTTGAGTCCTTTTGAACTTCAAGATCACTTAGGTCTTCCCTAAGTTTAAAATCTTTTACGAATGACTCAAATATAGTAGCCCTGCAACCATAATCCACTAACTTACTTGATTCCCATATAAGCTAAGTCTTATGAAAGTTTAAGTTCAAGTTAAGAACACATACCTGTAGAAGCTCAAGCACACCTGCATAAATCTTATGGAAATTCAAATGTTCTTACTTAAGTCATTTTGAAGTTCAAGAATTTCTTTTTAGGTCTTGTTGAAGTTCAAGATCACTTAGATCTTCTCTAAGTTCAAAATCTTTTATGAATGACGCAAATTCATGACAGAGTATTATCAGTGGTAGAGTAGCCTTGCTGCCATAATCCACTGACTTACTTGAGTTCTGTATAAGTAAGTCATGTGGAAGTTAAAGTTCAAGTTAAGAACACGTACCTGTGTAGAAGCTTAAGCACATCCACCCTTATGGAAGTTCATTTGAAGTATAAGAATTTGTTCTTGGGTCTTGATGAATTTCAAGATCACTTAAGTCTTCTCTAAGATCAAACTCTTTGGTAAATGACCCAAATGCATGACAAGGTATTGTAAGTGGTAGAGTAGCCTTGCTGCCATAATCTACTAACTTACTTGAGTCCTATATATGTTAAGTCCTGTGGAAATTTAAGTACAAGTTAAGATTACATACCTGTGTAGAAGTCTAAGTACACCTATCTAAATCTTATGGAAGTTCACATGTCCTTACTTGAGTCCTTTTAAAGTTTAAGAATTCGTTCCTGGGTCTTGTTGAAGTTCAAGATCACTTTGGTCTTCTCTAAGTTCAAAATCTGTTGCGAATGACCCAAATACATGATAAGGTATTGTAAGTGGTAGAGTAGCCTTGCTGCCATAATCCACAAACTTACTTGAGTCCTATATAAGCTAAGTCCTACGAAAGATAAAGTTAAGTTAAGAACACGTGGCTCTTATGGAAGTTCACATGTCCTTACTTGTGTCCTTTTGAAGTTCAAGAATTTGTTCTTGGGCCTTGTTCAAGTTCAAGATCACTTAGGTATTCTCTAAGTTTAAAATCTTTTGCTAATGACCCAAATACATGACAGGGTATTGTAAGTGGTAGAGTAGCCTTGTTGCCATAATCCACTGACTTACTTGAGTCCTGTATAAGGTAAATCCTGTGGAAATTTAAGTTCAAGTTAGTTTAAGCACACTTGTTGTGAACACCGTATTTTGTCCGAGCAAGCTCAAAAAAATAATCATAAAATTAAACTAACAAAATAATAAAAAATAAAAAGTAAAATAAAAAGGGACTAGGAAAAAGAAAAAATAAAGTAAAATAATAATAATAAAATATTTCAAAAAAATATATACATATATATAAAGAGAAAGGGGAAGTCCAAAATAAAAAATTTAAGAGAAGGAAACCAAAAAAGAAAAAAACGTTTACAGTTTATTACCTACAAATAATAAAAAAAATCAAATAAGGATTTACTAACATAATATCAAAAAAAAAATCAATTAAAAAAAAAGGGTCTTAACTTTGCTTCCTTTCCCTCTAAATGAAAGCCCAATCCCTAAAAAAAAAAAAATGCTTGATCCTAAAAAAGAAAAACTAAAGCAAACAAATAGCTTCAATCCAACCCAGCAACTCTTCAGCAGGCCCTCCAACCCAAGTCTGAAGCCCAAATACCCAAGATAGAAAATAAAACCAGCATCAAACAAAAAAAGGGGTAAACAAAAAAAAAAAGAGAAACCCTAGCATCGTGGTCCCCCTTGGCATGTTCACTCTAGCGTCTGCCAGCATCGAGTGCTCCTACCCATTACTCGTACAACCCCAAAGGCTGAAAGCAGGCCAGGGACGAGAACGGAGTAACACAGGCTAGAATGAGTGGAGCAGAGAGGTGCAGAGAAAGGAGGGACCACGCAGGGGAAAGGGAAACACTTATAAAAGCCGGGGGGAGGAGAGGACAGAAAAAAGGAGAGGGGAGCTGGTTACACGTTGCTGGGAACGGAGAGAGGGAGAGTGGTGAGAGAAGGAGTTAAAGTTACTCGAAAGGAAGGAGAAGCAGAGAGATGGAGGGAGAAACCCTAATTCCCAAATGTTCCCGAAGCTTTAGAATCCCTTTGATGTAGTGTACCAGCCATCTGCCTCCATTGCCATCCATCCATGGCGGATCTTCCGCTGGAGGTCATCGTCGATATTCTCTCCCGCTTACCTGTCAAGTCCCTTCTCCGCCTCCGCTGCACCTCCAAGTCATGGCGTTCCCTAATTGATAGCCCTGACTTCTGCTTCTTCCACTTCCACAAATCCATCGAAACCACCCCCAATATCCCTATCATTTTCAGGGAGAATTCCGATCTATATGTAGTCGATTTCGATACCCTCGATAAAGCGGTCGAGCTCGGCCATCCTCTCATGTGTTATGGTAACCGCCTCAAGGTCTTGGGTTCTTGCAATGGATTGCTCTGTATCTGCAATGTCGCTGAGGATATTACTTTCTGGAACCCGTCCATTCGAAAGCATCGGATTCTCCCCTTGCTGCCTGTGGAGCGACGCGCTGAATCCGATACGAGCCTACTCGCTGCCAGAGTTTATGGGTTTGGTTAAGCTTTATAGCTTGAGAACAAATGGTAGGAAAGGCATTCAGCCTCTGCCTTTTGCCCTCTGTTGTGCACGCACAATGGGTGTTTTTATTGGTAGGGCTTTACACTGGATCATCACTCGGAAGCTTGAGCCTGATGCCCCAGATCTGATTGTTGCGTTTGGTCTGAGATATGAAACTTTTGAGGAGGTACCGCTTCTTGAATTAGGTAACGAGAATTTTCAGATGGATGTGACTCTGTTGGGAGGATGCCTATGCATGCTTGCAAATTACGAAAACATGCGAGTTGATATTTGGGTGATGAAAGAATATGGATACAAAGAGACCTGGTTTAAATTGTTCGCATTGACTCAATCCTATGACTTCAGATCTTTAAAATTTGTAAGGCCCTTAACATACTCGAGAGAGAGGATTTGGTTTTAAGATTGGAGGAGAGAAAGAGTTCAAAGATTTTGGGGGAAAAGGATGGAGCTTCATGCGCGAAGAGAGGCGAGATTGCAGGTGAGGCTACTGGTGAGCAACGAATGGAAGAAGACCGAAACAGAACTTGAGAGAAACACGATTTGGGCTACTGGTAAAATCGAGGTTTACCCAAAAATCACCAGAGGTATTTTGTTGAGTTTTGTTCAAGGCTCTATTTGCTAGCAACTGGTGGTTCCCTTTTGAATTCATTTCGTTCACCGGGGTATTTTGTAAACATGCTGCATTAATTTCAAGATCCAACTTTCTTTTGTTTGAGATATCTAGTTACCATGTTTTGAACCCCTCTTTGATTTACATTTTGATCTCATTTGGTGACCTATGAAATTAGGATGTTTGAGCATGTTCATATGCATTTCAATGTGTTTACAGGCTGTCCCATGTATTTTAGCATTGCTCAATCTTGTTTATAGCGCCACATTGTATTGAACACTACACGAAAATGGGTTTTGCTATCCTCAGGTGATTATGAGGTGATCCAAATTCATATTTTGCTAATTTTAGGGATCAAGGTCTGAAGGAAACACACTTTCAGATATTATTAATTTGAGTTCATCTTGTCTTGTCTTTTTATTCCAAGTCTTATGAACTAGGCTATTGAACATGACTCTAAATTGATTTTTGGTTTGAATTGAGCATAAGATTTTGTCTGAAGGTCACTCGTGGTTTTAGCAAATGTAAATCACGGTTACAAATATATTCTTATTGCTGTAGGGGACTAATTTGCATTCTGATTTATTCAATCATCTTGGGGTGCTAAAATGCTACTCAAAGCACCATTTTCCATATTATGGCTGCCTTAGTTCGTTATTGCCCTAAAAAATCTAGTCACATTCTTGTTGTTTTAGGCCAATGACATGTTCCTTGAACTGTTTATGAGTTTTGGACATGCTGATTTTCATAACCTCCTTTTTACATGAGTATGTGTTTGAACATTGAAGCATTGATTCATTTAATCACTTTTGGAAAACAAATGATTGTCTAAATTTTACCCCTTTCCTTTTGTCTCTTTTACATGAGCCCTGTTTGAGGATGGCGAAGAGTTGAGGAAAATCAAAGACTCGGGAGATGCTTAAGGGGAGGCAGCAATGGTCAGAAGCAGAGAAGTGGGAAATGGAGAAAGACAAGTGCAGACAAGTGGTTTTTTTTTTTACAAATTTTTATTCCTTTTATTTTTGTAACCATTGTTCAAAATAATATGTGATTTTGTTGGCTGTACACAAAACACGCACAATCACCCAAATTTTATGTGCCTGTAAATATGTTTTTTTTTACTTTTATTATATTTACTTTTATTTCTCTTTTAGAATTTGTCGTGTGGGATACTTTGTCCCCTCAGACGCATAGGAATTAAACCAAATAGACCATGTGAAGCAATAAGCCTCCTTGGTACCTATTTGGGTCTTAAATTTATATTTTAATAAATTTTGGGTTCCAATTGTCAAAATCAAATTGGTTTTCTTTAAATATAAAAAAAAAAATTCAAAAAAAAAGGAGAATAAAAAAGAAGACAAAGCCAAACAAAAATATAACTTTTTGAGACTTATGAATTTTGTTTTTTTTTTCCAAAGTTTCTTTTAATAAAATTATATTCCATAAAAACAAAAAAAAAAAAAGACAAAGAAAGTGAAAAAAGAAAAAAAAAGAAAAAAAATGATAAGCAAAATAATTAATTAAACCCTTTTTGTAAACTTTAGAGCTTTTCTCTAACTTTCATTCAATAAAATTAGAAGTAAATATATGCTTTACAAAAATTGAAAACAAGTGTTTCAAAACAAGAAAAACAATTAATAAGAAAATTAGAAACAAGTAAAGAGAAAACAGTCAAGAAAATGAGATCATTTTAGTAGTGTTCATAATTTAAGACACTTCTAAAATAATAATAATAATAATAATAAAACAAAAAAGAACCAAGCAAAAAAAAATAAAAAAAACACAAACAAAACAAAGATAAATAGAATTTAAAAGAAAAAGAAGAAGAAAAAAATAGAACAAAAAAATAAAACTAACAAAAAAAATAAAAAAAATAGAAAAACAAAAAAAACAACAATAACAAAACCAAAAAAAGAAAAACCAACAAGAAATAAAAATAGAAAAAGCAGAAAACAAAAAAAACAACAATAACAAAACCAAAAAGAAAAACTAAAAAGAAATAAAAAATAGAAAAAAACATAAAACGAAAAAAAGTAACAACAAAAAAAGAAAAAACAAAAACAAAAACAAAAACAAAATAAGATGAAAAAAAAACAACAAAGAAAAGGGTAATAAAAACAAACCAAAAAAAAATGAAATGAAAATGATAGAAAAACAAAAATGATAAGTAAAAGGAAAAATTGAAAATGTAAGTAACAAATCAAAATATACTAACCAATTTCAAAACTTGTTTTGTTTGTTAAAGAAAAAATAATTTATTCTCTTTGTCTTTTCACGAAAAAACAACACCCAAACAAAAAAAAATTAAATATAAAAAAAAATTAAATTAAAAAAAAATAATTAAAAACCAAACAAAAACCATAAAATAACAAAAAAAGAAAAAGAAAAAGAAAAAACAAACCAAAAAAAAAACTGCAACCAAATATAATTTCCCATGTCGAACTACGTGGACTTTGATCCCTCTCAAAGGGTACATAGGCCTTGGGCTCTCATCCTAGGTCCAGTCCGCCTTTGTAAATAAACATTTTCTCTTAATTTTATTTTTTAATTTTATTTCCTTAATTTCTTTTATTTTATTCCCTTTTCTTTATTTTATTCTTTGAATTCCTTTTTGTTTCGCTTTTGATTTTCTTTCTTCTCTTAAATTTTATTTCCTTAAAATTTTTCCTTCTGTTCTTTGCATGTGATTGGTTAGGGAGAATTAAAATAGAATAGAGGCCATATTAATTTTGCACAACTGACTTAGGGTAACTGTTCTTAAGAACGGGTGTAGTGGGGTGCCTAACACCTTCCCCACTCACAATCGACTCCCGAATCCATTTTCTGATTCGCAGACCATTTTTCTCATAAAAAAGGTTTTTCCAAAGTTTTGCCTTTTAAAAAAATAAAATTTTGGTGGCGACTCCTGAACCCTATCTATTTGAACCCTATTTAGGCATCTATTTATTTGAATGCTTGTTACTTTTAATTTTAATTCTGATTTTAAGAGGCGCCACGCGGTCGCATTTTCGGGTGTGACACTTGTCTAAATCTTATAAAAGTTCATATGTCCTTTCTTGAGTCCTTTTGAACTTCAAGATCACTTAAGTCTTCCCTGAGTTCAAAATCTTTTGCAAATGACCCAAATACATGGCAGGGTATTGTAAGTGGTAAAGTAGCCTCGCAGCTAAAATACACTAACTTACTTGATTCCCATATAAGCTAAGTCCTGTGAAAGTTTAAGTTCAAGTTAAGAATGTACCTATGTAGAAGCTTAAGCACACCTGTGTCTAAATCTTATAGAAGTTCACATGTTCTTACTTAAGTCATTTTGAAGTTCAAGAATTTGTTCCTAGGTTTTATTGAAGTTTAAGATCACTTACGTCTTCTCTAAGTTCAAAATCTTTTATGAATGACCCAAGTACATGACAGGATATTGTAAGTGGTAGAGTTACCTTGCTGCCATAATCCACTATCTTACTTAATTTATGTATAAGTTAAGTCGTATGGAAGTTAAAGTTTAAATTAAGAACACGTACTAGTGAGCTCAAGCACATTTCCCCTTTATGGAAGTTCACATGTCCTTACTTGAGTTCTTTTGAAGTATAAGAATTTGTCTCTGAGTCTTGATAAATTTCAAGATCACTTAGGTCTTCTCTAAAATCAAAATCATTTGTGAATGACCCAAATACATGACAGGGTATTGTAAGTGGTAGAGTAGCCGTGCTGCCATAATCCACTGACTTACTTGAGTCCTGTATAAGCTAAGTCCTATGGAAATTTAAGTAAAAGTTAAGAACACGTACCTATGTAGAAGTTTAAGCACACCTGTCTAAATCTTATGGAAGTTCATATGTCCTTACATGAGTTTATTTGAAGTTCAAGATCACTTAGGTCTTCTCGTAATTCAAAATCTTTTACGAATTACCTAAATACATGACAGAGTATTGTAAGTGGTAGAGTAGTTTTGCTGCCATAATCCATTGACTTACTTGAGTCTTGTAAAAGCTAAGTCCTATAAAAATTTAAGTAAAATTTAAGAACATGTACCTGTGTAGAAGTTTAAGCACTTCTATCTAAATCTTATAGAAGTTCACATGACAGAGTATTGTAAGTGGTAAAGTAGCCTTGTTGCCATAATCCACTGACTTACTTGAGTCCTATATAAGCTAGGTCCTATAGAAATCTAAGTAAAAGTTAAGAATATGTACCTATGTAGAAGTTTAAGCACTCTTGTCTAAATCTTATAGAAGTTCACATGTCCTTACTTGAGTCTTTTTGAAGTTCAAGATCACTTAGGTTTTCTCGGAGTTCAAAATCTTTTGCGAATGACCCAAATACATGACAAAGTATTGTAAGTGGTAGAGTAGTCTTGCTGCTATAATCCATTGACTTACTTAATTCCTATATAAGCTAAGTCCTGTGGAAGTTTAAGTTCAAGTTTAGAACACGTACCTGTGTAGAAGATTAAGCACACCTTCCTAAATCTTATGGAAGTTCACATATCCTTACTTTAGTCCTTTTGAAGTTCAAAAATCTATACTTGGGTCTTATTGAAATTCAAAATCACTTAAGTCTTCTCTAAGTTCAAAACCTCTTACGAATGTCTTGAATATAAGACAATGTATTGTAAGCTGTAGCCTTTCTGCCATAATCCACTAACTAACTTGAGTCTTGTGTAAGCTAAGGCTTGTTGAAGTTTAAGTTTAAGATAAGAATATGTACCTATGTAAAAGCTCAAGCACACCAGCCTAAATCTTATAGAAGTTCGCTTGTCCTTACTTGAGTCCTTTTGAAATTCAAGAATTTGTACCTGAGACTTGTTGAAGTTCAGGATCACTTAGGTAAGTGATCTAATTGCATGACAGGGTATGGTAAGTGATAGAGTAGTCTTGCTGCACTAATTTACTGACTTACTTAAATTCTTTATAAGCTATGTCCTGTGGATGTTTAAGTTCAAGTCAAGAACACGTACCTGTGTAGAATTTTAACCACTCCTGCCTAAATCTTGTGAAAGTTTACATGTCTTTATTTAAGTCATTTTGAAGTTCAAGAATTTGTACCTGTGTCTTTTTGAAGTTCAACATCACTTAAGACTTCTCTAAGTTCAAAATCTTTAGTGAATGACCTAAATACATGATAGGATATGGTAAGTGGTAGAATAGTCTTACTGTCATAATCCACTGACTTACTTGAATTCTATATAAGCTAAGACCTGTGGATGTTTAAGTTCAAGTTAAGAACACGTACCTGAGTAGAAGTTTAAACACTCCTACCTAAATCGTATGAAAGTTCACATGTCCTTATTTGAGTCCTTTTGAAGTTCAAGAATTTATACCTACGTCTTGTTAAAGTTCAAGATCACATAGGTCTTCTCTAAGTTCAAAATCTTTAGTAAATGACCCAAATACATGATAGGATATGATAAGTGATAGAGTAGTCTTGCTACCATAATCCACTAACTTACTTGAATTCTGTATAAGCTAAGTCCTGTGAATGTTTAAGTTCAAGTTAAGAACACGTACCTGTGTAGAAGCTTAAGCACACATGCCTAAATCTTATGGAAGTTCAAGAATTCGTACTTGGGTCTTGTTGAAGTTCAAAATCACTTAGGTCTTCTCTAAGTTCAAAATCCTTTTGTGAATGACCAAAATACATGACAGGATATTATAAGTTATAGAGTAGCCTTGTAGCCATAATCCACTAACTTACTTGAATTCTGCATAAGCTAAGTCCTATGGATGTTTAAGTTTAAGTTAAGAACACATACTTGTATAGAAGCTTAAGCACACCTGCCTAAATCTTATGAAAGTTCACATGTCCCTTTCTTGAGTCTTTTTGAAGTTCAAGAATTTGTACTTGGGTCTTGTTGAAGTTCAAAATCACTTGGGTCTTTTCTAAGTTCAAAATCCTTTTGTGAATGACCCAAATATATGATAGGGTATTGTAAGTCGTAGAGTCTGCCTTGCTACCATAATCCACTGACTTACTTGAGTCCTGTATAAGCTAAGTCCTGTGAAAGTTTAAGTTCAAATTAAGATCACGTACTTGCTAGAAGTTTTAGCACACCTGCATAAATCTTATGGAAGTTCACATGTCCTTACTTGAGTCTTTTTGAAGTTTAGGATCACTTAGGTCTTCTCTGAGTTCAAAATCTTTTGCGAATGACCCAAATACATGATAAGGTATTGTAAGTGGTAGAGTAGCCTTGTTGCCATAATCCTTTGACTTACTTGAGTTCTGTATAAGCTAAGTCTTGTGGAAGTTTATGTTCAAGTTAAAAACACGTATCTGTGTAAAAGCTTAAGCACACCTACCTAAATCTTATGTAAGTTCACATATGCTTACTTGAGTCCTTTTAAAGTTCAAGAATTTGTTACTAGCTCTTGTTGAAGTTCAAGATCACTTAGATTTTCTTTAAGTTCAAAATATTTTTTGCGTATGACCTAAATACATGACCAGGTATTATAAATGGTAGAGTAGCCTTATTGCCATAATCCCCTGACTTACTTGAGTCCTGTATAAACTAAGTCCTATGGAAGTTTAAGTTCAAGCTAAATATGTACCTGTGTAGAAGCTTAAGCACACCTACCTAAATCTTATGTAAGTTCAAATGTCCTTACATTAGTCCTTTTGAAGTTCAAGATTACTTAGGTCTTTTCTAAGTTCAAAATCTTTTGCAAACGACCCAAATAATGATAGGTTATTGTAAGTGGTAGAGTAGCATTGCTGCCATAATCTACTGACTTACTTAAATCCTATATAATCTTAGTCCTGTGGAGGTTTAAGTTTAAGTAAAGAACACGTACCTGTGTAGAAGCTTACGCACACCTGCCTAAATTTTATGGAAGTTCACATATCTTACATGAGTCCTTTTGAAGTTCAAGAATTTTTTACCTAGGTCTTGTTGAAGTTCAAGATCTCTTAGGTCTTCTCTAAGTTCAAAATCTTTTTGTGAATGATCCAAATATATGACATGGTATTGTAAGTGATAGAGAAGCCTTGCTGCCATAATCTACTGACTTACTTAAGTCTTGTGTAAGCTAAGTCCTATGGAAGTTTATGTTCAAGTTAAGAACACGTACTTATATGAAAGCTCAAGCACACCTGCTTAAATCTTATGGAAGAAGTCCTTATTTAGTTTTTCTCTAAGTTCAAAATCTTTTGTGAATGACCCAAATACATAAAGGTATTGTAAGGGGTAGAGTAATCTTGTTGCCCTAATTCCCTGACTTACTTGAGTCCTGTGGAAGTTTAAGTTCAAGTTAAGAACACGTATCTGTGTAAAAACTCAAGCACACCTAAACCTTATGGAAGTTCACATGTCCTTACTTGAGTCCTTTTGAAGTTCAAGATAGTTCTTCTCTAAGTTCAAAATCTTTTATGAATGACCTAAATGCATGACAGGGCATGGTAAGTAGTAAAGTAGTCTTGCTGCCATAATCCACTAACTTACTTGAATTCTTTATAAGCTATGTCCTGTGGATGTTTTAGTTCAAGTTAAGAACACGTACCTAAGTAAAAGTTTAAGCACTCCTACCTAAATCTTATAGAAGTTCACATAGACTATTTGAGTCATTTTAAAGTTTAAGAATTTGTACCTGCATCTTGTTGAAGTTCAACATCTTTAGTGAATGATCCAAATACATGACAGGATATGGTATAAGTAGTAGTCTTACTGCCATTGTCTTGCTGCCATAATCCACTAACTTACTTAAATTCTTTATAAGCTATATCCTGTGGATGTTTTAGTTCAAGTTAAGAACACGTACCTGTGTAGAAGTTTAAGCACTCTTACTTAAATCTTATGGAAGTTCACATGTCTTTATTTGAGTCATTTTAAAGTTTAAGAACTTATTCCTGCATCTTGTTGAAGTTCAAGATCACTTAAGTCTTCTTTAAGTTCAACATCTTTAGTGAATGATCCAAATACATGACAAGATATGGTATAAGTGGCAAAGTCATCTTACTGCCATAATCCATTGACTTACTTGAATTCTGTATAAGCTAATCAAGATAAGAACACGTACCTGTGTAGAAGTTTAAGCCCGCCTGCCTAAATTTTATGGACGTTCATATGTCCTTACTTGAGTCCTTTTGAAGTTCAAGAATTTGTACTTGAGTCTTTGTTAAAGCTCAAGATCACTTAGATCTTCTCTAAGTTCAAAATCTTTTATGAATGACCCATGACAGAGTATTGTAAGTGGTAAAGTAATCTTGTTGCCACAATCCATTGAGTTACTTAAATTCTGTATAAGCTAAGTCTTGTAGAAATTTAAGTTCAAGTTAAGAACACGTATGTATAGAAGCTTAAGTGTACTTGCCTACATCTTTTGAAGTTCAAGAATTTGTACTCGAGTCTTGTTGAAGCTCAAGATCACTTAGATCTTCTCTAAGTTCAAAATCTTTTACAAATGACCCATGACAGAGTATTATAAGTGATAGAGTAATCTTGTTGCCATAATCCACTGAGTTACTTAAATTATGTATAAGCTAAGTCCTATAGAAATTTAAGTTCAAGTTAAGAACACGTACTTGTATAAAAGTTCAAGTACACCTGCCTAAATCTTTTGAAGTTCAAGAATTTGTACTTGAGTCTTGTTGAAGCTCAAGATCACTTAGATCTTCTCTAAATTCAAAATCTTTTACGAATGACCTATGACAGAGTATTGTAAGTGGTAGAGTAATCTTGTTGCCATAATCCACTGAGTTACTTAAATTCTGTATAAGCTAAGTCCTATAGAAATTTAAGTTCAAGTTAAGAACACATACCCGTATAAAAGCTTAAGTACACCTGCCTAAATCTTATGGATGTTCATAAGCTAAGTCCTGTGAATGTTTAAATTTAAGATAAGAACATGTACCTATGTAGAAGCTTAAGCACACCTACCTAAATCTTATGGACGTTCATATGTCTTTATTTGAGTCCTTTTAAAGTTCAAAAATTTGTACCTGGGTCTTGTTGAAGTTCAAGATCACTCTAAGTTCAAAATCTGTTACGAATAATCTTATGGATGTTCATAAGATAAGTCCTATAAATGTTTAAGCCATAATCAATTGACTTACTTGAATTCTGTATAAGCTAAGTCCTGTTAATGTTTAAATTTAAGATCAGAACATGTACCTGTGTAGAAGCTTAAGCACACCTACCTAAATCTTATGGACGTTCACATGTCTTTATTTGAGTCCTTTTGAAGTTCAAAAATTTGTACCTTAGTCTTGTTGAAGTTCAAGATCACTCTAAGTTCAAAATCTATTACGAATAACCCAAATACATGACAAGGTATTTAATGGTAGAGTAGCCTTGTTGCCATAATCCTCTGACTTACTTGAGTCCTGTATAAGTTAAGTCCTATGGAAGTTTAAGTTCAAGTTAAACAACACATACTTGTGTAGACTTAAGCACACTTGCTTAAATCTTATGGAAGTTCACATGTCCTTACTTGAGTCCTTTTGAAGTTTAAGATCACTTAGGTCTTCTCTGAGTTTAATCTTTTGCGAATGGCCCAAATACATAACAGGGTATTATAAGTTGTAAAGTAGCCTTGCTGCCATACTGACTTATTTGAGTCCTTTATAATAAGTCCTATGGAAGTTTAAGTTCAAGTTAAGAACATGTACCTATGTCTGCTTAAGTACACCTGCCTAAAGCTTATGGAAGTTTTGTCCTTACCTCATCCTTTTGAAGTTCAAGATCACTTAGGTCTTCTCTAAGTTTAAAATCTTTTACGAATGATCCAGATACATGATGTATTGTAAGTGGTAGAGTAGCATTGTTGTCATAATCCACTGACTTACTTGAGTCCTGTAACACCATAACTTCTAGCTCATTTCATGACATTTATAAGTTTCACCTCATTATTTCTATAAGAGCATATAAAAAGGGAAATGAAAATAATGGGTTTACTTGCGTTGCGCTATACTTGAAAATTTGCAATCGGTGTCACGTGAACCATATGAGCTGATGAATTTTCAAAGTTAGGATTTTTCATGGATTCTGGTATAGGCACTGTTCATACTGGCAGTCTTGTGTTTTGTGTCACCCGATGGCCAAATGGTGCCAATGCTTGTGAAATTTTATAGGCATAAAACTAGCTTTCTGTGGCCACTAAGATCACCTTATTTGGAGGTCTGAGCAAAGAGTTATGCAATTTTGAAGTTGACTGTCAGTACCAGTGGTGCCTCAGAAGTTCCATTATTGTTCCATAAGTTCCCGATGGCTAAACATATCTATTTCATTCTAGGATTATTTTTAGCATCAAGTTAATGTTTGTAGCTTTCCAGAATGATTGAATTTGTGTGATTTCGATTTTGATAGAATTAGTTATGAATTTTAGGAGTTTGTATCAGTAAATTAAACAGCAACCCAGGCAGCCAGCGACCTCTGTAGCTTTTTGGATGTCAAACATCCTGTGTGATGAATGTTGTGACCTGGGCATATTTTTATTGTGTAGTAAACATCCTAAGCTTTCCATAATGACCATATTGCATGATTTTGAATTTTCTAGATTTAGTTATGATTTTTCAAAGTTGGGTCAGAAAATGGAGCAAATCTGGCCGAAAATATGCTTGCTTATTTTGAGCTCCATTTCGGTTTCCATGATTTGTAGGCATGTTTTTATGATGTAAATGAGTTAAATTGCAAATTTTCAAGTATAGCGCAACGCAAGTAAATCCATTATTTTCATTTTCCTTTTTATATGCTCTTATAGAAATAATAAGGTAAAACTTATAAATGTCATGAAATGAGCTAGAAGTTATGGTATTACATTGGTTGGTATCAGAGCAAGGTTCTATAGGCTCTTTCAGATTAGATTTGGTTTAAAGATGTAGCAATAGGGTTATGTAAAGGCTTGAATGGATAAGTAAAGTCTTATATGAGACATGTTGGGTGTATGAGTATAGTTTGTGGCTTCATTCATAATAAGTAAGTTGAATGATGGTCTTAGAGTAGTTAGTAGACACCGGGAAGAGTGGCCTCTAAAGTAGCTTGAGCAAAGTTGAGAGATCCGATGGCTAGAGCTTGATGAGATATGATAGCTCGTTGGGATCAGTGACAAGCCTTAGATATGAACAATGAGAATGATCTCGTTGAGGCCTAATTCTCCCTGGTAGTCATATTCAGGCCATTCCGAGATGTCCTACATAATACAGAGATAAGTAATGATGCAGCGCAGTATGAGATGAGATTGAAACTGCACAAGACCGGTTTAGAGGGGAATGCAAAAGAGAATTATCCTCTAACCACAACACCTAAATGTCTAGAAAGGTTAATCTCCTCAGGCCAAAGATTAAATTACAAGCTACACCCTTGAGAGCCAGATTGCCTTGAGATGATAAGTAGTTACATATGAATGAAGTAAGAGGTAGAATCCTCTAACTTGATCATGGGGTAGATATAGAGGCAGTGAGGCTTGGGTTGGTAGCTAAAGATGAAAATCCAATCCCTTAAAAATAAGCCAATTAGAGACCGTTAGCTACGACCAACTAATTGCTTAGCCGCAGCCAATTATTCCATAGAAACAGCGAGACAATCCAGAGAGTTTCTTGTAGTGGCCAATTTAGAAGTTAACTGTGACTAATGTCATGGCGAATAACACTATGAATGCCTTGTTGGTCACATTCAGGCCAACTTGAGAAAAGAGTTGATAAGGGGTCAGACAACCCACAACGAGTGGGAACTCCTAATATAAGTGGGGAAAAGAAGTAATAAATAGTCCCAGAAAGTTAGTAAGAAGTCTGTGGGCCTAATAATTGAGACTGAAAAAGAGCTCAGCATAGAGAGAGTTAGACACAAGGATAATCAAGTTGTTGAGACCTACCTACGAGGCGATAACTCCAACTTAGGGTGCTAGTGTAGCCTCGAAATAACGTAAGATAAAGCTACTAGTAACGAGGCACATAGCGAGTGGCTTAGAAAGGTGTACCTCATAGGTAACACCTAAAGGTAAGTATGGGTAGCCTAGTAATAGAAGCTAAAAAAAAAAAGAATGAGGATAGTTAGTAAGTTATAGGTCCGATGAGATGGCTAGCCCAGGTTGAGCATAAGCTGAAGCCTGAGGGAGATGACCAGTAGCATCGTCCAGGTGAGATATGTGAATAAAGGGCTCAATGAAAGTTCTCCCTGGAACAAGAAAGAAAGATGAGACATTCTGATATCTAGGAAACCACCCAGTAGTGATTAGTAAATTTTCCCAGATAGACCCCTTTGAGTCATAAAGGAAAGTGAGGAAGAGCTAGGAAACTAGCTATAGAAAAGATGCCCTCGCTTTAAGTCATTATTAGATGAGTAAGTTAAGCCCAAAAAGGTAAACAGAGAGGAGTCCAATAGTTAGTCAGACGAGCTCCCTAATATGAGAATAATATAGGGTTAAAGCACGTGAGTGATTAGAGCACCCAGTAGAGCATCAGCTTCAGTGAGGTAGAATCCAGACATTGAGAATATACGTTCTTGATTGAGTTAGCAGAACCCTAGAAATAGCATACTGTGCTCCTAGGGATAAGGCTATAGAGGTTGAACAGAGAAAAAGCTTAGCTCTGATCCTAATGTAGAGATAAGCTAAGACAGACAGTTAGTACCTTAGTACCCTTAAGGAAGCTTGAGAAAGCTAGAAACTACCTAAGAAGGCGAGTCTCGTGTTATGTAGAGAAAGAGTATAAAGGAAGAATCTATTTCCCCAGTCCTATAGAGAATGGGCAGAGATGATAATGGCTTTGAGCTCAATCATATAGGCGCTCATGTGTATTAGTGTTGATGTTATACTTTGCTTGCAACAATAGTTACATGATATTAGGCCTGATCAACCTAGTAGTAATGTGAGCTTAAGTGCACAGCAAGCCGAGAGTGCCATAGAATGAAATTCCTAGAATTATGTGAAATAAAATCTTTCTTGCCAAGGGATGTCTAGCTAAAAGTAGAGCAAGAGTATGAGTAAAAAGTAGACCCCCTTGATCTTACAAAGAGTGATTAAGTGGAGGAACCTTGGGAAAATGCAGGTGCTCTTGAGCGTAAAGAAACCTGAACTGGCAACAGAAACAACTAGTAGTAAAACATTCTTTTACCTCAGTAAGAGGATAAGAAAGGTAGAAAGAGAAGGTATGACAATGATCAAGCCGAGGACATATATTAGCTTGAGAATAGATATTCAGTTAATGTGTTTGAGTACTTAAGAAAGCACACTTGTCTTTGGCATAGATGCCTTTCTAGTATGATATTGCCCAAAGAAAAATAACTAGGCAATATAGAGAGATCTCGGGATGTAGTAAAGGAAGAATCTTACTTTCCCAGAGTACTCTATGAGAATATGGCAGATATAGAAAAGTAAGAGAGTGGTACTTTAGATTATTGAAAAACTTGTAATATACAGATGATAATGGCTTTGAGCTCAATCATGAGGCTTTAGATTATTGAAAAACTTGTAATATACAGATGATAATGGCTTTGAGCTCAATCATGAGGCGCTCGTGTATTAGTGTTTGATGTTATACTTTGCTTGCAACAATAGTTACATGATATTAGGCCTAATCAACCTAGTAGTAATGTGGCTTAAGTGCACAGCAAACGACGACATCAAGCACTAAAGTGTCCCGATAATCGAAGGGTATCCTACTTAGCTAGATAACGAGATAAGTCATTAAAGAAAGGTAGAGGGATTCCAGTAATATCAGAATGAAGAGAAAAGCATGTAAAAAGGAATCCCTAGTGAAGAATGCTCAGATTCAGATAGATGAGTTCAATATGTCTGATCTGAGTCCCTTATAGTACATGTAAATGAAATGAATAGGGGTCAGTGTATAGCCTCTCTCCTGCCAGAGATGTTAACCACATTCAGTGTGTGAGATGCCCTAGTGCCAAAGCATTTTAAAGCAGAACGTGGGCATAGTTACAAACTACGAGATATGAGAGGAAGACTAGAATCAGTACACGTAAAATAAGTAAGTCAACAGAAACAACCAGTAGTAAAACATCTTTTTACCTCAGTAAGAGGATAAGAAAGGTAGAAAGAGAAGGTATGACAATGATCAAGCCAAGGATATATATTAGCTTGAGAATAGATATTCAGTTAATGTGTTTGAGTACTTAAGAAAGCACACTTGTCCTTGGCATAGATGCCCTTCTAGTATGATATTGCCCAAAGAAAAATAACTAGGCGATAAAAAGAGATCTCGGGATGTAGTAGAGAAAGAATCTTACTTTTCCCGAGTACTCTATGAGAATAGGGCAGATAGAGAAAAGTAAGAGAGTGGTACTTTAGATTATTAAAAAACTTGTAATATATAGATGATAATAGCTTTGAGCTCAGTCATGAGGCGCTCGTGTATTAGTGTTTGATGTTATACTTTACTTGCAACAATGGTTACATGATATTAGGCCTAATCAACCTAGTAGTAATGTGGCTTAAGTGCACAGCAAACGACGACATCAATCATCAAAGTGTCTCGATAATCGAAGGGTATCCTAGTTAGCTAGATAACGAGATAAGTCAGGAAAGAAAGGTAGAGGGATTCCAATAATATCAGAATGAAGAGAAAAGCATGTAAAAAGGAATCTCCAGTGAAGAATGCTTAGATTCAGATAGATGAGTTCAATATGTCTGATCTGAGTCCCTATAGTACATGTAAATGAAATGAATAGGGGTCAGTGTATAGCCTCTCTCCTACCAGAGATGTTAACCACATTCAGTGTGTGAGATGCCCTAATGCCAAAAGCACTTTAAAGCAGAACGTGGGCATAGTTACAAACTGCGAGATATGAGAGGAAGACTAGAATGAGTACACATAAAGTAAGTAAGTCAATAGAGTAAGAAAGGAAAGCCCAAGCAAAAAGGGGTTAAAGTGGGAATCTGAGGATCCTATGAGGAGTGATGAATAATAATTTAAAACACTCCCTAGTATGTATTTTACTATCAGATTGAAATGACATAGAACCCACTTCGCACGAAGAGCACAATGTACCTCTGAGTTTAGCCTTAATTATTATGAGCAATGGTAACTAGATTTAGTAAGTATGTATTTTACTATCAGATACAGTGATCTTAGGCTTTGACATATCCCAAAGATGGATCACAGTAGATCCTAGCATATTACAGTGGGTTGCAGCAGACCCTAGCAGGGCTTTGAGAGGTCGCAGTAGACCCAGGGGTCACAGTAGATCCCACAGAGTTATAGAAAGCCCTAGTTACAGCATGATAGATCTGGTAGAGATGACAACCTAAGATAGTTTTATAGAACAATTAGTCTCAAAGTACAGGTTTAGTTAACTTTTGTCTCAGAGACTACATACCTTCTGAGTCTAGTAAACCATTGCCACAGAGATATAAAGGTTTTACTTAGATAGTGAGACCAATGACTAGCTCTTTTTAGAGATGAGCATAGTATATGGGATGAGGAAAGCAAGAAATTAGCTTTCCAGAGTTAAAGCCAGATAAACCATTACCTAACAGATAGTAGCCCTGACTAAGGGATAGAGAGATCCCTGCATGCTAGCTTATGTACTCAGAAAGAGATCAGGTGCAATTTTTATATGAGGTAAGTGGTACAGTATGTCTCTAGTGAGCAAAACTATGAGAATAGCTAATATCCCATCAGAACCCAGCAGCAGTCAGTAGTAGTAGCTCTTCGGTGCCAGTATGGAACACACATGTTAGGCCAATCAGTGCTAAAATGAGAGACTATAAAATGCTACTGTAAGTGAGCAAAGAAAGTGAGAAAAAGTCCCTGCTTACAGAGACAGATATAGTAATAAATAGAGAAATTTGGATCATTAAAAGCAGAAACTCCTCAAAGGAGCTGTAATCCTAGTAAGCAGTTGTGATACCTGTGACAGAAAGGGATGTGAATTGTAATCATATGATGAGCTAATGAGAAAGAACGCAGAAGTAAACAGTGGACAGTATCTATAAATAAATAAGTAGACAGACAGAAACCTCCAATGGCTCTAATGATTAGAAAAAGATGATGAGACCTTATGAAAAGCCATTAGGAGACGGTACGGGAGATTTGATACGAAATAAATTACCTCCCAAAATATGTAAGTGAGTCCACTAAAAAGAACGATAACTTCTACGACGGGTTAAGACTAACCCGATGTGATTAGTAAGCTCTCCCAGGATAGGCCTCTAGAGTTAGAAATTCCTTTCCCTTATGAGAAAGAACTAACTAGTATTTTATAGCAATAGAGCCCTTATTAGCAATGAAAAAATCCCCTAGCTATAAGAAAATTCGAAAGAATCAAATCGCTAAGAAAGTGTATAGAGCCAGGAAGAAGGGAAAGAAAGGAACGGAATATAAAAGAGTAAGAGAAAGTGTACCCCTAAATTTCGAGGACGAAATTTATTTAAAGGGGGTAGAAATATAACGTCTAATTTTTTGTAAAATACTAAAATGAGTCAATTTTTAAAGTAAGTCCCCCTGAGATGAGTGATTCAAGGCCAAATAAAAGTGGGATAAAATTTTAAATAATAAAAAATGAGGATTTGAGCCTTGAGTTACCCAGAAACCGGGGTCTGAGTGATTCGAATAATTTATCGAAAGGCCAGTGGCATTTTCATAAATAAGTGGACTTTTTGAAAAACATACAAAAGGGCTTTTTAAATGAAAGTTTTGAGTCCTCCGAGGTTCTCAAAGGCCCTGAAAACCATGGAAAGTCTCAGGATAGTTAAATCCCCTCCGGTGGACGTTTTCCAATGTCGGTTGACCCGAACTTTGATCAGTTCATTCGGTAAGGTTTTAGCTCCAAATTGAGTGATTCTAAAGGCATTTTATTAAATTGGGAACCTATTTATTATGATGGAAAAGACAGTTCTCAAAAAGGAGCTAAAACGAAATCAAACTGGAAATGCCATTGCGAAGGGCAAAATTGGAAATAATTTTAACAAGAAGTTTCTTAAACTCACGCCCTCTCTTGCATTCTCTTAGGCGCACAAGAAGGAGCACTCTTGGAGGGAGGAAAAAGCCAAGAAAAGGTAAGAAATTCTATGGAAAATCTAGCTTTCTCCTTAGCAAGTTACTTCTCCTCCTTATTTCTATGGGTTTGATGGTGTTTTTATTTGTTTTGGGGGCAAAATAAAGATAAAAAATTCGTGTTTGAAGGGAGGCAACCAAGGAAAGTGAAAAGCAACTAAGAGAAAGCAAGAAAACAAGGTAAAACTTCCTTTCTTTGATAGTTTTTTCCTTCCCCTTCCTCTTGCACGAATTTGGCCACCATGAGCCCAATTCTTAAAGGTTGTTTTCTGTCCAATTTATGGAGGGATTAGCGATTTTAGGTGGCAAGGATTAAGAATGAACCAATAGAATCAAGAAAGGAGCATTAGGAAACAAGATGGAACTATTAGGGATCCAAATGCTCCCTTGCAAATATGATTTTATATGAATGTTTTTAGGCTTAATTGAATGTAAACATGCTCCTAAGATCCCTAAGAGGCTCCCCACATGCTTCCTCCTTCAAGAAAATAAAGAGAATGCCATGGAAAGCCAATGCACCCATAGTCTCGGCCTAAGCAAGTTCACCTAGCTAGGGAGAGTTTCAAATTTTTCTAAGGCCATTTTCGAGTCATATATGGTGCATAAATATAAGAGAAGGCCTTGGAAAAAATTTAGAACTCATAGAAAGTGAAGTGGTGCTTAGTAACATGTGTTTAGGCTTCTTGTTTTAATTGTGTGATGACTCCAAGAGACTTAAATGGAGTCAAGAGTCATATTCGAAAAGAAAGGATGGAGATGGAGCGTAGAAGTTAATTAGGGGGTGTTGCTTTATTAGGTACCTATATGGACCATAATGAGGCTTATAAGGTAAGTTAGGGTCTAAGCAATTTGTGTACTTTTAGAATTCATTCCATGAGCCTAATTCACTTCCTTAAATCATGTCTAGGCTAAGAGAAACCCTCCCCACACTTTTGTGGATGTATAGTCGAGGCAAAGGAAGGAAATCCAAGGAGAAAAGTGTGTAGATTTGTACAAGGTAGCTCTCTCCACCCTCTCTCATGCATGGATGTGTGTTTAGTTTGTTTTCAAGCTATGAAAAGTATGCTAGCATGCCTTTATATTCCATGATCCTTGATGCCATGTTATGTTTCAAATGAGCGCATGATGTTTTGTATGAGTTTGCTTGAGTGTAGAGAGTCCAAGAACTCTTCCTTTTGGTGAGGATGAGCCAAGAACCCTTGAGCTTGGTTGAGACAAAGTAAAGAGTCTCCTAAAAAAGCAAAGTGGGCTCCCAAGAGTATGGTTGAATCTAAAGTGCTCAAGAAATGGGTGAGGCAAGTCCAAACACTTACTCTTGAATGATTTGTATAAGTTGTTCATATGCCAACTTTGCTTCTAAAATGTCTATAGCTTTTATTGTCTCCATGCATGCACTTGTAAAGTTTGCTTGCACATATTATATATGATTGAATGGGAGATGAACTATTGGAATTCCCTCCTCTCCAATGCTCTAACATGCTAGATGGACTAAGTAGTTATGGTGAAGAGAGCCAATAACCATGAAAGAAGGAGATTGAATCTATAATGAGGCTTCACAAAGTATATGATGTTGTAAATGTACCATGACCCTTAAGACATGTATAAATACACCATTATGTGATGTTTATATGTATGGATATGATGTATGACCTCTAGTATATGTTTTGAGTATCTAATGCCAAAATATGAGAATTGAAAGTTTGATAAGTCTTAAGTATACTTTTAGACTTACCCAAAAGGTTCTAAGACCAAGGAAAATTCATTTGGCAACTTTGGTACCTTATATGGAGCCAAAATTGACCATTATGGAACCCTATGTCACTTTTTGGCCAAATGAGTTAGTCTTACTCTGAAATTTGGCATGTAATTAGGTCTCTTTAAGAGCTTTTTAGGAAGCTAAAGAGACCCAACAAATAGGTTCCCAATGTAATAAAATGCCTTTGGAATCACTCAATTTGGAGCTAAAACCTTACCAAACGAACCGATCAAAGTTTGGGTCAACCGACATTGGAAAACGTTCACCGGAGGGGATTTCACTGTCCCAGGACTTCCCATAATTTTTAGGGCTTCTGAGAATCTTGGAGGACTCAAAACTTTCATTTAAAAAGCCCTCCTATATGTTTAAGTTCAAGAATTTACAAAAAATCAGACGTTACAAGTCTTGTATAAGCTAAGTCCTATAAAAGTTTAAGTTCAAGTTAAGAACACGTACCTGTGTAGAAGCTTAAGCACACTTGCCTAAATCTTTTGGAAGTTCACAAGTGGACTTAAGTCCTTTTAAAGTTCAAGAATTTGTCCTAGGTCTTGTTGAAGTTTAAGATCACTTAGGTATTCTCTGAGTTCAAAACCTTTTGCGAATGACCCAAATACATGACAGGGCATTGTAAGTTGTAGAGTAGCCTTACTGTCAAAATCCACTAACTTACTTGAGTCCTGTATAAGTTATGTCCTGTAGAAGTTTAAGTTTAAATTAAGAACATAAGCACACCTGCCTAAATCTTATAAGAGTTCATGCGTACTTAGGTCTTGTTAAAGTTCAAGATTACTTAGGTCTTCTTTAAGTTTAGATGACTTACTTCAATCTTGCTTAACACACGTACTTGTGTAGAAGCTTAAGCACATTTGCCTAAATCTTTTGGAAGTTCACATGTGGACTTGTACCTAGGTCTTGTTGAAATTCAAGATCACTTAGGTCTTCTCTAAGTTCAGACGACTTATGAGTACTTCAATCTTGCTTAAACACATACCTAGGTCTTATGAAAGTTCAAGCTTCCTTTCTTGGGTTCTATTGAAATTTATATGAGATCTGTTAAAGGTCATACCTTATTAAATTTTAGGTTACTTAATTGTCCTATCAATATTTTAGTTCAAGAAACACTACCTAAAATTTGTAAAAGTTCAAGCATTGTGCAGCAGCAAATAGAATCTTTTGCAGACAACTTAAGTATACAACTAAAGTGGCAGAGTGGCCTTACTACCATAATTATAGTTCAAGCACCCTTACTATCCTATCAAAGTTTAAAATTTAGATACATATTTCATACATTTCATACACCTATCTAAGCCTAATCGAAGTTATTCAATATGGAGATGAAGAATTTATTCATTGAAACCCTAAGTAATCTATATTTTCCTATCTTCTTCAATATGAAGATCAAGAACTTTATTCATTGAAACCCTAAGTGATTTTAAGGCATTTAAAAAAGAAGTTAGAGTTTCCACATTTGCAAATTTTTAAAATTACCATTTTTTCTAGGTCTAAAGAAACTTTTTTTTTTTATATTGAACAAAAAAGTTAAAGTTCAAATGCATGGAAAATGAAGTATTATTTTTCAGTAACAAAACACAAGAGAAAATGCAAGATAATAAAGATGGTAATACTTAAGTATAAAAAATCCATATCATAATTTTTGAAATTACTAAAGCTTTTATAGATATAAATATATACAAAAATTTACTCAAAAACAAATTTTGTAATAACTACCTTAAAATTTGTTTCACTGAGATATACGTAATAATTACCACTAAAAGTTAATAACTCTATTATAATAAAACTAAAGGTTAAGTTATTTAGGAGACAATTCTTGTTTATGTGTAGTATATAACTTAGGAAATAAAAAGCTACTTAATTTAAAAGTAAACTATTTTGAATTTCTTCGAAACATAATTGTCACTAGTTATATTATAATTACCACTCAAATAAAAATTTTGTAATAACTACCTTAAAAATTTGTTTCACTGAGATATACATAATAATTACCACTAAAAGTTAATAACTCTATTATAATAAAACTAAAGGTTAATTTATTTAGGAGACAATTCTTGTTTATGTGTAGATATATAACTTAGGAACTAAAAAGCTACTTAATTTAAAAGTAAACTATTTTGAATTTCTTCGAAACATAATTGTCACTAGTTATATTAACATAAAGAATTCTTTAGACAAAAAAGAATGAGATAAAAAGCTACATAATTAAAATGCAAGCACTGTATTCATATATAGGTGGTTATTTGTTTAAGCATACAAAGTATTAGAGATTGGAGTTATTTTTAATAATCAAAGTAACTTAAAACAAGTTATAACATGAAAACACAATAGGATGTAGTAACAAGATGCACATTAAAAGACAAACTTAGACCATGTAATAATTTGTTTCATTGTATACGTGATAATTACCACAAAAAGTGATAAACTCTATTCTAATAAAAACTAAAGGTTTAAAGTAGCATAATTTAGGAGACAATTCTTGCTTATGTGTAGTATTCTTAGGAAATAAAAAGCTACTTACTTTAAACACAAACTGTTTAGTTATATTAACATAAAGAATTCATTAGACAAAAAGATTAAGATAGAAAGCTACTTAATTTAAATGCAAGCATTGTATTTATATATATAAGAATAGGTACTTAGTTGTTTAAGCATAGAATGTAAATGAGATTGTTACTTTTAATAATCAAAGTAACTTAAAACAAATTATAAGTTTTAAGCGCAAATATTAAGTAACAAGATGCACATCAGAAGGCAAACTTAGACCATCTTCAACATATGCATATTTGCAGGCTACATGAGATATTGACTTCATTAACAAAAATTGGAACAAAACTCAAGGTTGATAATTATCTCGTTGAAAACAAAAGCCAAAAGAATCTTCTAAGACAAAGAAATGACGTTGTTCAACAATGAAAATTCATTCAAGTTTCCATAATATATGTATATGTGCTGTGAATGTGTGCTCATATATAGCAAAGCAAGTTACATAGTCTTCTTTATGTTAACTGCTCCAAAACTAAAATGCTTATTCTCTAATTAGGACAAATTTGCAAATTAGCTAAAACAAAAAGCAACAATGAATAGAAATATTTGAACATTCTTCCAAAATTCTATGCCTACTCATTTAATCTTGCAAAAGGTCTTATTAGAGGAAGTTACAATGGACAAAAGTCATTATCAGGCAAACCTCGCCAAGGTCAACCACTCACAAACTAAAATGCTCATTTTCTAATTGGAAGTCACTATTGTTTTTGTATGAAGGCATTGTTGGGAATCAGTTAAAATAAAAATCAATAATGAATAGAAATATTTGAACATTCTTCCAAAATTCTATGCCTACTCATTTGATCTTGCAAAAGGTTTTACCTTTTTCCCAAGGATTATTTGATAGCAAAGAGCTCAGAGTCTTTGAAATTCCTTGAACCAAATTAATTCAACAGCTTATACCGCTCCTCCAAAAGGCAAAATTGGTTCCATCACCCAGCCTGAAAGATAACAAAGAATCAAAAAATTTTGAGGAACCGAAGAAAACAATATTAAAATATTGTTACATATTCTCAAAAAAATATGCAGTTATTGGCCCAAAAAAAAATCTTACATATGCAGTTTTCATTCCAATAGTTAATACAAAATAGAAAGGTACTTGCAAGAAAAAATTAGGAATTAGAAGAAAAACTAATCATAAAGTATTATCATCATTAAGCGTTTGGATAGACAGAAGTCATAGTTGGCAAGCCTTACCGAAGCTAAGTTCCTCACCAACTATAAGCTCATTCTCTCAGTTTTTAACTGGAAGTCATCGTTGGCTATTTTTGTTAAGATACGTTGGTAATATATGTTGCAGAATTATATGAGCACATGTTATTAAACAAAAATAAAAATAAAAGTAAAGAATTATGAATTTAAATTTTTTAATACTTCTGAGCCAAAAGTTGCAAAAATTTTAAAGCAAGCTCTAACTTGAAAATTTATTTTGATGTAATAGTCTTTAAAGTAAAATAAAAAAGTTCAATTTCATCAATTTTCTAACTCCATTAATCCGACAGTTTGGACTACAGATAAGTTACAAAAGGTCATAGCTATTGCATGTAACTGTATAATACTGGACGAACAACACTTGATAATACAATACAAAAGGCCATAGCTATTGCATGGAAGTGTATAATATTGGATGAACAAACACTTGACAATACAAAATTTCAAGAATCAAATGAACACTTGAAATGTGCAAAAATATGGAGAAATAGGATGGAGCTTTGAACTTCCATTTAAGCAACAAAATTGATTAGAAAAATAAAAAATAAACAGCAACAACATTAAAACAGGCATAATAAAATAAGTCAAGGTTAATTTAATACACAAATTTATATATATGTACATGCAAGACGGGGAAGATTCCCATTTTCATCAAGTATTGAGTCCAGTGTAGGATTTGAGGGGTTTGTTAGCCTCAGACTTGCAAGTTCAAAAATCATATATAACGTAACTAAAAAACAAAAAACAAAAATCATATTCCTTTGAATTGGAAATCAAGTATATTTGGCTAAAAATCTATCATTCAAGCATTTTCTGAAAAATATGATAACGGAAAAATCTGCTTTTGGATAAACAACAACAATATAGAACTTCATTCTCGGTTTCCTTTTAATAATTTTATCCTACCTTAATGGTTACCAACAGAATAAAGGCCAGTCAGTGCATATGCTCCTACACTTTCAATTTCAAGGTTTTTGCTTGTTTTGAGTTTTCTTCCAATCCTAGATACCATAAACAGATGAAAACTACAATCAAAGGTTTTCTTCATCATAAATTTCACAGCAATTTGAGACGTTGAAGGCCTGCAACCAGATTCCATCAGAAAAGGGTTTGCGGAAGGCTATTAAGGGTTACCATTAATCTTTTGAAAAATCAAGTCCTTCAAAATAAAATTCTTAATTTGAATGAAATATCGTTGATCTGAAAGAATAAAATATCTAGGAGCTTGGGGTCACAGTTTTACTAAGGACCAGGTATATCTGGTGTATTCATCACCATCTCAAATTATTCGCCCAACTTGGCTTTGGATTTTCATCACGATGTGAAACTAATTGAAGAAGAAGCAACCTAAATTCATGGGTATCTCTCTTTGTTTTTTATTGTTTGGCTATTTGTGCCCTGAAGCACAATATGACCAGTGTGCATTGTGCAATTTCATGCCTTTTGAAAGAAATCTCTCAGGGTATATTTTCAGAAATTAAAGCCTCAAAAGCTAGCCGTTTCATCGTATTATTATTACCCCTACATAACATTACAACTAGAATAGGCACAACATGAAGCTCTTCAGCATACCATTAGAAACAGAGCAACCAAGGATCGGCAAAATATTGTTAACGCAAAATAGAAGAGACAAGCAAGAAAAAAAAATTAAGAGTTAACTAGAAGGTCATTATGGGCAGAAAACTACTTATGTGGCTTTTCTACCTGCAACACCACATTCAGGCATTGATGCTTGAGAGAAAGCAGAGTAATCCCAAAGAGAAGAGAACGAGTAACAACATTTTGATTGAATAAAGCATTAGTCTTATTCCAGAAAAAAGTACCTCTCTTTCCCCACGTATGTCATACCGTTCCTATGTCCGCCTTCGAAAATGCAAAGCAGAGGATTCACGGAAATCAATATTAAAACAAGAATTAAGACTCTTCCCCTTTCCTCATTGAAATCATGTGGAACTCACCGAAGAAGAAGCAAACTGTATTTATAGGTCACTGTTTATGCACAGATACATAATATAGTCGTTGGCCAATTTCATAATTTAAAAAACTAGCCGTTTGAAAGAAGTCTCAGCACATAGTTCAGAAAATGAAGCCGTTACGGAAATCCTTGCGCTAATTAAATCATTGGCAAAAACTAGCCGTTACGGCGAGATGGGTCGTCTTAAGTTCTAGCGTGAGCTCTAGTGTGCCAAAAACAGAGCATGGCTTCATCGATGTCTGTCAACAAAGTCACTGTTTATGCACAGATACATAATATAGTCGTTGGTCAATTTCATAATTTAAAAAACTAGCCGTTTGAAAAGAAGTCTCAGCACATAGTTCAGAAAATGAAGCCGTTACGGAAATCCTTGCGCTAATTAAATAATTGGCAAAAACTAGCCGTTACGGCGAGATGGGTCGTCTGAAGTTCTAGCGTGAGCTCTAGTGTGCCGAAAACAGAGCATGGCTTCATCGATGTCCGTCAACAAAGCTACCTGCTCGGTATGCTCTGTTTCAATTCCCATTAGCATCAATAGTATATAGCTAATTCAACAGAATTGATATTGAAATTGTTGGTTTTGCAGATACCACAGGGGTCAGAGCCTCGAAAGGATGAAGGGGGTGGCTTACGATCTGCATCCGTCAATCCCCGGTTCTAGGTAGCAGGTTGGTTATTCGAAAAATTCCCTCTAGATTAGATTTTGTTCTGTTGCTTTATTTTCTACGTTAGGTTTTAAATTTACGGTGCTATGGGATCAAATCCAGTTGATCATATTGTGTTTGGCTCACATAGTTAATGTTGTAGTAAAACTTCGGGTAACCACTGATGGCATAAAGTGACTTTAACCAGATCAGCCTGTGTCTCCCTTTCTCTGTAAACTGCAAATTGTATAGATGGACAATAATATTGATTATTTACTTGGCTTTTGGGATTTATTTTCAGTTTTCGCCAACGTAAGTTCATCTTTTTTACCTTTAGTTCTGTAAAGGGGGGTTTTCGGCCATTTTTTCGGTCTATATGCGAGAGTTGGCGCATGCCTACATGGACTCTCCGAGTATTTGTGACTCAGATTATTGTTTGTATTCAGACTTCAGAATTTATACTTTGAGGAGCTTTTTTAGTATAATTGGAGTGATATTCCTTCTGCAAATTTTGTAAAGATAAATGGGGACTTCTTGATTTCCTGTCAGCTTTTATAAAATGTTGATCTAGTCCCAATCTAATTGATTGAAATTTCAACATTAGATAGTAGGTATTCCTTTTTGAGTTTTTTTTTTCAATAAAGACATTGATATATAATGTGTTATCTATATTTATGAAGTAGATATAAATGAACTGATCTATATCTGTGAAGTGGTCTCTCCGATAATCAGTGGCCGATAATATGAAATATAATTTGCAGTTTGGTTTGTAGTTACAGAGTGAGGCATTGAGGGATAAGTATTAGTCTTGTTGTGGATATTTTTAAATGAAGAGTGTTATCAGTATTTATGAATTGATGTCTCTATTAATCAATGGTAGACAAATATGAATTATAGTCAGAAAGAAAAAAGGGATAAGTAATAGGTTGTTTTTGATATTCTTGTTTTACCTTAGATAATCACTATAGCGCCAGCGACATGTAGTGTAGAAGTTTATGTCTTAAGTTCAAGAAAATTTGAAGTTAGAGAATAGAGTAAGAGACCAAGAAGCTAGTTTGGAGTGGCAAGTGAAACATGATTATACCATTGTAGAGAATTGTTACCGGTGGATTAAATCATTATTTATTTTTTTCATATAGCTTTGGATCAAATCTTGTTTTCTTTGTATTTAGTTGTATTTGTTGGTTCAAAATCTTGTGCAATTTCAAGTATGATATACTGGTGGGTACGCAGGAGACATTGAATAGAAAATAAAAGATTAACCTAGTGATGACAATTTATGATTGCACTGTTTCTCAAGATGTGTTTGGAGATTATTATACAACAAAGCCAGCTGTTGCAACTCCACGTGTCTTGAGGTGTGTGTCCAAGGTGAAATATCTAGTATCAACCTTTTAGGTTGGGGTAACACCAATATCATTTTTTATACAATCTTGATCCTCATGTTAATGTACCTTCACATATGCACAAGTGAAAGCTACCTTACTTCCCTTATTTCATTACCCCTTTCTTGCAATCCCAAGCTCACACGAGGGCAAGATGATATTATGATGCAACTACCTGAAAAAGTAGTATGGAAACACAACCTAATAGGCTTGGTCGCAAAATATATAAAACAACCAAAAGAAGCGTCAAACCAAAGACAGCAGAAACTGTAAATTGCAGAAAGAATGAAGTTACGTAGGCAACTTGAGAAGAAGCGTTCCCTGTATTGACACAGAAAATTAACGTGGTTCGGCTAATGTGACCTACATCCACGGGCAGAGAGAAAAAATTTTATACTATTGAGACTGAATGATACAAGGTACAAGGTATAGATGTAGATGCCCTTTTTATATATATAAACAATCACACTCCCAACTCAATTCTACTCGATGTGGGACTTGTCCCCTCTTTTATATATGAGTATTCCCTTCCCATCTGAGTTTTATTCGATGTGGGACTTGGGTTTTAAGATTTGAAGGCATCGTCATAATTCTCCACCTTGACTCCAGACTTCTGATTTGATCATCTCCCTGCCATTATGCCTCGTAGGGCCTCATGTTGCTCGTACTCGCACCAGGTCCAAGCTATGCCTGAACTTGTCAACAAGTAATGGCTTTGTCAACATGTCTGCTGGATTCTCTGCTGTTGGTATCTTCTCTATGGTCACAACCTTATTTTCCAAGGCATCCCTAATGAAATTCAATCTGATATCTATGTGCTTGGACCTTTTATGGTAGACTGGATTCTTTGCCAGACTCAACGCACTTTGACTGTCACAATACACCTTAGGCATCTGAACCTTCAATCCTAGATTTCCAATCAAGCCATGTAACCACATTGCCTCCTTCACTTCCTTCACTCTCTCGGTCAAGGACATGTACTCCGCCTCAGTGGTCAACAAAGCAACTGTAGACTGCAAAGTTGCTTTCCAGCTAATAGGACATGGTGAAGATATAGCATGTCAACAATCTCCATCTCTAAAGTATGAAGCTTTAATGGCCTCGCCTCTTTATATAGACATTTCATTAGAGAATTTACCATTATTATGACCCTTATCACATGTTGCCTGAAAAAGATAAGTTATAATGGATGTTAACCACCAATAGCTGCACAAGAAATTTGTCAGAATAAAATAAATCCGAGCCATGCACAAGGACACTGTCCTTGAGAGATATTCCACCACAAGATGGCACTCCCCAGGATTGAACGGATTCTTCTGCGATGTCGTAGGGAAGCAGAAAAGCAGAAACAAAAAAAACACTCAGGGACAAAGAAAAGAGGAGAGAACAGCTTGAATGTTGTCCGGAACTGTGGTGTATTGAACCCAATTAGCAACGCGATATTTATAGGCACACAAAAGCAGTGAGACATTGGACCACGTTTAATTATATTAATGAGGACATTTCTGAACGTTAGGTGATTTCCGACATGAGGATTAAATCAGATAATAAAAATAAAAAATGGATTAGTAATTACCAGTAAATGGATGACCAACGTTCAGAAATGTTCACATTATAAACTCATAACCGAAACCTTAAAATTGTGGATATTCTGGAAGGCTATTTGAAAATATTTAATTTTCAAAAAATAAATTCTGGCAATGGTAAAAATTGTCCAACACCGCGTATATTTTGCGTGCAGGGGGGGAAATCATCGAATTTCAACTGATCTCAACTATGTTGGCCCAGCTTTTTGTGCGCGCGAGCCCATTCTCCTCCTAGGCCCATTTTGCTCTTCCATAATCACATGTTAATATTTATACCCTTTGGCCTTTTGTTTGAGCAACGTGAGACTCCTCTTTTTCTCTTCCCCTTTTGACACACACACACATATTCTCCAACAATCCCCTACATGTATGTCAAAAGATCACTATCATCTGAGTTATACATATGAGTATAAACATTTCGAATATGGTGTCTTACAAACTATGAACCATTTCTAGACTAATAAAGCTTAGTATACAAAGTTGTAGCTGAAGCTTATAACTTCTATGAACCAACAATTTTTCGTTGTATACTAGATGCCTTAAAAGTCAATTTATACCCTCACAATTTTCGCTGTTATCGCAGTTTTGCGCTTTAAACTACGGCCTTGCGCGTGCCTGGTTTTAATGAATGTTTTAGAGATTTTTGCCATGATCTCATAGGAGCGGCCCCACTCCACATTCATATAGGTGATTTCATCAAGTGTGACTGCAATGAACACACCATTTATAAGGAATATGAAATCATTAAGAGCTTTTGCTCAGCCTCGCCAACAATGTATCCTAACACTTTTTCTCGTATCATAGGAATAGATCAAAAAATAAAGTGCTAGCAGAATTAACAAATAACTTGTTTTTACCCATATGAACCTCCTTCATGGGATCACCAATCACAGAGGTTGGGTTACCATCACTGTTAATTTTCAAACTGGCTTAAGTCCTATTCCCCTCGATGTTTCCAAAATTTGTTTCTTCCCTAAAGGTTTAGTTAGGGGATCTGCCAGATTTAATTCTGACCTTACAAAATCGATCGATATAACTCCGTTTTTCAACAGCTGTCTTATAATATTATGTCTTAAACGAATATGCCTACTTTTGCCATTGTAGGTCTTATTTTTAGTAATGGCTATTGCCGATTGACTATCACAATGTAATGACACTGATGGTGTTGGTTTTTCACCTAATGGAATATTTGTCAAGAAGTTTTTCAACCACTCAACCTCATTACTAGCCAACTCCAGAGCAATGAACTCTGAATCCATAGTGGATCTCGCTATAATATTTTGTTGAGCTGATTTCCAGGTTACTGCACTACCACCAAGAGTGAATACATAGCCACTAGTGGATTTGGTATCTTCTGAATCTGAGATCCAGTTAGCATCACTGTATCCTTCTAATACGGCGGGAAATCCATTATAACATATACCATAATTCATGGTACCTTTCAAATAACTCATTAATCTGTCCAAAACTAATCAATGTTCACTACTTGGATAGTGAGTATATCTACTCAATCTACACACAGCATATGCTATATCAGGTCGGGTATAATTCATTAAATGCAACAGACTCCCAATAATTCATTGAGCTACCGAATCATCCTTATTTTTAACTAATTTGGTGCTAGCATTATAAGGAGTGCTCACAGGTATTTTTTCAAAGAATCTAAATTTTTTAAGAATTTTTTCAATATAATATTCTTGAGATAGTGAAATGTCATTTTCACTCCTTATGATATTAACACTTTTTCTCGTATCATAGGAATAGATCAAAAAATAAAGTGCTAGCAGAATTAACAAATAACTTATTTTTACCCATATGAACCTCCTTCATGGGATCACCAATCACAGAGGTTGGGTTACCATCACTGTTAATTTTCAAACTGGCTTAAGTCCTATTCCCCTCGATGTTTCCAAAATTTGTTTCTTCCCTAAAGGTTTAGTTAGGGGATCTGCCAGATTTAATTCTGACTTTACAAAATCGATCGATATAACTCCATTTTTCAACAGCTGTCTTATAATATTATGTCTTAAACGAATATGCCTACTTTTGCCATTATAGGTCTTATTTTTAGTAATGGCTATTGCCGATTGACTATCACAATGTAATGACACTGATGGTGTTGGTTTTTCACCTAATGAAATATTTGTCAAGAAGTTTTTCAACCACTCAGCCTCATTACTAGCCAACTCCAGAGCAATGAATTCTGAATCCATAGTGGATCTCGCTATAATATTTTGTTGAGCTGATTTCCAGGTTACTGCACTACCACCAAGAGTGAATACATAGCCACTAGTAGATTTGGTATCTTCTGAATCTGAGATCCAGTTAGCATCACTGTATCCTTCTAATACGGTGGGAAATCCATTATAACATATACCATAATTCATGGTACCTTTCAGATAACTCATTAATCTGTCCAAAGCTAACCAATGTTCACTACTTGGATAGTGAGTATATCTACTCAATCTACACACAGCATATGCTATATCAGGTCAGGTATAATTCATTAAATGCAACAGACTCCCAATAATATGGGCATATGTAGATTGAGCTACCTAATCATCCTTATTTTTAACTAATTTGGTGCTAGTATTATAAGGAGTGCTCACAGGTATTTTTTCAAAGAATCTAAATTTTTTAAGAATTTTTTCAACATAATGTTCTTGAGATAGTAAAATGTCATTTTCACTCCTTATGATATTAACACTTTTTCTCGTATCATAGGAATAGATCAAAAAATAAAGTGCTAGCAGAATTAACAAATAACTTGTTTTTACCCATATGAACCTCCTTCATGGGATCACCAATCACAGAGGTTGGGTTACCATCACTGTTAATTTTCAAACTGGCTTAAGTCATATTCCCCTCGATGTTTCCAAAATTTGTTTCTTCCCTAAAGGTTTAGTTAGGGGATCTGCCAGATTTAATTCTGACCTTACAAAATCGATCGATATAACTCCATTTTTTAACAGCTGTCTTATAATATTATGTCTTAAACGAATATGCTTACTTTTGCCATTGTAGGTCTTATTTTTAGTAATGGCTATTGCCGATTGACTATCACAATGTAATGACACTGATGGTGTTAGTTTTTCACCTAATGGAATATTTGTCAAGAAGTTTTTCAACCACTCAGCCTCATTACTAGCCAACTCCAGAGCAATGAACTCTGAATCCATAGTGGATCTCGCTATAATATTTTGTTGAGCTGATTTCCAGGTTACTGCACCACCACCAAGAGTGAATACATAGCCACTAGTGGATTTGGTATCTTCTGAATCTGAGATCCAGTTAGCATCACTGTATCCTTCTAATACGGCGAGAAATCCATTATAACATATACCATAATTCATGGTACCTTTCAGATAACTCATTAATCTGTCCAAAGCTAACCAATGTTCACTACTTGGATAGTGAGTATATCTACTCAATCTACACACAGCATATGCTATATCAGGTCGGGTATAATTCATTAAATGCAACAGACTCCCAATAATATGGGCATATGTAGATTGAGCTACCTAATCATCCTTATTTTTAACTAATTTGGTGCTAGCATTATAAGGAGTGCTCACAGGTATTTTTTCAAAGAATCCAAATTTTTTAAGAATTTTTTCAACATAATGTTCTTGAGATAGTAAAATGTCATTTTCACTCCTTATGATATTAACACCTAATATCACCTTTGCTTCACCCATATCCTTCATATCAAATTTAGAAGAAAGAAACATTTTAGTTTCTATCACAACATTTATGCTTGTACCAAAAATAAACATATCATCAACATATAAACAGATAATCACACAACCATCATTCACAATTTTTGTATAAACACATCTTTCTACTTCAACAGTGAAAAATCCATCACTTGTTAAGACTTGATCAAGTTTTTCATGCCATTGTTTCGGTGCTTGTTTCAATCCATATAATGATTTAATAAGTTTACAAACTTTATTTTCTTGTCCAGAAGCAACACATCCTTCAGGTTGTACCATATAAATTTTTTCTTCTAAATCACCATTTAAAAAAGCAGTTTTAACATCCATTTGATGAATAAAAAGCTTGTAAACTGAAGGTAAAGCAATCAAAATTCTAATAGAGGAAATTCTTATTACTGGAGGAAAAGTATTAAAATAATCAATATGTTATTTTTGAGTAAATCCTTTAGCTACTAGCCTCGCTTTATATTTATCAATGGATCCATCAGGATTATATTTCCTTTTAAAAACCCATTTGCAACCAATAGGTCTTACTCCCAGAGGCAAGTCTGCTAAAACCCAAGTTTTGTTTTGATTTAGTGAATCTATTTCAGCTTTAATTGCTTCTTTCCAAAGATGAGCATCAGAAGATGAAACTGCTTCAGAAAAATTTGATGGCTCATCTTGTAACATATAAGTATAAAAAGCATTTCCAAAAGAAGTTTCTTTTCTTTGTCTTTTGCTTCTCCTTAAATTTTCAACAAAATTGTCACTTTCATTTACTTTAGATGAAGAAGGCAAATTTTCAGCTGTTTGAGATATATGTTGAATTTTTAATGAAAAAATATGTTCAAAAAATTCTGCATCTTTAGTTTTAATAATAATGTTATGATCAAGAACTGATTTTCAAAACTAGAAATCTATATGATGCACTATTTTCAGCATATCCAATAAACATGTAATCAGAAGTTTTAGAACCAATTTTTCTCTTTTTAGGATTAGGTAGTAAAACTTTTGCAAGACACCCTTACACTTTCAAATATTTTAAATTTGGTGTGTATCCTTTCCATAATTCATAAGATGTCTTATTTATTTTCTTATAAGGTATCCTATTTTGTAAAAAACATGCAGATAACAAAGTTTCACCCCATAAACTATCTGGTGCAGAAGAACTTACAAGCATAGTATTCATCATTTCTTTTAAAGTTTTATTTTTCCTTTCTGCTATTCCATTTGATTCAGGTGAATATGGAGGAGTTACTTCGTGAATGATTCCTTCTTTTTTACAAAAGTCATTAAATAAAACAAAATCTCCTCCTCTATCTGACCTAACCCTTTTAATCTTTTTATTTAATTGATTTTCTACCTCAACTTTATATAAAAGAAATTTATCAAAAGCTTCATCTTTATTTCTCAATAAATAAACTTTAGTATGTCTAGAAAAATCATCGATAAAAGTTACAAAATACTTTTTGCCACCTCTTATCATAGTTTGTTTCAAATCACCTAAATCAGTATGTATCAAGCTAAGCAATTCAGTTTCTCTTTGTACAGAAAAATGAGACTTCTTAGTTGATTTAGCTTCTACACAAATTTCATATTTGTTTAAAAAATTATTTTTAATTTCAGAAATTAAACTAAATTTTTGCATTTTCTTTAAATATGACTTACTAACATGTCCTAATCGAGCATGCCATATAGAAAAGTATCAACCATAAAGACAGGCAAGTAAGCAGAAGATGATGCATTTTCATTCATATCAGCAATGTTGAGTATAAACAGCCCCTGAGTACAATAGCCCTTCCTTACAAATACATTATTCTTTGTCATTACGATCTTATCAGATTTAAATGACACCTTAACCCCAACTTTACTTAATAGAGCTACAGAAATTAAATTGGCTCTAACACCAGGCACATGAAGAACATCACTGAGTGACAAAGTTTTTCCAGATGTGAGTTTCAGTTCAACCTTTCCTTTTCCTAGAACTTTTGCAGTTCGAGAATCAGCAAGGTAAACACGGTCTTCTCCTTCCTTGGTAGGATTATAGGAGGCAAACATCTCACGATGTACATAAATGTGCCTGGTAGCCCCAGAGTCTACCGCCCATTTTTTCACATCGGATACTAAGAGAGCTTGAGAAATGACCGCTACAATGATTTCATTTTCTTCGTCTCCTTGAACTAGATTGGCCCTAGGAGGATTGTCATTTCTAGCCCTCTTCCTGCATTGAGCAGCATGGTGGCCTGGTTTTCCACAAACAAAGCAACTCCCTTTCTTTTTGAATTTGGGATTAGAACTCTTGGGCTTGTAATCAGGTTTTGTTTTAGAGTCATACCTCTTGCCATACTGCTTTGTCTCCACCAAATTTGCTTTTGAGGTCATCTCTTTGCCTTTTGCAGCTTGCATCTCTTTTCGATTTGTGTCCTCGATTATGATGTAAGTGATTAGGTCCGACAGTGGTAATTGCTTTTGTTTGTGTTTCAGTTATTGTTTGTAATCCTTCCATGATTCAGGTAGCTTCTCAATCAGAATTCCAGCAACAAACTCGTCAGGTAAGTTGATTTTTTCTGCCTTCAACTCTTCCAGCAGCTTATAGTACTCGTTAATTTGCAGCTTAATATCCTTGTCCTCGGTCATCTCCCATCTATAGTAATTTTCAACAACAAACTTTTGCTTCCCAACATCCTCAGCAGTATATTTGCCAATTAGCGATTCCCAGATTTTATTTGCTTCCTTGTACACATAGTAAACATCGAAGAGATCATTAGACAAAGTGTTAATGATGGTATTTCTGCATACCTTGTTGGCATATTCCCAAGCAATCCTTTGATTTTGGTCAATATCTAACAAAGGCTCAAATTGTGTGAGTGTAGCAGCAACTCCATATAGGTCAAGGATAGAGTAAACACGTTTTTGCCACCTTCGAAAATTTTTGCCATCGAACATCTCAATTTTTTAAATATCAGGTGGTGGCCTAGATAGTGGCATTGGAGGCAGTGTGAACAGAACAGAGGATGTAGCACCAATACTAGCACCGACAGGGCCATCAAAAGCAGGAGCATTGTTTTGTTGTGACTCCATATCTCTCAAGATTGTTAACCACCAATAGCTGCACAAGAAATTTGTCAGAATAAAATAAATCCGAGCCGTGCACAAGGACACTATCCTTGAGAGATATTCCGCCACAAGACGGCACTCCTCAAGATTGAACGGATTTTTCTGCGATGTCGCAGGAAAGCAGAACAACAGAAACAAAAAAAAAAACTCAGGGACGAAGAGAAGAGGAGAGAACAACTCGAATGTTGTCCGGAACTGTGGTGCATCGAACCCAATGAGCAACGCGGTATTTATAGGCACACAAAAGTAGCAAGACGTTGGACCACGTTTAATTATATTAATGAGGACATTTCTGAACGTTAGGCGATTTCCGACATGAAGATTAAATCAGATAATAAAAACAAAAAACGGATTAGTAATTACTGGTAAATGATGACCAACATTCAGAAACGTTCACATTATAAACTCATAACCGAAGCCTTAAAATTGTGGATATTTTGGAAGGCTATTTGAAAATATTTAATTTTCAAAATATAAATTCTGGCAATGGTAAAAATTGTCCAACACTGCGTATATTTTGCGCGCAGGGGGGGAGAAATCGTCGAATTTCAACTAATCTCAACTATGTTGGCCCAACTTTTTGTGCGCACGAGCCCATTCTCCTTCTAGGCCCATTTTTCTCTTCCATAATCACATGTTAATATTTATACCCTTTGGCCTTTATTTGTTTGAGCAATGTGGGACTCCTCTTTTTCTCTTCCCCTTTTGACACACACACACATATTCTCCAACAATGGACTCCTACAACTTCTAAAGCTTTTGAGTCCATAAAAAAGAAACTTTTTTAGGCCCTTCTTCTATCTTTGATTGGTTTCGCCAAACCTTTTAAGGTTGCTTGTGATCCATTTGGCATAGGTATTAAACGTGTCCTTAGTTAGGAGGCCAAATAAAAGTATTCCACATTTGATAAAGAATATATGCAATTGTTATGTCTTTTGTGCATTGAAAATTCTATCTTCCTCCTTAACAATTTGTCTTATATTTTGATCATCATGTACTTAAGTTTCTTCATTCTCAAAGACATTTAACTATTAGGCATGTCACTTAGGTTGAATTTCTTCAAGAATTTACCTTTATTGTTAAACATCATTTTAGGGTAGAAAATAAAGCAATTGATGCACTAAGCCATATGCTCATTATTTTGCACTCTATAAGTATTGATATTGTGGGATTTGATAGGTTAAAAGATGAATATACTGCTTGTCCTAACTTTGAAACCATTTTTTAGGACATTAGTGTTAGACACCAACGTAATCACATAGATTTTCCCATTAATGATGGTTATCTCTTTCGTGGGCCTAAATTATCCATTTATGGCACCTACATAACAGATTTTTTTAGTATGGGAATTATATGTTTGGGGATTAGCTGGTTATTTTGGTAGGGATAAAATCATAGTGTTAGTTGGCTTATTTGAAACATAACATTGTTAGAATTTTGTCCTAATATCATACATGCTAAACTTGTTAGGCAAAAAAATAGAATATAAGATTATATACTCTATTGCCAATTCTTAAAGCGCCTTGAAAAGACATTAGTATAAACTTTGTCTTAGGTTTTCTTTAAGTAACACAAGGGCATTATTCTATCTTAGTTGTTATGAATATATTTTTTAAGATGGCTAATTTTATCCCATGTAGTAAGACCATAGATGTTTCCTACTTAGTTAAGTTTTTTTTTTAGAGATTGTGGATTTGCATAGGTTGTTTACCACTATTTTATTAGATAGGGATGTTAAGTTTGTTAATTTTTTTTTGGAAAACCCTCTGTAAACTTTTTGGCACCTAACTAAAGTTCTCTTCTACATTTTATCTTCAAACTAATGGACAAATTGAGGTTATTAATCAAAGTTTGGGTGATTTGCTTAAGAGTCTAGTAAGGGACAAACTTGAGAATTGGGATTTGGTTTTACCAAAATCAAGTTTGCTTATAATAATTCAGTTGATAGGTCCATCGGTAAGAGTCCTTTTGAGATTGTCCAAGGCTTTAAATCTTACTAGCCTATTAACCTTATGACTCTTCCCTTGACTTCCCACATATCTGAATATGCATAATCATTTACCCAACACCTTTATGACTTGCACATGAGATTAGGTGCAAATTTGTTATAAGCAATGAACAATATACATTGTTTGCTAATGTTTGCCATCACCTACAAAATTTTAATGAGAATAATTGTGTTATAGCTCGTACTCTTCCCAAGTGTTATCCTAAACATTCCTTTAAAAAGTTACATGCCTGAACCTTCGGCCTTTCCGTGTCTTTAAGAAACTTGGCCTTAATGCATACTTGTTGGAATTATCTCCTAACATGGCCATTTGTCCAGTTTTCAATGTAGTAGATTTATTTCTATATTGAGGTACTTTTAAGCCTCCCATACTACTTTTTGATGATTCTATAGGTACTCAAGTCCATCATGTTCCTATGCCCATTCTATTGTCTACTCGACCATCAGTTAAGGCAATCAATGCAATCATAGATAATTAACTCGTTCTAACTCCTGATGGCCTTCTCCATTGTTACCTTGTTTGTTGGAAGGATTGCCTAGACTTAAATGTTACTTGGATCATCAAAGAGAATCCAACCTTGTTGTAGTTTTACCAATAGTCTTCCTCTCTAGAAGAGAGTTTCCCTAAGCTGAGGAAAAATGATTGGAAACTATGGAACATGTATTCTGGGCACAGAAAATCCTAGATCCTACCTTGTTACTTGGATCACTTAAGAGAGCTTCCTATGTTTGGATCTAACCTTATTGTAGTCTTACCAATAGTCTTTCTCTCTAGAGGAGAGTTCCCTAAGCTAGGAAAAAATGATGGGAAACCATGAAAAATGTATTCTAAGCATAAAAAGTCCTAGATTAGCTCTATTTTAATAATATTATTTGCATTTTGACTTTATTTTATTTTTTTTTGGGTTTTATTAATTATTTATTATTAAGATTAAGTGATTATTTTTAATTAGGAAGTTATTATGGACTTTATAGAAAACCCTTAATAGTTGTATTAGAAGCATGTTTGATTTGATAATAAGATATTTCAGTGTTACGAGTTTTGCATCTCCTTCTATTCTATATAATTCTCCCATTATTTCTTTCGCATCTCCTCTTTCTTTCTCTCTCAATCCCCTTTTCCTCCATTGTCCTGCACTAATTAATCTTCCAAAGATGTAAGAATCTATATTTAAAAAAATGTAAGCATGATATATATATATATATATATATGTATGTATGTATGCATATAATATCCTTATATTATTAGAATATATACAACATGTCAATTTTGGGTTTTTCATATTTAATAAGTAATAGTTTTTTTTTCCAATACTTTAAAACTAAATTTTTTACCTACCAAATATCTCTCAAGTATTTTCACCTTTATACGCAGGAAATGAATTCCAAAGTGAGAATGTGTCGTTATTTTGGCTAAACGATGTTTATGATATAAACTCCGTTAAAATTAACTATACAATAAAATGCTTTGTTCAATCATATTTTCCCAGGAAAAATCTCAGCAACCTTGAGAAGCAAACTTGCAGGTGTATTGCTAGATCTAGGTGAAAATTAGTTTGTCTAAAATGAATCATTAATAATTACAAATACGGAAGCACATATCACATTCACTGGCAAACAAAGAATCAAAGTGCACAAGGCCGATATGGAAGAGTGTGCTTTTAAGATCACCTGGGGAAGGAATTTACTTTTGAACAAAGCCTGGTGACACACTTGACCGTAATATTTAGAAATAATGAATCAGTTAGAAAGAAAGATGTTACCCTCCTATAGAGAGCAAAGAATACACCCTTCTTGGGGTGGGAAAGAACCCTATATTAAGTGGAAATTAAAGAAGCTGAACCCTACATTAAATTGTAATTTCCTTGTTGGGGCATTGAACTTTGAGGATAGCTAGGTAAGGGCAAGGGATCTCCAAATGGATTAGGATTAGAACCAACAAGCTGCATTTGCTGAGGGTATCGAGTTTGTGGATATTGATGAGGGACCATCATCATATTGTGTTGTTGTTGCTGTTGTTGAAACATCATTTGTTGCTGTTGCTGCTGCTGATGTTGCTGTTGTTGCTGAGCCAATAATGCCATTTGTACATTGGTTGGAGGTGCTATGTTGTTGGACATTGCAAATGGATCATGCTGGTTCTGATGATGATCAAATGGGTTCTGCATAGCCATTCCACCATGTCCATAACCTGCATTTTGGAGCTGAAGTTGTCTCCTGGAGTGTTCATCTTCATACAAACTGTCCAGTAATAGCTTGTCAAACCCACCGGCCTAAACAAAAGGAGGAAACCAGAAAAAAATAAAAAACAACAATGGTATTATCTTCATGTAGTTTAAGGATGGAGAATGAAGCAAAAGGGAAGTTTGATTTCGACCTTATCTTCGGAACTCTTTTACAACGAGAGAGATAGAAAGAGGAATTTTTCACGAATCCTCCAAAACTCTTCACCTTTTATTTAAGTTTCTCTAATTTGGGAGATTTTGGAAAAAATGTCAATCATTAACTTTCACTCAATAAACTAATCATTATAATTAATCATTTTAATATAAAATGTATAAAGATATATTATAATTAACAGTTTCATCTTATTTAATGTTTATATCCAAACAAGGAGAAGAAAAATTATTGTTTAAACATCCATACTCCTCTCTTCTCTCTCCTTTTTTTTTTTTCTTTTCTCTCTCCTTTCAATTACATCCTTTTCCTTCCCCTCAAAAATCCCAAGCATACCCTAAAGCATCAACCCACAAACCCATAAAGTTAAATATGGAAAGGACTTGACTCACCATGACCTGGATGTAACTATAATCTGATATATTCTTAAAATTGATGATTCCAGGGCACAACTATATCTATAGTTAAATTATGAGGGATGAAATTGGGTTCCGCTTCCTTACTGTGCAGCGTGCTGTGCCCCTCCAAACAGGGGGCCGTCCCTTTTTTTCGTTTTTCATTTATGCCTTCTCTTGCTGTGCAGCAAGGGATCCCATTTGGATGAAAACTTTTCAATAGGGTCCTTCTTTAAACTTTTTCAATCCATCTCAATTTAGTATTCCATAAAAATTTAAGATAAAGAAAAGGCCAAGTCCTGACATAGATGAACAAAATTTACTGGTGGTATATTAGCTGATGTGTCGGCAAAAGAGGACCATGTGAACAACTTGACTAAAGAATCTTGATTTGAATTGACGAACCCCAAAAGACTGAACTGGTATCAATAAGTGAAATACTAAATTGAGGAGGATTGAGAATAAGGGACTATATTGAGAATAAGTGAAATACTAAATGGTTAATGTAATCAAAATGAAGCGAAAGTCATCATAGGTTATACTGGTTGTAGTGTGTACCATACAGGCGTCCAAGGTAATAAAAATGTGAGAAATCAAAAAATGGATTCTCTGCAATACTAGACTTTATCTAGTAGAAAAGAGAAAGAGATGGGGGTGGGGCCCGAATGAGACTCACTTGAGTGGGTCCCACCCCTCGTCTCTTTCTCTCTTTTACCAAACGAGATCTATCACAGCAGAAGATCCATTTCTAAGAAATAAGGCAAAGGATGATAAGCAATTGAAATTAGTGGAGTGAAGAAACAAACCATTTTGCCATATGGAACTTGGCTGGTATGGCTACTTGGTGCTGTAACCAAAGCAAGTTCCCAACCAGAAGTACCAGCAATGTCATTCAAACCACGATGGGTTACATTGTTTCCTACATGAAGTTGCATAGTCTTAATATGAGCTATGTAGGTAAGTTGAAATTTAAAGGGAAAAAACTGGAAATAAAAAATCGATACAAGTTTTCTTAGTGCAAATGAACAATGATGAGCAATGTTACAGGTATCCTCATGATTTATGTGCAAAATTGTGCTTCTCAAAATGATTGGAAGCGTATTATAGAGCCTTTATGTTACAGTTATCTACCATTTTCTCCTATCATCATTTGGGCTAGTCATAATCAAGATTGGACGACACTGAGGCTGGGCTTAACTATGATAATAATAACACTTATTATTAAGGTTCATGAGTAGCTTAAAGCTCAAATTATGAGTCTAGGCTTAGTCCTATTTTCAATCTTAAAGCCTAGGCTAATACCTATTTAATAAAATTTTAAAAAACGATTAATAAAATTTAAATCACTTGATATTCAAATAACTATATTAAAAAAATTCAACACAATAGATAATTTGAAATATTATATGTATAATATATTAATATTGAAGGAATTCAAATATCAATGTTTTGATTTTCTTATTATTCAAGTCTGAATAGAGGTACAATATAGAAAAAAAAGTAGATGATTTCACACCGTCCAAGAAAGGAGTAAATAGAGAAATAAAATAAAATAAAAGATCTATTTAAGGTTTGATTACAATCACATAAAATAAATAAATAAAATGTTGACCTAAGCAAAATAGAAAAAAGTTAAAGGCATTGAAGTCTAAGAATAATTACAGGTTAAATGTGATTTGTAGCAAATAATCACATATTAAATATCATTTCCAACAAATATTTTAAAATATATAACATGCTCAAGCCAATCCAATAATAAAAGTGAGCCTAAATTTTTGTTCAAGCCCAGTCTTTGGACTTGAATATGAAGTCTAAACTTGAATTAAACCAAGCTAAACCTGAATAGCCTAACAGACCAGGTGCTAAATGGTCACCCCTAATCAGCATTTTGTGGAAATAAAAAAAAAAAGAGAGAGAGGAGGGGGGGGGGGCTGTTCATTCAAAAAGGTTCATGCATGGCCTGTTTGGATTTCCATTTGGGTGGGCCAAGCATAAATTTGACTTTATCTCCTTCTAGAATTCTAAACAAGCTTTGTATGGTGTAAAATTCTAAAGCTCTGAGACTCTAGAACACCAGAAGGTGAACCTCAATACAGTATGCATTATTTAATGCATTGTTATTTCCAGGAAGGCATACACCATATAAAATTATATATTTTCTTAATCAAACATTAAATGCTCTATGCCGTACCACCAGATGGAGCAATTGCAAGAGCCAAAGCATTGCTATCTTCCAATTCTAGTGCGTTTGAATTTATTTCATTCAGACCCTACGAAGATGGAGACAAACAAGGGATATAAGTTATCTCAAGGTCAAACCAACAACACAAGAGTGTATACCAGATAACCTTTACGTACCAGCAAATCATCAGTGGCTTCAGTTGAAATCAGAGGAGTCAGCTCAGCCTTCATTTTCTTATTCTGTATTTCTTCCACTGTCTCTGATAACTTTTCCTCATTTACTTCTTCAGCTTGTCTTTCAATTTCCTCAGGTTCTTCAGGTTCTGGTTCACGAGGTGATTGAATAGTTTGCTGATACTCCTGATGTTGAATGACATCTATTAACGAACTATACAACATGCAAAAACATTTGGAACTCAAGTGTGTTTGAACAAGCTGAGTTCAACCAAAAATTCAAGCATTTGTAGTCTCTTCTTCCGAATTTCCTTCTCAGAACTTATTATCAGGAATAATACATCATAAATCCAACCCAAAGAGTTTAGCTCAATTGGTTAGAGGAGATAATATATCTCTTTACCAATTTAGGTTCGATTTTTCTAGAGAACCCTTTGGGAGTAAAATTCTAAATTCACTAAAGCAGACATGAAGGAGTACATACTTAAGGCCGCAAAGAGAGGATATTTAATTTAGTTTTAGACAAAGTCAAAATAACACTGTTGACTGTAATAACAAATAAAAAATGCATGTTAAATGCATGTTCTTTTCCGACCAAAAACACAAACTGAAGGGCATATATCTCCATCTGCAAATCAGGATTTCAACCTTTCAAGGTACCTCAGGTCAAAATATCAGTGCTAAATCTATGCAGGAGAATTCGTGTATGATTTGTTAGGGGCAATGCAGCCAATTGAAGTCTTTGCTCAGGGCCAGCATGCAGTATAAGTCAACACAAGAAGGAAATATGGAGATCAAGAAGGAAATATGGAGATGAGAGTGTTATTGCTAATTTGTTTCCAATAACGGTACATCATCAAGGTTAAAAGGGGAGTAAAACACCCGTGATGGATGGTGGCAAAAGAATAAGTATTTGAAAGAACCAAAGAAGCAAGGTAAATTATTCTTAGACCCCTTTTATACAAACAAGATAGAATAAATCACCTCCCATAGAATTTAGTTGGACTTCTATATATATATATATATATATATATTGTCCATGAAAGGTATAAGAGCAAGCTTGTTGTTGAGGAATTAACATTTTTTTTGGGCCAAAAATTCAATCCCAACAAATGCAAAAACCTCAATTCTATGCAAGTGGGCTTTAATGTAGAATCAATAATTAGCTTTGAAAGTTTCTTATTAATCCCTAAGATGTTTTAGAGAGATTTGTCATCCCTTCTTTTAATCAAAGATAGGACAGAATATATTGTTTAGGCTTAAAGATACTTTCATAATGCTGTAGCTCACTTGGGTCTTAAGTAGTTACTGACATTTTATATGCATATTTTTAGGACTAGGCCAGACCTATGGGGCCTGCTCGCAGCCCTAAAAGGATTGAGCTAGGCTATAATTTCACAATCCTTAAATAAAAATGGCTTGACCGGCTTGGCCCAAAAAAGCTTAAGGCCTTTGAGGGATAGGTCGAGCTGAACCTAATTTGTACTATAAATATAGAAATAGATGCATATTGGTTTGTTGGAGTTCAGATACAATGTAAATACAATATAAATCTCAGGCTTTCTCCAAGTAATTTACATATCACTTTCTCTCACCAGTCTCTTTTGAACAGAGCCTGTCTGTGGTGCTTCTTTGATGTATTCTTCCATTGTGGCAAGAAAAGATGGAGGTGGCTGTTTATTGGAGAAAAAACCTTCATAAGAGACCATTTATTCCTATCAAGTGCAACTTGTTTACTAAGAAACAAAAACAAACCTGTCGTAGTGTTGGGAACTGGAAATTCCTAGCAAGGTCCAAGCCCTTGCAATATTCATAGAAATCGGCAAGATGTTTAGCCTGCATCATAATAAAATCATTAAGTGTCAGTTCAGCAAATCACTGAAGACAAGATTTTATCCACAATGGACAACAAGAAGAATGCCACTGAACAAAAGCATCATTATAAACCTGTTGGCCTGCTCTTTTATATATATTTAGAGCCTTAACTGCTTCATGTCTCGACATATCAAAGAACTGTAGGAAATTGTAAATATTACATTAAACTGAGATAGAGGCTACCATGTACAGAACTTCACATAGCACATTAAACTGAGATAGAAGCTACCATGTCTACTAGATTTATAATCCCATCATTGATTGCACAATATATTTTGAAGCTCTCTTTCAGTACCTAAATGACATTGCCAAAAAACAAACAAGAGCGTAAAAAAGAGACTCAGGGATAAGTAAGAGATGACGAGATGAGAAATGGATTTTTTCTTTTTCAGAAAAAATTTCCATGGAAATAAGACAGCTGCTAAGGATGAATTAGGCTGCAAATTTTTGCATTGTAGGAAATGAAAGTCCATGATGGTTGCAGTCCCTCTGTCTGATTTTTTAAATTACTGAAGTGAAATCTTCAACTTGCAGCAGCAGCCCTTTCTTTAATAAGAGTTATTTAAGATTCAGATTTAACTCAGATTCTTTGGGTAGATATCAGTTTCATTGTGCAATAATTACACAGGAAATAATATCTACAACTCTTGCACATGAGCTAGATACTTTGTTCTTTTATATTTCTAGTAATTTTGCTTTAGTCATGCAGTTGCTACTGAACATTTTCGGAGCATTAAATACTCAGATATAAAAATAACTAAACATGCATACCAAGGCCAATGCATACTGTATGAGAAAAACGCTATAGGCTGCTCCTTCGGGCTGCAAAAGATTAAAGCCAATTGAAAGTCATCTCAAGGGAAAGACAATGCAGCAATTTCAATGTTAAAGTATATGACAGCACAATTTAGGAGCATGCAGATACCAAACCTCAGTTTTCCTCTTCAATTTTTACCTGACAACCAATAAGGCGGTAAAGAAGTTGCTGCAGTGCAGGTAGCTGCTCCAACAGCTCATCAGAACCTGAAATTCGCATTCTGCTATGTGCCTGCCAAAGTTAAGAGTTCCTTATATTCTTCACATAGTAATTGTTCCTACGTTGACTTTTAAGTGCCACGTCTTCATTTGCATCATGTTTAAATTATTTGCTTTTTGCCTAGAAGTGCTAAGGAGGCTGATGGTTTGGTGGGCCACAAGGAAGACCCGACTAAAGTTATTGAATGATATTATGCAGCTATTGTAGACAATTATATCATATTCATACATTAAGTTTGGAGGGTCCTATACCCTTAAGAAAGAAAGCTTTATCTAGGACAGATCATGCTTTGTTCTATTTGCACAGAGCACCACCAAGTATGCTACTTTGCATACAAGTCTTCCTCTAAGAAGGCCCAAGTGAGTAGGGCCTACATGGCACCTTTATGTCACATCAGCATTCACAAGTCACTATCGAACGCAACTTAAGAAAAGCTTTTCACCCACTTTTTATGTCTTATTTTCCAGAAGAAGTAATCAGACTTCTCTCCACATACATGCATAAGCATCTTTCATCTCTTTTTCTTAAACGCAACACATTATCAGAATATCATTCACCAATGGATAAGACTCCATGGAAGGTCTTAGAGATCCATCTTTTATTCCTCACCTCCTACCACTAGATCTCTCATCCTTTCTCCCCTAAGCCACTACATGCCTATGAAGAACCCCCATTTCCCGAAAACAGTAATAATATGTATGGAAAATTCAGAGTGCAATTTTAAATAAGGAAAATTGCACACCTCAGTAACAGCTGGTGATGCTATAGTTAAACGCTCAGATTCAATGTCATATCTAAGGATTCTAAGACATTCTAGTCTTTCTTCTAAAAATAGAGCATATGTTCGAATCCATGCAGAACAATCCCAAGCTGCATAGAGAAACCTCATCAGGCATGAAATTTAATATTATTTACTTACAAAAAGGGTCTAGACCAGCTGGTAGGGCAGAAAAAAATACACCAATTAGTTTGCAGAACTAGGTTACCTCTGGGGCTTGAATCATCTAGAAAATTGGATATTTGGAGAACATTGCCCCGGCGTGAGTAGCTTAGAAGTTCTTCTCTGAAGGTAGGATCACCCTCTCTTAGAGTCCTATGAATGACCATTAAAGTCTTTATAGCAACCTGTCATTACATAAATAAGATGCAAACAAGCTGAGGTTCATGTCAGTGAAGTTTCAAAAAATTGTTGCAATATGGTAAGGAAAAATCTTGTTCATAGTAAAATTGTTGGCATCTATATTTCCTCTCTCTTATTGGACTGTGTTGAACCTACCAACCATTTAGCCCCAGCAATCCCTTAATTTGCACAAGAAAGCCCACCATGGACATAGGCCATATCCCATTTCTTTTGGAAGTGCATTAGAGCCGCGATTTAAACTTACACAGGAGATATGTAAGTGTTTCTTTCTTTTCTTTCATCTTTTGCCAATGATTGCTCATAAATAGAAAAACAAGGATAGAAAATCATTTACCGACTACATTCAAACATTTATAAGGTCTTTGTCATATCTTATTAAAAATTTTGAGATCAAAGTTTGTGTAGCTGTTAGTTCTTTGAAACTACGAGACATGTCAAACCACTGAGTATGGACAGAAAATTTACTATCCAACTTCTTGTCTTGGACAATCTCTTCGATAGTGCCTGAATGCAGTAAGCCACATCTGCTCGTGGTTGGTGTGATGATGTTGCATCGAATATTTCTGCATTGAGTTTAAGGCAGAGAAGAAGGGAAAAATGGAAGAAGTAAATTACGAGTCAGAAACCATTTATGCAATGGAAAAGCAACTCCAATCTGTAACCCAGGTTGACATTCTTCTGCTAATGATTTCATATTCTTCAACACAACCATGTGAAAGGAAGAATATGATACATTGATTAAAACGTGGCTTTAAAATATAATCCAAAGCTTTATTGGAACACAGTTTCACCAGGGCAAATGCAATATCAAAATTAGAAGCATAAGTTTTTATTCAACAAATACCAATAAAGAGAAATGTTTCATATAAAGTAACTCACTTCGAACATGACGTTCCTTAGGAGGATATTCTACGTGATTGGTAGCCTTTACAATTGCAATATCCAAATCCTTCAAGAAAGAAAATTGAACAAAACTAATAAAATATGAAAAATGGTTTCTTTTAGAAAAAAAAAAGGGAAAGAAAATTTGGACATTGAGCTTGAGATTTAGAAGGGAAAAAAAAAAAGATTATGAAAATCTATTGATGAAAATCACCTTATATTCGCTATTGACCTTGGCAAGGCCAACCTTGGTGGTGTCCTTAAGAGCACCATAGGCCTTTCTGAAGCTTTGAAATGTTCCCATTCATTAATAAAGGATTTAATTTTTGTGATTTCAAAATATGAAGGAGGGAGAGAAAGAAGAAGGAACAATAAAAGTGCTTCTTCTTCTTCTATCTCTGTGACATTGTCGTTTTTCAACGACAAAACGAAACCAACAACTCTCTGTCTCTCCCCCCAAATTGTTCGCAGGAGCTGCAACGAGAAATGACAATTTCTGAAAGGGGCATTTTGGTAGTTTCAGGTTTCCTATGCTTAACTAATTTGTGAAATTTGATTACAGAACTGTGTCATGGGGAACTAATGCTTCCGTCGATCCTAGAACGAAGAATAGAAAAGGCGATTCAATTTGCCTTTATGGTTTTTTTTTTTTTTAAGTGAATTGGTTTTCCAGAAAAATTTTTTAGGCAAAAATGGGCTTTTAATTCCTTTGTTTTTTTTTCAATTTCACTATTATTTTTTATTTAATTTTTATTTTTATTCTATAATTTTTTAAATATAATATTTTATTTTTATTTTAAGTTTTAATTTCATTTTTAAATTTTATTTTATTTTAATAGAGTTTTTTAACTTTTAAAAATTGCTTAAATATTTTTCTCTTTAATACTGTCAAATTAAAATGTTTAATAAAAAAGTTTTCTATGAGTTATTAATGATTTAACTCTAATAATTTTTTTATTAAATAATTTGGTAGTGTTAGAAAGAAGAAAAAATTTGAGTAATTTTTGCAAATTAAAAGGCTAAATTGAAAGAAAATAAAATTAAGAGATAAAAGTAAAAATTAAAAAAATAAAAAAATTATATTGAAACAAAATAAAATTAAGGAATAAAAATAAAATTTAAAGAAAATTTAAAGGATAAAATTGGAACAAAATAAAATTAAAGAACAAAAAAAAAACTTAATATAAAGTTAAAACATAAAAATTGTATTTTAGTCTATTTTTGTTTTAGTTTTTTTAATATTAGCTTTGTTTATTTGTTTCTAATTGATCCTTTAATCCTTTTTTTTTTTTAAGTTGGTTCATTAATTCTTAATTTGTGTTATATTTATCTTTTTTTATTACATGAAGGATCATTTGAAAAGACTAAAAAAATTAAGGAATACTTTGGAACACTAAAAAAAATTGAGAGAACTATATAAAATTCTAAACAAAGCTAAGGAACAGTTGACAAAAAATAAATAAAGTTAATGAGCAAATGTACTAACTATTAATCTCCAAAATATCAATGAATTGATAAACAACAATCGTTTGTGAGCTGCTCCGTAATTTCATTCTCAAACATGAACTCAATGGTCTCTCACAAAACTAAAAAATTCTCTACCTATAGCAGTGGCTCATTTAGTACCTAAAAAACTAAGTATATAAATAAAAATAAAAAATAATTTTAATATCTTTACTTTTAATAATTAAATAATAATTAATAAATAGTATGAAATAATAATTAAATACTAATTACAAAAATAAAATAAGTATTACATACAATTTTTCTTTTTGTTTTTTTTTGGCACTACATCTGAGCCCTTGTTCTACACATTTTCAGCTCAGGGGAAGCACTGGACGCAATTCCTTCTAGTAATCTGCTATTAATCCAGAGGCAGAGGCAGGGAGATAGACATGGATTCTCTCTGATTTCCAATTAGAAAAAGAATCATATATGGGAGAGAAAGAAATATGAAGAGGAGGGCTCAATCCATGTGAATCTTATCAATGCCGTTTTTTTTAAAAAAAAAAACAGATTTTCTCATAAATTAGAAATGATTCTTGCTATTACAAAGATAAAGACAACTAGCCTAGGCTCAAATAACAAAAAAGCATTTTTGTTTACTCACGGCAAAATTAAAGTTTTTTTAAGTTTTTAAATAATTTAAAATTTTAAGATCTTTTATTATAAATGTAAATTTTACAAATTTAAAATTTTTAAATATAATATTTTTAGAAAGTTAAAACCTGATATTTTATTATAAATTTTATTGTAATGACTAAGATGGCTGACTTAGGATCTAATAGTATAAGGGAAGTTTTTGAGTTTTTTGAATAATTTAAATTTTTAAAACTTTTTATTATAAATTTTATAAATTTGTAGTCTTTGAATATATTTTTTAAAAAAATTTAAAACCTGATCATTTTAAAATAGATATAACATTTAAAAGACTAAAATAAAGTATTTAATATTTGATTATTAAATTGCGAAAAGATATATAATTAAAATGTTAATTCACTCTATTCTTTTATGTAAACGAGGGAATCACGTTCCATTTTAGACTAAATAACTCACTCTTAAATTTAATATTTAAATCAACATATTATTAATTTAATTTTAAATTTTAGATAAATCATGAGACAAAAATGAAATAAAATTACCTTTTAATATTGTCCAATTTTAAGTTACTACAATTTTTGTAAAATTAAAATATATAATATTTAAAATTATTCTTATTTCTCACTCATGCTAAAAAGCCTTGCAGCTCGCAAAGCGGTTGCTTATTCAGATCCTCCGTTTCCAGGGTTAGGGTTTCTTCACCTGTGATTCCAACATTTTCGATCAATCTGATACGATGGCGTTGAGGAACTTCTACAATGAGATCAAGAGTTTGAGGGTGAAGGATCTGCCCCAACATTTGAAGCCGATGTTGTCCGTCGATTACGTCAAGAAGGCTGTTCAGAGAGGATTGGATAACTATAGCGCCAAGTACATAGAGACCAGCTCCGTCGAACCGCTCTATCATGTTTGCTTTGGAGGCATGATCTTCTCCTACCTTGTCGCGCTGCCCCACGAACGCCGTCACCTCGAGCACCTGGAACACGCCAAGAATCATGGTCACGGCGGACACTGATGTATCCGTCTTCGATTGTTTCAGGTGTGCGTCTCAATGACCTTGAATTGGTGATTGATTCGGATGTTGCTATGAAGATTCAGTTTTTTCAGATGCTTTTTTAATTCTAATTGGTGATTGGGTATCTGAGAATTTTTTTTTTCCCGTTTTTATGGTTTGACTTTGGGACAATCAAATTGGATGTATGTTATGGTTTTGCGATTTCAAATATAAACAGTCTGTGTGCTTGTTCCTTAGATGAGTTTTGATTTATGGAGCTTTCTTGAGGAATATTGTTTAGTAACCTTCTAGGGAAAATATATCGGCTGATACAGATTCCAAATCACTCTGGTTTCTGATTTGGGTATCTTGAAATGAAGTGGATTAAAACTTTTCTTTTGCCTCCGGATATTGATTTTAGTATATGTTTGGGAGAATAGGAAGGAATGAAATGGAATGGAATGGAAAGGTAAAGAGTGGAACGAAAAATCACACGTCATTCTATTGGGAGTTTAATGAGGGAAGGGAGTTATCATTTTTTGGGAAATTACAATAAAAATGAATGGAATAGAATGATTTATAAATTATTTTTTTTTCCCAATGTTACCCTTATGGTTATGTCATAGTGCCCACTATTCTACAGGAAAGTTTCAAAGTTTTTTTTCTCATAGATGCAATTCTACTGAAAATTTGGGATACCCATTTGAAAGAGCTTATCTTAGATGTGATTTCCCCAGATTCTTCTTTGTAAATCATCCTTCTCCTAGCTCATATGGCTATAGTTTTGGCAGTGGCCTCTGTGTGTGTCTGCAAGAGAGTTGAGTTCTTGTTTAGGTCTCATCATCTTGCTGGTATTGGTGGTGCCATTACAATACATCTTGGCTGTTTTGTTTGCACATCTTTAAGGTTCCTTCGCTCCAAGCATTGAGGTAGTCCTTCTTTTGGGCTCTCTAAAATGTTATTGGGTTGTCACAGAACAGTTTAAATATCTTAATTGCAGTGTCTCTCCCTGATCAATGAGGATAGATCAAGTTATGTTGTCAGACTCTAAAAAATTTGATTATGCTTTTTAATCCTTTCTTTTGGCCCAATCTTACTATGTTCAAGGGCATATATATTTTATCTTTGTGTTACCTTGAGCTGTGAGGTAATTTCTTCTTCAAGTCTTGGCCGGCCTTTAACAATCTGCATATTGACCCAACAATAACACTAACTGCAAATATCCATGGGTTAGAGGGCAGTTAGTTGAATTGAAGATTTGTTTGGCTTGTCTTGGCTCTTGTCTGTGTTATTTTATCTTTGTGTTACCTTGAGCTGTGAGGTAATTTCTTCTTCAAGTCTTGGCCGGCCTTTAACAATCGGCATATTGACCCAACAATAACACTAACTGCAAATATCCATGGGTTAGAGGGCAGTTAGTTGAATTGAAGATTTGTTTGGCTTGTCTTGGCTCTTGTCTGCCGTACTCATGAATCATGATTATCCAGGTTTTGTTTAATGAGGTGTCTTGGTTGATTCTAATTCAAATCCTCAAAATGCAGAAGATAATCAGGCTTGGGTATTTTGTTTAAACAAGTTTTGAACTTAGATATGTTAGAAAAGTTATGAAGAAATTTAGGCATCATTTGGTAGGCTGGAAAGGGGCGTCACGAAATGGGAGAGGGAGTGGGAGTGAGGTGTTTCCATGTTTGGTAGGCTGGTGTAGTGCAACCCAAGGGAGAGGGGTCTCCATTAAATGTGGGATAGAAAAATCCTCCGAACTCTCGGTGGAAAGATGGCGCTTGCTTAGGAGAGCCACAACAGAGGACCATCTTGCCCCTGACATGTCTCTGCACACTAGGTAGCTCGAGCTTAAGTGAAACACCCATCCTTTTTTTTCTCTCTCTCTCTCTCTTCATTTCTCTTCCATTTCCACTCAAACCTCCATCATTTCCCTTTGTTGCTGATCAACTGTTGCACGAAGGGCACTAACAATTTCTCATCAGTTTCTTCCTTCTCCAATATTAGGCATACATACCCCCCCTTTCTTTGTCTCTTCCATTTCTGTTGAAACCTCCAACTTCACCCTGTGTTGCTATTCCACTGTTTATCATCTGTTCCTCATGAAGGGGCCCAACTATTTCTTATCAGTATCTTCCTTCTGCAATATTACATCTTCTTCGGTTTTAATTCCTCTTTGACTTAATGGATTGCAAGCAAGATTGGCGAGAAATTTGTTCAATCCAGCTGGATTTTGACCTCTGCAAATATGCTTCCATCATGCAGGGGACAAATCTTCCATTTTCCCTTTTCGACTTAGGGCACAGATGAAGATTGGTAGAATTTTAGGATTATTCCAATTACAATTAAATAATATTTTATAACTTTTGTACTGAGGGACATTTTGGACATTTTTCCACACTTCTTTTCCATTCTTACCTTATTTCTATCTCATCAAACATAAAAATATAATTGCATTCTCATTTCTTTTCAGAGCATACCAAGCATGATTTTGGCTGCAACATTCCATTCCTATTCTCATTTACATTTCCATTCTCATTAAATCATTATACGTGTCAAACGAAGCCTTAGTTCTTCTACTTTTCATCCAAGTTCCATCTAATGTGGCTCTTGTACGTGTGTAATCTTGTGAAAGCAACTTTTCTCCCTAGTATTGCATGACTAGAGTTCTTTTTGCTTATTATTAGCTTCAAAAACCTATAATTTGCAAGATTCTTATTTTGGTATCTTATGTTAGAGGTCATAATTTTTCTCCATTTCTATCTTGGAGAGAGGGAGAGGATAGGATGTAAGATGAAATGAGAACACTTGTTATGTTGGTAATAGACAATACTTGTAATGTTCTCATGTCTCTCTCTTCCTCTCTTTATGTTCCTTAATATTTTTTTTTTCTCCTTGTGATTTATTCCTTTATATGGCGTGTTTTATATTAGATGATTCATTGATGTTTTTTAATTGTGTGGGCAGGATCCTGGTTGTTGAATTGGAGATGTTCGGCTTGCTTGATGTTCTTTTTTGTTTTAAAATTTGGAAAATCAGGGCAGAAAGATACTGTCACTTTCAATCTATGGCATCGTTTAGATGATAAAATAAGATCTATTTGATACAATGACTCACTTTTTCTGCATTATAATGTCAATGCAATGTGTCACAAGAGTAGAACTTTCCTTTTTGGTTTGGTTCTGGCCCCAAGTTCTGTTAATGAGATGACATTATCTTGCTGCTGCTTGCATAGTTGGAGTGGGTGACATCTCAAACAATCATACAACGAATCGAAGATGTCTTTGGTTTCTTCCCATCTGCATTTGGGCTTATCATCATAATTGATAAATTGGCCCTATTGCTATTTCCTGTAAATTCTAATCATTGTCTAGTTGGATGCTTAATGAAAAGTGAATAAGTACCACCTAATTTTGAACATAGTAAACACCCTAAATACTGCCAGAATTCCAGCAAATAAGATGACTCTAGAGTTAATTCATAATCAAGTCGTTATTATTTTAGTATAAAAAATATATTTCTTTCAAATAACAATCTGTGGGTCTTAGATTATATTAATACTTTATTGAGATATTATGTCTTTTTTTTAAGATGAAATGGAGAAAGGGATAGAACTATAAAACTTGAGTTTTTAACTCGTGTGATCAGTTTGAGAATGGGGATTATATTATTTCATTTATGCGTTATCCATGATCATCTCCAATAATTTTTCTTTCCTTGTTCGTACACTTGATAATCTGTTATTTTTAATTCTGTCTATGTATACTTATTTCTGGTAATTGTAATTTCAAAAAATATATATGATTGTAGGTGTACATATGTATTCCATTTAATTTGTGTTAATCAAATCAGATGAACGGATCATAACTCGATGGTTCTGATTTATTGTCCCAGCAGTTTTAAAATAAGGAGTTGACATTTACTAAAGTTTTATATCCATCCTTAAAAAAATTTAAATTACATAGTTGTTTCCTTTATATTTAAAATATTTACAAATTTCTTTGAAATCCAATTACTTTAAAGAATTTTTCTTTTTTTTTAATAATATTACTTATTAAAAATATACTTTTTAAACTTTTATTTTAATATTATTTATTTTAAATTAACAATTATGCATTTAATTTATCTTAAAATTTTATTAATGATATATCAATTATATTTATTAATATATATTTAATATGAATATTATTGGTGAGATTAAATTAGTATCTTTAAATTATTTTTTAAAAAAATTAATTTGTATGTACGTTCTTTGTTTTTAATGATAATTTTTATCAAATGATTTTACAACTTACTAAATTAAAAAAGTGATGATTTTATATTAGTTAAATATATATTTAATATTTGTTATATAAATAAGTAATAGATGTAAGAATATTTTAGACAAAATAAATATAATTATAGTTTTTTTTATTATAGGGGAAATAACTATAGTGTATTTTTTGATTTTAGAAAATGTAATTTTTCAAAACAAAGAAGAAAATTATATAATTTAGATACTTTTTGGAAGAAAAAGAAGTAGAAGTATAGTGTATTTTTTGATTTTAGGAAATGCAATTTTTCAGAACAAAGAAGAAAATTATATAATTTGGATGCTTTTTGGAAGGGAAAAAAAGTAATTTATCCCTAAAATACTTATATTTTATTTTTCTAACAAAATAAAGACATCAACTCCTTGTCTTACATGACATCAAGATACAATGTGATGAAAATGTATTACTAAATGTAACCCGCATCTCCCCATCCACTTTCAAAAATTTATTGTTTTCTCCTTTTTATTTTTCTGTCATTACTTCAACCTGATTAAAACTTTAGCTCTTTTTTTGTATGCTAACTCAAGAAAATATGAAAGAGACTACAAATATAACTTAAATTTGTTTTATATTTTTTGTCATTAATTTATCTTACAATTTTTTTTCCTCTAGTTGGTCAGGAGACTCTAGTGGAAAGTCTATTTAAAGAATGAAAAAGAGAGTAAAAAATGGGACTCTTGATCAACGCGACTTGTGACTCTTCTGTTGAGGAAAGATTTCACTTAAGCCAAGACTTTTTTCATTTTTAGAAAAACAAACTGAATAATTTGTGTAAAGGTTTTTCTTGTTTAGCTTTTGCCAAAATGATGAAATTTTGAATAAATTACTCTTTTTTCTTTTTCTTTTTTTTCCTTAAATTTTAAGGAAATTATATAGTGTTTTCAAAATATACACTATTCTCTATTTTGATGTTTAGTAACCTAATACTACATATTGTTTTAAACTAAAATATTTTTTATTAATTTAATATATGTTGAGTATTTTTTTTTTTGGCATAAAAATTAAATGTCATACTATTTGGTAACTTAAATAGTCTCACTTTCATCATTGTTTTTCATCAAATTATATCCAAATATATATAAATAAAAATAAAAAATAAATTTTGTTTTTAAATATGTGCAAACAAAAATAAAAAAGAGTAGATATTATTTTGATTAAATTTGACAGAAAAAAAAAATGTATTTATTTAGGTTAAATGAGAGTATTTTAGTTGAAAATTTTAAAATTAAACTAAGTAGAATACAACTTTTTGTTTTAAAGAATATTTTTGTATATCTTAAAAAGAAAAATAAAATATGTGTAATTTCGGTAAAACTCAAAGGAAATTTATGTAATTTTCTGTTACATTTATTAATTTCATTTATAGTAAATTAATAGAAGGATATTATTAATAATTATTTTAGTTATGTGGAACTAAATTAAGAAGGCAATTGTATAAGAGATAAATTGAAAAATACTCAATTAAGAAGGAATCAAATTGGAAATAGAATTCTATAAGCAACCAAATGAAAAATTATTCTATTTATAAAGGACTAAAATAAAATTTTAGTTGAAATGGTATATGTAGGAGAATTTAACATGTAATTCTCTCATTATGTTCATTAGTCACCATTCTATTTTTCCTTCCAAAAATGACGATCTCATGGCTCACGGGAAGAGGATCAAAGTTTGCAATGAATGATACACATAATATCAATGAATTCATTTAGTGCGTGTTTGGAGTTTGTGTAAAAATGTGTGTTTTGATCCTCTCAAAAGCGAAACCAAACACACCATTAGTAGTTAAAAATGTGTGTTTTAGAATTTGATTGTTCAGGTTCAAATTTTATAGTTAACATCGAAGAAAATTTATTATTTATAAGTGCATTGTACTAATATAGTGAGTACACCCTTACTGTTTGTGAAAGATCTTAATCTTGTTGACGCATACATTGTTGTTAAAATAATTTTATTGTACAATTAAAAAAGAGTATATTATAATTGGATTAGAGTATTGAGTAATTTTTATTTTAAAAGAAATATATATATTTTTTAAAAAAATAAACAGAAATCTATATAATTTTAATATACAAGAGAAACTTGTGTAATTTAATTAAAAAAATTGTAAGATTGAAGCTTCAATTTGATTTTACATAAAGAGCAAAATATGCTTTTGTTGGTGGTGAAGCTGCAATTACGGTTAGTTTGGGGGAGGGACAAAGGTGAAACGTGTTTTGTGATTGTGTTGGAGGAGGAAAAGAAAAAGTACCCCAAACCAAAATCATGAGAGTTTGATTAATAAAGACATAGAAGAAGAAGCTGACCGTTGCTTGATGGTGCTTCGGCAAGAGGCAAACCGTCGCCGGCGACTGGCTGAGCAACATTGGGAATCTGAGCCCTAATTTCAATTTGAAATTAATCCCTCAATCAATCAAAGGTTACATATTGAATCAATCCTTCCAACGCAAACCTTCTCACAGTGTCTTCCTCTTGCTATTTATACATGTATTATGTGAGGTAGCTTCAGAGCTATTGAAACTTCAGATCTTCCTCAATATTTCTCTTCCATTACAGGTTAGTTTCCCTAATTTAACTTGTACTTATGTGGGGTTCTTCTTTTGCTCTAACCCAGTACTTGTTTTTGCGGGTTTAACTTATGGATTTCAAGGTCTTGGTATGGCTCTCTCGACCAATTTGGGGGAAATAATCACTTGGGTATTTAGTATATTACCTTCAAATCACAAGTACTTTTTAGTTGTTACCCAGATTGATGAAACTGATGATTACTTATTTGGTGGTTCTTTTAGTCTCTATAGTGATCAGGGTCTTAAACCTTATACCTCAAGTTTTCTTCTTCACTAAATTCTTCAAGATTCAATGTTCGTCTCGGTCTTTCTCCGAACAATGATCATGTAATGCTTCACTTGTTGCGAACACTCACGGCTGCATCTGGCCTGCAATGAACTGTATTTGTGCTTGATATCTCCAACTTTGATCTCAATTTTGTTATAATTTTTCGTTTATTTGCTTCTAACGGTTGTTTCTTATTATTATTATTTTTTGATTTACTGGGGCTTCATGGATCACCAATGCTCGGGAGTCAATTTATCTCCCCTTCCCATATCCAGTTTTTCTGTAACCTAAAGTCTTTCTTATCTATGTACGATATACATCATCCAAACTGATTCACTGGTGAATCATTATCTAAGTCATTTCCTGGGTAAATTTTTTCCTTTCTTTCCTTTTTCACTTTTTGGTGGATTTGCATCGATGGATGAAACATAGATTCAAGAGAAAAAACAACTGCTGTTTCTGATGGCAGTTCTTTCCAAATGTCTTTGTAAAACGTGACTAAGCATGATAATACTATCAGCGTCAACTGAAAATTCCCTGATCTTGGTCACACAAGATTTTACCAAATCCTGAAGGAGAATCCATTTGACTCTTAATGAGACAGGAATGTTATCTCTTTTGATAGTTTTCTGATGGTAAGAAAAAGAGAAAGAGAAATAATGCACTTACACACCCACGCACACAAATTAATCAGATACTTCAAAATACAATTTCTTTTCCTGTCCAAGACTTGCACTTGCTTCAGCCCCACAAAAAAATGCAGAAAACTGCCAACCCTATAAATTGCTAATCGAAGAGATGCCTAAATTAGGACTTGTTTAGTGATGCTCCAAGTTATATTTAGTGATTTCTTCAGTCTTCTATTTTGGTGTTGTCACAAGCTTGTTTGCTTGATAAGTTATATGGCATATGAAATTTAGAGCTTGGATATTTGAGTTAATAACAGCATTTGATCAGTTGTTAATTTAGAATTTCATTGATCAGCTAACTATTTTTTTTCTCTCAAAATTTGTTTGAATACACATGTATCTTAAATCTTGAAATTTTGCATCGGAAATATCTTTCCTTTTGTTATTCAAAATTATAATGCTTGAATAGAACCTCTTTGATTTGAGTTTGTTCTCCCAGAGTGAGACTTCTCACTGGAATTGTGGAACAGAAAAGAACATCAATTAAAGTAGTTGTGTGTGAAGCCAGTTCCTACTATCTTGTGGTCTAATTTGGGGGCATATGTTCAATTGTACTGCTCATTTACTCCTCAGTAATAAACTAATAATTTTCTTTTCTGCATATTTTGAAGTATCTTGTGTGATTCAAGAGGTAATATTAGTCTGTGTTTCGAAGTACAATGCTGTCCGGTGTTTCAATTTTCTTCTACTACTAAGTATGTGTTCATGCAGGAGTGGTTTATCTTGATAATAAATTAATATTTATTCTTTTTATGCCTTAACTTTCAGTGCTGGTGCATCATATATTAATATGCGGGATAGTGAGAAGAATCTAAATAACAGAGGATCTAGAAAATCCAGTCATTCAAGGGCTCAGGCTGAGTTAAAGCCATGCTCATCATTGAGATTCAAAATTAGTAGCCCAAAATCCCAAGGGAAGAAGCATAAATTGAAATCAAAATCTCATGCACACAGAGCTGATTCAAACATATCGAGGAAGACAGTCACTTACTCTTCTAACAAGGACTCAAGCAAGGATTTTTCGAATAAAAAATTGATCATTAGAAAAGGACTGCATAAAACCAACGGAAAATCATCACAGAAGCTCACATCATCAAAGCTACAAGGTGAACAAATTTCTCTTAGCTCTAGGAAAGAGGGAAAAGATGTTGATGGGGAGGTAAAAATTCAGAAACTTAAAAGGAGAAGAAGAAAAAAGAAAGGGCAAAGAAATAATGTGGATCTTGATGATGCTTCACGCCTGCAGAGGAGAATAAGGTATCTTTTAATTAAAATGAAGCTGGAGCAGAACCTTATTGATGCTTACTCTGGAGAAGGTTGGAAAGGTCAGAGGTATGGGAAATTTTCCTTTAGCAATTTCTTTCAAATGTGGGTTTTACCTTTTAATTGTTAAAATAAGGAGCCTTCCATGCTTCAAATCTCCAAAAAATTTTATCACGATGATGATATAATTGGAGTCACATTAAAGTAGAAATATATATTCTTCACATGACATCAAGGTATTGTTGAAAATTTTCACATGGATAATTTGAGAAGATTTAATCCAAATAAAATTGATATATTAAACTTGCTGGTTGTTTAAATCCATGATTATGTTTTGTTTGAATATGGTAATAGCAGGGATTTTTATACCCATTATTTACATTCCAAATAAAATGTAAATACTATCATCCATCTTTGTGATCAATAGAAGTATATGCATGTACTTGACATTGATAACTAAGATAAGTTATGTTTGGCTTGTGTGTATTGTATAATTTCTTCGTTGATTTACAAAATAAATAGATAAATAAATTATAAGCAACTTGTGAAAGGATTAAACATTTTTTTTTTGTGATGTTAAAACATAAATCATTGAAATTTTCCAGCATTCTGGTGATCTGTATAATTTTTTTTTTTTAATATGGAAAACAATTGTGTTTCCTTAACCTGAAACTTTCCCATGATAAATGCCTTTATGGCTGATCAATAACATCTTCTCCTTATGGTGACTATTGTTCTTGTTGATATTTTCTTTTTATGGAATTGACTATCACAGTCGAGAAAAGATTAGGCCAGAAAAGGAGCTGCTAAGAGCTCAGAAGCAGATTTTACAGTGTAAGCTTAGCATTCGTGATGCCATTCGCCAGTTGGATACTCTTAGTTCAGTGGGTAGCATTGAGGGTTCTGTCATTGCTCCAGATGGATCCGTTTACCATGAACATGTGAGCAAGTATCAACACTATGAATACTTCAAAATATTATGCTGTTAAAGCTTTTTGCATTTTCTGGTTCAAAATTTGTCAGCATTGCTTCCGACCTAATACTGTTATATTTATTATTATTATTATTGTTACTACTCTGTAATATGCAAGTTGTATGGAGATGGGAAGGTTCAATTTTTAAAACCTGTATATTCATTTTTTTATTTTTCTGAATCTAGATATTCTGTGCGAAATGCAAATTACGCGAAGCTTTCCCAGACAATGATATTATACTATGTGATGGCACCTGTAATCGTGCTTTTCACCAAAAATGTCTTGATCCTCCTTTGGACACTGAAAATAGTGAGTTCCTTTCCAAGCTTATCGACTTGTTTGGTAACCTCAATTGTGCTGACTTAATTAAGGAATTGACTTGTTTGATCATACCTCGTAGTTCCTCCCGGAGATCAGGGCTGGTTTTGCAAGTTTTGTGAATGTAAGATGGAAATACTGGAGGCAATAAATGCTCATCTTGGGACTCACTTCTCCCTGGACAGCACTTGGCAGGTTGGTCACCTTAAACCTCTTCTTATCATTGGTTTTTTTCCTTTCCTTTTGAAATGTGTATATATATATATGTGTGTGTGTGTGTGTGTGTGTGTGTGTGTGTGTCTTCCTACTGGTGTAATTTGGAATGCTTTTCTCGTGTAAATTAAGGATGTATTCAAGGAAGAAGCTTCTATGCCTGATGGTGATACTAGTTTACTGAATCCAGAAGAAGAATGGCCATCAGATGATTCTGATGACGATGATTATAATCCAGAGAGGAGAGAAGATAGCCACATTATCAGTGCAGAAGGAATTGATGATAATGCATCTGATGATTTAAGCAGTTCTACCAGTCTATGGACTTCAGATGGTGGATGTTCTCCAGGAACAGGAAAGGAAAGCATTGGCCATGAATTTTTCTCTGTAAATAGCTGCATAGATTCTGATGAATCTGGAGAGATAGCATATGGCCGGAGACAGCGAAAAGCAGTTGACTACAAGAAACTCTATGATGTGAGCATATGAAAGTTCTCGTTTAGCATAAGTGTATCAAAGTTCTCAAAGCTTGAAGTTGATAGGTTTAGCTGTCTGTAGTATGGAAGTTACAAGTTACTGACATATTCATGGTTGATTTCTCAAAATTTAAGGCCATCATTTTGCTGGTCACTTTACAAACACAAAGTGTTGCTCTTTCTTGCCAAAAGAATTATCCTGATCTTTGTTACATGAATTAGGTTGAAAAAGATTTGTTTACTTGTCAACTTTATTATTCATCACTAGACATTTTACACAATTTGAACCCTGATGTCACTTTTGTTGACTATATAGTACTGGTTTATTAAAGAATTGTCTTGATGGAAAAGTCTTGAATATTTGAGCATGAATATACCATTATGTAGAGTTCTTTTGATGTGATTAAATATCATTCCAGGAAATGTTTGGGAAAGATGCTCCTGCACTTGAACAAGTTAGTGAAGATGAAGACTGGGGTCCAGGCAGAAGAAAGCGGAGAGAAAAAGAATCTGATGCTGTTAATACTCTGATGACTCTCCATGAAAGTGAGAATAAACATCCCAATACTGAGCAGAATATGATAAGGGAATTTTCTTCAGACATCCAAAGTAGAAGGCCTTGTTTCAGGCTTCCACGTGATGCAGTTGAGGTGCTATTAATTGCACTTGCTGTAATTTTTCTTTCTTCTCACAGCTTGAAGTTCCAATTGAGAACAGTAGCTATATGTAAAGAGTGTTATATACCCTAACCTGTGTCTTTTCTCTTTCTTATGGAATGTGCCAGAAGCTTCGCCAAGCTTTTGCAGAGAATGAACTTCCCCCAAGATCCGTGAAGGAGGGTCTTTCAAAAGAGTTGGGACTAGATGCTGATAAGGTTATGACTTTTCAATCTCCAATCAACTTTTATATCTATCTTCATGGGAATATATACTGTAAAGCTGCTTTAGCTTTTGGTACACATCATATGTTTCACTAAAGTCAATTTTATGACATCCATCTCCCTACAGTTATTTGCATTGCTTTTGGTATTTATTCATGTCTAGCGGCTGTATATCTCTTCAAACTTCTGGTGACTAACATAAGTTGGAAAATTTAGGTTAGCAAATGGTTCAAAAATGCACGTTACTTAGCACTTAAAACCAGAAAGGTAAGCTACACTGCTATTTTTTGCTCTCTCATTTTCTTATATAAATAAATAATATCTTGTCTTTCCTTCTGTTCTTTCTTAGCTTGATTCTTGTTTTTAGAAATTCTGGTGTATTTAACTCTGAGTAGTCAACATCATTTCTGTATGTCATTTTGAAAGAAACAGGAGTATGGTGTCCAAATTTTGCCTTTTGTCCTTGCATTAACGCTATTAAATAGATGCTGAATGGTTAGAAGAAATTGGAATTTGTCTTGATGTAAAGTTAGTAGTTGACTTAGGATTATATTAATTAGGTTAGTTAATATGCAGGGTAGGATAGTGTGGAAAATGCCTTGTCCGTTATACAATAAAGGAAAATGTCCATTTTAAATGAAAATTAGGCAAAGTAAAACACATCTTACCTTATCTGACCTTGAATAAGGAACATCATTTTTTTTCGAGATCTAAGGATTTAACAACATTTTATGTTATTGCTCACGAATCAGAGAAGAGTAGAAAATAACCTAAGCCTGGCACTCTTGATGGAATTGTCTCACAGTCGCTGAAAAAAACACTTCGCAATTTCTCTGGAGTTGTTTTTAGCTTTGCAAGAATTGTTTCAAGAAATGTGGCTTTGCTGGCTCCAATATTAGCAGACATCCTTTTATGTGTTAAGACGTTCAATTTGTGATAAACTCTGATATAAGTGGATTCTGTATAGCAGCAAGCAGAGGGAGCAGAACAGCTTCAAAGCGTCACTTCTAGAACCCCAAAAGATTCTAGTTTGCAAAATCTGAAGAAAGAGCATTTGACATCAAAGGAAACCTCAAAAGGATCTTTGACTCATCCCCAGAAGAATGCAAAAAATGACACCCACAGAAAGCGTTCAAAGTCATCCAGCGGTAATCCTTTGAAGAAAAGGAAACAAGAAATATCCACACCTCAATCAAGAGAAAATGGCAACAAGGTACCTTTCTTTGAAATGTTCTGTACGCCTCTGTGTACATAAGACCTACTAATTCTTAAGTAGAACAAATTTATAGATTAAGCCTATTATGAATGAACATATATGTCCAAGGTGGGTCATACGGAAAATTGTGCCTAACATACTTACGTTACATTTATTTATGATTGACTTGGTTTTACCTAAGAATTTCTCAAGACTAACAGTTTTAGAGAAGAGAGCACTGAACAATTTTTCTTGCAGTTCCCTTGTACCAATGATCAAGAAGGTAGCTCCGGCCTACAAAATCTTGGTAGATCAGGCTAAACATAAATAGACACATAAGTATACTAAAAGTGGGTTTTACAGAAAGGTGTGCCTAACAAGATTTATGGTGATAAATCTATTCATAATTGGCTTGACAACCAATTTTTTGTAAACCAGGTTTATTGAGAATTTCTTCTTATATCTAATAGTCTGAGGTAGAATGTTTACATTTAATTTTTTGTTCAGTTTTAGAGGTGGTAATCAGATGGGGTGGCCCACACTCTGCAGTTCTATTAATTTGTTGCACTTGGTTTCATTCTGATGAGAGAGTGGAAGACCTGAATTGGCAAATTTTTCAAATCTTTTTCAGGACTCTCTGGAGTTCGCTGATGATGTTAGCTTGAAGAAACTGTTGAAAGCAAAAAGGAGGAGGAAAGTAAGTTATATGTTTGAAGGAGACTCTCAAGCAGCAGAGTTGGAATTTGAAAGACTTAGCAAACTGAAGATTAGAGTAGACAGTATGAAGCAACAATTTCTTAAAATTAAAAATTACACAGCAAAGGATTCAGAAGAACCCCAATCCAAAGAACCATCAGTTATATATGTTCCTGTAGCTGAGTTAAAAGAAAAAAGTTGAACTGTAAATTGTTCTTGCTTTTTTGCTGGGCAGGTTGATCTCTAGTTGTTTGTCCGTCTTTCCTGCCTCCCCTTGTATGATGACATCTCTTGGGATATAATTCTACTTAATGAAAGAATACCATTCATAACGGGCACTTTCTTGAACTTAGATTTCATTAATTAATTGAGTTAACTCACATTGGCGAACACTTTTTTCTGGAAAATCCTAAACTTATTTTTTTCAAATTTTTGTTGGCAAAAGTCATAATTCTCTCCTAATGATTTGTAGATGAATTTAGATCTTCTTATGTAGAGAAATAACATAACAATGTTATATAAAGAGAGAAATAAGAGAACGGAAAAAGTTTATATATAGTTGTTTATATACTTGTTATTAAGTATTTTTAATCAAAATATAGTAACTACATAATTTTTTAATAATAATATAACATATATATAATTTTTATATACAAATATATAGTTCTTCAATAAAATTATATATTTGTCATATTTTAATTAAAAAAGTATACATTTATTATATTTTGATTAAAAAAATTAATAATAAAGATATAAAAAATTACATCTAAGTTTAATTTTATAAAAAAATTCACAGAATATCAAATTACACTTATATTTTAGACGTCACAAAATAGTAAGTTTAATTTTATAAAAAAATCACCGAATAGTAAATTTCACTTAGATTATAGACGTCACAAAATATGAGTTTCACCTACTATGTATCTCTATCTCCTTAAATGGGAGAAGGATCCAAATACTTTGTTGACTGTGCCGCGCAACACCGACTAACGTTGAGTAGCAAATATACGTTGTCTCCACCAGCATAGGGAATTGCTGAATTTACAAAGTACATAATTTAAAGTGGACAAGCAGGAACGCGGACTTTGTTATGTGCTCAAAACATCAGACGTAGTGATTGTGATTTTCTTTTCTTTTTTATTTGTGATTTTTTTCTCACAAGGATGAGCAAATTCTCATTAGGGAGAAGAGAGATACTATAATTATTTTCACCAACAAATCTCAATTATCGCTGAAACAACATAAGCGATGCACCTATCCAAAATTTCAAATTAAGAAATTTACAAACACACTACCAAACCTGCTTAGCTTGAAACTTCACCAACAAATCTAAGAGCAAGTGTTATGGAAATCTTGTAAGCATCCTAATCCCAATTACCCAAAATAATTTAACCCACATTGCAAAGACCTGCACAACAGGAGAGACATCATAAAACCCTACGACCAAGCAATAGCTGACACTAATCTTTTGGCATATAAGGACACAAACTTTAAACTACAAAAATAAAATTCTTACAATCAGTTACTTTCTCTAAAATAACGATCATTCTAATTCAAGCATATACAACACAGACATACCAGTAGTTTATAAATAACCTCTGATTCTCCTCCTTATTAAAAGAGAAAATTTATTATATCTCATTCTAAAAATTAAGCAATACAAAACTCTTAAACTAGATTAAGTTTTCTCTTTTTTTTCCTTTGTCATACTCAGCCAACACTTTGTTTAATCTAATTATCTCTTTAATTATTCTTTTTGTTATCATTAGTTTATTTCAGTATCTTATTTTTCATTTATCTCATTGTGTTCTAGGTATTCTTTTTTTGAAATTGTCTTATTAGTATAATTACAGTATCCAATTATTTTAATATTATATATGTTGTTAATTAATAAAATTTTTTTAAAAAAATAACTAGATATAATTATTAATAGGGAAATAAGTGCTGTCACCTTTTATCTATAATCTATAATTTTAATTTTTTTCATATTAAAATATATAAAAATTTAAATATTTATATCATCAACTTCATTACATTACTCCCCCCGCCCCGTGCTGTCATAAGGTCATCTTCGAAAGAGAGGAAGTTAATAATAACAAAAATCTAAAATACGACTTTGAATTAAATTAAAATAGAAAGAAATGCCTTTATTATTATCGGACCACTCTAGATTCCAACAACGTATCTCTGCTTTTGAAAAGACATCGACGAATTTGGTACGAAGCAGGTAGAAACTAAGGCATCTTCCGGAGACCATAAAAACTAGACACAAAGAGAGTACGTATAGAATCCTAGGCAACTGTTTAACTTTTCTTTAAATCAGTTTGAGAGTAATTTCTGTTGACAAATATTTTAAAAATAAAACCTTAAATTATCAAAATTGTACCAAATTAAAATAAAATAGTGCTTCTTTAAAATTTACTCAAAAAAAAAATTAGTTTCAAACAAAACTTTGAAAAGTCCTAATTAAATTATCAAATTCATATGTTTAAGTAAACTTATAACGTAAACTTATATAATAAATTTGTAAGAGTTTATATTTGTTAATAATTATATAAAAAATATAATATATATAAAAATTATTTAAATATAATTCAAATTATACTAATTTTAAAAAAGAAATTATCTATATTCTATAATTCATATTTTTTAATATAAAAATTATAATCAAATTTATATATAAATATTATTTTTGTTTCTTTCTTTATTGAATTTTACTTAATTTAAGAATTTTTATCTTTTTTAAATTCAATTTGACTCAATTATATAGTAATTTGTCAAACTCAGTTAAAAAAAAAACTGAGTTGACTAAATTTACCTAAATCAAAGGTAAATTAAACTGAATTTGTATTGAATTTAAATTTACAAGTGAATCGACATAATTTTTTTAAGTAAAAATTTAAATTTGTTAAGATTGAAGAATTAACTCGTGAATTTAATAACAATGAGCTTAATTGTAATTTCAAAGAAACCCTTAAACTAAGTTTTTGTTATGTTTGGTTGATTCTCTTCTCATTGGACCCGGCCTGTTTGGTAGTAGCTATGAAAAATATACAGAATTTATCCCGGTAAAGAAAGAGAAAGAATCTATCCTTCAAAGAAAAGCACGTAAACTGAGAACAATTATAGAGCTTTATTTATGTAAGATTTATTATTTTATTATTGTCATTACTCCCTATTTTATTACTCTTTTTTAAGCAAGAATATTTTTGTCATTTGAGTAGTGTTTCTTTTTATTTTTATTTTATTTTTATCAAATAAAATATATAAATAAAATGATATTTTTATTTATTTTTATATCATACTAAATATAATAGATTTTATATACTAAATGAGATAGTGTCTCTCTCCTATCTCCTTAGCTTCTTGTAGAAGGAAGGAAAAAAAAAAAAAAAGAAGGCAAATAAATTAAATTAAAACAACTCAAAAAAAAAAAAAAAGAATTACATGAAATTAAGACTTTTTGGTTTTTTGGATAGAAAGCGATGTTCCAAAAGGAATGATATCATCTTTGTGTATTTAAGCTATAATTGGCCCTCCTCTTCACAAATCGCCCCTGCCAAATCGCAAACAAGACAAACTTGTGTTACTTGGTATCATAATTACTAAACCAAGCCATAAGGATGCATTATTCGAAAATAACATTTTTTATTTATTTTCTTCCATTAAAAAATTAACAAAAATATAATAACAAATTATTTTTAAAACAATTTTATGATATTCATAATGTATTAATCTCTATCTAGTTGATAATGACATATAAAATTTATATGATAGTTAATAATAGAGTAAATTACATAAATTTCTTTTGAATTTTAATAAAAGTATACAAATTTTCTCTTGATTTTTAAAATATACATATTTTTTTTTGAAACAAAAAGTCGTACTATGATTTAGTATAATTTAAATTTTATTAAAATATTCTTCATCAACCTAAATTTAAAAGTAGTTAACAGAAGGTATTTTAATAGAAAAAACTTAAAATTAGAGTAACTAAAATGTATATTTTGAAAGTATAAGAAAGGTTGTGTAATTTTAACAAAAAATTTGTAATTTTCTTTTAATAATAACAATATTAACTAAATAAAATATATCTACATTTTAAATGCTAAAAGTATCATGGTCTATTTTTATCTCTTTTTTCCTTTCATTATTTTAGTTAAACACTATATCTTTCACAAAATTATCTCAAGTTTTAATTTTTTTTTTTAAATTCCCTCTTTCTTCTTCATTTCCCCCTTCCCTCCCATTTCTCAACAATGTTGCCCAACTGATCCTTTTTTTTTTATTTCATAAAAATTTTATTTATGATATTTATACACCATTCCCCTTTATTTTTTTTTCCATATATTATTCCTCACATATGAATTTTTTTTTCCCAATGATATATAAAAGGAGATTAATGCAACGCCAACTAAAAAATAAAGATAAAAAAAATGAAAGTGCCAACTACTTGAGAATTATTACGATGATGAGAGCTTTGGGCTAGGGATCTTCTTATCCTAGCATGAGTTTTTTGACATAGGGATATCTACTGCATGATTAGAATTTAGAAATATATGCTAATTTTACTGTGCTTTAGTTGATTGTTTTAATGATTTGCAAATATTCCTTACCTCATTAAAAACAAAAAATGTCTATTCATGACAGATCTATCCTAGGATAACTCTATCACAACCAATTTTATATTTATAATATATATATATATATATTACACCGACTTGCATTTAAAGAATTATGGGAAATTTTGAATTATTGAATCCTCCATTAAGAGAAAATTAAAATGAGATCCTCACATGAAATGTGACTACAGTGTCTCTCAACTATTTTTATTTTTGGTTTTTTTATTTTTTTTAATTTTTTTTCCTTCTCGTAAGACCTTATTGCAAAGGCATTTTATGAAATCTTTATTGCAGAAGATCCTAATCCAAAAAAATCACATGAGTTGTCGTATGAGAAAAGAAAAAATAAATATGAAATATGTAAAATTTACATATTTTGTAAATTTACTATTAAAACTACATTTAGTATATAAGAAAGAAGATTGAAAGAATAAAAAAATAAATATATAAGATGGGAAATAATATTTATATTTTTAATTAAATAATAATAAAAAAGATAAATATGATTAAATAAAGATTGGATAACCATAAAGAACATTTCTCACAATTTTTTTTTTAAAGTTGACTTAAAAAAAAATCTATTTACGAAATGAGTCACTCACGTTATATATCTGTCTTCTGACATGAGTGTCATGTGATGGGAGGATTCAAATTTCAATTAAACTGAATAAATTAAATATTTTTCATTGGCCAGAAAAAAATCTTCAGATTGTCTTGAAAGTCAATCTTACCTTCATTCTGGGCCGTCGATCAGCATTGACTTTTCTGACTTGATATCTAATCTTCTTAGAGACGAGTCGTGTCTGCCGCTTTTCTTTGTAACGCAACACACTAGCTTCTCTCACTCCTCCAATATTTGTGAACAAATCTATATCCGCCAGTCGAGCCTGCCAAAATAATATCATTTTATAATTTACTTACAAATTCATATTTACAAAATTTTGCAAACATAATTAATAAGAGTTCTTCTATGAAATTTTTTTTATTATTGATAGATAACTTTGAGATTTGTATAAAATAATTTACTATTATTATACGCAAAAAAAAATTTAGTTTTTCAAAAGTCGAGCTTTAGACATCAAAATTGTTAACAATTAAGTATCAACTTTTCTCAAAATAAATGTCAAATTCTCAATATTATGTATCAAACAATCCAACGCAGAGAGATGTATATGGAGCAATTCGAACAGTTGCGCAAAATATGATTGGTAAAAAAGAAATCCCATTATTTTGTACGAAATATTTTCACGCATAAAATGGCTATAAATAGAGTAAATAGATTATATTATATCATACAATGTTTGAGGTTAAAATTGAAAGTATTCCTTGAAATAACATAGAGTTAAACAATTTTTATATACTTCTTTAAATATCATTCTATAATTATATATAATAATTAGCAATTATTTATATAAAGTAAAGTAAATGACACATTTTTCCTCTAAATTGTAGTAAATTACATGATTTTTTTATTTTAAAAATATATAGAGACATTTCTTGAAACAAAAAATTACTATATAATTTAATTTAATGTAATTTTTTATTAAAATAATATAAAACCATATTTCTTAACTAAAAAAATTTAAATAGAAGATATTTTGATCAAAAAATTTAAATTTAAACTAAAATATAAAATAAGTTTTTATTTTTAAAAAAATTTATGTATATTTTAGAAATAATATATATATAATATTTATTTTATAAAATAACAATATGAAGCTTAGTATTTAAAATTAACGCTAACCTACACTTAACCAAAATAGAACTTATAAAAGGAAGGGTTAGGCATTAAGAATTTGAAAGTTAAAAAAAAAATTATTTCCCAGTTGAAAATGCTAGTTCAATTTTTCTTTTATTTTTTTTTAAGTAAAGACCATTAATAGAAATGGGCTATAAACTATAAGGTGAATCCCGCATAGCCAGTGATTAAATTGGCCATTAAGAGATTGTTTAGTGGGGAGTTTATTTTATTGGAGAAAGAAAGGGAAATGGGCAAAGAGCTTCTTGCTAGACGCTAATACTCTGTTTCTCTGATCTTTTTTTTTTTTTTTTCTCACCAAATCTCTCCAACCAAGCAGAGGTCAAGAATCTGATTTTTCAACTTCCTAACTTTCAACTTTCTTCAACAAAGTTTCAAACTTTCTTATTCTTGCTTTTGGATTTTGATCGGCCGGCGAGAGATGGGAAACATACTTTGGCATCATTTCTCGGTGCATTGGAGCCCGGATTTCCGTCGGCGAACGGCGACCCCTGATCGGACCAAGCACTCAAAACGTCGTCGTAGTTCAGTTTCAACATCAAGTTCGAAGAATTCGATTTCGGAATCGAATCTTCTCTCAGCAATTCCACCTTCGCTTTCTCCGCCGCTTTCTTCTTCGTCGTCATCGTCGTCGTCTTCTTCTTCTTCTTATTTTTCTTCTCCTTATCCGCCGACACAGCAAACGACGTCGTATGCTTGTTGATTCTCGGCGAGATTTCTACTATATCAACCGTCGGGAAATTCCACCAATTCCCATCATCGACACGCCGGAGCGCCCTCACCAACCCCAGCCGAAAATCGAATTTCCCGCCAAATCCGAATCCAGAGGAATTCACACTCCAATTATTCCCTCCTTCGCTATGACAGGATGCGCCATTGGAATCTTCTTCTGCTCTGCTTCCCATGATGCTATCAATTCCCTCGTCGATTTCCTCATCGAGGATCGATTCGGCATCGAAATCTTCTTTGCAATCATCGTCCAATTCCAGCGAATTCACTCGCGAGATAATCTCCCCTGGACTCTGGCACGCCTTTTCTTGCAGATTCACCACTTTAGGCTCCATCGGAAAACTAGGTTCGTGCTGAATTTGTCGTTGAAGAAGGAAAGAGGAGGAAGAACCGTCTAAGACTCTGAAAGGCAAGAACAATTCCTCTGCGGATTCGTCCAAAAAAGCCGTGTCGGCAGGTCGAGTAAATTGGCCTGGTTTTTTGAGATTTTTGTTGGAGAAGAGATTGGGATAGGCCGTGGAAAGCAGAGCAGCAGCTTCATTGTAGGTTTGATTCGGTCTCTTTCGAGGGGTTCGAGGTTTTCTGGTTGAGATTGCTAAAGGGGAATTGCTCGATTCAGATATTGTTGAAGAAGAAGAAGAAGAAGAAGAAGAAGATGTGTGAGAAGGTCGGATCGACGGAGATGGAGATTTCACGAAATCGAAGTCGAACCCGTAGGTTCTTCCACCTGCACCGGTTAAGATCGAAGACATCTTTGTGGATGGGTTTAAAAATGAAGATCAAAACTCAGCCAGATTTTGAGCTCTTGAAAAAGCTCAAGTTCATAAGCTGCAATGGAAGATTAAAGGGGAGCTCAGTGAACAAAGCATGAAAAGATCCTCATTTTTTTCCAAATTGGCAAGAAAGAGAAAGCTATAGCAGAGAGAGGTACAAAACCCTAAACCCAGAAAGTACAAGGAACAAACAGTATATGGCTTTTTTTCTGAAAAATAACCAAAAAAAAAGGGAAGAAAAGGCCAAGAACTTTTAGGGAAAATATAATAATCAGAAGAACACCCCAGAACTTGTATAAAAAAATCTGAAGCCTAGAAAGTAAAAACTTGGCTTCCAAGTTGTCAAAACTGAGGAAGCAGAGTAGGATATCAAATCCCCAGAAAAGTAATTAAAACAACAACCAACCAACCCACATACCAAAGCTGTGAATAGGCGTCTGGGTGTTAAGGAAAATCAGAAAATTTTCTGGGAAAGGAAAGTTTGCCAATAAAGGGAGGGGAGACTAACAGTCTGGGGCAGTGATAATTTTAGCTGACTAATGATACACAGAGAGAGAGAGAAGAAGGGGATCAGAGAGTATGTCACGAGGGGAAGAAGATATAGGCAAACTGGCAGGACGATATAAGCACAGAGGCTGTGTCTCTGGAGGAGATGGAGGGATGAAGAAGATGAGAACGAAGGAAGAGACAATGCCCAGTTTCTGCTGTTGCGAATGTAGGACCACCTCACATCAAGCTGTATTTAGCCTTTCTAGTTTCTCTCTCTCCCCCTCTTTTGCCCGTTCAATTATTTTACATTGTTGTTTTACCAAAATGTCCCGGTGCCTTCCTTATTGTTTATAATTTTGCTTAGCCTCATGTCTCAAGCATGAAGATATAATAACATAAATGGCATTAGATTTTGTTAGAAAAAGAGTCAAAGAAATAATAATTTGAAAATGACGATGAAAAAAATCTGACAAATTGACGTGTTCAGCCGGCCTTCTGTTTTTTTTTTTAATTCCCATTATTTTGTAATACATCACATTGTTGTGGCTTTCTTATTTCATTATGTACGTCTCATATATTAATCACAATTAGTAACTTTTAAATTTCTGATATTTGCTGCAAATTTATCCATGAAATGAAGATGATATATTGTCATCCATATAGAAAAAATCACATCAAGCTTATCAATGACTTTAACATATAGTAATATCTCTTATGATATTAAAAAATTATCATGTTTTTAATCTTCATCTCTAGTTTTTTTCAATTTTTGAATTAAAACAATATCAACTAACTCAAGTGATTGAGTAACTGTGAATCAAATAAAAAATTACAAATTTAATCTTTCTTTTGTATTAAAAAAAGAGTAATTTTTTTTAATTTCTTTGAAATTATAAAAATTTTTTAATCTATTTTTAAAATATATACATAATTTTTTAAAACAAAAAATTATTATATATTTTAACTCATTTTAAATTCTTTTAACCAAAACATTTTCCATTAGGTCAAATATGTATTTTTTTTAACTAAAAAAATTAAATAAAGAATATTTTGATAAAAATAAAATAAAATTAAGCTAAAATATAAACTAATTTTTCTGTTTTAGATGAAATTTAAATAATTCTAACAATATAAAAAAATGTAGGTTATATAATGGCAAGCTTGTAATTGGGAAGCCTAAACATGGGCAAATAAGTAATTGAGTGAATAAAATCTAGAGCATGCCCAAGCATGGATGTACCTGTGGGATTTTTCCAAGTGTGCCATCCCAGTTCCATACCAGGAGCAAAGGGATTTTTGGGAGGGTTATGGAAAAGGCTCCTTATCTTGTGACGTGGCGAGGTGTGATTGGAGGGCCTGGATTCTTAGGGCATACGTGGGAGACCTTTTTAGTATGGAATACGGGAACTTCAGAGTTTTCACGTGTATGGAGGAAGAGAGAGAGAGAGAGAGAGATTTTTTTTTATTTGGGATGTGTCCGTAAGAGCAATGATTTGAACCTTTTTGGTGTGTTTCGCACCTTAATCTGTGGCACTCCATCTCCCTACGTTGTGCTCATCACGTTCATTGACTCTAGAGTCTAGATTACGGACTTCCAATTCTTTCTCTTTTTGCACAACTCCCCCCTCTTTTTTCCTGGCTCTTTACAGTTGACCCACAGCATACTATTCTTTTCATTTACGCCCTTCTCTCATGCACAAAACTGCAAATATTTTAGGAGTTTGGCTGTTCCTTATTAATTTTTTTAAGAAAAAGTATATTCTGCCTTTCAAATTGAGGCATAATTACAATATTATTATATTAAATTTAAGAAGTTAGAATATACATATTTTCTGAATTTTAGATTATATGTAGATAAATTTTTTTATTTTCAAAATTTGATAATGAATCTTCATAAATTTAAAAAGACTCATTATCATTATTGTGTCATACTTTATTTTTAAATTTTTACATGAATTTGAAAATTTATAAAAAATTTATTGTTAAGTTTTAAAAGTTAATAAATTATTTACATATGATTATGTAATTTAGCTAATTTATAATTAAAAAAAATTCTTTATTTTTTCAAACAAACATAGAACATCTCGTTTCACCTTCATTTTAAGGTGAAGGTATTTTGTTATTAAAATTGAACATTTTAATTTAAAGAAGTAAAATTTATTTTAAACATTTTTAAATTAAAGTATAGTACGTAAAATTTTTTAAGAAAATTGATATTGTTAAGTTGAACAATATATTTAAATTATGTTTTTATTCAAATTTATTAAACATATTTTAAAAATACATATAATTTTTTTCCCTTTCATATATCTTTGATTGTTCAATTCTTACATTATAAATATTGCAAAAATTACAGCCAAATTGATACAATTTCTTGACAAAAAGAAGATTGTGCCTACAAAGGCATGTGGGCATAAGGGATTGAGAATGATCCCCGTATTTTCTAGCGTCAATGCAATGTTACCGTATTAAAAAGAAATAAATATATGATATAAAGCCTAACATTAAGTGTGAGAATGTACGGACTCACACCCTCAATCTATATATTTCTTTAATATGATGATATCTTGTTAACATTAGAAAATAATAAAATTCAAACTCTAAGGGTATAAAGGAAGAAGAACATAACTTTGAGATAAGAAAAGATAAATATGATAATGTTTAGATTGATAAGATTATAAGAATGTTAACTAAACACACCTTCCTGGTTTCCTTCCTTATTAAAAAGAAGAAGTTGTTATTAGGAAAAATTCAACTTCTTGAGTATTTTTTATTTCTGAAATTTTAATTTTATTCAAAAATAATAATTTTGATATAAAAATTAATAATAAAACATTAAATCTCTCAGAAAATTCAGGCTTTCATATAACCCTACAAAAATTGCTGTAAAACACGAATTCTACACTTCTTATTTTAGTATATCAGCCAAATGCCTGTTTTCTAATTTAGATATTCCCCAGAAAAAATCCAATTCTGTCTCACTTTTCAAATATTTATAAAGGACAGATATTTATTATTTTATATATTTCGCGAATATCTACGAATTTCTTAGCTAAAAACTTTAAACCTATTCCACATTAACTTCTATTTTTAAATATCAACAGAAATTATCATTATTATTATTTAATGTAACACTGTATTTATTTCAAATCCTCGTTCTTCCACAGATATCTTGTCTAGACCATATTTTTTGGGATTTGTGGATAAGTTTATTTTTTCTAATTTGAGATTGAGAAAGAGGCTGGGAATAATGATAAAGAATGAAAGGTTATGTTTGATGAATTCATTGAAAATAAACTTAGAAACGAGCATGTCCACACATGACACATTTTCTTAGAACATAGGGCGGTTGCTATGTTTGGCATTACCTTATCATTAACAACTGAGTGACTTGGAAACCTCACAGCCATTGAAGCTTGAGATAAACTCGTAGCGGATAGAGTGTACGACTAGAATGGTGGAAAATTCATCGTAACATGTGACTTCTACGCTTTAAGTACTAATCTTCTTCAACCCTCAATAGTTCTTGCAGCTAGTTGGAGTGCGGGCAAAATAATTTTTATTTTTTTATGTAATATTTATTATATTTTTATAATTATTATTTTACTATTTTTTATTTTTTTAAATAAAAACATGAAGATTATTTTTGTTTTTAAATTTATTTTTTTTCATTTTTTCTTTTAAGATAATTATTTTTTATTTTATATATATAAAGCAGGTCTTACTTGCACATACAATTTGACCCAAATCTGTTTCACTGTGTACACTGCTTCTCTTGTTAGGTTTAGAGCGACTTGATATTATCAATGTGAATATTGTATTTTATTTATAATAAAAAATTATTTTGATCTTCAACATATAAGTGAACTTTCAATTAATTATTATTTTTTAATTTAATCAGTTAATTATTAAAATGCTTGTAATATTATCTTTTTATTTAATTTTCATGCAAAATTAAATGTAAAATCGAACTATTTATTAACTTGAACATATTACTAGATAATTAACGTAAAATATTGTAAATATTTTTAATAAATGAGAAACTAAAAAAAATTGTGAGAGAAATTAAAAGTTTATCTAACCCTCAATGATTAAAATAAGACTTTTTTTATTATATATAAATATTTGTCAAATCTTGAATTTAAATTCTCTTCAAAAATTGATAAAAATTAAATCTTTAAGTGTAACTATAGAAAGAAGAGAGAGAGAGAGAGAGAGAGAGAGAGAGAGAGAGAGAGAGAGAGAGAGAGAGAGAGAGACGTTTTAGGGTGGTAAGCTTGTAAAAGTGGTTTTATACAAAATTGAATAACATCGAAATGAGGTCATTTTTCAAAGATCTATCTAAATATGAGCAAAGAACCTGTTAGGTGAAAACCACACAAAGAAGAAACATAATCTTTTAAAAATAAACCTCGCAATTATAGTTTACTTGGATGTCACTATCTAATACAGCACCCCAATCACATGCTTACAATATCACACATTTGGGGACCATATCTTCCATATTTTTCAAGCATGAAGACAATTGAACAACATACTCTACATTCTATATATGATGATATTAATATACATCTTTTTCTATTGAAAACAAAAATCTAGTTTTCTTCTTCAAATAAGTCAATCATCTTTTTACTGTTAACTTCTCCTCCAAATAGTTTTATCTCAAAGGCTTTTTGAAATACTCTTCTTCTTTTTCTATATATATATATATATATATATATATATATATAAACTTATTATGGTTATATGAATGCCACTCAAATATTAAAAAATTGGCAATTTTCAAGTTTTGTTACCAAACTTTTTGATAGGATTATGACATCATATCCACCCAATTATAAATAGTATGAAAGATAGGATCCCTGTTTAGTTGTTCTCCTCAACGTACCTATCCGGTCTTCTTAAAAGTCCAAGGAAAAATTATATACAAGGAGTATAAGTTGGTAAATATAATATTAAAGTATCTTAAAAATTAAAATTTATTTGCAAGGTTAAAATTATAACTAGTACTTTTTTAGGTTACTATTCACATTTTTTTAAATTTATCACTAGAAAAAACCATTTAACATTGGAAAGATTATATTATAATTTTAGAAAATATAAATATGTTTTAGAAGTTTCAATGGTAACTCTTTCCTTTGATTCTTTACCCAAAAAAAAAATTGATTTTTAAAGTATTTTAATAAAATTTTTACCAAATTATAATCGATGAGTGGAATTTCCCCAAGGTTCAATCTGGTAGTTGTGAAAGCTTGTGGCCATGATCTGGACTCTACCCACAGTTAGAAAGTGATAGTCCTGTTGAAAATTAATGTGCTCATTCATTTTCAATAGGCGATGCCTTATTGGGGGAAGGGTGTGTGACAAAAATTTGCAACCCAATCACCCACCACATTTATTTTTCTCCCTATAAATATATGCTGAAATTTGATTTTCCAGTCTCTATTTATCAAATTATTTATGGGCTTGTTCAAGTGTTACTCGCACTTTGTAGGTAAGGCTTAAGTGATAATCAGAGATGACAATTTCATAGGATAGGGGTAGAGGGTACTTCTTTGCTTTTCCTTCCTGCCATCTTTTTTTTTTTTAATTTTTATTCCCATCCTCTAATGGGGAAATTTTCTCTATCCTTATTTCCTTAAAATTTTAATAAAAAGAACAAAAAAAATAATAATCAATAAAGTCAAAAGATTATATGATTAAAGAAAAACTTAAATTAATGCTCAATCATGTTGTTCAAGTTCTCCAGTTCAATTCAAGTTTAAAAAACTTAGAAAAAAAAAATCAAATAACAAATCATACAACAGATTTAAGAAGTAATATAAACATAATTCTAGGGTCAGATTATTTTTTTTAATATAAACTATTATAAATCTCTGCTTTTTGCCAAGCATCAATGCCTAAATGCTTTATTCATTGTTGATTCTAGGCAAAGCTTTATCAGTGGATCCGGAGACAGTAATAGGGAGGATCAAGAGTTGCAACACTTGGTATACTTAACTGCATTCATTCTGGTTTGATGGCTCTCTTACAAACATGTTTCATGTATAAAAATTTTGACATTGGCACACTATTTCTATTCAACTGTAATGTGTGATATTTTCTAAATGTTGTCTTGCTCTATTTAGTCGAATGATGTAATGCTAAATGAAATATAAAATATGGGTAGATAGGGATATGTATAGATAAAATAAAAAATAATTATTTTATTTTTACTTTTAAAAAAATAATTTAATAAATAAAATAATTAATATAAAAGTATAATAGATATTTTTATGAGAGCATAATTCTCTTATATAATGTAATATACTACTCCTAGGTTGTTGAAGGAGCTCTCACCAAGCCTTATGCTTTAAAACCTAAGCTTAGGGTTTACCTTTAGGTGAAAAAAAAAAAACATATTTAATGTGTGTCATTATTTTGTTCTCATTCATCAGCTTTGGCTGGAAAATGGACAGTTAACTAAACATTGGACAGTTAACTAAAAGCACTTTCATTGATGGATTATTATTCAATTAGTTATATGCTTTGTTCTTGTCGGCAAGGTCAATGTCTACAGCCCTTTTTTCCTCTTTTCTTGTTGGGTGTGGTTTATATGTTTTGATTTGTATTGCAGTTCATGCCTCAATCTTTTGCTCGTCTTGGTCTTTTTTTTTTTTTTAAATGAAATTATAGAACATTTTTGGAATTCTTTAGTGATTGCAACATGAAATGACATTAAGGAAGTGAGTTTGTTGCCTACATGAAATAGTTTGTCTATAATACTACATATAAAACTAAAATAACCTATTATCTTGCATAATATATTGTGACATATAAAATTATAATTTACTCATTTCATATGATTGTATGACTAATTCAATCAAAAATAACTTTCATATAGAAAAAATCTGGTTTGTAAAAGTTAGTGGGAGAAATTATTTCATGTTTAATTTTGTTGCACATAAAGGAGACATCTATAGACGTTTTGAGCTATTTGTGTAAATAAAAAAATTTAATGAATCAAATTTTTGTTAGCAAAAAATATTTGCTCTATATACTATATTTGTTTTTTTTTTTTTAACTTTTGGATTTTCTTACTTTTTATAAAAGTATGGTTAAAATTATATTTTTGTATCTTAAAGCTTTCCAAAAGTTGAAAAAAAAAACTTTTGTATCATTTGTTTAGTTTGCTATGAAAATAGTAAAAGAGCTTGAAAAAAAAAAATCATATTTTCCTACCATGTACATTATGTATAGTGGATACATGTATAAGGGAATAAAAAATAAAATTTTAATGTAATCTAATATAAGAAAATAAATTAATTTGTTGCATAGTTATTTTATTTGGTAAATATTTATTTAAAAAATTGTTAAATTTTTTAAAAGATTATTGGTATAAATGAACAACAATTTAGAAATTTAAAATTTCTCAACAAATAATAATAAAAGATATTAGAATTAAAAAATAATGATGTAAAAAAATAAAAAAGAGCCATATGTACTCCAATTTAGTTAATGATCCATCCATTGAATGCACACAAAGTTAGCCACAACTTGGATTATTTAAATTAGATTTGGATAGATAATATTTTATTATTATTTTTAATTAAAAGAAAACAAAACATAAAATAAAAATAATTTCTCAACTGTTAAGTTTTAAAAGAATAATAATTGATATTAAAAAAAATTAAAAATTAAAAATTTAGATCTTTTAAATTAAATCCAAATGATTTAAATCCGACCATAGGAGAAGCATGCCCCAAAATTCAGAGAAACCAAGTTCGTGGTGACCAGTAAGTGCGCTTTTTCATTGAAAGGGGTATCCAGGCCCAAAACAACAGAAGGTGTTGCCAAGGCCATAACATAATAGCTATCCAACACATTTTAGCTTACTAAAAGCTGCATCCACAATCGACGATGTTGAACATGGGTGAGTCCTTAATCATGTCTATGGGCTGCCCACTCATGTTTCTTTTCTTGTCATTCAAGTTGCCAAAAAAATTTGTAAAGTAGTTCTCTATATTCCTTAATCATAGATCAAAATTAAAAGATATCTCATTTTAGTAAATACATCTTACTAAATAGAAGATAAAAGTACTATGTTTTGAGATCTATAATTTTAAAACTGTGGTCATTATGAAAATGAGTTAGAAGTAGGTAGTATTGACAGAGAATATGAACTGGAAATTTAAAACATAATTCATTCAACGTAGTAGTCCGTATGGAGAGGACCAAACTCTCGAATACAAAGTTAATTTCATTCCAAAGATGTCCCACTAGATGAGACCCATCGATCTATTTATAACTAAAAAAGCAGCAACAGAAACAACAACAACAACAACGCTAAAAGATAGTTAGCAACAGAGTGGAAATGACGTAGCAAGTAGTAGGGAAGTGGATGGACAGTGCGACATGTTAAAACTAATCTTGAAGTAGGTGCAAAGAGGTGGTGCTGTATCAGACAGACTCCTTTCTGAGCAATGCGATAATCAAACAAAGAATTCTGTGTTGTGGTTTCTAACGCTCTGTCAAGCCTTGTTTGTGGAAATTTTCAACACTATCAAATTGGTGAAGGAGGGTACTGCCCTAGGGGTCTGGTCTGTCCATGGTTAATGGAAACCGAAATGCTACACCCAGCTTACTTCAGCAAAGCGAGGATTGATTGTATTGCTCTTAGTTCCAACTAGAATGCTGCCCATGCAAAATGTAAGGCAGCTATAAAAGCTCTGGGTCCCATGACAAAACTTGTTGTCCTCCGTTCCATTGTAGGGGACAGTGAAATCCCATAATTCTCCTGCAAACTACATATATATATATATATATATATATATTCAACATAGTAGTCCGTATGGAGAGGATAAAATTCCGAAATACAAAGTCAATTTCATTTCAAAGATGTCCAACCATGTAAGACCTATGATCTATTTATAACTAACATTGGGTTTGGAAGAAGAGAAAAGTAGAGAGAAGAAAAAGAAAAGGAGAAAAATGAAAATTTTTCCTATTTGGCTTGGCTGAAGAAGAAAATGAAAAAGAAGTGAAAAATTAAAAAGAAAAGTACAATAGATACCATTTAAAATTTTTTTTCTTAAATATGGAGAGATTATAAGAAGAAAATGGCCGATTAATGTAATTTATCTTTTATTTTTTTAAATTACTCCTCACACAAATCTCTTTTTCATGCCTTCATCCTCAATAATATATATATATATATATATGCATTTCCTCTGGCAAAGCATATATAAATCTATATTTTATTTTTAATATATAATATTTACATTAATATATATATGCTATTATAATATATAATAATATGTTATATATAATATATAAATATAACTAAAAATATTTATTATATTTATATATATATTATATTTAAATCAATTAATATATATTAAAATAATATGTACAAAATTTTAAAATAATAATCATATTTGTTGTATTAAAATAATAATTTATAAATAATTTTTCAAAAAATAAAATTTAATTAATTTAAAAAAATATATTTTTTAAATATTTTTTAGTTTTAAAATTAATAAATTACATATCAAAAGAAGAAAAAAAAATGCCACCAACATTTCTTCGACAAAAATTTGGTCAGATGATACATATATATATATATATATATATATATATATATATAGTATATATATATATCTACATATATATTTTAATATATAATATTTATATATTAATATATATGTTATACTAATAATAATATATTATATATAATATATAAATATAGTTAAAAATTATTTATTATCTATATATATATATATTATTTTTAAATCAATTAATATATATTGAAATAATATTTATAAAATTTTTAAAAAAATAATCATATTTTTTGTATTAAAATAATAATTTATAAATAATTTTTTTAAAAATAAAATTCAATTAATTTAAAAAATATGTTTTTAAAAATATTTTTTAATTTTAAAATTAATAAATCACATATTAAAAGAAAAAAATGCCACCGACTACAATGGTTAGATGATATCATTCGACCAAATTTTGGTCGGATGCACATATATATATATATATATATTATATTGTTTAATATATAATATTTATATATTAATATATATACTATTATAATATATAATAATATATTATTATAAAATATATAAATATAATTAAAAAAAGATTTATTATATTATACATATTATATTTAAATCAATTAATATTTGTTAATATAATATTTATAAAATTTAAAAATAAATAATCATCTTTATTGAATTAAAATGAAATCATGTAAATAATTTTTTAAGAAATAAAATTTAATTAATTTTTTAAATAATATATTTTTTAAATTAATTATTTAATTTTAAGTGTGTTTTCATTTAATAAAAAAAATTTCGTTGACCTTATTCATAAATGATTTTTTATTATTTGAATATTTTTTAAAAATTATTTTTATTTTTTATTTCATTATTTAACTAAATTTTTTAAAAAGAATTTAAAATGTAGTTGTTATAAATTTGTTTATTTAATTCATTATTTTTATTTCTTTTTTTAAAAAATATATATGTATAATTAATTTATATTTAAAACATAATTTTTAAAAAAAATATAAAACTTATTAATATTATATAGTAAAAGCATTAGTGTAATTCTAAATTAATATATTTTTTTTTCTCCTCATTTTTTTTTCTCTTCCCCTTCCAAAACAGCTTAAACACAGCCTAAGAGACAACAATAGAAACAAAACACTAGAAGATAGTTAATAACAGAGTAGAGATAATATAGCTAGCAATAGGTAAGTGGGGAAAGGGGGACTAGTCAAAACTAATCCTGCAGTAGGTGCAAAGAGGTGGTACTGTATTAGACTTTGCTCTGAGTAATGTTATAATCAATCATAGAATTTTGTGTTTTTTAACGCTTTGTCAAGTCCCATTCATCAAAGTCTTCAGCAGAGCACTATCAAATTGGTGGAAGAGAGTACTACGCTAGTGGTCTGTTCATGGCTAATGGAAAATGAAATAGACCTAGCTTTCTTCACCAGCAAAGCAAGGATTCTATTGCTTTTAGTTCTAATTAGAATAATGTCCGTGCAAAAATAAAAGCCATGGGTCCTATAGCAAAAAATAACCAAAAAAAAAAAGTATGTGGGTCCTGTAAAGAGTGATGAACAGTGAAAAAATAATTTTCCTACAAGTTATATGTCAGACGAATCTGCCATGGATATGCTAGTCAGCTGTTTAGTGGAAATAACCACTAAGGTATTACATTAGTGGTCTGTCCATGGACATGCATGCTGATTAGCCCTGCACTTTAGTCTATATACTAAAATTCTTGTTTGACAAAGCCTTTTGAAATACCTGCAAAAGAAGTGAATACCTATGTCATCCTGATTATGGGTCTGAAATGTGTTTTTGTAAAGCATTTTTGCTTTATAGTTTCTAAGCTTTCTAATTTGTACCTCGATGTATCTTTTGCTACCTGTGATGATGCCGTCAAATTTCAAAACCTAAGTCCCACATCGGATAGAACTTAGATGGGAAGGAAATTACTCATATATAAAAGAGGGGACAAGTCCCATATCGAGTAGAATTGAGTTGGAAGTGGGATTGTTTATGTATATAAAGAGAGCTTCTACATATACCTTGTACCTTGTAACAGTCAGTCTCAATAGTATAAAGTTTTTTCTCCCTACCTGTGAACGTAGGTCATATTGGCCGAACCACGTTAATTTTCTGTGTCATTCTTTCTTTTCTCTCTACTTTTTTAATACCGCTAATTCACAACAATTGGTATAAGAGCTTTTGGCTTAAGTTTTTTTTTTTGGCTGAAAGAAAATGCGTCTCATAAATTCAATATTGAGAAATTCAATGGGTTGAATGATTTCACATTGTGAAAGGTGAAGATGCGGACAATTCTAGTTCAGCAAGGGTGCGCAGCAAGATAGATGGAGAGGGAAGGTTGCCAGAGAGTTTGAAGGCGGAGGAAAGGGCGGAGATTTTGGCTAAGGCTCATAGCGCCATTTTATTGAGTTTGACGGATCAGGTCTTGAGGGAGGTTGTAGACAAGACTTTTGCGGCTTCGTTATGTAAGATATTTTTTACAAGTACCAAAAGAAATCCTTGACGAATCGGTTATATCAGAAGCAGCAGTTATATACCCTCAGGATGTCAGAAAGAGATCATATTGACAATTTTAACCGAATTATTTTAGATCTTCAAGGGGTCGAGGTTAAAATTGAGGAAGAGGACCAGGCAATAATTCTTTTATGCTCGTTGCCTAATTCATATGAAAACTTTGTAGACACGATGCTTTATGGGAGAGACGCTATCTCGATTGGTGATGTAAATGATGCTTTACAATCAAAGGAACTGAAAAGGAGGGTGTCTGGGTTCGGTGAGGAAACATCAGTTTGGTAGTGACTAGAGGGAGTAAGGAGAAGGATGAAGGTAATCGAAGTAAGTCCCGTTCAAAGTCAAGATTTAAGTGCCTCAGTGGTTCAGGACAGTTCAGATGAGAGTGATGATGGAGATGTTTTGACGATTAGTACCTTAAACTCTGCAAATACCTGGGTCATAAATACTGGAGCTTCTTATCACATGACTTTCACAAAGGAGCTGTATACTTCTTTTAAGTTGGAAAGTTGAGAGATGATCAGGAGCTTAGTATTGAAGGCAGTGGGCCAGTACAGGTAAAAATGTTTGATGGTATGGTTAGAACATTTGATGTATGGTATATTTCTGGGCTACGAAAAAATTTGATTTCTTTGGGTACTTTGGACAAGCAAGGATACAATTTTTCTGGTAAGGGTGGACAGGTAAAGGTTTCTAGAGGTGTTCTGGTAGTGATGAATGGTAGACTTTAGCATGAGGTCTATATATTCATTGGAAACTCAGTAATGGACATTGTAGCAGTTTCTAGTTTTTTGGAGAAGAACAATGATCAAACAGAGTTATGGCATCGATGACTGGGGCATATGAGTGAAAAAGGACTAGCAGAGTTGCGAAAACAGGGGTTATTGGAGGGTATAGAAACTAGAAAGTTGAAGTTCTGTGAAACTTGTGTCAAGGACAAGCAACGCAGAATCAAGTTCAGTTCGGGAAAGCATACCTTTACTGATATCCTTTAATATATACATTTAGACTTGTGGGGTCCTTCTCCAATTAAGTCTCATGGAGGGTGCATATACTTTGTGACATTTATTGATAACTACTTTAGAAAAGTGTGGGTGTATTTTTTGAAGAAGAAGGATGAGGTGTTTGAGAAGTTACCATGATTGAGAAGTGTATTAGGAAGCAAGTCAAGACACTTAGAATTGATAATGGGTTAGAGTTTTGTAATACACCACATTTGATGAGTTCTGTAAGAAAGAGGTATAATGAGACACCACACTGTACGACACACACCACAACAAAATGATGTAGCAGAGCAGATGAACCAAACACTTCTATAGTGTACAAGATATATGCGACTGAGTACTAATCTTCCTAAGTAAGGTTGAAGCAGTTAACACTGCAACTTATCCAGTGAATTGATCTGAAAACTCCATAAGAGGTGTGGTACTGGGTGTGGTACAGTACACATTCGAATTATTATGGTTTGAAGATATTTGGATGCCCAGCATATGCTTATATAAATGATGGTAAATTGGAGGCGAGGGCAAGGAAGTGTATATTTTTAGGATATGCAACTGGTATGAAGGGATAGACTGTGGTGTACAGAACAGGACAGGACTCTGAGATTCATTATTAGCAGAGATGTGATATTTGATGAATCTGTTATGTTCAACTAGAAGGAGGAACTTAATGATCTTGCAGGAAAAGATCTGGGTATTAATCAGAAGGTGGAGTTTGAGGTCCTCAAGGACAAATAAGAGTTCTGTAGACCAACTTGGAGATTTGCAGGAAGAGTGATAACTATGATTTTTATATGTTTTAATTCTCCTAACTTAATCATTTTAATAGTTAAATAAGGCTTAATAGATTTACTTAGATGGATAATTGATTTTAATAGCTATTCTTGCACCTTATGAATTAATTTGCAAAATCATTGAGTTTTAATGTATGAATTCCTTTTAAATGATTTTGTGAATTTTTCTATTAAATTGTTCCTACTTTTTGTGCAGATTTTTGTTGGGCAATTTGAGCTTTGAAGGAAAGCCACAAACTAAAAAGGTTGTAGGCACAAAGAGAAGAAACTCAAGCAAAACAAATCCATCCAAGTAGCATTCAGCAAGTTGAAGTTCCACGAGAAACAGAATGGAAGAATAAACATGCAGAAGTTAACGTGGAGTGCTACGGGTAAAGGAGAGAAAGCTGACGTGATTGCTAATGTGGCTGCAGTAGAACGAAGTAAACAGAACAGGAACAGCTCACACACTCATGCAGAAACAGAGGAGAGGCTCGGGTTCTGGTCTGTGAAGAAGAGCTACTGATTAGAGAACTCGAACAGAGAATGAAGAGCAGCAACGTGGATGCATGAATATGAATGAAGAAGTAAGGAGCTGATATCCGAGTCTGGAATAACGCGAGAAAGAGGCTGCCACGTGAACTCCCACTTGTGAGCTAAACAGGGGAGAAACTCCAGCAAATGAATGAGAAGAGAAACAGCCACGTGAAGAACGTTAAGAAGCTGCAGCTGAACGAAGGAAGCAAGAGAAGCCACAAGTTGGGGGACTGAAGCTAGGAGAAAGGAAGTCTGGGCTGAGACACACAAAGAAGAAGCATCGAACGTGGAAAAGAGCCAAGTTAAATGAAAAAGCAGCTGCATGGGACGTGAAAAACAACACAAAGAAGCCTTGCATGGAGAAAACAAGAAGAGAACCTGGAGTGAGGCTTGTACAGAAGCTGCATGAAGAAAAAAACACGAACAAATGAAGGCTGGAACTGCAGAAGAAAGCTAACACGAGTTGGACGTGTGAAGCATGAATCAGAATATGTGAAGCAAAATGTGGATTATTATATTCACAGTGGGTCCCACGTTTGTACACATACACAAAGGAGCTTCAGACAAATAAACAAGAGAGGGAGCACGTGTTTCTCACAATGGAATTAAGAAAATGCATTCGGGCAAGTGAGCTTAAGCAAGCACGTGGAGTCATTAACATGAGCACGTGAATACGCCACATTCATCCCGAGGTCCATTTTATTCATTCACGCTTCACACTCTCCTTGGTCTAGCAGCCCATATCACGTCGCCCATTCCATTTCATCACGTCACGCCTTCACTCCGTCCATTCCATTCACCTCCACCCCTTCGTCCATTTCGTCCAGAACCAGCTCCATTCCATCTCCATTTCCATCCGAATGAAGCTCTAATTCATCCATCTTGAGGCTAGCAAGGGAGGAAACTCTTGGTGGAAGCTTGAATCCAAGATTTGGAGTGTAAAATTCTGGCTAAGATTTCTTTAATTTTCCTACACTTTTTCTCTTTCTGTACAATCTTGGTTAAGTTGTATTTGATTAGAAATTGGTGTAATAGTAATTAGTGGCTGGTTAGACACTAATTAGGATATTGATTGATTGATTACTTGTTTGATTCAGTGCTGGATTTTTCAATTTCTTACAATTTTCTAAGTGTGCAATCAAGGTGTTTGATGAAATGCTTGTGAGAATTGATGTGCCTAATTGTCTATTTGTGGATTCCTTGTTGTTTAGTTGGTTAATTGAAAATTTTTGGATGGGGATTCAGAGGCTAATTAATCAAGTAATCAATCAATTTCAGTGTTCAAAGATCTTAATCACAAGAATTAATAATCTAATGAGAGTTGAGGTCTCAATTAACATTAAATTGCTAGTTTCTTGAATCTTGAATGGTTATTCAAGATCATTTGTTAATGAATACAATTAGGAACTCTTAGGTCAGAATTAATTATAATTAGACTAGGATAAGGATAGTGGATACCAAGAGATGATTCCTAAACTAGTCACAAGCTCATTATCATTCATAATTCATCCAATTAGATAGAAATTAGGAAATTTGTTTCACTTAGTTTTAGGATAGTTTAATTCATTCGAAAACCCCCAAACTAGATAGCTTTTAGGATTTTTAACATTTAGAAAACTCAATTAAACATTGAATTCCATTTCCAAGGGAGATGACCTAGGTTGTGCCACTTGCTATATTTTTAGTCAACCTAGTTTTATTTTGAGGGTTGTACGATAAGCCTGTCAAAGAGCAGTAGAGTATAGCAATAAGAAGACCTGTCAAGTATGTAAACTGTGTGAATTTTGTTAATACTAACCTGTTGCATATGCACTGGCGGTGGTAGAAAGCATTGATGCTGAGGAGCCGCAGTCCTACAAGGAGGTGGTTCAAAGTAAGGAGTCAACTGACACCTACTAGCTATAAATGAGGAAATGCAGTCCCTATCAAAGAATGGGACTTGGGAGCTGGTACCTCTACCAAAGGGTGTAAAGCTTGTAGAATGCAAGTGGGTGTATAAGAAGGGATTTTCACAAAAGGAGAGATAGATTACCATAAAGTATTCTCTCCAGTTGTGAGGCATAAGACCATTCGGGTTCTTCTAGCTATGGTAAGTGTGCTTGATTTGGAGTTGGAGCAACTTAATGTGAAGACGGCATTCTTACATGGAAATCTGGAAGAGGACATCTACATGACTCAGCCTGAGGGGTTTCAAGATCCTAAAAAAGGGAGATGTTTTACCTGGTGAAGAAGTCATTGTATGGCTTAAAGCAGTCACTCAGGCCGTGGTACAAGAGGTTTGATGCTTTCATGATTTCTAAAGAATTTACTCGTAACCGATTTGATAGCTGTGTGTATTTTAGGAAGTTGTCAGATGCTTCTTGGATCTACTTATTGCTGTATGTGGATGATATGTTGATAGCGGCAAAGAATAAGGCTGAAATCAACATGTTAAAAAGGTTACTGAGTAGTGAGTTTGAGATGAAAGATTTGGGTGCAGCCAAGAAAATCTTAAGCATGGAAATCTAGAGGGATCGAAAAGCACGCCGATTGTATATGTCACAACAGAAGTACATTGAGAAGGTGTTACGATCTTTTGCGATCTTTTCAGATGGATCAAGCCAAGCTTGTGAGTACCCCATTGGCAGCACATTTCAGATTGGCTGTTAGTACACTACCGAGCATAGATGAGGAGAAAGACTACATGAGTGAGGTCCCTTATGTTAGTGCAGTTGGGAGTCTGATGTATGCCATCGTATGCACAAGACCAGACTTAGCCCATGCAATTAGTGTTATGAGCAGGTTCATGGGAAATTCAGGGAAGACTCACTGAGAAGCAGTAAAGTGGATCATACTGTACTTGAGAGGTACAGTTGATATTTGTCTAGTTTATGGTACTGATGGATTTGCTGGTGGATTGGTAGGTTATACATATTCAAATTATGGTGGAGACCTTATGACATGCTATATCTTCACCCTATATAGATGTGCTATTAGTTAGAAAGCAACTTTGCAGTCTACAGTTGCTTTGTAGATCACTGAGGCGGAGTACATGTCCTTGACCGAGAGAGTGAAGGTTCAGATGCCTAAGGTGTATTGTGATAATCAAAGTGCATTAAGCCTGGCAAAGAACTCAGCAGAGAAGATAAGGTTGTGACCATAGAGAAAATACCAACAATAGAGAATCCAACAGACATGTTGACAAAGCTATTGCCTGTTGACAAGTTTAAGCATAGCTTAGACCTGGTGCGAGTACGAGCAACATAAGGCCCTATGGGGCATAATGGCAGGGAGATGATCAAATCAGACGTCTGGAGATTTTAAGTCAAGGTGGAGAATTATGACGATGCCTTCAAATCTCAAAACCCAAGTCCCACATCGAATAAAACTCAGATGGGAAGGGAATTACTCATATATAAAAGAGGGGACTAGTCCCACATCGAGTAGAATTGAGTTGGGAGTGTGATTATTTATATATATAAAAGGGCTTCTACATCTATACCTTGTACCTTGTATCATTCAGTCTCAATAGTATAAAGTTTTTTCTCTCTGCCCATGGACGTATGTCACATTAGCCGAACCACGTTAATTTTCTGTGTCAATACAGGGAATGCTTCTTCTCAAGTTGCCTACGTAACTTCATTCTTTCTGCAATTTACAGTTTCTGCTGTCTTTGGTTTGACGCTTCTTTTGGTTGTTTTATATATTTTGTGACCAAGCCAAGACCCAAAACAAAAAAAAAAGCTATTAGGTTGTGTTTCCATACTACTTTTTCAGGTAGTTGCATCATAATATCATCTTGCCCTCGTGTGAGCTTGGGATTGCAAGAAAGGGGTAATGAAATAAGGGAAGTAAGGGGTAATCAAGATTGTATAAAAAATGATGTTGGTGTTACCCCAACCTAAAAGGTTGATACTAGATATTTCACCTTGGACACACACCTCAAGGCACGTAGAGTTGCAACAGCTGGCTTTGTTGTATAATAATCTCCAAACACATCTTGAGAAACAGTGCAATCATAAATTGTCATCACTAGGTTAATCTGTTATTTTCTATTCAATGTCTCCTGCATACCCACCAGTATATCATACTTGAAATTGCACAAGATTTTGAACCAACAAATACAACTAAATACAAAGAAAACAAGATTTGATCCAAAGCTATATGAAAAAAAAAAATAATGATTTAATCCACCGGTAACAATTCTCTACAATTTATACAATCATGTTTCACTTGCCACTCCAAACTAGCTTCTTGGCCTCTTACTCTATTCTCTAACTTCAGATTTTCTTGAACTTAATCTACATAAACTTCTACACTACATGTCGCTGGCGCTATAGTGATTATCTAAGGTAAAACAAGAATATCAAAAAAACCTATTACTTATCTCTTTTTTCTTTCTGACTATATAATTCATATTTGTCTATCATTGATTAATAGAGACATCAATTCATAAATACTGGTAACACTCTTCATTTAAAAATATCCACAACAAGACTAATACTTATCCCTCAATGCCTCACTCTGTAACTACAAACCAAACTGCAAATTATATTTCATATTATCGGCCACTGATTATCGGAGAGACCACTTCACAGATATAGATCAGTTCATTCAAATATAGATAACACATTATATATGCCATCAGTGAGACACAGGCTGATCTGGTTAAAGTCACTTTATGCCATCATTGGTTACCCGAAGTTTTACTACAACATTAACTATGTGAGCCAAACACAATATGATCAACTGGATTTGATCCCATAGCACCGTAAATTTAAAACCTAACGTAGAAAATAAAGCAACAGAACAAAATCTAATCTAGAGGGAATTTTTCGAATAACCAACCTGCTACCTTGAAATTGAGGGATTGGGTGATAGTACGCTAGAACCGGGGATTGACGGATGCAGATCTTAAGCCACCCCCTTCATCCTTTCGAGGCTCTGACCCCTGTGGTATCTGCAAAACCAACAATTTCAATATCAATTCAACATCTAGCTAATTGTCCTCTGTTGAATTAGCTGTATACTATTGATGCTAATGGAAATTGAAACAGAGCATACCGAGCAGGTAGCTTTGTTGACAGACATCGATGAAGCCATGCTCTGTTTTCGGCACACCTCACGCTAGAACTTAAGACGACCCATCTCGCCGTAACGGCTAGTTTTTGCCAATTATTTAATTAGCGCAAGGATTTCCATAACGGCTTCATGTGCTGAGACTTCTTTTCAAACGGCTTGTTTTTTAAATTATGAAATTGGCCAACGACTATATTATGTATCTGTGCATAAACAGTGACTTTGTTGACAGACATCGATGAAGCCATGCTCTGTTTTCGGCACACTAGAGCTCACGCTAGAACTTAAGACGACCCATCTCGCCGTAACGGCTAGTTTTTGCCAATGATTTAATTAGCGCAAGGATTTCCGTAACGGCTTCATTTTCTGAACTATGTGCTGAGACTTCTTTCAAACGGCTAGTTTTTTAAATTATGAATTGGCCAACGACTATATTATGTATCTGTGCATAAACAGTGACCTATAAATACAGTTTGCTTCTTCTTCGGTGAGTTCCACATGATTTCAATGAGGAAAGGGGAAGAGTCTTAATTCTTGTTTTTAATATTGATTTCCGTGAATCCTCTGCTTTGCTGATTCTCTGTTTCTCCGTCAATCTGTGGAGTTGGATTTTGCATTTTCGAAGGCGGACATAGGAACGGTATGACATACGTGGGTAAAGAGAGGTACTTTTGCTGGAATAAGACTAATGCTTTATTCAATCAAAATGTTGTTACTCGTTCTCTTCTCTTTGGGATTACTCTGCTTTCTCTCAAGCATCAATGCCTGAATGTGGTGTCGCAGGTAGAAAAGCCACATAAGTAGTTTTCTGCCCATAATGACCTTCTAGTTAACTCTTAATTTTTTTTTCTTGCTTGTCTCTTCTATTTTGCGTTAACAATATTTTGCCGATCCTTGGTTGCTGTGTTTCTAATGGTATGCTGAAGAGCTTCATGTTGTGCCTATTCTAGTTGTAATGTTATGTAGGGTTAATAATAATACGATGAAACGGCTAGCTTTTGAGGCTTTAATTTCTGAAAAAGATTTCTTTCAAAAGGCATGAAATTGCACAATGCACACTGGTCATATTGTGCTTCAGGGCACAAATAGCCAAACAATAAAAAACAAAGAGAGATACCCATGAATTTAGGTTGCTTCTTCTTCAATTAGTTTCACATCGTGATGAAAATCCAAAGCCAAGTTGGGCGAATAATTTGAGATGGTGATGAATACACCAGATATACCTGGTCCTTAGTAAAACTGTGACCCCAAGCTCCTAGATATTTTATTCTTTCAGATCAACGATATTTCATTCAAATTAAGAATTTTATTTTGAAGGACTTGATTTTTCAAAAGATTAATGGTAACCCTTAATAGCCTTCCGCAAACCCTTTTCTGATGGAATCTGGTTGCAGGCCTTCAACGTCTCAAATTGCTGTGAAATTTATGATGAAGAAAACCTTTGATTGTAGTTTTCATCTGTTTATGGTATCTAGGATTGGAAGAAAACTCAAAACAAGCAAAAACCTTGAAATTGAAAGTGTAGGAGCATATGCACTGACTGGCCTTTATTCTGTTGGTAACCATTAAGGTAGGATAAAATTATTAAAAGGAAACCGAGAATGAAGTTCTATATTGTTGTTGTTTATCCAAAAGCAGATTTTTCCGTTATCATATTTTTCAGAAAATGCTTGAATGATAGGTTTTTAGCCATATATACTTGATTTCCAATTCAAAGGAGTATGCTTTTTGTTTTTTGTTTTTTAGTTACGTTATATATGATTTTTGAACTTGCAAGTCTGAGGCTAACAAACCCCTCAAATCCTACTCTGGACTCAATACTATATGAAAATGGGAATCTTCCCTGTCTTGCATGTACATATATATAAATTTGTGTATTAAATTAACCTTGACTTATTTTATTATGCCTGTTTTAATGTTGTTGCTGTTTATTTTTTATTTTTCTAATCAATTTTGTTGCTTAAATGGAAGTTCAAAGCTCCATCCTATTTCTCCATATTTTTGCACATTTCAAGTGTTCATTTGATTCTTGAAATTTTGTATTGTCAAGTGTTTGTTCATCCAGTATTATACACTTCCATGCAATAGCTATGGCCTTTTGTATTGTATTATCAAGTGTTGTTCGTCCAGTAATATACAGATACATGCAATAGCTATGACCTTTTGTAACTTATCTGTAGTCCAAACTGTCGGATTAATGGAGTTAGAAAATTGATGAAATTGAACTTTTTTATTTTACTTTAAAGACTATTACATCAAAATAAATTTTTAAGTTAGAGCTTGCTTTAAAATTTTTGGAAGTTTTGGCTCAGAAGTATTAAAAATTTTAAATTCATAATTCTTTACTTTTATTTTTTTTTAATAACATGTGCTCATATAATTCTGCAACATACATTACCAACGTATCTTAACAAAAATAGCCAACGATGACTTCCAGTTAAAAACTGAGAGAATGAGCTTATAGTTGGTGAGGAACTTAGCTTCGGTAAGGCTTGCCAACTATGACTTTGTCTATCCAAACGCTTAATGATGATAATACTTTATGATTAGTTTTTCTTCTAATTCCTAATTTTTTCTTGCAAGTACCTTTCTATTTCGTATTAACTATTGGAATGAAAATTGCATATGTAAGATTTTTTTTTTGGGCCAATAACTGCATTTTTTTTTTGACAATATGTAACAATATTTTAATATTGTTTTCTTCGGTTCCTCAAAATTTTTTGATTCTTCGTTATCTTTCAGGCTGTGTGATGGAACCAATTTTGCCTTTTGGAGGAGCGATATAAGCTGTTGAATTAATTTGGTTCAAGGAATTTCAGAGACTCTCTTTGCTAGCTCTTTAAAACTATCAAATAATCCTTGGCATCATACAAAAACAATAGTGAAAAGAAAATGAGCATAAAACCTGATTTTTTGTCAATTGTAACTTCCTCTGATAAGACCTTTTGCAAGATTAAATGAGTAGGCATAGAATTTTGGAAGAATGTTCAAATATTTCTATTCATTGTTGCTTTTTGTTTTAGCTAATTTGCAAATTTGTCCTAATTAGAGAATAAGCATTTTAGTTTTGGAGCAGTTAACATAAATAAGACAATGTAACTTGCTTTGCTATATATATACACACACACACACGCACATATACATATATGTGAATGAGCACTTATTGGTAGCTTTTATAGCTTATAATTATGGAAACTTGAATGAATTTCCAATAGTCTTCTTGTTGAACAACGTCATTTCTTTGTCTTAGAAGATTCTGTTGGCTTTTGTTTTCAACGAGATAAACCTTCAGTTTTGTTCCAATTTTTGTTAATGAAGTCAATATCTCATGTAGCTTGCAAATATGCATATGTTGAAGATGGTCTAAGTTTGCCTTCTGATGTGCATCTTGTTACTTAATATTTGTGCTTAAAACTTATAATTTGTTTTAAGTTTACTTTGATTATTAAAAGTAACAATCTCATTTACATTGTATGCTTAAACAACTAAGTACCTATTCTTATATATATATAAATACAATGCTTGCATTTAAATTAAGTAGCTTTCTATCTTAATCTTTTGTCTAATGAATTTATGTTAATATAACTAAACAGTTTGTGTTTAAAGTAAGTAGCTTTTTATTTCCTAAGAATACTACACATAAGCAAGAATTGTCTCCTAAATTATGCTACTTTAAACCTTTAGTTTTTATTAGAATAGAGTTTATCACTTTTTGTGGTAATTATCACGTATACAATGAAACAAATTATTACATGGTCTAAGTTTGTCTTTTGATGTGCATCTTGTTACTACATCCTATTGTGTTTTCATGTTATAACTTGTTTTAAGTTACTTTGATTATTAAAATAATTCCAATCTCTAATACTTTGTATGCTTAAACAAATAACCACCTTTGTATGTTTTTTATCTCATTCTTTTGTCTAAGGAATTCTTTATGTTAATATAACTAGTGACAATTATGTTTCGAAGAAATTCAAAATAATTTACGTTTAAATTAAGTAGCTTTTTATTTCCTAAGTTATATATTCTACACATAAACAAGAATTGTCTCCTAAATTATTCAACTTAACCTTTAGTTTTATTATAATAGAGTTATTAACTTTTAGTGGTACCTCAGTGAAACAAATTTTTAAGGTAGTTATTACAAAATCTTTATTTGAGTAAATTTTTGTATATATATCTCTAAAAGCTTTAGTAATTTCAAAAATTATGATATGGATTTTTTTGTACTTAAGTATTACCATCTTTATTATCTTGCATTTTCTCTTGTGTTTTGTTACTGAAAAACAATACTTCATTTTCCATGCATTTGAACTTTAACTTTTTTGTTCAATATATATAAAAAAAAGTTTCTTTAGACCTAGAAAAAATGGTAATTTTAAAAAATATATATTTTCCTATGTAACAACTTTTTAAAATTTGCAAATGTGGAAACTCTAACTTCTTTTTTAAATGCCTTAAAATCACTTAGGGTTTCAATGAATAACTTCGATTAGGCTTAGATAGGTGTATGAAATGTATGAAATATGTATCTAAATTTTAAACTTTGATAGGATAGTAAGGGTGCTTGAACTTTAATTATGGTAGTAAGGCCACTCTGCCACTTTAGTTGTATACTGAAGTTGTCTACAAAAGGAATCTTTAGACAATGCTTGAACTTTTACAAATTTTAGGCAGTGTTTCTTGAACTAAAATTTTGATAGGACAACTTAAGTAACCTAAAATTTGATAAGGAACTTTCATAAGACCTAAGCAAGATTGAAGTACTCATAAGTCGTCTGAACTTAGAGAAGACCTAATAAGTAATCTTGAACTTTAACAAGACACGCATGAATTTAGGCAGGTGTGTTTATGTTCTTAATTTAAACTTAAACTTCTACAGGACATAACTTATACAGGACTCAAGTAAGTTTTTGACAGTAGTACTACAACTTACAATGCCCTGTCTGTATTTGGGTTTAGGGTTTAGGGTTTTGAACCTAGAGAATACCTAAGTGATCTTAAACTTCAACAAGACCCAGGACAAATTCTTGAACTTTAAAAGGACTCAAGTCCACATGTGAAGGCAAGTGTGTGTAAGCTTCTACACATGTACGTGTTCTTAACTTGAACTTAACTTTTATAGGACTTGTAACGTCTGATTTTTTGTAAATGAAAGTTTTGAGTCCTTCGAGAACCCCTAAAAATTATGGGAAGTCCCGGGACAGTGAAATCCCTGCGTAAGCTTCTACACATGTACGTGTTCTTAACTTGAACTTAAACTTTTATAGGACTTAGCTTATACAGGACTTGTAACGTCTGATTTTTTGTAAATGAAAGTTTTGAGTCCTTCGAGAACCCTTAAAAATTATGGGAAGTCCCGGGACAGTGAAATCCCCTCCGGTGAACGTTTTCCAATGTTGACCCAAACTTTGATCGGTTCGGTTCGTTTGGTAAGGTTTTAGCTCCAAATTGAGTGATTCCAAAGGCATTTTTGGGAACCTATTTGTTATGATAGAAAAGATGGATTTTCCTCTGAAAATTATGTTCTTTAGCTTCCTAAAAAGCTCTTAAAGAGACCTAATTACATGCCAAATTTCAGAGCAAGACGTTCATTTGGCTAAAAAGTGACATAGGGTTCCATAATGGTCAATTTTGACTCCATATAAGGTACCAAAGTTGCCAAATGAATTCCCTTGGTCTTGGAACCTTTTGAGCAAGTCTAAAAGTATATTTAAGACTTATCAAACTTTCAATTCTCATATTTTGGCTTTAGATACTCAAAACATATATACTAGAGGTCATACATCATATTCATACATATAAATATCACATAATGGTGTATTTATACATGTCTCAAGGGTTATGGTACATTTACAACATCAACATCATATACTTTGTAAAGCCTCATTATAGATTCAATCTCCTTCTTTCATGGTTGTTGGCTCCCTTCACCATAACTACTTAGTCCACCTAGCATGTTAGAGCATTGGAGACAATAAAAGTGCAAGCAAGTTTTACAAGTGCATGCATGGAGACAATAAAAGTTATGGACATTTTAGAAGCAAAGTTGGCATGTGAACAACTTACCCATTTCTTGAGCACTTTGGATTCAACCATACTCTTGGGACCCCACTCACCAAAAGGAAGAGTTCTTGGACTCTCCACACTCAAGCAAACTCATACAAAACAAAGCTTGAAAACAAGCTAAACATCCATGCATGAGAAAGGGTGGAGAGAGCTACCTTATACAAATTTACACACTTTTCTCTACACACTTTTCTCTTTGGATTTCCCTTGGCCTAGACATGATTTAAGGAAGTGAATTAGGCTCATGGAATGAATTCTAAAGCCTAACTTACCTTATAAGCCTCATTATGTCATCACCCCTTAATTAACTTCTACGCTCCATCTCCATCCTTTCTTTTCGAATATGACTTTTGGCTCCATTTAAGTCTCTTGGAGTCATCATACAATTAAAATAACCTAAAGCACCACTTCACTCACTTTCTATGAGTTCTAAATTTTTTCCAAGGCCTCCTCTTATATTCATGCACCATATATGACTCAAAAATGGCCTTAGAAAAATTTGAAACTCTCCCTAGCTAGGTGAACTTGCTTAGGTCGAGACTATGGGTTCCATGGTCTTTATTTTCTTAGGAGCATGTTTACATTCAAATGCAAGGGAGCATTTGGATCCCTAATAGTTCCATCCATCTTGTTTCCTAATGCTCCTTGCTTGATTCTTTCTTGATTCTATTGGACAGAAAATAAGAATTGGGCTCATGGTGGCCTTGTTTTTTTGCTTTCTCTTAGTTGCTTTTCACTTTCCTTGGTTGCCTCCTTTCTTTATTTTGCCCCCAAAACAGATTTAAAAACACCATCAAACCCATAGAAATTAACTTGCTAAGGAGAAAACTAGATTTTCCATGGAATTTCCTACCTTTTCTTGGCTTTTTCCTCCCTCCAAGAGTGCTCCTTCTTGTGCGCTTAAGATTCTCCTCTCTGTTCTTCTTGTTAAAATTATTTCCAATTTTGTGAAGATTTTGATTTCGTTTTAGCTCCTTTTTGAGAACTGTCTTTTCCATCATAACAAATAGGTTTCCAATTTAATAAAATGCCTTTAGAATCACTCAATTTGGAGCTAAAACCTTACCGAACGAACTGATCAAAGTTCGGGTCAACCGACTTTGGAAAACGTCCACCGGAGGGTCCATGGGCCTCTGAGCAAATCCTGGGCAACTCAAAGCTCAAATCCTCATTTTCTATTATTTAAAATTTTATCCCACTTTTATTTGGCCTTGAATCACTCATCTCAGGGGGACTTACTTTAAAAACTGACTCATTTTAGTATTTTACGAAAAATTGGACGTTATATTTCGAGTTAGGGGTACACTTTCTTTTACTCTTTTTATATTCCGTTCCTTTCTTTCCCTTCTTCCTGGCTCTATACGCTTTCTTAGCGATTTGATTCTTATAGCTAGGGGATTCTTATAAAATACTAGTTAGTTCTTTCTCATAAGGGAAAGAAATTTTTAACTCTAGAGGCATATCCTGGGAGAGCTTACAAATCACATCGGGTTAAGACTAACCCGTCGTAGAAGTTATCGTTCTTCTTTTTAGTGGACTTGCTTACTTGCTTACATATTTTTGGGAGGTAATTTATTTCGTTTCAAATCTCCCGTATCGTCTCCTAATGGCTTTTCATAAGGTCTCATCATCTTTTTCTAATCATTAGAGCCATCAGAGGTTTTCTGTCTGTCTACTTATTTATTTATAGATACTGTCCATCCCTTTCTGTCACAGGTATCACAACTGCTTATTGGGATTACAGCTCCTTTGAGGAGTTTCTGCTTTTAATGATCCCAATTTCTCTGTTTATTACTATATCTGTCTCTGTAAGCAGGGACTTTTTCTCACTTTCTTTGCTCACTTACAGTGGCATTTTATAGTCTCTAAGCCTAACATGTGTGTTGACTGCTGCTGGGTTTTGATGGGATATTAGCTATTCTCACAGTTTTGCTCACTGGAGACATACTGTACCACTTACCTTAGTCAGTGCTACTATCTGTTAGGTAATGGTTTATCTGACTTTAACAGTGGTCTCACTATCTGAGTAAAACCTTTATATCCTTTATATCTCTGTGGCAATGGTTTACTTCTACTCAGGAGGTATGTAGTCTCTGAGACAAAAGTTAACTGAAACTGTACTGGTCTCTGAGACTAACTGTTCTATAAAACTATCTTAGGCTGTCATCTCTACAGAGATCATGCTGTAGCTAGGGCTTTCTATAACTCCATGGGATCTACTGTGACCTACTGCGACCTCTCAAAGCCCTGCTAGGGTCTGTTACAATGCACTGTGATCCATCTTTGGGAGACGTCAAAGCTTAGACTGTATCTGATAGTAAAATACATACTCACTAAATTTAATTACCATTGCTCATAATAATTGAGGCTAAAGTCAGAGGTACATTGTGCTCTTCGTGCGAAGTGGGTTCTATGCCATTTCAATCTGATAGTAAAATACATACTAGGGAATTTTTTAAATTATTATTCATAGGATCCTCAGATTCCCACTTCAACCCCTTTTTACCCCTTTTTACTTACTTGGGCTTTCCTTTCTTACTCTATTGACTTACTTACTTTACGTGTACTCATTGAGTACTTAAGAAAGCACACTTTTCCTTGGCATAGATGTCCTCGGCTTGTGTCAGACCTTCTCTTTCTACCTTTCTTATCCTCTTACTGAGGTAAAAAGATGATGTTTTACGTGTACTCATTCTAGTCTTCCTCTCATATCTCGCAGTTTGTAACTATGCCCATGTTCTGCTTTAAAATGCTTTGGCATTAGGGCATCTCACACACTGAATGTGGTTAACATCTCTAGCAGGAGAGAGGCTATTCATTTCATTTACATGTACTATAAGGGACTCAGATCAGACATATTGAACTCATCTATCTGAATTTGAGCATTCTTCACTGGGGATTCCTTTACACATGCTTTTACATGCTTTTCTCTTCATTATGATATTACTGGAATCCCTCTACCTTTCTTTCCTGACTTTGGTGATGTTGTCGTTTGCTGTGCACTTAAGCCACATTACTACTAGGTTGATCAGACCTAATATCATGTAACTATTGTTGCAAGAAAAGTATAACATCAAATACTAATACACGAGCACCTCATGACTGAGCTCAAAGCCATTATCATTTGTATATTACAAGTTTTTCAATAATCCAAAGTACCACTCTTTTACTTTTCTTTATCTGCCCTATTCTCATAGAGTACTCTGGGAAAGTAAGATTCTTCCTTTCTATATCGCCTAGAAAGGCATCTATGTCCGTCCTCAAATACATTAACTGAATATCTATTCTCAAGCTAATATATGTCCGTTCTCGGCTTGATCATTGTCATACCTTCTCTTTCTACCTTTCTTATCCTCTTACTGAGGTAAAAGGATGTTTTACTATTAGTTGTTTCTGTTGCTAGTTCAGGTTTCTTTACGCTCAAGGGGATCTACTTTTTACTCATACTCTTGCTCTACTCTTAGCTAGACCATCCCTTGGCAAGAAAGATTTTATTTCACATAATTCTAGGAATTTCATTCTATGGCACTCTCGGCTTAGGTAGTTTCTAGCTTTCTCAAGCTTCCCTAAGGGTACTAAGGCACTAACTGTCCTAGGAACACAGTATGCTATTTCTAGGGTTCTGCTAACTCAATCAAGAACGCATATTCTCAATGTCTGGATTCTACCTTACTGAAGCTGATGCTCTACTGGGTGCTCTAATCACTCACGTACTTTAATCCTATATTATTCTCATATTAGGGAGCTCGTCTGACTAACTATTGGACTCCTCTTTGTTTACCTTTTTGGGCTTAATGACTCAAAGGGGTCTATCTGGTTTCCCCGATATCAGAATGTCTCATCTTTCTTTCATTGAGCCCTTCATTCACATATCTCACCTGGAAGATGCTACTGGTCATCTCCTTCAGGCTTCAGCTTATGCTCAACCTGGCCACCTGGCCCTCTTTTTCAGTCTCAATTATTAGGCCCACAGACTTCTTACTTTCTGGGACTATTTATTACTTCTTTTCCCTACTTATTAGGGGTTCTCGCTCGTCTGATCCCTTATCAACTCCTTTCTCAAGTTGGCCTGAATGTGACCAACAAGGCATTCATAGTGTTATTCGCCACGACATTAGTCACAGTTAACTTTTAAATTGGCCACTGCAAGCAATTAGTTGGTCGCGGCTAACGCTAACGGCCTCTGATGGCTTATTTTTAAGGGATTGGATTTTCATCTTTAGCTACCAACCCAAGCCTCACTGCCATATGTAACTACTTATCATCTCAAGGCAATCTGGCTCTCAAGGGTAGCTTGTGCAGTTTCAGTCTCATCTCATACTGCGCTGCATCACTACCAGGGAGAATTAGGGTTTAGGGAGAATTAGGCCTCAACGAGATCATTGTCACTAATCCCAATGAGCTATCATATCTCATAGCCATCGGATCCCTCAAACTCAAGCTACTTTAGAGGCCACTCTTCCCGGTGTCTACTAGCCTTGTTTGTGAAATGCTGCCCATGCAAAATGTAAGGCAGCTATAAAAGCTCTGGGTCCCATGACAAAACTTGTTCTCCATTCCATAGTAGGGGACAGTGAAATCCCATAATTCTCCTGCAAACTACATATATATATAGTATGGAGAGGATAAAATTCCCAAATACAAAGACCATGTAAGACCTATGATCTATAACTAACATGGCTATGATCTATAACTAACATGGGTTTGGAAGAAGAGAAAAGTGTAGAGAAGAAAAAGAAAAGGAGAAAAATGAAAATTTTCCCTATTTGGCTTGGCTGAAGAAGAAAATGAATGAAAAAGAAGTGAAAAATTAAAAAGAAAAGTACAATAGACACCATTAAAATTTTTTTTTTTCTTAAATATGGAGAGATTATAAGAAAAAAATCATGCCTTCATCCTCAATAATATATATATATATATATATGCATTTCCTCTGGCAAAGCATATATAAATCTATATTTTATTTTTAATATATAATATTTATATTAATATATATATGCCATTATAATATATAATAATATGTTATATATATAATATATAAATATAACTAAAAATATTTATTATATTTATATATATTATATTTAAATCAATTAATATATATTAAAATAATATTTACAAAATTTTAAAATAATAATCATATTTGTTGTATTAAAATAATAATTTATAAATAATTTTTCAAAAAATAAAATTTAATTAATTTAAAAATATATATATTTTTAAATATTTTTTAGTTTTAAAATTAATAAATTACATATCAAAAGAAGAAAAAAAAACGCCACCAGTATTCCTCCCACAAAAATTTGGTCACATGATATATATATATATATATATATTAATATATATACATTATAATAATATTTTATATATAATATATAAATATAATTAAAAATTATTTATTATATTTATATATATATTATATTTAAATCAATTAATATATATTGAAATAATATTTATAAAATTTTAAAATAAATAATCATATTTTTTGTATTTATAATTTTTTCAAAAAATAAAATTTAATTAATTTTAAAAATTGTTTTTAGTTTTAAAATTAATAAATTACATATCAAAAGAAGAAAAAAAATGCCATCAACATTTCTTCGACAAAAATTTGGTCAGATGATACATATATATATATATATAGATATAGTATATATATATATCTACATATATATTTTAATATATAATATTTATATATTAATATATATGTTATACTAATAATAATATATAAATATAGTTAAAAATTATTTATTATCTATATATATTATTTTTAAATCAATTAATATATATTGAAATAATATTTATAAATTTTTTAAAAAAATAATCATATTTTTTGTATTAAAATAATAATTTATATATATTTTTTTAAAAATAAAATTCAATTAATTTAAAAAATATGTTTTTTAAAATATTTTTTAATTTTAAAATTAATAAATCACATATTAAAAGAAAAAAAATGCAAAATGCCACCGACTACAATGGTTACAATGGTTAGATGATATCATTCGACCAAATTTTGGTCGGATGCACATATATATATATATATATATATATAATATTTATATATTCATATATATACTATTATAATATATAAATATTATTATATATTAAAAAAAGATTTATTATATTATATATATTATATTTAAATCAATTAATATTTGTTAATATAATATTTATAAAATTTAAAAATAAATAATCATCTTTATTGAATTAAAATGAAATCATGTAAATAATTAAATTTTTTAAATAATATATTTTTTAAATTAATTATTTAATTTTAAGTGTGTTTTCATTTAATAAAAAAATTTTTGTTGACCTTATTCATAAATGATTTTTTATTATTTGAATATTTTTTAAAAATTATTTTTATTTTTTATTTCATTATTTAACTAAATTTTTTAAAAGAATTTAAAATGTAGTTGTTATAAATTTGTTTTTTTAATTCATTATTTTTATTTCTTTTTTTTTAAAATATATATATATAATTTTTAAATTAATATAGTAAAAGCTTTAGTGTAATTCTAAATTAATATAATTTTTTTTCTCCTCATTTTTTTTTTCTCTTCACTTTTCTCTTCCCCTTCCAAAACAGCTTAAACACGGCTTAAGAGACAACAACAGAAACATAGTTAATGACAGAGTAACAGAGTAGAAATAATATAGCTAGTAATAGGTAAGTGGGTGCAAAGAGGTGGTATCGTATTAGACTTAGACTTTACTCTGAGTAATGTTATAATCAATCATAGAATTTTGTGTTTTTTAATGCTTTGTCACGTCCCATTCATGGCGGTCTGTTCATGGCTAATGGAAAATGAAATAGACCAAGCTTTCTTCACCAGCAAAGCAAGGATTCTATTGCTTTTAGTTCTAATTAGAATAATGTCCGTGCAAAAATAAAAGCCATGGGTCCTATAGCAAAAAATAACCAAAAAAAAAAGTATATGGGTCCTATAAAGAGTGATGAACAATGAAAAAATAATTTTCCTACAAGTTATATGCCATGGATACGCTAGTCAGCTGTTTAGTGGAAATAACCACTAAGGTATTAGCCCTGCACTTTAGTCTGTCTACTAAAATTCTTGTTTGACAAAGCCTCTTGAATTACCTGCAATCCTATGTCATCCTGATTATGGGTCTAAAATGTGTTTTTCGTAAAGCATTTTTGCTTTATAGTTTCTAAGCTTTCTAATTTGTACCTTGATGTCTTTTGCTACCTGTGATGATAGAACCTAAGTCCCACATCGGATAGAACTTAGATGGGAAGGAAATTACTCATATATAAAAGAGGGGACAAGTCCCATATCGAGTAGAATTGAGTTGGAAGTGGGATTGTTTATGTATATAAAGAGGGCTTCTACATATACCTTGTACCTTGTTTATGTATATAAAGAGGTCATATTGGCCGAACCACGTTAATTTTTTTGTGTCATTTCTTTTCTCTCTACTTTCTTAATACCGCTAATTCACAACAATTAGTATTAAAGCTTTTGGCTTAAGTTTTTTTTTTTGCTGAGAGAAAATGTGTCTCATAAATTCAATATTGAGAAATTCAATGGATCGAATGATTTCACATTGTGAAAGGTGAAGATGCGGACAATTCTGGTTCAGCAAGATAGATGGAGAGGGAAGGTTGCTAGATAGTTTGAAGGCGGAGGAAAGGGCGGAGATTTTGGCGAAGGCTCATAGCGCCATTTTATTGAGTTTGACGGATCAGGTCTTGAGGGAGGTTGTAGACAAGACTTTTGCTTCGTTATGGAAGACATTTTTTGCAAGTACCAGAAGAAATCCTTGACGAATCGGTTATATCAGAAGCAGCAGTTATATACCCTCAGGATGTCAGAAAGAGATCATATTGACAGAAAGAGATCTTCAAGGGGTCGGGGTTAAAATTGAGGAAGAGGACCAAGCAATAATTCTTTTATGCTCGTTGCCTAATTCATATGAAAACTTTGTAGACACGATGCTTTATGGGAGAGACGCTATCTCGGTTGGTGATGTAAATGATGCTTTACAATTAAAGGAACTGAAGAGGAGGGTGTCTGGGTTCGGTGAGGAAACATCAGTTTGGATTCAAAGGTCATCGAAGTAAGTCTCGTTCAAAGTCAAGATCTAAAAGGGGCATTTCAAGAAGGATTGTCCATAATGAAAAAAGGAAAACAATAACAAGGAATCAAATGGTAAGGCAAGTGCCTCAGTGGTTCAGGACAGTTTAGATGAGAGTGATGATAGAGATGTTTTGATGGTTAGTACCTTAAACTGGAGCTTCTTATCACGTGACTTTCACAAAGGAGCTGTTTACTTCTTTTAAGTTGGAAAGTTGAGAGATGATCAGTACAGGTAAAAATGTTTGATGGTATAGTTAGAACATTTGATGCATGGTATATTCCTGGGCTACAAAAAAATTTGATTTCTTTGGATACCTTGGACAAGCAAGGATACAATTTTTCTAGTAAGGGTGGACAGGTAAAGGTTTCTAGAGGTGTTCTGGTAGTGATGAAGGGTAGACTTTTAGCATGGAGTCTATATATTCATTGGAAACTCAGTAATGGACATTGTAGCACAAACAGGTTATGGCAAAAATTTGATTTCTTTGGATACCTTGGACAAGCAAGGATACAATTTTCTTGGTAAAGGTGGGCAGGTAAAGGTTTCTAGAGGTGTTCTGGTAGTAATGGACATTGTTTCTAGTTTCTAGTTTTTTGGAGAAGAACAATGATCAAACAGAGTTATGGTATCGACGAATGGGGCACATGAGTGAAAAAGGACTAGCAGAGTTGCGAAAACAGGGGTTGTTGGAGGGTATAGAAACTAGAAAGTTGAAGTTCTGTGAAACTTGTGTCAAGGGCAAGCAACGCAGAATCAAGTTCAGTTCGGGAAAGCATACCTTTACTGATATCCTTTAATATATACATTTCTTGTGGGGTCCTTCTCCAATTAAGTCTCATGGAGGGTGCATATACTTTGTGACATTTATTGATGACTACTCTAGAAAAGTGTGGGTGTATTTTCTGAAGAAGAAGGATGTTTGAGAAGTTCAAGGAGTGAAAGACCATGCATGAGAAGCGTACTGGGAAGCAAGTCAAGACACTTAGAACTGATAATGGGTTGGAGTTTTGTAATACACCACATTTGGTGAAACACCACACTGTACGACACATAACAACACACTGTACGACACACAACAAAATGGTGTAGCAGAGCGGATGAACCAAGCACTTCTATAGTGTATAGGGTGTGGTACAGTACACATTTGAATTATTCTGGTTTGAAGATATTTATATGCCTAGCATATGCTTATATAAATGATGTTACTGGAGGCGAGGGCAATGAAGTACATATTTTTAGGATATGTAACTGGTATAAAGGGATAGACTGTGGTGTACAGAACAGGATAGGACTCTGAGATTCATTATTAGCAGAGATGTGATGTTTGATGAATCTATTATGTTCAACCAGAAAGAGGAAGAGGAATTTAATGATCTTGCAGGAAAAGATTTGGGTGTTAATCAGAAGCTGGAGACCTCAAGGACAAACAAGAGTTCTGTAGACTAACTTGGAGATTTGCAGGAAGAGAAGTAGAATATAGTAACAAGAAGACCTGTCAGGTATGCAGACTGTGTGAATTTTGTTAATACTAACCTGTTGCATATGCACTGGCGGTGGTAGAAAGCATTGGTACTGAGGAGCCGCAGTCCTACAAGGAGGTGGTAGCTGACTGGTTACTAGCTATGAATGAGGAAATGCAGTCCCTATCAAAGAATGGGACTTAGGAGCTGGTACCTTTACCAAAAGGGTGTAAGGCTTGTAGAATGCAAGTGGTGTACAAGAAGGGGTTTTCACAAAAGGAGGGATAGATTACCATAAAGTATTCTCTCTAGTTGTGAAGCATAAGAGCATTCGAGGAGCATTCGAGGTTCTTCTAGCTAGAACTTCTAGCTCTTCTAGCTATGGTAAGTGTGCTTGATTTGGAGTTGGAGCAACTTAATATGAAGACGGCATGGAAGAGGACATCTACATGACTCAGCCTGAGGGGTTTCAAGATCCTGAAAAAGGGAGATGTTTACCTGGTGAAGAAGTAATTGTATGGCTTAAAGCAGTCACTTAGGCCGTGGTACAAGAGGTTTGATGCTTTCATGATTTCTAAAGAATTTACTCATAACCCATTTGATAGCTGTGTGTATTTTAGGAAGTTGTCAGATGCTTCTTGGATCTACTTATTTCTGTATATGGATGATATGTTGATAGCGGCAAAGAACAAGGCTGAAATCAACAAGTTAAAAAGGTTACTGAGTAGTGAGTTTAAGATGAAAGATTGTATATGTCACAACAGAAGGTGTTGCGGTGTTGCGATCTTTTCAGATGGATCAAGCCAAGCCTGTGAGTACCCCGTTGGATGTTAGTACACTACCGAGCATAGATGAGGAGAAAGACTATATGAGTGAGGTCCCTTATGTTAGTGAGGTCCCTTATGTTAGTGCAGTTGGGAGTCTGATGTATGCCATCGTATGCACAAGACCAGACTTAGCCCATGCAATTAGTGTGGGAAATTCAGGGAAGACTCACTGAGAAGCAGTAAAGTGGATTGGTAGGTTATACATATTCAAATTATGGTGGACCTTATGAGATGGAGATTGTTGACATGCTATATCTTCACCCTATATGGATGTGCTATTAGCTGGAAAGCAACTTTACAGTCTACATGGCTTGATTGGAAATCTGAGATTGAAGGTTTAGATGCCTAAGGTGTATTGTGACAGTCAAAGTGCGTTGAGTCTGGCAAAGAACCCAGTCTACCATAAAAGATCCAAGCACATAGATATCAGATTGAATTTCATTAGGGATGCCTTAGAAAATAAGGTTGTGACCATAGAGCAGACATGTTGACAAAGCCATTACCTGTTGACAAGTTCAGGCATAGCTTGGACCTGGTGCGAGTACGAGCAACATGAGGCCCTACGGGGCATAATGGCAGGGAGATGATCAAATCAGACGTTTGGAGATTTTAAGTCAAGGTGGAGGTGGAGAATTATGATGATGCCTTCAAATCTCAAAACCCAAGTCCTACATTGAGCAGAATTGAGTTGGGTACCTTGTACCTTGTATCATTCAGTCTCAATAGTATAAAGTCAATAGTATAAAGTTTTTTCTCTCTGCCCGTGGACGTAGGTCACATTGGCCGAACCACGTTAATTTTCTATGTCAATACAGGGAACGCTTCTTCTCAAGTTGCCTACGTAACTTTACAGTTTCTGCTATCTTTGGTTTGACTCTTCTTTTGGTTGTTTTATATATTTTGTGACCAAGCCAAGACCCAAAACAAAAAAAATGCTATTAGGTTGTGTTTCCATACTACTTTTTTAGGTAGTTGCATCATAATATCATCTTGCCCTCGTGTGAGCTTGGGATTGCAAGATTGTATAAAAAATGATGTTGGTGTTACCCCAACGTGGAGTTGATACTAGATTAATATACAACAGCTGGCTTTGTTGTATATTAATCTGTTATTTTTCTATTCAATGTCTCCTGCGTACCCACCAGTATATCATACTTGAAATTGCACAAGATTTTGAACCAACAAATACAACCAAATACAACTAAATAATGATTTAATCCACCAGTAACAATTCTCTACAATGGTGTATAATCATGTTTCACTTGCCACTCCAAACTAGCTTCTTGGCCTCTTACTCTATTCTCTAACTTCAAATTTTCTTGAACTTAATCTACATAAACTTCTACACTACATGTCGCTGGCGCTATAGTGATTATCTAAGGTTAAAGCAAGAATATCAAAAATAACCTATTACTTATCCCTTTTTTTCTTTCTGACTATTATAATTCATATTTGTCTACCATTGATTAATAGAGACATCAACAAGACTAATACTTATCCCTCAATGCCTCACTCTGTAACTACAAACCAAACTGCAAATTATATTTCATATTATCGGCCACTAACTTCACAGATATAGATAACACATTATATATCAATGTCTTTATTGAAAAAAAAAAAAAACTCAAAAAGGAATACCTACTAAATCTCTAATGTTGAAATTTCAATCAATTAAACTGGGACTAGATCAACATTTTATAAAAGCTGACAGGAAATCAAGAAGTCCCCATTTATCCTTACAAAATTTGCAGAAGGAATATCACTCCAATTATACTAAAAAAGCTCCTCAAAGTATAAATTCTGAAGTCTGAATACAAACAATAATCTGAGTCACAAATACTCGGAGAGTCCATGTAGGCATGCGCCAACTCTCGCATATAGACCGAAAAAATGGCCGAAAACCCCCCTTTACAGAACTAAAGGTAAAAAAGATGAACTTACGTTGGCGAAAACTGAAAATAAATCCCACAAGCCAAGTAAATAATCAATATTACTGTCCATCTATACAATTTGCAGTTTACAGAGAAAGGGAGACACAGGCTGATCTGGTTAAACTCACTTTATGCCATCAGTGGTTACCCGAAGTTTTACTACAACATTAACTATGTGAGCCAAACACAATATGATCAACTGGATTTGATCCCATAGCACCGTAAATTTAAAACCTAACGTAGAAAATAAAGCAACAGAACAAAATCTAATCTAGAGGGAATTTTTCGAATAACCAACCTGCTACCTAGAACCGGGGATTGACGGATGCAGATCGTAAGCCACCCTTCATCCTTTCGAGGCTCTGACCCCTGTGGTATCTGCAAAACCAACAATTTCAATATCAATTCTGTTGAATTAGCTATATACTATTGATGCTAATGGGAATTGAAACAGAGCATACCGAGCAGGTAGCTTTGTTGACAGACATCGATGAAGCCATGCTCTGTTTTCGGCACACAAGAGCTCACGCTAGAACTTAAGACGACCCATCTCGCCGTAACGGCTAGTTTTTGCCAATTATTTAATTAGCGCAAGGATTTCCGTAACGGCTTCATTTTCTGAACTATGTGCTGAGACTTCTTTCAAACGGCTAGTTTTTTAAATTATGAAATTGGCCAACGACTATATTATGTATCTGTGCATAAACAGTGACTTTGTTGACCGACATCGATGAAGCCATGCTCTGTTTTCGGCACACTAGAGCTCACGCTAGAACTTAAGACGACCCATCTCGCCGTAACGGCTAGTTTTTGCCAATTATTTAATTAGCGCAAGGATTTCCATAACGGCTTCATTTTCTGAACTATGTGCTGAGACTTCTTTCAAACGGCTAGTTTTTTAAATTATGAATTGGCCAACGACTATATTATGTATCTGTGCATAAACAGTGACCTATAAATACAGTTTGCTTCTTCTTCGGTGAGTTCCACATGATTTCAATGAGGAAAGGGGAAGAGTCTTAATTCTTGTTTTTAATATTGATTTCCGTGAATCCTCTGCTTTGCTGATTCTCTGTTTCTCCGTCAATCTGTGGAGTTGGATTTTGCATTTTCGAAGGCGGACATAGGAACGGTATGACATACGTGGGGAAAGAGAGGTACTTTTGCTGGAATAAGACTAATGCTTTATTCAATCAAAATGTTGTTACTCGTTCTCTTCTCTTTGGGATTACTCTGCTTTCTCTCAAGCATCAATGCCTGAATGTGGTGTCGCAGGTAGAAAAGCCACATAAGTAGTTTTCTGCCCATAATGACCTTCTAGTTAACTCTTAATTTTTTTTTCTTGCTTGTCTCTTCTATTTTGCGTTAACAATATTTTGCCGATCCTTGGTTGCTGTGTTTCTAATGGTATGCTGAAGAGCTTCATGTTGTGCCTATTCTAGTTGTAATGTTATGTAGGGTTAATAATAATACGATGAAACGGCTAGCTTTTGAGGCTTTAATTTCTGAAAAAGATTTCTTTCAAAAGGCATGAAATTGCACAATGCACACTGGTCATATTGTGCTTCAGGGCACAAATAGCCAAACAATAAAAAACAAAGAGAGATACCCATGAATTTAGGTTGCTTCTTCTTCAATTAGTTTCACATCGTGATGAAAATCCAAAGCCAAGTTGGGCGAATAATTTGAGATGGTGATGAATACACCAGATATACCTGGTCCTAGATATTTTATTCTTTCAGATCAACGATATTTCATTCAAATTAAGAATTTTATTTTGAAGGACTTGATTTTTCAAAAGATTAATGGTGACCCTTAATAGCCTTCCGCAAACCCTTTTCTGATGGAATCTGGTTGCAGGCTTTCAACGTCTCAAATTGCTGTGAAATTTATGATGAAGAAAACCTTTGATTGTAGTTTTCATCTGTTTATGGTATCTAGGATTGGAAGAAAACTCAAAACAAGCAAAAACCTTGAAATTGAAAGTGTAGGAGCATATGCACTGACTGGCCTTTGTTCTGTTGGTAACCATTAAGGTAGGATAAAATTATTAAAAGGAAACCGAGAATGAAGTTCTCTATTGTTGTTGTTTATCCAAAAGCAGATTTTTCCGTTATCATATTTTTCAGAAAATGCTTGAATGATAGGTTTTTAGCCATATATACTTGATTTCCAATTCAAAGGAGTATGATTTTTGTTTTTTGTTTTTTAGTTACGTTATATATGATTTTTGAACTTGCAAGTCTGAGGCTAACAAACCCCTCAAATCCTACTCTGGACTCAATACTATATGAAAATGGGAATCTTCCCTGTCTTGCATGTACATATATATAAATTTGTGTATTAAATTAACCTTGACTTATTTTATTATGCCTGTTTTAATGTTGTTGCTGTTTATATTTTTTTTTTCTAATCAATTTTGTTGCTTAAATGGAAGTTCAAAGCTCCATCCTATTTCTCAATATTTTTGCACATTTCAAGTGTTCATTTGATTCTTGAAATTTTGTATTGTCAAGTGTTTGTTCATCCAGTATTATATACTTCCATGCAATAGCTATGGCCTTTTGTCATTATCAAGTGTTGTTCGTCCAGCATTATACAGTTACATGCAATAGCTATGACCTTTTGTAACTTATCTGTAGTCCAAACTGTCGGATTAATGGAGTTAGAAAATTGATGAAATTGAACTTTTTTATTTTACTTTAAAGACTATTACATCAAAATAAATTTTCAAGTTAGAGCTTGCTTTAAAATTTTTGGAACTTTTGGCTCAGAAGTATTAAAAATTTTAAATTCATAATTCTTTACTTTTATTATTTTTTTAATCACATGTGCTCATATAATTCTGCAACATACATTACCAACGTATCTTAACAAAAATAGCCAACGATGACTTCCAGTTAAAAACTGAGAGAATGAGCTTATAGTTGGTGAGGAACTTAGCTTCGGTAACGCTTGCCAACTCTGACTTCTGTCTATCCAAACGCTTAATGATGATAATACTTTATGATTAGTTTTTCTTCTAATTCCTAATTTTTTTCTTGCAAGTACCTTTCTATTTTGTATTAACTATTGGAATGAAAACTGCATATGTAAGATTTTTTTTTTGGGACAATAACTGCATTTTTTTTTTACAATATGTAACAATATTTTAATATTGTTTTCTTCGGTTCCTCAAAATTTTTTGATTCTTTGTTATCTTTCAGGCTGGGTGATGGAACCAATTTTGCCTTTTGGAGGAGCGGTATAAGCTGTTGAATTAATTTGGTTCAAGGAATTTCAGAGACTTGAGCTCTTTGCTATCAAATAATCCTTGGGAAAAAGGTAAAACCTTTTGCAAGATCAAATGAGTAGGCATAGAATTTTGGAAGAATGTTCAAATATTTCTATTCATTATTGATTTTTATTTTAACTGATTCCCAGCCATGCCTTCATACAAAAACAATAGTGACTTCCAATTAGAAAATGAGCATTTTAGTTTGAGTAGTTGACTTTGGTGAGGTTTGCCTGATAATGACTTTTGTCCATTGTAACTTCCTCTGATAAGACCTTTTGCAAGATTAAATGAGTAGGCATAGAATTTTGGAAGAATGTTCAAATATTTCTATTCATTGTTGCTTTTTGTTTGAGCTAATTTGCAAATTTGTCCTAATTAGAGAATAAGCATTTTAGTTTTGGAGCAGTTAACATAAAGAGGACTAAATATTTCTATTCATTGTTGCTTTTTGTTTTCGCTAATTTGCAAATTTGTCCTAATTAGAGAATAAGCATTTTAGTTTTGGAGCAGTTAACATAAAGAAGACTATGTAACTTGCTTTGCTATATATATATACACACACACACGCACATATACATATATGTGAATGAGCACTAATTGGTAGCTTTTATAGCTTATAATTATGGAAACTTGAATGAATTTTCAATAGTCTTCTTGTTGAACAACGTCATTTCTTTTGTCTTAGAAGATTCTTTTGGCTTTTGTTTTCAACGAGATAATTATCGACCTTCAGTTTTGTTCCAATTTTTGTTAATGAAGTCAATATCTCATGTAGCCTGCAAATATGCATATGTTGAAGATGGTCTAAGTTTGCCTTCTGATGTGCATCTTGTTACTTAATATTTGCGCTTAAAACTTATAATTTGTTTTAAGTTACTTTGATTATTAAAAGTAACAATCTCATTTACATGCTTAAACAACTAAGTACCTATTCTTATATATATAAATACAATGCTTGCATTTAAATTAAGTAGCTTTCTATCTTAATCTTTTGTCTAATGAATTCTTTATGTTAATATAACTAAACAGTTTGTGTTTAAAGTAAGTAGCTTTTTATTTCCTAAGAATACTACACATAATAAGCAAGAATTGTCTCCTAAATTATGCTAATTTAAACCTCACATATACAATGAAACAAATTATTACATGGTCTAAGTTTGTCTTTTGATGTGCATCTTGTTACTACATCCTATTGTGTTTTCATGTTATAACTTGTTTTAAGTTACTTTGATTATTAAAAATAACTCCAATCACTAATACTTTGTATGCTTAAACAAATAACCACCTATATATGAATACAGTGCTTGCATTTTAATTATGTAGCTTTTTATCTCATTCTTTTGTCTAAGGAATCCTTTATGTTAATATAACTAGTGACAATTATGTTTCGAAGAAATTCAAAATAGTTTACTTTTAAATTAAGTAGCTTTTTATTTCCTAAGTTATATATTCGACACATAAACAAGAATTGTCTCCTAAATAGACCTTTAGTTATTATAATAGAGTTATTAACTTTTAGTGGTAATTATTACGTGAAACAAATTTTTAAGGTAGTTATTACAAAATTTTTATTTGAGTAAATTTTTGTATATATAAAAGCTTTAGTAATTTCAAAAATTATGATATGGATTTTTTTATACTTAAGTATTACCATCTTTATTATCTTGCATTTTCTCTTGTGTTTTGTTATTGAAAAACAATACTTCATTTTCCATGCATTTGAACTTTAACTTTTTTGTTCAATATAAAAAAAAAATTTTCTTTAGACCTAGAAAAAATGGTAATTTTAAAAATATATATTTTCCTATGTAACAACTTTTTAAAATTTGCAAATGTGGAAACTCTAACTTCTTTTTTAAATGCCTTAAAATCACTTAGGGTTTCAATGAATAACTTCATTTAGGCTTAGATAGGTGTATGAAATGTATGAAATATGTATCTAAATTTTAAACTTTGATATGGTAGTAAGGCCACTCTGCCACTATACTTAAGTTGTCTGCAAAAGATTCTATTTGCTGCTGCACAATGCTTGAACTAAAAATTTTGATAGGACAATTAAGTAACCTAAAATTTGATAAGGTGTGTTCTTGAACTTTAACAGATCTCATATAAATTTCAATAGAACCCAGGAAAGGAAGCTTGAACTTTCATAAGACCTAGGTATGTGTGTTTAAGCAAGATTGAAGTACTCATAAGTCGTCTGAACTTAGAGAAGACCTAAGTGATCTTGAATTTCAACAAGACCTAGGTACAAGTCCACGTGTGAACTTCCAAAAGTCCAAAGTACTTAAGCTTCTACACAAGTACGTGTGTTTACGCAAGATTTAAGTAAGTCATCTGAACTTAAAGAAGACCTAAGTAATCTTGAACTTTAACAAGACACACATGAACTCCTATAAGATTTAGGCAGGTGTGCTTATGTTCTTAATTTAAACTTAAACTTCTACAGGACATAACTTATACAGGACTTAAGTAAGTTAGTGGATTTTGATAGTAAGGCTACTCTACAACTTACAATGCCCTGTCATGCCCTGTCATGTATTTGGGTTTAGGGTTTAGGGTCATTCACAAAAAGGTTTTGAACCCAGAGGAGCTTATACAGGAGCTTATACAGGACTTGTAACGTCTGATTTTTTGTAAATTCTTGAACTTTTAAACATACAGGAGGGCTTTTTAAATGAAAGTTTTGAGTCCTTCGAGATTCTCAGAAGCCCTAAAAATTATGGAAAGTCCCGGGACAGGGAAATCTCATACGGTGAACGTTTTCCAATGTCGGTTGACCCAAAGCTCCAAATTGAGTGATTCCAAAGGCATTTTATATTCTTTAGCTTCCTAAAAAGCTCTTAAAGAGACCTAATTACATGCCAAATTTCAGAGCAAGACTAACTCATTTGGCCAAAAAGTGACATAGGGTTCTATAATGGTCAATTTTGGCTCCATATAAGGTCACCAAAGTTGCCAAATGAATTTCTCTTGGTTTTGGAACATATCCATATATATAAACATCACATAATGGTGTATTTATACATATCTTAAGGGTCATGGTACATTTACAACATCATATACTTGTGAAGCCTCATTATAGATTCAATCTCCTTCTTTCATGGTTGTTGGCTCCCTTCACCATAACTACTTAGTCTACCTAGCATGTTAGAGCATTGGAGAGGAGGGAGTGAGATTCAAAGAATCCCAATAGCTCATCTCCCATTCAGTCATATATAATATGTGCAAGCAAGCTTTACAAGTGCATGCATGGAGACAATAAAAGCTATGGACATTTTAGAAGGCATGTGAACAACTCATACAAATCATTCAAGAGTAAGTGTTTGGACTTGCCTCACCCATTTTTTGGGAGCCCACTTTGCTTTTTTAGGAAACTCTTTACTTTGTCTTAACCAAGTTTAAGGGTTATTGGCTTATCCTCATCAAAAGGAAGAGTTCTTGAACTCTCCACACTCAAGCAAACTCATATAAACATCATGTGCTCATTTGAAACATAACATAGCATTAAGGATCATGGAATATAAAGGCATGCTAGCGTACTTTTCATAACTTGAAAACAAGCTAAACACACATCCATGCATGAGAAAGGGTGGAAAGAGCTACCTTGTACAAATCTACACACTTTTCTCCTTGAATTTCCCTTGGCCTAGACATGATTTAAGGAAGTGAATTAGGCTCATGGAATGAATTCTAAAACTACATAAATTGCTTAGACCTTAACTTGCCTTATAAGCCTCATTATGGTCCATATAGGTACCTAATGAAGCAACACCCCTTAATTAACTTCTACGCTCCATCTCCATCCTTTCTTTTCGAATATGACTCTTGACTCCATTTAAGTCTCTCGGAGTCATCACACAATTAAAACAAGGAGCCTAAACACATGTTACTTCTTTAGGTCATAATAACCTAAAGCATCACTTCACTTTCTATGAGTTCTAAAATTTTTCCAAGGCCTCCTCTTATATTCATGCACCATATATGACTCAAAAATGGCCTTAGAAAAATTTGAAACTCTCCCTAGCTAGGTGAACTTGCTGGCATTTTCTTTATTTTCTTGAAGGAGGAAGCATGTGGGGAGCTTCTTAGGGATCTTAGGAGCATGTTTACATTCAATTAAGCCTAAAAACATTCATCTTGTTTCCTTGCCACCTAAAATCGCTAATCCCTCCATAAATTGGATAGAAAACAGCCTTTAAGAATTGGGCTCATGGTGGCCAAATTCGTGCAAGAGGAAGGGGAAGGAAGAAACTATCAAAGAATGGAAGTTTTACCTTATTTTCTTGCTTTCTCTTAGTTGCTTTTCACTTTCCTTGGTTGCCTCCCTTCAAACATGAATTTTTTATCTTTATTTTGCCCCCAAAACAGATTTAAAAACACCATCAAACCCATAGAAATAAGGAGGAGAAGTAGGAGAAGTAACTTGCTAAGGAGAAAGCTAGATTTTCCATGGAATTTCTTACCTTTTCTTAGCTTTTTCCTCCCTCTAAGAGTGCTCCTTCTTGTGCGCCCCTCTCTGTTCTGGGCAGAAGAAAGACGAAATAAAATGAGGGCAAGAGAGGGCGTGAGTTTAAGAAACTTCTTGTTAAAATTATTTCCAATTTTGCCCTTCGCAATGGCATTTCTGGTTTGATTTCGTTTTAGCTCCTTTTTTAGAACTGTCTTTTCCATCATAACAAATAGGTTCCCAATTTAATAAAATTCCTTTTAGAATCACTCAATTTGGAGTTAAAACCTTACTGAACGAACTGATCAAAGTTCGGGTCAACCGACGTTAGAAAACGTCCAGAGGGGATTTAACTATCCTCTGAGAACCTCAGAGCCCTCTTGTATGTTTTCCAATTTATGAAAATGCCACTGGCCTTTCGGCAAATTATTTGAATCACTCCGACCCCGATTTCTGGGCAACTCAAGGCTCAAATCCTCATTTTCTATTATTTAAAATTTTATCCCACTTTAAATAAATTTTGTCCTCGAAATTTAAGGGATTTATTTCGTATCAAATCTCCTGTACCATCCTCGAAATTTCCTTTCCTGGCTCTATACGCTTTTTTAGCGATTTGATTCTTTCAAATTTTCTTATAGCTAGGGGATTTTTTCATTGCTAATAAGGCTCTATTGCTATAAAATACTAGTTAGTTCTTTCTCATAAGGGAAAGGAATTTCTAACTCTAGAGGCCTATCCTGGGAGAGCTTACTAATCACATCGGGTTAGTCTTAACCCGTTGTAGAAGTTATCGTTCTTTAGTGGACTCGCTTACATATTTTGAGAGGTAATTTATTTCGTATCAAATCTCCTGTACCGTCTCCTAATGGCTTTTCATAAGGTCTCATCATCTTTTTCTAATCATTAGAGCCATCGGAGGTTTCTGTCTGTCTACTTATTTATGCGTTCTTTCTCACTAACTCATCCTATGATTACAATTCACATCCCTTTTCTGTCACAGGTATCACAACTGCTTATTGGGATTACAGCTCCTTTGAGGAGTTTCTACTTGTAATGATCCCAGTTTCTCTATTTATTACTATATCTGTCTTTGTAAGCAGGGACTTTTTCTCACTTTCTTCTTTGCTCACTTACAGTGATTGGCCTAACATGTGTGTCCCATACTGGCACCGAAGAGCTACTACCACTGACTGCTGCTGGGATAACTATGAGAATTCTCATAGTTTTGCTCACTGGAGACATACTGTACCACTTACCTCATATAAAAACTGCACCTGATCTCTTTCTGAGTAAAGCTAGCATGCGGGGATCTCTCTATCCCTTAGCCAGGGCTACTATCTGTTAGGTAATGGTTTATCTGGCTTTAACTCTGGAAAGCTAATTTCTGTGGCAATGGTTTACTAGACTCAGGAGGTATGTAGTCTCTGAGACAAAAGTTAACTGAAACTGTACTGGTCTCTGAGACTAACTGATCTTAGGCTGTCATCTCTACCAGATATATATCATGCTATAGCTAGGGCTTTCTATAACTCTGTGGGATCTACTGTGACCCCTGGGTCTATTGCGACCTCTCAAAACCCTACTAGGGTCTGCTGTAACCCACTGCGATATGCTAGGATCTACTGTGATCTATCTTTGGGAGACGTCAAAGCCTAAGATCACTGTATCTGATAGTAAAATACATACTCACTAAATCTAATTACCATTGCTCATAATAATTGAGGCTAAACTCAGAGGTACATTGTGCTCTTCATGCGAAATGGGTTCTATGCCATTTCAATCTGATAGTAAAATACATACCATGGAATGTTTTAAATTATTATTCATCACTCCTCATAGGATCCTCAGATTCCCACTTCAACCCTTGGGCTTTCCTTTCTTACTCTATTGACTTACTTACTTTACGTGTACTCATTGCTTTTGGCATTAGGGCATCTCACACACTGAATGTGGTTAACATCTCTGGCAGGAGAACACTGACCCCTATTCATTTCATTTACATGTACTATAAGGGACTCAGATAAGACATATTGAACTCATCTATCTGAATCTGAGCATTCTTCATTGGGAATTCCTTTTTATATGCTTTTCTCTTCATTCTGATATTACTGGAATCCCTCTACCTTTCTTTCTTGACTTATCTCATTATCTAGCTAACTAGGATACCCTTCGATTATACTCTTCGATTATCGAGACACTTTGGTGATTGATGTCGTCGTTTGCTGTGCACTTAAGCCACATTACTACTAAGTTGATCAGGCCTAATATCATGTAACCATTGTTGCAAGCAAAGTATAACATCAAACACTAATACACGAGCGCCTCATGACTGAGCTCAAAGCCATTATTATCTGTATATTACAAATTTTTCAATAATCTAAAGTACCACTCTCTTACTTTTCTCTATCTGCCCTTTTCTCTATCTGCCCTATCCCGAGATCTCTCTATATCACCTAGTTATTTTTCTTTGGGTAATATCATGCTAGAAGGGCATCTATGCCAAGGACAAGTGTGCTTTCTTAAGTACTCAAACATATTAACTGAATATCTATTTTCAAGCTAATATATGTCCTCGACTTGTGTCATACCTTCTCTTTCTACCTTTCTTATCCTCTTACTGAGTAAAAAGATGTTTTACTACTAGTTGTTTCTGTTGACTTACTTATTTTACGTGTACTCATTCTAGTCTTCCTCTAATATCTCGTAGTTTGTAACTATGCCCACGTTCTGCTTTAAAATGCTTTGGCATTAGGGCATCTCATCTCATACACTGAATGTGGTTAACATCTCTGGCAGGAGAAAGGCTATACACTGACCCCTATTCATTTCATTTACATGTACTATAAGGGACTCAGATCAGACATATTGAACTCATCTATTTGAATTTGAGCATTCTTCACTGGGGATTCCTTTTTACATGCTTTTCTCTTCATTCTGATATTACTGAAATCCCTCTACCCCTCTACCTTTCTTTCCTGACTTATCTCGTTATCTAGCTAACTAGGATACCCTTCGATTATCGGGACACTTTGGTGATTGATGTCGTCATTTGTTGTGCACTTAAGCCACATTACTACTAGGTTGATCAGGCCTAATATCATGTAACCATTGTTGCAAGCAAAGTATAACATCAAACACTAATACACGAGCGCCTCATGACTGAGCTCAAAGCCATTATCATCTGTATATTACAAGTTTTTCAATAATCTAAAGTACCACTCTCTTACTTTTCTCTATCTACCCTATTCTCATAGAGTACTCTGGGAAAGTAAGATTCTTTCTCTACTACATCCCGAGATCTCTCTATATCACCTAGTTATTTTTCTTTGGGCAATATCATGCTAGAAAGGCATCTATGCCAAGGACAAGTGTGCTTTCTTAAGTACTCAAACACATTAACTAAATATCTATTCTCAAGCTAATATATGTCCTCGGCTCGATCATTGTCATACCTTCTCTTTCTACCTTTCTTGTCTTCTTACTGAGGTAAAAGAATGTTTTCCTACTGGTTGTTTCTGTTGCCAGTTCAGGTTTCTTTACGCTCAAGAGCACCTGCATTTTCCCAAGGTTCCTCCACTTAATCACTCTTTGTAACATCAAGGGGGTTAGTAGACCATCCCTTGGCAAGAAAGATTTTATTTCACATAATTCTAGGAATTTCATTCTATGGCACTCTCGGCTTATACTCTTTCTCTACATAACACGAGACAGAAAGCTTCCCTAAGGGTACTGTCTGTCTTAGTTTATCTCTACATTAGCTTTTTCTCTGTTCAGCCTCTATAGCCTCATCCCTAGGAGCACAGTATGCTATTTCTAGGGTTCTGCTAACTCAATCAAGAATGTCTGGATTCTACTTCATTGAAGCTGATGCTCTACTGGGTGCTCTAATCACTCACGTGCTTTAACCCTATATTATTCTCATATTAGGGAGCTCGTCTGACTAACTATTAGACTCCTCCCTGTTTACCTTTTTAGGCTTACTCATCTAATAATGACTTAAAGCGAGGGCATCTTTTATGTAGCTGTAGCTAGTTTCCCAGCTCTTCCTCGCTTTCCTTTATGACTCAATGGACTCAAAGGGGTCTATCTGGAAAAATTTACTATCACTATTGGGTGGTTTCCCCGATATCAGAATGTCTCATCTTTCTTTCTTCTTTCTTGTTCCAGGGAGAACTTTCATTGAGCCCTTCATTCACATATCTCACCTGGACGATGCTACTGGTCATCTCCTTCAGGTGAAGCTTATGCTCAACCTGGGCTAGCTAGCCATCTCATCGGACCTGTAGCTTACTAACTATCCTTATTACTGGGCTACCCATACTTACCTTTAGGTGTTACCTATGAGGTACACCTTTTTAAGCCACTCGCTATGTGCCTCGTTACTAGTAGCTTTATCTTACGTTATTTCGAGGCTACACTAGCACCCTAAGTTAGAGTCAGTTGGAGTTAATGCCTCGTAGGTAGGTCTCAACAACCTGATTATCCCTGTGTCTAACTTTCGCTATGTGCCTCATCTGACCCCTTATCAACTCCTTTCTCAAGTTGGCCTGAATGTGACCAACAAGGTATTCATAGTGTTATTCGCCACGACATTAGTCACAGTTAACTTCTAAATTGGCCACTGCAAGAAACTCTCTGGATTGTCTCGCTGTTTCTATGGAATAATTGGCTGCAGCTAAGCAATTAGTTGGTCGCAGCTAACGGCCTCTGATTGGCTTATTTTTAAAGGATTGGATTAGATTTTCATCTTTAGCTACCAACCCAAGTCTCACTGCCTCTATATCTACTCCATGATCAAGTTAGAGGATTCTACCTCTTACTTCATTCATATGTAACTACTTATCATCTCAAGGCAATCTGGCTTGTAATTTAATCTTTGGGTGGGATAATTCTTTTTTGCATTCCCCTCTAAACTGGTCTTGTACAGTTTCAGTCTCATCTCATACTACGCTGCATCATTACTTATCTCTGTATTATGTAGGACATCTCGGAATGGCCTGAGTATGACCAGGGAGAATTAGGCCTCAACGAGATCATTCTCATCGTTCATATCTAGGGCTTGTCACTGATCCCAACGAGCTATCATATCTCATCAAGCTCTAGCCATCGATCCCTCAACTTTGCTCAAGCTACTTTAGAGGCCACTCTTCCTGGTGTCTACTAACAACGCTCTGTCAAGCCTTGTTTGTGGAAATTTTCAACACTATCAAATTGGTGAAGGAGGGTAATGCCCTAGTGGTCTGTCCATGGTTAATGGAAACCGAAATGCTACACCCAGCTTACTTCAGCAAAGCGATTGATTGCTCTGGGTCCCATGACAAAACTTGTTGTCCTCCGTTCCATAGTAGGGGACAGTGAAATCCCATAATAGTAGTCTGTATGGAGAGGATAAAATTCAAATACAAAGTCAATTTCATTTCAAAGATGTCCAACCATGTAAGACCTATGATTATAACTAACATTGGGTTTGGAATAAAAGAAAAGTAGAGAGAAGAAAAAGAAAAGGAGAAAAATGAAAATTTTCCCTATTTGGCTTGGCTGAAGAAGAAAATGAAAAAGAAGTGAAAAATTAAAAAGAAAAGTACAATAGACACCATTTAAAATTTTTTTTTTCTTAAATATGGAGAGATTATATAAGAAGAAAATGGCCAATGGCCGATTAATGTAATTTATCTTTTATTTTTTTAAATTACTCCTCACACAAATCTCTTTTTCATATATAATATATAAATATAACTAAAAATATTTATTATATTTAAATCAATTAATATATATTAAAATAATATTTATAAAATTTTAAAATAATAATCATATGTGTTGTATTAAAATAATAATTTATAAATAATTTTTCAAAAAGTAAAATTTAATTAATTTAAAAATATATACATTTTTAAATATCTTTTAGTTTTCAAATTAATAAATTACATATAAAACGCCACCAACTGTATTCCTCCCACAAAAATTTGGTTATATATATATATATATATATATATTAATATATACATATTAATATATAAATATAATTAAAAATTATTTATTATATTTATATATATTATATTTAAATCAATTAATATATATTGAAATAATATTTATAAAATTTTAAAATAAATAATCATATTTTTTGTATTAAAATAATAATTTTTTCAAAAAATAAAATTTAATTAATTTTAAAAAAATGTTTTTAGTTTTAAAATTAATAAATTACATATCAAAAGATTTCTTTGACAAAAATTTGGTCAGATGATACATATATATATATCTACATATATATATGTTATACTAACTAGAATATATTATATATAATATATAAATATAGTTAAAAATTATTTATTATCTATATATATTATTTTTAAATCAATTAATATATATTGAAATAATATTTATAAAATTTTTTAAAAAATAAAATTCAATTAATTTAAAAAAAATATGTTTTTTAAAATATTTTTTAATTTAAAAATTAATAAATCACATATTAAAAGAAAAAAATGCCACCGACTACAATGGTTAGATGATTTGGTCGAATGCACATATATATATATATATATATTGTTTAATATATAATATTTATATATTAATATATATACTATTATAATATATAATAATATATTATTATATAATATATATTATATTTAAATCAATTAATATTTGTTAATATAATATTTATAAAATTTAAAAATAAATAAACATCTTTATTGAATTAAAATGAAATCATGTAAATAATTTTTTAAGAAATAAAATAAAATTAATTTTTTAAATAATATATTTTTTAAATTAATTATTTAATTTTAAGTGTGTTTTCATTTAATAAAATTTGTTGACCTTATTCATAAATGATTTTTTATTATTTGAATATTTTTTTAAAATTATTTTTATTTTTTATTTCATTATTTTGTTTTTTTAATTCATTATTTTTATTTATAAAAAATATAAATTAATTTATATTTAAAACATAATTTTTAAAAAAATATAAAACTTATTAATATTATATAGTAAAAGCATTAGTGTAATTCTAAATTAATATATTTTTTTTCTCCTCATTTTTTTTTCTCTTCACTTTTCTCTTCCCCTTCCAAAACAGCTTAAACACGGCCTAAGAGACAACAACAGAAACAAAACACTAGAAGATAGTTAATGACAGAGTAGAAATAATATAGCTAGCAATAGTTAGGGAAAGGGGGACTAGTCAAAACTAAATACTGTATTAGACTTAGACTGTGCTCTGAGTAATGTTATAATCAATCATAGAATTTTGTGTTTTTTAACGCTTTGTCAAGTTCCATTCATCAAAGTCTTCAGCAGAGAGCTCAGCAGAGCACTATCAAATTGGTGGAAGAGAGTACTACCCTAGTGGTCAAATAGACCCAGCTTTCTTCACCAGCAAAGCAAGGATGAGATCAACAATGAAAAAATAATTTTCCTACAAGTTATACATCAGACGAATCTACCATGGATATGCTAGTCAGCTGTTTAGTGGAAATAACCACTAAAATTCTTGTTTGACAAAGCCTCTTGAAATACCTGCAAAAGAAGTGAATACCTATGTCATCCTGATTATGGGTCTAAAATGTGTTTTTGTAAAGCATTTTTGCTTTATAGTTTCTAAGCTTTCTAATTTGTACCTCGATGTATCTTTTGCTACCTGTGATGATGCCGTCAAATTTCAAAACCTAAGTCCCACATCATATAGAACTTAGATGGGAAGGAAATTACTCATATATAAAAGAGAGAACAAGTCCCACATCGAGTGGAATTGAGTTGGAAGTGGGATTATTTATGTATGTATATAAAGAGGGCTTCTACATATACCTTGTACCTTGTAACAGTCAGTCTCAATAGTATAAAGTTTTTTCTCCCTACCTATGGACGTAGGTCATATTGGCCGAATCACGTTAATTTTCTATGTCATTCTTTCTTTTCTCTCTACTTTCTTAATACCGCTAATTCAATTGGTATCAGAGCTTTTGGCTTAAGTTTTTTTTTTTTGCTGAAAGAAAATGCGTCTCATAAATTCAATATTGAGAAATTCAATGGATTGAATGATTTCACATTGTGAAAGGTGAAGATGCGGACAATTCTGGCTCAGCAAGGGTGCGCAGCAAGATAGATGGAGGGGGAAGGTTGCCAGAGAGTTTGAAGGCGGAGGAAAGGGCGGAGATTTTGGCGAAGGCTCATAGCGCCATTTTATTGAGTTTGACGGATGAGGTCTTGAGGGAGGTTGTAGACAAGACTTTTGCGGCTTCGTTATGGAAGACATTTTTTGCAAGTACCAGAAGAAAGAAGAAATACTTGACAAATCGGTTATATCAGAAGCAGCAGTTATATACCCTCAGGATGTCAAAAAGAGATCATATTGACAATTTTAACCGAATTATTTTAGATCTTCAAGGGGTCGGGGTTAAAATTGAGGAAAAGGACCAGGCAATAATTCTTTTATGCTCGTTGCCTAATTCATATGAAAACTTTGTTGACACGATGCTTTATGGGAGAGACGCTATCTCAGTTGGTGATGTAAATGATGCTTTACAATCAAAGGAACTGAAGAGGAGGGTGTCTGGGTTTGGTGAGGAAACATCAGTTTGGTAGTGACTAGAGGGAGTAAGAGGGAGTAAGGAGAAGGATGAAGGTAATCGAAGTAAGTCCCGTTCAAAGTCAAGATTTAAAAGGGGCATTTCAAGAAGGATTGTCCATAATGAAAAAAGGGAAACAATAAGAAGGAGATGGAGATGTTTTGACGGTTAGTACCTTAAACTCTGCAAATACCTGGGTCATAGATACTGGAGCTTCTTATCACGTGACTTTCACAAAGGAGCTGTTGGAAAGTTGAGAGATGATCAAGAGCCAGTACAGGTAAAAATGTTTGATGGTATGGTTAGAAGAACATTTGATGCATGGTATATTCCTAGGCTACGAAAAAGAAAAAATTTGATTTCTTTGGATACCTTGGACAAGCAAGGATACAATTTTTCTGGTAAGGGTGGACAGGTAAAGGTTTCTAGAGGTATTCTGGTAGTAATAGACATTGTAGCAATTTCTAGTTTTTTTGGAGAAGAACAATGATCAAACAGAGTTATGGCATTGACGACTGGGGCACATGAGTGAAAAAGGACTAGCAGAGTTGCGAAAACAAGAGTTGTTGGAGGGTATAGAAACTAGAAAGTTGAAGTTCTGTGAAACTTGTGTCAAGGGCAAGCAATGCAGAATCAAGTTCAGTTCGGGAAAGCATACCTTTACTGATATCCTTTTTACTGATATCCTTTAATATATACATTTAGACTTGTGGGGTCCTTCTCCAATTAAGTCTCATGGAGGGTGCATATACTTTGTGACATTTATTGATGACTACTCTAGAAAAGTGTGGGTGTATTTTCTGAAGAAGAAGGATGAGGAAGAAAGATGAGGTGTTTGTAATACACCACATTTGATGAGTTCTGTAAGAAAGAAGGTATAGTGAGACACCACACACCACAACAAAATGGTGTAGTAGAGCGGATGAACCAAACACTTTTATAGTGCACAAGATGTATGCGACTGAGTACTAATCTTCCTAAGGAAGGTTGAAGCAGTTAACACTGCAACTTATCTAGTGAATTGATCTGAAAACTCCACAAGAGGTGTGGTACAGTACACATTCGAATTATTCTGATTTGAAGATATTTAGATGCCCAGCATATGCTTAACTGAAGGCGAGGGCAATGAAGTGTATATTTTTAGGATATGCAACTGGTATGAAGGGATAGACTGTGTGATGTACAGAACAAGACAGGACTCCGAGATTCATTATTAGCAGAGATGTGATGTTTGATGAATCTGTTATATTCAACCAGAAAGAGGAACTTAATGATCTTGCAGGAAAAGATCTGGGTGTTAATCAGAAGGTGGAGACCTCAAGGACAAACAAGAGTTCTGTAGACCAACTTGGAGATTTGCAGGAAGAGCAGTAGAGTATAGCAACAAGAAGACCTGTCAGGTATGCAGACTGTGTGAATTTTGTTAATACTAACCTGTTGCGCATATGCACTGGCGGTGGTAGAAAGCATTAATACTGAGGAGCCGCAGTCCTACAAGGAGGCGGCAACTGACTGGTTACTAGCTATAAATGAGGAAATGCAGTCCCTATCAAAGAATGGGACTTGGAAGCTAGTACAGTTGGTACCTCTACCAAAGGGTGTACAAGAAGGAAAGGGTGTACAAGAAGGGGTTTTCACAAAAGGAGGGATAGATTACCATAAAGTATTCTCTCTAGTTGTGAAGAGGGTTCTTCTAGCTATGGTAAGTGTGCTTGATTTGGAGTTGGAGCAACTTAATGTGAAGACGGCATTCTTACATGGAAATTTGGAAGAGGACATCTACATGACTTAGCCTGAGGGGTTTTAGGATCCTGAAAAAGGGAGATGTTTACCTGGTGAAGAAGTCATTGTATGGCTTAAAGCAGTCACTTAGGCCGTGATACAAGAGGTTTGATACTTTCATGATTTCTAAAGAATTTACTCATAACTCATAACCCATTTGATAGCTGTGTGTATTTTAGGAAGTTGTCAAATGCTTCTTGGATCTACATAAGCTGTATGTGGATGATATGTTGATAGCGGCAAAGAACAAGGCTGAAATCAACAAGTTAAAAAGGTTACTGAGTAGTGAGTTTGAGATGAAAGATTTGGGTGCAGCTAAGAAAATCTTAAGCATGGAGGGATCGAAAAGCACGCCGATTGTATATGTCAGATGGATCAAGCCAAGCCTATGAGTACCCCATTGGCAGCACGTTTCAGATTGGATGTTAGTGCAGTTGGGAGTTTGATGTATGCCATCGTATGCACAAGACCAGACTTAGCCCATGCAATTAGTGTTGTGAACAGGTTCATGGGAAATTCAGGAAGACTCACTGAGAAGCAGTAAAGTGGATCATGCGGTACTTGAGAGGTACAGTTGATGTTTGTCTAGTTTATGGTACTGATGGATTTGCTGGTAGGTTATGAGATGGAGATTGTTGACATATCTTCACCCTATATGGATGTGCTATTAGCTGGAAATCTGGGATTGAAGGTTCAGATGCCTAAGGTGTATTGTGACAGTCAAAGTGCATTGAGTCTAGCAAAGAACCCAGTCTACCATAAAAGGTCCAAGCATATAGATATCAGATTGAATTTCATTAAGGATGTCTTGGAAAATAAGGTACCAACAGCAGAGAATCCAGTAGAAATGTTGACCAAGCCATTACCTGTTGACAAGTTCAGGCATAGTTTGGACCTGGTGCGAGTACGAGTAACATGAGGCCCTACGGGGCATAATGGCAGGGAGATGATCTAATCAGACGTCTGGAGATTTTAAGTCAAGGTGGAGAATTATGACGATGCCTTCAAATCTCAAAACCCAAGTCCCACATCGAATAAAACTCAGATGGGAAGGGAATTACTCATATATAAAAGAGGGGACAAGTCCCACATCGAGTAGAATTGAGTTGGGAGTGTGATTGTTTATATATATAAAAAGGGCTTCTATATCTATACCTTATACCTTGTATCATTCAGTCTCAATAGTATAAAATTTTTTCTCTCTGCCTGTGGACGTAGGTCACTTTGGCCGAACCACGTTAATTTTCTGTGTCAATACAGGGAACGCTTCTTCTCAAGTTTCCTACGAACTTCATTCTTTCTGCAATTTACAGTTTCTGCTATCTTTGGTTTGATGCTTCTTTTGGTTGTTTTATATATTTTGTGACCAAGCCAAGACCCCAAAAAAAAAAAAATGCTATTAGGTTGTGTTTTCATACTACTTTTTCAGGTAGTTGCATCATAATATCATCTTTCCCTCGTGTGAGCTTGGGATTGCAAGAAAGGGGTAATGAAATAAGGGAAGTAAGGTAGCTTTCACTTGTGCATATGTGAAGGTACATTAACATGAGGATCAAGATTGTATAAAAAATGATGTTGGTGTTACCCCAACCTAAAAGGTTGATACTAGATATTTCACCTTGGACACACACCTCAAGGCACGTGGAGTTGCAACAGCTGGCTTTGTTGTATAATAATCTCCAAACACATCTTGAGAAACAATGCAATCATAAATTGTCATCACTAGGTTAATCTGTTATTTTCTATTCAATGTCTCCTGCGTACCCACCAGTATATCATACTCGAAATTGCATAAGATTTTGAACTAACAAATACAACTAAATACAAAGAAAACAAGATTTGATCCAAAGCTATATGAAAAAAATAAATAATGATTTAATCCACCAGTAACAATTCTCTACAATGATATAATCATGTTTCACTTGCCACTCCAAACTAGCTTCTTGGCCTCTTACTCTATTCTCTAACTTCAAATTTTCTTGAACTTAATACATAAACTTCTACACTACATGTCACTGGCGCTATAGTGATTATCTAAGGTAAAACAAGAATATCAAAAACAACCTATTAGTTATCCCTTTTTTCTTTCTGACTATAATTCATATTTGTCGACCATTGATTAATAGAGACATCAATTCATAAATACTGATAACACTCTTCATTTAAAAATATCCACAACAAGACTAATACTTATCCCTCAATGCCTCACTCTATAACTACAAACTAAACTGCAAATTATATTTCATATTATCGGCCACTAACTTCACAGATATAGATCAGTTCATTTATATCTACTTCACAAATATAGATAACACATTATATATCAATGTCTTTATTGAAAAAAAAAAAAACTCAAAAAGGAATACCTACTAAATCTCTAATGTTGAAATTTCAATCAATTAGACTGGGACTAGATCAACATTTTATAAAAGCTGACAGGAAATCAAGAAGTCCCCATTTATCCTTACAAAATTTGCAGAAGGAATATCACTCCAATTATACTAAAAAAGCTCCTCAAAGTATAAATTCTGAAGTCTGAATACAAACAATAATCTGAGTCACAAATACTCGGAGAGTCCATGTAGGCATGCGCCAACTCTCGCATATAGACCGAAAAAATGGCCGAAAACCCCCCTTTACAGAACTAAAGGTAAAAAAGATGAACTTACGTTGGCGAAAACTGAAAATAAATCCCACAAGCCAAGTAAATAATCAATATTATTGTCCATCTATACAATTTGCAGTTTACAGAGAAAGGGAGACACAGGCTGATCTGGTTAAACTCACTTTATGCCATCAGGGGTTACCCGAAGTTTTACTACAACATTAACTATGTGAGCCAAACACAATATGATCAACTGGATTTGATCCCATAGCACCGTAAATTTAAAACCTAACGTAGAAAATAAAGCAACAGAACAAAATCTAATCTAGAGGGAATTTTTCGAATAACCAACCTGCTACCTAGAACCGGGGATTGACGGATGCAGATCGTAAGCCACCCTTCATCCTTTCGAGGCTCTGACCCCTGTGGTATCTGCAAAACCAACAATTTCAATATCAATTCTGTTGAATTAGCTATATACTATTGATGCTAATGGGAATTGAAACAGAGCATACCGAGCAGGTAGCTTTGTTGACAGACATCGATGAAGCCATGCTCTGTTTTCGGCACACCTCACGCTAGAACTTAAGACGACCCATCTCGCCGTAACGGCTAGTTTTTGCCAATTATTTAATTAGCGCAAGGATTTCCGTAACGGCTTCATTTTCTGAACTATGTGCTGAGACTTCTTTTCAAACGGCTAGTTTTTTAAATTATGAAATTGGCCAACGACTCTATTATGTATCTGTGCATAAACAGTGACTTTGTTGACAGACATCGATGAAGCCATGCTCTGTTTTCGGCACACTAGAGCTCACGCTAGAACTTAAGACGACCCATCTCGCCGTAACGGCTAGTTTTTGCCAATTGTTTAATTAGCGCAAGGATTTCCGTAACGGCTTCATTTTCTGAACTATGTGCCGAGACTTCTTTCAAACGGCTAGTTTTTTAAATTATGAAATTGGCCAACGACTATATTATGTATCTGTGCATAAACAGTGACCTATATATACAGTTTGCTTCTTCTTCGGTGAGTTCCACATGATTTCAATGAGGAAAGGGGAAGAGTCTTAATTCTTGTTTTTAATATTGATTTCCGTGAATCCTCTGCTTTGCTGATTCTCTGTTTCTCCGTCAATCTGTGGAGTTGGATTTTGCATTTTCGAAGGCGGACATAGGAACGGTATGACATACGTGGGGAAAGAGAGGTACTTTTGCTGGAATAAGACTAATGCTTTATTCAATCAAAATGTTGTTACTCGTTCTCTTCTCTTTGGGATTACCCTGCTTTCTCTCAAGCATCAATGCCTGAATGTGGTGTTGCAGGTAGAAAAGCCACATAAGTAGTTTTCTGCCCATAAAATTAACTCTTAATTTTTTTTTCTTGCTTGTCTCTTCTATTTTGCGTTAACAATATTTGCCGATCCTTGGTTGCTGTGTTTCTAATGGTATGCTGAAGAGCTTCATGTTGTGCCTATTCTAGTTGTAATGTTATGTAGGGATAATAATAATACGATGAAACGGCTAGCTTTTGAGGCTTTAATTTCTGAAAATATACCCTGAGAGATTTCTTTCAAAAGGCATGAAATTGCACAATGCACACTGGTCATATTGTGCTTCAGGGCACAAATAGCCAAACAATAAAAAACAAAGAGAGATACCCATGAATTTAGGTTGCTTCTTCTTCAATTAGTTTCACATCGTGATGAAAATCCAAAGCGAAGTTGGGCGAATAATTTGAGATGGTGATGAATACACCAGATATACCTGGTCCTTAGTAAAACTGTGACCCCAAGCTCCTAGATATTTTATTCTTTCAGATCAACGATTTTTCATTCAAATTAAGAATTTTATTTTGAAGGACTTGATTTTTCAGAAGATTAATGGTAACCCTTAATAGCCTTCCGCAAACCCTTTTCTGATGGAATCTGGTTGCAGGCCTTCAACGTCTCAAATTGCTGTGAAATTTATGATGAAGAAAACCTTTGATTGTAGTTTTCATCTGTTTATGGTATCTAGGATTGGAAGAAAACTCAAAACAAGCAAAAACCTTGAAATTGAAAGTGTAGGAGCATATGCACTGACTGGCCTTTGTTCTGTTGGTAACCATTAAGGTAGGATAAAATTATTAAAAGGAAACCGAGAATGAAGTTCTCTATTGTTGTTGTTTATCCAAAAGCAGATTTTTCCGTTATCATATTTTTCAGAAAATGCTTGAATGATAGATTTTTAGCCATATATACTTGATTTCCAATTCAAAGGAATATGATTTTTGTTTTTTGTTTTTTAGTTACGTTATATATGATTTTTGAACTTGCAAGTCTGAGGCTAACAAACCCCTCAAATCCTACACTGGACTCAATACTTGATGAAAATGGGAAGCTTCCCTGTCTTGCATGTACATATATATAAATTTGTGTATTAAATTAACCTTGACTTATTTTATTATGCCTGTTTTAATGTTGTTGCTGTTTATTTTTTATTTTTCTAATCAATTTTGTTGCTTAAATGGAAGTTCAAAGCTCCATCCTATTTCTCTATATTTTTGCACATTTCAAGTGTTCATTTGATTCTTGAAATTTTGTATTGTCAAGTGTTTGTTCATCCAGTATTATACACTTCCATGCAATAGCTATGGCCTTTTGTATTGTATTATCAAGTGTTGTTCGTCCAGCATTATACAGTTACATGCAATAGCTATGACCTTTTGTAACTTATCTGTAGTCCAAACTGTCGGATTAATGGAGTTAGAAAATTGATGAAATTGAACTTTTTTATTTTACTTTAAAGACTATTACATCAAAATAAATTTTCAAGTTAGAGCTTGCTTTAAAATTTTTGGAACTTTTGGCTCAGAAGTATTAAAAATTTTAAATTCATAATTCTTTACTTTTATTTTTTTTTTTAATCACATGTGCTCATATAATTCTGCAACATACATTACCAACGTATCTTAACAAAAATAGCCAACGATGACTTCCAGTTAAAAACTGAGAGAATGAGCTTATAGTTGGTGAGGAACTTAGCTTCGGTAAGGCTTGCCAACTATGACTTCTGTCTATCCAAACGCTTAATGATGATAATACTTTATGATTAGTTTTTCTTCTAATTCCTAATTTTTTTCTTGCAAGTACCTTTCTATTTTGTATTAACTATTGGAATGAAAACTGCATATGTAAGATTTTTTTTTGGGCCAATAACTGCATTTTTTTTTTACAATATGTAACAATATTTTAATATTGTTTTCTTCAGTTCCTCAAAATTTTTTGATTCTTTGTTATCTTTCAGGCTGGGTGATGGAACCAATTTTGCCTTTTGGAGGAGCGGTATAAGCTGTTGAATTAATTTGGTTCAAGGAATTTCAGAGACTCTGAGCTCTTTGCTATCAAATAATCCTTGGGAAAAAGGTAAAACCTTTTGCAAGATCAAATGAGTAGGCATAGAATTTTGGAAGAATGTTCAAATATTTCTATTCATTATTGATTTTTATTTTAACTGATTCCCAACCATGCCTTCATACAAAAACAATAGTGACTTCCAATTAGAAAATGAGCATTTTAGTTTGTGAGTAGTTGACTTTGGTGAGGTTTACCTGATAATGACTTTTGTCCATTGTAACTTCCTCTGATAAGACCTTTTGCAAGATTAAATGAGTAGGCATAGAATTTTGGAAGAATGTTCAAATATTTCTATTCATTGTTGCTTTTTGTTTGAGCTAATTTGCAAATTTGTCCTTATTAGAGAATAAGCATTTTAGTTTTGGAGCAGTTAACATAAAGAAGACTAAATATTTCTATTCATTGTTGCTTTTTGTTTGAGCTAATTTGCAAATTTGTCCTAATTAGAGAATAAGCATTTTAGTTTTGGAGCAGTTAACATAAAGAAGACTATGTAACTTGCTTTGCTATATATATACACACACACACACATGCACATATACATATATGTGAATGAGCACTAATTGGTAGCTTTTATAGCTTATAATGATGGAAACTTGAATGAATTTTCAATAGTCTTCTTGTTGAACAACGTCATTTCTTTGTCTTAGAAGATTCTTTTGGCTTTTGTTTTCAACGAGATAATTATCGACCTTCAGTTTTGTTCCAATTTTTGTTAATGAAGTCAATATCTCATGTAGCCTGCAAATATGCATATGTTGAAGATGGTCTAAGTTTGCCTTCTGATGTGCATCTTGTTACTTAATATTTGCACTTAAAACTTATAATTTGTTTTAAGTTACTTTGATTATTAAAAGTAACAATCTCATTTACATTGTATGCTTAAACAACTAAGTACCTATTCTTATATATATAAATACAATGCTTGCATTTAAATTAAGTAGCTTTCTATCTTAATCTTTTGTCTAATGAATTCTTTATGTTAATATAACTAAACAGTTTGTGTTTAAAGTAAGTAGCTTTTTATTTCCTAAGAATACTACACATAAGCAAGAATTGTCTCCTAAATTATGCTACTTTAAACCTTTAGTTTTTATTAGAATAGAGTTTATCACTTTTTGTGGTAATTATCACATATACAATGAAACAAATTATTACATGGTCTAAGTTTGTCTTTTGATGTGCATCTTGTTACTACATCCTATTGTATTTTCATGTTATAACTTGTTTTAAGTTACTTTGATTATTAAAAATAACTCCAATCTCTAACACTTTGTATGCTTAAACAAATAACCACCTATATATGAATACAGGGCTTGCATTTTAATTAAGTAGCTTTTTATCTCAATCTTTTGTCTAAGGAATTCTTTATGTTTCGAAGAAATTCAAAATAGTTTACTTTTAAATTAAGTAGCTTTTTATTTCCTAAGTTATATATTCTACACATAAACAAGAATCGTCTCCTAAATTATTCAACTTAACCTTTAGTTTTATTATAATAGAGTTATTAACTTTTAGTGGTAATTATTACATATATCTCAGTGAAACAAATTTTTAAGGTAGTTATTACAAAATTTTTATTTGAGTAAATTTTTGTATATATATCTCTAAAAGCTTTAGTAATTTCAAAAATTATGATATGAATTTTTTTTATACTTAAGTATTACCATCTTTATTATCTTGCATTTTCTCTTGTGTTTTGTTACTAAAAAACAATACTTCATCTTCCATGCATTTGAACTTTAACTTTTTAGTTCAATATATATATATAAAAAAAAAAGTTTATTTAGACCTAGAAAAAATGGTAATTTTTAAAAATATATATTTTCCTATGTAACAACTTTTTAAAATTTGCAAATGTGGAAACTCTAACTTCTTTTTTTAAATGCCTTAAAATCACTTAGGGTTTCAATGAATAAAGTTCTTGATCTTCATATTGAAGAAGATAGGAAAATATAGATTACTTAAGGTTTCAATGAATAAATTCTTCATCTTCATGAATAACTTCGATTAGGCTTAGATAAAGGTGTATGAAATGTATGAAATATGTATCTAAATTTTAAGCTTTGATAGGATAGTAAGGGTGCTTGAACTTTAATTATAGTAAGGCCACTTTGCCACTTTAGTTGTATACTTAAGTTGTCTGCAAAAGATTCTATTTGCTGCACAATGCTTGAACTTTTACAAATTTTAGGTAGTGTTCTTGAACTAAAATTTTGATAGGACAATTAAGTAACCTAAAATTTGATAAGGTATGTTCTTGAACTTTAACAGATCTCGTATGTATTCCTAAATTTCAATAGAACCTAGGAAAGGAAGCTTGAACTTTCATAAGACCTAGGTATGTGTGTTTAAGCAAGATTGAAGTACGTCATAAGTCGTCTGAACTTAGAGAAGACCTAAGTGATCTTGAATTTCAACAAGACCTAGGTATAAGTCCACATGCGAACTTCCAAAAGATTTAGGCAGATGTGCTTAAGCTTCTACACAAGTACGTGTGTTTAAGCAAGATTGAAGTAAGTCATCTGAACTTAAAGAAGACCTAAGTAATCTTGAACTTTAACAAGACCTAAGTATGCCTGAACTCCCATAAGATTTAGGCAAGTGTGCTTAAATGTTCTTAATTTAAACTTAAACTTCTACAGGACATAACTTATACAGTACTCAAGTAAGTTAGTGGATTTTGACAGTAAGGCTACTCTACAACTTATAATGCCTTGTCATGTATTTGGGTCATTCGCAAAAGGACAAGACCCAGGACAAATTCTTGAACTTTAAAAGGCCTTAAGTCCACATGTGAACTTCCAAAAGATTTAGGCAAGTGTGCTTAGGCTTCTACACAGGTACGTGTTCTTAACTTGAACTTAAACTTTTATAGGACTTAGCTTATACAAGACTTGTAACGCCTAATTTTTCATAAATTCTTGAACTAAAACATATAGGAGGGCTTTTTAAATGAAAGTTTTGAGTCCTCCGAGGTTCTCAGAATCCCTAAAAATCATGGGAAGTCCCGGGACAGTTAAATCCCCTTCGGTGAACGTTTTCCAACGTCAGTTGACTCGAACTTTAATCGATTCATTTGGTAAGGTTTTAGCTCCAAATTGAGTGATTCCAAAGACATATTTTATTACATTGGGAACCTATTTGTTATGATAGAAAAGATGGATTTCCCTCCGAAAATCATGTTCTTTAACTTTCCAAAAAGCTCTTAAAGAGACCTAATTGCATGCCAAATTTTAGAGCAAGACTAACTCATTTGGCCAAAAAGTGACATAGGGTTCCATAATGGTCAATTTTGGCTCCATATAAGATACCAAAGTTGCCAAATGAATTTCCCTTGGTCTTGGAACCTTTTGGGCAAGTGACTTGTGTGAGTTACCCAAATAGTCTCAAACCTTATACATCTCATTTTGGCCATTCAACCCCCACTTATACACATATCCATCAAACTTTCAATTTTCATATTTTGGAATTAGATACTCAAAACATATGCTAGAGGTCATACATCATATCTATACATATAAACATCACATAATGGTGTTTCAAGGGTCATGGTACATTTACAACATCATATACTTTGTGAAGCCTTATTATAGATTCAATCTCCTTCTTTCATGGTTATTGGCTCCCTTCATCATAACTACTTAGTCCACCTAGCATGTTAGAGCATTGGAGAGGAGGAAGTGAGATTCAAAGAATCCCAATAGCTCATCTCCCATTCATAATATGTGCAAGCAAGCTTTACAAGTGCATACATGGAGACAATAAAAAGCCATAGACATTTTAGAAGCAAAGTTAGCATGTGAACAACTCATACAAATCATTCAAGAGTAAGTGTTTGGACTTGCCTTACCCATTTCTTGAGCACTTTAGATTCAACTATACTCTTGGGAGCCCACTTTGCTTTTTTGGGAGACTCTTTACTTTGTCTCAACTAAGTTCAAGGGTTCTTGGCTCATCCTCACCAAAAGGAAGAGTTCTTGGACTCTCCATACTCAAGCAAATTCATACAAAACATCATGTGCTCATTCGAAACATAACATGGCATCAAGGATCACGGAATATCATGCTAGCATACTTTTCATAGCTTGAAAACAAGCTAAACACACATCTATGCATAAGAGAGGGTGGAAAGAGCTACCTTGTACAAATCTACACACTTTTCTCCTTGGATTTCCCTCTTTTGCCTTGGCTATACACCCACAAAAGTGTGGGGAGGGTTTCTCTTGGCCTAGACATGATTTAAGAAAGTGAATTGAATTAGGCTCATTGAATGAATTCTAAAACTACATAAATTATTAGACCCTAACTTACCTTATAAGCCTCATTATGGTCCATATAGGTACCTAATGAAGCAATACCCTTCAATTAACTTCTACACTTCATCTTCATCCTTTCTTTTCAAATATGACTCTTGACTCCATTTAAATCTTTTAGAGTCATCACACAATTAAAATAAAGAGCCTAAACACATGTTACTTCTTTAGGTCATAATAACCTAAAGTACCACTTCACTTTCTATGAGTTTTAAATTTTTTTCAAGGCCTCCTCTTATATTCATGCACCATATATGACTAGAAAATGGCTTTAGAAAAATTTGAAACTCTCCCTAGCTAGGTGAACTTGCTTAGGCCGAGACTATGGGTGCATTGGCTTTCCTTTCCATGGCATTCTCTTTATTTTCTTGAAGGAGGAAGCATGTGGGGAGCCTCTTAAGGATCTTAGGAGCATGTTTTAATATTCATATAAAATCAGATTTGCAAAGGAGCATTTGGATCCCTAATAGTTTCATCTTGTTTCCTAATGCTCCTTTCTTGATTCTATTGGTTCATTCTTAATCCTTGTCACCTAAAATCCCTAATCCCTCTATAAATTGGACAGAAAATAGCCTTTAAGAATTGGGCTCATGGTGGCCAAATTCATGCAAGAGGAAGAGGAAGGAAGAAACTATTAAAGAATGGAAGTTTTACCTTGTTTTCTTGCTTTCTCTTGGTTGCTTTTCACTTTCCTTAGTTGCCTCCCTTCAAACATGAATTTTTTATCTTTATTCTACCCCAAAACAGATTTAAAAACACCATCAAACCCATAGAAATAAGGAGGAGAAGTAACTTGCTAAGGAGAAAGCTAGATTTTTCATGGAATTTCCTACCTTTTCTTAGCTTTTTCCTTCCTCCAAGAGTGCTCCTTCTTGTGCGCCTAAGAGAATTGATTCTCTTCTATGTTTTGGGCAGAAGAAAGACAGAATAAAATGAGGGCAAGAGAGGGCGTGAGTTTAAGAAACTTCTTGTTAAAATTGTTTCCAATTTTGCCATTCGCAATCCGGTTTGACTTCGTTTTAGCTCCTTTTTTAGAACTCTCTTCTTCATCATAACAAATAGGTTCCCAATTTAATAAAAGTTCAGGTTAACTGACATTTTACGGAGGAGAAACTGTCCCAGGGCTTCCCATGGTTTTCAGGGCCTCCAAGATTCAAAACTTTCATTTAAAAAGCCCTTCTGTATGTTTTTCAAAAAGTTCACTTATTTACGAAAATGCCACTGGCCTTTTGACAAATTTTTGAATCACTCCGACCCCGGTTTCTGGGCAACTCAAGGTTCAAATCCTCATTTTCTATTATTTAAAATTTTATCCCACTTTTATTTGGCCTTAAATCACTCATCTCAGGGAGTAGTTTTGAAAACTGACTCATTTTAGTATTTTACGAAAAATTGGACGTTATATTTCTACTTCTTTTAAATAAATTTCGTCCTCGAAATTTAGGGGTACACTTTCTCTTACTCTTTTATATTATGTTCATTTCTTTCCCTTCTTTTTGGCTCTATACGCTTTCTTAGCGATTTGATTCTTTTGATACGCTTTCTTAGCGATTTGATTCTTTTGAATTTTCTTGTAGCTAGGGGATTTTTTCATTGCTAATAAGGGCTCTATTGCTATAAAATACTAGCTAGTTCTTTCTCATAAGGGAAAGAAATTTCTAACTCTAGAGGCCTATCCTGGGAGAGCTTACTAATTACATCGGGTTAGTTTTAACCCGTCGTAGGAGTTATCGTTTTTTTAGTGGACTCGCTTACATATTTTGGAAGGTAATTTATTTCGTATCAAATCTCCCATACCGTCTCCTAATGGCTTCTCATAAGGTCTCATCATCTTTTTCTAATCATTTGAGCCATCGGAGGTTTCTATCTATCTACTTATTTATTTATAAATACTGTCCACTGTTTACTTCTGCGTTCGTTCTCGCTAGCTCATCCTATGATTACAATTCATATCCTTTTCTGTCACAGGTATCACAACCGCTTACTGGGATTACAGCTCTTTTGAGGAGTTTCTGTTTTTAATGATCCCAGTTTCTCTGTTTATTACTATATCTGTCTCTGTAAGTAGGAACTTTTTCTCACTTTCTTTGCTCACTTACAGTGGCATTTTATAGTCTCTCATTTCAGCACTGATTGGCCTAACATGTGTGTCCCATACTGGCACCGAAGAGCTACTACCACTGACTGCTGCTGTACCACTTACCTCATATAAAAACTACACCTGATCTCTTTCTGAGTACATAAGCTAACATGCGGGGATCTCTCTATCCCTTGGTCAGGGTTACTATCTGTTAGGTAATGGTTTATCTGGCTTTAACTCTGGAAAGCTAATTTCTTGCTTTCCTCATCCCATACACTATGCTCATCTCTAAAGAGAGCTAGCCAGTGGTCTCACTATCTGAGTAAAACCTTTATATCTCTGTGGCAATAGTTTACTAGACTCAGGAGGTATGTAGTCTCTGAAACTAACTGCTCTATAAAACTATCTTAGGCTGCCATCTCTACCAGAGATCTATCATGCTAGCTAGGGCTTTCTGTAACTTTGTGGGATTTACTGTGACCCCTGGGTCTACTGCGACCTCTCAAAGCACTGCTAGGGTCTGCTGCAACCCACTGTGATATGCTAGGATCTACTGTGATCCATCTTTGGGAGATGTCAAAGCCTAAGATCACTGTATCTGATAGTAAAATACATACCTACTAAATCTGGTTACCATCATTGCTCATAATAGTTGAGGCCAAACTCAGAGGTACATTGTGCTCTTCGTGCGAAGTGGGTTCTATGCCATTTCAATCTGATAGTAAAATACATACTAGGAAGCGTTTTAAATTATTATTCATCACTCCTCATATCCCCTCAGATTCCCACTTCAACCCTTTTTTTGCTTGGGCTTTCCTTTCTCTATTGACTTACTTACTTTACGTGTATTCATTCTAGTCTTCCTCTCATATCTTGCAGTTTGTAACTATGCCCACGTTCTGCTTTAAAGTGCTTTGGCACTAGGGCTATATATTGACCCCTATTTATTTCATTTACATGTATTATAAGGGACTCAGATCGTTTATATTGAACTCATCTGAATCTGAGCATTCTTCAATGGGGATTCCTTTTTACATGTTTTTTTCTCTTCATTCTGATGTTACTAGAATACCTCTACCTTTCTTTCCTGACTTATCTCGTTATCTAGCTAACTAGAATACTTTTTGATTATCGGGACACTTTGATGATTGATGTCGTCATTTACTGTGTACTTAAGTCACATTACTAGTAGGTTGATCAGGCTTAATATCATGTAACCATTGTTGCAAGAAAAGTATAACATCAAACACTAATACACGAGCGCCTCATGACTGAGCTTAAAGCCATTATCATCTGTATATTACAAGTTTTTCAATAATCTAAAGTACTACACTCTTACTTTTCTCTATCTTCCCTATTCTCGTAGAGTACTCAGGGAAAGTAAGATTCTTCCTTTACTACATCCCGAGACCTCTCTATATTGCCTAGTTATTTTTCTTTGGGCAATATCATGCTAGAAGGGCATCTATGCCAAGGACAAGTGTGTTTTGTTAAGTACTCAAACACATTAACTGAATATCTATTCTCAAGCTAATATATGTCCTCGGCTTGATCATTGTCATACCTTCTCTTTCTACCTTTCTTATTCTCTTACTGAGGTAAAAGGATGTTTTACTACTGGTTGTTCATGTTGCCAGTTCAGGTTTCTTTACGCTCAAGAGCACCTACATTTTCTTAGGCTTCCTCCACTTAATCACTCTCTGTAACATCAAGGGGGTCTACTTTTTACTCATACTCTTGCTCTACTCTTAGCTAGACCATCCCTTGGCAAGAAAGATTTTATTTCACATAATTCTAGGAATTTCATTCTATGGCACTCTCGGCTTATACTCTCTTTCTCTACATAACACGAGACTCGCCTTCTTAGGCGATTTCTAGCTTTCTCGAGCTTCCTTAAGGGTACTAAGGCACTAACTGTCTATCTTAGCTTATCTCTACATTAGGATCAGAGCTTGGCTTTTTCTCTGTTTAGCCTCTATAGTCTCATCCCCAGGAGCACAGTATGCTATTTCTAGAGTTCTGCTAACTCAATCCAGAACACATATTCTCAATGTCTGGATTCTACTTCACTGAAGCTGGTGCTCTACTGGGTGTTCTAATCACTCACGTGCCTTAACCCTATATTATTCTCATATTAGGGAGCTTGTCTGACTAACTATTGGACTCCTCTCTGTTTACCTTTCTGGGCTTAGCTTACTCATCTAATAATGACTTAAAGCCAGGGCATCTTTTCTATAGCTAGTTTCCTAGCTCTTCCTTGCTTCCCTTTATGACTCAAGGGGGTCTATCTGGGAAAATTTACTAATCACTTCCCCGATATCAGAATGTCTCATATTTCCTTTCTTGTTCCAGGGAGAACTTTCATTGAGCCCTTCATTCACATATCTCACCTGGACGATGCTACTGGTCATCTCCTTCAGGCTTCAGCTTATGCTCAGCCTGGGCTAGCCATCTTATCTTTAGGTGTTACCTATGAGGTACACCTTTCTTAGCCACTCGCTATGTGCCTCGCTATTAGTAGCTTTATCTTACGTTATTTTGAGGCTACACTAGCACCCTAGGTTGGAGTAAACGCCTCATAGGCGGGTCTTAACAACCTGATTATCCTTGTGTCTAACTTTCTCTATGCTGAGCTCTTTTTCAGTCTCAATTATTAGGCCCACAGACTTCTTACTAACTTTCCGGGACTATTTATTACTTCTTTTTCCCACTTATACTAGGGGTTCCTGCTCACTGTGGGTTGTCTGACCCCTTATCAACTCCTTTCTCAAATTGGCCTAAATGTGACCAACAAGGCATTCATAATGTTATTCGCCACGACATCAGTCACCGCAGTTAACTTCTAAATTGGCTGCTGTGAGAAACTCTCTGGATTGTCTCGCTGTTTCTATGGAATAATTGGCTGCGGCTAAGCAATTAGTTGGTCGTGGCTAACGGCCTCTAATTGGCTTATTTTTAAGGGATTGGATTTTCATCTTTAGCTACCAACCTAAGTCTCATTGCCTCTATATCTACCCCATGATCAAGTTAGAGGATTCTACCTCTTACTTCATTCATATGTAACAATCCAGCTCTCAAGGGTGTAGCTTGTAATTTAATCTCTGGCCTGAGGAGATTAACCTTTGGGGCTCCAATACTTATCTTTTGGGTGTTGTGGCTAGGGGATAATTCTCTTTTGCATTCCCCTCTACTGGTCTTGTACAGCTTCAGTTTCATCTCATACTACGCTGCATCATTACTTATCTTTGCATTAAGTAGGACATCTCGGAATGGCCTGAGTATGACTACCAGGGAGAATTAGGCCTCAACGAGATCATTCTCATTGTTCATATCTAGGGCCTGTCACTGATCCCAGTGAGCTATCATATCTCATCAAGCTCTAGCCATCAGATCCCTCAACTTTGCTCAAGCTACTTTAGAGGCCACTCTTTCCGGTGTCCACTAACTACTCTAAGACCATCATTCAACTTACTTATTATGAATAAAGCCACAAACTATACTCATACACCCAACATGTCTCATATAAGACTTTACTTATCCATTCAAGCCTTTACATAGCCCCATTGCTATATCTTTAAGCCAAATCTAATCCGAAAGAGCTTAGAACTTTGCTCTGATACCAACTAATGTAACACCATAACTTCTAGCTCATTTCATGATATTTATAAGTTTTACCTCATTATTTCCATAAGAGCATATAAAAAGGAAAATGAAAATAATAGATTTACTTGCATTGCGCTATACTTGAAAATTTTCAATTTAACTCATTTACATCACAAAAACATGCCTACAATTCATGGAAACCGAAATGGAGCTTAAAATAAGCAAGTATATTTTTGGCCAGATTTGCTCCATTTTCTGACCTAACTTTGGCAAATCATAACTAAATCTAGAAAATTTGAAATCATGCAATATGGTCATTATGGAAAGCTTAGGATGTTTACTACACAATAAAAATATACCCAGGTGATAACATTCATCACACAGGATGTTTGACATCCAAAAAGCTACAAAGGTCACTGGCTGCCTGGGCTGCTTTTTAGTTTACTGATACAAACTTCTGAAATTCATAACTAATTTTATCAAAATCAAAATCACATAAATTCAGTCATTCTAGAAAGCTACAAATGTTAACTTGATGTTAAAAATAATTCTAGAATGAAATATATGTTAAGCCATCGGGAACTTATGGAACAGTAACGAAACTTTTGGGGCGCCACTGGTACTGACAGTCAACTTCAAAAATGTATAACTCTCTGCTCAGACCTCCAAATGAGGTGATCTCAGTGGCCATAGAAAGCTTATAACTTTAGTTTTATGCCTATAAAATTTTACAAACATTGAACACCATTTAGCCATCGGGCGACACAAAACACAAAACTGCCAGTATGAACAGTGCCCATACCAGAATCCATGAAAAATCCCAACTTTGAAAATTCATCAGTTCACATGGTTCATGTGACATCGATTGCAAATTTTCAAGTATAGCACAACGCAAGTAAACCCATTATTTTCATTTCCCTTTTTATATGCTCTTATGGAAATAATGAGATGAAACTTATAAATGTCATGAAATGAGCTAGAAGTTATGGTGTTACAGGACTCAAGTAAGTCAGTGGATTATAACAACAATGCTACTCTACCACTTACAATACATTATGTATCTGGATCATTCGCAAAAGATTTTGAACTTAGAGAAGGCCTAAGTGATCTTGAACTTCAAAAGGATTAGGTAAGGACAGAACTTCCATAAGCTTTAGGCAGGTGTACTTAAGCGGACATAGGTACGTGTTCTTAACTTAAACTTAAACTTCCATAGGACTTATTATAAAGGACTCAAATAAGTCAGTATGGCAGCAAGGCTACTTTACAACTTATAATACCCTGTTATGTATTTGGGCCATTCGCAAAAGATTAAACTCAGAGAAGACCTAAGTGATCTTGAACTTCAAAAGGACTCAAGTAAGGACATGTGAACTTCCATAAGATTTAAGCAAGTGTGCTTAAGTCTACACAAGTACGTGTTGTTAACTTGAACTTAAACTTCCCATAAGACTTAACTTATACAGGACTCAAGTAAGTCAGCGGATTATGGCAACAAGGCTACTCTACCATTTAATACCTTGTCATGTATTTGGGTTATTCGTAATAGATTTTGAACTTAGAGTGATCTTGAACTTCAACAAGACCCAGGTACAAATTTTTGAACTTCAAAAGGACTTAAATAAAGACATGTGAACGTTCATAAGATTTGGGTAGGTGTGCTTAAGCTTCTACACAGGTACATGTTCTGATCTTAAATTTAAACATTAACAGGACTTAGCTTATATAGAATTCAAGTAAGTCAATTGATTATGGCTTAAACATTCACAGGACTTATCTTATGAACATCCATAAGATTATTCGTAATAGATTTTGAACTTAAAGTGATCTTGAACTTCAACAAGACCCAGGTACAAATTTTTGAACTTCAAAAGGACTCAAATAAAGACATGTGAGCATCCATAAGATTTAGGTAGGTGTGCTTAAGCTTCTACACAGGTACATGTTCTTATCCTAAATTTAAACATTCACAGGACTTAGCTTATGAACATCCATAAGATTTAGGCATATGCACTTAAGCTTCTATACAGGTACGTGTTCTTAACTTGAACTTAAATTTCTACAGGACTTAGCTTATACAGAATTTAAGTAACTCAGTGGATTATGGCAACAAGATTACTCTACCACTTACAATACTCTGTCATGGGTCATTCGTAAAAGATTTTGAATTTAGAAAAGATCTAAGTGATCTTGAGCTTCAACAAGACTCGAGTATAAATTCTTGAACTTCAAAAGATTTAGGCAGGTGTACTTGAACTTCTATACAGGTACGTGTTCTTAACTTGAACTTAAATTTCTATAGGACTTAGCTTATACATAATTTAAGTAATTCAGTGGATTATGGCAACAAGATTACTTTACCACTTATAATACTCTGTCATGGGTCATTTGTAAAAGATTTTGAACTTAGAGAAAATCTAAGTGATCTTGAGCTTCAACAAGACGCAAGTACAAATTATTGAACTTCAAAAGATGTTGGCAAGTACACTTAAGCTTCTATACATATGTGTTCTTAACTTGAACTTAAATTTCTACAAGACTTAGCTTATACAGAATTTAAGTAACTCAGTGGATTATGGCAACAAGATTACTTTACCACTTACAATACTCTGTCATAGGTCATTCATAAAAGATTTTGAACTTAGAGAAGATCTAAGTGATCTTGAGCTTTAACAAAGACTCAAGTACAAATTCTTGAACTTCAAAATGACTCAAGTAAGGACATGTGAATGTCCATAAAATTTAGGCAGGCGGGCTTAAACTTCTACACAGGTACGTGTTCTTATCTTGATTAGCTTATACAGAATTCAAGTAAGTCAATGGATTATGGCAGTAAGATGACTTTGCCACTTATACCATATCCTGTCATGTATTTGGATCATTCACTAAAGATGTTAAACTTATAGAAGACTTAAGTGATCTTGAACTTCAACAAGATATAAGTTCTTAAACTTTAAAATGACTCAAATAAAGACATGTGAACTTCCATAAGATTTTGGTAGGAGTGCTTAAACTTCTACACAGGTACATGTTCTTAACTTGAACTAAAACATCCACAGGACAGCTTATAAAGAATTTAAGTAAGTTAGTGGATTATGGCAGCAAGACAATGGATTATGGCAGTAAGACTACTACTTATACCATATCCTGTCATGTATTTGGATCATTCACTAAAGATGTTGAACTTCAACAAGATGCAGGTACAAATTCTTGAACTTTAAAATGACTCAAATAGTCTATGTGAATTTCCATAAGATTTAGGTAGGAGTGCTTAAACTTTTACATAGGTACGTGTTCTTAACTTGAACTAAAACATCCATAGGACATAGCTTATAAAGAATTAAGTAAGTTAATGGATTATGGCAGCAAGACTAGTTTACTACTTACCATGCCATGTCATGCATTTAGGTCATTCATAAAAGATTTTGAACTTAGAGAAGAACTATCTTGAACTTCAACAAGACTGAGGTACAAATTCTTGAACTTCAAAAGGACTCAAGTAAGGACATGTGAACTTCCATAAGGTTTAGGTGTACTTGAGTTTTTACACAGATACGTGTTCTTAACTTGAACTTAAACTTCCATAGGACTCAAGTAAGTCAGGGGATTAGGGCAACAAGATTACTCTACCCCTTACAATACCTTTCATGTATTTGGGTCATTCGCAAAAGATTTTGAACTTAAAGAAGAACTAAATAAGGACTTCTTCCATAAGATTTAAGCAAGTGTGCTTGAGCTTTCATATAAGTACGTGTTCTTAACTTGAACATAAACTTCTATAGGACTTAGCTTACACAGGACTTAAGTAAGTCAGTAGATTATGGTAGCAAGGCTTCTCTACCACTTACAATACCATGTCATATATTTGGATCATTCACAAAAAGATTTTGAACTTAGAGAAGACCTAAGAGATCTTGAACTTCAACAAGACCCAGGTAAAAAATTCTTGAACTTCAAAAGGACTCATGTAAGACATGTGAACTTCCATAAAATTTAGGCAGGTGTGCTTAAGCTTCTACATAGGTACGTGTTCTTTACTTGAACTTAAACCTCCACAGGACTAAGATTATACAGGATTTAAGTAAGTCAGTAGATTATGGCAGCAATGCTACTCTACCACTTACAATAACCTGTCATATATTTGGGTCGTTTACAAAAAGATTTTGAACTTAGAAAAGACCTAAGTAATCTTGAACTTCAAAAGGACTCATGTAAGGACATTTGAACTAACATAAGATTTAGGTAGGTGTGCTTAAGCTTCTACACAGGTATGTATTTAGCTTGAACTTAAACTTCCATAGGACTTAGTTTATACAGGACTCAAGTAAGTTAGGGGATTATGGCAACAAGGCTACTCTACCATTTATAATACCTTGTCATGTATTTGGGTCATACGCAAAAAAGATTTTGAACTTAGAGAAAATCTAAGTGATCTTGAACTTCAACAAAAGCTAGTAACAAATTCTTGAACTTTAAAAGGACTCAAGTAAGCATATGTGAACTTACATAAGATTTAGGTAGGTGTGCTTAAGCTTCTACACAGATACGTGTTCTTAACTTGAACATAAACTTCCACAAGACTTAGCTTATACAGAACTCAAGTAAGTCAGGGGATTATGGCAACAAGGCTACTCTACCATTTACAATACCTTATCATGTATTTAGGTCATTCGCAAAAGATTTTGAACTCAGAGAAGACCTAAGTGATCCTAAACTTCAAAAAGACTCAAGTAAGGACATGTGAACTTCCATAAGATTTATGCAGGTGTGCTAAAACTTCTACGCAAGTATGTGATCTTAATTTGAACTTAAACTTTCACTGGACTTAGCTTATACAGGACTCAAGTAAGTCAATGGATTATGGCAGCAAGGCAGACTCTACGACTTACAATACCCTATCATATATTTAGGTCATTCACAAAAGGATTTTGAACTTAGAAAAGACCCAAGTGATTTTAAACTTCAACAAGACCCAAGTACAAATTCTTGAACTTCAAAAAGACTCAAGTAAGGGACATGTGAACTTTCATAAGATTTAGGCAGGTGTGCTTAAGCTTTTACACAAGTATGTGTTCTTAACTTGAATTTAAACATCCATAGGACTTAACTTACACAGAATTCAAGTAAGTTAGTGGATTATGGCTGCAAGGCTACTCTATAACTTATAATATCATGTCATGTATTTTGGTCATTCACAAAAGGATTTTGAACTTAGAGAAGACCTAAGTGATTTTGAACTTCAACAAGACCCAAGTATGAATTCTTGAACTTCCATAAGATTTAGGCATGTGTGCTTAAGCTTTTGCACAGGTATATGTTCTTAACTTGAACTTAAACATTCATAGGACTTAGCTTATACAGAATTCAAGTAAGTTACTGGATTATGGTAGCAAGACTACTCTATCACTTATCATATCCTATCATGTATTTGGGTCATTTACTAAAGATTTTGAACTTAGAGAAGACCTATGTGATCTTGAACTTTAACAAGACGTAGGTACAAATTCTTGAACTTGAAAAGGACTCAAATAAGGACATGTGAACTTTCATATGATTTAGGTAGGAGTGTTTAAACTTCTACTCAGGTATGTGTTCATAACTTGAACTTAAACATCCACAGGTCTTAGCTTATATAGAATTCAAGTAAGTCAGTGGATTATGACAGTAAGACTACTCTACCACTTACCATATCCTATCATGTATTTGGGTCATTCACTAAAGATTTTGAACTTAGAAAAGTCCTAAGTGATGTTGAACTTCAAAAAGACACAGGTACAAATTCTTGAACTTCAAAAGGACTCAAATAAAGACATGTAAACTTTCACAAGATTTAGGCAGGAGTGGTTAAACTTCTACACAGGTACGTGATCTTAACTTGAACTTAAACATCCACAGGACATAGCTTATAAAGAATTCAAGTAAGTCAGTGGATTATTGCAGCAAGACTACTCTATCACTTACCATACCCTGTCATGCAATTGGATCACTTACCTAAGTGATCCTGAACTTCAACAAGTCTCAGGTACAAATTCTTGAATTTCAAAAGGACTCAAGTAAAGACAAGCGAACTTCCATAAGATTTAGGCTGGTGTGCTTGAGCTTTTACATAGGTACATGTTCTTATCTTAAACTTAAACTTCAATAGGCCTTAGCTTACATAAGACTCAAGTTAGTTAGTGGATTATGGCAGAAAGGCTATAGCTTACAATACACTGTCTTGTATTCAAGACATTCGTAAGAGGTTTTGAACTTAAAGAAGACTTAAGTGATTTTGAATTTCAATAAGACCCAAGTATAGATTTTTGAACTTTAAAAGGACTAAAGTAAGGATATGTGAACTTCCATAAGATTTAGGAAGGTGTGCTTAATCTTCTACATAGGTACGTGTTCTAAACTTGAACTTAAACTTCCACAGGACTTAGCTTATATAGGAATTAAGTAAGTCAATGGATTATAGCAACAAGGCTACTCTACCACTTACAATACTCTGTCATGTATTTGGGTTATTCGTAAAAGATTTTGAACTCCGAGAAGACCTAAGTGATTTTGAACTTCAAAAAGACTCAAGTAAGGACATGTGAACTTCTATAAGATTTAGACAAAAGTGCTTAAACTTCTACATAGGTACGTGTTCTTAACTTTTACTTAAATTTCTATAGGACTTAGCTTATACAGGACTCAAGTAAGTTAGTAGATTATGGCAACAAAGTTACTTTACCACTTACAATACTTTGTCATGTGAACTTCTATAAGATTTAGATAGAAGTGCTTAAACTTCTACACAGGTACGTGTTCTTAACTTTTACTTAAATTTCTATAGGACTTAGCTTTTACAGGACTCAAATAAGTCAATGGATTATGGTAGCAAGGCTACTCTACCTCTTACAATACTCTGTCATGTATTTAGGTAATTCGCAAAAGATTTTGAATTACAAGAAGACCTAAGTGATCTTGAACTTCAAATAGACTCATGTAAGGACATATGAACTTCCATAAGATTTAGACAAGTGTGCTTAAACTTCTACATAGGTACGTGTTCTTAACTTCTACTTAAATTTCCATAAGACTTAGCTTATATAGGACTCAAGTAAGTCAGTGGATTATGGCAGCATGGCTACTCTACCACTTACAATACCCTGTCATGTATTTGGGTCATTCACAAATGATTTTGATCTTAGAGAAGACCTAAGTGATCTTGAAATTTATCAAGACTCAGGGACAAATTCTTGTACTTCAAAAGAACTCAAGTAAGGACATGTGAACTTCCATAAATGGGAGATATGCTTAAGCTCACTGGTACGTGTTCTTAATTTAAACTTTAACTTCCATAGGACTTAACTTATACATAAATCAAGTAAGACAATGCATTATGGCAGCAAGGTAACTCTACCACTTACAATATCTTGTCATGTACTTAGGTCATTCACAAAAGATTTTGAACTTAGAGAAGACCCAAGTGATCTTGAACTTCAACAAAACCTAGGAACAAATTCTTGAACTTCAAAACGACTTAAGTAAGAACATGTGAACTTCTATAAGATTTAGACACAGGTGTGCTTAAGCTTCTACATAGGTATGTTCTTAACTTGAACTTAAACTTTCATAGGACTTAGCTTATATGGGAATTAAATAAGTCAGTGTATTTTAGCTGCGAGGCTACTTTACCACTTACAATACCCTGCCATGTATTTGGGTCATTCGCAAAAGATTTTGAACTCAGGGAAGACCTAAGTGATCTTGAAGTTCAAAAGGACTCAAGAAAGGACATATGAACTTCCATAAGATTTAGACAAGTGTGCTTAAACTAACTTGAACTTAAATTTCCATAAGATTTACCTTATACAGGACTCAAGTAAGTCAGTGGATTATGGCAACAAGGCTACTCTACCACTTACAATACCCTGTCATGTATTTGGGTCATTAGCAAAAGATTTTAAACTTAGAGAATACCTAAGTGATCTTGAACTTGAACAAGGCCCAAGAACAAATTCTTGAACTTCAAAAGGACACAAGTAAGGACATGTGAACTTCCATAAGAGCTAGGTGTGCTTAAGCTGCTACATAGGTATGTGTTCTTAACTTAACTTAACATAACTTTATCTTTCGCAGGACTTAGCTTATATAGGACTCAAGTAAGTCTGCGGATTATGGCAGCAAGGCTACTCTACCACTTACAATACCTTATCATGTATTTGGGTCATTCGCAACAAATTTTGAACTTAGAGAAGACCAAAGTGATCTTGAACTTCAACAAGACCCAGGAACAAATTCTTGAACTTTAAAAGGACTCAAGTAAGGACATGTGAACTTCCATAAGATTTAGATAAGTGTGCTTAGACTTCTACACAGGTATGTGATCTTAACTTGTACTTAAATTTCCACAGGACTTAACATATACAGGACTCAAGTAAGTCAGTAGATTATGGCAGCAAGGCTACTCTACCACTTACAATACCTTGTCATGCATTTGGGTCATTTACCAAAGAGTTTGATCTTAGAGAAGACTTAAGTGATCTTGAACTTCATCAAGACCCAGGAACAAATTCTTATACTTCAAATAAACTTCCATAAGGGTGGATGTGCTTAAGCTTCTACATAGGTATATGTTTTTAACTTGAACTTTAACTTCCACAGGACTTACTTACAGAACTCAAGTAAATCAGTGGATTATGGCAACAAAGCTACTCTACCATTGATAATACTCTGTCATGAATTTGCGTCATTCATAAAAGATTTTGAACTTAGAGAAGATCTAAGTGATCTTGAACTTCAACAAGACCTAAAAAGAAATTCTTGAACTTCAAAATGACTCAAGTAAGAACATTTGAACTTCCATAAGATTTATGCAGGTGTGCTTGAGCTTCTACACAGGTATGTGTTCTTAACTTGAACTTAAACTTTCATAGGACTTAGCTTATATGGGAATTAAGTAAGTTAGTGGATTATGGTTGCAAGGCTACTGTATTTGAGTCATTCGTAAAAGATTTTAAACTTAAGGAAGACCTAAGTGATCTTGAAGTTCAAAAGGACTCAAGTAAAGACATATGAACTTCCATAAGATTTAGATAGGTGTGCTTAAACTTCTACACATGTACGTGGTCTTGACTTAAACTTAAATTTCCATAAGACTTAGCTTATACAGGATTCAAGTAAGTTAGTGGATCATGGTAGCAATGCTACTCTACCACTTGCAATACCCTACCATGTATTTAGGTCATTCGTTAAAGATTTTGAACTTAAAAAAGACCTTAGTGATCTTGAACTTGAACAAGACCTAGGAACAAATTCTTGAACTTCAAAAGGACTCAAGTAAGAACATGTGAACTTATATAAGAGGCAGGTGTGCTTAAGCTTCTACACAGGTATGTATTCTTTACTTGAACTTTAACTTTCCCAGAACTTAGCTTATACAAGACTTAAGTAAGTTTGTGGATTATGGAAGCAACGTTACTCTACTACTTACAATACCCTATCATGTATTTGGGGTCCGTGGTAATAGATTTTGAACTTAGAAAGGACCGAAGTGATCTTGAACTTCAACAAGACACAGAAACAAATTCTTGAACTTCAAAAGGACTCAAGTAAGGACATATGAACTTCCATAAGAGGCAGGTGTGCTTAAGCTTCTACACTGGTGTGTTCTTAACTTGAACTTGAACTTCCATTGGACTTAGCTTATACAGGACTCAAATAAGTTAGTGGATTATCGTAGCAATGTTACTCTACCACTTAGAATACCCTGTCATGTATTTGGGTCATTCGCAAAAGATTTTGAACTTACAGAAGACCTAAGTGAACTTGAACTTTTATAAGACTCAAGTACAAATTCTTGAATTTTAAAAGAACTCAAGTAAGGACATATGAACTTCCATAAGATATAGGCTAGTGTGCTTAATCTCTTACACAGGTACGTGTTTGTAACTTGTTTAAACTTCCACAAGACTTAGCTTATACAAGACTTAAGTAAGTCAGTATGGCAGCATAGCTACTCTACCACTTACAATACCTTATCATTTATTTGGGTCATTTACAAAAGATTTTGAGCTCATGGAAGACCTAAGTGATCTTGAACTTCAAGAAGACCCAGGTACAAATTCTTGGACTTTAAAAGGACAAGTAAGGACATGTGAACTTTCATAAGAGGTGTGCTTAAGTTTCTACATAGGTACGTGTTCTTTGCTTGAACTTAAACTTCCACGGGACTTAGCTTATACAGGACTCAAGTAAGTCAGTGAATTATGGCTGCAAGGCTACTCCACCATTTATGGTACCTTGTCTATATTTGGGTCATTCATAAAAGATTTTGAACTTAAAGACTTAAGTGATCTTTAACTTCAATAAGACCCAAGTTCAAATTCTTGAACTTTAAAAGGACTTAAGTAAGGACATGTGAACTTCCATAAGATTTAGGCAGGTGTGCTTAAGCTTCTATAAAGGTATGCGTTCTTAACTTGAACTTAAATTTTCATAGGACTTAGCTTATACAAGACTCAAGTAAGTCAGTAGATTATGATAGCAATATTACTCTACCACTTACAATACCCTGTCATGTATTTGGGTCATTCGCAATGGATTTTAAACTTAGAGAAGACCTAAGTGATCTTCAACTTCAACAAGACTCAGGTAAAAATTCTTGAACTTCAAAAGCATTCAAGTAAGGACATGTGAACTTCCATAAGATTTAGGTAGGTGTGCTTAAGCTTCTATATAAGTACATGTTTTTAACTTGAACTTAAACTTTTAGAGGACTTAGCTTATATAGGACTCAAGTAAGTCAGTATGGCAACAAAGCTACTCTACCACTTATAATACCCTATCATGCATTTGGATCATTCACATAAGATTTTGAACTTAAAGAAGACCTAAGTGATCATGAACTTCAACAAGATCTAGAACTTCAAAAGGACTTAAGTAAGGTACGTGTTCTTAATTTGAATTTAAACTTCCACCAAATTTAGCTTATACAGGACTTAAGTAAGTTAGTGGATTATGGCAGCAAGGTTACTCTACCACTTACAATACCTTGTCATGTATTTGGGTGATTCATAAAAAAATTTTGAGCTTAAAGAAGACATAAGTGATCTTGAATTTCAACAAGACCCAGGTACATATTCTTGAACTTCAAAAGGACTTAAGTAAGGACATTTGAACTTCCATATGATTTAAGCAAGTGTGCTTAAGCAAAATAGGTATATGTTCTTAATTTGAACTTAAACTTCCACAGAACTTAGCTTATACAAGACTCAAGTAAGTTAGTGGATTATGGCAGTAAGGCTACTCTGCCACTTATAATACACTGTCATGTATTTGGGTCATTTGCACAAGATTTTAAACTTAGAGAAGACTTAAGTGATCTTGAACTTCAACAAGACCCAAGTACAAATTCTTGAACTTCAAAAGGACTCAAGTATGGACATGTGAACTTCCATAAGATTTAGGCAGGTGTGCTTAAGCTTCTACACATGTACATGTTCTTATATTGAACTTAACCTTTCACAGGACTTAGCTTATATAGGACTCAAGTAGGTGAGTGGATTATGGCAGCAAGGTTACTAATATACCACTTACAATACCCTGTCATGTATTTAGGTCATTCATAAAAGAGTTTGAACTTAGAGAAGATCTAGGTGATCTAGAACTTCAATAAGACCCAGATACAAATTCTTGAACTTCAAAAGGATTCATGTAAGGACATGTGAACTTCCATATAATTTAGGTAGGTATGCCTAAGCTTCTACATAGGTACGTATTCTTAATTTGAATATAAGCTTCCACAAGACTTAGGTTATATAGGACTCAAGTAATTCAGTGGATTATGACAGTAAGGCTACTCTACCATTTACAACACCTTATCATGTATTTAGGTCATTTGCAAAAGATTTTGCCTGCCATTTGATAAAAAAGATTCAATGATTTATTCTAAACTGCGACAAGAGTTAGGGAAGGTGATTAACCTTATACATGTTTTTGGTAAGTATGCTTAAACTTAAACTTTGACAAGATTAAGCTAATTATTCAAATTTTGATAGGACTTAAATAAGTCACCTAAAGTTTGGCAAGACTTACGTGTTCTTGAACTTCGACAGTACCTAAGTTTGTATTCTTGAAATTTAACAAGACTAAGGTATAGATACTTGAACTTCTAGATTACTCATATTGTACTTCAATTTGAATTTCAATGTGACCAAGGTATGTATTATTGAACTTTCACAGGACTTAGATAATAAGACATGAAGATTCATGAGACTTAGGTAGGTATGCCTAATCTTTTACAGGACTTAGGTAATTGTACTTGAATTTATTCATGATCCAAGTATGTATTCTTGAGTTTCAATAGGAGTTAGGTAAGAATACCTAAACTTCTATAAAACTTAAGGATAGACACTTGAACTTCTATAAGACTTAAGAAGATGTGCTTATACTTTTACAAGAGTTAGGTAAGTACTTTAACTTGAACTTAAACATTGGCAGGACCTATGTACGTGTTCTTGAATTTTGGTAATACCTAGATATGAACATCTAAACTTCTAAAGACTTATAAATTGACATTTAAACTTCCACAAGACTTAGGTAGGTGAGCCAAAGCTTTAACAAGACTTAGATAAGTGTGTTTAAACTTTTATAAGACCTACACATGTTCTTGACCCTTGATAAGACTCAAGTAAAGACACCTAAACCTTCATAAGACTTAAAGACAAACATTTAAACTTCTATATGACTTAGGGATAGATACTTGAATTTCTACAAGACTTAAGTATGGACACTTAAACTTCTATAAGATTCAAGTAAGTGCCAAAGCTTCAACAAGGCTTAGTTAAGTGTGTTTAAACTCAAGGATGGACACCTAAACTTCCATAACACTCAGAGATGGACACTTGAACTTTTACAAGACTCAATTAGATGTGCCTAAGCTTATAAAAGAATTAGATAAGCGTTTCAACCTAAACCTCCATAAGATTCAAGGGTGGATACTTAAACTTTTACATGACTCAAGTGGATACTTAAACTTCTATAGGACTTAGGATTGGACACTTGAACTTTTGTAAGACTTAGGTATGGACGTTTAGACTTCACAAGACTCAGGTAGGTGCCGAAGCTTCATTCAACAAGACTTAGATAAGTGTGCTTAAACTTTTATAGGACCTATACATATTCTTAACCTTTAATAGGACTTAAGTAAAGACACCTGAACGTTTATAAGACTTAAGGATGAACACCTAAACTTCCATAGGACTTAAAGATGGACACTTAAACTTTTACAAGACTCAAGTAGATGAGCCTAAGATAAAAGAATTAGGTAAGTGTGCTTTAACTTCAATCTCCATAAGATTTAATGATGGATATTTAAACTTTTACAAAACTCAGGTGGACACTTAAACTTCTATAGGATTCAGAGTTGGACACTTGAACTTCTATAAGACTAAAGTAGATTAGCCTAAGCTTCTAAAAGAATTAAGTAAGTGTACTCTAACTTGAGCTTAAACTTTATTCTTAAGTATGTCTTCTTGAACTTTGATAAGACCAAGGTATGTATTATTAACTTCAATCAGATTTAGGTATGTATTCTTGAACTTAGATAGGACTCAAGTAAGGACACTTGAACTTCCATAAGATTCACATGCACTATAGCTTAAATGTCCTACACTTATTATATTTAGAAATGGGGACAACAAGATAAACCACCTTGCATTTACTCTTTTATAATGTTCATCTAATAGTTCTTTGCCATCTTTCAAGTTTTTTTCATTAAATCCTAAAAGTTATCATTCGAAAAGGAATCACTTAGGGCTCTGACCTAAATGGCTTTTGAGAAAACCTTGTCTCTTTGGCTTTATTATCTCTTGAGTTGAAATACTCTGACTACGTGAAATTTGATGTTTTTGCTCTATTCAAAATTTATTTGTGTTAATATTCATAGTTCTTATAAAAAAAAAGAAAAAAAACAATTATACATGTATATAATATTTATTATATTTTTTAAGAAAAAATTACTAAGACTTTATGCTTTTCAAACATATTTAAGTATTAAAAAAAAATAGGTAAATATAACTTAGGTAGTCATGATTTTATAGGAATTTTAAGACTAAAACCATACAAAATGGCCCCTTACACACCTACATAGACCTCAATGAGGCTCATGTTTTTTTTTTATATTATGTGTTGCTTCAAACAAAAATGGCCCAAAAATGACCTAACAAGAAAAAGCCCAAAAATAAACAGCCCAACCTAAATTCTCTTAACTAAAATAGCATATTTCACTGAAGAGCTTGTAAACAACATATCATTTAGTACCTAGCCAAAACATATCCTTCTCATGTCTGAAATGGTGTCTTTTAGCTCTTATTCAACCTTATGGCTAGTCAACTTAACCCACGTTGGACCTATTCTGTACCTAATTTTTTACCTCAATTGTTTAGGCTCTCTAACGCTCCATTTAAGTGGTTCAAAAGCCTAAACATTTTAATTTTTCATACAAAGAATTGATTTATGAAGTCAAAATGAGCAAAAGACATACCCTAAATTCTAGAACATCTAAGATCGAAATAACTAATATTTTACAAAGATAAGCAAGTTTCAAAGAGTTAGAGCAAAGTAACTTGTGTGGTTGTTTGATCAATGCCAAGAAAATGCATAGTTAAATTGAATAATTGACCTCCTATCTATCCAAAGTAGGTTTTAATGGATAGACCGAAGTAAATTTCACTTCGCTATTTTGAGCTACTTGTGAAAGAAAGAAAAAAAAGGAAAGAATTTAAGGTAGCTTGAATTATAAGTATGCATAGCACCTTGATTGGCATTGATTGTATGAGTTACATGAGTAAAACTAATATTCTATCACAAGATTGCATTTTATGTATACACTTATAATTCTTCTTTTCATTTTGATATTAGATTAGGAATGACAAGGTCATTACTTGATAATTATAGAGAACTTGATAATTTTTTAGTAAGTGGCCATTGATGTGTCATTAGTGTATTAAAGTTTGGATAATTTTCAATGCTTTTTCTATACTTGAGGATGAGCAAAGATTCAAGTTTGAGGGAATTTGATATATTAGATTTTTAAACATTAATTTAGCTTTAAATCCTAATTTTTTTATCAATATTATATGGTATCTTATGTTAGACTTTTGTATTTTGATCAAGAATTGGTTGAATGATGTGAAAGGAGGAATTGGTACAAAAAGTAAAGCATTCTAGCAAATCACATGAGCACCTTATGCAAATTCACATGGCCATACATTTCTAGGTTGAGAAAATGGCAAGTTTAAAGATTAAGTAATCAAATTTAGAATCACACAACTTACTCATTCCATTTTACATGATTGTGTAATTAAGGAAAAGTAAAAGAAGCTTCAACTAGGGTATCACATAGCCTAGTTGTGTGACTAGATAAAAACACACAACTTGGCCATATGCAAATAAGGAAAGTTTTAATAGATTTGGTCAAGCACAAATTCTCTTTTCTTTTGACTTGTTATGGGTATCTTGGGGTTAAAATAAGAAGTTCTAGTAAAAGGAATACAAAAGGGATTTTGTATTCCTTTTAAAAACAATTTTGGATCTACCAACACCATTAGAGACTCAAAAAGCTATCCTCTAAAGCTGCAAGGATATTTTTGTTTTGTTTTTGTTTTTCCCTTACTCTTTTTTATCGTGATTTCTTTTAAGATAGTTATTAAGATTTTTTTTTTTGACCATATGTAACTAAGCCCTTATCTAGGGTTAGATGGATTCAATTGACTGCTATGATTAATTAGGGATGATGTCATGCCATTATAAAATTTATGTATATCTTGTATTACATACATTCTTTAATGGCAAAGTATAACAACTAAATCTTTAGCAACAAAATTTAGAGTCACTAAATATAAAATGTTCTTATATAGATTCCTATCATTCCAACTCACAAAATCCATATATAACTAATTTATTATGCTCAAGTTATAGAAAAGCATCAAATCCATAAATTTGGTTATATGCATATTTTGAAACATACAACACCTAATAAGAACTAAATTTCAAAAAATTATAAATTGGGTTACGCAATTTCAATTAACGCAAATTAGGAATCTTCAGAAAACTTGTGATGAAAACTATTTATTGTAAAAAGTCAAAGTGAATCCATTTGATCCCTCAAAAATCATAAAATCCAAAATAAACTAGTGTGAACAATATTGTAAAATTTTTGTATAATTTAGCTAGAAAAATTCATAAAATATTTCACAAAGCTCCAAAAAATGCAAACTTTAAGTTGTTAGAAAGTTATATATATCCTTTAATTAACTGCCAAATTCTAGTCAGGACAAATAGGCATTTTATATCTCAAATGAACCAAATTTTAATTCCAAATAGTATTAAATAAATTCTAAAATGCCATTTCTTATTTTAGGCAAATTTCAATTCACAATTACAACATATAAGACTGATCCATCATGTCAAATTTTCCATGTAATTAAAAATCATCATCCCACAAATAAGGATACACATGTAAATAGGAACCTAAAGTACCAAATTACATTGTATTAAGTATTGAGTTTTAGATGGTCTCTATATCATAGTCTTTTGCTCTCAAACATGCTTATATTTTCATACATCAAAATAGAAGAGTACATATTTATATATCTAAGAATATGTCTTAGATCAAATTCTATTGGTGAAATTGCTCTCCCAAGGCTTTTTACTCATTATTCTTTCTTCTTTGAGAGTCACTTAGCTATGGTTAGTAAAGATAAGGGAAAAGTGAGATTCAAAGAATCCCAATAGCTAATCTAACATTCAAGCATACATATCTGGCTAGTTCAAGACCAAAGATACAAGTATGAATGTTATACAACCATAGATAAACCATATTTATGCTTTAGAGATCCATGGCTCTATCAAGAACAATTCAATGCTTTAAGGACTTTAATTTTAGCCTTACCTAACCTAGGGACTTTTAGTTTAGTTTCACTTACTTTTAGGGACTTTTGACTGAATCTCACCCATAATTGAGAATTTTAGTCTAACCTCACCTATTTCTAAGCGACTTTTGGCTTCACCTCACCTATTACTAAGAGTTTTTTGGCACAACATCACCTATCAAGAGCTAATTCGATCTCAAATGTAATAAATGTTATGCAATTACATATGATTATCAAGCAATCAATAATATACACAATTAGCTAACAATTCATACAAGCAACCCAAGATATTCAAGCAAACTAAGCATACATATAAAAAAAAAAAGGAGAACAAGCATTTTGACATAAAAATTACAATTGGTTCGTTTTGGTGTCTCTTTCTCCTTCCATGGCCTTGCACCTACACTTGGATGTAAAATTCACTTGTTTGGCTTGGACATATCAAATAGAGCATAAAACCATCAATGAAATCATATTTATACTCATGTTAGTCTTATAGATGCAATTTAGGACTTTAAGTGTAACTAATGACTTCTTTGATTGTCCTAAGAAGCAAATCTCATAATTTAACTTCTTAGCTCCAAAATCTCACTTGATATGAGTCATATGATTCTATTAGAACTCATTAGAGCCATCATATACATGATTACACAAGCCTAATACCAAATTACTTCTTTATGCCTAATTGAGTCATTAAATTTTACTTTTCAAAATAAGGTTCCTAAATCATTCCAATGGTTCAATTAGTGTCCATAATTTATTAATGAACCACTCATAACCTTAGAAGCAATAAAACATTCCCTAGGTACTCAAACTATAGCTTAGCTAAAACTTATACCATAATAGAGGGCTTTAGGAGTTTTGTTATTTCTCTTGGGGTGGAGATTCCTTGGTTTCTTTCTAGTTTGAATATGGTTTTACATGGCTTAAAACGTCTTCTTATGTGGCTTACTTTGCATTTTAAAGCTTTTTAATTAATTTTCTTTGCATAATTTAATTCTTTATGCCTCAAAACCTCTATTCGCATCAAGTTTTGGTAAAAATCAAATTTCCTCTAGCTTACCCTCATTTATGTCAAACTAAGGAGGAGCAAGAACACAAAGGATAACAAGCTTTTTACGCAGTATCATACCTTGTTTTAATCCTTGTCAAATAAAGAATTTTATGCCATAAATGGTTGCTTTAAATTCCTTTCTTTCTCCAAGAGTTTAGCCACCAAAAAGCTTCTTTCAAGAAACTAAAACCATCAATGGAAAGAGCTTAAAGAAGGAAAGAAAGCTTCTAAAGAAGGAAAAAGTGGATGCTTTCTTACCTTTCTTGGCCTTTCTTTTCCTTTCTCTTTGTGCAACTTTGGGTGCCAATTTAGAGGTGTTCTAGGTCAGTTATGAAGGCGCTAGAAGTGGCATGACCTAATATAAAGGAGGAGGGGTGTTTTAAAACAAATTCTATAATTTTTGTTATGTTCCATAACTTCAATTCTTTCGTTTGAACTCATTTTAAGTCCTTTTTAATATCATTAGTTCCATATAACAATTTAGGTCTTTTAGTTTATTAGAAACATTTACTTTAAAATTTTTGGGATTCAAAATAATTTGGAATAGCTCAATCAAAGTTTTAGTCAATTAACATCTTAAATTGTACATCGGTAAGGTTTCAGCCATTTTGATGATTCTTATGATTTTTAGGACTTTTAAAAACTCTAGTGAATTTAACTTTACCACTTAAAATTTCTTTCTTTGAGTTTTTAAAATTTTGTCTAAAATGATAATTTTGCCACTACGATTTCAGTTCATTCTATTGAGGTATTTTGACTCCTTTTTTTAGGTTGTTCTTGGTTTCTTAACCTAATTTCTAGATGCTTTAATTAGCATTTTACCTTTAATTTACCTTAATTATTTTTACTCTGAGATCTTCTTTTATTAACATAGTAGTTCTATTTTCGGTTCCTTTTCAACTATGATAACCTTTTTCTTACCCTATAATATCATTTTAAATAATTTATTCCACTTTTTAGGGACTATTTTAGTTATCAAATTATAAGATATTACATTTCACTCCCTAAAAATAAATTTTATCCTTAAAATATAAAATGTACCTTAATTGAACAGTTGTGGATGTTACTTTCTCATGTCGTCCTTCAATTCTTAGGTTGCCTCGTTAAAAGATAAGCCATTCTAGACCACTTTTACTAGAGGAATACTCTTATTTCTTAGTTGTTTGATTTTAATATCAATAATTTTTTCTAGTATTATAACATAAGAAAAAGTTATCCTTCAATTGAATGTTTACATATTCTATAACATGTGAGAGGTCCAACAAGTACTTTTTCAATTAGGAGACATAAAATACATTATGGATTTGGGCTAGGTTAAGAGGCAATGCTATATAATAAGCAACAGGCCCAATTCTTTCAAGGATTTTAAATGGACTAATGTATTTAGGACTAAGTTTCTTTACCTTAATAATAAGCAACAGGTCCAACTCTAAGTTGTAAAGAATTTTTTTCTAATTAAGTCTATCTGCTTAGTAGTCTGGTCTACTATCTCAGGTTTTATCAAACTCTTTTCACTTAGCTCAACTCAACATAAATGTGATCTACATTTTCTCCCATATAGTACTTCGTATGGGGCTATTTGGATACTACAGTGATAATTGTTATTGTATGCAAATTCAACTAGTAGTAAATTTGATGATTGCTAATTTTCATATATTTTATTCCCTCTAATTTAGGTATTTTGATAATAAATTGTGGTTTAATGGATTTTATTTAGATGAAATTTGAGTTCTTTGGCCATTTCTGCACTTTAAAAATTAATTTGCAAAATTGTAGAATTTTAGTGCATAAATCCTTTTACATGAATTTTGTGAATATTCCTACTTAAATTTCTCTCATTCCTTTTTATGCAGACTTTGGACAATTTAAATTTAAATGTTGGAGAAAAGATGGAAGAATAATTGGAGAAGAAAAATGCCATGGCCTACTTCATCATTAGTGCATTCACTCTTCCTCTATTCTCACATGGCACCTCACTAGATACATTCACGCATGGATTCACCTCATGTAACTTTCTTCCTCACTTGATTTTTACGTGGAAGCTACACTACATAGGTTCATACATGTAGCCACCCACTCATATTTAAAGCCTACAAGCTACACATTCATCCACATCACACACAACCATGGGTTTGAGAGGTCCATAAGAGGTGAAAGAGGGGTCAGCCACTTCACTTCCAGCAGCTCTAACACATGTAGGAAGCCATGCATGTTCATTCATTCCATTCATCTCACATGCACTAATGCAACAGCTTGCCATGGGTCCAGTTCACATTAAACACATGCACACAAGCTTCCATGTCACACACACATTAACTTGTGTGGAAAGAAGCATGGATGATGCCTTGTTTTGGTGAGAAGCAAGGAGCAATAACATATTGAGGCAACCACAATAACACTTGCCCAGCCATGCATTCCATTTTCTAGCATAAACTCACATTGAAACACACATTAGCTCCCTTGCATACACACTCGAGCAGAACATGAACAAATAAGGGAGGAAGCATCAACAAAGCAAGCCAGGTACAGCAGGCAGAAGCTCATGAGAGGAATGAAGAATTGGTGAAGAAGAAGAAGGCTTAAAAGTGAATGAAGGAAGAGTTGAAGGAGCTAAAGATAGAATGCATGAAGAAGCACAGGATGTGGAAATTGTGAATGGCAGCTGTACAAGGAGAAAAGCATAGTAACACACTTTAAACACACACATGCGTGGCTGGAACAGAGGAGAAGTAACACGTAAAGGAAGCTGCATGAAGCACACCTAAGCTTGTAGAGAAGGAACGAAGAGAAGCTATGTGAGAAGTAGAAATAAAATGTGAAGTCAAATGTTGATTAAGATGCGAAGAAACTCTCACGTGGAAAGAAATAAATGAAGTTCACATGGATGGCACATAATTTAATAAAGGGCTAGGGCAAAGCTAAAAAGAGGCATCAATTCATTCACGTGGGAGGAAATCCATCGTCATTTTTTTACCACTCTTCCATGCTCCATTTTTCCTCTTTGGCCATAGCTTTATTCCATCCCATTTCCTCCATTATTCCACCTCCAATGAAGCATTAATTCTCATCTTGTGATTAGCTTGGAATAGGACCTTGAAGAAGCTTAAATCCATAGAGATAACAAAGAAATTTTGGCTAAGATTTTCCTAATTTTCTACACTTTTCTTTTTCTTGTACATGCTTGGTTGAGATATATTTGATTGAGATTGGTGTAGTTGTAATTAGTGGTTGGCTAGACACTAATTAGAAGACCTTTTTGAGTGATTAATTGATTAATTAAGTATTGAATTTTCATTATTCTCTAATTTTTCATGTATACAATTAAGGTGTTTGATGAAATGCTTGTGCAAATTAGTGTGCTTAATTGTTTGTTTTGAGGATTCCTTAGAGTTTGATTGGTTAATTAAACGTCTTAAGGTGTTAATTCAGAGGCTAATTGACAAATTAATCAATCAAATTGAAGTATTCATTAATTCTAAAGGCAAGAATTAATGATTTAGTGTGGGATTGAGGTTTTAATTCAACATTAGATTATTAATTTCTTGAATTTTGAATGGTAATTCAAGATGCATTACCATGAACACAATTAGGGACTCTTAGACCAGAATCAATAACAATTGAATTAGGATAATAATAGTGGATGCCAAAGGACGAATTCAAAACTAGTCATATATCTATCATTCACCTCATAGTTCATGTGTTTAGGCAGTAATTAGGAATTTTGATTCAAATTAATTCTAGCTAGTTTAATTAGATCAAACCCCCCTAAATTAGATTAGTTTTAGGATCCTCTTATACTTAGAAAACCTAATTAAACATTAAATTTTATTTCTAAGGGAGATGACCTAAGTTATGCCACTAACTATATATTTTCTCAACCTAGTTTTATTTTGGAGGTTGCGCGACACGACCTCTCAAAATACATATCACAATTTCCTTTCATTTCTAAGACATATGTCCTTAACATGTTTTCTAAGGCTTGGATAGTCCTTTTGTTTAACCATCAGTTTAGAGGTGATAAGTAATACTAAATCTCAAATTTGTCCCTAAAACTACTTATAGTGACCTTTAGAAATTTGATGTAAACTTAGGGTCTCTATTAGATACTATAGTATTTGGTATTCCATGAAGTCACATTATTTTTTTTATATGTAGTTGAGCTAATTTATCCAATATATGTATATCTTTGATAAGTAAAATATGTGTAAACTTCGTCAACCTATCCATTATTACCCAGATAGCATCATGTCCAAAGGTTATCCTAGATGGGTATAATAAAATTCATAGCTATGTTGTCCCATTTCTACTCATAGATATCTAGGGGTTGCAATAATCCAATTGGCCTCTGATACTCGATTTTTACCTTCTGGCACAACAAATACTTGGCCATATAATTAACAATATATGTTTTCATTCTTGGCCACTAAAACTATCTTTTCAAATCCTAGTACATCTTTGTGGCACTAAGGTAAATTGTATATTTACTTTTATGTGCCTCCTTTAAAATCTTTTTTTTTTTCAATTCAATTTTATTTAGCACATAGATTCTATCACAGTAGACTACCATACCATCCTCAGACACTTTAAATTCTAAGGTTTTACCTTGGTAAATTTCACCCTTCGTCTGACTTAAAAGGTCATCTTCTCTCTAGGCATATAAAATTTAAGCTCTCAGGTCATTCTCTATTCTCGTTTCACTCAGTAACAACTTACTTGAAAGCATATAAAAAGAAATATTCATATCTCTAAATTTCTCTATAAGTTTCTTTTCTTAGATCATCATATAAGCTATATGTATGGACTTTCTACTCAAAACATTGGCTACCACATTAGCCTTACTTAAATAGTATTTCAATATATAATTATAATCTATCAAGAATTTCATCTATCTTTTATGTCGCATATTCAGTTCTTTTTGATTGATTAGGTATTTCAGACTTTTGTAATCACTATACATTTCTAAAGTGGCATCATAATGTCACAGATTTTGAAGGCAAATACCACTGTAACTAACTTTAAATCATGCATGGGATAATTCTCCTTATGAGGCCTCAGCTGCCTAAAGGCATATGCCACTATTTTATCTTGTTATATCAACACACATTTAGCCCTTTCCTTGAAGCATCACTATAAACCACAAAAGGTTTATTAGAGTCAAGTATAATTAATACAGGCAAAGGGGTAGTGGTCAATTAGAGGTTCAACTCCTAAAAACTCCTTTTCATGTCTATTGTCCTATATAAACGATGTATCTTTCCTAGTTAGACTCTTCAGTGGTAAAGTTATCTGAGAAAAGCCTTCTATGAACATCTTATAATATCCTACCAAACTTAAAAAATTTCTAACCTTAGTGATGATTTTAAGCCTATTCCATTGTAACACAGCTTCAACTTTATAGGGATCAACTGTAACCACAACCCCCACCTGTAATATAACATAACCTAAGAACCTAATTTCAGTTAGTCAGAACTCACATTTACTAAATTTGCCATACAATCTCTTATTTCTTAATGTCTTAAGAACTACTCTTATATGTCTTTCATGTTCCTCAAATGGCATCACCAGGGACTCATAATGCCTATATCTAGTTCTGAAGGCTATCTTTAGGATGTCTTTAGCTCTAATTCTTAGTTAATGTATCTAGATCTAAGATCTATCTTAGAGGATACTAATACTCCTATTAACTAATATAAAAGATTATCAATTTTAAGGAGAGAACACTTATTTTTCACGGTAATCTTATTAAATTCTTTATAATCTTATATTATCATCTTTCTTTTGACAAACAACACAGGAGCTCCCTAGAGTAACACACTAAGGCATATAAATGCTTTTTCTGACAGTTTCTCAATTTATTTTTTCAACTTTGCTAGCATAGTAGGAGCCATCCTATAAGGCACTTTAGATATCAATCCAGCCCCAGGCACAACATTAATAGGGAACTCTATCTCTCTTTCATGAGATAGGCTAATAAATCAACATCTTTAAAGAAAACTTCCAAGAATACCTTAACTATAAGGATTTTCGTTATCCCTTTCCTCTACCTCTGCCTGTATAGAGAAAAAAACTAAAATCTCTTAGTATCTATGTTCTAAGTATCTTTCAGCTTGAGTGGTGGACAAGAAAGATAACCTAACCTCAATATTAGGTATAATCTTACATTCAAGTAAAGTAATAATTTTATGTACACAATTAAGTATATCATTATTAGTAGCCATCTAATTCATGCCAACAATTAGATCAATATCATAGAAAGACATACAAATCAAATCAATGACTGTGAAATAATAGTTAAACTGTACAGTGACATTCAAATAAGCATTGGAAGTAATCACATGGCTTCTAGTAAAGATGGACACATACAAATCATCTAGTAAAATACCAATAACTAAACCTAGTTTCCTGACACAATCATAAGATATAAATGAGTGGCTAACACCCAAATCAAACATAACAATTATAGGAAAATCATTTATTATGATTGTACCTTTAATCAAACTAGGAGATGCACTAATCTCTTACTGAGTGAGTGTGAACACTCTACCCTAGATTTGTAGTTTGGGTGAAGGCACCATCTCCATCTGAGAACAGTTTTTAGCCGTATGCCCAAGCTTCCCATATCTAAAACAATTCACCTAGGAGCCATCCCTTTTTAAGTTAGATCCTCTTCCATTTCTGTCCCTATTTATTCTAGGGCACCTTACCTTTCTTCTTCTTGTTTGCAACCACACTTATACTATCTTCTTGTCTCGATCTTTTTAATTCTGGGGTCTCCTTCTGACTAGCCCCATCCATTGCTATCATTATCTCTTACAGGTTATTCTTAATCACTCTACTATCCTCCATAAGGGCATTAAAAGTTTTAATTCTCTATAGAGGTACTTTATATCTAATAAAGGGTTTTAAACCTTTCTTAAATTATTTACACCTCCATTTTTCATCATCACATTTCTAAAGATCGAAGGAATATTGAGACAATTCAAGGAACTTGGCTATGTAATGATCCATAAATATTTCCTCAGTCTATTTCAAATTTATGAATTTAATCTCTGTTTGATCTTGAATTAAACTGGGGAAGTACCTTTTGTAGAATTCATCTAAGAAATTCTCCCAGTTAATTAGAGCATTTCTAATTTGCATAATTGCTTTTGTGCTGTATCACTAATAGTCAATCTCCTTCTCTAACATAAAAGTGGCTAGCATCGCCTTTTGCTTAAAGGTACAACCTATTACTTTAAATATCTTTTCCAACTTTATTATCCATGCCCCTACCTTCTATACATCTAGCTTTCCATCAAACAAAGGTGGACGGTTCTTTCTGAATTGATTCAGCAGCTATTGATTGGCACTATGAGCTTATACTTAGGCTTGAGGGGTTGCTAGTGGGTTGTTAGAAGCTGGTTGTGGTGGTTTTGGGGCATTTCTTCTATCATCATCTCTCCTAGCTAGGGTGTTTTGCAATTATAGTATCATTTCCTACTGTTGTGCTTCATAATTTACCTCTATTAATCCATTATAGCCTATTATTAATCCAACTAATTCATGATGATTTACATAGGATCCTTAGGTTTAGCCTTAACTAGTCTATCCCTTTTAGTGTTCACCATTATGTCTGAAAAGAACCACAATCTTAATACATTTACAATAATACTATAACATAACTAACCATTCTAACTATTTCTTGACAATTACACCATATACAACCTATTCAAGCATTATAAGATTTAAATATAATGCTAGGTTGCCTGAACATTTGCTCTGATATCAACAAATGTCATACCACTATATAGTTTATGTATATATTGTATTACATACATTCTTTAATGGCAAAATATGATAACCAATTCTTTAACAACGAAATTTATAGTCACTAAAAGTGTCACTTTGTTATAAAGTGTTCTTACATGGATTCATATCATTCCAACTCTCAAATCCATACATAACCAGTTTATTATACTCACGTTATCATATAAAAAAGCATCAAATCCATAAACTTGGCATATGCACATTTTGAACCATATAACACCTAAAAGAGATTAAATTTCAAAAATTAATAACTTAAGCTATGCAATTTCAATTAAAGTAAATTAGGTCTTCTTAAAAGGCTTGTGATGAAAGCTATTTACTATAATAATTTTAAGTCAAAATGAATCCATTTGATCCCTTAAAAATCATGAAATTCGAAATAGACTAGTGTAAGTAGTACTATAGAATTTCTACATAGTTCAACCAAATTCAAAAATGTATAAAATATTCTACAAAGCTCCAAAAAAATGCAAACTCTGGCTTCTTAGAAAGCTTTATATATCCCCTAATTGCTTATGGAATTTCAGCTCTAAACAAGTTCATTTGGGTTATCAAGGATAAATGGATATTTTATGGCTTAAATGAACTAAATTTTGATTTCAAATGATACCAAATATGCTCTAAAATGCCTTTTGTCATTTTAGGCAAATTTTAATCCACAATTACAACATATAGGGCTAATTTATCATGTCAAATTTGCCATACAAGTAAAAATCACCATCCCACAAGTAAGAATACACATGTACATATAGGAATTCAAGGTACCAAATTACGTTATATCAAGTATTAGATGTCTTAAATGGTCTCTATAGCATAGTTTTGTGCTCTCAAACATGTTTACATTTTTATACATCAAAATACAAGAGTACATATTTATATATTTAAGAATATGTCTTAGATTAAATTCCATTATCAAAGTTGCTTTCCCTAGGCCTTATACTCATCATTTTTTCTTCCTTAAAAGTCACCTAGCTTTGGTTAGTAGAGATAGGAAAAAATGAGATTTAAAGAATCCCAATAACTAACTCAAAATTCAAGCATATATATATGACTCACTCAAGATCAAAGATGCAAGTATAAATGTCATACAATCATAGATAAACCATGTTCATACTTTAGGGATCCATAGCTCTATCAAGAATAATTTCATACTTTAAGGACTTTTGGTTTTAGCCTCACAAAACTTAAGGACTTTTGGTTTAACTTTATCCATTTTTAAGGACTTTTAATTTAACCTTACTCACAATTGAGACTTTTGATCAATTACCCACTTCTAAGGGATTTTTGGTCTCACTTCACCATTATTAAGGGTCATTTAGCATAACCTCATCCATCAAGAGCCAATTCAATTTCAAATGAAATGAATGTCATACAATTACATATAATCATCAAACAATCAATAATACATATAATTGGCAAACAATTCATATAAGTAATCCAAGGCACTTAAACAAACTAAGCATACATATACAAGAATGAAAGAAAAGCTACCTTGACACAAAAATTTCAATTGGTTCCTTTCGTTGTCTCTTCCTCCTTCCATAGCTCTACACCTACATTTGGATGGAAATTCACTTGTTTGGCCTAGACACATCAAATAGAGCATAAAACCATCAATGAAACCATATCTATACTCATGTTAGTCTCATAGGTGCCATTTAAGGCTCTAGGTGCAACTAATGACTTCTCTGATTGCCCTAAGAAGCAACTCTTATAATTCAATTTCTTGACTCTAAAATCTTATTTGATATGAGTCACATGACTCTCTTAGAACTCATTAGAGATATCATATGCATGATTATACAAGTCTAATGCCAAATTACTTTTTTAGGCTTAATTGAGTCCTAAAATTTTACCTTTCAAAATAAGGCTCTTAAATTCATTCCAATGGTTCATTAGTGTCCATAATTCATATCTAGACCACTCATAACTTTAAAAACAATAAAACAACTGCCTAGGTACCCAAACTATAGCTTAGCTAAGACTTATACTATAATGGAAGGCTTTGGGAATTTTGTGATTTCTCTTGGAAATTTAATGCATTGGAGGTTCCTTGGCTTCTTTCTAGTTTGAATATGATCTTACATGGATTGAAATGTCTTTCTAGGGTTACAAAACTCTCAAGGTGCAAGTGAAACTTTAGGTGACCTACTTTGCATTTTAAAGCTTCTTAATTGATTTTCTTTACATATTCTAATTCTCCATGCTTCAAAACCTTTATTCCCATCAAGTTTTGGTAAAAGTCAAATTTCCTTTAGTTTACCCTCATCTAGGTTGAACTAAGGAAGACTAAGAACACAAAGGAGAACAAGCCTTTCACATGGTATCATGCCTTGTTTTAAACCTTGTCAAATGAAGAATTTTATGCTACAAATAATTACTTCAACTTCCCTTCTTCCTTCAAGAGTTTAGCCACCAAAAAGTTTCTTTCAAAAAACCAAAACCATTAATGGAAAGAGCTCAAAGAGGAGAAGAGAGTTTCTAACTAGTATAAGGTGGAAAAGTGGATGTTTTCTTACCTTTCTTGGCCTTTCTTTCCCTTCCTTCTCTTTTCTCTTTGTGTGACTTTAGGTGCTAGTTCAGAGGTGTTCTAGGTCAGTTATAAAGGTACTAGAAATGGCATGACTTAATATAAGGGAGGAGGGGGTGTTTTAAAACAAATTCTATAATTCCTATTATGTATCATAATTTCAATTTCTTCATTTGAACTCATTTTAAATCCTTTTTGAATACCATCAATTTTATATAAAAATTTAGGTCCTTTAGTTTATTAAAAATATTTAATTTAAAATTTTTTTAAGTTTAAAATAATTTAGAACAGCTTGGTCAAAGTTTTGACCTACTGAAATCTTACATTCTACACTGGTATAGTTTTAACCATTCTAACAGTTTTTATAGTTTTTAAAATATCTGAAAACTTTAATAAGCTTAACTTTACCATTTAAAACTTTTTTTTTAGTTTCTAAAATTTTACCCGAAATTATAATTTTGCCACTATGATTTTGGTTCATTTTGTTTATCCATTTTGGCTTCATTTTTAAGTCATTCTTAGTTTGTTAACTTTATTTCTAGATGCTCTAATTAGCATTCTATCCTTAATTTGCCTCAATTCATTTTACTTCAGGATCTTCTTTTTATTAATATAGCAGTTCGAATTTTGGTTCTTTTTTAGCATTGACTATTCTTTTCTTACCCTGTGACCCCATTTTAAATAATTTATTATACTCTTTAAGGACTATTTTAGTTACCAAATTTTAGGATATTATAGATGACTGGGAATTGATTTTTATGGTATTAACCTATTATCTTAGCTCTTATTTTTTTATAAATGACTAGCCATTATTTACATGTATAAGGTAGTGGAAGGTGAAATATAATATTGAATCATTAGGGCAATAGACTTAGGGTATGTGTTTTATAGAGATATAAGTACTCCTATTTGACTTGTATGATCCATACATGTTGAGCTATTACATGAAAATTTGCATTGAATTCCAAAGATCTTAATGGGTTTATTTTAATATTTATGATCAAGTCACTAATATAAATAAAAGTTAATTCAAATGCTTATTAATGGTCAATTACAAGAATACAATCGATGAAATCCAAACTCTTGAAACTTTTGTAATTGATTTGGTTAAGTTATTTTACTTTTATGTGTTGCAGTTAAGTTCTTAATTGATAGTTAATTTGATTCACCTTAATCAATTTCTTTAAATAATAAGGACAATTACAATTTTAGTAGTTGGCATTCCTGCTGTGTGATAATATCTAAATTTGTTTATATTAATTGTTTGACCCATACACTTATGGATTTTGTACAAGTTTTTGGCCTAGATAATAAAAGGTCAATTATTCAATCTAACTTTGCATTTTCTTGGTAATGATCTAAGAACCATACACATTAATTAAAATTAATTAAATTGACACTATGTAACACACACAGGACTTGATCAAAGATTTCAATATTTAAACTACGAGTAATAAGGCCAAAGCAATGAAATTTTTGAAAATTCTCCAATCCTATGATAACTAACCATAAAAAACCATTAGAGCAATCAAACTCAAGTAATGCACAATCACTTTTCCAAACTCACGATTTCATAAAAAAAATTTCAATCTAACTATCCTATAAATTTAAATGATGCAATGTCTATAATGTAAAAGCATAAAGAGAATAGAGATAATGGGTTAGAAAAATCCCTCTAATGAAAGTAAATGGACCAGTTACAATAGAAAATGAGGGCAATGGCAACTTGTCATAGCATCTCAACTAAAAAGAAAAAAAAAAAAAGAAGAAAACAACAAAGGCATAAATTCATATGGATATACTAAGCACCATATTAGAATCAAAAGTGATCATCCATTTCAAAAAGTGCTAATTATATCAATTGACATTAACTATGTACATTAGTGAGAGCCTAAAGATCACTATAAAAAGTCATGGCACAATAAAACCAAGTAGTCAATGGTAAATTTTGGCCTTAATTGCATCCAAGCATTGATTACAACCATTAAGGTTTTCTTATTTACATCAGGAAACATAGTTTGCATCAACCAAGTCATTTAAACACTCGATCATATCCTAACCATGTCTTTTCCAAATGAAACAAATACCATTTGCACCAAGGTTAATAAAGTCATAATTATTTATCCATTGATTAAACTTATTGCATCTAAATAAATTAAGAGGGGCACCATTTTTTTGTCTCTTTAAGACCAATAATTTCATTATAGTTCCTTAAAAGGAAGATAAGGTATTATGTGCTTAAGAAAATTTCTTCTAAACATTATAAAATTAAAAGTCTAGCATGTTTATATAACTTTGCATATATGACTAAAAGTTGCCATATGATCTGTCTAGTAATCGAAAATGAAGAAATTTTCCATGCTTTTCTATTATAGTTCTTGCATAATCTATGTCATTCCACAAAACTTATACTCCTCTTGTAACATCCAGTCCTTCATAAATGATGGAAATAAGTTAGTTATAAAAGAAAGTCCTCTAAAATGAATGAATTGAGGCCAAATAAAATTAGGATAAAATTTTAAATAATAAAAAATAAGGATTTAAATCCTAAGATGCCTAGAAACCCGAGCCAGAAAAGTTAAAAAAATTTGCAAAAATAAGTTGAGGCATTTTCGTAATTTTTGAAAATTTTGAAAAACTCATAGGAGGACTTTTCAAATGAAAAATTTGAACTTTTCGAAGTTCTCAAAGGCCTTGAAAACCATAAAAACCCTTAGAATAGTTAAAACTCTTCCCATAAGCAATTTCGGCAAAGGGTTGATCGAAACTTTGACCGAATAGTTCAAAATGGTTTCAAATCTAATTTAAGTGAAACCAAAGACATTTTATAAGTTAGAGGACCTAATTTTACAATGGAAAAGATAGTTTTCAAAAATGAGTTGAAATGAGGCCAAACTAAGAAACCATGATTTAGGGAGTAAAATGAAAAGTAAAAAAGTGTGTTAACTTTACTTTTATGCTTCTTAAACACTTTCCAACCTTTCTTGTCCTTCATAACTGACTTTCTCACCTCTAAAATAGAACCAAGGAAGAGGAGAAAGACGCACAAGATGGAGGAAGGGAGGATGAGAGAAACTCAGTAAAAAGGTAAGAAATTTTCTAGTTTTTCATGCTCCTTCCTTTACCAAACTTTTTCTTCTCTTTCTCCTCTCTATTCCTATGGTTTTAATGGTTGATTTGGGACTAGTTTGTAGTTAGTCCAGAGGAGAGAGCTTAGAATTTCAAGAAGAAGCTTGAAATAATGGAAAAGGCTCTTGAAAAAATCTTAAAACAAGATAAGTCCCTTAGCTTTTCTTGCTCTTCCTCCATGTGATTTTTGTCTAACCTAGAGCCCATTCAAGTGGAGTTAAATCCTAACTATATCAAGGGAAGAATAAGTGATTTAGAGTATGGAGAAAATAGGTAAGTGGACTCAAAAAGAGAAGCAAGAAATTCAAGTTGGCACAACTTGGGGTTTAGAAACAAATGATGAAATTTGATTTTTCTTAGAGGTATTCTATCTTATGTAAGACATGGTATGAGTCCTTTAGACCCCTAGGAAGCTTTACATAAGTCATTCCCTTCAAGAAAATGAAGCTAACTCCATGGGTGCTATATGCTTGCACATTCTCGGCCTAGACTGCTTCTTGTATCTAGGAAATGTTTTAGATTGTTCTAAGCCTAGAATGAGACTAGATATGATAGAAGAATATCAAAGGAAGCCTTGAAAAAAATTAAAAAGCCTTGGTTTGTGAGACGGAGGTGTAAGCTCCATAATAAGACATAAAGAAACAATTTATAGCTAGGCTCCTTAAAATGAATTTGTGATGACTCTAATGAGTCTAAATAGAGTCAAAAGGCCTAGATTAAAGGAGAAAATGGAGCCAAGATTATGAATTCTAATAATTGCTTTATTGTGTCTTGTATGGAAGTATAATAGAGCCATATGAGAAAGTAGCTTTGCATAGAACTTGCATAAGGCTAAAGCTTGTTCCCATGAGTGATTCATGTCTCATTTGATGTGTTTAGACTAAGAGATTCAAGTGCCACCTAATTTCATAAGTTTGGCTAAAAAGAGGAAGACAAGTTCAAGGGAAAAGTGTGTGATATTGACTCCAAGATAGCTCTCTAACATTTTTCACATGCCTGACTTGGATGTTTATTTATCTTTAAATGCTTGTGTGTATGTTTGAACTATTAGAAATATTTCTAGCCATTGCTCACAGGTTATAGTACCATTATATGTCTTGAAATGAGTTTATGATTGCAAAGTAGCTTGAATGGGTTTGGTTATACCAAAAGTCTCTTGAGATAGGTAAGGATGAGGCAAAAGTCTTTAGAAATAGGTGAGATAAAACCAAAAGTTTCAAGAAGAGTGAGGCTAAGTCAAAAGTCCCTTGAGAATGGGTGAGGCAAATTCAAAAGTCCTAAGAAAAGTGAGTGAGGCTAGACCAATACCCTTGAGAGCCTATGTTTGTCATGTATGAGTTTATGTGATGAGGAAAATGATGTTTATATGTTCATGAGTAGCTTAAATGCCATACATACATTCTTTGACATATATATGCATCTATTATATATATTTGAAAGAGTTAAGAGCTATTGAGATTCTTGGAATCTCACTCTTCCCCTCCATATGCCTAATTATGTTTAGATGAGCCAAGTGGACCAAAGAATAGAGGGCAAAGGTTTTAAAGCATGGCACTTTAACAAAAGAGTAGAGAAATAGACATTTTAATAGGATATTGATGTCAAGAATTATATCCACATGATATATATGAGATGTAACCTCTTTGACAAGTTTAAATATATGTATTTATTATGTATTTATTATGTATATATCAATATTGAAGCTAGATGAATGTATATGTTAGAGATTGACATCCTAGCACCATTATATGCATGTGTATAAATGTGAGCGTCATGGTGAGATTTAGCTCCATGGGAATTTGGATTATTTGGCATGTTTTTATATTTTGTAATTATGCTTTGGGATGTGCCCAAATGGCTATGGAATGAGAAGAAAGTTTTTTAGTGCCTTGAGATACCAAATTGGACTTCAAAAGTGATCATTATGTGTGTTGCACCAAGGTCTGACCAAATGAATAATTTTTTTCATAAAATTTGGCCAGCAAGTAGGCCACATCTAGAGCTTTTCATAAAACTAAAGAGCACTCAATTTAGAGCTCTAGAGAATTTATTATGAATTTTCAAAGTTGTCCAAATTATGTAGAAATGGTTTATGCAATGTTCATATAGTCAGTTTGTTTCTCTGTGTCACATGTGGGTTAAATGAAGTCCACTTATAAATTTTAAAAGTATAAATTAGGCATCATAAGCTTTCCATAGCCAGTGAGATAACCTTATTTGGAGCTGTGTAGAGGGAGAACCAAATTTTTGAAGTTGCATGATAATATCAATAATGTAATTCAACCTTTGGTATTGTTCTATCAATATCTATAGGTTAAATGCCATTTTATTGGTCTAGAACTATTTTTAGTTTTTATTTAACAACTAGGGTTTTTTAGAAAGCTATCATATGTATGATTTTAAATTTTCTAGAATTCATGATGAATTTTCAAAGTTTATATAAAAAATTTAGACATGCCAACTCAAGAGCAAACTTTAATTTTCTAGTGCATGGCTTCCAAATCTGTGATGTATGAGTTAAGTGATGATATTTATCACTTGAATGGATATGTCATTGATAGAAAATGATGGGTATGAGTTCACATCGTCCTTAAAGCCATGAATCATGAATATGGTCTCCCAATCATGCAATTCTCCATACTTATAGTATATGTTTTCTTACATTTGTCCTCTAATATGCATGACATTGATTGAGATGGCTTATATGACTATTGTGTTAGGGTAAAGAGATTAAGGTATTACACCTCTAACAAAACCTTGTGCTTCAATGATGCTAGGGGTTTTAAGCCTAAACTTACATATAGTATTTTTTGATATCATATTTAAAATCCTTAGTTCTAATAAAATCTCCATGTCAGGCCAATGAATTCTCATGGGTTCCTTGAGGGCATTGCCAAATTCTCTTTTAGTAGCCACTTGATAATTCAAGATCATAATATCCATAGCAAAAAGCTAAAATTAAGGAATTGATATGCAAAAGACATAAGACGAGTGTTTATAAAGCTATAGCATCTTCCTAGGCTATATAACCCCTTTGTTTGCTTGTTCAATGTTTTCATTCTCGTTATCAAGCATGTCATCATATAGTATTAAGTTGCATTGAGTATGAATAAAATCTAGAAGATCCAAGGGCCTATTAATGGCTCGGGCCTTTGCATGCAAGCCCTTTGTTTTGTTACGATTGAGGTCACGAAATGGGTAATTTTTTTTAGTGAAACTAACCCTCTTATGTTGATAACATTATGGGTTTGGTTTTGGGACATCTTAGTAGGTAGTTCACTTTAGGTTGTAACAATTTGGCTAGGCTTAGATTGGAGGCTAGTACAAGCTTAGGCTCTAGGTTAGGACATAATAGAATTCAAGGTGGGCTTTTGTTGGTTTTCATTTGAGGGGTTTGATAAGTTGTTGACATTTGGGCTTTTACCATTAGTTTTCTTACCATAGGTTCTTCCATAACCTACATTTCTAGCATAAGGAATCTCGTGAGGTTTAGATTTCCTCCCTTTCTAATTCCTTTAAGCCACCATCCATGGCCTGCAACTTCATTTCATTTTTTAGCGATATTGAGCCATCTCTAGTCAATACCTTACCCCATTAACCCAGTTAGTTCTAACTCTAGAATTGCCATCCTTATTATTAAATTGGCTCTATTTTCTCTTCTCCATGTAGTGATTAGAATCATGCCCATACTAGCAACATTTAAAGGAACTAAAATGGATACCTTCATATTCAATACTCTAAACATCCCCTAAATAGTATGTTAAGGCAATTGGGGTTTACTCTCAAGTCAAGCTCAATATACAAACAAGCATATTTCCTTCTAAACTAGGGAGGTAGTGTAATTAATTTTAACAATGTGGCCTATTTAGTTGCCTAGAACATATAGAGACTTTTAAACATATAATCCCAAATGGATATTTGGCAGTTGAACCTCAGCTACAATATTCTTTATCTTAGTTATCTTGGGTTTGAAACATAAACTCCATGGCTTAATATTCAAATAATGATCAAGAACAAGCCAAGACCCCCTTGTTAAATAGACATTATAATTCGTGTAATGTTTAGGGCTTTTTTCATTTAGTAAAAGTTTACTGAGCATTGCTAGGCTTTATAAATATAAATATACTTAATGATGTAAAATTAAATAATTAAATTAATAAACCTCTCTCTATCAAGTATACTAGTTTTTCTTGAGTACGAGGTCAATTCCACAAATAAGTATTTTTAATTGGTAAATTAAATTAAATTTTCTATTCTTATGTTGGCTTAGATTACACTATCTAACCTAACTAGTGTCCTAAAATAAGTTTAGTTACTAGTAATCATTATAAGGTAGGTTTGTCACTAAACCAAATATAATATGAACTAATGTGCGTATGCGAAAATATTTTACCCTAGACTCTAAACATAAAAATACCAAATAAATTCTAGATTTATGCATCTTAAAGTAGAAAGCTCAATCCTGACAATGACATGGTTATAGTAGGCTAATTCCTAATGCCATTGATTGCCTACGCTTTTGAGATAGCCAATCTTGCAGTAGTCTAACTCGCCATTACATACTATAGTCAGCTAGAATATGTGTATTAAGTTCTATAAATTACTAGACTATCTAGTATACCATATTGCATCCCATAATAGTTGCCTAGACCTCAATTCATCAACATATCTTATGCATAAACTGGTAATTGCATTATATGTGAACTAATGAGCATTAAATGCTGTCACTTTTTTAACATTCATTACTTCTTGCCTAGTTAACTCTCCAAGCATTTTCATTCAATTAATTGACTTTTAAATCCATTTCCATGTTATCCAAAAGCTAATCAATGAACTAGATACTAAAAAAATCACTAGGAGTATTAAGCATATACAATCACACTATGAGCCATACATTAATCAGAAGGAAACTATCACATCTTGTAATTATCGACATAAATCAAAATTTAATTGATAAAATTAAGTAGTAGACTCAAAAGACAAATGAAGATCTTTACGGAATTGGAATTAATCATCATAGATTACAAAAGATAAAGAATTATACTACAAATCTACTATAGAAGTAAGAAATCATACCTTTATAAATAATTAAACTCCAAAATCCAATCCTATAATGCTCTTAGGTACTTAAAAAAAAAAGCTTTCTGAAAAGTTGAGAGAAGAATAGAAAATATCTATAAAAGAAGTTATATTTTTGTACATTGGAGAAAATCTATGAAAAAAAATTAATTATGGACATGTTGTCACAACGAGAAAATATGTCTTCTCACTATGACAATGTCCCATCATGAAATTTGGATCTAGCAATTGTCATTGTGATGAGCGGCTATTTCTCTTTATGACGAGAAAGACTCGTAGGAAATTTTGAATTTATTTGTGTTCCAATCCTTTAGCTTCTCTAAATTGATTCCATAATACACTATATTTATTTACAACCTAATCCCTACAAAATAAATTAAAAACACAAAATATAAGAATTAAAGCTATAAAATCAATTTAAAATAATTATTTACTAGAATATACTAATGCTTTTGTAGACAATTATGGATTTGCCATTAAACTATTTTACAAGTAAAAGCTCATTTGAAAATTCTTTTCAATTTAGTTCTTTTTTAAGGCATTTCAACAAATAACTCTGATTTACACCAAATTAAACATAATTGCAAATTTAATGAAAAATGGGGATAAAAGAGTAAAAATCCATGAAAAAACTTTTGATAAGTCCCTTAAATTATATCTAAAAATGGATACTTTTAGGGACTTATCAAATCTTTAAACTTAGATTTTTCCTTATCCTTGAGTAAAATCAAAATTACCCTTTAAAAATTGAAATCCTAGAAATGATAGCACTTTAACCCTTAGGAATTGATATAGATAACATGCATGAAAGGAAAAACTATAGAATATTAAAAAACAATATAGTAAAAAACATTAAAATAGAATATATCAATCAATCCATATGATCATCTTGTCTTAGAGTTTCATATGCTTACTTATCATTCCTCTCTCTATTAATGTAGGTCCTAAAACTACTTAAACATATTGGTCTTTTAAGCTTGAAATGAAGCCACAGAGTTTAAGTAATCACAACAAAATGTTATCAGAGAAATGATGTTCAAGTTCGAGGGAGTACTAGTATGCACAAGAAAAAATATTACTCTTTCTCTCTTTCTCTCTTTCTCTCTCTCTCTCTCTCTCTCATACTTTTATCTCAAATCCTCACTTTAAAAACATCGCTTCAATGTATATCTTTTCTCTCATACATAAACTAGAGAATAAACAAAAGGTAAGGTTGCTTTTTCAACTCACAATATAAAACAATTCCTTTTTTTTCTTCTACCTTAATTTAGATCTTTGATATACTAATATTGCTTGAGGGTAAGCGCTTTGCACTTGCTAATCATATACTTCTCTCCTTTTTTTTAAAGTAAAAAAATGATAGCATTTTGCTATTCCTATAAATATTACATGAAAAAAAAATAACAAATCACTTTCTTTTTCCACTCAATCACTATACTCACATTCATGTAAAACACTTCAGATCACCACCTTATTCATCTTAACAAATAATCCTTTCCAAAGTAATAAAACCAAAGTACTTAAAAGTACTCCTTGAAAAGAGCAATTTCATGGTTTTAGGGGCTAGATGATTAACATAGATAAATAGAAAATATATATCAAATACGCAATCAAAATTGCACAAATTACAAATAAAGGCTTAGAGGAGTGCTAATGAATACTTAGAATAAAATAAGGCTTATTTATGACTCAATAAAGAAACAAGGCCAAAATAATATCAAAGAGAACTATTAAACCTAGGATTTCACTTCGAGGAAAAAATCTAGGCAAGTTCTATAGTTTAATCCAAAAATCTCACATAAACTGATTCACTTACTCCATATTAAAGAAAACATTTATCCAATACATGGTATAAGTATATAATGGATTCAATGAATATCAAAATTCGAGCCATTAACAAAAAATTATACTACTCAAGAAAAATATTCATATAACTTTCTCAACAAGCATATATTAATAAACAACTATTATCATCATTGGACTCTTACCAATATAAGAAAAACAACATAGAAAGGCAATTATCTAATGAAAATGAAATTTAGAAAATTTTAAGCGATTTGAAAATTTCCAAATTTTGGAATTTTTTTTGTAATCCAACAAAATCAATAAAAATTTAAATGTTTGCCAAATTTTCAAAAAATAAATTAATAATATATATTTCTTAACCCTAAACTTGAATATTATTCTTAATATTCTAATATAAAACTAAGGTAATGAATTTCTTTCCTTTTTCCTTTTTTAATTGTGGCATGAAAATAAATATGAAGCCGTAATATATTATTGTAAACAATTAAAAAGAAAATCAAAATTTAAATTTACAATTTTAAAAATTAAAAAAAATAAAAAATATTAGTGTATAGCCTAGACTTAGGACTATCTAGGCACTAATAATGGAAAAATTTGTCATGCATCAATATATTACTCAAAACAATATTGTGATATATTAGTATATCACTTAGCAAATTGAATTGGTACATTGTTACACCATTCAGGAATATATATATATATATATATAACAAATTTAAATTTATGATAAAATTAATTTTAAAAATTTAGAAACAAACTATGGGACTATTCCCTCAAATTTAAAATAAAAACAATTAAAAAAACACATAGAAATTAAAACAAAGAAATAACAAGAAAGTAAAAGAGTTAGGAGTTTAGAGATTCTAAATATGATGCTTGGGTCTTGATTCTTCATTTAATAATAATGAAAAATTGAATTTTCAACTTTTGCAAATACAAAGTAAGTGTAACATGAACTTATTGGATGCTCTTACTAGCATGAATACTTATATAAGTATATATCTCTTTTGTGCTTCTCATATAGTTTGACAGCAAAACAATAGCACATCAGTTTGGAAATCATGAAATCTTACTAATAATGCCAATAAAAGATGTTTTGAAAGTTCTAATGAGAAATCACTTGGCAAACCATCAAATTAAATCATGAAAAATTTCTATGTAAATGTAGACATGCTATCTAAAATTACAAAATTGAATTCATCCAAAAATCACAATTGAAGAATTTTCTAAAAATCATCAAAGTAAAGCATTGAAAAATATGATTCAACAAATGCAATGCAGCTAATTTTCATAGAAACTAGACTTAAAAAAGAAAAATTAGACATTAGTCCCATTAAAAAACTCAAACAAATGAATTCTAAAAAAATTAGCAAATTCAGGTTACCTATTACTAAAAACAAAACAAAGTGTTGGACAGACATGGAATTAATCAGGTAATCAAATCAACTCAATTTGCTCTAAAATTTTTATCATAGAAACTAGCCATAATAGCCATTATGCAATTGGAAATTCAAAACAAAATTCTATCCTATACAATGCAACAACAATTAAACATTATCAAGAAATTTTCACAATGAAGTATTAATTAACCAAATAATATTATAGCAATTCAACACATTTGAAAGTGATAATGAAGAAAAAGATCAAGCAAAAAAAAATTAAGGGGAGAAAACTCCCTTGAAGTCTCTTTTTTCTTTGCTCCTTGAAATTTTCAAACATTAACCTAAGAGAATTCCTTCAAATGATATTTTGGCTTTCCATTCTTTATACTTATTGCCCCTTCATAACCACACCTTATGGATTTAGGTTCCTTCCAGTCACCTCCTCAATAAGTGTGTTGTTCCCTTTCCTTGCCTTGGTAGAATATATAAAATTCATTGGTAGCTTTTAATCATTTATCCTCTCCTCTACTTGTGCTCACAAATCACAAAAGAGAACATATAAGAATCACATTATGAGTCAAGAAAGCTGCACAAACTATACCATTACAATAAGAGACCATTCAAAGTAAATATTACATCTTTCAAAATCCATTGCAAAAGAATTGAAAATTTTTAATATCAACTAGAAAAATACTAAAAAAAAATTATGTGCACAAATATAATGGAAGGTTTAGTTATGTATGAACAATTAGTGGCATTAGAAAACTCAAATATGTTAATAAAATTAAGAACAAACAAGTTATACAAGTTCTGTTACGGAACTAAACATTACAAGTTAAAAGCATTAAAACGCATGGTTATAGCAATCAAAATAACAAATCAATTTTTCTCAACTTAGGTGACATATAAAAGAATTCATAAACCAAAATTTAAAACCTAATTCTATCTAGAAAAGTGAAGAAAAATCAAGAAAATTATACTAGAAAACTAGAAAAACAATAAAATAACCCTATTTTACAGCCAACAAAGATAAAATTATTTAAATAAGCAAATGATATACCATATATACAATCAACATATAAAAATTTAATGTTCATGAGTTCATCTAAACAATTTAACATATACACAACAAGCTTTTTGACTGTAATATGAAAAAAAAGAAGAAGAAGAAGAAATGACTTTAAAACTCAATTGCCAAAATATTTTTTTCAAATACTTAATTTTCTTTTTAATTGGTTGCAACAAAAGAGATGACGCGACTCTTAAAATTTCTTTTGTAATTTGTCCTTAAATGTTTGTGAGATATGGGTCGTGGCATACCATATACCGTGACCCATATTATTTTTTTATTTTTATTTTTATAAATTCTAAATGAATGTCGTGACTCATTTACTTTTTTTAATTCAATTTGTTTTTTAATTTTTGTTTAATATATTTTGTTTTATTTTACTTTTTTAATTTTTTTAGAAAGATAATAAATTTAAATTTTGTAAAATATATATATATATATTAATATAATTTAAGGTTTTAATAAAATTATGTGCAATACAAAATTAAAAAAAATATAATATTTTTTGTGACATTTATAATTTTATTAAATAAAAATTAATCAAAGAATAATATAAATAAAAGTGAGATAATATATAATATTATAAAGAATTGAAAATTTGGAAGGGGGACATTACAAAGGATTATATATTATAATAAAATATAATATATTTTATATAATAAATATTATATTTTTGTATTATATAAAATAAATAAATTACATTATATTTTTATATATAATATATTATTTAATTTTTAATATAAAATATTAACATATAATTAATAATAATAAAATTATAATAATATAAGATTATATTTTTAATTATAATTTAATTCTTTTCAAGTGATTTGCATGAAAAAAATATTTTGTCTCATTAAAAATCTTATAAAAAAATTTATTAAGATTTTTCTTTTGGTTGTAAATCACTTTTGTCTTATAATTTAATTCTTTTCAAGTGATTTGCATTAAAAAAAAATATTTTATCTCATTAATTTTATTGAGAGACAAACTTTTTTTTATTGCACATAACTTTAAAAAAATTTTAAAAAATATTAAGTATATAAGGCAATGGTTTTTGCAGCTTAATATTAATGTTTTTAATTTTAAAAACTTAAGTGACAGTGTCAAAAAGCCAAGAAGCAAATATAAAAAATTATAAATAATGAAAATGAAATAAAATGTACAAGTATACAAAAATAAGGTATAAATATTAAAATGAAAAGAAAATTTACCATTTTAACCGATATGTCCTCCAATCCCGCATTGGGGGTCTTTCTCGCAGCCGTTGGGAATGGTGCTGAAGTGGCTCCTCTTCTTCTTCTTCTTTTTCTTCATTTTCATCATCATCAGGCAATCCATTATTGATATTATGAGTTTGCTAAAGGGATTGAGCAGGTGAAATCAATTGATTAGGGGTGAAAAACCTTGTTGGAAAGATGATCTTTACTGTTCAAATGGATCAAAGAATAGAGTGGCAAATGAGACATCACTAGCTTGCATGGTTTGGGATGGCGTGGTGAAAAAGAACGACTGAGGAGCTGATGATGTAAATGAAGATGAACTAATGCTGGCAAAATTTGTTAATGATGTACCAGGAGCAAAAGAAAAAAGACTAGTACCCCTAAAATTTAGAAAAGATCTACTGGGTGCAAAAGACTGTGCAAAAAGAAAAGGACCAGCACTGACATAGTTAGTTAATGATGTAAAAGTAGAAGAACTTGGACCCTCAGTGTTTTTATAGATGGGCGTTGACATGTAATAAGATGATGGGGCATCTGTCTGACATCCACTACTATATGTAGTATCTACTAATGGCTTTCTAATAGAAATAAAATGGTGTCCTCGCTTTCTTGGACGAGCCTCTGGCTCTTGTGGCTTCTACAGATGAAGAGCAGTTGGAGCAGGTTGAGAGACCATCATCTCCCGATGTTCACTTAGGGCCTACAGAATCATCCTAATATCTCTGCTTGTCCTTTCCCTAAATCCTGCATAATCAAGCATCGAAGGGTCAGTAATAGCAAGCTTATATAAGTCGTCCAATATATCGACCTGTGGAAATAAAAAAAAGATCAACAATTATGTGGTTAGATGAAGTACAAAAGTATATAAAAGAAAATTAAATGCAAGCATAAAAAATTTTACCACGAAACCTTAAGAGCTACTTTCTGGATAGATTCACCATAAAGCATGTTGTTAATACCAATGCATGTAATCGGAGGAACGATCCAAGGAAAATACCTCCATATCCACTTAGGCAACAACTTGCTACCATGCATTCCATGTAGTAATAAATACAATGTACTAATGATGCCAATCTTTATGTGTTTTTTCTCTCAACTGAAAGGTATGCAAAGACCTAACATTGAATAGCGTTTGGAGGATATGTTGTTATCAACTGAACTGGCAAAGGATACAATCTACATGGTGAAACTAAAAAAGCTAGAAGCAAACAATAGGAGCAGATGCATACCATATATCTGAAGATACTAAACAATAGTCAGGAATTAATTGTTGGACACTCGAAGAGTCATATGGTTGCCAAATAAACTTATCATCTTTTATTTGATCCAACAATATCCTATAAGTTCGCAAGGCCTCTCTGGTCAGACGAATATGCTAAGGGACATGCCTCCATCTAAAATCCAGTAGCAGACTCAAAGAATATATCTCTATTTAAAGGTCTAGCTAAAAGGGTGGTGGTGGAGCCAATCATGGGAAATGATCCTATACCTATAAGTATAACAATGTCAGACAACTACCAATATTTATTTTATCATAATTTGTTGCACTGCACATTTCTTTTTATAAGTGTGTCAAAACTGTTAATCCCAACTATAATGACCAGTCTCATTGAAATTGGCAAGCAATAGCAAATACATCAACATCACTTTATGCTTGGTCCTATTTGGCATTAAGTATCCTTCAATTAATCTCATAATGTATGTCTGAGTAAATTGATGTATGGTCACATCATTGACATCATTTGGAAGGGCTGTAAATGTCCGAGTAGCCATGAGACACTAAGTCATTGTCCATCCATTATCTCTAAAGATGGAACCACGCTAAGTAACTGCTAGCACACGACCGTCCAATTGTAATTTGTCTAACCTGAAATGACCTGTCCCACGCAGGGGAGGCTAAACTGAATAGCAACATTATATAGGGTAATTGTTGCCTCTCCCCTAATCAAGTGAAAACTGTATGTTTCGGGCCGCCATCTCTCCATAAAAGGTGAAACTAATGCTACATTAAAGTCGAAGTGGCTAAATTAGGACACCTCACAAAAACCAACACTGATTAAGGAGGAAACGATGGTAAGTGAAGGACTAAAGATGTGATCTTCCTGTGTAACTCATCGTATACGTAGAATGTGATCAATTTGCAATATGCAGTGATGTTGTTAACATATAATAATGTATAATAAGTCAAATAAATTAACTTTAATTATATTATCTTACCCATCCCTACCACACGGCTTGTGAAACTTGACGAGTTTGTAAGTACAGAAGTGAATCATCTTCAGGCCCTGAATCCACAACACTCGAATGACTAGCCATTATATTGTTAAAGTCCAAGTTAAAAAAATCAATTTCAAAACAAATTAAGGGAACTACAAATGTTATATAAAGGAACTATAAATCCAGTTCGGAAGAAATGACAACTATTACAAACAAATTAAGGGAACAACAAGGGAACTAACAATCCAATCTGATAAAAATGGATTCATATTACAAAAGAAGTTTATTGATAGAAATAACAATAAAGTTACAGTAAAATGATGGTAATCAAATAAACTATATCAACTTCCACTTGGTCACTGAGATAGGCAGGTTGTTTGGTTATGGCCAGTTTGTCTACACAAATCACTTCATTGCTATTCTCTTGGCCCCTCACGCCAAGCCATCTCATCTCTAATTTTGGAGGATTTCAGCTTATCTCGTTGGCGAATTATAGCGGGATCAGGCACTAGCCGTGGACCAATATCTATTCAACTTATACATAGTTACTTTTACTAATCCGCTGATGGGTAAGAACTTGACCCTTTTTAATACACTGTTGATACATTCAACCAAGTTTGTAGTCATGTGCCCCCAATGTCTGCCCTTAATATCATACGCATAAGACTATTTGCTCTTGGAAGTATCTTTAATCCAGTTTGTAGCCTTTGCATGGAGTTGACGTAATTAGATTAATTATTCATCCACTTGATACCACTCATGCAAGTAACCCGCATTAATAGTTATCCATTAATATATATTTTAACATAACATCCATTAAAGGATTCTATAGGATCAGTAAACATATTAACATTGATGAACGTCTTCTTTAGCCATTTATTCCTAAACGTTGTATTCAAATTACTTACAATATGTCTTAAACAAAACACATGATACCCATATGGCAGCTACCACCCAATTTTTAGATTAGAGATGCAGTGAAAAGCCCAGAATGTCTATCGGAAATCAAGTAAATCCCTATTTTATTTGGCAGTACTCGATGTCTGAGTAAAAAAAAAGAATCATGCACATGACTCATGTGTTTCACCCTTAATAATAGCAAATGTTAGGGGTACAACTTTGTTAACTCCATCTTGTGAACTTGCAATGAGTATAGTCCCCTTGTACTTTCATTACAAAAAGGTTCCATCAACTTAGACCATTGGTTTCAGGTGATCAAATGCGTTAATGCATGATTTAAAGGTCCAAAAAACTCTACAAAACATCATTAAAGGATTTTCATATGAGCTACTCTGTGGGCATTTCCTATGAACAAGCTCATAATATGACCTTGGCATAAAGTGATCAATCATAGCTAACCATTTCAGCAAGAAAGCGTATGATTGTTTTTAATTTTCGAATACTATATCGATTGCTCAGTGCTTTGCCATCCATGCTTTTTTATATGTCACAATGTAGCTACATATGCTATACACTCTTTCAATGATTTGTCTAATAGATACCGATGGATTCTCAGCCACCATTGATATAATGTGCTATGAGATCATGTCAGAGTCAAGTTTTGGACGATCCTGCGATAATGATAAAGAAAGACATCTATGTGAGCCATTATATTTTGTTATTTTTCATTGCCTATCCCTCTCATCTTGACTTGTTCTAACTCTCCAATTACACCAACCACCATATTTTGGACAATAATATTCTTCATACTTCTCTAATGAGTAATGCACTATAAAGGTGTGGTGTTTGCAAATAGAGTATATTTTCATTAAACAGTGCATAGATTGTTTATTTTGGAATCTCACACCAATATATAACTCTTGATTATTGTTCAAGTCAATGTTTTCAACCATCTCAAGGATTTTAATAGAATTCCCATCGTTTGGGCTAATATGTGAAAGCATGGCATATGCTGGGTCCACATATTGAGCCAATAGAGTGATCCCTGCCTCATCAACATCATCTCCCTCAGATTCATTGTTTGCATAGTCATTGACATTAAGTGGAGTATCATATTTATCTTTTTCTTCAAAGTCATCCATAATATCATCCACCTCATTTAAGGGCGATAGAGGACTTGCATTGAAAATAGATTGATGTGGCAAGCTTGGTTGGCATGTAAAGTCAATGGCAGGTTGAGAAGCAAAATAGCTAACATCAACCATGTAAGGGTCAAGTTGTGAGGCATAGTCATTCGTACTTTGGAACTGGCCAGTGGATGAGAGAAATAGTAGTACATGAACCTCAACTTGGGCCACATTTAAATTTACGTCAATAGTTGATAAATGCGTATATATATCTGGTGTACTCAATTGGTTTAGAAATTTTTTGTTGGCTTACTACATGGTTTGGATATCAGAATCATCGTTCAAAGTGCATACCAAGTACTTTGTGGGATTACAGGAATAAGGATACTTATTACCAACTCAGACACAAACTGATTTGAAGTCAATTGCAACTTTTCGCCTATCACCTTTTTCAACCCATTGAGAGTAATGTCTGCGTCAACTTTTAATATTTTTAGTTTATCACATATAAATGTTGCACCTTTCTCGCTGTCATAAATTTTTTTATTTGCATAAAAGCATATGATTTCTTTTCTCAAATTCATTATGATTCCTATCATAGAATTGGTGTAATAGTATATGAAAAAATCCATTAACAACATTTAGTTACATATATCAAGTCATATATCAAAATATATATACATATGTTTATTAAACTATATACAACAATATTTATACATGTCTAAATTAAAAATTATTTAACACATTTAATTATATTTTTATTTTGCTTATATATATATAACACTATATTTATTTTTATATAATATATATTTATAAAAATGTATGTTATACACATTTTATGAATATCATTATAAATATATATATATATATATATATAAATGAATTTTTACATAGCTCTTCAATAAAAATATATACATAAATATATTTTTATTTACTTCTTTTATATATGTATTACAATATATTTATTTATATATAAATTAACTTTCATATTATTTATATTTTTCTAAATGTATTTTTTTTCTTACCTTTTTTTTGTCATTTATTCACAAATTAATATTTTTTTAATATTTCAACTTACATTTATTTATTTTTTTACAGTTTTCCTTATTCCTATTACATATTATATATTATACAGATTTAATATATATATATATATATATATATATATATATATATATATATAATAGTTTTTTAATTAAGTTTGATGGTCAACAAGTTAACAAAAAGTTTTATTTCCCAATTTATAAAAATATAAATAGAATTTATCCTCAAAACAACATAATAATTTAATAAACCAAATACTAAATAATCACATATATATATATATATTCAAATTATTCTTTTTTAACTAAATACTAGCAAATAAATAATATTAAACTTAATACATTAACTATATAAATATGAAGATAATATATTATCTCAAGTTTTGTTTCTCACCTTTACAAAATTATTAACCAACCAACAATGTCAATTTTTAATTTATTCTACTTTTTTCTTCTGTTGAATCATAGAATGATTTTTTCTTTAAATGTACAAAAAAATTAGATATAAAAAGTGTAAACTTAATATATGAAAGTCTATTCACAAATATTAAAATATTAATTAAAAGCTAAACAAAAAAATATATGATTTTTTTTTTCAATATCATATATTCAACAAAAAATTATTACAAGAAACTTTATTTTTCTTTATTTTGCAATACTTTAACTTAATATTCATACCTGAAAATATTAAAGAATTCTATAGGAGTGATGATATGAAACTTTGATCATTTCAAATTTTTTCTTCCACTTGATAATATGTAAAATGAGAGTGTTTTAGAAAGAAAGTAAAGAAAAATTTGTAAACTACTCGAGCAGGAAGAGTCTTGTTAATGCAATAACAATATAGTGGAGGCAAAAATTGAGAGTGAATAATAAGAGAGGAAGTCTCACTTCTTTTATAATGCAAAAGGAGGAAGGAAAGGAGAGGGGTGGAGAAGCTGTGGAGAGGGAGGGGGAAAGGGTAGCTGGGCCTATTGGCTGCAGCTTTGAGGGTCATGAGTCCGTGACTCATGACCCTTAAATATTTTTTTTTTTAATATTACGGACTCATGACCCTTAAATATTTTTTTTTTTAATATTTTTAAACTAAGAGGGTTGCGGTATTAGGGATGCCACGACTCTCTAAATTTAATAAATTAAAAAAAGGGTTGCAACATCTTTGATGCCACAACCTATTTAATAAATAAATAAATATTCGGGTAAAACATTTTGGCAGTTGAGTTTGTAAGTTTTTTTTTTTTTGCATATTAGAGTCAAAAAGCCTATGCAATCAACATAAACAAAAATTCAAAGCAAAAGTACATCTATAAAAGTGCAAAAATTATCTAAATTTTTGCACTTTTATACAAGGTCTACACATGTACAAAATACTTAAGGCAAAGTTTCAAATCAAGATCATTTTTGAGTTGCTCATAATAAATCAAACAAGTAAACACATTATCTAAATTTGGTAGAAATAGAAAAACATAGCCACATTTGAAATTTATGGAGTTAAGCCATCTTAGAAAGCTCTAAAAATTATGATAAAAAATCATAGAACAATTAGACATATAAATGCAACTTCTCCAAAAATTTCAGAATTTTCTCAAATTATACAATTCACATCAAATTGGACAAAATCAGTAATAGTTTTAGAAAGTTTAGCATTACCAATCAAACATACAAATTAAGAAATTAATTAATTAATTAAAAATTAATGAGAATAATAGAATAAACAAAAATGAGCACCAAATTAACATTAAAAAAAGATAATTAACTAACTGAACAAGAAAAATAATTAACCGAAAGTAATATATTAATGACATAATTACAAATTAACAATTATGTTTGTGTTAGTACATTAGTAATTATATTAATGGTTAGTCTATCCTAATGTTAACCATTTAATAAAATTTGCCTTTAAATATACATCTCCAATCAACCACTTACTTCAGTTTTGCTAACCAATTGGACAAGGAATAGAAATTTTTTGTAATTAAATATTTTTGCCAATTAAATTAAAACACTTCCCTAATAATTGCGCTAAAAACTTGTCAAGAGCTTTTTTGCTTAGCAAAAATTTATGCTAAGTTTTATAAATATAAACATACTTAATTATGTGGAATTAACTTATTAAATTAACAAGTCTTTCTTTGGCAAATATACTAGTTGATACAAGTAATATAATTTTCTTTTCAAGTACGAAGTTAATCCCACAAAAAAATATATTTAATTGGCAAAGTTAATTGAACCTTTTATTCCTATATTAGCTTAGATTACACTATCTAACCTAAATAGTGTTATAAGATAAGCTTAGTCACTAGCAATCATTAGAATGAAGATTTGTTACTAACCTAAAATACGATATGAATTAATGTGTATTTGCAAAAATATTCTAGCCTAAACTTTAGACATAAACATACTGAATAAAGTCCAAATTTATGCATCCTAAAGCACAAAGCTCAATCTTAACAATGACATGGTTATGATAAGCTAATTCCTAATTCTATTGATTGCCTATGCTTTCAAGACAACCAATCCTATGATATCCTAACTCATCGTTATATATTATGATCAACTAGAATATGCTCAGTAAGTTTTGTGAATTATTAAACTAACTAATATAGTAGCTTGTTACCATGTTGTATCTTATACTAGCCGCTTAGACCTCAACTTATTAACACATCCTATGCATGAATTGCATTATGTATAGATTAGTGTGCATTAAACGTTGTTGCTTTTTTAACACTCACCACTCCCTATTAAAACTATTCAAATGTTTGGTTTGGTTTAATTTCGAATTATAATCAATTTGGTTTTGTTTGCTTAATGTTAATTTATTTTTTCAAGTGATTTGATTTTTTTATTTTCTAAATATATATTTTCCATACACACACATACATGCACATAGGTCTTTTCACTATTGACTAAATACAAAAGTACTTGATTAGTAATACATATATAGAATTATATATCTCAAATAATAATTAAACTCCGAAATTTAATCTTAAAATGCTTCTAGATGCTCAAAAGTAAAAGAAAAGCTTTTTGAAAATTGAGAGAAAAATAGAAAATTATCTTTAAAAAAGTTATATTTTCATAAATTAAAAAAAATTTATAAAAAAGTTGATTTTGTACTAGTCATGGCAATGATAAAAGTCTTGCCATTAGATTCGGATCTATCAATTATTATTGTAACAAGTTATTTCTCATTGTAACAAGAAAGGTTGGTAGGAAATTTTAAATTTATTTGCACTCTAGTCCTTTAGCTTCTATGAGTTGCCTCCATAATGTGCCAAATTTATTTATTTACAAGTCCTTATGAAATAAATTTAAAACACAAAATATAATAATTAAAATTATAATATCAATTTAAATTAATTATTTACAAGAATATATTAATGGCTTTTTTAGAAGATTATGAATTTGCCAGAAAACTATATTACAAGTAAAAGTTAATTTTTAAAATTTTTTCCAATTTAGTCTACTTTAAAGGCTTTTTAACAAACAACTCTAATTTACACCAAATTAAACACAATTACAAAAATCGTGAAAAATATATGCAAAAGAGTTAAAAATCATTAAAAAAACTTTAATAAGTCCATCGAATTAAACCTAAAAATGGATACTTTTAGGGACTTATTATCTAGGTACCAAATTTAGCTCTGAAAAACTCATTCCCCTTGTCTACAATAGTAATTTCATGGGTTCTCCCCCACACATGATTAAGTTTCTTATGCAAATAATTGAATCGGACATGTCTGCCTTTTTAAGCTTGATAATCAGAGATTTCTCTGGAAAAGTTTTGCAACTCTCCCCCATTCTTCCTCGATGAGAATAAAATTGGATCTCTGATTCTCCCCTATTTCAACTATAATACCTTTCTCAGCCTTGTCCAATAAATTGTGATCATCATTGAGTCATCTCCATGGGTTATCTCCTCTGCTCCCGCCCTTGCCTTCAGTACTTACTGCTTTCCATCCATAACTCCCCTAATAAGTGAGTCCCTATACGAAGATTGATTTAGATCTCTGTTAAAAGACGGGGTTTTATCACGAAGTATATTAATAATTTTGGACAAAACCAAAGTATATTAATTTTTTTTGGTTAAGCGGCTAATACCATTAATAAAATACCAAGTCAAGATATGCAAAAAGAAATAACAAGATACTCAGATAATCACTACCATCTAAACATGCACTTCTAAGATAACAAGATAGAGAAAAATAAGGCAACGCCCCCCCATCAAAACTGTAGCATAAAGTTACAAAACTAGACATATAGAAGACAACAATGGAGGCAATTCACCTCCTAACCTAAAATATAATAATAAGAATAAGAATAAGAATAAATTATATAAATATTTCTTAGGTTTTATTAAAATTATATAATTTTTTTATTTTCAAAATATATTTAAACTTCCTTTAAAATAAAGAGTAAATTATTCAGACATCCCCTATATTTTTTTTTGAAATTATGTAAACTTTGTATTTTCAAAATATAAATAAACCTCCCCTAAAATAAAGAGTAAATTATATAAATATTTCTTAAGTTTTTTAACACCATCTTCCCTTTTATTTTTAGGAGAAATTTGTATATAGTTTAAAAATAAAAAAATTATATAATTTTAATAAAATTTATAAAAAATTTGCATATGTTTTAAAAATATAAAAGATATCTATGTAATTTATTTTAATAATAATAATAACAACAACAATAATAATAGTAGCCACTTTTATTTTGTTTTTTGTTTTGTTTCCATAGTAAACACTTGATCGCAAGGTTGCATGTTCACAGTTCCAAAATTTGGGATTTTAACCATCCACAACATTAAAAGCAGAACTATGATTCAATGTTTGATAAGCGTTGAGGACAATTGCAACCGCAAAAAGGCTAAAGAAATAAGAAAAAGTTATATTCAAAAACCAAAATCTTATAAAATTTATAATAAAAAATTTTAAAAATTAAAATTATTTTTAAGTATTATAATTACTATAAGATTTTAAAAAATTTACTATTGATTTTAGAGAATTTATTATTGCATATAAAAAATTTTATAATCTTTAAAAATAATTTTAATTTTTTTAAATTTTTTTATTGTAAATTTTATAAGATTTAAGTCTTTAATTGTAATTTTCATAAGAAATGAGTACCTGAATGTGAAGCTATTTGGAATTCGTGCCCTTGTTTGGGCTCTCCCGGCCTCCTCCAATGCATTTGTTTTGTTCGAGTGTTGGGCCTTTTTAAAAGCCCAAATATATATTTATAATATATCCAATTTCAATTTTATTTTGTTTTGCAAGATAATTATTATCCAAAAAAAAAAGTTCATTTGAACAGTCCCCCAAATTAAAAAACACTGATTTGAGCGTCATAAATGTTAAAAAGGCACCGTTTGAAAACACTTCCAAGTTGCAAACAAATATTATTTTGAAATTTTCAATTATATAATATTAAATTATAAAAATTATATACTTATTATATTTTTATTAAAATATTTGATAAAAAGATATAAAATTAGTACCTTTTCTTTAAAAAAATCATATTGCCTTAAACTGTTACTACTTTACTAATAACAAATTTTGATGTATATTTTTAAGTTAGTCTTCAAAACTAAATTGTACCAAAAAAATCTCAAATGGTTGTATTTGTCTTATTAATTAATCATGCTTCCATTAAATGTCTATTAAAATTGATTATATATAGAGTTATATCTAAATTTTTGCATTTACCAAATGAATATATTATAAAATAAAAAGTGGATAAAATTAAAAAGATAAAGATAAATACATACTTTTTTGTGTCATTTTTTTAATCATGATGTATTATTACAAATTATCATAATCCAATATAAGCAACAGATTTAATTTTAACTCACTTTAAAGAATTGAACTCCATGATTGATCAAATTTTTTATAAAATAAAGTAATTTTTATATTAAGATTCATGTTTATTTTTCCCCCAAAAAAAGTGATCTCACGTGTTGGGCAAGTTCACCTTGTCATGGGTATGCCCCTCTTGTGAGTCTCAATATTCACACTTCGCTGAAAACAAAACAATCTATAAACCCTTTTTCTGCCTCACGCTCGAAGACCTTTGCTTGACCCTTCTCGCTCTCCGAACTCGGTTATGGCCACCGCCGAAGCAACCGAGAACGGCACCACCACGGCGTTGGAACCCCAGCCACCATTAGTCGCATCGGACAATGCCTCCGACGGTGAACTAGCCACCGCCACCACCACCACCACCAACACCAACACCAAGGCAGCGAACGCCACCCAGGCCAACCCATCGACTGAGGAGCCCGAGTCCGTGCTACCTCAGGCAGCTGAAGCTTCCGCCGATCAGGCCGCTGCTACCACCGCCGGCACAGCCGCTACCACTCCGCCCGAGAAGAGGTGGCCAGGTTGGCCCGGGGATTGCGTGTTTCGGCTCATTGTGCCCGTCCTCAAGGTAGGTAGTATTATCGGTCGCAAGGGCGAGCTCATTAAGAAGATGTGCGAGGAGACTCGAGCGCGCATTCGCGTCCTTGATGGTGCCGTGGGCACTCCTGATCGAATTGTGAGTGTACATACTTCTCTCTATCTAGGGTTTCCTTTTGGGATTTTCTATTTCTTGACCATCTCTATGTTCATTTTTGCTTTCTGGAAAAAAAGCGCAAGGAAAATTATGCAAATCAATATTTGAACTTCAATGTTTTCTCCTCTTATTGTTGTGGCTCCTGGATTCATATCTCCACCTTGGGGAGTAGGTTTTGCTAGGTTTTGTACCTTTGATATCTTGGTTGGACTCCTTTTAGTTCTCTTGTCTAGCAAGCGGAAGCAGAGTAATGTGGCTTCACATTGGAATTAGATTTTACGTTACTGATTAGGTAACAATTTTGTGTGAGGTCTATTCTCTTTTCACTGCTGGGAGGTTATAACGTTGTTCATTGTGCTTGCTCGCTTTTTAATTTGATTGATGTGCTCTCTTTATTAAGTATTTTACAACTGCTATTGTAATTTGGATTGATGTTTGTTTCCGTTGTTTAACTTCAATTTTATTGAAATTTCATTACTGCTGTAATTTGTTTGTACTATTAATTTATTCTTAGAGTTATCTTTCAAGATTTTGTATTATATGGATATCATTTATGACGTAGTTGCCGTATAGGATTGCTTGGATACTTAGATAAAGCATGTCCTTCATGTTGCTTATGATTTTAATTTCGTCTAATTTATGAGTGAGGTCCCTGAAGAGTGAGTGTTATATGCATAAAATTGCTTACTCAGTTTTCTTAAGATCTGTAGCTTACATGAAAGTAGTAAATTGCTGAAGTGCATGGAAGTTAATTCTAAAGTTTAATTGCTTTACATGTCTTTCTGATTATTCATATGCATGCATCACCAGCCCTTTTGAATGTTTTCCTCAGATGAGGACCTTATGCTTGTCTCTGTTTCTTTCCTATGATGAATATGGTTTGATGTTTCTTCATTTGTTTAGGTACTCATATCAGGGAAGGAAGAGCCAGAGGCAACTCTTTCCCCTGCAATGGATGCTGCAATAAGGGTATTTAAGCGAGTCTATGGATTATCTGAAGGTGATGGTGAGAATAAAGCATCAGGACCAGCTGGGGTTGCATATGTTTCAGTTCGTCTGTTGGTGGCATCAACACAGGCTATCAATTTGATTGGAAAGCAAGGTTCATTAATTAAATCTATACAGGAGAATACTGGTGCTTCTGCTCGTGTATTGTCAGGAGGTATGCTTTTTTGTTACTGTGATCTAATCATGCATTGATGATGTTTCTAGCAATTATTATCTTGTGTATTCTTGCTCATATTGACTAATTTTATATGAAGCCTGCTGCACTGTATCTTTTGATACTGCTGTGTTGTTTGACTGGCTTTCTAGGGAAGATTATTGAAATGAGGTGGATTCAGGTTTTGTTCCTTAAATACCAAAATCACTAAGCCTACTTCCCACCTACCACATATTTAGCTAAGTGACGTTCCCTGTCCTTGCACCTTTACCATAGCTAGAAGGTACTACATTCCTGTTAACCATGGATTTAGTGTACTGCAACTAGTTGGGGTTTTCCCTCATGTTTGGGGTTTTTCTCACGTTTCTAAATGCAATGAGAAAACTGTGGGTTTCTCAGGGAAATCTTTTGTTTCCCTTGTGTGTATATTTTTTTTTTTTTTTTTTGAAGGGGGGGGGGGGGGGGGGGGAGGGGTAGCTTGTCTCTTAGAAAACAAAATATGACCTTGTTTAAGGATGTTTATAATTTTAAGCAGCAATAATAATTCATTAAACCGGACCCATTTGCCGACTAAAATTTAGGGTGTTAATAATTGTCCCTTTAGCAACATATTCCATTGTTTACCCTTGATTTTTATGCTTTCACCTGCTCAAGCAATCATTAATTTGACAATCCTTGCAACCTTTGAAAAAACCAAATCAAGCCTCTTTCCTAGTTCATTACTTTTCTCAGCATTAAGCAACCAGAATATTCTGATTCAAATATGTACCTTATTACAGCTTACAAAATCTTGGCAGCCTGTTCATTAAGTCTTACTATTTAAATATGAACATTTACTTTTAATTCTTATCATAAAAGAGCTTTTTTTTTTTTTTTGGGGGATGGCAGCCATTTTATTACGCCTACAAATGTTCATCTGTCTATATAATTATATTAGTATCCGTATATAAGGGCACTTCTCCTTGATGCTAGAAGTCTTCAAGTGAAACCCATCCTCTTTGCTTCCAGCTTCCAATGGTAATGCAGTTATCAGATTGTAATAAGGTTTCTTCCAATATATTTCATGAAATTTACTTGGTTAAATTTCTCCAGAGTAGCTAGTGATATGTTACATTTATTTTTTCTTGTTAAAACTGGATGCAATGGTACTGTCTTTGTGAATGCTTTTATTCTCTTCCTCCATCAGAGCATGATGCTATTCCGGTTAGTATGCAGTGATTTAACCTAGAAAATAGTTCTTCTGACACCAAGTCATTTTCCTGATAGATTTTTTTTTTTTTGAAATAACCTTTTTTCCTGATAGATGAGGTGCCATTTTATGCTGCTGCGGATGAGAGGATTGTGGAATTGCAGGGAGAAGCCTTGAAGGTCCTTAAGGCACTGGAAGCAGTAGTTGGCCACTTACGGAAGTTCTTGGTTGATCATAGCGTTCTTCCCCTTTTTGAGAAAAAAACTGTAAGCTCAATTTCTGCCAAATCTCAAATTAAAAAGAGGGGGGGGGGGGGAGAGATTTTTATGCCACGAGATTTAACATTTAAGTTTAAAAGTTCTTACCAGTATATATTCTCTGTTTTGAACTGCTATTTTATTTATCAAATCTCATGTTAAACAAAAAGAAAAGGATTTATATGCCATGATATTTAGGTTTGAAGGTTCATACCAGAGTATATTTTCTATTTTGAACTGCTATTTTGTTTTTGTTTTTGTTTTTTTTGGGTGATCTGATAAATATCATCAAAGAATTGAGAAGTTTATAATTCTCCGATTTTATTTGTTTCCTTGCATTGATAAATGTGGTTCCTATGTTCTGTTTAAGTACAATGCACCAATCTCACAAGATCGCCAAGCAGATGCCTGGACTGACAAGACATCTCTGCATACTGCTTCACAAACTAGCATTAGTGCTGATGTTCCTCTTTCAACAAAAAGGGATTCTCTCTTTGCTGACCGTGAAAATCACTTGGATTCACAACTCCCCTCCTCTGCAATGTCACTCTATGGGCAAGATTCTTCACTTTCTGGTGTTCGATCTTCAGCACTTAGTCGTGGTGGTGCACCCATTGTTACCATGGTTAGTTATTTTAATTACTCAAATGTTTTATTTGTGTACCATTTTAACTTAAAAGCTTCCTTCAAAACAATACCAATATCCTTGGTTGCTTATATTTTTTCAGATTATCTACTGGGTTTTTATGGGAAATTCTTTTTTTCCAGAAACATTTTAGTATGACATGGTCCAAATTTTATGATTCCAAAATAAATCTAACTGTGACTTATTGTACCTGCATCCTTGCACTTATAATTTACATAATGATCTGGCTGTATGCCAAGGTACTAGCTGTATTTAAAGCCAATCTCATACCGTCTGTCGTGTAAGTTTTTGAATTTTTTGCACTGAGCTTATGGCATGCTCCAGTTTGGTTGTTTCCTTTTAAACATTTTTGCACACACTTCATTCTTCTTTTCATATTTATTTATCTTTTGACTGGTAATGGGAACTCCACCTCAACTTTTTTTTTTTTTTTCCAATTGTCAGGTGATACAAACAATGCAAATACCACTGTCCTACGCTGAGGACATCATTGGGATTCAAGGGACTAATATTGCTTACATTCGCCGTACTAGTGGAGCCATATTGACTGTTCAGGAGAGCAGGGTGCCTGATGAAATTATTGTGGAAATCAAAGGCACCTCAACACAAGTTCAATTGGCACAACAGTTGATTCAGGTAGGAGACTTGACTGGGGCCTTTTTTTCCTGAAAAAGTAGTCTATTTTTCTGGTTCTGTTGTGATAACAGCATATGCACATAGCTGCATACTTGGACAGGGTGGTTGGTAATTGATTTCTTAACAGTTTATTTATGCATGTGGAGCTGTAGGTCCTTTACTCTTAACACTTTGCCTCTATAGCTGCTCATTTTTGTAGCTATTAATGCTTCACTTGCTAGAATGCTATTGAGTTTAGACACATTTGCTATTAGTTGATATCCTCATCTTCATCTTCATGACTAAAAAGCTTTACACTTTAAATTTGATTTGATAGCGCAAGATGAGAATTGAAAAAAAAAAGAAAAAGAAAAAGAAAAGGAGTAGAAAGGAAAATGAAAACAGAGAAAAAATGGATTAAGTTGTTTTCATAATAAGGAAGCAGGAAATGGATGAACTGAAGATAATTTTATCTGTCTATGCTGAGCATTTTTGTTCTTGGATATATATATATATATCTGTTGCGGTAGAAACCACATAAAAGAAATGGTAATTTGAGTTATATAAATACCATTATACACTTGCATGGTGGAACATTTTACAGAGGGCACTATCTTAATAAGTCTAATTATATGACCATTTTGGTTGGATGTTTAGTAGTTGCTTTTTTCCTTTACTGGATCTGAATAGCCTATTTTTTTGGGAGATTTTCATGCTCTGGCTGATGGGATAGAGATACTTTTCAAAGATAGTATCTATTCATTGGATTAAAGAAATGGTTTTTAAATTTTATCGATAACATTATGAACTTTTGTGGAACATTTTTAAGTAGGCATTATTTTAATATCATACCAAAATAATCATTTTGTATGGCTGTATTGTACTTTCATTTTCCCATACTGGACCTGAGTAGGCCAATCCTTTGGGAATCCATCATTGTCTGGTCAATGGGATAAAACTTATTTTCCAAAGATAATTTCTATTAAGGGAATATATACTCGTCCACCAAAAAAGTTTGAACTAAAGATGTGAAGTGTTTACCTTATTTTCAGTTGACTGAATTCATTATAATGAGATGAAATTAGTAAGCTCAACTATTTCTGTTTTTGTTACTTCTATAGCAAGTGGGTTTGTAAATTCTTGTCTAGCAATTACAATCATTATACAGCTATTTCCCTCTTCAGCTTTATATTTATACCAATATTCCATGGATAAAGGTTTGGTATTATTATCACACCATCATGATACTTTTGTTATATATATATGTGTGTGTGTGTGTGTGTGTGTGTGTATTGCTGAGTTATTCTGTTGTCATACGAACATTTGATACCATCTAGGTATTAATAGATGTTGGGAAGTTTGCTTTTGCTGATAGAAGTTCCTCCCTGTTACAGGAAGTTATAAGCAATCACAAAGAACCAGTCTCTAGCAGTTACGGCAGGTTAGATGCAGGTCTGAGGTCTTCATACTCTCAGTTGGGGGCCAGTACATCGTACTCCTCATCTTCATTGTCCTCACAACCCTACACAGGGTATGGTTCTTCTGGTTTAGGAGGCTATAGTACGTTTAGACTTTGAAGTTGTCTCCCTAAGTTCACAAGTGCTCCATTTGAGCTAGTTTCTTTCTAATTGGGTCTGATTGAGGAAAATTAATGCTGGACTATAGTATGAAGCCACCCAAAAAAAAAAAATAGCTTTTAGGATATGATATCTTGTGTTGTAGTAATTTTCAAGGTGGTCAAGTTGAGAAGTGTCACAGATAATGTAATGAAATAATAGCCATTTTCATGATGTTTGTTTTGTTGTGTATATTTTGTATTGATTTAGAAGCCTGATGGTGGCATCCGAAGTGATAGGGAGATTAAATTATATTTTATGATTATGTTTTTTTAGGTTTGCCATTTCAAATATTGACACGTTGTCGTTATCATTGTTTGTATTTTGGTCCTTGCTATGCTAGGTATGGAGCTTTAAAACCTTCCTTTTGCCAATCAAATAGCTTATTCCTTAATTTGTCGAGAAATTATTCTTATAGTTTATCTATTTTTTTGGTAGAGTAAGTCAATGAAAAGCAGCCATGTGTCAGTCAATTTTCTAATGGGCCTTACGGTTGCTCTTTTTTAGTCTAGTCTATCATGCTAACATTAAGGAGACATTTGAGACACTATTATTTTGTTTTCTTGATATTTTTAGATGTCAAAACGTATCTTGATATCATTTAAGATACTAGAAAGTATGGAATGACTCTTATATTGATGATGAGTGAGGTTCTTACATCTGTTGAGTTTTTAACGTCGATAACTTTTACAAATTGTGTTCTTTGAATCTTTGCTAAAATATTTTATCCTTTGGTATTTTGTACCATGATATTTAAGAGAATAAAAAAATGTAAAATAACAATGTGGCAAACATTAATTTTGCGCTTGCCATTGGTTTGGTTGTAGATGAAAAGCATGAGACTCATTTAGAATTATTTGCCCCTGTATTGTCTCCATTCCTCTAACGCAACCTGTATTATCATTAGTCCAGAAAAAAAATTTCCCTAATGCTACCTTCCAGTGGCCAAAAAAACTTTAGATTCAGTTTCTGGTAGCTATTACAAAGTTTTTCAATAAAAATATGCAAGTGAATATTTCTTAACATCATGTAATTAAGTTTTTTATATTTCTTATGTCTTAGTAAAATTTAATAGCATAAGGAAGTTCAGCAAGTTTTGTACAAAGAACCACAATGTAGTCGTTTGGTTACAATAAATTCACATATAAATCTGTAAGATGGGGCACAGCAATAGCAAGAAAGAGATGACTCAGAGAGAGCGAGAGAGTTGCATTGCTTTAGGAGTATGTTGTGTGTGGTAGATGATATTGGTTCTTGACCTTTTGTGTATAGAGATAGAGGCCTTATTTATACTTTTAACAAAAATAAGCTAATCAAACTTTAGATTAATTTGGTGTTCTTTTCTCTGGGGTCAATCTATTTAAAGTAATTATCAACTTGTTTTATTACATAGTATGTGACTTGACAAAATTTTGGATCATTTGACAATAGGATCTCTAAGGTAAAGTGGAGTAGGCTATTGGTAGGCATGTGAAGATTTTAGGTTTACAAAGCATTCATGATATTTGCCCCTAAGTTCAAAAATTAGAAATAGAGAGGAGCATTCAAATTTTCAAATTTCAAATTTTTTGATTTAGGGGCAATGTTATGGATGCCTTTCTAAACTAAATTTTTATACGACCAAAATAGCCTAGTTTATATTACTAAAGTCCAAAAATCATGCTGTCACATGGTTTTAAGTTCCATCAAGCCACATGTAATGAACAGAAAAAACAAATTGGTAAAGGTGTACAGTTGTAAGTTACTTTAAATAATTGGACTCTGCTTAAAAAAATTACAGGAACTTAATTGAAGTTATGGTTATCTTTTTTTTTTTTCAAGGAAATAAATAAAGCCCCTATCTTAGTGCACACAATGTCAAGGACTAATACTATCTACTTCACTCATAACACTGGTTCTCGCACTCTAATAATACTTTTATCTTGCGACAATACAAGTCTTCCTTTCTCAAAGTCATCTCTTTCTTACTGTTACCATCCTCCATCTTCAACAACGATACCCCTCAACAAAAATCGCAGGCAAGAAGATTTTGGCTTCTATTGCCTTGCATGCCTTCTCTGCATTTATAGTTTTTAACATGCTCAAGCCATAAAAAATTGTTTCGCAATTTGAACCTTAACAGTATCTATAGGCAAAAAGAGTCTTAAACAGGAGCTTTTAATTTCCAAGTCATCATGGAAACAATTAAAAAAATTCAAATTTACTTCCACTCTACAATGAGATGCGGTATTAAACTTTTTTTTTATATATATATAAAATAGATACAATAACAAAGAATGACATGTGAATGAATTGTTATATTTCACAGCTATTATTTTAAAAATTAAAAAACTTCCAACTTATTTTTTTAAATACTTGTCACTAAGTAGATGTGTGTTTAATCTATCAATTAAAATCTCCTTGAGTTTTATAATATATATTTTTTAAAAGTTAATACGATCAAGAATATGTTAGCAGTTAGTAGACAACTGCATTGTAGTGATCGGGTACGTTTAAATCAATCCAATATTATTCAAATACTATTATAATGTTTTTTTGGAAGATTAAATTTTACAATAAATTATACTGAATATTTGTAAGTTTTATTAAAATTACATAATTTTTTTTATTTTTAAAGTGTATATAAATTTTTTAAAACAAAAAAATTGTTATACTTTAGTTTAATTTTAAATTTTTTAATCAAAATATCTTATATTTAAAATACATTTTAGTTTTTTAAAAAAAAATATTTTAGTTAATAAAAAATATTTTAATTCAAAAATTTTAAACTAAACTAAAATGTAAAGTATCTTTTATATTTTAAAAGTGGAAGAGAAATCTATATAAGTACATAAATTTACTTATAAAAATTCATGCATTCAAAATTAAAATCCAAATGCTACAAACATTAAAGAAAGTGAAGAAACCGTGACGTTTGAAGACAGTTTGTTATCCTGGAAGTGTCTCCGCTTCTAGGCCATCCGTTCACTTCAGGATTCAGGTACCTCATCATCATCATCATCAAGAAGAAGCAAATGCCGACGTTGAACTTATTTACGAACGTGCCAGTAGATGCGGTCGTCGCTTCTGACATTCTCAGGGATGCCACCAAAGCTGTTGCTAAAATCATTGGCAAACCTGAATCCGTTAGTCACACTCCTTATCTTTTTCCAATTCTCGTTTTCATCCTTTTTCTTTTTGAATTTTCACTTGAAATTGTTGGAAACTTGCACTGAGGTATAGCAGTATGTGCCCAAAATCGTGCCTTTAAGCTGTTCGATATAATGCTCCAACTAGTTGATGTATGAAGATGAAGTAGTTTGAACATTTCCATTGGCAGAAACGTGTTGCTAAAGAATAATTGAAAATTGGGTCGAGTTTTCATAGCATTTTGAAGTTCGTAGACGTGAATGGGGAGAGAAAGATGTACTTATCAGTGTCTGTGGGCACCGGTTGGGGAAAATGGTAGAATTGGATGAATTGTCGAAGGACCATAACTTTGTAGGCACATGATTTTTTCTAGTTTTGTGCTGTTGATTCAAGTTGAATCCTTTATTTCAGAAAAGTTATGCAACGAAGTAATTTTGCAAATGATGGAGATGGACATTATGTTACTGCTTTTTTATTTCCATCCAAACAAACTGGTAGACTCTTCTCTCCCTTATGCCAGTTACTGAAATGGGTAAAAGCTATAAATTCCGTCTAATTGAGAAAAATCAGTTTCTTGTATTCCTGGTGGGGTCAACTTGACATCTTCCATTGTAACTTTGTGATGCTCTGACATTTGTCAGGCTTTGGTGGCTTCATAGCACCCGTATAATTAATCCTAGTTTGAGCATTCTTACTTATATTTACTGAATTAAACCTATGTATAGTCAGGTTTTACCAATCTCATCTATATAAATTGTTACTGGAGTGATTAATAAATTGTAGCCTAATTCTGATATTCTTCTGTGATTTGTATGAAAGTCGCAAATCACAACTGTTGTTTATGTTCAACGTGAAGCAATATAGAGAAGTTCCTAATGTTTCTTTGGTAAGGTTTAGCATGTAATATTAATTTGGATGATAAGTTGCTTGATAGTCTTCGAGTAAATTAACATCTAAAGCATGATAAATTCAGCATATAATTGATAAGAAAAGCGTAACACTTTGTTTGTAAATGAACAAAGAAGACAAGATTAGATGATTTGATAACTCGTTCTACCTCCACACTGATAAACACTCTCTCTCTCTCTTTCTAAACAGCATCTGTGTACTCTTCATTCTTCAGATTCCAGTTATTGTCATCCCAAACAGTGTTACTGTACATGGTTTGACATACACCTGTCTTTTCTTTATTTTTCCAGTATGTGATGATTTTGTTGAATGGGCAAGTGCCTATTGCGTTTGGTGGCACTGAAGAGCCAGCTGCATATGGAGAACTGATCTCCATAGGGGGCCTTGGTCCAAGTGTTAATGGAAATCTGAGTTCAACGATTGCAGAAATTCTTGAAACTAAGCTATCAATTGATAGCTCTCGTTTCTATATCAAATTTTATGATGTTCAGGTAATTTGTTGTCCTGTCCTATGATAGCTTTTTTGGGTTTTTCAGTATTTGCTTGCCACTGGGAGAAAGGTGTAACATGAGATTTCTCTTGAGGGATTGTTTGGGAGTTGGAATGGGAAGTAAAGGGAAGGAATCCAAAGAACAAGGAAGGGTAAAGAAGGGATGGGAAAGGATGGCTAGATGATAATTTTTCCTTTCCTTGTTTTGGGGAACCTTTTTTTTTTCCCTAAAATTCAACAAATTGGGGGTACTTCAAATATAGAAGAGCAATGACTTTGGAGGATTTTGGAAGGATAGTTAAAAATCCTTCATTGTCTTCTCCTCCTTAATAATACTCCCAAACAATAGAAAGGTTTCAATAAACTTTTCCTTCCCTTCCTCTCCGTTATTCTCCATCCAACTATAACCTAAAGCATGGTTGTTCATGAACAATCTGAGTAGATTTAAGATCAATATTTTTGACTAGTTCTCACCACTGTTCACCTTGTTTGATATATTCTTATTTGATGTGAAGTGATTTCATATAAGTTTTTTAATTCTCTTTCATAAGATAAACCAAAACAGTCTGACCTTCTTTGAATAGAGAGTTTTCAAAAATACCTACCTAATTAGGGTGTCTATCTTATGGTGTTTGCTGGAGAAGGGGAAAATAGGCATTAGATTGAGATGAATACTGTATTAGTCGCTAATGGTACAATTTATTTCAGAAGAGATGTTGGTTAGCGCCAGTTTGTGTGTAATAACAGAAGAAAATGTATTTCAAGTTTTAATCTTATCTGCATTGCATGTAGCGTATGTGGCCCTCTAATTTCCTCTCTTGCAACTCTCATGAGAACTTTGTTTTCTTTTCGATTAATATCTGTTGAAAACTTGAAACATGATCATATTAGTTATGATATTATGGTGGGTTTGTCAGTAACAATTGTTCAAACAGTTCTCTTTCCATCAGCTATTTGCCTTACTTACTGCTTTGGAAAATTCTGAGTGGCTCTACTTTTTAAGAGAAGTTTTTTTTTCACTGCCAGATTCATTTTGAGATTGTCACTTTGTTTTTTTAATTATAAAGGAAAGAATCTTAAAATGAATCTAATGGTAAGGAAGTTTGACCTTTCGAGAGGTTGAACTTTTCATAAAATTATCCCTACTGGTTTTTGTCATCTACATTTATTACCTCCGTACTAGTACTAGATCTTATTATATTTATTTTTCTGAGGCAGCGATCATTCTTCGGGTTCAATGGCTCAACTTTTTGATCTGGCATTCTTTCTTGTCATGGGAGAGCTTTCACAGGGTCGAAATCTGGTTGTTTCATCTTTGGTAAAGTATGTGAAATTTGTATGTTTGATTGTAGTGGAAGAAACATACACATGATTATCAATTAGTGAAATGATATCATCCTTTGTCTTTCATCCTGATCTTTCTGAAGTGCGTGTCTGTAATTTGTCGTTGTTGCTGCCATTTTTACATGAATATTCAATAGAATTTCTAAGTCATCTAGGCATCAAGCAAACGGCCTACAAAGTAACTTGGTGGTCTTTCATGGATGGGAATGACAAGCATGGAAATTTAACAATATATAATATTCATGTGAGTGTTTTGCTTAAAATAAATTTAGTTGTAACTTATCGTTTAATTTTATAGAAGAGTCATGTAATTAAATCATCTCTATAGAAGAAAAAAGTGTAACTTACAAACTATAAACTAAACATATTCTCAAATAGGGCATGATTGGTAGAGTTGAAAATATGGCTAAGGAAAAGGAAATGCAATAGGAAAGCTTAATTAGCATGTTTGGTACGCAACAATTGATTTCTCTCAGGAAGGCATTTCCAGTAGCTCAATGATATTGGGCTTTTAGTCCAGGATGGATGGAATCTCAATTTTTGCTTTGGAAACCAATCAGAAATTACACTTTGCCCTTCAATACCGTGAATATAACATTTTAATAATTTTTTTAACTTGGTGTATTTTAATCTTTTTTTCACCATTATTTATAATTTTATATTATTTTTATCCAACTAAATATAGAAACAGAATAATATTTCCTTTTCTTTTTAAATTATACCAAATATGATTTTAAACTACAAGAATCCTTTTAATTCTAATTATAATTTCCATAATCATTCTTGCATACCAAATAGGCTCCAAGATATTCTCCAAATTTTCTACTTTCAACACAGTGGCATTACTCACCAACCTTCTGAAATCATCGCAGATTATATCCATAAAACTCATCCCATGAGAGGATTTAACGTGAGACACACCAACCCTTGTAAGAACTGGGGCTCAACCATTTTAACACCAAGATTTTCAAGCATTTGCATATTGTTCGAGGTTATGATGAAGTTATTAATAGACGCTCACTTAATAATTTAAAATTTTGAATTAAAGTAATTATTAATATAATATAAAAAATTCTATAATTAAGTAGTCAAAAAATTAATTTTATTGACGCCCTTAATATAAATTAAATTTTAACAAAATGTAATGAACTTTTACTTTGTTCATACTTTGATTCCAATAAATTTTTGTAAAGAATGTTGGAAACTAAATCAACACTGCAAGTCAACTGCAAATTTTACCTAAAGCACAACTCAACTGAATTGTTCTGGAAACTAGTTTTGAGTTTACTAACCTATGACATTAGAAAATAAATGAGTAGAAACTCATTTTAATTCTATAAAGATGATTTAAGTACCAATTAACTTTTTGAAATATTTTTGTATCATCTATTAATGGAAATTTTGACTTTGTTCTAATTTCCTCTTTTTAGAGGTAATTAAATGATACTATGCAATAGAAAAAACAAATATTCTATGGAGTTGAAACAAAATTAATCTTTTAAATAGCAAAGTAGTACAAAACATTCTGAAAAATTAATTAATACTGAGTCTACCTTTAGAGAATCAAAATAAAGTTGCACTAAGAAAGAAACTCCATCCCTATTTGAAGAGCCATAATTTGCCAGAAGAGACTTCCTTGGAAGCTAATAGCAGGAGAATGCAAGATGAAAACCAGAAACGATCTAATTGGCCTTTTACTGTGCTTAGTGCCTTGGGCTTAGTTCACAGTAATGGGCTTTCTAAAAAACTTGGTCTCACTTCCTGGGCTTTTCTTAAGATTATGGCTTGTATTTTGCACAGTGGACCTCTTTTCTCTTTCAGATTTTATTTATCTTTTTAACTTCAATCATTATATTTTTAGGTTAATAGTTGAGAATTATTTTTATTATGAATTTTGCTTCCCTAGAAAGATATTAAAATTTAAAAAATTGCAATATGAATCATCCAGATCATATTTGGAGGTTCATCTCATCTTTTAGAATAACCAAAGAACCCAAACTAAGGTATATCTACTATGAGAGCAACCAAGTGAACTCTTCTTGTAATCCCTTGTAGTTTAGGGCTTCCAACTTCTCCATCTTCTCTGTAAATCTATCTCTGAGGGTGAAATCTAGTAAGAGTTAATTTGGGATATGCTAGAGGAAAACTTTGTGTTGTAAAAGTTATATGTGAACTAAAAGCCTAAAATGTTGGTGGTAATCATGAGAAAGTCATCTAGGTGAGTGAGGAATCTAACACTGTATTTGGATGGGGGAGGAGAAAAGTGGAGAGGGCAAAAAAGTGGAGAGAAAATGGAAGTAGGTGAAAAATAAGGAGAAAAGTATTTCTTCCCTCGTGTTTGGATGCGACGAGAGAGAATAAAATGGGAGAGATTTATTAATTTCCATTGGACACTTTTGCCCTTACAGCAAAACCAGACCAAGTGATGTAAACAAAGTGATAAACAAATTGTTACCTTATACCCGTAAAATAATAATTTTAGCTTTATATATGGGATTTATATATATATATATATATAATACATTTTGATATGTTTATTAGTTTGAAAGAAATTAAATGATGGGTGGAATTTATATAAACTTAATGTTACTATAAAAAAATATGTTTATTAATTTCAGATCAATTAACTTAAATAGCTAATTTTATATTAATTTCAATAATTTTATATTAATTTCACTTGTAACCAAACAAAAAAAATTAGTGCGTATCACTAATTATTATAATTAAGGTTCCTTATAATTACGCTTAATTATACTTTTATATGTACGTAGTACTTAGATAAATATCATTTATTCAAGATAATAATTTATAAAATATATGAAAATAATATATACATGCACGCGAATAATTGTCCATTATAAAAAATTGCTATAGTTGTGCAAAGAAATAAAGTGTTTTGACTTCACGTGGCTAGCTTATATTTTCCTCTTGGCTTGTCCCCGCTTGCATCCAAACTTATTTTGTCCTTATCATTGGCATGGAGTGAAGCTTCATGTGAAGTCATGTGAAGAACTTGAATGATTCACATGGAGCCATGAACACTTCGTCCTTATCCATGGAGTGACTTAGCATGTCGTACTTCATAATTAATAAGATGCTTGACTATGTGTCTCAAAATATATAAGGGTGAGTACCTAGGCCATGCAGTAGTTGCAGTGGAGGGGTTGTAGTTTGGCAAGTCACATGAAGTTGAAGACAAATAATATAATGCATTCCATTTAGATGATGCATCATGTATGAGTGTGATTTTCTTACAAGGCTCGTTATTATTATAGCAAAGATAGGAGATAATATATTTGTTTGGTTGTTGAATGTCAAGAATGTATGTTGACATGCTTCTTTTATCTTCATCCATTGTTATTTTTCATGTAGATGGATAGAAGAACTTACGGAGATGTTTTGTATTCTCAAATTTGTTGAGGAGTTAATATAGGAAAAGAACTTATTTTTCCAATCGGTGAAATAAGATATGGAATTTTTTCTTTCCATTTAACAATTTTTTGTTTAACCATAATTTTGGTATATGCACTTCTTATATTTGGCCCTGATGGAAATGATGCCGTTGAATATATAGTATCAGTGATGAAACATAATTACTTAAGGGCTTATAATTTATGGAAAGAAGTTTCTGAATCAATTTGCCAATTATGGTTTACAGAATTTTAGGTAAATTTGAATTGCATTACCAATACCAAATTTATTATACCCACTGTGAGAGAATACATGGATTCACTGATATTTTTTGTCCTAATGGATAGAAATATTATGTATGGACACATGAGGATCATTTCCAAATTTATAAGAACTTTAAAGATCGAGTAAGAAATCGCTTAAAAGATTTGATCTGTTATGTCTAAGATAAAGGAAAGCGTCTTAAATGGATCAATGAAGACATTTGGAATGATTTATGCGTTGGTTGAAAGAAGGTAGAATTTAAACAGAGAAGTGAACGTGCCAAGAAGAATAGAGCTTCAAACTCTATCTACGAGTCATCTCTCCATACTAGTGGAAATATTCCATTCATAGATCACGTTGCAACTTTAGCTGAGGAATTGAGTAGGCATGTAACTCTGGTAGAGCTTCATGTTCGGACTTATCAAAAACCATTGTCTGGACAATGGGTTGATAAAAAATCTAAAAATGCTTTTGTACGTATCCTATTTTTTCAAACTTTTATTAAATGTTCTTACATATAAATCACAATTATGTAACATCCTCCATTATTTGTTTTGTCTCAGAACGAATATGCCAAACTTAAAACTAGTATAGCAATTGCGGCTAATGCCTAAATTTTTTCGTTGCCAAATGAAGTTGCTTTACGGACAGTAGCTGCTGGAGGGAAAAAAAGTAGAGGCTCCATATATGGCTTGGGAAGTGTTGCACATAAAGTGGAAGAGGATCCAATATATGGCTATAACTATGGTAAAAAATATAACCTTTTTCTCATATCCAAGTGTGGCAAAGGCCATATATCTAGAAGGTTACCTACATCCTGATATTGATCAAAAGTTTAAGGATTTTAGGATGCAAATGGATGTCAATGAGAAATCCATAATTGAGATGCAGCATGAACTTTTTGAATATCATCAGAACAATAGAGCATCGTGTTCAAAAAATTCCAATAAAAGGAATTAGTGGAGAACTTGCTGAAAAATGAATGTAACTATTTTCGATTAATTTGTATAACTATGTGAATTTATTTGATATAAGTTTATATATTTATATTATAATGCAAGTTACATAAAATACACCATTTAATTCTCTTTTTTACCTTTTTTAATTCTCTTTCACCAGGGGGTCCTTATGACCTATGCATGGTTCATCATAGTCAGACAGTCATGACAATTATGTGTGAACTACATAGCCATAGATGATAAGTTGTATTATTGCATATTAAATAATGTGGAATAATAAGTTTTGTCCCATTTTAGAGAATCTTTTCTTACTTATTTTTCTTCTTGTACTTTTATCTAGACAACAAAATTTAAGAATAGTTTAAGTTTGTCTCTTTATTTCTTATCCTTATCTAAATTGGATTCACATGTCACTCTCTTCCATGTACAATCACATACATGTACACAGACACCTACACACATATATATATGCATATATATACCCATATATATATATATATATATATATATATATATATATATATATATATTTATATATATATATATATATATATATATATATATATATATATATATATATATATATATATTTGTGTAGTTAAACTTTGCCGACTACACCCCTCTTTTCTTTATAACATTATCTTTAACTCTGCATCCACAAAGTTGCCAAGGTAAGAAGAGAAGATTATCATTTTATAATTATAAACATGTGATATATAATTACGCTATTATTGACCCTCATAAACTCGCAATCTGATTTCATACAATTTACCTTTTATCATCAACATGAGTTACATTTAATTGTATTGCAGGATCTCTTATAGAAGAGGAAGAAAGACATGGAGAAATTTTTCTCAACCAGAATCATCTATTGTTCAAGAAGACACACAGCTAATCCCATGTAATGTTCAACTGGAGTCATATGATGTGCAATAGGAATTGCCTGATATGCATGATCAGCATTCTAATGACCAAAATCAACCGCTTCCCACATTGATTACACCTGATGGGACAGGGTTGATAACTTTATTTCTACTACGTCTTGATACTACTATCTCTTTGTTGAAAATGAGTCTTAATTTTTTTCCTTCAACTCTTATTCTTATAGGTTTAAACCAAATAATAAAAATGTTTGTACTTCTATTGTTACAATCTTTAAAGATAAATACGATGGCGCATGGAATTGTTGGAGTAAGGTTTCACACAATTATTAACAGTTATGGTTTCATGAATTTGAGGTTTGACTGTCTACTTTAGTTGTTATGATTGAAATGTTAATTAATTAACTTTAACTTGAACCTCTCCTATTTTGTTTGTATTGGTGTTGTGTTTCGCATTGCAAGAAATACTATTATTGGGACCCGGTGCATCATCATGAGATTTAGCAAAATTGAAAAAATCGAGTAAAAAGCTAGTTGAAGGATATCATTGGTCATGTCCACAACACATGAAAAAGACCCCAATGGATAAAACATTCAATTTGAGAAGAATTATGTGACCATTGGGATACTAATGAATTTCGTGCCAATAGTGAGCAAAAAAAGAAAAATTGTGCTGGTGCTTCTTTGCAAACAGGAGGCTCTACATCTAAGGAGGAACATGTGCGAAGATTGGTATCAATTTGAACATTTATTTCAAAATTTTGACATATTATTCCATCTAATCCTTCCTTATTTTGTTATATAGGCTCGGGAGTTAGGAAGAGATCCTTCATTTTCAGAGGTTTACCTAAAAACGCACCAACGAAAATCTACTAACTCTTGGGTAGATAAAAAATCAAAGGCTGTTTGGGTTCGTACATGATATATATATACATTTATTTTTCTATATACCTACATACATACACATTTATATTCATATTAAGAACTTGCATCTATATTGGTAGGATGAATATTTGAGACAAAGAGAAAGCACAGAAAGTTCAAACTCAAGCGATAATGTCTTAGACCTAAACTTATTTATTAAAGCTGTCGGTGGCAAAAAGAAGGGTGCCGTCTATGGACTTGGTAACATGTCTTGTAAAATTTGAAGGGACTCTAAGTCTGGATATACGTACAATCAAGAAGCATCATCGAGTCAGTTGCCACCGTACCCCCATGCAAACTATATTCAAAATATGATACGAAATGAATTCATTAATATTTCAACAAAGTCGTATCAAAGTCACTTTCAGGACCAAGAACAATAGATTGAAGAGCTGTGAGCACAACTACAAGAGATCACACGTAGCAATAATGCACGATCACAGGAGAGACACAACTCATCTCAACCAACGTCAAGTATGTTGCACGAAGGAGATCCCGATGGCATAGGGGACGATAGTGAGGAGGATGAGTAGACTGAGCTATATTTTCCAAGTTTGTTATAGGAAATAGATCTAGCTTCCTAATATTGTATTATGTCTATATGTTTACACTATTGTCTGCTACTTATATGTATATATGTTTATAGTGGTTCATCCATTCAACCTATATTTAGCTGGGCATGCAACTATATGTTTATATACGTAAGGAATATATATATATATATATATATATATATATTGTAATTAGACATAAACTGCTATATACAACATTGTCTACCTAAAGCTCTTAACATGAAATATTGAAATATACTACTCTGTAGGGAAGAAATGTGTAGAAAAAAAAAAGAGAAATAAATCTCCCACCCAGAAATATGAAACAATGTGTAGACAACCAAAAAAAAAAGTGAAGGAAAAAAAATTGTGTACAAAACAAAAAACAAAAATATACAACTTTGTAAGGGAGAAATGTGTAGCAAACAAAGAAGAAAAATAAATCTCATAGCAAGAAATATGAAAAAATGTGGAGAAAAGAATAAAGAAAGAGTGAAGAAAAAGAAATTGTGTAAAAAAAGAAATGCGTAGAAAATAAAAAAATAGTCTGTAAACAAAAAAAAGGAAGTAACAGCTAACTAAATTTTAAATTGTTTAAAATTTAGGCAGAAGTTATAAAATTATTGCAAAAGAATGAAAAATAAGATATATCTATAAAATTTTTGAAACCTTATAATGTAAAAGAAATCTCACAGAAAAGAGAAAATGTGTTGAAAAAAGAAATAGGTAGAAAACAACAAGAAAAAGCGTGAAAAAAGACTTGTCGAGTAAAAAAAAAATGGCCGAAAAAAAGGGGGCCCTGACTGGTCCCACCAAAAGTGGTTAGACCACCAACGGTCCAACCACTTTTTGGTCGAACCAACGTTTTGGTCAAACCAGTCTGACTACTTTTCAATCAAACCCCCCTTTTTTTTTAAGCCAATTTTTTTTACTCGGACAAGTCTTTTTTCACGCTTTTTCTTTTTGCTTTCTACCTATTTCTTTTTTCAACACATTTTTTCTTTGCTATGAGATTTTTTTTACATTATAAGATTCCAAAAATTTTATAGATATATCTTATTTTTTTTCTCTTGCAATAATTTTATAACTTCTTTCTAAATTTTAAACAACCTAAAATTTTAATTAGCGTTCATTTTTAATTTCTCTCTTAATTTTTCTTTTTTTTGTGCAATAATATTATAACTTTTTCTTAAATTTTAAATAAGGCCAAATTTTAGTTAGCATTCCTTTGTTGTTTGTTCGTATATTGGCTTTTTAACGACATATATTGGCTTCTTTTTTTCCCTTCGATTTTGTAATTTTAAAAGGACGTAGCTTTGGTTTTTTTCCTTTGTATGTTTACTTATTAAGACTTATATTTTTTTCACAAATTATGTAGATGTTACATAAAATTATTCTGTTCAACGTTATATATATGTATTTTTTTTTTCTCAATGCTCTTACATTTTTTCTTACAATTTAGATAAGTTTCCATGCTTTGACCATTTTACCATATGTATCTCTTATTTTGTCCAACATATAGCCATTATGCATCAAGGTAAATTCTAACAACAGGCACCATGAAATTGAACAATTATACCAATTAAAGGAAAATTTTAAATATCAGTCTTATATGAGATTTCAATTTCAAATCTAAATAGTATTTTAACGTGATCCAATCAGTTACAAAGCGTTTATCATACAGTTATACAAACAAAACAGAATAAGGCCACCACTACTAAAGTCTAATTTCATGTCCAATATCAAATATAACTGCATTACAATGATCATCACAGAATGACATTCATCACTTTAGAATATCAAAAGAGTTTGTCATCTCCTAACCATCAGCTGTGAGAACTTCTGGCTTCACTCATCATCTATATCAATGTTTGTAGTCGCAGATGACGTGAAACTCTAAAAAACTTTCACTTACTTTTTTCTTCATTACATAAAAAAAATAACATTTTAACTTAGTCTCATCAATTAATCCAATTTGCTCCAACTCTGCCCATACTTCTTCTTTGCTATAATGTCGGGGTCTACTTTTTTCCAGGATTGCAAGACCCTTTTCGGCAATCTCAACTTGCTTTTTAGCTATTGCAACCTGCCTTTCAGACAATGATATAGATTTATCCTGCAAGGAATTTCCATCTCTCATAACCTCAGCTAATTCTTTAATTCTTAACATAATTTTTTTTATATCTATCTTCAATATTATCAAGCATCGCTTTCTTGCGCTTTTGACCTTTGGAAGATGCAGTGCTAGTCGAGTGATTTGAGTTGCCATACGTGGGACTAAATGAATCCATATTAACTCCAGAGTTTGTGGCCTCATAACCCCAGTTAAAATCACCTTCACTCGTTATTTTATTCATGGTCCCTTCTTCACAGTAGTCATTTAAATCAATACACTCTTTCTGTGACCGTTTCACTTTGTCCTTGGCGCTCTCAATATATTTCCCTGTTGCTCTGTCTACACCAAACAATTCGTATAACTTATCATAATGTAAAACAGGTGTAGTCATCCACTTTTTCACTTAGGGTTTTTTTTTGCAATGTGCAAATTTGTATGTCATACTAATGCAAATGAAAAAAATATTCCAAACAAAGCTATGAAAAGAGAAATTAACGAAGATATCAAATTAATTAACATTTATGTAGTATAATTACCAAGATGAAATTACCTCAATCAACTCATACCAGATTTGAGTTTCAGCTTCAAACATTTTTGTAATCGGGCTCCAAGAAAAGCCACTTAATCCATTAAATAAATCATAGAGCTCTCTAAATCACTGTGATAAAGTTTTTTTTCGATTCTTCAAATGTTGCTTTGTAATATGCAGCCCAGAAGAATTCCATTGAACTTGCAGGACATTATCATATACAAATGTTGTGAAGGTACCATATGGCCGATTTCTTTTCATCATCTCATCCAATAACACAAAGGCTTCATCCATCTCAGGTGACTATCACAGATTGTCATTCACTGAATCCTTCTGCTTTAGGGCCATTGTTGAATTTCTGCATGAAATAGAATAACATGAAATCTCAAACAATATAAAAAATTCTATCTCACAGTCCAAGTCATTTTTATTCATAGGTACGTAAATGTTTAAAAATACACCAAAAAATTTTATTAATAAGATACTTCAGCATTTCAAACAATATTAATATATATCATAGAATAATATTATATTGATCGTATGAAATGGTTATATAATAAATTATAATCTATTTCAATAATCATTCCACATTTGGCCAACTATACTGTCTCTTAACATTGATCCTTGTCTATATTCCTCCTCTTGACTGTAATTAGAGTAAGTCTTAGTATTATCAGGAGGGTTTTATTATAATTCACGATCAACTTCAGCAATCAAGTTCTCATTAAGATCGACCCCCATCAAAAAGTTGTGTAATATGCAATAAGGTATAACAATATCAGTCATGGTTTGGAAAGAATAATGTGGTTCAGTGCCGTTAGCTATGATCAAAAATCGTTTTTTTAAAACTCTAAATGTTCTTTCGATGACATTCCACAATGAGGCATATCGATGATTAAAAATTTCTTTTTCATTTTGTGGTGATCGTGCCGAATATTCCTTCAAGTAATAATGCACTCTTCTGTAAGGTGTCAATAGACCATACATGAGTGGAAACCCAGCATCCCCAAGATAAAATTTTCCTAAAATTATGCAACATTGATTAGCAACCATAGAATTAAAAAATTCAACACCTAACACTATCAACTATTAATGGATTGCATAAACCAAGATAAAATTTTCCTACAATTATGCAACATTCATTAGCAACCATAGAATTAAAAAATTCTACACCTAATATTATCAACTATTAATGGATTGCATAAACACCTTGGGGAATTATAAGGTTATCTTCCTGTGACAAAGCATTTTTTAAAAATTCTGGAATCTGAAGCTGTGCCTTACTAACCAGCCAAGACATAGATGAATTTTATGTCAAATGAACATGCAGCAAAAATATTTTACGTAGGATACTCTTTTCGTCCTCTAAAGCGAGCAGCCTCTTCTCTAGGTACTTTTACTCAAACGTGAATTCCATCTATAGCTCCCACACAATCTTACCATTTACAATTGGTTGACAGCAATATATTATGGAACAATTCTTTTATTCATGAACTAGATGGATATAGAAATAATGATATATCTTAAAATATGGGTAGAATCTACTATTGTTGAAAATTTGGACAGCAACTTCTGATCTAGATGGCTGAAAGAAACTCAGCTTCAAGTGAAACCACCACGCGTAAGACATTATAAAAATGGTGACTAATAGTCTCCCCTAATCGATGGAAGTAAAAGCATAGTGTCCTATTTTTTACATTATGTGCCAATATGTGGAGAAATTTGGCAATTTGTTCCTCAACTATAACCCACTGTGAATCTTTTACTCTTCCCGTGGCTCAAAATTTTTAACATAACTCCCTAAAAGCCCGTGGGCCCATGCGCAAAATATCAAGCAATTTTTTTCATCTTGTAGCCGTATCATCAACTGTTTTCTCATGTTATACCGATCAATATTGCTAACGCTAATAGATTTATTAGTAAGAGTTTAGATCTCTTCTAATAAATGAATTGCATACAGAAGTAAATATATAAATCGGATCACACAAGTATGCTTATGCCTGTCCAACTTTTCTATTAAATGGTTCAAATTTGAACCTTTATTTGTTACTCTAAAATTAATCAATTGCTTGACTTCAAAATCAACATCATACATATCTCCTTCTACATCCTTCGTGAATTCCATGTTATTGTAGTTGTAGCTCTATTAGACAATTATACAAAGTATGTGAAGGCATATTGTATACCATCAAAAGTAAAAACTTAAAAATAAAAATATATAAAGTTACCTGACAAGGTCAATGTTATGATCAATTATGTTAATTATAGGTCATATAATATATTAGGATATGAAAAGTAGCATGACTCTTTGACAATTCTACAAATACTTAAAAGGAACGCCACAAGTCCCATATACTAGATAGCTAATCACTAACAATTCACTCACTCAGATTAATGCTCTTTCTCATTTTCCCAAATTTCTTAACACATTTTGTAGGAAGCCTAAGAATATTGCTACCTCTGGCCGTAACTCACCTTATGGTATTTGACATTCTAATTGAGTTATAAAGAGCAATGCGGGTAGCAGGACAGGAGAAGAGTTGACTCACAGTCTTTTGTTGCAGACAGCCAAGGTTAGTTGTCTTAAATTTTATATCGAAATGTGAGAGGCAGCCCAGAATAACCATAAAAAATATTTCAATCTTAAATGCACAAAAAACTTATACGTATACAGAACAAGCCAAATCTTGACTATCAGCTCTGAATCTTAGCAACATAAGCGACAAAATTATTAAGTACAAGAGGACGAATGAAATCCAAAATCATATAATGTTAATGCTATGACAACAATACAGATGCATACATATAATAAAAAAAATGCCGACACAGGTGAGTAAAGCAAAACTCAAAATTTATAAATTCATCATTTAAATCCTACACTGCAATTTGAACCTTCTTTGTCTACAGATCCAATTTATGTTTTCAAAAAAGTTTATCAGGGAAAGGACTTTGAAATCATTACCCACGAAATGTAAAAACTATAGCAATAACGATAATAAAATTTCTTCTAACTATAATAGGCATTAGTGAAATATGAAATGAAAAGGTGAAAATACTAGACGTTGCGAAGCTTGGAGGAGGAAACTAAGAGGTCGAGCAAAAATGTGAAATTTTTGGGAAATATGAAATGAAAAAGATGAAAATACCAGATGCCGCTGCAAAGCTTGGAGGAGGAAATAAGAGGTCGAGGCAAAATGTGAAATTTCTGGGCAAGAAAAAATAATAGGGTTGTATGGCCCGTTTATCGAGAAAGTCACAAGAAAATAATTTTTGTTAAGGGCAATTTGGAAAAAATAAAAGATACATGACACTGTCGCTCCTTTTCTCCTCAAAATCTCTTCACATCCGAAGAAAAAAAATTCACGTGGGACCCATACTCATTTTCTTTTCAGTTTCTCTCTCCCTCTCCGTTTTCCTCTTAATCCAAACGGGGGAAAATGCTACTCCTCCCTCCTGATTTTCTCCCCATCTTAGCGTAAGGCTTTAAGGATGAGTATGAGAAAACTATCTTTATCCAAGTTGATTTGTGTATTAGTTGAAAAATCCTCTGTAGTGCAAATGAATTGGATATAAGACAAGTTATCTAAACCAAAATTATTTCTTGGTGCTATTCTCTCTTTCCTTCTCTTTAATTTACTGGTTTTCATATTGATGGATGATTGTGTTTCATTTTTTGGCTAGCATTCATTTGTAGTGAACTGACTTGTGATTCTGGTTCTTTCTGTTAAGCATTCACATAAAACTTTTTTGTAAAATTATTAGCATCTTGATTAATCAAGTTATTGCACATTTAAATGCTGCATTAAGAGTTCAATTAATACTGTTTTACAGCAAAATTTGTTTAAACAATTTCAAAATCATATTTTCTGCACAAACAATTATTTACTCCCTCTAAATGTGTTTTTCAATAGGAAAGACAAATTGCAGTTTATCTTATCTAGTTTGAGTATAGTTAGTTTTTATTATTTAACCATCATGTGATATTTTTATTTTTATTTTTAATTAAAATAATCATGCAAAAGTTAAAATGATAAACAATTTTATTTTTAAAAGTGTATTTTACTTATATCTTAAACAATTTTATAGTCTTTTTAAAGTTCTTATTGAAATTAAGCTAATACTTTGAAATTGAAACAATCTTCTTAATCCCAATAATAACCTCCTAAAAACATAAAAATGTTTATTATTGTAATACTCACGTGATCACTTTTATTATAACTTAAATGTAAAATACTAATGTTGAATTATACACTTTAACCATGTGAAGACAAATTAATTTTGAACCAAACCTGACGGAAAAATTGTAATTTTTTTTTTTTTTTCAAGTAATGTAAGAAAATGAGGGGGGAAAAGAAAATGAATCCATGAGTATATGAAATGCAACTTTATTATTCCAGTAAGCGTCTGGATATGCTTTTAGACACTGGACAGAAAGAAGAAAGAAGTAGATGAAGAAAATCAAAGACTAGTGATCTGAAGACTCTTTGGGTGGAATAAAAAGGAAAAAAAAAAAAACATAGTGCCTCAACCTTCTACATACACACAGACTAGTGAACTAAAGAGAAGCTCCTGATCTTTCTTTTTCATTGTGATCACATGCTCATTGGGCTTTCAGGATCATTAAGAGCTGCAATGGCTGCTTGGATTTTTATCTGTACAACATCTTTCTCTTCTTCATCTGCCTGAAAAATTGGAAAATCACAGCAACGCAAAAGTCACAAATTAATAATTTCAAGATTTTTATCTCACATTGTTGTCTACTCTTAGAAATATTTATCAAATAACTATTGGCAACAACAAAATTTTTTTTAGATAAAATAATTTCTAGTATGATAGTAGAGTCTCAATGTTCAAATAATTCTCCGATAGTTTATTTATTCCCATTTTTTAAGTTAAATTTTTTTAGAATAAATCTTTAAAATAATAATAAAATCGTTTCTTAAATATTTTTAATATTTAATTTCAGTTGCTTCTAGATCTGCATTAATTAACAGCTAGAGCTAACCAGCTAGCATTGGATTCAAATTTCTTGCTGAATCAGCTATATATGATTATGACACTTCAATTTCTTGCACGTCAAAAACCAGTTTTCTTTGCTAATCGATGTGACTTATGGGGCTGGCCACATTCATAATTAATCACATAGACTTTGACTTTATGTGGTCTCCTTAATTTGTTATTTTCTCATAAAATTTTAAAAATATTCTTAACATAATTTTTCTATGCAGATACGAATCCCAAGGGAAGCTAGAGATTCCTATAGCTTAAATGAAATGGTTGAAAATGGAGTCTATAATAATGTAGATTACAAGCAACATTTGGAAATTGGAATTCTATGCTCCATATAGGTTAAAAAATTTCTATCATTAAAGAATGCCACGTTGGAGATTAATTAGAAAAAGTCTTGCTTCAAAACAAGAGTTAAGTAAACTATATTTGTTTTATTACTTGCTGCAATTATGAGTATGGCAATAAGGACATGATAAGTCCACTTAAGGGATTCAAATTCGGACAAAGAAAAAGTTGCCTACAATTTAAGAAGTTAATTCAATAAAATAAGATCAAGTTTACAATATAAGAAGAAGATGGTGCCCCCGCCTTCTAGTAGTTTTGAACTTTAGTTTTTGTCATAACGCAAACTAAAACTAGTTTTTAAATATTTCACTTAATTACGTTTTATATATTTTTGTTGATAAAGACTTTAAAATATTTATTTTAATGGTAATTTAGTCAATATAAAATATTATCTCCATCATTGTCTTGATTAGAAGTAATTAATTTAAAAACATATTATTTTAAAAAAATCATAACAAATATCTTTGTCTTTTAAATGATGATGACTTATATTTATTAGAATAAAAGTATACGGTTTAAACTATATATACCTACGTAATTATTTAATTTTCACCACTAATACATCAAACAATAATGCTAATTCTTTATGTTTTGGATTGATATTTAACCTTAGCTGCTTTTTTATGTACTTACTAAAAATAATAAAATATTGATAATTGAAGTCAACGCTAACCTATTGAAAAATTATTTTCTGAAGTAAATAAAATACAGAAATAAAGATATATAGTTCTGCATGAGAATTCATTTTCAACAGAAAATTAAAAGCAGCACGCATAAAACTAAGAATTAATAATCACTAAACTTCAGAACATAAGCAAATAATTACTCTAGCAAACACCCAAATTATAATTCTATAGTTCAATCACCACATGATAGCAAAACATAATATCAATCAAATGCCTAAATCATGCCAACGTTTTCTTCTATTTTAATTAAATGAATGGGTTTGTTGATTTCATATTATTTCCAATTAAATATTAACCACGTCACTTGTACTAGAATATATAATTAAAATTAGCTAATTAATAATTAAGAAAGTCGTCGTATCGCTCATTGGCCGTCATGTTCCAAAAAAAACCCTAAAATGGAAACTCACTGGGAAGCTGAACTCTTAGGCGATAAACGACGAAGTCAAAAGCAACGAAATAAGGATCAATGTTATTGGTCTACTACACAAGCAAATTGAATTCAGACACCAACTAAGCGACAGGTCGTTTTCGTACATGAAAACAACAACCGGTCTGGAAATTCATTTTGAGTCTGAGGACCAGAAGACAGAGAAGGTGTGTGTGTGTGAGGTGGAAGCTTCATAGGATTTGGAGGAACGTGACATAAACGAGGTTGCAAACTGACATACCGCGTGGTCGTGTAACGTTGTGAGACTCAGAAGAAGAGTCAGAGCACTAATTAGAATTTAGAAGGCCGCATTCGGATTGAGGATCACGTTTTGGAATTGAAATTAATTCTCCCACGTTCTAATTCCAGGAAACCAATGTGGTGGTGGTGGGTATGGAATTTTCCTAGAAAGTACATAGATTTCACCCGTGTGAGAAACATGTTTAATTACTTGTGTTTTTTCAATGGCCGCATGAGTTTGAATCTTGGTCAAATCACGTTAGTCAGAATTTGTCCTTCAAAAATTATAAAATTCTAATTTCATTACTGTCTTAGAGCTATTTAGTAGATAAAATATTAGATGTAGAAATGAAAATATAAAATAAATAAATAATAATTTTTGTATCTCCATTTAAAAAATAATAATAAAATAGATAGATATTATTAAATAATAATAATATAATAGATAGAAACATAAGAAAGAAAGAGTCCGCTTCCAAATGGGCTTGGTTTCATCTCCAATCAGTTTAATTCTTTTATTTGTTAAACTGATGTAAATTTATTGAGTTATTATCATAATAACCCAACCTAACAAATGCCTAAGCGATCAATAAAATAATAAAGCGGTCATGCTTAATGTTTAAAAAAGCAGAAGTTTCAGCACTACAATCACAATTCATGATAGTAAATTTTTGTGACATTAAGCATGATCACTTTATTACATAACCACTGAACAAGCATTATGTTAAGCCATACTAACAGCTCACTTGAATTTACATCCGTTTAATAAATAAATGGACCAACTTGACTGTGTGACAATTATTGGAGGCTGACCTCAGGAGATTTAGATTTTGAGAGACCAAATTAAGAATCTTATAATCTTTTATAGACTCAAAATATAATTAACTCCAAAATTTTTTCTCCTTTATGAATTTAAATTCAATTTTTGTGGGAGAAAATTTTGGAAATATTATTCTAAATATATTATATTAATATGAGAATACGCCGTGTTAAAACTAAATTAAAAATTATTTAATTTTGAATAAAATGCGAAAATAACTCCAACCTTATAATAAAATAAAATTGGCACGACTCACCAACGCATCTAGAAATGGAGTATTAAATTTTAAAAAAAATCTTACAAATTATCCAACCTAAAAAAAAAAATTATCGATTTAAAATGATAATCCATTGAAATTGTATTTAAGAACACCCTATTAGATAAGGATTGGTTAATTTAGGGTAAGATTTCCATGGACTGTAATTACCCAATAGGTGGACAAAACTGATCACAAAAATAATTTCTATAATCTTAAATTAAGTAATAATTAACTATACGGATTAGATATTATATTTGTGGTGGATACTGAAGTGAAAGGACAAAGGAGTAGTGGCCCGAAAAATAGACAGACACAGCTAATAAACCAACGTAACATTTTCTTTTTCGATTATTCCAACGTAACCTTGTCGAGAGAGAGGGACGCATAATTCGTTATGGCTCCACAAAAGTTCTGTGTTAAGAAAGCATAATCTCGTTGATGTCCTTCCTTTTTTGCCCTACTGATTACAGCTCTCACATTTCCAACTCATGGATTTTTCACTTTTCTTAAAGTCCTCAATCGGTTCCCTACCACTTGGTCTCTAATTCTAGCTGTTATTAACAAAATTATAAGACAAGGAAGGAATACTTAAAGAGATATCTACTAAAAATTAAAAAAAAAACATAAATTTAATTATAAATAAATGTATAAACACATTGTGTATAATTTCTTAATATATGCATATCTGACATATTTACATATAAATGTATAATTAATTTAATTTATGTGCTTTTAATTGAGTATACTTAAGAAGTATTCTAAACGCAACCTCCTACTTAAAATAAAAGAAAAAAATCAAATTAAACTTCTGAAAAATGTTTCACATGATGGGATCCAATAACACTCATTTTGATAAATTTTTTTAAATTAAATTAATATCTTGGTTTTTTTAATTTATTTATTGTTTCCATTTAATTATTTGAGTTTATTAATTTCATATCTTTTAATTGACAACTTGGTCAATATACATTTCTGATGGCAATAATTTAATATTTCACATGGTAGTTACCATAGTAAACAAAACGATAGTTTAAGGCACATGTAATAAGAATTAAAAATCAAGAAATAAATTTCAGAGAGGAAATTAAAGAGGACGGACACTGACCTCGATGAAGACGGTCTTCACGAGCCTGCCTGAAAAGCAAGTTATGTTGGCTGTAATGATCTTTAGTTTCAAAGATTCAAACACCTCGCACAGCTTTACCATTGTGTCTGTCCTTTTGCCGCATGTCAAGCTCACCACCACTGTCTTCTCTCCCATGTATGTAACTCTTAGCTGCCCACCATCGCATCAAAACCCACTTAATTAATTATATATTATTACTAAAAAATTACTTGCAAAAATTAAACAATTTAATCTTAAAATTAAATTAGATGTTTTAATTTTTTTTTTTTATAATCAAATCTCTTGGGTTCGTACGTCCTTATCGAATTTTGACGTGACAAATACGTAAGGAAGTTGCGAGGTCGTTTGTTTCACTTGAAATAAACGGTTTGAGTATAATCCCTTGTTGATTGGGATCCCCTTATTATCACCTGGACCCCGCACCCTCACTTCCCAATGAAAACTTGCCAACAGAAAAATATTTGTTTGAGAAGAGGAAAGATATGAAATGTGGTTTTCACTTCTTATATTTTTTTTATATAATTTTTTTAATAAGAGAGAATTTAAACTTCAAAAACTTGCAAAATTATATGCATTAGTGAGTCTGATTATGTATGGTAGCACAATTTTTTATATATTTATTATTTTTTAAATAATATGTATTTTAACAAAACCAATTATATATTGTTAAAAAGTAAATATTATAACAAAATTTATATATAATTTCTTATATTTTTATTATCATGTTTGTTAATTAAAATATAATAAGTATATGATTTGTTTTATAATAATATAATGAATGTATAATTTTTTAAGTTAATTAAATTATACATTTATCGTATTTTAATTAAAACAACATATAATATTATATTTTAATTAAAAATCTTGATGAAAAAAATATAAATACTATGATAATATAATTATTTTCTGTACAATCCAAAATCATGCTTATTATGCTTTTAAAGAACAACTTAACATCAAATATATAAAAACTGTCCCAATATAATACCTGAAAATTTGATTAAATTATTTGTAATTGGGTACAAGAAAGAGAGATGATTACCTCATGGACTTCAATTGGGGAATTTCTTGAGCTGACGGATTCAAAAAGCTGCTGCTCTGTCTTCTTCTTCTTGGACCTCAGAAGCACAGGCAGGTCCTGCTCGAACTCAAAGCTTGAATTATTATTATTGCTGTTCGTCATCATATTCATATTCTTCCCAGATTCAAGCTCCATTATCTCAGCTTCAATGCTCTTCTCTTGCTCGTGCAAGCGCTGTATGTACTCTATAGCATCCTTTATTATCGATGCCTTATCCATCTGTTTTAATTAATTAGCCCAACCAACACCACCACAAATAAGTAAACAAAACCAAATAAAATATCACACAGCATAATCAACACGATTCGCTATAAATGGCCATTACATCACCAAACAATAATATGTTTAACCACCAAATTAAAGATGATAGTGGTGGGTGCAGGAGTTCATTTTTTTATACACTCTTTTTATTTTTTATTTTCTTTTTTGTCAACATTGTGTAAGCTAATAATAAGTCAGTTGAATTTTAAATTTTCAGCGATCACAGAAATTACCTTGCTAATGTTGGGGACCACTGCTCTGAGTGCAAAGAGCCTTTCGTTGAGCTTCTTCCGGCGATTCCTCTCGGAGACAATGTTCTTGGAGGCCGCCGACGAGGAAGCGGCGCCGTCCGGCGAGCTCGAGTCGTAGTACCCGGAGATGGCCTCGTCCAATCCCCAGCTGCCACGTCGCCCACCGAGTTTCAGACAAATTTTTAAGGAACAATCAGTTCGGAAGGCTAGTTCGATCGATGGACAGTTTCAGAGTTTAGTTTCAGATTTATTGATTAGAATTAGCATAAATTACCTGTCGAACTCTTCCGTTTGTAAGAACATGTTGGTCTCCCAGTAATGCTTGTACTCGTCGCCGATGTTCTCCATTGTCGTGGAGCTCGAGGGGGAGAGAGAGAGAGAGAAATTCGTTGAGCTTGGGAATGTTGAGAGTGGGGTGGGGGTTAATAATTTATAGGGGAAGGGAGAGAGGGGGTGTGATTATTCATTTAGGCACGTGCGAGGAGGTCATGGGTTGTGTTGTCGTTGGCTGTTTTATGAAGGTCAGATCCTACGGTCTTGGCTGCTTCCCAGAAAGATCTAAACCTAACGCTGTGCGGTCTGTGATGCCGCGTTCAAGACATCTTCTACTCCCAAGAATTTGTTGGGTTGGCATGGCTTTACAGTGTGCTTGGTTGGATTACACGATGGTAATTTTATTTTATTAATTTTGCATGATATTTATTTATTCTTTTATTATAATTGTTTAATATTATTTAATTATTGTTTTTTTAAATAACCATACAATAGTCATTTTTATATTTAAAATCATTTTTTTATTTTTTCTTCTAAGAAATTATTTTCTATTTTGTGTACTAAATAAACTTTCAATCTTTAAAAATAGGAAATACTATAAAATATTTTTTAAAAAATTTTGGGTTATATATAGATAGTTTTATGAATTTTAAAAACTTAAAAATAAATCATTCAATTTTCATGTTCAAGAAAATAAATATTTTGGTATTTTTCATTGTAAGAGATTGCTTGGCTGCTAGAATTGTTTTATTAAGAATAAAAACATAAATAAAAATGAAAATGAATTTTGATGAAATGGAATATTAAGGTAGCATACAAAGTAACGACATTTGAAATAAAATAGATAAAATAACATATTTATTGAGGGATAAAATTTTAGAGACTTATTTTTCAATTCTAAAACCTCAAGGGGCTATTAGCAATTTACCCAAAGCACAGAGGAATTTTTTGCATTTTTTTCCTTTGAAACATAAGGAAATGTATAAATTAATTTTTTGAAAATAATGAACTCAGTGTGTGTATCCATAAATTAGTTAACTTACAAAGGATTAAGAAGGGGCTAAAAAATTCGAAACAAAACAAAACAAATCAAGTGACAAGATTTGCTTCGAAAATTTGCAGACTAGCTTGACAGGCGAGGCTTTTAATTCACCGACTAATCATCACGCTAATTTGCTTCAATGAACGAACTCCATAATTGATATTTTCATTAGTTTCCTCAAAATTGTCAGGCCTCATTAATGCCAACTAGTAGAAGGGTGACTAAAACTTGCGTCACTTTCAATAAATCCCTTTCATCTACCCCATGCTCCATCCAAGGAATTTAATATTCTAAAAGAATTAAAATTTAATAAATTTAATTAAAAAAACAGTAATGTACTTAGTTTGTATTAGGATTAGATTTATATATAATTTTTTTATATTTTTATTATCAGGTTATTTTAATTAAAATACAATAAGTCTATAGTGTAATTTAAAAATAATAGAATTATCGACCAAAAATTAGACAATATCATGCTATTATTAAAAAAGTTATACTTTTATTATATTTTAATTAAAAATTAAAAAAAACTATGTATAATATTTTTCCTTTGTTTTAATCAGTCATTTTCAGATTTTATCAGACTATCAGTGGCCAACTGTACCGAGTCGTGTGTGTCATGGACTCATAGTCATCAGCTTGGGGCCTTGGGACCAAGCCCAATACATACCAAGATGCTCCTTATCGCCAATTTCTCTCAAAATTATAATAGCAATAGTTGCTTTGTTGGCTTCTATTTTCTTGAAATATATATATATATATATTCACAAAAAAGCCTTCCTTGCAAAATTCATTAAAAATAGTCAGTGTAATTCATGCAAAAGATGAGAGTTTCCCTTTTTTATTTTTATTTTTTATTTTTTTGGGAATGTCTTCATATATATCATTGTTTCAGAATGGCACTGTGTGATGAGATTTCACTTCAAATTACAATTGTGTGATATTCATGCCTCCGAAAATGACTTACCATGAGCCACTTTAGAATAATTTTTAGAGCGAAGCTGCAAATAATCTCATTGTGAATTCGTAAGTAACCCCCTCAGATTTTAACTTCAGAAACCTAAAATGAAATTTAGGTTATACAATAGTGATTCAACATTAGTGTAGAAAATATTAAACTTTACAAGTATTTTATTTTTAAAGAAAACACAAAGAAAGAAAAGAAAATATTATGTTTGATTTAGAGTGTTCATAGGACAAGCTGAGTTTTGATTTAATTCAATGTTTGGTCTAATTTTGTATTAGACTATTTTTTTAACCCAAATGTCTTAGTTCAACCCTTATCTAACTCTGTTTAGTTTAATATCAGAGTAGGCTAATTAGGTCTTTTTTTTTTTGGGTAAAAGTTACAAAATGACCATTGAAAAAATATTTCATGTAAGTTCTCGTGAAATTTCATTTCTTTAAAAAAATAAAATTTTTGTATAAATATCTATAAAATAATTTTTTTAAAAAAATTATAAGATTATGTTAAATTAAACCAAACTAGCCAATATATCCAACCCAATCAAGTGGCTAAACTTGTTCTGTCTTTTAAAAAAAAAAATTGGCTTGACATGATGAAGCAAGATTGAATTGGTTAGGCTATTAAATACTGTGTGTGATCTTAGTTTGATTTAAACATTTATCTTAATTTAGATTTAAATCAAATAAAAAAATTCATATACAGTTTCTTATATTTTTATTATTAATTTTTTTAATTAAAAAATAACAAGTATATAGTTCACCAATTAATACATAATAAGTGCATCTTTTATTATAGATAACTATATGATTATCTAATTAAATCATGTACTTAATATATTTTTGTTGAAAAATTATACATTTGACATATTTTAATTGAGATATCTTATATTAAAAATATAAAAAACTACACATAAGTTTAATTGAATAAAATATTTCCATCTCTTTTTCCTTTTTCTTTTCTTTTTATTTTCTTCAATCTAAATATATTAATTAAGAAAAAATATATATACCCTATAAGTATAACACAAAGAAAAACTTGCGCAAAATGCTTCGATTTCTATTATATTACCTCCGGTCTCATATATAAAAATTTTTTTGGGATTTGATTTGGCCTAAAATATAAAAATTAAATTACTAATATCTGATATATTAATTATAATATTCCAATTATATCCTTTATTAAATGAGTCTTTTTAAATTATAAATAATAGTTGTTATTAATTTCAAGAAGAAAGTACATATATTAAATAAATAATAATAATTTTTATTTTGAGACAAAATTAAAAAATTAATTATTTTTAACCAACTTTCTTAATCCTTATGAGTTAGTTATTTATTTTTTATATATGAAACGGTAATAATTAAATAAAATACAGTGCATATGTGGATAGGTATTGAGAAAATTGAAAATCATGTTTGTTATCCACGTTAAGCAAGTTAAAAATCACGTTTCCAGAAATAATAATTTATTATTTTATTTAAAACATAATTTGAAAGAAAGAAACGCTTATCCAAACATTGCAATACTATTTTGACTTTTTATAGTTGCAAAAACGGTGGGTTACATCGATGGGGCAATCAAATTGACAATAATTTCGGTAAAATAACCACTTAAAATTGATCAATTTTTTTTTTTTGGCCAACCTGAACTTTTTGTGGCTTGTTCAGGTGGGATTTGAACAAATTATACAATAAAAGATGTTTCTTTTGACATACTTAATATTACATATATTTTAAAACTCTAAATCTAATTAAATAGTACAAACCTGCATTACTTTTTTTTTTAAAGGATGAAAATCAATTTATATTTTGGGTTTGATAAGATTTGAAACGGATTCGCGGGTTGTGCATACTGTCTGTAGTTGAATTAAAATTAATTAAGGTCTGTAGTTGAATTAAAATTAATTAAGGCATACAATTCCTTTACCAGATTGTAACTGAAATTGGCAATAATTGAGGGGACAATTCGTTAGTTATACTTAAATATCAAATTGTGTGAACATGAATAAATTTAATGAGTTGAAATACGCGTATTTAACTGCTTTCTTAAATGAAATTTAGAATGTATTTGTAAGGTCTTTTTCAGGAATGAAATAAACACTTGCCCTTATAATCCGAAATTTCTAGATGCAGCGTATATTTGCTTATTTGGTAATTTGGCAGAATCAATATCAATATTCTTATATATATAAAACTCGTGGGTTTGCACGACTCATTTTATATTATTTATATATTGATTATAGCGTTATAATAATATAATACTATTTAATTATTGTTTATGTATTATTCATCTATATTATTTTCTTTTTTCCTTTTTCGACGTGGGACTTGTATTTTTTTTTTCTTTTTTTCTTATGAGGTGCACACACAAAAATTCTGAATTCCCTTAGATCTTGCAGAGAGACGTGCTAATATATATAATTTTTGAAAAATAATTAATACTATTTTGTGATTTCAGAATAATATTAACTCCTTTTTGCTTTGGATTTTCTTTTATGTATATATTTTTTAAATTGTGTTCTTCTACCTACATTGCCCTGCATGGGCAGGTTTCTCTAATTATGTCACAACTGAACTGGGTCCCTTGAAATCTATCAATTCTTTATTTAACGTAGTTTATCATTAAATATCTGGTGGATTGTGAATAAAGGAAAAGAGAAAGGGTTAATTCAGGGAAATTATGTTTAAGAATCAAGAAATAAAAAAATTTATTTTTAAAGATCTGTTACTATTAAATTCAACTGTTTGTTATTAAATCCAGTGATAATTATTCTAAAACAAGTGATATCAGGTCTTTAGAAATAATTTTTTTTTATTTTTTAATCCTTTATTATAATTCTCCTGTTAATTTATTTAGCCATTATGTTTGATGTATCGGAAAACAAAAAAATTATTAATTTAATTATTTTTAATTTATATCAGTTGACTATCATGTAAAATCTATCAATTCATATAAATAACACCTCAGCTTAATTTGTTAATAATTTTAACGTAGTTACTTATTAAAAAAAATTAAAATTTTTCAAAAAGATGTAAGTTAATACAAAATTATAATTTATAAATTTAAACAAATTTTTTTAAAAAAATAAGTTATACTGATATTTTAAAATTATACAAAATTTTTAATTGAACTATTTTCATTAGCCCAATATATATTTAGGTTAATAAATATTATTTTAATAAAAAATATTAAAATTAAACTATAATATATATTTTTAAATTTAAAAAATAAAAAAAATATGGCAAAAGCATTTAGTTTACCATGACACAAATATATATTTTTTACATAATTCATATAGTATTTATTATACTATTATAATTATTATTTTATCTATCAAATTATCATTTTAATCATTAAATTATATTTTTAAAAATAAAAATATAAAAATCATTTTTCTTCTTAACTATTCTCACTTATTCATTTTTTATATCTTCATCCCTTTTACCTTACCTAACATTTTCATCTTCTCTTACGTTACCTCAGCATACTTATTCATTTGAGCCGTTGAGGGGATCATATCCATACCTCTTTTTTCTTTCTGGTCAGAATATTCACACCTTTTTTTTCTGCTGCTTTTTCCTTACAGTCCATGCGGCGCCGTTTTTGGTGAAACGACGGTGTGGCACGTACTGCGCATGGCTCTGGTGCGGCGCATAAAAATATAAAAATTATTTTTCTTTTTAACTATTCTCACTTATTCATTTTTGATATCTTCATCCCTTTTACATTACCTAACATTTTCATCTTCTCTTACGTTACCTCAGCATACTTATTCATTTGACCTGTCGAGGGGATCATATCCATGCCTCTTTTTTCTTTCTGGTCAGAATATTTACACCTTTTTTTTTTTCTGCTTCTTTTTCCCTACAGTCCATGCGGCGCCGTTTTTCGTGAAACGACGGTGTGGTACGTACTGCGCATGGCTCTGGTGCGGCGCACCTGCAGTATATGAATATCCAAAGTGTTCCGATACTATCAATTATCTAATATATAGTGTGTGTGTGTGTATATATGAAAATTTAAGGAATATTAATCATGAAAGAGTTTTACTGTAGCATTATTTCTTTTTATAAACTGTTTAACGGTGATTTGTTTTGAGCTGCGTACACTATTTTAATTTTTAATATAGCTAGACTACTACCTGTACCACTACTAGAAAAATTGAATTTAGCAAGGACATTTAGCGAATGATTATTTATTCCTCTCTAAAACACCGAATTAGCGAGAAAATTAGCAAAGAAAATTAATTTCGTAACTTGAGTTAAATTTAACGAGGAAATTAGCGAAGGATTTTTGATCCCTCTCTAATTAGCAAGGAATTAGCGAGGCCTATTTATTCATCTCTAAATTAGCGAGGAATTAGCGATGCCTATTTTATTCCTCTCTAATTAGCAAGAAATTAGCGATGCCTATTTTATCCCTCTCTAAATTAGCGAGGAATTTGCAAGGCCCATTTTTATCCCTCTCTAAATTAACGAAGAATTTGCGAGGCCTATTTTATCCCTCTCTAATTAGTGAGAAATTAGCGAGGCCTATTTTATCCCTCTCTAAATTAGCAAGAAATTTGCAAGTCCTATTTTATCCTTCTCTAATTAGTAAAAAGTTAGCGAGGCTTATTTTATCCCTTTCTAGTTAGTAAGGAATTAGAGAGGACTAGATAAGCCTATTTTATCTTTTTCTAATTAGCGAGGAATTAGCGAAACCTATTTTATCCTTCTCTAGTTAGTGAGAGCTTAGCAAGGTCTATTTTGTCCCTCTCTAATCAGCGAGGAACTAATGAAACAGTTTTCATTCCTCTCTAATTAGTGAAGAACTTAGCGAGGCATATTCTTCCTTTCTAATTAGCTAGTCAAGAAACCAACTAGACATATTTATTTCATTTCTAATTAGCGAGAAAATTAGCAAAATTTATTTTAATCCTTGCTAAAATAAATATTAAATTAAAAAAACCTTATGAATTTTCAATATTACCGAACTTCCTCTTCTATGTGTAAAAAAAAAGCTCATATTTTTCCTTTTTTAGTAAAACAATTGAACTTTTAATATATGTAATAGATGAAAATATAATATATTATGTTTAAAGCATATAATATTATTTATTGATGAATATTTATAATTTTAGTACAATTATGATATTATAATAGTTAACTAATATGATATATATTAAATTTTGTACTAAAAGACTATAGGTTCATTGCAGCTCAACTGATAGAAAAAGTGGACACAAAGGAAGGAGCTTCAGGTGTGATGTGGCATGATATGGTGGCATGACGTGGCATCTCAAATCCATCTCTAAGATAATTTTACGGAAGGAAATCTTCCCTCGCTAATTCCTAACTAAAATAATATGATTTTTAGTTAGTTAGCGAGGGATTAACGAGGAATACGTCCCTCGCTAAATTTAGCAAAGGATTTCATTCCCTCGTTAAATCCCTCACTAAATTAGTGAGGAATATTATTATCCCTCGCTAAAAATTAGCGACCTGCGATTTAGCAACGGATTTAACGAGAAAAATTATCCCTTGCTAAATCCAATTTTTTTTGTAGTGTACAATGCACAGGAAGTAGTGTAGTTATATAATATTTTAAAACTATAAATGGTTGAAATTGATTATTTAATCTCAACAATAATTACTAAATTTTATAAGAATATATAAAACATAAATAAGACAAGTATTTAACAATAAAATAATTAATCGTTTTAGATTATAACATTGTATGACTATTTTTATTAAAATTTTGATATGAAATGCCTGAAGGTGGTGGGATAAAAATTGAATGAATTACAAAAAATTTGAATGAGATACTTTAAGTTATAAAAGGATAAATTAATTTACGATCTAAATACAAAATGTAAACTATAATTTTTTCCCAAAAAAGAAAAAAGGATAGATTGATTGGGCAATAAGGTGTCAACTTCTTAGACCTCAATGGATGCATGTCCACTCAATAATGTTGCTGCATAGGAGAAACACATGCAATTTGGCTCCTGGTCTGTTTGGGAACCATGCACATGGCCAAATAATTCAATATTTGTCTGATTTAAATTTCTTCTTTGATCGAATTAAAAAAATTTTTTTTCACATTATTCTATTAAATTATTAGGGTGAAATAGTATCTTCTCTTACTAATTGTGCTAAACTTTTAGATACTTCAAGCAACCCTAGAAACGTTATAATTTTTCAAAAAGAATATTGTAATATTTTTGAGATAATAATTATAATTTTATTTTTTGCTATATAAGAAAAGTTTAAATTAATTGCTTCTTTTCTAATATTAAAACAAAATTATATTGTCATTTGCAAATAATTTTTATATTAATTAAATGACACACTTTTAACCCAAATACAAAATGTAAACTATAACTTATCTTTAAAAAAAAAAAAACACATTGAATAATTATGATGGGGCAATGAGCTGTCAACTTCTTAATAAGTGTGTACTACTTATTGCTTCATAATAGAAAACATGCAATTCGGGTCCTACTCTGTTTGTTATCTTCTCTGTGATGTTGCTATAATTTCTTGGAGTGTTGCAAATTAGAATATTGACTTCACTAACAAACATGTAGCTAGCTTTGTTTGAAGACCAAGCAAATACCCAATTAATTCAAATATTTGCAACTTATTTGCACCCTTTTGAGTTTGGCACACCAATATCATTCCACATTATTCCTTTCTGCTTTTTATTTTCACACATGCAGCAATGTGCCTTCTCCAACAAGCCAGGCTTAGGTGTTTAATTTGGTCTCAATAATTTAGGTTTTTTTTTTTTTTTCAAATGATTACAACTACTGGTATGAAGTATTTTTAAACTTTGACCGAGTTGAATGAGTTAAATTTTCTACTCGAGTGATCGTCAAGATGCAATCTCTTATATTAGATAAGTGCATTTAAGATTTTACTCTCAAATTATTCTTCAGAAGAATTAAACCATAAAATAGCATTAACCCTTATCAATTGAGTTAACCTTTTAAGTACTTAAAGCTACTTTAGAAATGTTATAATTTTTTTTTAAAAAAAATATTGTAATACTTTGAGATAATATTTATGTTTATATTTTTATTCTGTTTTTAATAAGAAAAGTTCAAATTAATGCTTCTTTTTCATATTAAAACAAAATTATGTTGTCATTTGAGAATAATTTTGATATTTTTTTTATATAAAAATTTGTTGAATTTTAAATCAAAAGTTCTTTAAAGAATAAATCAAAATTTAGAAAATGATGCAATCACCTATTCTAACATTTGTTTTCAATTCCAATGGAGAAAGGAATTATAAAATACCCCTCAATTAATTTATAAAAACAAAGTGTAATTGTTCCTTGATTTAATAGCCTTATAGCAATAACTTTTTCTGTTTAAATTAAATGTCAAATTTAATTGGGTTAAACATATATGATTCACACTTGCCTCTGTAACTTTGTCAAAACATCAATTTTTCTTCATCATTTTTTTGATCTATAATTTTATTATCATCCTAACTCCAAGTCAACTAACTAGTGCAACAGACATCTAATTAGATGAAAAGTCATTTTTTAGCATATTCTTAAAAAAGGAAAGACATGTGTAATGTATATTTATTTAACTCCGTTAAATTTATCATCTTATTTATATGATTGAAAGAATTATTATAACGCAAGTATATATCAAGAATTCAATTTAACTTAGTGTGATCAGATTAGATTAAATTGGCCGAATCAATTCGCCTTGATGAATATTATAGTTAAAATTAATGATTAGAAAAAGTAATATTATTTTTATGAAAGTAATGAGGAGTGCATTACATATGTAATAAACAAAAGTTTCAAAATCTTCGCGCACCTTGAAAGAACCTTAGAGTGCTGGGGTTTGTCAAACATTCCATGATGGTCATGGTTGAATGATTCAAAGTATAAAGAGTTGTGTTTCCGTTTCTCTCTTGCCTTTCATCGAAGGAAAGAAACATAAATGGAGACATGATGAATACATGTTATTCTTGCACGCAGTCTATAATGAGTTAGGGTATACTATGGGCTGTCAGTTGTCAGAAGAAGTCAGAGTTAGGACTTAGAAAACGAATAAGAGGAAATAATTGAGCTTGTTTGATTTTCTATTTTTAGAATAATTTTTTGTTTTTAAAAATAAAAAAATAAAAAAATTTGTTTGATAATGTATTTTTAATGAAATGTTTTGTAAAAAAAAAATAAAATTTTATTTTTGAAAACAGAAAAATCAAAACATTTTTTTGATGTTTTGTAATTTTTATTTTGCAGAATAAAAAATAATTACTTTTCAAAATAATAATTTAAACAAATTTTTTTATTTTTAAAATTTATTTTTAAAAATATCTATTTTAAAAACATTAAAACAAAAATAATTTTAAACAGACCCAATGTTGTTTCCTGGGTCCTTTGTGAAAGGGGATGTGAGCCCCCATATGCACAGTGAACATGGGAAATATCGTTGCGTTGGTTATAGAAATGACAATGAATACTAGAGGACCACACGCTCTCTATCATAATCATAAGCATAAGCCTCTCTCTCTCTCTCTCTCTCTCTCTCTCTCTCTCTCTCTGTTTGTCCCAACAAGATACATGAAACAACCAAGTTGACTTCAGACGTTCAACCGCCGTGATGTTTCCCTGGAGCAGCCACCTTGACATCACCCACGACCTGTCACTTCGCGATTTGTTTGCGACACTCCATATATCATGTTTTAAAAATTAGATTTGGTTCATTGTCAAAATAAGCCACAAGTTACAGTTGAATGATTTGATTGTGATTATATTAAAATTAAATTATATATAAAAATATATAACATATGTAATATTTAAATTTGGTAAAAGGATATTTAAAATAGATATAAATATTTAATAATATAAAAATTAATTTAAATATTTTATATACAATGACAAATTTATCTAAAATTAGTTTGGTAGAGTTCATTTAATATCATTAATCTCTATGGTAAAATATCAAAACTCTAATTCGAACCAAAAAAAAAATCAATACAAAACTCGTTTAGTGTCAAAATTAGTTAATTTTTATTGATTATATTTTTTTTATTAGTTTTGTTAATTTTTAACTAATTTTTCTTTGACTAGTTTTTTTATTAAATGGATTAGAGATAGGGTCAATTCACTAGTTTTCCTATCAAATAGGCCAATCTAGTTTATTTTTTAATTACTGTACATTACAAACTATTTTAAGATACTCAAATTAATTTATTTGATAAGGAATAAAAAAAAAAGATAATATCTATTTTTTTAAAGCTTGAGTTAAACTTCTTTAGAGTACTTTTTGAGAAGAATTCTAAATACATTAGATTGACGTAAGAAAATATAGGGATTTTGACCTTACTATAATGAGAGAAAATATTAGTTCTTCACATGCAGAGTTGACATTCTTTTTTTCCCTATATACAACAAGTTAATTTTTTAATTATCTAAAGGGCAACCATGACCCAATTTTTTTTATTTTTTTAAATTGGGATCACGGTTTTATAAATTTTTGTTCAAATATACCCCAACCATGACCTAATCTATTTAAATTTTTTTCTATTACTTTAATTATTTTGTAAATTGAACATATGAAATAAAAAATGAATCTAAATATTAATTATAATATTTAAAATTTATCTAATTGAAACTTATAAGATAATTTAAAATAAATAATAAATAATAAATATTTAAAATAAAAAAATGAAATATTAATTCAATTTCCTTTAAATTTGACAAATTATTAGGATATTTTAAAAATTTGATGAACAATTAATTACACTGGTTAAGAATTGTTAAACTCAATATTAAAATAATACAAATTTTATAATTGTTGTAAGGGAATGTTATAATCTAAAACAATGAACTAAAATATAAATATATAAGTAAGAAAAAAAGTTATACATACTATTTTAAAAAAAAAAAAAACTTCTTTTGCCATATCAAGTCTTTGTTCTTAATTGTTGATCTCATCGTTGCACGAGATGATATTCTTCTTCTTCCTTGTAACACCATAATACATTAGACTCAATTATCTTTTATTTAAACTTGATTCTATGAAATTTCAAAGAAAATAAGTAAAACCATGACATTTTATTATGTTACGTCGAGGTTTAAACATTCATACTTCGCCTTATGGGTCTCGTGAATCCAACAATTACATTTTTTACTCAAATTTCATTTATACAACTCATACATAGCATAAAATAATCCATAAACGACAGATTTGAAGCAAAAAATCAGAAAAATACAATTTCTCTCATAGGTCCATAACTCAAATTTTTGGCACTAATTTTGAAAAATTATAATTAATTCTAGAATAATAGGAATCAAGCAAATGATAGCTTTCTGGAAAGCTCTGGATGTTAAATTTATATTAAAAATAATCTCAAGCCATAATAACATTATTTAGACCACGTTTGATAATAGAAAAATTAGAAAGGTTAGACTGCTCAGTGTTTCTGAAACAATTTATTGATATAAATTTCAAAACTTCATAACTAATTCCACAACAATCTAATTCAAGAAAACTATACCAATTTGAAACTTTAAGTCTAGAATAGTTCAAAAGCCTTTAGACCTAAAAAATCAATAGAACAATAACCAAGGTTTGCTAACATCCCTGATATTGATATGAAACTTTAAGAAAATAGTTCTCCCTCTACATACCTCTAATTGAGGTGCTTCCAGTTGGCATAGGTCACTGTGAATGTCTAATTTCTCTTTGTAAAATTTTATAGCCATTGGACTCCATTTGACCCACTAGTGACAAAGGTGAATCTACTAACCATTTATACAGTACCAATGTCAAAATGAAAAAAATTTGCCAACTTTGAAAATTCACCAAAAATTTTCTAAAACTCCAAATAATATGTACTTTAACTTCCTAAAAAGCTCTAAATAAGGCTTATAAACATACCAAGTTTCAAACCAAAAAGAAGTCATTTGGTTAAATCTTGACATAGCTCTTGAATTTGGTAAATTTGGTAGCATGGAATGGTCATTTTGGTTCCATATGGCCTATTACATGGTCTAGCATCTCTTGGGCAAGTTTTAAAGTAAGAATGCATCATATATGAACTATCCAAGTGGTCTAAACCATCATACATCTTAATTTTACCATGCTACATACAAGAATGCATAGCTACATACAAGCCACCAAATGTCTTAATCTTACATTCTTATTGATTTGGCTCCAAATTTGATTCTCATATCGTTCATATATAATTTAGCATTTATCCAAATATTTACATCTCAAAAAATAATATGTACATAGACATTTTGATATTCTTTTACATAAAAAACTACATAAAACAATATACTTGTCAAGAAATATTCCTTTAAACTCCTTGGCTTCCATCTTTAGCGTCTTAAATACTATCTAGACATGGTGAAATGGGAAAGGGAAGGAGGTGAGATTCAAATAATTTTAATAGCTCATATACTCATTTGAGAAAGCAATCAAAGCATATAAATAAGTCAAAGCATGCAAGTAGGTATACAACATTATCAAGAATCATTCAACACATAATTTTCATGTAATGAAAATCATATCAAGGTTAAGAATAAGTTTTAGAGACTTTTAATCTAGCCTCACTCAATTTTTGAGACTTTTGGATTAGTCTTACCCTTAGTCTAAGGGCTTTTGACTTAGCCTCACTCATTCATGAGACTTTTGGCCTTGTCTTACCTATACTTAGGAACTTTTGGCTCCACCTCACCCATCTCAAGGGACTTTTGGCACCACTTCACCCAAAAGAGTATTTTTCATAACCAAAATATAACCTTATTAGTATTAATGCAACAATGCAACATCAAATGACATATCTCACAATACAAGTGCACACATAAGCATACAATGACCATCATATATCCAAGAATGCAAACAAAAAGGAGTGAAAAGCTACCTTGGCAATTAAACACAAGCTTTTCTCTTGATTATTCTTTTTCCTTTCTAGTTTCACACACACAACTAGATAGAGCTTGATCTCTTTGACCTAGACATAACAAATAGCATTCAATTACTCTCTTAGAATAAGCCAAAGCATTAAACACACACTTAAGAAGCATACTTAGTTTATTAGTTCTATAATAGCTTCATTAATAGCCTAATAAAGTAACTACCATAATTCAAGCTCTTATCTTCATTTCCTTATCATATCTAGGCCTTTTGGTTTTATTTAGACTTCTTGAAATCATCACAAACTCATTCTTAAGAATCTAGATATAAGTTGCTTCTTAAGGCTACATTATAGAACCTATCAACCCAACTCTCAATCCATGGCTTCTAAGTTTTTGCCAAAGGTTCCTCTCATCTTCTTCCATCACCTATAGTCCTAAACCAAGCTTAAAACCAATTAGAACACTCCTTACCCCTTTTAAGTGCTCTAGGTTGAGCTATGAAGAGTATTTGGAGTCCATGAAATTTTTAATTTTTCCTTGATGGAAGGGGCACTTTGAAAACTTCCTAAAGGTCTTAGAAACTCAAACAAATACTCACATATACTAGGGGATTCATGAATTAACATATAATTTACAAAGTGCTCAAGAATCCCTAATTGCTCCTTCTTGAAATTCACTAGCTTTTCTTCCAATTTCTTTGCATTTCCTAGGTTTTCACACACTAATTTATAGGTTTCTTACTTGTTCTAGGTCAGAACTTCCTCCCCTACAAACTCTTCTCTTGGCCAAAATACACACATAAAGGAAGCAAGAAGAGGAAAGCAAGAAAGGAGTAGAACTATCTTAAATTCAAGCTTCCTTCAAGAGCTTCTTCATTTGCCTTAGACTTCTCTTCCAAAGTCTAATCTTTCCCCTCTGAACCAAGGCCAAAACACACCCATATCATTCACCAAAACCATGAAAAAGAAGAGCAAGGAAAGGAAAACAAAATGTGTAGAGGAAGTTCCATAAAAATCCTTAGTTTCTCTTACATTTTTCCTTGCTTTTGTCTTCTCTTGAATTCCCCTTATCTTTCTCTCTCTTAGGTAGAACTTCCTTTATTTTTATCCAGCTTAAAGTTGGTTAGAGGGAGAAAGAGGAATCTGGACTCTTTAAGAAGCAAAATTCTATTTTTTTGCTATTTTTCTAGAATGAATCTCATCATAACGGGAAGCACCTCTCGCTACGGCGAGAGTTTATCAATCTTAGGTTTCAACTGTTCTCGCTACGACTAATGTTATTACGAGAAACTCCCTGAATTTTGTATGGGATACAAACTTGTCATAGTGGACTACATTCTCGCTATGGCGAACTGGCACCTTCGCTATAGTAAACTGGCACCTTGCTGTAGTGATTTGGCACCCTCGCTATAGCTAACAGGGATCCTGGCTATAGTTAGAAGATTTAGAAAAATTTTTGAAACCTTGGATGTTACATTCCTCTTCCTCCTCCTTTACTTTTTCTTGTTCTTCATCCTTTGCTTCATCTTTACCTTTGTCATTATCATTGTTTTCTTTTTCTTCTACTTATTGATATGTCACAAGATTTTTAATAGTCATCAAAGGATGATTTAAATTCCATTAAAGGGATTGAATGGGAGGAATTGGCTAATATGGTTGATATACCCCTATTGCTGTGAGTCAGTATATGCATAAGACTTAAAAGCAAACCCAACATAAGATATTGATTGGTTAAAAAATAGAGGTTTGAGAGAGACAGAGCTGCATGACATTTAAGGTTGAAGGGAGACAAATGATGGCTTAAGAGTAGTATAATATAATTGAGGTGTAATATACCCCTGTTGCTATGATCCTCATAATGTCGTCCTGATGATGTATAATAGAAAGAATTGACATGCACAAAATTAGCAAAATGCACGAGTGGCATGAAAGAAAATGGACTTGCGGTGTTATGATAGGCTTGTGTCTATGTCGCTATGATAGAAAATGGACTAGTGGCATCATGGTTTACCTGCATTTATGTTAATGTATAAAAAGATGGAACAACTATCACAGATGTAATACCAACACCTATGAGAGAATCACGATAACCTCAATCATCCATCATAAGTACTCTAATAGACATAAATCCATGAGTTTTCTTTTTTATGTGACTTGTAGGAAGTTGGGGCTTGGGAAAATTAAAAACAAAAAGAGTTAGTTGGGAGATCATCATGTCCCAATGCTTGCCAAGTACATGGAGGATGCTAGTACAATCACTCACCACAGCTAAACCAAGCGGTGAAAGGTCATCTACAATAAGTAGTCGTAAGCAGTCAGATAAATTAACCTGTAAAAAATGAAAACTGATAATCATATACGTAATATGTATGTGAAAAGTGAAATAAAGTAACTGTGATAAATCCCTAAAAATTACCACAAAACCCTGAGCATCACTCATAGACTGGATCCATTAGTGGCTAACTTTCTAGTACCATCTCATGTACTTTGAGGAGTGATCCAAGTGCTTTAATGACATTGGCATCAATGACTAAGTATCTCGCCTATTCCATTATGAAAGTATGAAGCTCTCATTCTCTTTTTGCCAGTCTAAGTAGGTTTTGCCTTTAAGTGTGATTGTATGAACCATTTTTATATCATAGGGAGCACAGGGTATTGGCTGCATCTTACTAAATTATCGGAGCATGCAATTGGCATGGTGCTATTTTATAATATGAAAGCAAATAAGAGACACAAATACTAGCCATATCTTTAAGAATGTTAAACAGTGCTCAGGTATCAATTGATGTACGTCATATGAATCGTATAAATGCCATATAATCTGCGAACAATGAATTATTCATGTTAAGATATGGTATCATATAAGTAACCATGCAACAATGTGTGGAGACAGTTTTGATGATCCTGTGACAAGGATGCTAAAACACATGTATAGGGCATATTGTATTTTGTTATCTCTCTGTGATTTTCTTTCTTCTGATAATATGTCCTGACCCTCTACTTGCATTACCCTTATCCATATTAAAGGCACTGATATTCTTCGTACTTTTCTTAAGGAGTAGAATACTTTAAAAGTGTGATATATACGCACAAAGTATATCTTTGCTACTTAGCAAAAAGGCCGCTATTCATTATATAGCATGCCTACTCGCAGCTCTTAGCTATTATGCATGTTTACCACTCCCTCCTCCATTTTGGCATAATTAGGAACCCTCCACCATATGTATCTATTTGTTCAAAGAACACACTGTTAAGTTATCATAAATGTTTATAGGAACTACTGGATTCATGGTATTATCCACCTTATTGATGTCTTCATCATCATCTATACCACTACCTTTATTATAATCATAAGGAGCAATATCATGTTTGTCTTCCTTCTCACATTCATCCATTATATCCTCTATCTCTTCTAGAAGAGAAAAGGGCACCAATCGGTTCATGTGACGAACTAAAGTGGAAGGTATAATCAACTAGTGGATGAGATGAATTTAATTGGGAGATATAGTCAATCAAACTAATAGTTGGATATTATTGAATTGTTGTATGTTGAATGTGGAAGTGACCCATACCTACAAAGTATGTGCTAAACAAGGCAAATTGATCTTTTATGATGTTAACATGATTGGATGATGGAAGTGGGTTTGGCATATAGCAAACTATTGCTTGAGTTGTCATATTCAAGTCCACTTCCTTTAATGAGATTTCTACATACAGCTCTACTAAATCAAGTTATGATGGAAAATTGTATTTGCTGGCCACATCACTTAGATGTTAGTATCCTTCCTTAGCATAGATGCTTAATACTTTATGGGCCTTAGTAATACTGGATGCTTATACACCAATTGAGATACATATTGATTTCAGCCTAACTGTAACTATTTTGCAACATCCTATTTCAACTTCTCCAATAAAATGTCAAAATCAACTATCATTACATCAATTGTATATGAGATAAATGTTGCACCCTCATTGTTTCACATATTTATCTATTTGAATATATACATAAAACCTCTTTCTCGTTGTTCATTTTGCTAGTCTAAGAAACATTGCCACTAACATTCAGAATAGTGTATAAAGTCCATAAATACAAAAAATTTAGTATAACTAGTGCATTTTTTTTCTGTTTCATTGGGTTAATTTTTACAAAAATTACAACATTTTATTTCAAAATACAATATTTTCCCTACAAATATAGTTTGTTTTATTCAATTAATTACTCTTTATGTAAAATCAAATAATGCAACATACTCTATTTGCAATAATTAATAAATAAAAAACATAACATGTAGATTGCATTCTATGGAGGAAAAAGCACTTAACAACAATGGTCTAGATCAATAAATTACTTTTCAGTTATTATTAATTATTATGATCATTGTTATGCACAATCTAAGTCATTTATTTGTTTTTTTAAATGACAATCAAAATTGTCATTGAATTAATTTTAACAGTACTTGTTGGCATATATTAATTACTAATAAAATGATGTTAATTATTATCATTATGCACAATATAAGTTATTTTAATTATTTTTTTAAATGACAAAAAAAATTGTTATTAACTTAATTTTAACAATACTTGATGACATATATTAATTATTAGCAAAATGATGTTAATTTTTTAAGATAGGCAAACAATGAAGACAATAAGCACTTAATAACTTTTGTTATATTAATTTTGTTTTTATTCTCAATAAAATAAAATAAAATATTATTTTATTATTTTCAAATATTGCAATCATTTTCTCAATATTTTTTTTAATTTTTCTACATTTTTCCTTTAATTAAATATATAAATGAAATTATATTATTATTTTTATATTATACTATACATAGTTATAAATTTTAATATTTTATCTCATTCAAATTATTAAAACTTATATTATATTAAACATACTCTTTTTTGTAGTTGTATTTTTATATAATATTAAACATACTATTATATTTTTATACATTATTAAACATACTGTTATATATTATATTTTTATATAATAAACATACTATTTTTCTAGTCCTCTGTGTATGTAAAAAAATATTATATAATATTTTATTTCATTCACATTATTAAAAAATAATTATAAATTATAATATCCTATTCCCTTTTTATTAAAACTATTTTTTCAAGTAATTTAACAATTATTTTTTATAGTCGCAACCAATGTTTGACATGTTAAAATAAAAAATCATCTAACTCAGATCTAAATCAAACAAGTCAAAATACATATATTATATAGATTTAAAATTTAAATATAACACAATCACATTTGAATGTTTAATTAGTATTTACATACCAAGTGGTTGATCTCAATAGATAAATTATTCATTGGGGACTACTTTATTTTTTGTAATGTTGATGGACCATAGATTTAAGTAACTCCTATTGTTTTATGGTGAGATTATGATAACATTTGGCTTTTGTATGATAGGATTTTTCTTTTGTAATGACCAAAAGCAACAATTGGAAGGGGAGAAGAAAAAAATTACGAGATTGGTAATAGTGGTGCGGTTAAATAGGAGGTGAAATGAGGAGAAAGAGGAAAGAAGAAGAAGAAGACAAATGCGAAGTTGAAGCAGACAACAAAGAAAAGATGGTGGGGACGTTTTAAAGGTAAAAATTTAGAAAAAAAATTTGGATAATTATATTATCAACCAATCAAATTGATCCACATGGTGGCATAATCTTACGCACCAATTGTTTGCCATCATATAGACCATTTCTTATTTGTGCGCTAGGATCAAATGCTGAACTTGACACATAGACGAATGGATCATGATTATTGAGTAATTGTGACCCTTTTATTTAAAAAAAAAAATTTGACCCAAACGATGGCCCCTATTACAAAAAATTATAAAATAAAGGGTTACAGTTCTGACACAAACATGACCCTTCACAATATTAAAAAAAATTATTGCATATGAGGAAATAAAAATGGCAACTATGCATATGAAGAATTAAACCTTAAATAAAATATTGTCATTTTGAGCAAAGTTTGAAAATACCCATAACTTTGAAAAAGAAAAAGTTTAATATGTCATTTTTGGTCTAACTTTAAAGACAAAACTTGAATAAAAATTTTCAAGTGCTAGTTATTAGATTTTTTAATGAAAATTTGACATATAGAGGAACATTTTTTAAAGCCCTAATCATATATAGCTAAATTCTTTAGGTGTATCTTATTTTTTCAATGAAAATTTGAAAATATAATAAGTGATTTTTTCCAACTCAACAATATATTATAAACTCCTTCGAAAAAACTCTTATACATGCCATAATTTTATTAAAGTAAAATTACATTTTACCTTCTGACTAAGGTTTATTTACAATTTTAATACATCAACTTTAAAATATAATAAAATACTTCCTAAATTAAGGCTTCATTACAACATTAATACATTACAATGTAATAAATTAATAAAACACTTCCTTAATTTTAAACGTAATAAAGCACTCTTTGCACTAAAGTTTCATTACAACATTAGTACATTAACTTTAAAATTTAACAAAACACCCTTATACATAGAAGGAAAATATAAGATGTTAACTTTCAAGTCTGATTTAACATCAAGATCTTAAACCTATTGTCCTTAAGCTTAAACCTTGAACCCTTATGATATAGACAACTTCCTTAACTTTGTTTGACAAGGATTCTTTGACCTTAAACCTTAAAAACATAACAAAGCACCTCCATTCTTAAAAGAAAAAACATAAAAAACAAAAAAAAAAATTAAAAACAATAACTTTCAATCTTATTTAATATCGATATATCACGTGCCACTTAATGTAATTCCTCATCCCTACACCCATCCAAAAACCATCTCTTTTTATTTTTTCCTTGTTACACTTTGACCTAATTTTTGCTCTTTTTTCATAAGCCAACTTGAAGGAAAATATAGGAGAAAAATTACAAAAATAAACGATCATGTGGTCCTTTGAGATTAAATTAACATACAAAAATTATATTTAAATATTAATTCATGGGTGTTTTGTTGTATTTCAAAGTTGATGTGTGAAATAATTAAACTTTTTTTAAGGGGTAAGGTATAATTTCCTTTAATCAAACAACCATCAAATACCTTTAAAGAAAAACTACTAAACTCTTTCTAAAATTCATTGTATGTAAAATTCAAAATATATAACATTAATTCCAAAAACTCAAATTACTTTATATTAAGCCAAAAATCAAGTTATAGACTTCAATTGTAATTTTTTTAAATAAAAAGTAGACATACATTTTTTTAGCCTAATGCCTTTAGGAAAATTGGACGATGATCTTCAGGGTATATCTCCCACATTGGTTTAGTGCCTTTAAGAGAATAAATTTTCTTCATACTAGCCCCATGGAACATGTCTTTTATTATTAGGCCAACTCTTGGGGTCAAAACACTAAATTGGTCAATTTTGATCTCTAATCATCAATATATTATACTAAAGCAATTTCCCTAAGGCTTTGTTTGGTATAAGGAATTGGAATTAGAATGCATAATTATGATTCCAATCAGTTTCCAATTCCATTGGATTTGGAATTGCTTTTGATTCATAATTCTAAAATTCATAGTAAGGTTATGTAATGATTTAGAACATGAAATTTAATTTAAATTCAATTCCAATTTTATTGATTAGATGATTGATATGTAGCATTAATAGTAATGGTGGCAATAATACCGGTAGTAGTGGCAACAACAATACTGGTAGCTATAATAATGGTGTTGTTGGTGGCAATGGGAGCTATCATGTAATTATGATTGAGAAATTGTAATATTTGAGCATTTGGATAAAAATTAAAATTGAGTTTTATAACCCATATCTTACCTTTCCTTCTATTTTAGCTTAATTATTAGCATTACTTAGTCTATTGTCTAAAATTTTAATTTAAATTTTCCATTTATGTTATTTTGTGTGAGCGAAAAATAAACAATAACATAGGCAAGGTAAGAAAGTGCTATATACATACGACATGGTCTCATATATTTTCAAAATACTTAGCCAAGTAAGACTTGTGAGCCTATTAGTCAGTCAATCATCAAAATATTATTTACTAACTCATGGAGTTTCATATATATACGAGCCAACAAGGGCACTATGAGGTCTTTACTATTTGTTAACTAGCTACTTTATTCACAGTAATCCTATGCAAAGGGTGGTAGTGGTGTTTGAGGTGCCAGCGGCATAACTGTAGGTACATGTGGACTATCATCAATGTCCATAACCAAGCATATGTCAAGCAAAACTGAACAATTCCTACCCTAGGAATGCTAATATCCATTATACTTTGATCATGTAACTAATGACTAAAATTTTCACTATCTAAATATATCACCATCCAAGTGAAAATTTATAATTCTTAGCAAAAACACAAGGGGTTTTTGAAAACAAATGTTGGTCCATCTATCATATATGCAAAAAACCATATTTTTTTTCTTTCCCATTGTCTTTAGATACAAAATAAAAGCATTGAAACAATATAAATGAAGCATATTAGTAACATAAATGCATGTAATTTTCATTTTCTCAACATCATGCATAATATGCTATTTTATGATAACATCATGCATACATTATGTATGACCTATTCTTTATATCTCATACATTACATCCTTTGCAAACGAACGTAGATAATTCTATCCTTAACTGCACTATAGAAAACATATCTATAAGTACTGCATTAAGTGTCTCATATCACTTAGACAACCTTGAGATTTTGCAATCACTAGGTAGCCCACCAAGTATTTTTTATTACTTGGTGTAAAACATAAGTTTTAGTGTTATCAAAGTGCAAAAAACTACCTTCCTTTACTCCTGCATATCAAAATATCCGTTAGTACTATAACATTTCATAATAACGAGGTTGCATCATGCTAGGTGTCTCTCAAAGTAAATCCACAAACCTTTCTTTGCAATCTAAGTCCTATGACCTTCTAATTAGACTCTATGGCATATAGGAAGCTATCCTTCAGATCATTAGTACTAACAATAATTTAACAATAGCATGCTTTCTTTTCATGAAATATCATATGTCATGTGAGGCATTACACACACACACACACACACACATACACACATACTAAGGAATATAATAATATAACATGCCAATAAAATTTTTTACAAAATAATTTACGAAAATTCCTTAATGTTAACATCCACGTATAAGGTCAGTACATAATCAAATTTACCATGTTCACAAACTTCAAGGAATATTACTTACAGTTAGGTTTAAGAATGAAAAAGGGCACTTCTTATGCATGAAAAATCTCAAAACTTCTATTTTTATGTATCTAATTCAAATTGGTTGACTATTTTTAGGAGACCGATAGATTGTTTTTAGGGTAATGGTCAACTGGTCCATTAAGATTAGTCGATTGTTACTCAGAGATTAGTCAATTATTTGGATCTAGAGAAGCATTCTTTTATTTTGAATGATACAAGTTGATTGATACTTTCACTTGGTCAATTGGCTTGTCGATTTTCTATTGATACCTGAGAACTAGTCAACTAGTACTACTTAGTATCGAACTTCTTTATACAATTATTAAACTAGTCAGCTGTTAACCTCAGACTATTCAACTAGTCAACAATGCTATATTTTTTTGCCATTCAATGTAACTAATTCGTTTTTGTTTTACCTTCGCTTTCTTCCATAACAACATCAAGGGATATAAAATATTTACTTATTATAACCAAACATCATGAGGATTGAGCTAAAACTTAAAGTGAATTATTAGATCCTATAAGTGACTTTTTGAAGAGAGAAGAGAAAAAAAAAAGATGATATTATAGGAGAAAAAGGTCAAGGATGCATAATGAATGCATTTATCCATATATGTAGAGATAAGGGTTTCTTTTTACCTTATAAGTCTCCTTCTTTGGCTAGCATTTTACCTCTTGGCCTACCTTCTTCTTCTTCTTCTTCTAGTAACTCCTTCCTTTTTCTTTTTCTTTCACTCTTCACGCCTTTAACAGTTAAGCTTTGTGTGTGTGCGTGCACGTGCATGCGTGAGGTTCATTATATGTTCCATAATGTTAGGGTAAAGGCGTATTTATAGTGGTAAATGGCCATCTTCCCTCCTAAAAGTTTTTCTTCTGCTTCATGCCATTTTTGTACTTTTTAGAATTTTGTCAGAGATTTTCTCTGACTTTGTGGCAATATCCAAGATTTGTTAGAGATTTTTCTCTGACTTTCTTCTTATTTTTCCTCTAAATGAATCATTGAATCTAACTTTTAGTTTACAAATTTTGTTTCTTTAATTCCTTCATTTTAGCTTGGATGATATGGTGTTTTGATTCTAAGAAAAATTGTATTTTAGTCCTATTACAATGAGAGTTTTACCCATAAACTTTCATTATTTATACTTTTATACCTTATTTTTATTTGTCTTGAAGTTCTGCCTAAAGGTTTAAGGGGTTAAAATTGTCTTTGATTTATCTATAATCTTTGTATTATTTATAAGAGTCTGGGTTGTGCTAAAATTATCTTTAAGATTCTCCTAACATACCTAAAAAGTTAATTATTTTCTCTTATTGAAACTATATTAGTTGACAGTTGTCATGGACTAGTTAACTGTCTGGCTGCTACCCAAATTTGTGTATATTCAAGGTTGATTAATCAACTGTGATGTTGACTTAATCAACTAGGTGTGTTAACCAATTGACTGGTTTATGTGGCTAGTCAATAGGTAAGGCTTAATTTATCAACTCTTTTTATTTTGAATAAAATTTTATATTTAATATTTTCTTATTCTTTTATTACAAGTTTTTTTTTTAGAAAAACAGAATGTTCCAAGTTTTACTAGTTATTTTCCTATTCTATGGAATTGGGTATGGAATTGAAATTTTAATTTTGAAAGATAAACTAAACAAAAAAAGAATTAGAATTAGTAGGTTCAATTCCAATTTCAAGCCTTAAATATAGGCCCAATTCTTGATATCAAATGAGGCCTAAAGGCATTTCATGTGATGTAGAATTGAGATGTTATCATAATAGGCCTCCACATCACCTTTCACATCATACATCTATATTAATTGACACAGTTTTTGAATTTTTATAGCTAATATCTAAATATCAAAAATTCAAAATTAATGTAAAAATTCAACTAATTTTAAATTGATTCACCAATTCTTTTGCAATTGGTAAATTTTTTTTTGTCAACACATATAATACACGTGCAAATTCAATACTTGAAATTATTACAGTAGTATTATTTTTAAGGGAAAAATTCACTTTTGGTTCATTAATTCCATCTAAAGTTTTACTTTTGTCTCCTAACTTTATTTGTTGCTAATTTGATCTCTTAACTTTACCTTAGGTTTTCTTTCTTTTAACACCATCAAATTAAAATGCATAACAAAATAGTTTTTTGTGGCTTATTGACATAAAGATTTTTTATTACACAACTTGGTAGTGTTAGAAATAAGGAAACATTTGAGTGATTTTTGTAAGTTAAGGGACCAAAATGAAACAAAATGAATTTTAGTGATGAAAGTGAAACATAAGATAAAGTTAAGAAACCAAATTAGAACCAAATGAAATTAAAGGACAAAAATGAAACAGACAAATTTAAATGAACGAATTGAACTAAAATAAGTTAAGAAATGAAAGTAAAATATATAATAAATCAAGGATTAAAAATATATTTTAACTTATTTCTAAAATGGTTATTTGTTTGTTATATCTAAAACCAATTGTAGTGCATTAAATTCGTATACTATCATGCGTTGGATATTAATTGAAAGCATATGATATGCTTTGAATACAAATTGGCAATTTTTTAGAATGTAGAAGCTAGTCAACTACATTTATTTCTGGTTAGTGAATATCAATTTAAAAGTCATCTCTTAAAAATAAAAGTCAATTTACAACAAATGGTCAAATTAATTATGATTTAAATATTTTGAATGAATGGTCAAATCAATTTATAGATCAGATTATATTCACATTGATAAATTAATTTAAAATGAATGGTCAAATCATCAAACCATGATTTGAATTTTTCTTTTCCATATACTTCACTATTTCGAAATTAGATTCACGTTGATAAATTAATTATATTTTTTAAAAATAATTGTCAAACTAATTGTGAATAATTGTGATGCTATATATAAATGTTGGCCTTTTATGGTTCCTCAATAGCAATATCCTATCTCTTTTGTAGAACAGTTTGATTTGAAAACACCATTCTTATACTTGGAACGAGAACAAATGGCAGCTAAATACGATTGTATCAAGGACTTCACTGCACTAACAAAGAATTAGAAGATCAAGGCCCTGTTTGGTTCGCGGCTGAGAAGGGAATGTGCAACGTATTCATTTGCTTTGGCATGTTTCGTTGCCTCCATGTGATGCAGTGGAGTGTGGTGGATGCATTTGGATACCACATAGTGTAAGTGGGGGAGATTGGATGGGGTTTCGAGCCAAAAAGAGAGAAACCCCATTTTGACCCTACAAATCCGAGCATGTGAACACCCGTCTATCATTCTTTTTTGTTTTTCTTTTTGCCAAATCTGTCGTTCACATTTAGTAATAGCGTGGAACTAGTCATTACAACCCCCCACTACAATGGATCTGCGCCCCCCAGACGTGTCGAATCCTCACCCCTGGGGCCTCCTTTGACCTAGGTTAGTTGGACCATTTGGCTGCTACACTTTTTCAATTTTTCATGGTATGGTGATCTGATTCTCTGCTTATCCTTGTCATCTTTTATGGTCATTCTCTTTTAATTTTTTCCACCTCCTCTATTCATATATTTCAGCATTTCTTTGTTCCCATCTTCTTAATCTACACCAAGGTGGAGCTCACTGACCACCAGAGCCCGACACCGCCACCGACCTCGACCTCGACCTCATTATCGTCACTGTCCTTCTATTTGCATCCCTAATGGAATCGCCCTGGACCAAGAACGATGCATGGCAGGCTAGCTATTCGCACAGTATCTAGAGAAAATTTTTTTAGTACAAATTAAATTTTTTTAAATCTGAGGTATTTTGTCATTTGTTCGGCCTTTCATTCCATTCTTTTGCTATTTTATCAAACTACGCATGCAAATGCAAAGGCATTCTCATTTCATTTGATTTCATATCAAACATAAACAACAGAATTACTTTCACTTTAACATTTGCTTTACAATTACATCACTAACAATTCACTGGACTAAACAAGCTGCAAGCATTGGGTCATTAGGATATGTATTATGGCTACAAAAGAAAAAGCACTTTTGGTGGCTGCTAAAGTCACCATTGAAATTCCCAAAATCACCTAAAAAGTCTTCATGGCAAAGATAGATTAAAAAGAAAAGTTGCCATTGAAACGCCTCTTTAGTGGCAATAATTTATAAAATTACAAATTATTTCTTACTAATAAAAATCTATTTACAATGCATGGTTAAATTAACTATGATTTAGATTTTTTTAAATGAATAGTCAAGTTAATTTATGGCTTATTTGGTTCAATTGAAGGAAAGGAATTCTTTTTTCTTAATTGTGTACAATGTCTATTATGCCATTGTAATCATTATTTACTAGTATCCTTTTTTATTGCTTTTTTAAAATTAGAGAATGAGGCTCATTTCCCATTATCAAAATCACAATTTTCTTTTCAATTTCTATTTCCATCCTAATAATTTTGCATACTAAACTAGCTTATAGATCAAATTATATTTACATTGATAGATCAATTTACAAAGAATGGTCAATTTATCAAGTCACAATTTCAAAATTTTTTCAATCTGCTTCACTATTTCAAAATTAGATTAAGGATGATAGATTAATTATATTTAATGAATGGTCAAATCAATTGTGAATAATTGTAAGGCCAAAAATCAAAGTTGGTCTATTATGGTTGTTGAATAACATGTCCTTTTTCTTGCATAGTGCAATACTTGAAACTAGAACAAATGACATCTTTATACAACTGTATCAACAACAACACTACATTGAAAGAGAATTGGAAGATCAAAGTTTAGATCTTTAGGATGCGAACTGTCACTACAGATTAAAAAAAAGGCATTTTCAAAATTTAATATGAACAATGCCACTATTTAAAAATTTACACATACAATTGAGGGTATTTACTAGGTTTGGTGACTTGGCCAACTAATCTCATTTGGTCATTTCAAGCCAAGTTGGCCAAGCCAAAAAAAAAATTGGCTAGATTGAGCTAAGCTGGGCATTGGACTAGCTTGGTTGGCTAATTTTATTCTTTTTTACCTAGTTTTATATATACATTTTTTAAAAATATATTATTTTGTAAGGATTTATATACAAATTTATTATTTTAAGGGCCATTCTATAATTTTTACCAAAAATTTTAACAAAAAAGTGGCTCAACCAAACTCAGTCAACTAACCCAACTTAATTCTAAACCAAATCAAATTGAACTAAAAAAATTGGTTTGATGTAAAACCAACTCGGGCATCAAACTAGGTCAAAACTTGGCCTAGCCTAGCATAGCTTAGGAACACCCTTACATACAACAAATATTCAAAGGTAGCTAATTACAAATGAATTTAGCTAATTAAACATACTAAACAATATTCAAGAACTTAGTTTTTCTCTTGAAAAGGTTATAAATATGAAGTTTTTCTCTTGAAAAAGGTTATAAATATGAAGTACAACATTGATCACTTTCAATTCAAGATCTACAAAAAAGATGAAAAAAATTCAACCTATCTAGATCGTCAGAAGCATAAGACTCCCTTTAACTTTCCTCCTATAGTTCTTAACATAAATCTAAGTATAAATCATGTATAAACAACCTAAGATGCTAAGTTTATAATGAAAAAGAAGAAGAAGATAATTTTAATATTTTGAAATATGATTTTTTTTCTTTTTTGAAATATGAGATATTTAAAGTCATATAATAACTAACATCATGAACAACAACTTGAAGCAAGTTGATTTGTGCCTTAGAAATGTTTGATAGCTAGATAATTAAGCCCACAAGGTTCAATATAGCAATTTACATAATAAGTATAATAAACTATACCTAATTGTTTCTTTTGCCTCCATGACCCAAATTCGCAGATGCTCTGATATTCTTCTACAAGAAATAAATCGTATTTTGAGTTAGATATGGATGCTTACCCAGATCGCATTGGAAATTTGGATCTTGTTTGGATTTCTACCCCGCATGGTTTTGATTGGACATACCATTATATCTTCGATCATTGTTCCATGTAATTTTTTGTGTTACTCTTTTGTGTTCATTATTCTCCAATGGAGAAGTTTTCACAGAAAAGGAGAGAGAGAGGAGAAAGGCAGAGTAGTTTTCCATGTATTGCACTTTCATAATCACCCACTTACTCACATATTGTTAGTTTTTAATATTTTCCTAAAAGATATTAGAACAACTAAAAAAATGTAATTTTAAATTTCAAAATTAAAAATTCAAAACATCAATTAATTAATTAGGTTAATTAACAACCATTTAATTAATTTAATATAATTAACTTTGCTATGAATTTGGGCCAACCCATCATGGGTGGTTTAATAATCCAACATTTTCTATTCACACATATGGGATAAACAATACAAAACTTTTTAACTTATTGATCCTTTTACACTTGCATGCTAAATGCTCTGCCATCATTGCTAGGGCACAATCTTTGAGAGCCTTACACTATACATTGCATTATAGGATCAGCATAAGAAATGCATTTCTTAGACATACTTTAGATGCTTGTTTATATGCCTCGGATGTCTTAGATTCACCTTTATACACCATATTTTACACTTATGGCAAATCTAATCCCCTTTTGAGTTTAATCTTACTCAAATTGTTTTTTGTCGTTTGCATAGTATTTACACTTATGAAGTAATTGAAACTTCATAACAAGTAAGGTTTAGATATTAGCATAATTACATATATCTTAGTTAATATTTCTTTCATTCACATACCATTTAAATTAGAATCAGTTACTTTCCTAGCATTAATCTTTCAAGTCAAATCTATTGTGACTGTAGGATGTATGTTGAAGTAGCAGACACTGACTTATCTTCTCATTATATTGTCAAGTTATGAGGGCACCTATGAAAGGATTTGATATTTTTTAGGACTTAAACAGTAATGCAGTAATGATTTATTCACTTGCTTCCTAAATATGATTTTTAAGCCTATGTAGTATGAATTGTATGTTATAGTATTTCTCTTATTTCATAAAAGAGTATGTCGATTTGATTTATTTATCAATATTGTATAGATTTTGGTTTAGACACACATAGTATCTAACTCGAATTCTATCATTCTGTTTGCCTTTTATGGTGCCTTAAAAGAGAATTTGGATTTGGTTGAATCCATAATTTAATCCATGTATATATTTATGTTTAGATCTCATCTCAACCTTCCTTTTTTCTCTTTTTGTTGAGGTAACATATTTATGTTTTGTATTCCTTTCTATTTTATGATAGTGCTTTCATTGCCTCTTATGGTGAACACAAATGCCTTATCTTTGCATGCTCTTTTTAAGCACCAAACTAAGTTGCTCGTATGAGAGAGCTAATCTAATCAACCTATATGACATGTTATCATTATGTATATGTTACCTATGATTACAGCATAACACATATATTTAATCATCACTTAAGTTGTACATTTGTTATAATACTTTATGTTCTACACTTACCAATAGACTTTAGCTCTTCTTCATGTACATCTTTAAGCATGAGCTTTTCCAGGGGACCAATTAACATCTTATGTATAGAGATATTTTAGAGTAACATCTTTTTTATGCTGTTGACATATTTTATTCTTATGTTTATATGTTTACTCTCATTATGATATTTAGGGACTTTGGTTGGCTATGGCTTTTGATTTATCATAATTAGTTAATTTTGGACCCAACATCCCATCAATAATCTTAACTTTCTCATAACTTTCTTTAGCTATATAGCCTCTTGCACTATTATAAAACATGCAATAAGCTTTGTTTCCTTCATAAATAACACCACGCATGTATGCTTCTTCTTGTTCTAAGATATCACTTTTTTAGCAAGAAAGTATATCTAGAAATTAATTTCATGTATCTAGATCTTTTCTCTAATACAACGCTTAGTTTTTCATGCCTTAGAAGTATCTTAATGTTTTCTTAATGGCATTCCAGTGCTATTGATTGGAATTTCACTATTACTAATACACAAGGTCAATTGCTCATAAATGTTTGATCTTGCACACATTATTGTGTACAATGTCTAACAATGTTGGAATAAGAGACTTTTTACATAATTTTTAATATAGACTTACTTTGAGAATATTTCTTACGACTTAGACTATCATCTTTTATTATAAGGATATTGATGTATTTATGGTTTTTCATTCTAAACTACTCAAAGATTTTCTAATTGTAATACTCTTATTAAAGAGTATTTAATTTCTCTGAGAGATTCTTTTAGACCTCAATTTCAATGATGTACTTTGTTTTACTTATATCTTTTCAAAATTTATGGATAATCATTCTTTAAAGATCATTAAAGAATGTTATGTATTTTTAGCTAATGGTATATTATCCACATAAAGGATAATATTTCAAGTTTTTTTCAAATTGTTTTATACAAATATAGTGATTTTTATTAATCATTTGAAATTTATGCGAGATTACTACTCATTGAAATTTCAAATGCCACTATCTAGAGGATCATTTCAATCTATAAATGGACCTTATGAATTTATAAACCTTTTATTCTATTCCTTTTCTATGAAACTTAAAGGTTGCTCCATATTCTTTCTTCATCTAGTTCTCTTTTTGAGAATTATCCATTCGATATAGTTACAAATCTAAATTTGTAACTATAGTTAGGATTAGTCTAATCATACAACAAATGAGAAAGTATTTTTAAAATGTATGTCTTTTTGTCATCTATACCTCTTGGCAATTTAGTGTATTTTATCTTTTAATTAATCCATATATTTTTCTCTTTACTTTACAAACTATTTGTATAGATGGTCAACCAAGTCCTTGATAAGGTTTGTTCTTGTTGCCTTTATTTCTTATTCTATTGCTTTTATTTAATCTTTCTTAGCAGGGTGTGACTGAGCCTCTCAAACTATGTTCAGTTTCTTAGTATCTAGTAGAGTACCTCTAAATGTTATCTCTTTAATCTTAATCCAATGTTTAGGTATACTATTGTGGTTACTCTAAAATAATGGAATTGTTTGTGCAACATACTCATTTTGCACTAACCTTTCACTTGGATCAACAAGTCAAGGTATAACTGCGTGTCCTCATTAACTTAATCTTATATCTTATATAGAGATGTATATTTATTAATCTCATCCTTACTTAGAAATTCATTATCTAAATAAGGTATATATTAGCTTAAATTGAGTTATACTTTTTTACGAATGAAGATATACCCCTTTGATTGTTCTAAATATCTTGCAAAGATACACACATTTCTCTTTGAGCTTAATCCCATGCTTATGAGAATTATCATAGCCATAAGTTTCTAACCTAATAGTCTTAGAAAGCTAAAAACTACTTTATTATTATGTCCATAAATCATAGGGTATAGAAGTAACTAACTTAAAGGGCACTTGTTTAAGTTTAAAGGCATCAATTTATAACTCATTACCCTAAATAGGTAAGGTTGCTTAAGCTATCATTAATCTTGACTATTCCAAGTAAGGTTTTTATTTTCTCTTTTAGCATCTCCATTTACTATAAAATGTTAAAAAATTGTCAATTATCTCATCATTCATTTCTTTTCACAAAATTCATTGAACTAATCTTGACAAAATATTCACGTTCTTTGCTATAACTTAAAGTTTTAATTTTGTTGTTTATTTAATTCTTGACCATGTTTATATAATGTCTAAAGCACTCAAATACTTTTAACTTATGGGAAATTAAATATGCTTTACCACATTATGAATCATTGTCTTGCCTTCACTCTCTTTGGATCACAAATATTAGATTGAATTAATTATAATGGATTCTAAGCCTTAGTTCCTTTTCCATATGGTTTTATAATTTTCTTTAGCATTAAGTAACTTTTTTATAGTAGTATTTCTAAAATATAAATAGATCCTAGCATTTTTCACTTTGTTAGTCCGCTTAATCTCTCCTTGCTTTTAAGACTTAGCCTGGCTTATCATTTATTGATATAAAAAACTTGATTGGAAACATAAAATTGGGTAAAGCATTCACATTTACACTTGTGTCCAATATAATAATACCATCTTAAAGAAAACTAAGATCACCTTTCTTGTCCTTTTTCTTGTGTCAATAGAGTTAATATGAAACTCAATGTTAAAATTTTAGATTAAGAAGAGAAATGATAAATTTTGTTGATCTTTGAAGTGTATAAAATATTATGTAGAATGACGTTCATCCTTCAAGCAAAACAATTTTGCATGTTTTGATCCACTCTTGCTTTAACTTTTATAATCCTTCTTGCATAAAGTAATTTGCTTTTAAATTGACAATATTTTACAAAAGATTCTCAATCTTTAGTTATCTGATTTGTGGCCTTTAACTCATTTTACTTAGTATAATCATGAGCATGGTACCTCCTTTTTTTACTAGTATGATGCTTGACCTCTACTATGTTAATCTTCTTTTTACCATATTCACCTTTTTTTCTTAAATTAGCCTTCTTGAAATATTGGCTAAAACTTCTCTTAGTATTAAAGTGTTATCCTCTTGTGCTTAGACTTTAAAGTCATAGTAGTCTTAGTCATTTAAGCATTCCCAAGGGTCTAAAAACTTTCAAGTGTTCATCCCCAAACATAATATAATAAGAAATACCATAAAAAATGATGCTTGCCTTTGTAGGTCCAATTCAATTTCATATATTCTCAACTTATAAGTAGAGATCTTATGATAGCATTAACTTTATTATTCAATAGTGAGAATGTAACTAACTTGTTTTGATCCCTTAATTGTCATTCTTTTCAATTTAGTCATACTTTTATAACCAAACTTGTCTTTAAGGGCTATCTACGTGGTTTGAGTAGTTAGATATGACTCATACTTACATGACATTGTTAGCCATCTCATTCAGCATCGTTATACAAGTAATATTACTTTTTTCCTTTTCCATAAGAAATTTTAGATCTTTACCTTGTTGAGTTGTATTTCCATGTTCAAACTTTTATATAACATTTGTTAATGTTTTCTTAGCATCTTGTTCAGCATCGTTATGCAAGTAATATTGCTTTTTTCCATAAGAAATTTTAAATCTTTACCTCATGGAGTTGTATTTCCATATTTAAACTTTTATACAACATTTATCAATATTTTCTTAGCAACTTGCTCCTTTTCTAAGCTGTAAGAATTCTACGGTGCCAAATTTCTTAGTTGACACCTCTTAGCTTATCTCTTTTATCAAGCTAGGTAATAATGTTTTAACAATTATAATTATAATCTAATTCCTATGTAGATATAGCACAAATTGACTACATATATGCAATGTTATGTTTATATCTACAATAAACTTCAATTAGACTAATAATGATATTATTAAGTTCATAATCGAAAGTCTACATTTGTCATACTCCAATCATATGTTTCCTAAGAATGTCGTTGCCTTTCTATTGAATTCATTTGCAAATACTATTTAAGTTTTAGGCTACTAATCTCTTAACTCCTACTTGATAGAGTATTTCTCAAATATCCTTATTAACTTCTTAAATTTGGTTCTTAAATGAATCAAAGTCTGCCAATTAAGAACTCTTAGTTAATAGGGTATTTATTTATTTAGTAAAACACATTTATAAATTGTATTAATATCAAGCACACACTAGGGACCTCACAATAAATATATTTTTAAAATATTTTTTCTTTAGCCATAATAGGCCTATTTTCAATTAAAGGGTCACTAGGCATATTTCAAAAAGCATGACTTGCATGTTTGATTAATATCTTACAATTAATCTCTATTCATGTGTATTATGCATAAAGCATTCTTTCATTTCTCATATATGAAAATAAGAAATTAGAGCAGCTCATTAACATTTGTGACAACTTGATATTTCATGTGAAGCTCAATCTTTAATGTACATCAATTAAAAAGACCAATTTCTCATTTTAATTTGGTTCTTTAAATTTCTCTCTAATGTCTTAAATGAGTGATATTCACCAAACATCATGTAGAAGTATGTTAATCAAGTCTAAGACCTATAGGAAGTGATTTACATCTTTAAGTTTGTCTAAAAAGTCACAAAGTATCTATCATATCTTTGAACAATGGCCATGCATGTCCAAACACACCCACATCATATACCACCTTGTAAAACATGATTTTAATGCTTTTTATGAGCAACAATCACAAAAAGAAAAATGATGTTGCATGTGCCCCAATATGCCCTTGAAAGTGGTCACTCCATACAAAAAAAGGTTAGAAATTAAAGGAAACGAAAACCCATATGCCTAGGGTGCCATGTGGGGCCCATGTGCCACCATAGAAGGTGTTTCAGCCATTGAGCACCATTATTCGGTTCCTCTTCTCTTCCCTTTTTTGTTAGTGCTAAGTTCAAGCCTAAACACCAAGGGGTTAAGGTTCACGCATCCAAAGAGAAAGTAAGACTTCACTTCATCTTCAACCTTGGAATTCTTCCAAGTTCTAGAATTTTCATAAATTTTAATTTTAATAGGGCTATTTTGAAGAGCCATGTCTACTTCAATTCTGATATGATTAATACAAATTCAGTGTCATTGGAAAGCTTGTGACAAGATATTTCCAATGACATATGAATTGCACAAATCTATGGTTTAAGGAGCAAGAAATAGCCTTTAAAAATTGACTATTTGATTATTTTTTCCAAAAATTCATTTTCAAATCTCTCTTAATACTCATTCTTTTTAGGCGAAACTCAACAATGTTGGAAAGCTTATTTAACAAGATTTCAAATCATGTATGGCTTGCATCAAATCGTAAACTATGGTGAGAACAACAAATCTTAAAACTTCGTTATTTCAACACCATTTTTCTAAACCTTAATGCCTAGTTTTCTCTTAATGGCTTACCCTCCTTTTAACATTTCTCTACCATATAATCACTATATTATAGGCTACTTAAGGTGCTAATTATATGGCCTAATTATGTGTTCATCAAAATTAGCCATTAGAGGGTGTTCTAAGATTTCAAATTATGATTTTATGCAATCAAACACCAAACATAGCAATTTGCACAAAATTATCACAATAAAAAGCATATAATATCATATAGGGATAATAGATCTAGGCCAAACTTGGCTTTGATACTAATGAAAAAAATAAATCACATTCTGAATCAAATTTGGGTACTTACCTAGATTATAGTAAAAATTTGGATCTTGTTTGAATCTTTACCCCCACTTAATTTTGATTGAAGACACCATTGGATCTCTGATCATTGTTCTGCAACAAATGCACCATATATTGAGAGGATTTTCAATTTTTCGTGTTCTTTGTCTGTGTTCATTGTTCTCTGATGAAGGTGTTCTCATTTCCCTCAAATATCAAAGCAACAGATAGATGTAATTTTGAATTTTAAAATTCAAAAACTTAATTAATTGATAGCCATTTAATTAGTTTAATATAATTAATTAAATTCTCTCCTTGTTAGGTTTTTGCTATAGATTTAGGTCAGCCGATCATGGATGGCTATATAGTCCAATAACTCTTTTATTGGATCTTTTTTAAGGGCCACTCTTTATATACTAATTATTTAATAAGATAAACCCTATTTTCTCTAGTCTCATTGAATTTATCATAATTAATCTAATAAAAAATGAGTTATAAATACAAATTATTATTGAATTGGGAATCAAAATTTAGATAGTTTGTTGTCCTATGAAACAAACTTCAAATCAAAATTCATAAAATGAAAAAGATGCATAATATTATGTATTCATAGATAAAACATATAAATAAACAAATGCATGTGCAAAAAGCAAAAAAGGATGGTATGCTAGATCATTTCACTTTATAAAGATCACAAATAATATTTTTTAAAGTTAAAAGCACTACCTTGAATATGAAGGGCTTTTTATCCTCTAACACCCCTTCATATTTACTAGGATCCCTAATAAGTCCAAAAAGATGAGTTATAAACACAAGAGATTATGCACCAAGTATCAGCCTTTTGATCTTTGAAGCTTTCATTCCTTACTTTAAAAATGACTGTAACCTTTAAAATGAACAACGGAAGGTGAATTAAATGGAAACTTCGAGGCATGTCATTTTAAAGTATGATATAAGACACTCTTTTTTCATCTTTGATATAAATACCATATGCATGCTTAATAGAATAAGGCCAATTTCCTGAGAATGTCTATTGAAAAAAAAATGCATGATAAGGACTAAGTATTTAGCTATAATTCAAAGAATTATCATGAAGTTATTAACATCGTTGTCTTCATGTAAGGCTTATGTTTTGTTATATGAGTATTATTATAAAGGTATTAATATCGTGGAAGACTCTTTTCCGTTGAAGAAAAGAAAAGGCAAATGTGGTTTTAGAACTTCACCAGTAAAAAGAATAAGCAAATTTGAATATGCATTGTAAAAACTAAAAATATGCAATTATTCATATTGTTGGTGGAGTCGAAAAGAAATCACCATTCTAAGAAAATAAAACAATTTAAGAGGAAACACTACTTTGTTCATATTAAAATCTTTCTTAAACTAGGTCAAAAATTAAGAATGAATAATAAAAGTTAAACATACTTTAATTAGAGCTTTGTTCTTTGGTTAACTATATGAAAAGAAAAGAATTGAAAGAACCCAAATTTAGAATATCAACTTCTTATTTGTATTCTTAATTTTCTAATGACATTGGTTTTAATGTATAAATTAAATTGAAAAAAGATTCCAATAATTCATCTAAGCTTCTCAGCCAATAGTGATCCTACATTTCAACACTGATGAGCAATATATCTAAATAATGATGGATTTTAAATTCCTAGATGAGTCTAAAAAGTCAAAGGATCACTTGCAAATTTTATAACTAATACTTAAATTATCAAATGGATAGAAACCATTAGTTGCTAAGCTAAGACATTCATTTCAAGGATCTAAAGTAACTAAAGATTCGTTTAGTCAACTTTTTTCTGTAACATCATAATATCTTAACCTTAATTAATCTCCCTTTAGGTTTGATTCTATATGATTTCCAATGAAAAGGACTAAAACAGTGGTATTTTAATACTTTAAATTGGAGTTTAATCAGTCATATTTTGCCCCGTGGGTCGCATGAACCCATGAATCATATTCTTTACTCAAATTCCATTCATACAACTAATACATAGCCTCAATTGACCCATAAACCAAATGGGCATATGAAGCAAAAAACCAAGAAAGTGCAATTTCTCAAATGGGCCCAAAAGTTAAGTTTTTGGCTCTAACTTTGGAAATTCATAACTAATTCTAGAAAAATGAGAATTAAGGAAACCATAGCTTTCTGGAAATATCTAGATGTTAGATTTACATTAAAAATAATTCCAAACCACAATCTTAGCGTTTGGATCAGGTTTGATATTGAAAAAGAGACAGAGGTTCGGCTATCCCTGGTACTGATGCAGCTTGCAGTCATGAACTTCAAAAATTCATAACTAATTCTAAAAAAATCCAATCTAGGTAAAATATCCAATTTGGAAAGATGCAGATATTAAATAGAGGAGAAAAATAATTTTAGATCATTTCAGTAGACATAGGATCTCAAAAATAGATGGAATAGTAATGAAGGTCGGATGGCTTTCCTGATACTAACATAGAATTTCAAAAAATTATATCTCCCTCTACAGACCTCCAATTGAGGTTCTTCTAGTTGGTATAGATCATTGTGGATGTCTAGTTTATGACCATAAAATTTCATAACAATTGGACATCGTTGGTCTATGAATGACACAGATTTATTTTTGGACTAGTTGCACAATACAATAACCAAAACCAGAAAATTCTCTAACTTCAACAATTCACCAAATATTCCTTAGACCTTCAAATATTATCCACTTTAGCTTCCCAAGAAACTCTCAATAAACTCTAGAGGTATGCCAAATTTCATATCAAGAAGAGCTCATTTGGTCATACTTTGATAAAGTTCACAAATTTGACAGTTTTGACACCATAAATGATTTAAAGTGAGGGTAAATGGTCCCCTACATGCTTTAGTAGCTTTTGAGCAAGTTTTAAAGCATAAACATAGTATATACATTTCTACCCCCTTAAAAGAAATTTCGTCTTCAAAATTTAAATACATACCTCAAGGGAATAACTTTAGGTATTTTTGCCTCATTTCATCCTCCAATTCCCAAGTTGCTTCCTCAGATGTCAAACCTCTCCAGATCACTTTCACCAAAGGAATGTTCTTACTCCTCAGCTGTTTCAGCTTAGCATCTACAATTCTTTTCAGTTTCACTATATAGAAAAGATCTTCTTGCAATTGCACATGCTCATATTCTATGACATGTGAAGGGTCTGGTAAATACTTTTTCAACTGGGAGACATGAAAAACACCGTGGATTTGGGCTAGGTTAGGAGGTAAGGCTATTCGGTAAGCCACGGGTCCAATTTTCTCAAGAATTTCAAATGGACCAATATACCTAGGACTGAGCTTCCTTACCCTCATTAACTAACCTACTCTCGTCACTAGAGACACTCAAATGAACACATGGTCTCCAATCTCAAACTCTAACAGCCTCCTTCTCTTATCGACATAACTTTTCTGCCTACTTTAGGTCATGAGGAGTCTCTTTCTAATCAATTATATCTGTCGGATAGTCTAGTCCACAATCTCAAGTCCTATCATGCTCATCTCACCTAGCTCAACCTAACAGAGAGGGGATCTGCACTTTCTCCCATACAAAGCCTCATAAGGGGCTATCTGAATACTGGTATGGTAACTGTTATTATATGCAAACTCTGTTAGCGATAAATACGCATCCCAGTTACCCTTTATTTCTAACACATACCCTCAACATGTCTTTTAAGGTTTGGATAGTCCTCTCAGTTTGACCATTTGTCTGGGGGTGATATGCAGTACTAAATTGCAACTTGGTCCCTAAGGCATGCTGTAACGACCTTCAAAAGTTCGATGTGAACCTGGGGTTTCCATCCAAACTATGCTACTAGGTACTCCGTGAAGTCGCATCACCTCTCTAATATACAATTGGGCTAATCTATCCAGTGTATGAATAGCCTTGATAGCTAAAATATGTGCAGACTTCGTCAATCTATCCACAACTACCCAAACAACATCATGTCCAGAGGATGTTCTAGGTAACCCCATAACAAAGTCCATAGCTATACTATCTCACTTCTACTCAAAGATATCTAGAGGTTGTAACAACTCAGCCGGTCTTTGATGTTTGATTTTTACCCTCTGACACATTAGACATCTAGCCACGTAATCCGTCACATCATTCTTCATCCTTGGCCACCAGAAAATTCTTTTCAAATCCTGAAACATCTTGGTGGCACCTGGGTGGATATTATACTTACTTTTATGTGCCTCTTCTAAAATACTTTCTCTCAATTCATTTCTACTAGGCACACAGATTCTATCTCGATATACTATCATACCATCCTCAGAGATCTTGAAATCTAAGATCTTACCTTGGAAAATCTCATTCTTGATCCGTCTTAGGAATTCATCCTCTCTCTGGGCATCTAAGATCTGGGTTCTCAATATATTCTCAATTCGGGTTTTACTCAGATACAATTTACCTGATACCACTTGACAGGAGAGGTTCATGTTTCTGAACTTCTCTAGGAGCTCTTGCTCCCTAATCATCACATGGGCTACATGGATGGATTTCCTACTCAAGGCATTGGCCACCACGTTGGCCTTGCCCGAATGATACTCAACACATAATCATAGTCTTTCAGAAACTCCATCCATCTCCTCTATCTTATATTCAGTTCCTTCTGGTCAAACAAGTATTTTAGACTCTTGTGATCGTTATAAATCTCTATGGTAGCACCATATAGATAGTGTCTCTAGATTTTAAGAGCAAACACTACGACGGTTAACTCCAGGTCATGTGTGAGATAATTCTCTTCATGAGGCCTCAACTGCCTGAAGGTATATGCCACTAGTTTACCTTACTGCATCAACACACATCCTAACCCTTTGCCCGAGGCATCACAATAAACTACAAATGGTTTACTAGGGTCAGGGATAATCAGCATAGGGGTAGTAGTCAAACGAAGTTTCAATTTCTGGAAACTCCTCTTACATCTATCATCCCACACGAATGGTGTCTCTTTTCTAGTTAGCCTCGTCAGTGGTAAGGCCATTTGAGAAAAGCCTTGAATAAATCATCGATAGTACCCTACCAAACTTAGGAAACTCCTAACTTCGGTGATCATTCTAAGTCTATCCCATTATAACACAACTTCAACTTTATGGGGATCAACCGTGACCCTATCTCGTGAGATCACATGACCTAAGAATCTGATCTCGACTAGCCAAAACTCACATTTACTAAGTTTGGCATACAACATTTTCCCTCTCAAGGTCTCTAGGACTAATCTCAAATGCCTATCATGCTCTGTAAAGGATCTAGAGTATACTAGAATATCATTAATGAAGATCACAAACTGATCTAGATACGATCTGAATACCCTGTTCATATAATCCATGAACATAGCAGGCGCATTCGTCAGCCCGAATGGTATCACAAGGAACTTATAGTGCCCATATCTCATTTTGAAGGCCATCTTAGAGACGTCTTCAATTCTCACTCTCAACTGGTGGTAACCAAATCTAAGATCTATCTTGGAAAACACAGATGCCCCAGCTAACTGATCTAACAAATCATCAATTCTAGGGAGAGGATATTTGTTCTTAATGGTAACTTTATTCGACTCTCTGTAATCGATACACAAACCCAAGCTACCATCCTTCTTTCTTACAAATAACATCGGAGCTCCCCAAGGTGAAACACTAGAGCAGATAAACCTTTTCTTTAACAATTCCTCTATCTGCTTTTTCAACTCAGCGAGCTCAGCGAAAGCCATCCTGTAAGGAGCCTTGGACACCGGTCCAACCCCATGCACTATGTCTACAAGGAACTCTAGCTCTCTCTCAGGGGGTAGACCACTAAAGTCAAACTCCTTGGGAAAAATCTCCAGAAATTTCCTGACAACTAAGATCTCCTCTATCCCTTTCTCTACCTCAGCCTGAATAGAGAAAAAGACTAGAAACATTTAGCATCCACATTCTAAATACCTCTCAGTCTAGACAGTAGTCACAAAGGATAACTCAACTCCTACTCTAGGTATGGTCCCACAAGCAGATAGGGAAATGATTCGGTGTTCACAATCAAGTACCGCATTATTTGCGGCTAACCAGTTCATACTAATAATCAAATCATTATCATGGAAGGGCATACAGATCAAATCAATAATGGTATGACAATGATTGAATTGAACAGTAACATTTAAGTAAGTATGAGAAGTAACCACGTGGCCTCCAGTGGGTGTCGTGACAGATAAATTAAAGGGCAAGACACTAACAGCCAAACCCAATTGCCTCACATAACTAAAAGATATAATTGAGTGACTGGCACCCGAATCAAACATAGCAACTACAGGAAAGCCATTCACTATCAACGTACCTCAGATCAAACTTCGGGATGCATTGGCTTCCTGCTGGTGAGGGCGAACACTCGGCTCTAGGTCTGCAGCTTAGGAGGAGGCACTGTATCCACTTAGGGATAGTGTTTAGCAATGTGCCCCGACTTCCCACACTTAAAACATGTCACTAGAGACTGTTGGAAGGATGATTAGCTCCGAGGAAGCGGCATTGGTTTACCCCGCTGTGGCCTTTAATTCCATGGCCCCTTGCCTCTCCTCTTGGCACTAGGTGTCACACTAAAACACTCTTCTAGTCTCAGTCTTTTCAATTCCGAAGCCCCCTTCTAACTAGCTATAGCCGCAACAGGCATGATAGCTTGCAGGTTAGTTTCAATCACCCTATTGACCTCTACAAGGGTATTGAACTTTCTGATTTGCTGTGGAGTAACTCTGTCGCTAATCAGGGGCTTCAACCCAGTCTCAAACTATTCATATCTCTAGGGTTCATCATCATACCTCTAGAGGTAAGAGGAATACCGAGACAACTCAATAAATTTAACCACATACTAGTCCACAGTCATCTCATCCGTCTATCTCAAGCCCATAAATTCTATCTCTTTTTTCTTCCTTACTGAACTAGGGAAATATTTCTTATAAAACTTGACCAAGAAGCTTTCCCAAGTGATTAGTATGTGTCACACCCGAAAATGCGACGGCGTGGCGCCTTTAAAAGAAATTCAAAATTAAATGTAAAAATGGTTAGAGAGAAATAAATAAATAAATAGAGTTCAAATAGATAGGGTTCAGGAGTCGCCACCAAAATTTGTTTTCAAAAAGGCAAAATTTTAGAAAAGCCTTTTATGGAAAAAATGGTCTATGAACCAGATAATGGATCCGGGAGTCGATTGTGAGTGGGAAAGGTGTTAGGCACCCCACTACACCCGTTCTTAAGAACGGTTACCCTAAGTTAATTGTGCAAAATTATCATGACTTCTATTCTATTTTAATTCTCCTTAACCAATCGCATGCAAAAAGAAAGTAAAGAAATTAACTAAAATAAAATTAAGAGTAAAAGAAATTAAAGAAATAAGATTTAAAATAAGAGGAAAGAAATTAAAGAAATAAAATAAAAAATGATTATTTACAAGAGCGGACTTGACCTAGGATAAAAGCCTAGGGCCTCCGTACCCTTTGAAAGGGATCAAAGTCCATGTAGTTCGGTTAGGGATTACATTTGTTGGTTGTTTTTTTTTTTTGGTTTTATGTTTTGTTTTTGTCTTTTCTCCCTTTTTTGATTTGTTTTTTGTGTTCTTTATTTTTTAATTTTTTTAATTAATTATTTTTAACTATTTTTTTTTAGTTAAGGTATTGTTTTTTTTTTTGGCAAAAAAACAAAGAAAATAAACTACTTTTTCCTTTAACAAATAAAACAAGTTTTGAAATTGGTTGATGTGTTTTGATTTGCTAAAGGAAAATTTAATTTAATTTTTCTTACATTTTCAATTTTTCCTCTTACTTATCATTTTTTTTTTGTTTTTCTATCATTTTCATTTCACTTTTTGTTTGTTTTTTATTACCCTTTTTTGTTTTTTCGTCTTATTTTGTTTTTGTTTATTTTTTGCTTATCTTTGTTTTATTTGTTTTTATTTTTAATTTTTTTGTATATTTTTGTTTTTGTGTTTTGTTTTTTAATTTTTTGCTTGGTTCTTTTCTTTTCTTTTATTATTATTATTATTTTAGAAGAAAAAAAGAAAATAAAACCATTTTAGATTTTTACAAGTTTAAAACTGATTTATATGTCTTAATTTGTGAAAACTAAATTGATCCTACTTCTTTATTCTTTTTCTTTTCTCTTCTTTTTAATTTTTTTCATTTAATCTTTGGTCTTTTAGTCTTTTAAATTTTTTAATGATTGATTTGCATGTTTTTGAACTTTTTTTTAAAAGTGATTTTCATAATTTTTTTACTTTTATTTATTTGTTATTCTTTTTGTTTCTGATTTTTAATATTTTCAACATTTTTAATTTTTAATTGTTTCTTGCTTTTTGTTTCAGTTGAATTTTTCCTTTCTCTTTTTTTATCAAAATTTTTTTGATTTAATTTCATTGGATTTTGATTTTTATTTCTTATGATTGATTTTTCCATTTTTATTTTTTGGGTATGATTTTTGTTTTTATTTATAAAACTCCTTTTTTCGTTCTTACCTTTTTCCAAGAGACACTTAAGAAAGAACGATTAGTTTCATTTCATTTTTTTTAATTAAATTTTCACTATTTCAATTTTCGCAAAAGAACCTTTAGTAAGAAAAAGTTAAAATTTTAAAACCCAACTTGATTTTTTTGTAAAAAGATTTTTAATCCTCTTTTTTTTTTTGATTGAAAATTTTCTTTAAAGAACCATCTTATGGGGGCCATTGGAACCCGAAATATATTAAAATGTAAATTCAAGACCTAATAGGTACCAAGGAGGCTTATTGCCTCACATGATCCTTAGATTCCTATGTGCACGAGGAGACAAAAATCTCACACGGCAATTCTAAGAAATGACGTGATAAAGCAAAAATGAGATAAAAAAAATTTACAAAAACACCAACTTGTGAATGTGTGTGATTTGTGTACATTCATGATTCATTATATTTTACATACAACTTTCATTACAAGAAGGAAATAAGAAAAGAAGTTACATAGAGTCAATGAACCTCTTCTTCCCTGTTCTCAGTCTTCTTTGCCTGTAGTGAAGAAGCTGCCAAATATTCTTTCCACCGATTTAACTTGGTCTCCATCAACTCACGCAGCCATATACAAATGCAATGAAACAATTTTGAGGGGTGTCAGAAATCAATCCAACATTTAAAGAAACCAAAAGCATTTTCATGACATTATCTAAAATACACATACAGTTATTATTTCAGTTTTAATCAATATACTTTTCACAAATCAAGCATGATTGGGAATCAAGCATCTGGATTCAAACTTATATCAGTGGCATGAACATGAACTCAAACCCCATTATGTTAGCCCAATTCCAATGCCATCACAGATCAAACCGACATTCGTCAATAAGAAGTTAAACTGGAATTATCATGATAGCAGCAAAGCAAATATAGGTCATATCAATGAGAGAGCCAACCATAATCTAGTCATAAATAGTGTCCCTAGCATTCGAGTCAAATGGCCTTAAATAGAGTACATAATTCCCAGATTTCAAATGGAGAAAGCATTCCCTGAAACAACTTTCATATTTTCTGAACAGAACCAAACTTCCCACTGAAACAAAACATTCATAATCAACATATACTAGCATTTTATGACTTCCCTGATTCATGACCTGTCTATCATACCAGAATCTAAAAGGAACATACCGGAAGCTTCAAATTAATCACAGAAATGGTTTCAAATCCAAAACCGTAGCATTGAAAATAGGATCCTATGAGAATACTAGCAAATAACAATCATACCAGACCAATTTACATCACATGAGCAGCCTCAGATTGACAGCACTTATTGAAACAACAATTCGAAATCCAAAAGTTAAGCCATTATTACAGATTCAAGGCTCTTCTAATATAAAAAAGAAAGAAAATAAACAAACGATGAATAACCATACCCCTCGAGGCTAGCTTCTTCGGATGGCCTCCAGATAGCCTTTGATGGTTCTTGCTGTCCTTCTCCGATCAGCTTCCTTCAACCCGATCCTCTCCTCTATCCCAACAAAATCCCCCTTCACTCTCCAATCTCAACCCCTCTCAAGCTCTCTTTCTTTTCACTCCGAATCGGAGAAATGCCCCTTGCGTTCTCTGTTCTTCGTCCTTGCATCGTTCTCTCGGCCTTTTCCTCATTTCTGATTCGCGGCCTCCCTTCTCACCAGACCTCAATCAGAAATGCCTTTGAATCCCTCTTTCTCTCTTTTTGGGTTCGAATCTCTCCTTCCATCTCAGGATCGATTCTCCCCCTCGATCTCTCGCTTCGATTTTTGATTTCCCGTTATGCTCTCTGCCTCTCTTCCTTTTCTCTAGTCTCTCACTCCTTCTTCGATTCTCTCGCTTTCTCACCCCCTCGATTTTTTTCGGTCTCCCCTCGACTCCGAATCCCCCTCTTTGTTTCTGTCTGTCCGTTTCTCCCCACCAGCCTCTGCTCTACTATCTTCCCTTTTCCCGTACTCTCATCGTGCTCCTCCCTACTCCTTTCTCTTCTGTGCTCAGAGTCCCCTCCTCTTTTGTGCGTCCTTCTCTCCCCCCTTTTCTGCCTGTCTCCCCTGTGCCCTCTCTCTGCGTTTTGTACGTCTTTTCTCTCCATCAATCCCCCCTTTCTTCTTTCTCCCGAATCTCTTTTTTCGTTTCTGTCTGTACCTTTCTCCCTTCTTTCTGTGTCTGCCCCTCTTTTGCATTTTGTACGTCTGCGTCTTTTCAAAGACAGAATCAAAGGGGAAACAAAGGGACCACCGGGTAGGGTTTTGGTTTGGATCCGAGTTGGGTTAGGGTTGTGGTTTTGGGGCCTCAGACTTGGGTTAGAGGGTTTGAGAGGTTGCTGGGCTTGAAGGAATGGGCTCTGCCATTTTCTTGGCTTTGTTTTGTTTTTTTTCCTTGTTTTTCATTTTTTTTAGCTTATTTTCTTCTTTTCACATTTGGGCCATTGGACCTAGAAAAATTGGACTGAAGCTACTTTTGTTTACTTTAATTTTTTTTTGGATCAAATTTTTTGGTATTGAACTTTCGTTTAGAGGAAAAGGAAGTAAAGTTAAGGCCTTTTTTTAAAAAAAATAAAATTTTCTTTTGTTTGTCTTTTTTTTTTTCTCTTTTGGTATTGGGTTAGTAGACTCTTGTTGGTTTTTTTTTTTTATTATTTGTAGGTAATAAACTCTAATATGCTTTTTTTCTTTTTGGTTTCCCTCTCTTAAATTTTTTTTATTTTGGACTTCCCCTTTCTTTATATATATATATATATATATATATATATGTATATAAGTATATACGTTTTTTTTAAATTTTTTATTATTATTTTACTTCATCTCTTTTTTTATTTATTTTTCTCTTTCTCCTAGTCCCTTTTTATTTTGCTTTCCATTTCTTCTTTTTTCCTATTTTTTTGTTAGTTTAATTTTATCATTATTTTTGGAACTTGCCCAGACAAAATAAGGTGTTCACAGTATGTTCTTGGTCTCCATCAGAGGTTTCGTGCTATGCCACCATCTATCGGCTTCCTTCTGTAGCATGAAAGTGGCAAGCTAAGCTTTTTGCTCAGTGGTACAATCTATCACCGAGAATATTTTCTCCAACTTCATAACCCAGGCCTCCACCTTATCTGCATCCAACTCCTCATCAAACGAGGGTGGACTATTCTACCTAAACTGCTTCAACAGTTTCTGGATAGGTGGCTGGGTCTGAGCAGCAGCAGGCTCCTAGGGAGGTGCAGGTGGAACGCCAGATATGGATGGCTGAGGTATAGGGGCTTCTCTCCTGGCTTCTTCTTGCCTGGCCAGGATATTTTGCAATTGCATAATCATGTCATGCTATTGCTGGGCAATGTACCTCTGTTGTTCTAACATTTCCTGGTGCTAGCCCATCATGGCCTCATACCAGTTAAGTCTCTCCATGATGGTTCGTAGAGGATCCTCAGGCCCAACTGGAACTTCTGGCTTAGCTCTTTGAGCCCTGGGCGGCTTGCCTTTACCTCTGCCCAGTCTAGTCTCAACTATGTTATCTGTAAGGAAGTAGCAACCTTCAGTTCACAATCATAGCACAAGCATATATGCATATGCATGCTATTACTTCCATGGCAATTCACACCAAACACAAGTAACTTACACTATTCAAGAGCCTAACACCGAGTAAAAGTGTCTGAACCTTTACTCTGATACAAAAAATGTAACATCATAATGTCTTAACCTTAATTAATCTCCCTTTAGGCTTGATTCCATATGCTTTCCAATGAAAAGGACCAAAACCGTGGTATTTTAATACTTTAAGTCGAGGTTTAATCAGTCATATTTTGCCCTGTGGGTCGCATGAAGCCATGAATCACATTCTCTACTCAAAGTCCATTCATACAACTCATACATAGCCTCAAATAACCCATAAACCATGGATATGAAGCCAAAAACCAAGAAAGTATAATTTCTCAAATGGGCCCAAAAGTCTGATTTTTGGCTCTAATTTTGGAAAATCATAACTAATTCTAGAAAAATGGGAATCAAGAAAATCATAGCATTTTGGAAAGCTCTAGATGTTAGCTTTACAATACAAATAATTCCAAACCACAATCTTAGCATTTGGACTAGGTTTGACATCGAAAAGAGACAGAGGTCTGGCTGTCCCTGGTACTGATGTAGCTTGTTGTCATGAACTTCAAAACTTTATAATTAATTCCACAAAAATCTAATTTGGGTAAACTATATCAATTTAAAAAGATACAGATGTTAACTAGAGGAAAAAAAATAATTTTAGATCATTTCAGTAGCCTTGGGATCTCGAAAACTAATAGAATATTAACAAAGGTCGGATGGCTTCCTTGATACTAACATAGAACTTCAGAACGTTATATCTCCCTCTACTGACCTCCAATTGAGGTGCTTCTAGTTGGTATAGGTTACTGTGAATGTCTAGTTTATGTCCATAAAATTTCATGACAATTGAACATCGTTTGGTCCATGAATGACACATATTCATTTTCGGACTAGTTGCACAATACAATAACTAAAACTAAAAAATTTTCCAACTTCAAAAATTTGCCAAATATTCCCTAGACTTCCAAATATTACCTACTTTATCTTTCTAAGAAGCTCTCAACAAGATCTAGAGGCATGCCAAATTTCATATCAAGAAAATTTCATTTGGTCATACTTTGACAGAACTCATAAATTTGGTAATTTTGACACCATAAATGGTTCAATGGTGGGGGTAAATGGTCCCCTACAAACTCTAGCACCTCTTGAGCAAGTTTTAAAGTATAAACATAGTATATATGAAATGTCCAAATGATTCAAACTAACACACATCTCAAACTTATCATGCTACAGGCAAAAGTACACTACTACATATAAGCCACCAAAGGGCCAAATCTCATCTTTTCATTACTTTGGCTCTATATATGGTTCATACATCATTTATATACACATTTACACTTGCTCAAATATTTACATCTAAAAAATAATAGGTACATATTCATTTTGGCACCTCTTTATATCAAAAGAACTAAAATAAACTATACAACTGCCTAAACATGCTCAACTAGGCTCCTTGGTTTGCATTTTGATCTCCTTGAACTCCACCTAACATGTTAAGATGGGAGAGGGAAGGATGTGAGATTCATAGAATCTCAATAACTCATGCACTTATTCAAGCAAGCAATCAAGGCATATAAACAAATCAAAGCATGCAAGTAGGCATCTACCCATTCATAATCATACAACACATGATTTACATGCCATGAATATTATATCAATGCCAAAAATAAGCTCTAGGGATTTTTGGTCTAGCCTCACCCGATTTAGGGACTTTTGGATGGCTTCACCCTTGGTTTAGGGACTTTTGACTTAGTCTCACTTAGTTATGAGACTTTTGGCTCTACTTCACCCATCTCAAAGGACTTTTTTGCACTACCTCACCCGAGCAATTTTCACAACTCAAAACATAAGCATATTGGTACTAATGCATCAAGACAATATCAAATGGTATGTCTCATAATACAAGCATACAACAAGTATATAATGACTATTACACATCCAAGAATCCAACAAGAAAGAGTGGAGAGCTACCTTATAAGCCAAGATAAGCCTTCCTTTTCAATTTCTCTTCTTCCTTCTTAGTTTTACAATCACAACTAAATGAAGCTACTTTTCTTGAGCCTAGACACAACAAATAGCATGCAATTACTCTCTCATAACTCAACAATTACTTAAAAAGCTAAGGGGTTCTTCATCAAAGCAAACCTTACAAAAGATATAAGAACCCTTAGTTTCTCCCTCTAGAATTTCACTAACCTTTCTTCTAGGTCTTTTATATTTCTCAACTTCCCACACTCTTACTCAAGGATTTCTTGCTTGCTCTAGGTCAGACTTCCTTCCTCTCTCAAGCTCTCAAGTTGGTAGAACCAACATACTCAAGGAAGCAAAGAAGAAGAAGTAATGATACATGAGTTCTAGTCTTCTTTAAGAGTGGTTTTCCACTCTCTCTCTTCTAAACCAAGCCCAAAACTAAACTAATTCAACAACCAAAATCATAGAAAGAGAGGGCAAAGAGAGAAGAACAAAATTCTAGAAAGAAAAGCTATGGAAATCTCAAGCTTGCTTACCTTTTCTTTATTTTTCCTTCCTTTTCTTAGTCTCTCTCTCTCTCTAGCCCTTTTCTCTGTTTTGGATGAAGTTTAGGTTAGTTAGAAGAAAAGAAAAGGATTTAGATGCTTTAAGAATCAAAATTATCTTTTTCACGCTTTTCTGGACTAACCTTCGCTATAGCAAAAATTAACCTTCGCTACGGCGAGCATATATCAGTCCCAGACCCCTGTTCTCTCCACGACGTGCACTATTGCGAGGAACTCTCTGGCTTTTGTATGGGATACCCGCACTCATTATAGTTAAAAGTATTCTCGTTATAGTGAACAGGCACATTCGCTATAACTAGACCATTTCTCGCTATAGCGAACAGATACATTCGCTCGCTATAGCTAGGCCATGTCTCGCTATAGCTAGCAGACTTAGAAAAATTTCAAGATTTCAAAAATTTTCTTGGTTGTTACATTTTCCATGCCTTAAAGCCCTTTAAATGCCTTAACATGCCATCATTATTTCTCTCTATAAGATGCCATTTCAAATGCTCAGTAGTTTTAGGAGACATAAACAACCTTTACAACTATAACTTTAATATATTTCTAATCTAGTTATTAATGGATTTCTTGGCTTCAGAGAAGGAATTTGGAAGTTTTTCATGTTTAAAGGCATTTGCCAACAACTTTGTATCATTGACCTTACCTTGTGACTTATATCACCCTAATACTTTATATGATGTAATTTTACCAAAAAAGACAATTTTAATACTTAAAAAACCCCTTCATACAAATTCTATTGTCTATCTTTAATTAACTCATACAACTTATTAAGTCAACTATTTTCCTTGCCTTGAAGTCCTTCAAATGCCTTAACATACCATCATTATTTCTCTTTATAGCATGCCATCTCAAATGCTCAATAGTTCTAATAGACATAAGTTACCTCAACTATAACTTCAGTGTAGTTGAGCTCAAGTTGTTGATGGATTTCTTGGCCTTTGTCTAATGGCATTTACTAACAACTTTAATATCATTGACTTTGCCTTGTCACTTATTTCACCTAAACACTTTATATGATACAATTTTACCTAAAAAAAGACAATTTTATTGTTTATAAAACCCTTTTTATACAAATTTTATTTTCCATCTTTAATTAACTCATAAAACTCATTAAGTCAACTCTCTTCCATGCTTTGAAGTCCCTCAAATGCCTTAACATACTATCATTATTTCTCACTGTAGTATGCTATCTCAAATGCTCAGTAGTTTTAAGAGACATAAATAGCTTTTGCAATTGTAACTTCAATGTAGTTAAGCTTAAGTTGTTGAAGGATTTCTTGGCCTTAAAGAAAGAATGTGAAATTTTGCATGTTTTAAAGGCATTTGTCTACAACTTTGGTATCATTAACCTTAACATGTCACTTATTTCACCCAAACACTTTATATGATACAATTTTATTGAAAATTACAATTTATAATGCTTATAAAACCGTTTCATAGAAATTCAATTGCCCATATTTAATTAATTCATAAAATTCTTTAGCATTGTTATTCATCATTTGGTTTAATGATAGAAACATTCTTCCAACTTCGTCTGCCCTCTTGTTATCGGGATGGTACCGAAATGCATCATGGATTATGTCTTATATAAGGTCATCATTACAAATTTGATCTTTAATCACATGGGGCCTTGAAGGAGTATTTATTATGTTACTCATCTTATAACAAAACCAAATAGTGTATCCTTACGGATAGTTTAATAATCAAGTGCTTGTACATAACTTCTCTAATATGCCAATTTTTGAATTTGCATGTTAGACATAGGCATATTTTTTAACCCTTGAAACTCTTATTAGCAAATGAAAATTCTAAAAATTCATTAAGTCCTTTTAAATATTCATTGGTGTTAGAAGGCTTAGCAATTTATGACTTATCCTTTTTTCCAAAAAAAAAAAGTACAAATAACAAAAAACATGGCTACAAGTAAACTCACTTTATTATAATATTTATTCCTTTCCATGCAAAGAAAGAACACATTTCCAAGACCTAACAATATTTGATTAACATACTAAAATATACAAGGTAGGAACATAGTCATTTGATTAACTATTATCAATATATGGTGTCCAAACCTATGTATATAAAAGGGAAAAGATAAGTAATAAAAAATTTTCTGAAGCAATAATCGAGGAAAAGTTACAAACAAAATTTGAACTCCAAGGGGGAGGAGTTAATACTAAAAATTAATTAACAAACAAAATTTAGTTGCCATTAAAAGCCACAAGAACTTGAAGCCTCACTTGCACAAAAAAGAACTATCACCTTCTTAAAAGATTAAAAGAAGATTCCATAAAAACATATTAAGATATTTACCCCAATCTAATCATATGCCTGAAATTTTAAGAAGGGCAATGGATATAAGAATGAACAAGATAATAACATCAAATGATAGAGGAATCAACTCAAGATAATTACTTTAAATAAGGTTGAGAAAAAGAGGACATAACAAAGCAACCAAATAAGACCAATTTATGTGACTAACATAAAATATAAAAAATATATTATTTTTTAAAAAATAATTTAGCATTACCAAAAAGCAAGTCAAAATCAACAAATAACATAAAAAATTTGTATTCCCATTTTTAACCCTCATTCTAAAAGCTTGAAAATAAGGTGGGCAAAATGCATTTTACTAGGAACATATTTCCTAAAATACATACATATTTTAGGAGACAAACACATCATTTGTTTTAAACAAAAGAACACAAGCCTCTTGACATTACGAGGAATGGAGTAGTGATGGCTCACTTTTAGTTACGAACCTAGTTGACAACTAATAGCTCTATTGACTAAAGCTATGGCATGATAAGGGCTTGATAGTATGGAGAAAGGAAATTTTAAGGCAATGGCATCTTAATTGTGTTTTTTTATGTGACAAGGGGAAAGAGTTTGGGATTTTAAGTGCACCTAATGGCAATTTGATGGACAACCACCATTAAGTTTATGAATTTAGTGGTAGTTGAAACAAAATGTTAAGTTCATATTTAATGATGGTTACTAATGTAATATCCCCCTTCCAGTAAGAATTATTAAATAACAATTACATAATTTTAAGATAAATTTACTAAGAATTTGAAAAAACTCAAAGGTTAAGTAATAGCCAAATAATGAGGATTTAGTAAAATATAAACTTATAAAACAAAGTGAAATTTTTTTTAGAATTATTCCAAATTTATTAGGAATTATAGAGAATTTTAAGATTTATTTGGGACTTTTCTTAACTAAAAAAATATAGAGTAATTATGAAATAAATACTTGAAAGTTTAATTTTTAAGAACTCCTAAGGCAAAAAAATTAACTTAAAAATATAAGAAAAACATTTAAGGCCAAGATATAATTATTAAAAGTTTAGGACAAAATTCATAATTTTAACCAAGGCTAAAATTACAATTTTGGCAAGGCTAAAGTGCAATTTTAGCCTTTCTAAAATAAAATTTTTATGAACAAACTAAAGCTGTAAAAATAATGGCAAGGAAAAGTTAAGAATTTTAATATGCAATTTTCTATAAATAAAAATAATTTTTATACTTAATACTAACCAAATACAATATTATTTCATTTATAAATAGTGCACATCAAAGTAATTTTCTGACTTCCTCACAAAGTCAATGAAATAAAACATGTTGAGAGGGAAAGAGGGAAAGATACATTGAAAACTTGGGTGACAAAATATACATGCTTATTTAACTCTTCATGTTCCTTCCAATTGTGTGAAAGAGAAAAAGGGAGAGTATGAAAGGTAGAAAGTGAGATGTCAAAACATAAAGAGCTCCAAGGAAGAACAAAAGAAAGGACAATAAAAAGAGGGGAAGTTTCTAATCCAAATTTGAAACTCCACCAAATAAGACATCTTTTGTCTTATAGAGATTCATTGCTTCTCTCTCTCTCCTTCTTTCCTCATACATTTGTTGCTACTCTCTTTAAACTCTCATATGGCTAGATTTAGAAACTTCATTTGTGGCTACTAAACCATGAAATAAATTGTAGTTATGGACAAATAAATGCTGAAGAGGTGAGAAATTACCCTTACATGCTATTCTTATGTCTTCTTGTCATCAACCTCCATTTTCTCTCTTTAAGGGGTGTTGCATATTGAGATTAAAACCCTAGTTTAATGTTGTTTTTAGATGATGTTATTATGAAGTTTAAATACCAATGGTATGCCCAAAAGTAACAAACCACTCCGTTTCTTTAATATTTTCTTCTTTCTCTCTTTAAAAGACCTTAAATGGTAAAAATGGCAAATCTTGGTTTAGATGAATGATTTATGTTTTGGATGTTGTTTTGCGGTAGTCTGAAGCTTTACAAACATTTAAATTGATCAGTAGGGTCTTTGAGGTTATAAATGGAAACTTTTTCTTTGATGAATAGTGAAACATAGTTACTGGAGGGAAAAGGCATGGCATTGCAATGCCACACATTTTGTCCCACAAGACAAATAATGCATGGCATCTTAGTGCCACTAAGGAGTGCTATGGTGTCATTATAAAAAAAAATTTGAAAAGCAAATAAATTTGATTATGTTGCTTGTTAGTTTTGTACCTAGTATCTATTATGCATGCTTAATAGGATTTATAAGGTATAAACCTTTTATAAGTCCTTGATAGCTTGAGATCTTTCGGTGAAAATGAGTTTTTATTTAAATGGCTCTTGTTACTTCCTTTAGAACCCTAATGGTAAGAGAGAAAAAAAAAACTTTCACCATTAATTTCCTATGATGGACTATATGATTAAACCCCATGCATAGAAAACCACATGTTAGACTTTATCTATGCATGGATGACCAAACTTTTTTCCAAATATTGTGATTCCTATACATAAAAGACCAAACTTTAAACAATACTTGTGTATGGGTGACTAGTGCTTGGGTATCAAATATGGACTATGTACTATGGACTTTTATAACATTTAAGACCGTAAAATACATTATAAGAGGAAAGGGCTCTATCAAAATTATCATGAGTAACTATATCTTTTATATGATTCCATTAAGATGCATGAGTCCATCTTAGCTTGTATTATGATAATTTATTCTCTAAAGAATAGAATTTTAGCATACATTTATGTTTTGGACATACCAAAGATTTTGCGACTCTAAGTAGCATTAGTATCCAAGAGAGATGATTTTTTTTTAGGATGATTTCCATACTAGCTTCTCTTTAGAGATGTATTAGGAAACCTTACTTATGTAAGTGATGTGGATCCACTTTAAGGGATGCCCTGGATAGGATATTCTATGATTTGGTTTCTTTATATGATGGATACTCTAATAGCTATCTTTCAGTGTAAATATAATGAGCCACGAAGATTGCTTCTTTGCCTTTAGCAATATAGTATTTTTGAAAACTTATATTTGTATCTAGTGGTATGGGACACTGGATATAGTACCTGTTAATATTTTAATCTAATTAAACAATATTAATAAGGATGATGGAGCCATGTTTATGTCAAATAAGGATTTGTTGAATGCCCAAATATGTTAAGATATATGATGATTATGAGAAGTTTAGATTAATAGCTCATATGCATGGCTCATGTAATATGATGTTTCCTATTATCGTCATTAAATAAGATGTTGATTGTTGATCATATGATTGTCATACACTTTACCATTACATATGATGTAATTATATCTCAGATAAACAAGAGAAATAATTTTTTTTTATGCATATGTAATAATTGAATTATTATTAGTTTTCAAATTATTATTGTTTTACTGAGAATTTTTATAATTATCACATGTGTGATAATGTATTCAGATAGTAAGAATGACAACCACTTATTATGCCATCGATATTGAATGGATGTACATCTAAGTAAGCAGGGTCAAGCAAGTTCAAGTAATAATAGGAATGAAAACCTCTGTTGCAATTGAGGAGATACAACAGGTTCCTTCTAGCATTAGAATGCTAAGCCTCCTAGATTCCTAAAGGATTAAGGGTAGCATTATGGAGCCTTTTGATTGTATATTGTAGCTCCATTAGTTGACTCAACAATGTTTGACTTAAGAACCCTTTTGGTTGTATGATGATGATGTACCTGTGTCTATATATATTGAGTACTAACTGATAATAGATATTTTGATGATGCATGGCCAGTGATATCCCTGCAGCAAGGATACTTACTGTAATGCTATGATAACTACATACTTTGCATCCTTAGGTGTTGTGTAATTTTGTTACTATTTTATGTTGAAAGTAAGAAAATAATAGCTTTTGTTATGAATAAAGTAGACACAAGATAGTTAAATTATATGCAATCAGTAAGGGACTTACAGCCAGTAACCATTGTTAAACACCTTTTTTTTTGTTTTTGTTTTATGGTTATAGTTTCTCCTTACTTGTAATTAGGAAAAAAAAATGCAAATACCCCCTTGAGCTATGATCTTTTTGCAAGTAACCCTTAATCTATAAAAACTAGCAAATATTAATTTCAACTATGACTCAATATGAAACTGCCCCGTGAACTATAAAAATTGGAAAAATACTACATGCAATTTCATATATTAGCATTTAAATCAATCTGCCACTTTTAAGTTAACAGAGTTTTCATATTAGATTGTACTTGTAACCTGGTACAATCTTATTGGTTTGAAAAACACACCGAATAATTAAGTTCTTTTTTTTATTATTAATTTCATATTCCTCCATTAATCGCAGCTTCAATCTTAATCTTGCTGGATTTTTCTTCTTTTTTAAATTAATTGTCCACATTTTGTTTCTAAGTCAACAGGATTATATCAGCTTATTAGTGGAGTATAACATGGAAACTCTATCAACTCTGTTAACAGGAAAGTGAACAAATAAATTTAAATACAAACATGTAAAAGCGTAAAAGGTATTTGTTAATTTTTATGGTTTAATAATTAATGCAAATGGGCCTTAATTAAATGAATATATTTATATTTTCCCCCGTACTAGTTGCATATATAATGTTTGAATCACCTTATGCATATCTCAACTAATCCATCTTTTATCATAATCTAAAATACTATTGTATCAAATATCATCAAACTAGAATATAATAATGAAAAGTTTGAATGATATTCAATAGCCTAATTCAAAGCTTGATTTTCAAGTATCTAGATACGAGATAAATGATATAACTAATAAAAATCCAAAAATGTTCAGGATCCTTCTTTTTTATATCTCGTTGTCCCTTTTTTTTGTGGGGAAATTTTTAGCTCAGTGTCTTTTTTTCTGGGGGGGATCAAATGCTATTTTATTGCCAAATTAATAATTTTTGAGGAAAATCTATGTTTGTCCAAAACACATAGGTGAATTTTTAATTTAGTTATCCATTAGTTTTTTTCCCTTTCAATTTAATCTTTAATCCTATAAATACTTTCAATCAATAGATTGTTGAGTTAAATGTTTTCTACTTAAATGGCACTAGTTAACTCGTACCTACTCATACCTGAGATACATCTAGTACATATAAAATAACATTGTCTATACAATTAGGGTTGAATGGGGGTTATGAAATTAAGGTTTCTAATTTGGAATTCTTATCTAATGTTGACATAGTGTCATGACTAACAAATGTAAGTGAATATTTTGTTAAGTATTTTCCCGTTAATTTATGGATGAAAATGAGATGAAAGAATAATATTGAAAGTATTTTAATGATTGATAGATTAAATTAAAAGAAAATATTTATAAAGAACTAAATTGAAAGTGTATTTATTTATTATTGTTAATTTTATTTTAAATAATTGTAGATCTTTTTGGGTCAAAAATTTTGGATTATTACCATAAATGCCTAAAACTCGGCCCAAATAATTCTGGAGCCATGAAAGGCTCAGTTTGGGGCCCAAACCAAATATTAGTGTTTTCTGGCCCACCAAAAAAAAGGAAACAAAGGGAACAAAGGCGTCAGTGTTTGTCAACGGCGGTGACAAGAGAACGCCAATCTCTGCCTTCAACGGCGAGAAAGTTGATCGATGCGATATGGCAGAAGCAAGTGGAAGCTGGAAGCACTCTTTCCTCTACCTCGCCGTCGTCTTCGCCATTCTTTACCTCACCCACTCCCATTTCGCACCCAAACTGTTCATTGGCAACGAAACGGTTCGTATCAAGAAGACCTCGGATCTCCCTCTCCGGTTCCGTTCCGACGGTACCTTCAAAATCCTCCAGGTCTCTTCTTCTTTCTCTGATTCCCTTTTGCTCTCTCTGTGAGTTCCACGTTTAGCTCGATTCGTACTTGTTTGAATTTCTTCCATTGCTTGAGCTTGAGATTTTCGATTCAACGGTGGTTGTGACAGGTGGCTGATATGCATTTTGGAAATGGGATCATAACAAGGTGCCGAGATGTGTTGGATTCTGAGTTCGAGTACTGTTCCGATCTTAACACGACTCGATTTCTGGAGCGCCTCATTGAAGCTGAGAATCCCGATTTTATTGCCTTTACCGGTAATCTTTACTAATTTTAGCCTTTTCTTCTTCTTTTTCTTGTGTTTTTTTTGGGGGGAGGGGAGAGCTGTTTTTGATCTATTGGAACTTGGTTCTAGTGTTCATGGAGTGTTCGAACTTCGAAGTTTGGAGTTACTGTATGAGGTCCAGCTCCTCTGCATTTGTTCGGCGCCCAATCTTCGTCCAATCAGGCCATTTGGCTTTTTCCAGAAAAAAAAAAGGGAAAAAAGAGAGAAAAAAAGGGGGGGGGGGCGCAAATGGCCTGACTGGACATGGAATGGAACTCGTAGGAATGGAGAGAAGCTGCTTCCGTTTGTACGACGTGAGAAGTATCAAAAGGGCTGTATCTTGAAACATTTGTTAATGCGCCATAGACACAGTAAAATTGAATAATAGTCTAAAACGAAGTACCTTTTCTTTCAAATATAAAGTTTAAGTTCATTGCTGTTCTCAGATTGAATATCATTATACAAAAGCTTGAGAGCTTTCAGAGTGAAGTCCAATGTATTGGTCTAGTTGAAAGTCGAGAGTAGTTGTAGTTACGGGTTTTGATATCTAGAAGGGCTGTACCTTGAACATTTGTTTACACACCATAGACACGGTAAAATTGAATAATAGGAAAAAACAGAGTACCTTTTCTTTCGAAAAATCAAGTTTAAGGTCATTGTTGATCTCCACCGGGTGGGTACCTTTGTGGAATATCATTGTACAACAGCTTGAGAGCCTTCGGATTGAAGTCAAATTTGTATTGGGCTAGTTGACAGTCAAGAGTAGTTGAAGTTACTGGTTTCGATATAAATAGTTAGTATACTAGCTATTAGAGACAGAAGCCAGTACAGCGGAAAATGTTCATGGTTGTTGGCATATACGCTATGCAATATATTTTGATGGTGTATCATGGATGCTGGCTCTCTGGTTTATGTTAAATGTTCTTACCATGGCCTTTCTAATTCATCAACATTTAGGGAATGGAGAGTCAATGAAGGTTAGAGTTGAAGTGGCAAAACAGAAAATGTTACGTGAAATTGGTAGTTAAGTTAATTGTCATTGCTAATTACTAAAACAGAAATGTTACATGAAATTGGTAGTTAGTTAATTGTCATTGCTAATTACTAAAGGAAGTTAGTTAGTAATAACTAACTATTTTAACTACATACTTACCCTTATGAGTAATAAATAAAGGTAATTGGGGAAGGGATTGGTGTGGATGAAATAATAGAATTGTGTGAAGATAGCTCGAGGATATCAGTTTTCTTTCTCTGTGTATTTGAAAATTTGATTAAAAGGAGGAGTTAATTGCCCAAAAATAAATAAATAAATGAAAGGTGTTTATCCAGGACTTGAAGTTTAAAAACACTTTTGTTTATTGTGGTTGTAAAAGCCCAGTAATTTATTGTACTTACATGAGCTCCAAGAGGAAGTGCGGAACACCAGTCATATTATTCTGCTAATGAGAGCTGTCAACGTTCAATCACCTTGGACCTTTGAATGGCTGATTATGGGGCCTAGAATTGAAATGGAAGCTGCAATTGTATGCCCCATGAAAGGATTGTAGTCAAGGGGAGGGCACAAGTTGCATAACTTAATCAAACAGCAACTTAGTACTTTTCTCTCTCTGTGTGATTGCTTGGTTGTTTGTTTGGTTTCTGTATTGGTCTGATTTACATGGATTCAGTTCTTGCAATCAGGAGATAATATATTTGGGTCAAGTACCACTGATGCTGCAGAGTCTATGTTTAAAGCCTTTGGCCCTGCCTTGGAATCAGGCCTTCCTTGGGCAGCAGTTCTTGGAAACCATGATCAGGAATCAACTATGAATCGTGAAGAATTAATGTCCTTAATCTCCCTTATGGACTATTCAGTCTCGCAAATCAATCCATCAGCTGATGGTCCCGCTAATCCTACCCAAGGAGGTGTAACCACTAATATTGATGGCTTTGGCAATTATCACCTAAGAGTTTATGGTGCCCCAGGCTCCACATTGGCAAATAGCAGCGTTATGAATCTCTACTTTCTTGACAGTGGAGACAGGGCTGTTTATCAGGGAAAGCGAACTTATGGATGGATCAAAGACTCTCAGCTTAATTGGCTTCGAAATATTCCTCAAGAATTTCAGGTAATAAGCAAACCAAAATATTGTCAGCAGTAGCTGGTTAGGAATAATTGGCCTTTATTTTTAGATTTATTAGTCCAACTAGTAACTAGTCTAACTATTTGATGATGGATTTAAAGAGATTGTCATATCTATGTATGCTTGTAATGTGACAAGACATGCTTTTATTGTAATTTGCCCTTGTGAAAATTAGTGAGGAGGTACTTGTTAGCTAATGAAGCAATTTGATACTTGATCCAGCTTAGGGCGTGTTTCGTACAACGTTAAGAAAGGTGAAGTCCTATAGTAAGATGCCGTATGACCAAAATAAATCTTCAAATGTTTCCTGCTAGCATTAAGGGTTAAATATTTGAATGATAACTATAAATTTGTCAATAGCTTACTGTGTTTCTTCGAAACTCTAAAAACTAATGTAGAAGAAATGAAAATTGTCATTTTTTCTCTCCTCTGCTTCTCTTAGTATCACTTTCACCCCCATCAGTCTATACTCCTTAGATTAACTGTTTAATCTGAAAAAGGGTTAATCATTATGATTGAAATGTTAGTCTCTTTATCAGCAGAATTCACTTCTTTCGTTGTTATGCTATAATTCAATCATGCACATCTTCTCCATGTTATTAATAGGAAATGATTTTCCAATTCCCTTGAGGGAAATTTCCCAGATTTAGGTTCCATTAACATGGTGCAGGTCACACACTAACAGGCACAAAAGCAGGATCCTCTTCATTTTACTGATGCTTTTCTCCCTCCTACACCCCCGGCACTTGCATTTTTTCATATTCCAATCCCAGAAGTTTGGCAGCTGTTCTACAAAGAGATTGTTGGTGAATTTCAAGAGAGTGTCGCTTGTTCATCAGTAAATTCAGGGGTCTTGCAGACCTTTGTTTCCATGGGAGATGTGAAGGCTGTATTCATGGGCCATGACCACAAAAATGACTTCTGTGGAAATTTGGATGGCATATGGTTGTGCTATGGTGGTGGCTTTGGATACCATGCCTATGGGAAGGCTGGGTGGCCCAGGAGAGCAAGGATCATACTGGCTGAACTCCAGGAGGGACAAAGCTCCTGGATGGGTGTAGAGAAAATCAAGACATGGAAACGCCTTGATGATGAAAAGCTTAGCAGGATTGATGATCAAATCCTATTGGATTTATGGCTGTCCAGATGATCGAACTGCTACCGCTCTGCTGTAACAGGTATGCAATCTGCATATCTCCTTTTGTGTTTTTACTTTTTAAACGCTATTAATAGTATTTTTTTAAGGATGAGACTTGGACAAAGTTTTTTAAGTGTTTGTTTTTAGGTTCTTTAATGAAAATATAATGTGTAGAGGAATCTTTTTCTAAAGATCCAATTATGTAATGCTGAACTATAAAAAATCTTCGCTCGTTGTATTTTTATTAGAGAATTTGATAGCAAATATTTAAAAATTATACCTAAGTTTTATCCTTCTTATTATCTCTTTATTTCTTGATTATTTATTCTGCATGCCTATTTATATTAAGGTTATCAATTCTAGGTCATATGGGTAATGCAAAGCTGCTTGACCAGCTGCATCAGATTGGCATGTGTAAAACACTCAAGCAGAAGATCATGGAAAACTAAACTAGGACAACGAAGTCGTGCTAAGGAAGCTCTCGCGTTTGGAACAGGACCACAGTGTCTTCTAAACGAATTTAACCACCTGTATCTTGAGAAATTTAAGCAATTGCCGCGACTTTTAGTTCATCATATGGTAACGTGGTATCTGAATTTTGTGTGTTAATTTACTTTCCTTCTGACCTACGTAATTAATCCTTTCTTGTAAGGATTTTGGTAGGGAAAAACCACGTGATCGATTACTTGTTTGAGTACAGTGAGGAGATCAGAGTGATGATGTCCGCCCTAGGTGTTTGATAAGAGGTGCTGGTATCTATAAATAAAAAAACAAGAGAGTTGCTGGCTTTTATCTTTCAAAAGTGAATGCATGGAATTTAACTTTTCTTTTAATATTAAAATTATATTTGTCCTTCAAAGATGATAAAGCGGTTATTTCAAATATTTTTTGCATCGATTTAATATTTGAAAGCTGATTGTTTCAATAGGATATTTGATTCTCTATAATGTTATTTTGTTACTTTTGGAAGCATATAATTGAAATTAATTATACTTGTGAGGATCAAGGTAATACAAAAAAATTGAGGGAGCCAATGGATATTAGATTATATTTGGGGGACTAAAATTTTAGTCTATCTTTTATCCTACAAAAAATTTGAGTATGCATAGATATTGCCCCATCTGTTTTATATTAGTATAAATATGAGATTTAGTCATTGGTGATTTGTAAAAAATACCTCATTAAGTTGATAAATGTTAAATGTCACGCCCCATTTCCCCAAGAGAAGGGGGGCCGACTTGGAAACCTATACGGAATCTTTAGTTATAGATTTATTTACTTTCCTATACAATAATTAATCTTTAGGTGGCCCTACACCGAATATAGGTACATTAGAGGTACCCCAGCCTTGTTGGATATAAAGTGTACTTCTTTTTGGATACTAGCTTTTTATAGAAATTTCGGCAGAATATCCCCTGTAAATAGGACATTCCAAATTTCTACAAACAGTCAGAATTCAGCAAAACAATCAACAGATCTCTCTAATCAGTCAACAAAACATCAATGAATCAGAAATAGGGAGGAAAAAAACAAAACCTCAATCCCCTTGATCATATGCCTAAAATATTTTACAACCGAGTATCAATTCATTACAACCATTGATAAACCCAAAAAGAAAAGTTAACGAAGCCCCCAATTCCAAAGAAAAGGGTGGCTCACCGCCTCAACGGCTCAGCACCTAAGATGAGGGAGGCGGATCAGATCCAGTGGCACTATCTGAAAAAGTGAACATTTAAAAGAGTGAGCCAAAACTCAGTGAGCAGATAATAGACATTCAAAACTTACTCAGGGATCATAACCATTGAATTAAAGTATATATATATATATATATGTACCTAAACTGTCATAATTATACAAATTAACAATCCCACAACCCGTCAGGTAGAAGAGTACCCATTTAGACCTGAGTCTCTCGATGTGATTTCTTGATGATAGTTTATCACTAGTTCAGATAAGGTAGCGGCTACGCCGTGTTGGCAGCTCCTTTCCCCGTTTCACTCGGGTGGCTACGCCTAACAGGCGGCCCCTTTTATCTACCTTTCTTATCTGTATGTCATAATTCATCCGTTCTGGGGGCGGCTACACCTCGTTGGCAGCCCTTACCCGCCTCACTCGGGTGGCTCCGCCTAACGGGCAGCTCCTTCTCCACCCAGGTTCTTTCACAACATATGACCTGGTTCCATTAAGGACTCTAGCACGCACTTATAGATGAGCCGCACATTAATTCATAATTCTAAGTTCCTATTTATAGGTATATATGTATATATATATTGTTATATATCATTAGTCATATATTATCATTATTGTTTTATTTTCAAGGAATTTGGATTATAGGGGTCAAAAGTTAGTTTAAATATCAATAATTAAATCAATAAATAAAAACACAATTTTCACAAACTCATAATAGGCAACTAAACAAAACCAGTAAAAGGAAGGTCAATAAAAGTTACTTCTCCAAGCAATTCCTCCCTCGAGATCAATTCATGCCATAACAACATAGTATATATATATATATATAACTACATTTATCTCGCATAGAATGATTTAAAATAAAAAGTAACAGTTTCAAGATTACAGGTAATGGTAAGCGCTTGAAATCTATTATTTACTCACAGACGGTGCCCTAGTACTAGCCCGGTTCTTGTTCCTCCTTAAAGGACCAGGTTCCTTTTCTGCCGAAGCTCCAAGAATTCCCTGATAACACCCAACTTACCAAATCGTTATGCAGACCCAAAAATGCTTCTTAAATAGGTACCACAGTTAATCACAATCATCTAAATAACTTCTCTGATCATACATACTAATGCCTCTTATCTTAACCATTTTTCCTTGGATTCTAATTCATCATTTGGATCCTCAGATCACTTTAAGGAAATAAAATGAAAAGTTTACACAAGATTTGCATAACTGGGAAGCCTAATTAAAGATTCCCCCTTTTTCTATTCGTTCATTTCAGTCAAACATCTAATCGGAGTATATCAACACTATTAACACCCATAGAGCTGGGATAAGCTAACAAAAATGAAAAAGGATAATGAAGTTTAACCAATCTGGCTTGAGAATGGATGAAACGTAAATGGGTCAGAACAATTGCTCACCTCAAACTCGCGATATTTCCCGCAGTTTCACAGACCAGCACGCCCAGATTCGAGAGCAAGGGAGCTTAATAAAATCTGCACCACAATAGGGAAAACGTTGCGGTGAGAGGGAGAAAGATGGCAACTCCAATGGGGAGAAACCGGCGAGCTGACGGGAAGAAAAATCTGACGCAGGGAAATGGAGAAACAGCAGGGCACTTGGGACAGAAGGGGAGGGGAAATTACCGGAAACTTCTTGCGACGCCGAGGAGGTAATTAGCTAACGAGAAAGGGAGCTGGGGGATGCAGTCGCCGGCGCTGGACGAAGGAGGAAGAGACTGGAAACAGCGACGAGAGAGAGAGAGCTTGAGAAGCTCTGTGCAGCGCCGGAAATGGCTTCGCCGGTGAGGAGAAAATGCAGCAATCCTACCGGCGAAGAAACTCGCGACCTCCAGGGAAAAACGGGTGACGCGCTGGTTACAGGGGAAATCAGCTTCAGGAACAGGAGAGTAGAGGCGAGAATCAAGAAGGAAGAAACGGACAAAAGTTGAAAAGGGGATAAAATTAATAATAATAATAATAATAGTTAAATTAATAAATAAATCCCCCCTTAATATATATTTTTTCCCCGGTTCTTACATTAAATGTACACCTAAAACTATTTGATGGATAGATTTATGAGTTTTTCTACAAACATTCTATTTAAAATATATTTAGTTTTGTCTTTTAATGTTTTCAATTGCAATTCATTTCAAACAAATGCATAGAGTACATATATCTGCACTAAAATTTGAGATTTTCATTGCCATTTGCCCTATGTTCTAGACATTTTTAGTGCCTTATTTACCAAATATATACTATGGAATAATCTTTTCCTATCTTTGATATTTTGCGATTCTTATACAATTTAATGCCTTTGTTTTTTGGGGGCGGGGGTTGGTTGGTGCTATTTCTCAATATTTTTTGTTACAAGAACAAATTTAGGTGTAATTTTCATATTTTTATTATAAATTTTTTTAATAAAATTGTGATAAATAAATTCTTTTACAACCTAGCATTACATAATTGCGTTTATTAAAAAAAAATTTCTCTACGTGTCATATTTTGATTAAAAGATTTAATGACAAGCACTTAAAAAAATTTTACTCAATTATAATCCTTCATGAACAAACGAAATTTTATATAATTCATTTATTGTGATATTTATATATGAGTATGTGTGTGTGTATGGTTTTTACCATTTAAGATAGTAAAACTTTTAGTAAACAAAAGTGAGATTTGACTTTCTTTTTTTCCATTATTTGTCTTCCACTTTACACGCTTTAAAAGATTTAAATTTCAACATTTTTCATGAACCAATTTTAATTTTGAATTTGTAAATAAGCTGTTTTCTTTAATTAATAACCTCTTAAATGAATATATTTAAAAATTTTGTTCTGAATATAATTTTAATCTGTAAAATAATTAAAATTTGAATAATATTAAATAAATAAAATTTAAAAGACACATAAGCTAAATTCTAAAGATCAATCAATATCTAATACTTTTCATAAAAATTTAAATTAAAAAATTAATTTTTTAAATTCAGTTCAAATAACAAAATTTAAATAGTATTACATAGTTAAAATAATTAAAATTTATAATTTACAATTCATTAATCTTAAAGATGTATGCCTCTTATGAGAAGAGTTGAGCTTGTCACCAAATAAACTTAGCAGAATAGTAAATCACTGTTGATAAGATAGTTAACTATTCAAATTCAAAAACTTGTAAATGCATAAATAATTTAGTATTTAATATTCATCAATGATGGGTAAAAAACTAAAAGTCTTATAAAACATTATCCATTTGCTATATATAGTCGAATCCAAAATAGCTGAATCTCCCGAGCTGCGGCTTTTCTTAACCTCCTCGACCCTGTCCAGCGATCTACGTCTCTCACTTTCTCTCAATCTCACAACAGAGAAACCAAGGGAAGTCCAACAATTATTGACCGCAATCTAAGCTTTGACACTCGTGGACTCATTAATTCAAACCTTTCCTTTCCATTCCATTTGCACTCATAAATATTCTCTTCCCAATTCCCGATTCTCTATTCCAATAATCTTTTTTCTTATCTCCATGCATCCAATTACCCCTTGTTCCCGTTTTCTCTCTCTTTTCCTGGGTTTTCTCGCCATTTCTGTAAATTTCTTATTCTTCAGTTGATTGACCACTGAAGAGTTATCCATCGCAAATGGCGAAGAAAATTTCTGCGTCGACATGGCGGGGAGGGCGGTATCTTCAACCTCGGTATTACTTGAAGAGGCCTAGACGACTTGCATTGGTTTTTCTCGTTGTAATCTCGCTTATATGGCTTGTATATGACCGCCAATCACTCACAAGGGACCATCAGGTATTGTGTGTTTTCTTTTTAAAAACTGTTGTTTTCTCAGAAAATCTTATGCCCCCAATTGCAATTTGAGTTGTACATTGGAAATATGGGATTCTACTAGTTTTGGGTTCTCACCATAGGCTTCCCTTGTTTCGCATATAGTGATTTGCCAGATAATATTTTTTGTATTTTCAAATTTTGGTGCGCCAATCAGTGGTTATTGAGGTCCTTTTCTTATAGGTAGAACTCAATTTCTGGTAACTAGTTTATTTAAAAAAAAACAAAAAAGAAAAGAAAAACTGGAATATTTTGTAAAGAAATTGAGCTTGAATGGATTCCTATAGAAGACCTTTTCGGGAAGATATCTTTCATGGACAGCATTTTCAACACTACTTTTGTTCTCTGTAACGGGCAGAGCCTTAACTCTCTTACTTGGAGGGATTTTCCATTATAGACCTAAAATCAATCTCCTCCCTTCAAAACTTCTAGGACAGAGTTGAGAAAAAAATGATAAGGATGGAGTAAATTGTGATTTCATCCATTCTTGCCCTTGTGTTGAAACACGAGTCTTTTTAAACATTATTAATGTAGTCCCATTATGTTATGGATGCTGTGCTTATGGGGGACACTGTTGAATTGAATTTCTTTGCTTGAGATTTGTGTCAGGATTCAGGACTCCTTGAATTGACTGGTTTCAATAGTTTCCATGCCTTTTGAAATTAGTTCATTGAAGCTTCCCTTTTCGCTGCAGGAGGAGATTTTAAGATTAAATGAAGAGGTTACACGCTTGAAAAATACAGTAAGAGCTGCAAATTTCTGATTATCTAAGGCTTGTTGATTTGCTCTGTTAACTCATATTTTTAGCCATTGAGTGGCATTTTTGTGTTAGATTGAGTTATTTGAACTTGCAGCTAGAAGACATGAAGAGCCATATGAAAGCTGCTGCTGGGCAAATCGAGAATGGAATACATGAAGAGCCATATGATCCTGTTAGCATACAACGAAGGGAGAAAGTAAAGGATGCCATGCTTCATGCATGGACATCTTATGAAAAGTATGCATGGGGCAAGGACGAACTTCAGGTTTTTCCACAATATATTAATCATTTCATAAATCTACTGTTTCATATGGAGTTTTATGTCTATTGTTGTGCCTCTCCCCTCCTTTTGACTTGAGGTATCTAAGTTATTTGTATATTTTTTAAAAGGAATAAGTAACTCACTAATAAGGAAGAAGTAGATCTAGCATGCCTTGTACATCATGAAGCTGATGTTTGCCAATATGCATCACGAAATTTGCCAAACTTTGATGATTTGTCCAAACCAACAAATATACAACTCTACGTACTACAATATACTACGATATATGCATGGATTCAATTGCTGTCTTTCTGTCTCTCATGTCTTATTTATCTCTTCTTTTATCTGGCAAGATGAGCAGAATCTACAGACTCAGAAGCAAGACTAACGAGCAATAGATTGATCTTTTACATACTGCCACAAATTTAACCAAATTAAGTTGTACACTTCCTAATGCAAATGTAATTACAATTTACAAAATTTGTTCTTAAGAAGTTGGTAGTCATCCTTTTGGGTAAACAACCAAAGTTTGCAAAGGAGATATGTTTGTCCCATACTGAGAGTAGGAGCTTCAGTCAGCATGTTTTCCTTCAAGTATTATAAGAACTTTTATATAAGACACTTGCAAACATACAAATTCTCTCTGCAACTTAGATTGATCATGAGTGTACATGAAAGACATTACCATAATGTGTCAGTGCATTTTAAATCTTGCTGTTTTTTATGCTATTGTCCAGAATTTGGAATGGATTTTTCCACTTTAAATATATGTTTTGTGTTCAAGCATATTTTGGCTCTTACTACCCCTCCTTGTTGGATCTTACCATGCAACATAATTAGTTTCCTCTTCCTTTCACAGCCACAAACAAGGGATGGTGTTGACAGTTTTGGCGGTCTAGGGGCAACTATTGTAGATTCACTTGACACTTTATTTATAATGGGTCTTGAAGTCCAGTTTCAAAGAGCTAGAGAGTGAGTTGTATATTATTTCAGTAAGGCTGGTTATGCAATTTGCTTATATACTTGCTTTGTGTATGTATTTTTCATGCTCTCTTTTTAAATTCTTTTTCAACCGTTTGCCAAGGGCTTGAATTTGAGACCCCCCAAAAAAAATGATTTTCCCCTATTTTTATGTTGTTGGTGATGTCTAGTAAAGGTTTTTATTCTTTTTTTTTTTTTGGGTGTGTGTGTGTGTATGTACAGTAATATGCCATAGTTACTATTTAATAGTTTATGGTTTCTCTATTAAAGGATTGGTTGCATTTAAAGCATCTAACATGGCAAATATTGCAGGTGGATTGCAAACTCATTAGATTTCAACAAGAACCTTGAAGTTAGTGTGTTTGAGACAACCATAAGGTTGAAATAGAAGGTTCAATCTTATTTTTATTAGATTGCTTTCTTCCTGCACGATAGTTGTTGTAACTTGGTTGATTGAGGCAGATCTTGGTTTTTAGTCAATTGTCTCTTACCCATCTTCTACTTTAATTGATTTCAGAGTTCTGGGTGGTCTTCTTAGTGCTTATGATCTCTCTGTTGACAAAATGTTCCTGGAAAAGGCTAGAGAGCTTGCTGATAAGCTGCTGCCTGCTTGGAATACACCTTCAGGAATCCCCTATAATAGAATTAACTTGGCATATGGCAATGCACATAATCCTTCTTGGACAGGGGTATGTTCTATCCTTACCATATACGTAAATTACTTGTCCTCTTGCTAACGTCTTATTTGTATGAATGCATTCACTGATTTGGATCAGAATGTTTTCCATTACTGGAAATATCCTTTAGTTGTTTGAAAACTCATTGTCTTCTCTTTAGTCTTGGGGTGTTTTTTTTTTTTGGGGCACCAAACACTAAAGTGTAAAACACCTAACATGAGTGTTACCTAAACATTGTGCTTCTTTAGTCTTCAATTAACTTAAATATTTTGCTCTTGTCCTCTCCTAATTTTGTGTCATTGATTAATTAATGGGATTATCAGCAAGGATACCTCACATATAGTTTTACATTTTGGCATTGCTTACTGACATCTTTTGGTTGCTAAATGTGTCCTTTCATTCTCTTGGGCTGTTGGTATTAAAAAGTTTCATATCCTGTTGGTGTAGATTCCAGGATGATGATATCCTGCATCTGTGATGGTGGATTCAATTGTATGTGATGATCTCATTTCAAGCAATGATTTTCTAAATTTCTGTAGCATCTCCAATTTTAGCAAGATCCTTCAAGCCTCCTTGAGCTTACATAAACCATGTACATAGGGAATATATTATGCTTGTAAGAAGAATATACTGAACAAGGCCTCAATATAAGTTATATAAGGGAATTATCAAAACGAAAAAGCAGAAAAGAAAGTTGGGTTTGCTTCTAAACCTACTTGCCTGATAGATTGGCATTTCTTATGTGCATCAGAGGTAGCTAGGATGCTTGATGGGTATGGTCCCCACTTTTTGCACCCTCAGAGGTAAAATTACATTTACAACCTGTTTGAGGATATGAGTGCATTAGTTATTGGCCAATTAGGAAATAAAGAGCCATCAATAACCCTCCTGCTGACATTTCTGTCCTTCTTTATGCATAATACATTTCTTGATGATGCCAACTGCAGTGCTTCTTTATGAATTTTTATTTTATCAGAAAAGTTTTGCATAGTGTATCATTGAGACCAATTTTAGGTCCACTTACATGCCCCTTCTTGGACAAAAGGATTGCTAGATTTATCTAAAAACAAAAATATACATCTTTCTACAGATGTTATCACAATTCCTTGACATTCTCTGGGAACTGTTAGCTAGAGGTGCTAACATTGTTAGTAGAGATTGAAAGGCTTCATAAGGTGATACAGAACAGTATTCATGTTGGCTTTGACTAGGTCTGCCGGGCTTGTAGTTTGTCTTTTTGTGATATAGTAGATTATGCATATTAGTTTCTTTTTTTTTTCTGGGTAAATGGTTATTTGATTTGATTTGATCCGAAAAATCACTAAGCTGAAGCTGCAGCTATTTGCATGATTGCATCTGTTTATTGTATGTTATGTGAATATGGAAGAAGCTTGCTTGGTACATTGTTGAAGTAGGAAATAAGGAAAATTAGAGATACTTTTCATTGCTGTAACTTGTCTAATATTAATTGTTCTTTGTTACTAGGGAAACAGTATTCTTGCAGATTCTGTTTCAGAACAGCTTGAATTTATTGCTCTATCTCAAAGGACAAAAGACCCTAAGTACCAGCAAAAGGTGTTCCCTCAGATGCATTTAATGTTTATTTTCTAAGTAATATTTTTTTGCAATCAATTATTGTCAACCTCATTATAGTCATATAGTGTCTTCTTTGTGGGGAACTAATTTCATGAATTCCTTTCACATGCCTAAGGATAGTGATTGAAAAATATGTAGTAATCTTGTGCAAGTGAGTGCAATCTTAATATTTTAAGATGCTGGTTTTCAGCTATTTGCTGTATGATATTTCAGGTAGAGAAAGTTATCACAGAGATTAAAAAAATTTTCCCTGAAGACGGATTGCTTTCCATAAATATTGATCCTCTTACTGGAACTACCGCATATGGATCAATTACATTTGGTGCGATGGGTGATAGGTGATGTAACTTTATAATATCTTACTATTTCATATCATGATTCTACATAAAGCCTTGTAAAATGATTCAGGCATCCAGACTGGGTGCCTATTTGGATGGGCTTTTCTTGCTGGTGCCACAGTGCTTTGGGTATAAAGAAAGCTTTTTTCTTTTGTTTTTGAAAAGTTAACTTTCAACTTTAGAGCAAGTTGAAAACAGCTTTTTGGTGCTTTTTTCAGAAGCCAAAGTTTTTAGGTTCTATTAATTACTTTTTTTTTTCTTGTTATTAAAAAGAAAAAAAATACTTGTTTGCAGAAATAATCTAAACGGACAATTAGTTCTCATGTTGAAAGTGGTGAGTTTGAGTTTTGTAGACTAAGCTAGCTAATTATATCTTCAAGTCAAATTTTTTGTAACTTTATTCAAAATTTCTCAGAACTCTGTAATGACCCTCTTATAATGTAGAAGATATAGACGGGATGTCAACTCTTTATGAGAAACGGAATACAATAATGTTTAGTTAAATGAATTTTAAGGGAAGGACTTGAGTGATCTAAATTGCAGTTAGCCATTCGATCTATTCTGGTACTGGGAATAAGGAATAAATTGAAGTTATGGATTTATGAGGATGCATGGGAGTGTTTAGGCAATGTTTAATATATTTCTGTGCTTTGTAATGATGGTTCCTGTACGATCAGAGATATTGTTGTGCCTGGGTATCCTTTACATATTTTAAAGGATGAACATTGGTGAATTGATTATTCCACTCAACTAATCCATGTCTCTCGCTGATAGGTGTTGACAGTGTGACAGTATGTTGACAGTAAAAGTCTTCTGGCTTTTTTTATTAATCTTCAATAGGTTGTAAGATTCATTAGCATTTTTAATTTACATCTTATACCTAAAGGCTGCCATGTTATGTGCTGCAGCTTCTACGAGTATCTACTTAAGGCCTGGATACAAGGGAACAAGACAGAAGAAGTAAAGTTTTACCGGTAATAAACTTCAAATATTAAATGTCTTTTTGCAAAATCAAGCATATTTCTTTGTTTTTGCAAATCAAAACAAAAATCTTTTTGACTCTTGGTGAGGAGTTATTTGTTTCAGCTGTCCTATGGGCATGTGCATGAGTTTGCCTCTCATTAATGCACCATGTCGTTGTTTTGCTGCCTTAAATTTGTGAAAGAAGTTGAAGCATTATTGTAAAGATGAATATGTGTTTTCTGTAACACCTTATTCTACTATGAACTGCTACGGATCCAGTAGCCAAATTGTGACCATTTAATTAACTTTGGATACATGATCTACAATTAACGAAGGTGAATTTTGCTACATACTGAGTTCTCAAGTGTTTAATTTACAAAGCTCCTGAGTTACATGACTCATGCCATATATTTTTTCTGTCCTCTTGTGTACACTTGTTGGTTGGTCTCTAATGTGCCAAAATCTCAAGCATATCCTGTTTATTTTCATAGTTTCCTTATTATGAAAGTTCAATATTGGAAGAAAGCCAGCATCTCTACGTCTGTTTTTTTTTCTTTTTTTTAAATGTGCAAGCAAATGGTTTATACAGAGAAATGTGGGAGAAATCAATGAAAGGCCTTGAAAGCTTAATTAGGAGGTCGACTCCATCGTCTTTTGCATACATAACTGAGAAGCTTGGAAATTCATTCACTGACAAGGTAGAGTGTAAAGATAAAATCTACAAAATCTTGGCTGTGTATGTTGTCAATAGAATGTCTGAACACTTGGTCTTGTTTCAGATGGATGAATTAGCATGTTTTGCTCCAGGAATGGTGGCATTAGGATCTTTTGGCTATGACCCTGGGGAAGCTGAAAAATTTCTGGCCCTTGCAGAGGAGGTAATACTTAAGAAGTATTAGTGCCACGTCAGCACTAGTGTTTGCTGTTGAATTTGTTTTACTTGGTGAACTGCTTTTTCGAGGGGGAGAAAGAAGGAAGTATGCACATTTTGCAAATAAATTAATTCATTGGAAGATAAAACAGGTTCATTATAGGCCTAGTCGCTGGAACTTCTGAAATTTTCCAAGTAACCATGATTTCTTGGTTTTGGGAGTTAATTTGATGAACAATTTTTTAATTAATTAGGATGTGCATCAGCTTCAGTATTTTATATGTAGTTTGTAGTTGTTTCAAAACTGATTGTGGTTCCAATATAAAAATTACTTTATGGTCTTGACATATCCAATGTTATGAGTGCTATTGTCTGGCAGACAAAATGGAAACTCATCATGAGTCTTGAGAAATCCTTTTATGATTGCTTTTGTCTGGTAACATTGTTTTCATGTTCTTCTCGTTTTACTTATCAAATTTGTGGGTAGGACATTGTTCAACTAATCTGGTTTATATTGGAATGAGATATAAAAATAAATTTTTATGTGTTCTTGCTTGTGTGAGTAGGACATTATTGAGCTTGTTTGCTTTAGATTTTCTGCTTTATGGCATCATATAACTCCTTTTATCTACTGTTGTCCATCAATTTCTTCCTTTTTATTGCTAACTGTATGTAGAGGACTACTTGAAGGTGTTTCAGCCTCTAATTTTCCTTCTAAGAAAGTAGATTTTAGCTTATCTACTTTCTAATTGTTGCTACTACATCATCATCACATCTATGCCAGCTCCCTAATGGATATTTGAAGATTATTTATAAGTTAATGGAGACTAATGCCTTCTAGCATAGACGTTGTATGTAAACATTACTCCATAAATTTCAAGTCATCATTATTCGTTAGGTTTAGTATTTGAAGCTTGTATTTCCAAATTGAAGATTTTGAATTTGTATAAACTCTCCATTCTTGTGGAAAATTAGAGTGCCATGCCTTCTCTCAACTTTTACCCTAGGAACTGGAAGCATTCAGAACAAAGTAAAGATTAGGTCACATCCTGTAGCTGGCTTGCAACTTTTTATATGGCCAAACTTCACAGCGTCCAAACCTTTTAATAAAAATTTAATTAATTTTTAACCAAATAAAGAAAAAAGGTTGTTATGTTTCAGTTGCCATTTTTCTTTCAGCAGCTGAATTCCATTGTTTCCATTTATGCAGCTTGCGTGGACTTGTTACAATTTCTACCAGTCAACACCAACAAAATTGGCGGGGGAGAACTATTATTTCCATGAGGGAAAGGTTTAATCTTCCATTCTGGGATTGATTTCAAACTCTCGTTGTTATGTGCTAAGATAAAGAAATTTGTAGGATATGAGTGTTGGCACCTCCTGGAATATTCTAAGGCCCGAAACAGTTGAGTCACTCTTCTACCTCTGGCGATTTACTGGTAACAAGACATACCAAGAATGGGGTTGGAATATTTTCCAAGCATTTGAAAAGAACTCTCGAATTGAGACAGGATATGTTGGGCTGAGAGATGTAAGAATTTCTCAAACAAATTCTCTCTGCAGTATTATAATGATTTTAAATTCAACCTCTGCAATGTTTTCTCAAACATTAATTTTCCTCTTGGTCATGGAAGATCTGAATGGGTTTATTGAGTATTAAAATTGTGTTGTGCACTTTATTGGCACCACTGAATGCCTAGCCAAAATGTTCTAAGCAATGTTCATCGTAGGCAAAGACTCAGAAGTTGGCAGCATGATAATAAATAACCTATGTTCAATAGAAAAAGATGACTAATTAAATTTTTGGAATCCTTTTTGTCTTTATTCATGAGGAAAATTGTCTTTTTGTGTCTTGTGCACTAAAAAACACTGCTAAACTTTGGGAAAATATCCAGGTACTCACAGGATACAAAGATAATATGATGCAGAGCTTCTTCCTCGCAGAAACACTCAAGTACCTCTATCTTTTGTTTTCACCTTCATCAGTAATCTCTCTGGATGAATGGGTCTTTAACACAGAGGCCCACCCTTTAAGAATTGTGACTAGAGATGCTCATCAAGGGGGAGTGAGTGCGAACCAAGAACCAAAAATCCCTCGTTATATGAAGGGTAGGAAAGAAGGTCGACTGGATTACAAGTAATTGAGTGTTGCAGCTTAAATATTACAGGTAAGAACACCCTCAACTGGTGTTTGGTATATGGAAATTTTAATTTCCTAAGTACTTGGAAACTTATAAGATGTTTGAGCATAACAAATATAAAAAATTTATAATTTACATGCTCTATGTCCCAAAATATTATGGGGACACTGACTTTTCATTTATTTTCGTTTCGTTTTTTTTTTTAAGTAGTATCTTGTATAAATTTTTTATAAATAGGTTTCCAAGTATTTGGGAAATTATGACCCCCACATATAAAACATCACTTGAAGGATATGTCCGCTCCGCTGCTCTCAACTTAGATCCACAACTTTATTCAATGGTACAGAGTGACAACCTTAGTTCCTCGGTTTGAGAATGATCAGCCAGTTAAATTAATGATTGCAAGGGGGACAAACTATGTAGTTATGGGTGTAGATTACTTGGAAGGTCTGTCTCTTGATACATTGGTAGGATAAAAGGGGAGGTATATATACATGCTTATGTAGATATAAATGCTACTTATCTTCTGATCAGTTTTTTGGCACAGTTGTAAATCCTTGTGGATCGGTTGATCAATGAACCATGAGAAGTTATTTATTTAGACTTCAAATTTTACTGACTTCATGGAGCGTCCATTTAAAGATTAACTTAAATGTTGGAGCTGTGCTGCCTATGAAAATGGTCTGTGAATCTAGCTCTAATGGCACTATTTAGTCATAATAAAACAAGGCATGAGGAGCTTTTTGGTTTAAATATGGACGAATTCACAAGTACCGTATAATATATATACATGTAATAATGGTCAGATTCAATCTACATATTTTGAACGTATATATCATAACGTAGAAACCAAGTCCTAGTTATTGCATATCTATACACTATGCCTATGTTTGGATATGCACTTTCTCCTCCCCAAACCACGTTTCAAAGGAAATAAGAAATTATTATTTTTACATAAATGTGATTTTTTAACGTGAATCCAAACACATATTATATGGTATTTAAGATTTTTTCTTAGATATGTCTATGCTAGTCTCTTCTACCATATGAGCAGCTTTTTGGTTGATTTGCTGTTTAGACATAGATCTCTATACCGTTCTCCTACAACGTTGATACAATTATTTTTACCCTAACAAGGTTGAGTTGTATTCTTAATGATGAATAAAAAGTTTCTAATATAACGTTTTTTTGGCAATTAAAATGTTTTGGTTGAAAGTTTAAGGGTGTGGCTGATGTAAATGAAATGTAATTAGATCGAGAGAAACGGAAATAAGTAGTCTCTGGACATGAATATTGGCTTGTTCTTTAGTTCATTCTTTTTATCCTTTTTTTCAAAAAATAAATTTTACCCAAACACGTGACCTGAAATTTGCATGCCTGACCTGAAAGTTAAGTGAAAAGGATTATGGGGAAGCAAAGACTCATGGAACTGTTCTTGTACTAGAATTGGTGTATTTAGCTTTCAAGTAGCTCCATTGCAGCTTTTCAAAATGTATCAAAATGTTTGATTTTATTTCAACCCCACGTAATATTTGATCCTTGAATAATTGCATACTATTATTTAAATATTTTTACAAGAATAAAATTAGAACAAAATAATATTTATGAATATCAAATGATATAAATTTTTTTAAAAAAACCAATTGATACTGAAAATCATCTTTAAAATAAAATAAAATAATATATAATATACCAATTTGAATGAACCACTACATACAGTCACAGTAATAGTTGCTGTGGCCTTGACTGTATTAGAGCCACTACTCTGAGAATGCCTTTATAATAATCAATCAAAATTAAATCATATAACTCTACGAAACTATGTTTACCACAAAAAAAAGGGGAAAAAAGGAGCAGTAAATGTGAAACTGTGTTCTGTTTATAAGCATTGATTAGTTAGCAACCTCCGAAATTAACAATTGAACTTTGCCCTATTATTCCCACTGTCACAGTGTAGAACAAAGTAGTGGCAAAAAGGTTGAGAATTTATTAAAAAAACAAAATTTAGAAGCTCAAGTAAAGAGACATTCCTTCATTCCGATCCATTCCCACCAAAGAAAAAAAAAATGATAATAAAGCACACCCATGCATCCCCACCAACTCAGCTGTAATGATGACACTAAGAGTGGCAGTGGAGCCTTTAAAAAGGGAAAAAAAAAAAAAAGCTTTGATAACTATAATACAGAAAAGGATCTTTCATCCTCTAGTTCTTAAATTAACAGGCTGCAAGATAATATATCTATATATATATTTGTGTCCTTTTTTCCTCTCTCTCAAAAGTGGGGATTATTATTATTGTTATTTTCTTATAATCGAAATGTCTTCACAATTATGTACATTTGGACAAAACTTAAGTAAAAATTTTAATTGTTTATTAACAAAAATTTAAATAGTATATTAAAAACATAACATTGAATTTTTAAAATGGTTTAATCATATGGTACTGAATTTTGAAAAATAATTCACGTTTTATTAAAAAATTTAACAAAGATTACAGTTCATATTTTTATTTTTTTTAAAAAAAGTAGGATTTAACGTTTTTATTCCTTTAAAGTGAAAGGAGAATCAAGTAGTATCTCTTGAGAGAAGTGCAGTGTTGGGGGAGAAACTTGAAAAGAGAGCCATCACAGTCACAGCCATAACAGGGCATGCGTTGTTCAATTCAAACTTGGAAGGAAGGAACCAACTTTGCTTTGTTTTATTATGTTAAAAAAAGGACATTAATACATACGCACACATATTGGCCTCTTTCCCTTTGGCGTTTTCCCATGTTCCATCAATCCTCACCTTATTCTCTCTCTCTCTCTCTCTCTCTCTATAGATTTTTCAGTCCTTGGGACATGGACACTCAATTCCATAAAACCAAAACATTCTCTTCTCTTCTTCGCTTTTCTTTGAAGAAAGATTCTTGGTTTTAAAATGCACTATTACACAAAATTATTAGATGTAAAAATAAAATAATAAGAGTATAAATGAAATAAAATAATTATATTTGATATAATAAAAAATAAAAATATTATTTCACTTGTATGTCTGATTAAATAAAAAAAATATTGATATGTTGATATAAAAAATAATTTTTATATCATTATTTAATAATAATAATAATAATAATATAAATTTTGCATAAATTAAACACCATAGTTATTCTAAATTTGTATATTTATATGAAGGAAATGAATTCCTTCTCCCTTTATGATGTTTGGACTAAATTTAATTACCAAACGACATTTAAAAATGGATTCCATCTCTATCATTTTTCTATATCGTGCTATCAAATAGGTTGTAACTAATTGATATGAGGGATTTTATGATTACCTTAAAAAAGGTATTTAAATTTAAACAAAATCAAATCACACTTGTCAATACCAAATACAAAAATCAATTACATATAAAGACACATACATATAATTATGTACGGCAGAAGTGATTGTTATGAAAAAATTTATTGACTTGATTAATCTATTTTTTATAAATAAAAAAAATCTTAAGTAAATTTACTCAACAACAAAGTTAATTGGTCAATTAATTAATATCAATAAATATTTGAACACAATAATACATATATTTGTCAATAAATTTAGTTTTGATTGGTATACTTAAATATTTATTTATAATGAATTTGTTTGTTAGTTTTTGACAAGTCAAATTTACTTGAAAATTCTTTTAAGTATGCCGTAGAATTTGAGAGAGAAGAGGGGGATATAAGGAAGGGAATAGAGTAAGGTAGGCAGTGATTGCAAAAGGACATGAAAAAGAGATACGAAGAAAGCTTTTCTTGATTCGATATTCATATATCCAATGATTTAAATATATTAGATAAAATTTATAATTTTTTAATGAACAAAATGGGTCCCCCCCCACCCTCAAAAAAAAAAAAAAAGGTGAAAAAGGTTGAAGGAAGCTTTTTTGACTATAATAGTGGGCAGTACACTATCGACTTTTTATTCTTAATCTAATTTTTAAACTGCTAAGCTTTTGCCTCAAAGTTGTATTGCGTACATAAAAGTGCTGTAAGCTGATCAGCATCCCATAACTACTCAAATATTCCTTTTTCCAAACCCAAAAAAAAAAAAAAAAGAACTCTAGGCCACACTGCCACCACATGTCCTTGAAGCTTTTATCCATCTACCCATTATGATTTTGCATAGATTAAATTATTTTGTTTAGTTTTAGATTTAGTTTATATAATTAAAAAACATATAATTAGATTGTTATAATTTAAATTTTTTTAATTTAACATTTATCATTAAACTTTCATTAATATATTGTTAAATTTTACTAATATAATCAATTATCTGTTATTTTAACATTTTGAATGTGTATATTCAAGTTAATGCATCCAAATCACTAAATATATATTATATTACATGGCATGTATATAAGTTAATTTTATTTTATTATTTATTTTAACCTTTTTTTATTGACATAGATCATGAATATTTAGAATGTTTATATAACACATAGTTAATCATATTAAGAAAATTTAATAGTACTCTAATGAAAGCTTAATAACAAGGACTAATAAGAACTTATTACAAATTTTTAAAATATAAAGACAAAATAAAAAAAATTAAGTGAAACAACAAAATAATAATTTAACCTTTTTAATATCTATGAGTTCTAGTATTTTACATTGGACTTTAAATTAATAGTAATAACTATTATCTTCTTTTCTAGCTTGGTGTATTCCCTCCAGATAATGAAGGATTTTGTGGCTTCTGCATTATCCATTATGCAAATCTTGAGTATCATCCTCATGCCTATTTCACTTCCCCCAAAAAAAGAAAGAACAGGGAAAAAAAAAAAAAGGAATTTAGTGGGATATAAGGAGAATTTAAAGGCCTCTTGTAATGATGTCATACTGTTTTCTATGCATACTTCGAATTAATTTGTATAGTACTATGATATTTTTCATTTACAAAATTTTACTTATTATTGTATAACATATACTAGCTAAAATATTTAACGATTATAAGGTAATAAGTGTACTTTGTAAAGGTTAACGAAACAAAATATTCAGGAATAAATTTTTTTAATAGTTTTAAGATAACGTGATATGCTGCCAAAATATATAGTGATATCTTGTTTTAACCAAAATATCAGTGTGCCAAACCCTAATATTTGCAAATTAGATTAAAAATGATTTCAAAATGACTCGTAATATCATATAATTCATTAAAAAAAGGGAAATTGGACATGTATAATAATGTATTTGAAACTTTTCATATGTTCATGTCCTGATCTCAAGAATTTGTCCTTTTACATAATAGCTCTATTTCTGTGTTTGTTACTCATGATAGAAACATATAAGAGAAGTGATAATTTAGAGAGGGAATAATGGACAAAACAAAAGGATCGACAGAGAGAATATGTAAGAAAGGAACCATAATTGAAGAGCTCTCTCTCATGCATGAATGCGATGTTGTCTCAGACGGAAGGGACAGGTTTCAATTGACATGAAATAATAGGTGACATGCATTTGTACAATTGCCCCTTACATATTTAATCTTATTCTCTATATATATCTGTGGGTGTGTGTGTGTGTGTATAGAGAGAGAGAGAGAGAGAGAGAGAGAGAGAGAGACACACACACACACACACACACACACACACACACACACACACACACGCACACTGTCCATATATTGTATTGAAGTGAATACAAATGGAATCTTTGTGGGATTTCATTCTCATACTTCTATCATTTTCTCTTGTATTCTAGCTTCTTCCGCCCCCACACTTCCCTTTCACATTCTTTGGATTGACAAGAAAGAAAGTAGTACATTCACAATTGTACCCTAGCTTGCTACTTGTCAAATTATTAGGGGTCACTGACGTTTCTTTTTTGTTTTTTAACTCTTAATTTCCCTTGTCATTATTTTTCTATAATAACGGAACACATCCATTCATAATTAAAATTCTAAACAACAAAAAAGATGTACTCCTAAAATTAAAACGGAAACCTACAATTTGGAGTATCTGAAATTTGAAAAAAAAAACCCTAAAAGATGGAAACAAAAAAATAATAATAATGACCAAATATATCTCTTGTAAAAAAACTTGCAAATTTATTGGAAATAGATGCTGAGGTGGCAAAAGTCGACATTGGGACTTCATGAACAGCAAAAGATGTATTAGATGATTATGAGAAGATATAATTATTTCCTAGTTGTCCAAAAAGAAAAAAAATACATGGCTAATCGCTTCAAATAAAACTTCTATTTTATTTTATTTCTCTTGTCATTATGAGATATTATCTTGGGGAGAAAATTATATATATATATATATATATTATTCATATATTATTATTGAATAATTTTAATTATTCTAAGTCACTAAATATGGTCTAATATGTAATAAAAGATTTGAGAGTGTGTTTCTTAAATTCAATCCTAGGACCATGCATATTATACACACATACACACACACACACACCAAAAAACAATTATTTTTTAACAAGCCGTATATTATTGCTTCTCCTTAATCACCATTGTTTTGTAACCCCAACAAAAAAAATTACCATCATCTTAACCATAATTTCCTTGCAGTTACCATCATTTTATCATCACTATTACTTCAATATATATATATATTAGTAAATGAGGAGTAATCAATATATTCTTAAGATAACTAATCTAATTTAAATTTATAACAAATACAATAATTTTTTAAAAAATCCCCATCATTTTTTTTAAAATAGTTATGACTTTGAAAAGCATATAAAAATTTTAATTAAATATAAATTTATGGTTTTCATTGTCAAAAATACAAAAAACAAAATGTACAATATTCTTGAACAAGGCCTTAGTGTGATCTAATTAATAACAATAATTTAAATATGTTTGTCGGAGATTTTTGATTGACAAGGCCATACATATACCAAAAGGGAATAATTTCGGCTCATTATTGCCTTTAACCAAACCTATACTATTGCTTATCATTAATCACTATCATTTGAACCATAATTTCCTTGTACTTAATCATTTCATTTTTATCATCATTATGACTTCCATCAATATATTCAATCTTCATATCCTGTAGCCACCATTTATCACATCATTGCTATATTAACGCTAATTAATAACCTTTTTCCCATTGATTAACATCATTAATACTAAGTAAACGTTGCTTATTAACATTATAATTGACACCACAATCACTATTTTAACTCTTTTTTTGTATTGGGTCATTCATTATCGTAATTATTATCATTTAAGTAGTTTGGCATTTAAAACAGGTATTTCAAGATAAACCCTATTTTTTGCCTGCTATTTAAGGCTTATTTGTCATTTATCATATCTTGGTTACATAAGGGGCCTTTTGGTTGCATTGGAGAAGAAAAAAGAAAGAGGTAATTTTTTTGGTGATGCTTATTATGTTTTTATTACCATTATTATTCAATCATGTTTGTCTATCTTTTTATTATTATTTTTTTATATATAAAGGTATAAGATATATCTATCATCTATGTCAGTCATATTTTCATTCTCTTTATATTTTTATATCTAACAATTTTATGTGCTAAATAATGTCATGATCCACAGCTTAATATAAAGGGGAAAAGTGAGAAACATGCAAGGAGTAGAAGATGGAACCCAATATATCAAACTTACCTTAATCTTCATTGGGTTAAATATCTACAAAGTGTATACAGTTGGAGAAATCAAAAGCAAAATACCAGTAACCTTTAGACCATCTTAAATGAGTATTGTGGTCAAATTTCTAAGCAGTCAAGTAGAGATATCTAAACGATCATTCACTATTCATTCGAAGTATAAACAACTTCAGTTGGTAAGAGGATATTGTATATCTTGTTATTAATTTGGTTCCATTTTTTTTTTAGGGTACTCTGTATATTCTTTAAAATTGTTGGGGTAAGAGGTAGATAAAGTGGGAATATACTTAAACCGTATTATTAAAAAAAAAAAAGAGTAACCTAAACTATTCCCACAACACTATAAATTAACCTGACAACCTTTCTAATTAGATCACAAAATCAGATGCAGTGGTCCCTTCAGATACAACTCTGTGAAGGGTAAATTACATGAAATAAAAGCAGCACACTGTATTATATATAATGATCAAGGCCACGCTTAATTTCCACAGAAAGCCTATTCTATTTCTGCAGAGAGTGTGCGTCAAAAAAACACATGCTAGCAAGAGCAAACCAAACAGTGATGAGTCTATTCCAAAACCAGCATCAGTGAAACACAAAACGCACTCTGATGGATATTTCTGATGAACAAGAATCTAGTTTATCTTTTATAATTATTCACCTCTCAGTGTTCTTGAAAGGTCAATTTCCACCCCCAGCCAAAGAAAGACACACACATACACAGAGGCAGTGACGCTTTTGTTTTGTTCTGTTCTGTTCTGTTCTGTTCTTATCACTAGTCTCTCTCTTTCTCTGACCCCTATTTGGTACCATATATGTAGACAGATAGCTAGGCTGTGTTTTGTTCTGCCTCTCAGTTATGCTCTAATATTGCTCTTGCTTGTTGTGACACTATCTGATGAGCCACAGAGAAGGGCTTTTTGTACATCAATTATCAACTTACTTTGCATGTGCAGACAGTAGACACATATTTATGTGTGACCATCTTTGTGCTACAAATTTTCTTTATCTGACTGTCAGCCCAAAAGGGTTACTGTGTGGAGAATAAAATGAAGAGACTGCCATTTATAAATTTGGGTTGGTTTTAGTTTTCCATGATTTATAAAAAAATTTCTCCATTTTATTTTATTTCATTCTTGTAATTAATACAAACGACTGATGGGCATTGTAAGTAATACCTCCATGTTTTGAGGATATTACTCAGGAAAAGAAAACTTAGAATACAGATCACAAATGATAAAGATAATCATAAATACACATACCTTTGTGTGACCATTCTTGTGCTACAATTTTTTTTGATCTAACTGTCAGATCAAAAGGGCGCAAAAGGAATAATGTGCAGTAAATGAAATGAGACTGGTGTTGACTCCTTTCAAAGTAAACATATCTCCAGGACATCTAGAAATATTGAGTTGGTTTTAGTTTTCCATGATTATTAAAAAAAATTTCTCCTTTTCAATTTTTTTTCATTCCTGTGTTTAATACAAACAGCTGGTGGGCAATGTAAAAGCCTTCCTATTTTGAGGATATAAGTATAGATAACTCTTGGAAAACAGATTTGAGAACTGATGAAAATGTTCATAAACCCACCATCACTAGTGTGTTAAAAAACACACATACTTTGTGTGATGACCATCTTTGTGTTACAATTTTCTTTATCTAACTGTCAAACCAAAACGATTGATACTAATACTGTGTAGAGACTAGAGAATAAAATGAAGAAACTGGTGTTGATTCCTTTTAAGATAAACATAATCCAAAAAACCTTTATAAAGTTGGGTTGGGTTAGTTTTTTTTGTGGTTTTTTTTTAAGTTATCTTTTTCATTTGATTTCACTCCTGTAATTAACGGAAACAGCTGGTGGGCATTGTAATATTCTTCCATGTTTGAGGATGGAACACAAGAAAGAAAAGAAGGAATAATGCAGATTCATATATGATGGAATTAAGATGTTCAAAAACCCATCATATTTGATCACTTCAATAATCTGGGTCTCAATAAAATGGATGCTATAGCCGCAAATCTGCCATGAGATATAACAATTAAAAATCTAAAAACCAAAAATTTGGAGATGTAGGGGATCGAACGCTGTACCTCTCGCATGCAAAGCGAGCGCTCTACCATTTGAGCTACATCCCCTCACAGAACTGCATATTAAAAATTAACTTTAGTAATATGCACTTGAGACTTGTAAGTCTAACTTTAATTAAAACGTCGTACATTTTAATATAAGATAAAGAACTTATATATACTTTTAGTCATAAATTATCAGTTTTAATTTAGTATTTTTAATTGAGTTAATGTTATATTTCAATATTTAGAAATAATAAAATTGCCTCTTCTATCATAATTTTGTTTATGATAATAAAAAAATGATGAAGTTGTGATATAATAGGAAATTAAAATTAGTCCAAAATTTACTAAACTTAAAAGAAAATGAAGTAGGGGGGGGGGGGACAAATGATCATGTGACTAAAGTATGACATTATTTGTTTTCTTGTCAACCAGTGAATTCATGTATTTTGGTTATGATTATATTAATTGAAATTAAAGAAATAGAATTAATTAAGATGAAAAGATTGAATTGTATTATTCTAAATATTAATAAATATTGACTCAATTAAAATTAAAAGAATTCAATTAAAACTTTTACAACACTAAAAGGACTAAAAGTAATATACTTGGGCCAAAATAAAGTGATAACCTTGATCCCATAAAAATCTAATAAATAATAATGTTTATTTAATATGTAAAGTGGAGAGACAATATGGAAAGTAATATTCTCCATCCATCTTGATCGATCTAGGTGTGTATCTCACAAACAAATCTCCATTCTTTCTATTCTCACTTATAGAAAGCTTTTCACATTAATTAAACATTCCACTTTTGTTTATTTATTGTCGTAGTGCTAATCAAAGGGGTATAGAGAGAGGGATGCATGACATATATATATACATATTTATGGGGATTAGTGAACAAAGAGAGAAGGTGGCAGCAATGATGGATTAGGTTGTCATCGTTTTGCATGCAGTATAGAAAGAAAGAAAAAAAAAAAAAAAAGAAAGAGAGGAACATACTTTCATAACTTTCCCTTTTCTGTTTTCTCTCTTTCACTTTCTCTGCTTTATGGTCACTCCCCTCTTTAATCAGTCTCTTAGATTTCAGTAACAAAAGCTTCCTCTCTCTCTCTTTTTTCCTTTTTCTCCTACTTTTATTCTTTCATCTGTCTGCTTCATTTCTACACTGTGTATTGCAAGCTTTAATCTTATTTAGATTTGGTTTATATATAATGTAACACATGTGAATGGATTATGTACAAATAAGAGCTTTTTATGATCATTAATTAGCCAAAAAAAGAAAAGAAGGCTTTATTCTCAACTTGTTTGACACACAATATGTAGATGTCTTTTCTAATCCATAACTATGTTAATTAGTTTATATATTTACCCTAACACAAGCAGAAAATTGAGTTTGAAGATGGATGATTTATATACAGTGAATCAAATCCAATCTATGTGTATCATCTTGGATGAAACCATTTGAAATTTTATCAAGCATAACCAAATTTATCGTTAAATAAATTTTTGTAAAATCAATACTTTATTGTTAGATTAATATAATGCTCTATATAGGATGTTAATATCCTTACTCCATGTGGAGGTTTCCTCCATCTTCGTCGTTTGATAAAAAAAAATTATTTCTTTTGCTTTAAGAAAATACAATTAACTCGCAAGTATATTTTTATCATGTTTTCATACCACAATAAACGTAAGATCATATCATTTAGATTTTAGAAATTGAAACATTCTTATACTTTTAGTATCTTTATATATATATATATATATATATATATATAATTTTTAGTTCAATAGATAAAATACAAAAGATGCTGACTTTCCCATAACAATATTGAAGAATTCAGTCATCGGACATGTGTGTATATCTATCTATGTGTGTGTGTGTGTGTGTGTGTGTAATTAACTGAAGATAGAAGAAAGGCTCAAACTGAGGAATTAGTTCATAACCAACTAGATATATATGTGTTATGATCATTGTAGGGACCTTATATAAAAACATAAATAATATTTTGTCTAATTATGTACTTATATAATTGCATACTCATTCATCTTTGGGTTGTCATGAACCTGATCATGATCAAATGATTAAGACAATGATTTGCGAAGTGATGAAGATAATCATGTGCATCTATAATTTATGCTTCTGGAATGCCAATTAGTTAATCATCATTGTATCGCATGACGTCACAACCTAGAAGTTCTATAAATATTAAAATAATTCAAAAATGAAAAAAGGAAAACAAAAAAAAAGAGAGAAAGAAAACATGAAATTTAAGAGTAATAATTATCCAAGAGGAACAAAAACAATTAAAAAGTATGCCAACTCTAAATAGGACAAATGAATCATCTGCAGTATTAATTATATAGAATGTAGTTCAAAAGAGAAATATCAGAGTTTTTAATGTTGGAAGCTACAAAATCTCATATTTCTCAATCTATTTTTCTCCAACTATGCACTATACATTAATTTCCTAGATGTAGAAAATCTGAATTGCTAGCTAGTACATAATATTATATATTGGAAGGAATAAAGGACATAAGAAATTTGTGTCAAGGTCACATAAATGTGAGCTTGCATCAAAATATACTTTGATTGTTTTAAGGGAAATATAGGTCCAACAATAAGGAAAATACTAAAAGGCCAAAAGATACTACATTGTTCTCTCTTTTTTGTTTGAGAGTGTCTTAAATAAAAGGAAAAGGGAAATGTTAACATCCCATCATTGTAATATTAAAAAAAAAATAAGAATTATTAGAGAAACCAACAATGAAACTTTAACAATTAATTATAATTAACCTTAAATGCCCTAATGATTTATTCCAAACTTGTGAAAAATTACTTAGGAAAAAGTTCAATTAGGTTATAAGTAAAGGCATTTCATTAACATTTTCTCACCAAATAACTACAATTTGGTGTATTGAAAATAATGTCAAATTTGCATGCAAGAAGCCTGAAAACTTCAAGTGAAAATTGAGAGTTACCATGAATCTGAAGCACATGGAGGAAAATTGAAGCCGAGTCATACAGATATAATGATGGGAAATTGATCAGAGAAAGTTAATTAATTAATTATTAATAATAATTTATATATAAGTAAAAAGGAAAAGCGCTATTAATTAGAATGTTATATATTTGAGAGTGAATACATAAAAGTGAGTGGAGAACTCTGTGTGCGTGTGTGTAATGGAAAAAGAAAAGCAGAAGAGTGAATCATCAGAATGAATGAGAGAGAATGTGATAGGAATAAGGTGATGTGTGTTTCTGGGAACATTAAATGTAAAAAGTTGCACGCTAAGGTGTTTCTTTTCAGCTCCCCAAAAATCTCTTCTCGTTCTAACTTTTGAAGTGTGATCCATCAGGTGGGTGTAACTGCCAATTTGGCGATTCATAAATTAAAAGACTTGAGAATTCTCTCATACATATATATATATATATATATACATAAAATCAAATTCAAAACCTCTCAGCTTACTAATTGTGGGTCCCATTCTCCTTTACCTAGGTGGGACCCCAACCCTACATTCCCCTGTCCCTTCTCTTTTGTTTCCCCCTTTTCCTCACATTCCCATTTCCCACTCACAAAGTTGAAGGGATATATTGGAGCTCACGCCTTATGTATATATATGTACGTATATATATATATATATATATATATATATATGTATGTATGTGTGTGTGTGTTCAGTACTGAATTATCCTCCGTTTACACTTTTGAACACCAACCCATAGTTACTACATATAGTATAAAATTATAATGAGCATTTCTCTTTAACTTGACCATAAAAGGGAATGAATTGCTTCTAGTTCTTGTGATTAATTATATGTACTAATTAATATCTTTTGAACTTTGAAGTTTTTGTGATCTCTCACCAACCATCATATCTTATGTGGGTAGCCACTTATGTGTGTCACTAAGATAAGACACATAAGTAAGCATAGGAAACTTAATTTGACTTCTTCTTATTAAGGAATCGATTGATTATGTAAGGGAAACAAAGTTGTTCCTTTTTAACGTTTACATTAGGCTTTTTTTCTTAAATGAGTGTAGAAGTTTTTGTTTTCTGTTAAATTACCCTGCCCTTTAATTGATAAGCGTGCATCTCAAGTTACAGTATGATACTTTTCGTGTAAATTCATCAACCTCTCCCTCCTGCAATATTAATTAAATTCTCATGCATGTCATGTGTGCTGCATATATATATCCACTAAGAGAGATTAATTAATACACTTAGATTTATAAAAATGAATTTTATTGATCCAATTTGAACTAGAGATAATTATTATGTAGATGTTATATATCAAATTTTTGAAAAAAAATTAAAGAAAAATTATATTTTTGGTCCTTATAGTTTTATTCAATTTTTAATTTAATTCTCATGATTCAAAACATTATAAGTAGGTCTTTATAATCTAAATAATTTTTAATTTAGTTCTTATCATTATATTTTTGTTAATATTTTGTTATATATGTGAGTTAATCTTACTTTATTATCTGTATCTTTATCTTTTTTGTTAGTACAAAGTATACATATTTAGAATATCAAAACAATACATACTTAGTCACATCAGTAAATTTAATAAAATATTTACAGAATTTTAATAATAAGGATTAAATTAAAAAATTTGTAAACTATAAAAGGATCCATTAAAATTTTAAAATTATAGGGACTAAATTAAAAATTGAATAAAAATATAAAGATGAAAAATATAATTTTTTTTCCAAAACTTAAATAAATATATGTTTTGTGCTCAAATATTAAATAGCCTCAATATCTAAAAGGTATATCGTACGTTAATTTTTTGATATATTGATATAGCACAAAATAATATTAGATTAATATAAAATTTTGTGAGTATGATTTTCATGGTTAAAACTTTTAATCTAACGGTGGCTTTTGTAAAAAACACATCCTACAAACAAATTACATATAAATATATATATATATAGTCTGATAGGTATGCTTCTTAGGGTTTTTTTTTTTTTCTTTAAATCAGATTTGTTCTTTTGACATGAGCAATTGCTAAAGCTTACCCTGGATCAGTTAATCAACAATACTAATTAGGCAAACTCCGAATAGTTTAATTGATCATGATAAAGGTCTTGGACTGATCCACATCCTCCACCATCATCATACTTGACTTTTTGGCCTTGGTGCTCATGAAATATCACCGAAGCTCTCGGCGTCTGATCATCTTCTTGTTTTCCTTTTTGTTTAATGAATCAAACTATAAGAGTCCCAGCTGTAAATATATTTGCACTAGTGCATAACCAGGTGCTAGAAAAAAATGGGAATAATGATTTCTTTCCACAAAAGCTTTATTTACGGAACTTCAAATTCCAAAAGTGAACATACTATACTTCATATTTGTCCTATTCTCTGTGGTAATTAAAACGTTATTTGTTACCTATTTAGACTTTTGTAATTAAGGTGGGCCTACTGTGTCTCAGTTAATGAAGTCTCAAATTTTTCACTTTCCTGCTTTATTGAAAATTTGCTAGGGAAGACGCAAACCAAATCATTGGATATGATGAAGTCCAAAGGAGATAGATCATAGCATTCATTTTCACAATGAGTAGTAAAACTGCACATTCTTCACAATTAATCCATAAAGGGATCCTTTTCTTCTAAGTAGAGAAATCCTATTGTCTTCCCTCGCTTTTTCCAAACTTTGAAATATAATGTTCCAATGATTTGGGCACCCCCCCCCCCCCCCCTTTTTCTTTTTTCTTTCAATCTAAACCACATGATCCATTTGTTTTGTTAATAAAAAGGGTTTTGGACATTGATGACCCCCAAATGAGCCTCATTATTATCTACTTAATGCTGCTCTATTTTCCCCCCCTGATTTTATGATGAGATGATATAAATGAGTTAGCTCGAATGCCATTTAATTAATTTACCTTCCCTAGTTAAGTTAAAAGCAAAAAATTTCTTGTGACTTAACTCTAAAATATTGACATAATTAAGATTTGAATTTGTGATTGTGTCTAATCACACACACCAACATCAAGAAATTCTAAAGAGTTATGTAGTGTACAATTGGCAAGTGCAAGGATTCAACAGAAACTTACTAAAGTGATCAGTGTTTTGATGAGTTTTCATTGACACTCTATATCACCAATTAATTGATTATATTCATTATAATTAATATATACTTAAAAATTTCTCACTCTTCTATACCAATTCTTCAGGGTTGAGATTCTCTTTTTTGTTTTAGAAGAACAAGGTAAAGTGGGGAAAAAGGAGTGCTCAAAGAATAAACATTATGAGTTACCCCACCTGATCACACATTATTATGATATAGCTCTCACTGTTTTAGCTTTTTTGATTTGATCATATGATGAAGCTTTCAATAATGAGAGAAGAGGTAAATGACAAGAGCCATTAAACTCCAAAATGGTCTTAATTAGATGTATTCAATTCTATATACACAAATGAGCTTTTCACAAAGTAAATTAAATGACCTAGAGAACATATCTATGACTTAGTTTGACTGCAAATCAAAGAGAGAGAGGTGCCAAATGTAATTACTTAACTAACCTCAAAAAGTTAACCTTCCCAGGAACTGTTTGACTCATGCATGCTTATATATATATATATATATATATATTTCTCATCTGATACTACTCATTTTTTAATATATATTTTAAACAAAAAAGAGAGAATAAATAAATATAAAGGGAGTATATATGTAAGAGGGTGCTTATATACCGCTTTATTCAGTCATTTCCCTCGGAACTTTGAAGCTTTTACAATTTGAAAGCTCTTTTCAAATACATTCAACAGAAGCACTTCTTTGTTATAAACTTATAATACAGGCCATAGCAGAGTACATTTGGCTCCTTTTAACGCATAGCAGCTTAAGGAAGTCACATAGGAATCTACTTTTATTCTATATCCTTTCTTTCTTTCTTTCTTTTCCGATCTACCTTACAAGGCTTAAACTCCTGAACAGAGATATTCTTAGATAACTTTGCTAGTTTATAAAAGATAGATTAAACTAATGTGAACTAAAATGTATATCCGAAAAAGAATATACAGTTTTTGAATTCAACCTAGCTAATTTATAAGTTTGCTACTTATATATTTATTTATAAATAATTAGATTTATTTATATTTTATAGATCAAGTGTGTTAACAAAGAAAAAGAAAGAAAGAAGAATATTAATAAGACCAATGAGTTAAAAAAGAATATTAATTAGTTGAGTTCCTTATGTGTCTATTTATATCATAAATTAGCTAGGTTAAATTCAAAAACTGTATAAGCCTCATTCACACTAGTTATCTACAGGCTTATTTTAAGCTAGCTAGTATCATGCAAGCAAAAAATAGTTTACCTAAATTTTCATCCCTAGCCCTTAGTGTTGGAATCCTCGTGATAGTGCTTCAAGTTCAAGCTTCCATAATACTATGCGTTATAACAATGTTATCTTGTATCATTTTCTTTTACAGTAGTACTAGCAATAATTCTGTAAAGTAAAGGTTATATAATGATGAATTTTCCAATCATATACGCACCTTGCAAGAAGAAAGGTCAAATTAATGTGACTACGTGAGGCCCCATAGGCTTCCTTGTTATAACAGTTGGTCAAAGTTATGTCTAATTCTGCCTTCCCACTAACTATTCTGCATGGAAAAACGTCACAACGAGTTTTCATGAAAAACACTCATAACTATACAGTGGATTAATCTTCATATATAACTTTATGATATTCCTTTTTTTTTTTTTAACTTTATGCATGCATTTAAACATCAAATCTTATCAAAGTAAAGAATATCAAAGATGGAAATTAACTACACAAGTATAACTTTAATGCTATTATGATCTCAAGAGAGAATGTGCCTTTTATGTATTTCGATAAGAATCTATTATAGGGAGGATAATAAACTAGAGTTTCTGTATCTCAAGAACCGAAAAAGGAAGAATTAAATAAAGCAAGCAATTAAAAATAAAGGAAAATATAATCTTGGAGGGTAAAACATGATCAGATGAAAGTAGTCAAAAAAGTTGCTTACTGAAAGTTAATAATCGAACTGAAGCAGAACATGTTTTCTGGCTGCCAAAAAACAACAAAATCGAGCAATGAGTAATTTGAAAAAACCAAAGTGGTCCATAAATGTGATATCAGTGTATATCAGTTTTGCGTCCTTTATATGGTAACACAAAAGGTTAAGTGTTAAGTGGGTGGTTGGAAATGAGATAAGATTAAGACAAAAGGTGATTGCAGTTTGCAGGAGAGAGGATGGAGAGAGAGAGAGCTGAAAAAGAGCCAATAATTCTATGGAGGATAGCAGACAGAGGGTTGCTTTTTGGGTACTTGGGGAATAAAATGCTGTCTCTCTACGAGGATTGGCGTGAAGAGAGAGATACATCCTCTTATCTCTCTCTTCACAACAACCTAATAATAATATTAACTAAAATTTTATTCTAATACTGTACATATGATCTCAATTGATTTTTCAATTATTAATTATATCATTTTGGTATTTATGAATTTGATTTTGTTATAAATCCATTGAATATATGATCCTTAAATGACTGTATGTATATAATATCATCTGAGTATTTAAAAGAATAAAATTAAAGCAAAATATATAAAAGACTCCAGTACTAAATTGACACAATTTTTTATAAGAACTTTTACTCAAAATATTATATGTATTGTATTATTTTAATTAATACCTCTGAAAAGGATGAAGCAAGAATTAAATTAAGTTTTTGAACACTTAAATAATACAAAAATCTTTAAATAATCCAATTCGTTCTCAACACCCAAAATGAGGTTTTACCGTTTTAGTCTGATACTAATGTAGTTGTGCATATTCATATAAATGAAAAGCAAGGAAAAATTTTAAAAGGAAAAAAAAAAAAGGAAAGAAAATGTACCACTTTTTTTTTTTTTGGGATTACACCGGCTGGCTTCTTTTTCCACCTTTTCCCTTTAGTACTTCTTTTGAATTTCTGCTGGCGTTGTCTGTCTATTCAAAATCTGATGTGGAAAAAGGAGGGAAGCTCTGAGAGAGTTTAGACTGAAATTTTAAAATTGTGGGGTCTCCATTTTGCATATGAATATTTTCTTAAATAATGCAACATCAAATATCTGCATAAGAATAACACAGCAGAAAGATCTTAACTATATGTTCCCTAATCAATATATAGAATCATATATATATATATATATATATATTCATAATCATGCATGGATACAGATAACGTTTGCTATGAAAGCAGATGACTGCAATCTTTGGTTTTTTGTCCTTCCATATATAGTGCCTGATGAAGCTAAAATTCTATAATGTGCATTGCCCAATATGTACATATAATGCTACATGTCAAGAAGAAGAGTAAAATGATTACTAAAAAGAATCGATTTCTAATTGGAAAGAAGAAATTTTTACGTATCAGATAGAGATGAGAGATTTTTACGTACACCTCATTGTTTATATATAGGAACATATTTAGACAGAAACGGACCGCAGCACACTGTAAACTAGAGAGAGAGTGATGAAGTGGGGAAAAAAAAACTAATAAAAAGCTGCCTCTTTAAACTAAAGTCTAAAACAAAAACAGAATTAAATGAAAAAGAAAAAGTTAAAAACAATAAGCAGTGACAAGAAGTATGAGGGAGGCAGTAGTCATGAGGCCTTATATAGTCTGCTATTTCTAAAGCTCAATTACACTTGCTCCTACAAGCTTCCTCTCAAAACCCTCTTTCCACATCGCTCTCCATCTTCAAAACTCCCTCTCAACTCTCTGTTTCGGCTTCCTCTGATCACAAGAGAGGAACAAAATACACCTACTTTATTTCAGATCATCAATAACAGCATATACAAAGAGATCAGGGGGTGGGGGCTTTAGAGAGAAACATAAGGGTATAAGAAGACCAAGAAGAAGAAGAAGAATTGTGAGAAAAAGGTTTCTTTCACAAAAGGGGGGTGAAGGGGGGTGGTGTGTATCCAAGTTATGCGCTCAGGAGGTTGTGCATTACAGCAGACCCTCACATCGGAGGCTGCTTCTGTGTTGAAGCATTCTCTGGGCTTGGCTCGCAGGAGGGGCCATGCCCAGGTCACACCACTCCACGTGGCAGCCACCTTGCTCAGCCTTAGAGCCAGCTCCTTCAGAAGGGCTTGTCTCAAATCTCACCCTCATCACCAAACTTCTGCGCATTCGCATCATCCTCTCCACTGCAGAGCCCTTGAGCTCTGCTTCAATGTGGCTCTCAATAGGCTCCCAACCACACCAACCCCAAATCTGCTTCACAACCAGCAGCCTTCTCTTTCAAATGCTCTTATTGCTGCTCTCAAAAGAGCTCAGGCTCACCAGAGAAGGGGTTGTATAGAACAACAGAATCAGCAGCCACTTTTGACCATAAAGGTAGAGCTTGAACAGCTTGTTATATCTATTCTTGATGACCCTAGTGTTAGCAGGGTTATGAGAGAGGCTGGGTTCTCTAGTACTGCTGTGAAGAGCAGTATAGAGGACTCTTCAGTTTCACCCCCTTGTTCTGTTTTCCAGTGTTACAGTGCTTCTGGCGGTGTCTTTTCTTCTCCTTGCTCTCCTTCTCCAAGTGAAAACCAGAGGGAAACCATCAATTCCAACAGTTTCAGGCACACCAATTTCTACACTTCTTCTGAGTACTACAACACAGTTCTTTTCTCTCCTCAAAAGAGAACCCCAGTGTACCCCATCACTGAATCAGCTTCATCTAAGGAAGATATCAAGTTGGTTCTGGATGTGCTCTTGAGGAAGAAAAAGAAGAATACTGTGATAGTTGGGGACTCTGTGTCCGTCACTGAAGGCCTTGTGGGAGAGCTGATGGGAAGATTAGACAAAGGAGAGGTTCCTGATGAGTTGAAGTCAACCCGTTTCATCAAGTTTCATTTAGCATCAGTTTCTTTGAGGTTTATGAAAAGAGATGAAGTTGAAATGAACCTATTGGAGCTGAAAAGAAAGGTGGATTCTGTTGCATCGGGAGGAGGAGGGGGTGCCATTATTTACTTTGGAGACCTGAAATGGACAGTGGATGCAACCTTCTTCAGTGAAAAAGAGGAGGGAGGAGAAGTATCTGGTTATAACCCAGTGGATCATCTAGTTGCAGAAATAGGAAAGTTGTTCTCTGACAATGGAAGTTCCTCAAACGCTAAGGTATGGCTGATGGCCACTGCAAGTTACCAAACATACATGAGGTGTCAAATGAGGCAGCCCCCTCTTGAGACCCAGTGGTCTTTTCAGGCAGTTCTTGTTCCTTCAGGTGGACTTGGCTTGAGCCTCCATGCTTCCAGGTAATTAATCATCTCTTGCTTTGTAAATAACTTGTCTTAATCCTAAAAATTCTAACTCATTAAAGAAAATCAAGAAAAGAGAAAAGAAGGAAAATTAAGTGAATATAACCATTTTGTTGCTTAGTATATGCTGTCAGATGTATGGTTGGTTGGTATTAGGAAGAAGTTGTTTTGTCGGTATATAGCCTCTTAGGACATTAGGTAGGAGAAACGATGCTTACCAAAAGGAAATTAAATAAAGAAGAAAGTTAGGAGTTAAATATTATTTAGCAGATACTCAATTTGGACGTTCAAAAAAGAATCTATTTTGTTTATTTAATATTAATGTTTATTAAGGCTTTATTAAGGGTTCTGCACTCAATTTTGCAGTGTTCTTGATTCAAAGATGACCATCTCCCAGAACCCATCTCATATGCTGGAAAACAAGCTCTTCGGTAATAAGGAGGAACAGGACAGACTCAGCTGCTGTGAAGAATGTACCTCTAACTATGAAAAGGAAGCTCAATTGTTCAAACCAGGCCAGCACAAACTCTTGCCTTCCTGGCTTCAGTCTCATAGCATTGAAGCCCATCAAAAGGTAGCAAACTTCATTTTAAAGCAGAGTTGGCATTTATCTTGTTTATATGCATTTTTTGCCCTAAGTTGAGAAGTAGTGGCTCATAAATAATATAATGTTTCCAGGAGGAATTGACCCAGTTGAGAAGAAAATGGAATAGACTATGCCACTCTCTCCACCAAAGCAAGCAATCTCAGAACCATTGGAACAACAGTTTATCCAGCAATCACAGTTCAAACGGGAAGATTTATCCCTATAATTCTTCATATCCCTTGTGGGCAAAGCAAGGTGGTTTTTTCCCAGATTCCAGTTCTATATCATTTGCAGACCCTGCCATTAAACCCACTCATAGCTCCAATCTTGTACCTCGATTCCGACGCCAACAGTCATGCACTATCGAGTTCAATTTCAGCAATGGAACTCACAAACAGCAGCAAGCAACAGCAGAAGAACCAAGCTTGGATTCTCTTAAGGGCATGGAAGGCAAAGAAGTAAAGATTACTCTTGCTCTTGGGAATTCCCCATTCGGTGGTTCAGAGCAAAGGGAGGAAAATATAACTGATACAACACAGCGAAGGGCTCATGTTTGTAAACTATTGCAGGAGAATGTACCATGGCAGTCTGAAACAATCCCTTCAATAGCAGAGGCTTTGGTTGTTGATTCTAAATCACAAAAGCAAAACGCAACTTGGTTGATTTTGCAGGGCAATGACTCTATAGGGAAAAGAAGGTTGGCTCATGCAATTGCAGAATCGTTCTTTGGCTCAGATTATCTGCTTCTTCAACTGGACATGAAGAAAAAGGAGAGTTTAGCATCTCCGTTCTCTGAAATGCTGACGAGAGCTTTGAAAGCCCATGAAGAACTCGTCGTTTTAATCGAAAACGTTAATTTCGCTGACACGGATTTCAAGAAATTCCTCGCAGATAGTTATGAAACAGGAAAATTTGGCCGAGCAATATTCATAGTGACGAACGGTGGCTCAACGATCAACGAAGAACAGGATCAGGACTCAGTGATGCAATTAACATTGCAGGTCAGTGAAACCAAACAAAACCTGGAGACACATTGCGTGGGCCACAAGAGAAAAGCAGAATTTGATCTGTTCGCCAAAATAAAAAACCCAAGAATCGAAGAGAAGGAAGAGGAATCGAACAGAAAGAAAGACTTCTCGAGACAGTCAAGCTTCAACACCCTTGATCTGAACATAAAAGCCAACGAAGAAGATGATGAGGGTGAAGGTGAAAGTAGCGGGAGCCCCATTTCAAGCGATTTGACCCGAGAAACCATGCTCGATTCCTTGAACCCAAATGGGTTTCTCGAGTCGATCGAGAAGCGATTCGTGTTCAATCGAAGCACAACTCGAGACAGAGAAATGGCAGAGTTATTCTCATCGAAAATCAAAGGGTGTTTTGAAGAAATTCATGGGAAGCAAAATATGAGGAATTTCAGCATAGAAGAGAAGGTAATAGAGGAAGTGATTGGTGGGTGTGGCACTTTTACTAACAGTGTGTTTGAGAAATGGCTGAAAGACATTTTTCAAAGAAGCTTAGAAACAGGAAAGGAGAAAGAAGGTATAGGTTTTAGACTTTGTTGGGGTGCAAATGGTAAAGGTCAAGGTAAAGGTAATGGAGGGGGAATTAGGGTTTTGGAAGGTGGAGAGGGTGGATTCATGAGCTCATGTCTGCCAAAGAGTATCAAAGTTAACTACTTCATGGATTGATAATGATGATGACTGACTTTGGGGTTAAAGGGTTTCTGTAAAATTATCCACACTATGTAAAATGGAAGTAATAGGGCGTGTAACTTGCTAATTTTCATAATAGCATGGGTTTGTTTCTTTCCTATTTCATCTTTTATTTTCATCGAAAATAAAAATAAAATAAAATTATATATGATATAATTTTTAAAAAAATTCTTTAGAAATAAGATGAAAGCAGAAAATGTGTAAAAGACATTTTTAGAATGTTCACATAATGATTGATAATATTATTCCAATTTTATAAGAGAGAATAATTATTATTAAAGAAAATTAAAATAATCTCACTAGTAATAATGATCAAACTAAAAAATTTTTAACATTTATGCCCATTTGAGTAAATTTCATTTGAAAATAAATATGAACAATTTTTTAACTTTACATTTTAAAAATATTTTTAAATAATAAAAATTAGTAAACAAAAATAGAGAATGAAAATTAAAATAATAAGTTTACAAACCAAACCAAACCTTAATTTTCTATAAATCTCAACGTCTTAATTCATTTTTTTTTAATTTCTCTTCTTTTATTTAATAGGATCCAGCTGAATGTGATTTCTTTTAAGGAGACTAATAAAGAGTGGTTTGATACTAAATATATCCAAACCAAGTATAAAATGAAAGGAAATTCTAAATCAAATGCATGTAAAATATATGTTGCTTTGTAAAAATGTTTTTTATTAAATGATTAGTGTAATTATTAATGAGGTAAAGTACTCATATATTATATACATTATGAGAGTTAAAACATAGTGTTTAACTAATTAGCTTTTATTTATTTTTTACTATTTATATTATTCTCTATTCTTTCTATGTGCTATCAAATTTAGCATGTGTCTTATTTCTTATTTTGTATAATGTACATGTGTAAAGTCCAGATCATTCTTAATGTAATATTCTTTTTGTATTTAACCTAAATAAGGCTAAGAGCTATTAGACACCTCCATTCAATATACCCTAAATTCTAAATCTTATCTATCTTCTTCTATTTTCTTCTCTACAAAACTTAGTATCAAAGTTGTAAGCTTTGACATAGTGTCCTCCTGCAACTTATTAGCAAATTCATCGCAAGAGAATGAGAGCCACCCTTTGGTAGTTTAGATGGTGGCTACTAATTTGTTCAAGAACAATGTTCTCTCGGCGTCGCTAAGTCAACAATGTTTTGTCAAGTTAGACAGAACTAACTACTTGCTTTGGCAAGCTCTTATTCTACCGATCATTAGAGAAAACAACCTGGAAGAGTTCGTTAATAGGTCCAGGCCCAGTACACCCAAATTTGCTGCAAATGCTACTAACATCAAGCTCTCACCAAAATATGTGGAGTGGTGCCCAATTGACCAGTTGCTATTGGGTTGGCTACATAATACAATGACTAGAGAAGTGGTCTTGTCCCTCATTGATTGTACTACTTCTAGATAGTTGTGGGTCACTACTAAACAACTTTCCAGTGTCTCCAACAAAGCTCACATAACTCTGCTCAAAGGCGAGCTCCATCGTTTAAGGAAAGGTGACACGAAGATGGAGGAATATCTGGACAAAGCAAAAAATCTTGCTAATCAACTTACTCTAGCTAGAGCCATTGTATCATAATCTAACTTATTTGTTCAAGTATTAGCTGGAGTTAACCTTGAATATAAAGCTATTGTTGTTAAATGCCAGATGATTTAAGTTGGGCTGAATTTCAAGCTGACCTCATTGCCTTTGAAACTAGACTTGAGCAACTGAGTGTCGTGGTTAACTTAAGTCTTAGCTCTCCTGCTGCACATTTTGCCAGAGCTAACTCTTATGAAACAAGTCATGGTCCTCATGGACAAAGCAGAGGAGCTTATTCTAGAGGAGGATGAAGTGGTTTTCGAGGTCATGGAAGGTTCTCTTAGAATGCTAAACTCACACGCCATATTTGTAACAAATTTGGACATACATCACTAACATGTTTTTATTATAAGTTTGATAAAACTCCTCTTAAGAAAGATAACACTAATTATTCTGTTAATTTTGCATAGACTTCAATTGTTACTCCTAATAGTTCTCAGAATGAGATTGTTTCACTTAAGAAGGTGAAGGACCCTACATGGTACCTTGATAGCGGCACCAATAGTCATGTTGCTAGTGACTTGGATCACTTTGATGAAGTTAGGTACAACTATGGAAAGACTTAGATTATTGTAGGTAATGGACATCAGGTTGAGGCTTTTAAATTGAAATATGTTTCTATTTGTTTTAATGATGATTTTGGTTCTGAATTGAAAATTAAGGATGTTTTATTAGCTCCTAAAATAACTAAAAATTTGTTAAGCATATCTAAGCTTACATCTAACAATGATGTTGTAGTGGAAGTTTGACTCTAAGTATTGTTATGTGAAGGAAAAGGAATCATGCAAGATTTTAACAAAAAATATTGGTATCTGTATTATAACTATTAAGTAAAATTAAGATAACATAGTTATGACATGTTTTGTTCATAGATGCAACTAATCTATGGTAATCAAAAGAAAACTAAAGTTCAGATTGAAACATTTTGGTTAATAGCAAGCAAAAGAAGAAAAGCATGCTAATGCTCTGATATTTCCTTCTCTAAGTATTATTATGTGAAGGAAAAGGAATCAGGCAAGATTTTGCTGTTAGGGAGGAATGATGGAGGTCTTTACAAGGCTTTGAAGCAAAAATTTCAGCAAGTTTCTATGTTTTTTTGTTAAGAATAATACAAATGGTTCAGGCTATTTAGCTATCTTTTTTAAAACCTTATGGTATAAGCATTTGGGACATCCATCCCAACATGTTTTAAATTCAATTTTGAAGTTATGTAATGAAAAGTCTGATGTGAATGAGAAAATTAGTTTTTGTGATTCATGTCAATATAGAAAATCACATTCCTTACCTTTTAAACTTTCAAGGACTAATGCTACACAGCCACTATAATTAATTCATAGTAACTTATAGGGGTATTCACCTATCGTTGAATGGGTATAACTATGAAACTATTTCTTAATGACTATACTAAATATACTTGGATTTTTCCTTTAAGAGGAAACTGTGAAACTCTTCATGTATTCAAAGTATTTAAGAACATGGTGGGAAATTAGTTTGAAAGCAAAATAAAACTCTCCAAAGTGATTGGGGTGGAAAGTATAGATCTTTTACTCAAATCTATCAAGAATCTAGCATAGTTTTTAGGCACTTTTGCCTATATACTTCTCAACAAAATGATAGAGCGAAGAGGAAGCATAGACACATTATACAGGTTGGTTTAACCTTACTTACTCAAGTAAAAATGCCTTTGAAATACTGGTGGGAGGCATTTGATATAGCAACAAGGGTCATTAGTAAATTACCTACAATTGTGTTAGATGGAATGTCTTCGTATTTCAAGTTATATCAAAAGGATCCTAATTATAATGGTTTAAAAACCTTTGGCTATGCTTGTGCCCCCTATCTTAGACCTTATAACTAGCATAAACTTGATTTTCATACTACTAAATATGTTTTTTTAAGTTATACAAGTTCGTATAAAGGTTACAAGTGCTTAAGTCCTACAGGGAGGATCTATATCTCAAGGCACATGGTCTTCAATGACACTAACTTTCCATTCTCTTATGGTTTTATTAATAATAAAATGGAATCAACACAAAAGGTGCAACCAGCGGCTTTCTTTTAGTTGAAACCAACCATTATTGATCAATTTGACAACAATTTAACTAATATATGAAGAAGACAGCAAAAATTTACAACATAGCAATGTTGATATCTTATCCTCTCACTCAAGTGATTCAATTGAAGAAATTATTGCTGAAAATGTCCTTGTTTCATCTCCTTCACAATCTAATGGCTTACCTAGTGATCATGTGATGAGCACAGATTTGAAATTAGATTCTATTCAACATTCTATGAATGATGTTTCTAGTGAATCAGTTCAATCACAGACACATACACACGTCTCTACATACCTTATGGTGACACCTACTAGAAGTGTAGCAATTAGACTAAAAAAATTATCTTGTTTGAGTTTCTATTATAACAATGGCTGTTGAAATTGAGCCTACTTTGGTTACTGAAACTCTTAGTTCTCCTTGCTAATATAAAGTCATGGGAGATGAATATAAAGCCTTGCTCAAGAATAAAACCTAGGCTCTTGTTCCTATTACTGAAGACATAAAACCCGTAGATTATAAGTGGGTTTTCAAACTGAAGTTCAACTTAGATGACTCAATACAGAGATAAAGCAAGGTTAGTTGTCAAAGGTTTCCAACAAGATCTAGGAGTAGACTTTGGTGAGACCTTTAGCCTTATTGTGAAAGTAGCTAATATTCGCATGATATTACCAATTGCTATCTCTTTTGGTTGGAGTATACAGCAATTAAACTTTAATAACATTTTTTTAAATGGCGTTTTAAAAGAGAAAGTTTATATGTTACAACTTGAAGGTTTTATGGCTCATAAGTGACAAAACTACGTCTATAAATAGAGAAAAGCCCTTTAAAGACTAAAACAAGCACCTTATTCTTGGTTTGATAGACTTAGAAATACCTTAATCTGATGGGGCCTTTAAAACTCTAAGTGTGACAGCTTACTATTTTTATTCAAGTTCAGTAATCAAGTTATCTTTACTTTGGTTCACCATTACAACTTAGCTAAATTTATTAACAGATTGAATTCATCATTCTTACTCAAAAATCTTGGAGAACTCCATTGTTTTCTTGGGATAGAAACTTACAGAGATAAAACAGGGCTATATCTTTGTCAGTAACATTATGATAATAACTTGCTTGAGATATTTAGAATGTCAAGGGCATCTTCATCTCTTATTCCCATGGCAGCAGGTAAACCTTTATCAAAAGGTAATGGAAAATCTCCAGAGGTTCCAGCATTGTACATACAAATAGTAGGATGCCTATAATATCTTGTACATACTAGGTCGAATATCAATTATGAAGTAAATAAGTTAAGCTAATTTCTGAGCTCCCTAACAGATGTGCTTTGACAAGGAGTTAAATGAATTTTAAGGTACCTCAAAGGTACAACTAGCATGGGTATTAAAGTTAAACTGTGCAAGGTCTTACAACTTTATGGTTTTTCGGATGCTGATTAGGCAGCCTACCTAAATGATAGAAGACGTATTTAAGGTTATTGTGTGCTTCTCATAGATTCTTTGATAAGTTGGTCATCAATGAAGCAAAAAGTGGTTGCCTATTCAAGTATTGAATCTGAATATAGGTCTTTAGTAGACCTAGCAGCAAAATTTGCTTGGTTTCAATCTCTATTCCAAGAAATTGCTTTGAAACAACTTCAAACACTAGCAATCTAGTGTGATAATTTAAGTGTAAGAGCTGTAGTTGCTAATCTAGTCTAACATATAAGAACAAAGCACATTGAACTAGATGTTCATTTTATAAGAGACCATGTTTTACAGAGGCAACTATGTGTATAATATATTCTAACATTTAAGTAGATGATAGATATTTTCACTAAAGGAGTCATTTATTCAAAGTTTTGGAGCTTCAGAGACAAACTTGGAGTCTACCATGCACCTTTTAATTTGATGAAGGAAGTTACAAAAGTAACGCTTAACTAATTAGACTTTATGCACCTTTTAGTTTGATGAAGGAAGTTACAAAAGCAACGTTTAACTAATTAGACTTTATTTATTTTCTGTTATATTATTATTCTTTATTCTTTCTGTGTGCTGTCACATTTAGCATGTGTTATTTCCCATTTTGTACAGTATACATATGTAGAGTCCAAATAATTCCTGATGTAATATCATTTCCATATTTAACCTAAATAAGGCTAAGAGCTACAGGGCGCCTCTATTCAATATACCCTAAATTCTAGATCTTATTTGTCTTCTTCTATTTTCTTCTCTACAAAACTATGAGTATCATAATTTTTTCTTTCAAATACAATATTGAAATGTTTTTATTTCTGTATAATATTGCAAGTTATCATACCATCTTTACACTTCAAGCTTACATCATTAAAGTGGGAACTAGATATTTTACAATCACCCAAATGATTGCAACCTATGCAGTCAAGTAAAATCTAACCATTCAATTGATCCAATGCATGACAGCTTGCCACATTGCCTTTTTTTATCTTTGAAGAGAACATGAAAATGCATCATCTTCTCTATATTTCTCTATATTTCTTCTTTTTCATCATCCCATCTATAGTTCTTTTGTATCTCTCTGGAAGGCTAAAAAGGTTTCTATAATTCTTTATATTTCTTCTTCATCATCCCATCTACATGTATTGTGGTAGCTCTATCTTCTTTGATCTCCAACCTTGGTACTTTCTATCAAAGCACTAAGTTTGATTGTTTGTGTTATCTTATAAAAGTTGTTTTTGGAGTTGTGGTTTTATCACTGTATTGGTTATTTGAAGATATTCTCTCTCCCTATAACAATGCTGTATGCATTTAATTTCATTTTCTTAATTTTTATGATCTCTTTCTTATAGTCTTCCTAGAACATGTTGTTATATTGTAACTTTTCTTTTTAAATTTGCCATGTAAATTAAGAGTGAACATGGGTCAGGCCAAGTTTTGGTTTAACCCGATACCCAGCTCAATTTTAAATGAACTTTAAAATTAAAACCTGTTGTTTAAGTTCTGGCTTGGCCCAACCTAGTTTAAGAACTATGCAGCCTAGTTTTATATCGGGCCACTTGGTTTTCTTTTATTTTTTATTTTTTTGAAATTTATGATGAAAATTATAAAATGACTCTAAAAAAGAAGATTTTTATTAAATTCTTATAAAATTACATTTTGTCTCTAAAAAAATTAAAATTATTTATAAATATTTTCAAATATTTTTATTTAAGTTTTGGGTCGAACTGGGCCAATATAGCCTTTAACAATATAGCCTTTAAGGTTGGCTCGATTGCTTGACCCTATTTTTCTTTTTCTTTTTTTTTGTCCAACCCAACTTGGCCCAATTTGGTTGGGTAGGATTAGGCATACTAGGCCCCCGCGCTTGGTGTTCACCCTTAGGGTGAATTGTACTAACCATCAACTGATTGATATTTCATATGATGGATTTATGAGCTTCTTTATCTATTAATGATATCTTTGACTGACTCAATTCATTTTGCTTCTATATTTTTAATATATGCTTGCTATTAAATAATGTTAATGAGTTTGCTTACTGAAAATGGGAACACCAACAATGACTTAAGGCTTCTTACTAATGATAATCTCCTCCCCCAAGTTTGTATGGCTCTGTTAAGATGTTCTCATCATTGGAAAATGAAGAAATATGACATGATTATCAAATAATGAATAGTGAAATTTTGATTCTATGCTTATGGTGCTTCACATTATTATTCCATTGATATAGTTTAGCTATTGAAATTCCTTTGATTCCAAGCTTACACTTTCAGGGATTCATATGAGAAATTTAACTAAAGTGTTGTGTGGAATGTGTTGCTACTGATATAGTTTAGGATGTTCCTTTATGCTGAATGTGTCATGTGGAATTCCTAGGTATTTGCTAGGATGTAGAAACTTTATTCATCACAGGAGATATGTGAAATTCCTATATATAAACTGCATTTTTTTATTCATTACAAGAATTATATGGAAAAGGAAGCATTGAATTATTTTTTCCAAATAAGGTTATGGCAATTATATCTAGGCTAGAAGCTAAAATACTTTCTATTGTGAGTTTGATTTTTAATGTCATCATTTGCTATGACTCACTAATTTTTAATTTAATCTACTTAAATGTAAGTATTGATATTAATGCATATGCAAATGGATTTGATTGTCTTGACTTAAAGTTTATCTTGATTTTTTGAAAATACTTGTATTGAATTGTCTTTTATCTATTAAAAAAACTTATGTTGGCTAGTCAATGATTTTTACTTAACTTTGTTTTTATTGATCATAAAAGGCGAGCTGATTTGGTATAGGAAACCGCTAAACATTATTTGGAAGTTTGAATAACATTGCTGGGTTGCCCACTATGAAGTTGAAGTGACATGGAAAACATTATTCTTAAGCATTAGATATTTGCCCATTATGAAATTGAAGTGGACAATGGAGGGAAAAAAAGACCATTTCAATCTATGTAGTTGGAATTTTTTTGTACTTGAACATCTTTTATACTTCAATAATTTTAGAGTAGAAATTTATATGCCAGGAAATTCCAATGTAATATTTGTATTTAAACATCTTTTGTACTTGAATATTTCAATCTAATATAACATGATTTTGGCAAAGTTTTGATAGTAACATATACTTAAATATCTTGTACTTGAATATCTTATAGCTTATACATTAAGAGAAGTTAACTTTAATTAAAGTGTTATATAAAATAATCAAGTAGTCAAGTGTGATATACAAAAGTTAACTTTAATCAAAGTGTGGCATGCAATAATCAAGTAATCAAGTCTAATATACAAAAGTTGACTCTAACTAGAGTGTGATATACAAATTAAGTAGTCCAGTGTGATATACAAAAGTTGAATTTAACCAAGGTGTGACACATCACCATCAAACTCTACTACATCAAAGTGACTACCAAAAGGTCAAGTGGGACTTATATTATAAAAAAGAAAAATCACAACATGAACACTAAATACAAAGCATTAACATATTTTGATAATTGGTATTAAATGGTCTTACTATCAATAAGCTAATAAAACTTTGGTGACTCAATAGTGGTGACGGGTACTCATAAGTGTTGGAGATGCTGAACAAGATATTTTGAGTAGAATTTAACTTAAAGATTCATTAGCCTATAAGGACGATATAAAAATTATGAATTATTTAATAAAAACAAAGTAGATTTAAAAATTATATACAAAGATGTTAACTACCACATATTGTTGAGTTTGTGAATTTTTGACACCTCAAACTTTTTTTTTCCTTCTGAGGTTGAATTTTAACCCAACTTGTAAGGCATTTCTTCCTCTTAAGAGCAACTTTCTTCTTGAATTCTTATGCTTGTGCCATGGTCTTACTTACCGATGCTTACTCAAATGAATCTCCATTATTATTGTCTATACTCATTTACCTTAAATGAATCTCCATTATATGCTTTCTCAAATCCTATATAACTCTTTCTACAGGCAAGCATATTCTTCACAATTAGAAACCTTGATGGCTAATTATATTAGTTGTGGGCAAAGTCATCTGTACTTTCACGTGTTAGTTAGCCTAGTATCTCCCTTAATTTCCTTTCCTTTCACATCATATACAACATCGCTAAAGGCCTTTCTTATCCACCTCTTTAGAATATATTGATAAGGAACTAGTTTAATGTCATTTGTCTTATAAACCTTCAAAGTGTGGCTACAAGATAGGAGTATGCATAGGCCAGAAATTCTCTCAGCCTGAGTCTTAGTCCAATTTTAAACTCAACAAAATTTTTATCTCAAGGCCCTATATGGCCTGTACTTAGCTTGGTATTATTAGGCTAGGGACATGCCAACCAAATCAAATCAGGCCAAATATCTTCTTTTTTTTTTAGAAAATGTTAAAATTTTGGAAATTCATACCTTTATGTTTTCTCAATTATTTTGGACATATAACCACTCTTTTTGAAAATTTGTTTTTTAATTTATACAATGGACATAAAAAACATAGGTTCAAAGGAGAACATGGGAAGAAAGCACAAATATAATAGCTAAAACTTAAAAAAATACGCATTTTTTAAAGTTTTACTTTCTCTTATTCAAATGTGATGATCATACTTAGAAAAGTCTTAACATGCGTCTTAACCCCTCTAGTTATCTATAATTTATAAAAAATGTTTAAAATTTTTTTGCTAAAATTATAGAAAAAATCCTTTAAAAGAATTCTTTTCAATTTAGTCCTTATCTTTCTATATAAATATACATATATATATATATATATATATATATATATATCTATATATATATCTCTCTCTCTCAAGTTGGGCCGGGTTTGACAAGGCCAAAAGGTTGGCCCAAAACCCATCCCGACTTGATTTTTTTGTCCTGACCTAACCTTATTCAATTTTTTTTTTCAAATTTCTTGACCTATCTCAGTCCAATATTTGTTGAGCAAGGTCAGGCTACCTGGGCCAATTAGGGCTTGCACACTCTTATTGTAGAGTATACCAAAAGTCTCAAATTTCCAATAATTACAACAAATGGACTTGTTAGAATTGAATGAAACTCTCTATTCATCTTCTTGATTAATTATCATCACAACATATTCAAATTGTGGTTGAGCTTCGATTCTTTACTTTATGGATGTAGCTAAGAACAAGTCAAACTACTGTTAGAACAATTTAAAAAGTGTGAAGATGTAAGTTTATGCAAGTTGTAGAAGTATCGACAAATACTCAGATTTTAACCTTGGTACTTTTTGTCATGACTTAAGCTTACATTTCAACTCATTGTACTATTTTTCCTTCATGACCCTTTTCAAAGTGCACAAAGAATTGTTTGATATCAATATTCAATTTCATGCATGCGTTGAAATATAAAATCAAGCTTTCATTAAGTTATATGCTTTTCATGTTGAATGTAAAAGCTTGCTTCATGTAACATGCAGTTCATTTTTCTTAGAGAGTGTACACTAATTTAATCCATGTGTTCTCATGAACATTATATTATGATAGCATCTTGCTTTAAGCCATCTTAAACTTTGTTTCTTCCTCATATCTATACATGTGCTTCTTGAAATCAGTTAAGAAATGAGATTCACCCTTCATAAAAGCTTATGGGTGTGCAAAATTGTCCTGACCCGGTTGACCCATCCCGGCCTGATGCACAATCGGGCCGAGACAGGTCGAAAATTTTTTTGAAAAAAAATTAAAACAAGGTCGGGTTGGGATAGTACTTCGGGTCAGAATGGGATTCGGGATAACCTTTTGGGCCTATCAAGCTTGATCCAACCCAAAGTCTCTATATATATTTATTTATTTTTATATAAAAAGATAGGGACTAAATTGAAAAGAATTCTTTTTTAAGAGTCTTTTTATAATTTTAGCTAAAAATTTTTAAATATATTTTATAAATTATAAATAATTAGAAGGGTCAAATTTATGCTAGAGCTATCCTAAATATAATTATCACATTCATGTAAGAAAAATAAAATTAAAAAATACATATGTTTTCAAATTTTAGCTAATATATTTGCTTTTTTTCTTATTTTCTCCCTTAAGTTCATATTTTTTCATATCTATTGCATAAATTAAAAAAAAACATATTAAAAATGTTTATATATCCAAAATAATTAAACAAATATAAAAATTTAAATTTAAAGTAATTTTCTTTAAAAAAAAAAGAAATTTGGCCCAATTGTCTTGGCCTGGGACAAATTTTTCGTCCCAAAGTTGCAATTGAGCTGGGACTTGGGTTGAAACAAATCTCGGCTCGTCCCGACCCGTGCCCACCCCTACATAAACTTGCCTAAGTGCTTGATCCCATTTAGTATCAAATATCAGGTACATAGTCGTAACATCTTACTCAATAAATAATTTAAAGTTAAAAAGGTTTAATTTAATAAAATAAAACTAATATCCTCACGGAAGCATAATTATTAGAACACTAAAAATTTGAATTGATTTAAAACTTTTAAACTTGTAAAGTCATTATGTGCAAGAGATAGTTAACAACAATCCATAATCTATAAATACCCTATCCATAAACTAATATAAGTACTCTAACTCACCTAAAGACACTCAAAGGAAGCTTAAAACATCAATTTAACTTAACTAAATCTTAACATAACGACTAGAGGGAGAAAACCTAAGACGAAGACACACAAAACAAGTACTTCCCTACACAGGACATGACACACAATTGTGTCTAACTCTAAAGAAGTAGTGTGAGGCAACATGAGTAGGTTGTATACCTTGTTACAAACCCATATGAAGAAAAGCCTCCACACAAATGTGCATAGCAACATAGGTAGGCCATGTGGGTTGTAGAAAATTCGCCAACACTCTAAAAATTTTGCCCAATTTGGGTTGATTAGTTGAAGATCTGAACTTACTCCAAAATTTGCCAAACATAGCATATAAGGATATTTATATAAGGTTTAAAGGCATTCTAAGGCTCACACTTAAACTCAACCATGAGGCCCTTAATGTGCACACATTTCCAAAGTTACTTAGTTTTGCACTAGATGCCAAAATGACACTTACTAAATTATTTCAAGCCTGATCAACACTAAGCAAACCTCTTAAGACAAAATTTAGTTTATCAAAATTTCTCAAATTCAACATAACCAAGAGCTAGATCCTCCTAGGTCAAAATTTGACTTAGTGGCTTCCTAAGTCTTCTAGGCTACCCCATAAACTAATACCATAATCCATCCTTAAAACATTAATAAAAAAATTACCATTCATCTAGGGATGTCCACATGAAATCACAAGCTATAATTTCCATTATAACCATATATAAAGATGGGAAGGAAAGTAAGATTACATAACTAAACGTAAATGTAGAATTCAATTCATATATGAACCATATTTACACCAAAAGAATCCATATATAAAAGTGTAAAAAGGTATCTAAGCTGAACAACCTTCCCATAAGTGCAAAACTGCAAAACATATGAAATCTTATACTTGGCAATGCATGGTGCATCATAGTGTGCTATACAAAATAACATATATACAAGATTCAATAGTTACCATTATGCATAACCAACAGACAAGATATCCTGCTATACAATATCTAAAACACTAGATCAGCTTCCCATTGACTAATCGTTGTCCTTAGAAGATTCTTCACTTGAAAAATATAGCCCATAAATGTTGTGAGATATAAAATCTTAGTAGCCGATATAAACTTCCATTTACATATAAATTGACTAATCAATTTGGATACTTTGAATATGAAAGTTATAAAGCACGTTATGCAATACAATCTAAATGAGCAAGCTTGACCACAACTTAATTACTACCTCATATTAGTAATTAAGTAATAATCACTGGCCAATAACTCGAGAGGGGTATATTCACGACAACTACTCCTTATAACTGAGTACTATTCAAGACTCCATAAGAAGTTAGGACATGATTCATGGCCCACAACTTATTGAACCTTATTTAAGGCTCCAAAAGTAGTCAGAACATGATTTATGGTCCATAACTTTCTTTGAGCAAGATTCATAACTTCATTTATTAAGATACGATTAACAATCCATAATGATCCATAAATATAGTAGTCAAATTCATTGATAATATCATTTATATATATCCATGTACAAGATATCAATATAATTTTACTATAAATGCAAATAGAATTAAACATTGGTTACCACTCAAAGACACTCTTTGCTCCCTAAATAGCAATTGACATATTTTAAGTGGATAACCCAAGCCTAAAATGTTTATAAACAACCAATGATACTCAATCAAAATAAGGAAATCCATATCTTTAATAGATTAAAGCTTATAAAGTCAAGAAACTCACCCTACTAAGCTTCCCAAGATCACAAATCCTCAATTTTGGCACTAAGCTCCAAGTTTTCCAAATAGGTCTTCAAATTTTTGAATATGAGAGAGTTAAACACCAACTCAAGCTTCCAGATGATATTTGGAAGAAAAACAACTATAAAATGGCAAGGGACTTTTTACCAAAATTGTGGCTTCACTATTTCTATTTCTTTTTCTTTTTCTTCACCCAAAACATCTTAAAATCTTCAAATCTCTAACCTTGTGATTTGCAAGTGATAACCAAAGCAAAATCCAATTAGAACAAAATGAAGTTAATCTAAAAGTACTTGAACTAAATCTTTCTCCTTCCTCCTCTAGAAAGCCTTGAGAACTTGGGGCCTCTTTTCTCTTTAGCGTTTATCCCCTTACTGCATGTGTGTGTATGTATGCTTGTGTGAAAGTGAAAGAGAGAAAGATGAGATAAGGTTAAGATACTTTAAGGTTATAATGCTATGTTTTTAGGCCAGTTGCTTAGTAGACTTTAGAGTCTCATTTGGGTTCGACCAAGGATGTTAGGTTTATGGTCCAAATTTTAAGAAATGGGGAGTCTCATAATTAAAATTATTTTCAACTCAATTTAATTTAATTTTAGTAGTAAATGGAATCTAATTAATTTTCTTAAGGCAATTTACTATTTTTTTAAAATTAATTAATTAAACCCCTAATTAATATTACTTTCTCTATAATTTCATAATGAATCTCATTTTTTTTTATAATTTCAATTAAATAATTACTAGATGTTACAGTGGGCATTACCTCATGTAATACTTTAGCAATTGCTTAATCCTAATTAGTGAATACAATTTAAGGCTTTTTTGCCCAATGTACTTCTAAAAATGTTTTGAACAATCACTTGAAAGACTCTGTCATTTTATCATACAACAATATAGCCCCAAATGTCATTGCTTCCTTGTAATGATTGAATTCAGAGAACAAGGCAAGTAATCTATGTGCATTATTAGTACAATGAGTTAAGTTGATGGAGACCATATCACCAAAATAGCCATAGTCAAGGAATATTCTTGAATCGGCCCAGAATCTATTATTTACTTGTTCTTTTGTGTCCATATGATATGCATGATAAAATGAAGGATTTTTCAACAATTGCCTTTAGAAATATTGCAAAAGACAATTAGTTTCCCTATATACCATGCTACTTTGTCTTTTAGTCCAAAGATAATTTTTGCATCCAATCTTGTATAACAAAATTAGCTCTACTTCTTGCATGTGTATTCATCAATTGAAAAGATGCTCTTTGATAAAGACTAGAATCTTTAGCTATTTCAATATCTTGTGCTTGAACTTTAGATGTGTTACTTTGAGACACTAACATCTATGTTACTTTGGGAGATAAAGAATGTGATTATGCTCCTTCGCAAATTCATGCACTTAATATCCTCCACTCTTCTTTTTGAGTGCCAATCTTTCCATGCATTCAATTCCAATCTTAAGTCGACGATTAATCATCAAAAATCTCTTTTGTCTTTTTTTTGAAACTCTTGTTACATTAAAAAAATCTACACAATCTAATGGAGCTATCTTTGTTCTTGTTAGAATATTATTTTCTTACTCCAAAGTTAGCTTTCCCACCATATTCAACCCAGAATTGTCAAGCCGCCTCTGCACTGCCAAACTCCATTTCAATTTTAGGCTTCCAATGGACCACTAGGTTGCCATTTCTAGACAATAAAATACTAGAGCTTTTTAATTCCTTGAAATTCATTAATGGCTTGGTCAAAGCATTATCAAGTCAATAATTGTATTATTATGCTAAATTTATAGACTTTGTACTTTGTTAAATTTCTTTAAATATCATTATATTATAAATAATGAAAAGTTTTTTGCAACACTTACATTGAATGATCCATGATCACATTGTAAGTCCTTCCTTCTTCTAAAGAAGCTTGTAAAAGAGGCCAAGAACACAACAAAATGATACATGAAAAAAGCCATACAAAATGTTTAGCTCATGAATAGTGAAATTGTACTCCTATTTTCATGATGTATATCATTTACTAACTGATAATGGCATAATAATATAGTGACACAATCACATAGTGACTGTAGCAGTTCTTTTTGCTTTTTCAAATTTTCAGCTTTCCAAAACCTTTCCTTTTTATCTCTCTTTTTTTTCATTTCATATATCTCTTTGCTATATTTCTTTCCACCTATAATTCTGGGGCCATATATTCCTTGGTTATTTTGTTCTCACATGCTTTATTCCAAAAAAAAAAATCGCAAGGAAAAGCTATCATATATATGCTACCATTAATCTATGTTGTTATCATATATAAAATCAGGGAAATGTTGCCATCATATATATTTCTTTTCACCTATAATCTTTCTACCATTTATTCACAAAAGCTCACTTCTTTCCATTGATCCATGCTGCCATCCTATATAAAAAAAGCAAGGAAAAAGCTATGCCTACCTCCAGTGATGAAGAATGCAGTCCATTGCTCGGGAAGAAGGTGATGAAATGATGATACAACTTAGTGTGAAAGTGGCACCAAGTGAAAGGTAACTTTTGTGTTAGTCAGGCATAATTTTTTATTTTCATCCTTCAGGCCAAACGGTGCATTGCAAGAGTATTTTATGCAGAATTTTGGATTACATGTATGATACTTAGAACACCAAATTAAATAAGTGAGACGAATAGAAAATATCTAATTAGGCATTTGCATCAAATTTTATTTGATTCTACAAAGTAGTGTGGTCTAATTAGATTTTCATTTTTATGCCTTTTATGTTAATAGCAACTTTCAATAAGGGTAACCTCGCAGATTAAAGTTAAAGAAGAGACCTAACCTTATTTTAAATAATGTCCTCTAATAACCTAAACTTTTGAATGTGCTAATAGACTTAAATTAAAATTTAAATGGTCATGTGGGAAGTATATTTTCAGGTTACGAGGGTATTCATGAAGGACATGGCATAGGGGAAGCAAATGCAGAAGGTAAAACTATTCTAGACTTTTCATTAGCGTTCAATCTTATATTAGCTAACACAGGTTTTAAAAAACGTGAGGAACATCTTATCATGTACAAAAGTGGAAAGGTATGTTCTGAAACTGATTTCTTTCTTATAAAAAAAAATGGATAGAAAACTTTGCATGGATTGCAAAGTTATACCTGGAGAGAGTTTAACTACTCAACATTGAGTTTTGATTATGGATATAAGAGTTAAGAGGAGAGTAAAAAGCAAAGGTGAAGATAGGGTGTTAAGGACTAAGTGATGGCAACTAAGGGGGGATAAAGAAAAGAATTTGCAGAGACGGATTGTAGAGGAAGGATCTTGGGAAATACAAGGAAGTGTTAATGGTATGTGGAATGGAATGGCTAAAGATATTAGAAAGGTGGCAAAGAAAATATTAGGTGAATCAAAAAGTTTTGAACCTAGGGATAAAGAATCTTGGTGGTGGGATGCAAGCGTGCAAGATAAGGTTAAAGTTAAAAGAGAGTATTATAAAGTATGGTCATTATGTAAAAATAATGAAAATTGAAAAAAATATAAGATAGCTAAGAAAGACACTAAGAAGATAGTGAGCGAAGCGAGAGCGAAGGCATTTGATGAGTTATACCAATCTTTAGGTACTAAAGTTGGAGAAAGAAGTATTTACAAGTTAGCTAAAAATAGGGAAAGAAAGACAAGAGACGTGGACCAAGTGAAATGCATCAAGGATGAAGAAGGGAAAGTGTTGGTCACGGAACAAGATATCAGAGAACGGTGGAAGGATTATTTTCATAAGCTTTTTAATGAAGGGCATGAGATTTTATTGCAATCGAATAAGCTAGACACTAGAGAAGATGATCAAAATTATACTTTTTATCGTAAGATTTGTAAAGTAGAGGTAAAAGAAACATTAAAGCGAATAGAGAATGACAGAGCAGTTGGACCAGATAATATACCCATTGAAGTATGGAAGGATTTAGAAGTGAAAGGCATAAGTTGGCTTACAATGTTATTTAATGAAATTATGAGATCTAAGAGAATGTCAGATGAGTGGAGGAAAAGTACTTTAATCCCTATTTATAAGAGTAAAGTGGACATTCAAAATTATGTAAATTATAGAGGAATTAAACTCATGAGTCACACTATGAAATTATGGGAAAGAGTAATTGAACGAAGATTAAGGAAAGAGACTCAAGTTATGGAGAATCAATTTGGTTTTATGTTAGGAAAGTCAACTATAGAAGCAATATACTAGTTGCGAAGATTAATGGAGAGATATCACGAAAATCAAAGAAATTTACACATGGTGTTTATCGATTTAGAAAAAGCATATGATAGAGTGCCAAGAGAGGTTCTATGGAAGGCTTTGGAGAAAAAAAGGAGTTCGTATAGCTTATATTCGAGCAATCCAAGAAATATATGATAAGGTTACAACTAACGTAGTAACAAAAGGTGGACTTACGGAAGTTTTTTCAATAACTATTGGTCTATATCAAAGGTCAACTCTGAGCTCTTATCTTTTTATTTTAGTCTTGGATGTGCTTATTGAATATATCCAAGAGCCGGTGTCACAGTGTATGTTTTTTGTAGATGATATTATCCTAATTGGAGAATCGAGAGAGGAAATGAATGAGAAGTTATAGAGGTGGAGACTAGCTTTGGAAGCTCATGGATTTTGTTTAAGTAGAAGTAAAATGGATTATTTGGAATGTAAGTTTAGTAAAAGACACACCATTTCTAGCATAGAAGTAAAAATTGGAGAACATATCCTACCACAAGTCACACGATTTAAGTATCTTGGATCCATCATACAACATAATGGGAAAATAAAAGATGTAAAACATATTATTCAAGCAAGGTAGATGAAATAGAAGAGTGTTTCGGGTGTTATTTGTGATAGAAAAGTACCACTCAAACTTAAGGGTAAATTTTACCACACAATTATAAGACCTGCAATGTTGTATGGAACTGAATGTTGAGTAATAAAAACTCAAAAAGAAAATAAGTTCAATGTTGTAGAGATGAGAATGTTGCGTTGGATGAGTGGATACACTAAACGAGATAGAATTAGAATGAATGTATGAGAAAAAAGGTGAAAGTCACACCTATTGTGGAAAAGATTGTAAATCGAAATTTAGATGGTTTGATAATGTATAGAGGAGACCTATAGAAACTCCAGTTAAGAGAGTAGATAAAATGAAGAATAGTCCAATAATTAGAGGTAGAGGAAAACTAAGAAAAATTATAGGAGAAATTATTAAAAAAGATTTAGATTTAAATAGTTTGTCTAAAAATATAATTTATGATAAGTGCTTATAGCGTCGATTAATCTATGTAACCGATTCCACTTAGTAGGAAAAGGCTTTGTTGTAATTGTTGTTGTTGTTGTAGACTTACAATAAAATGTGTTTTAAACCTAGTTATTATGTGATCACTAGATTAGTGGAAAAAAGCTTTGTTGTAGTAGTAGTTGTTGTTGTTGTTGTTGTAGACTTAAATTAAAATGTGTTTTAAATCTAGTTATTATATGATCACTAGATATAAAATTTAGACGTATAATATCCTAATCGACTATTAGCCAACTCATACTTTGAAGACAAGAATTATACAATTAACGTAAGCCCACTAATAGAAAATTCCAACATTTCTTCATCACGTAGCACCATGTTTTGCGGCTGATTTTCGGAGGCATGCAGCATGCTACACTCAAAAGGCACCGTTTTGGTTTGTGCAAAAGGGTGTGTTTTGGCTCCATTGTCGGCCCTGCTAGGATAGGTGCAAAACACACCATTTTACTTAAGTGAAACTGTGTATTTAGAGTGGTGGTCAGCCAAAAATAAAAAAACAGCAAGCGGACGATTAGTCAGAGAGACAGACGAATCTTGTTTGACTGTATCCATACGACTGCAGACAATTCTAATCCGTAAAAGTGTCAACTGCCAAAGACTAGGAGGAAGGAGACCACAATGATTGGCAATTATATTTATTCTCCATCAAGCATATCCTCTAATGTTAATGCATCTAATATGAAATGTTAAATGTTTAAATTCCATAGTTGTCCCTTTTTTAAACATTTAAGGAGATTTGATGAAGACAAGTCCATGCTTACTATGAACAAAAATTATATTCTTCAATGTTTGTTCCCTCATCTTCTCATCAGATCCATTTTTCTTCCGATAAAGGTTTCACGATGACTTCAAGTCGTCGACCAGCCTTCCTCTGAAAATCCGCAGCATGATTAGGTCGTCATGTCGCATGCAAATTTCATGGCGTTTCTAACGTCTTTTATTTTATTGTTGACTCGGCACTTGTTGATGAAGGTTTGGTGTTTTGGACAATCCTGTCCACTTTGCTTGTTGAAATCTTCCACATCGATCTAGACCTAATGCCGTTGGTTGCTAAATTTCCTTTTCACCATGTCTTTTGCTTCTGTTCTTACTGGGCGTTTCTTTTCTTGTCATCTAGTGGAAGGTGCCAACTTTCTGTACTTCTTTAATTTAAAATTTTTGATTTTACTGAAAAATTGAATTGTGAATATAATAATTCTATAAATTTTATTAAGTTTTAAACTTTATTTTATCCAAAAAAATGTCGGATTCTAAACACAAATGATTAAAAAATGAATTTTAATAAACAATTAAAATCACCGTTACAATTCACATGCCATAGAATTTTTGCATAAATAGGGGTAAGTGGAAATGGCCACACAAGGTTTCTTCAATACCCTTTACCTAAATCATGTGATTATCCATTGCCATTATCTTTTTATTTTTTCTTCTTCATATGTTGTAATGAACGAACATTCTTATGGATCTTCGGCCATGCACTAATAGAATAAGATGGGAACATACTCAAAGAAAACCAAAAAGATATATTAAAAAAAAGAAGAAGAAGATATAATAATATATAGTAATAATGAAAATATGTTCCTTCTCCACTACAAGGCATAGATGCTTTAAGGTTCCAAAATTCATTTCTTCGAAATAATGAATGATCATTACTTTGACCTAAAAGGGTTGCATGATTGAACGGCGGGTGTGGGACCTGTCCTCCCATATAAGAACACAATCATCATTTTGATTTTTCTGCGTAAAATTAAGATATCATCTTATAATTTTATATATTACTTTAGCAAAAGCACTTGAGTGTCCTGCTCTTTTAATTATGCAAAGTTTTCACTATGATAGCTGAATCATACATCCACATCCAGTCATTTCTTCAAATGAATTCCAATTTGGTCCCCATCTAATAATGCACCTCTGCATGAAAACAAAACTTAACTTGAGTTAGACATTTATTAATTATGCAACTTTCTAAAGTAGTTCTATACCATAAATCTCACGAAAAAGTTTGTTTTCTTTTTTTCTTTTTCTTGTACAGCAATGATTGGTGCCTGATTTAATTTGTGTATAATTCGATTAATTAATTTTTTTAATTCAATTAAAAATAGATCATGTATGTTTATTTTTTTTAAACAAATGAAATTAAGAGTGAATTTTTATTTAACTTTCTCATTTCAATTCTTCAAGGTATATTCTATCTTCGACAAATAACTCATTAAAGCCGTCAACACAATTTTTTTTAAAAAAATAATAATGTGACCTAACCAACAATTGTCAAAATTGTTAAATACTTAATTGCCATTAAACTGTGAAAAAAAAAAAATACAAAACGTCATGATTTTGTTGAAAATGTACTATTTTTGTACTTCAATTTTTTTTTTCCAATTTTTAGTCAAAATTAAGTAATTGACGATTGTGTCAAATCTTGGTTAGTCATATAATTCATAACTTCAATTTAAAAGTTGTTTGATTTTACAACATAAAATTATATTTTTCTTTAAATTTAATTTTATATAAAACAATTATCTGATTAATGATTAAGTAGTGTTCACCAACAATTCAATTCTTTGATTTCATTACAGGGATATCATCTATATTGAAAAAAAAAAAAAACTGATGATCCAACATTAAAAAAACTAATATGATTAAAATTCAAACATGCAAACAGTGAGATCATGTGAGTTTGGTTAATAGCATTAGATGAGTTGGAATAAAAGCCCACTTCACTTTCATGCATCTGGGTGTCACTTTCGGACCTATCTGCCATCCACCAAGTGGAAATTGGGAAAGCATTTGGATTGTTGGTGGAGTTTCTTGAAAAAGTTTGTATCTCTGATTAAGGGGTTCATCATCATGACAAACCCCATTTTGGTTTTCTTTTTATGAGGTTAGGTTACCCTAGTCCTTTGGCTATGGGGGGTCCCCCTTCCTTTCCCCATTCAATTAGTGCTCTAAAAGAGGCCATCAATTGAGTTTCAGTTGGAAACAAAAGGCTCACAATGATGTATTTGTTGTGCCCAATCGTGTGTTCATAATGCAATTACAAAGTTTTAAAAAGAATACAAAAGTGGTCACAGCAACATGCCTTGAATCATTGCCATTCCTAGCGTTGGTATGTACCTTTCGTATGTGATTGTATTATATAATGTTCACAAGTCCACTTATACATATATATATATATATATATATATATAATGTGTCATTTATCTAAAAAGTAGTGACACGCACAAAAATGCTGATAGAAGATGGTATGGATTTTTCATATTTTCCCATCGTTTTTACTTCTTAGCCAGTGGAGGCTGCAGCCTTGAGGGCACAGTTATAAGAATCGAATCAAACAACCTATCAAACGAATTAGTCTGATTTTATCAGTTAAATCACTTTTGCTATTGAGCTGAATTGATCCAATTCAACCACATAATTGAACAAGGGATACAATGACCTGATCCTCCCACCAATTCAAAGTCGGGTCTGATTTCAATAACGAGAGGGTATTAAAGATGCAAAAATAGCAACCAAGGCCCACCAGAAGTAAGACTTTTACTGTGAAGCTACTTTATTGCTGTGGAAAACATCAAATTTGTAGAAATGCAACATTGATGATGCAGCCGACTCTATAGTTCTTGCCCCTCTTCATCATTTATCAAAACCTATTTGAGCAGTGAAGAGACTGACTGAAAGCCCAGGGCATTATAGAAATAAAACGATGCCCCATACTTAAATATTTATTGTACTCTTGTACTACCAATTATATACTACAAATAAGCAATACTCACTTAAAATTTTAGATCTAACTTAACCGATTTGTATTACGTGGCAATATTATAAATAGCAATAGTAGATACTATAGTACTGACCACAAGCATTGAAGGAATGAAAACTGCAGAAGGATATTCAAACACACAATTAACACACTGTTCAATATATTGACACCCGTTCAAAAAAACTGGAGGAAAAAGAAAAGGCTTTCATTAATTACCATTAACACACATTTATACAAAATAAAGACATCCGGCAGATAAAAATTGAAAAAGAAAAGAGAGAGAGCGAGAGAGAGAGAGAGAGAGAGCAAGAGTCAGAGGAAAAAGCTTTCATTATGAGGTTCCCTCTTTACAGTGTTACAAAACTTACTATGTAATGTAAAAACTCAAACAAAACCAATGGGGCCTAGGTTAGAGCTGGCTAAAGAATGAGAGAAAAGGGTAAGAACTTACAGATCAGGACAAGGAAAGGCTAGTATACAAAAAGAATGACACTAAACCACCGTTGCTAATCTAAAGATCCAGTACGTATTTTAGGAGCATATACAAAAGGGTGAATAAGACTTCATATTTTTCACCCCTTGGGCAAACAAGCTGTTATTGCAAAGCAAGTCAAAAGAACTTACAATGAATCGGGTGGCATTGAAAACAAAGGCAAATCCTCTGGTACACGCACAGAAGGGCTATTTGAATCTCGCGCAGTTTCGAGGTTAAGCAAAGGTTTTAGTCTTCTATGGACCTCATCGCTTAGAAGATTAATCTCTTCAACAATCATGAACAAAGCTAACTTGCAAGACTCTTCGTCCCTGAACGCCAAGGTCCATCTTCCATCTACTAAAGCTTTTGCTTTTATTTTCCCGTAGGCATTGAACTTGGCAGGATCCAGAAAGGGTAGAGAGGATGGACGAATCCGCAAGTGTAACCATTTTGGATGTTTTTCATCAATCCAGGGCTGAAGGATGAAAACAGAAAATGATTGTAATATATACTGACAGATCAAAGTTAATCTAATCCCACATTTCAAATTACATTACACGTTTTTGGATGAGTATCTAAACCAACCAAATGAATTTGCAACATAATTGTCAGCAAACCAATCTACTAGATTCAACCATTTAAGAGAAAGATGCAAGGGTTGCAGACACACATACATTACACCCCGCCAAAGGTGCAGTAACCCGAACAACTCCATATGGCTTCTTAAGCGGTAATTCCTCTGCAAGCACAAGCCACCCTGATATTCCTACAGAGATTGCTAAAAAGCAAAAATGACGTTCTTTGCCCCTCTCAAAAGCAATTCTACAAGGCACAGCGTTGACTGCACATGGAAGATAAGAGCAATTTTACACCCCAAAAAAAGCTAGTTGATTGCTGACTTACAACAGTATTATGTAGCATTCTTCTCTTAACCATAAAGAAATTCCATATAAACAAAAAAGATAAATAACTACAACTTGTGTAGTAAATTATCGTTAGTTAATCTTTTAAAGTTTCCATCATATTTCATATTAGGGGCAATCTTGTCCCACTTGTTGACTGCTGTCAGGTTCATTACCAGAAAATTGTAGATATCAGCTTCAGGTTACCTTTATTATCTTCTAATGTGTTATGCCATGGTTACAATACATGTTACCACTTGGGCCTCAGAAAGTATAAATGGAGAAACACCCCTCCAAACCATTTCTTAACCTCAGCATAGCACGTTACTCTCCTATTATTATTTTTTTAAAGGAAAGTGATTAATATCTTGTATTCACCACAAGGTTGTTGAGGCTTCTGAGGGATGGATGACAAAAATTCTTGTTTATGGCCATCATTGAAACTTAGAATGGACATCCATGAAACAGAAATCCATGGTTTGTCAATCATTTTCCAGCATCTAAGGTGTTAGAGCTAAGCATCACAATATAATGAAAAAGCAGAAATATTCCATAATTACGCCCCCTTCCCTTCTGTTGAAAGAGGGGAAACATAGCTAAGGAAGAATGTGGACTGTGGAGTAGCAATAATGGGATATGGCAAAGAAATGTTGGAATAATGGAAATATATTGATAGGAATTTTTACCCTATGTGAGGTACACATTAGTAGCTTCATTGTTCAAATAAACTAGTAAATTGTATTAGGATTATAAGGCTATAAAGTTGGGTTTATTAGCAGTTGAATTTGACTATTTAAGGATTTCTATATACTCTAGGAGTTTGGATTAGTTAGTGATCCTAAAGCAAAGGGTACATTTAGGTGTTTTAATGCTTTTTTTTTGTTTTTAATTTTTTTTAGGATTTACAATTTAACATAGAAGATAAAAATTGTAACTGGAAGAACAAAAATTTTAACTGAGAGAGAAAATTAAACTCTCAAAATTTTAATTGTATAGTACAATTAAAATTTTTAGAATATAATTTTCCGTTAGAGTAATTTTTGTCCCCCTAATTGCTCTTTTTTGATACCTAATCAAATTTTTTAGCCCTAACAAAAAAAGCATGAAATGCTGCACTACATGCAATAGGATCCCTTACTACAAGGGACCATGTGCATACTCTAGCTTCTTAGACTACATTTGGAATTGAGATTATAATGGAATCCCACATCAAGCAGCCACAAGTAATTATCATGGTACTTAATATAGTTCTTCCCCCTTACAAGTTGATTTTTAAGGGTGGGTTCCCCATGCTTACTTAGGTTTTCATCAGTTGATATCAGTGCTAGACTGACCTCCATGAAAAGGGCTACCTATGAAAGGTGTGACTCGATGGTAGGAGTGACGGGGTAAAGTGCTCCTATTAAGGACATTAGCTCTTCAAGGGCGGTGCAATGAAGAAGTCTTATATTGGATAGCCACAAGTAAATTTTGCAATACTTAAGTGGCATGGTTCTTCCCTCTTCCAAGCCGATTTTCAAGAATGAATTCCCCATGCTTGCTTAGGTCTCCATCAGATTACTATTAAGTTGCTCCTGTTCCCCCTCCACCCCCACCCCAACCCCCCAAAAAAAGAAAAATCTTAAATCTCACAATTCTCGTATTCCTTCCTCTCACCATTCTCTCTGTCTGACATCAGAGCAATAACCTCAATATATGCAAAATTAGTCAAAAGAGTATACAAAAAGCTGCAGTTTAGAACACTAACCAAGGCTGACTTCAGTGCCTGGCTTTGGGCATGGTGCATCAAGGCCAGAAGTTTGGGCACGAGAATCCATGGGAAGATCACCGGGAGGATGAATGGGAGGTTGCTCAGGTAAAGGTCTACCCAAAGTGAATATGTGAAGTTGGTGCAGAAGCACAAATACCTAAAGTGGGAGGGAGACAACAAGGAGCTCTTCATCATCCAAAGGTACACAACCCGTGAAGCACAAGAATCCAGAATTGTTATGTCTACTACAAGGTCAAAAAAGAAAAAAGAAAAAAGTTCAGACCTTCACCAACTCATGCATTCTTTCTCCGGCAGCAAGTGATGACCCATCTGAAATATCATCTGTAGGGAAACAGATACATCATTTAAAGGTCTTCTCAATCTTCCCCCCATGACAGTTTTAGCCAAAGGAAAAATTAATATTGAAACTGGTATGAGTTTACCTTCTGAAGAGAACGTCTGCGGTGGCAAAAGCATGCACTTTGGTTCCTTCTGAGGAGATGATGACTCCATTGCTACAGGTAGAAAATTTTCTAGTTCAAGCACATAAGTAAATCACTGGAACACACAAATTCATCAAGCAGAACAAAGAATAAAATAACGATCACCTCTTTTGCACTTTCTCCACTCATCACGGAGAACAGTAACAAGTAGATCAGGCCAGATACCTCTAACCTCCTCTACAAGAGTGGAAGCACAATTCTTATATGAAACCTGTATTTGAGAGGTAAACATAAGTAATCACAACTCGGAGAAGCAAACCTCTAACCTCCTCTACAAGAGTGGAAGCACAATTCTTATATGAAACCTGTATTTGAGAGGAAAACATAAGTAATCACAACTAGGAGAAGCAACTAGTACAGAATGAGACTAAAATGGACCATGAAGGTGATGAAGCATTTGATTTACTTCTCTCCTTTTATTTTTATCACCCCTTTACTGTTATTGATAAATATATTTTCATGAATTTTTACAATCACCATGTTTAAAGCTGACCCAGGAAGCATGGACTGACATGGACATGACAAAATTTGAAGTGTCCATATGAAACTTAAAGTGTTGCAGTGTTATCGTGTTTAATATCAGTGTTGGATATGTGTTGGACACGAACACGCCTCTTTTCTTTTCTTTTTTTTTTTTGGGGGTGATAAGAGACAAAAGTGTTAATTTTTTTGGACGATTGTCCTTGTTTCTTATTAAGGGTGTCAATCCAGGCATGCTATATCCTAAATTATAAAATAAATAACCATGCCTGAGCACGCACACAAAGCTTCCTGACCCTGTTATGTTTGCATTTGTACTTTCTTCAGCAAAAACTCTCCACTCCCTTATTTGACACAGATAGTTCTTTTAAATTCACAGTTCACTCAAATGGAAAATGGATAATTCATACATCTATACCCATATATTTGCATATTAGTAAATACTAAGAATTGTTATTGGCATATATGATCCATTTCATGCTTTCATCTCAACAATTTTTTTGACATTGATTGAGGTATGTTATTTAGTAAGTTTGCCCCATCCAGAACCATCATTCCATTTTAAAAACTTATTTTTTTTTTGGAGAAAATCTCTTTCATCCCATAACTATGCATTAAGGATGTTTCTATTCTAGGATGGCACTCACAGCAGATTTTAAACCTTTACGTAAGTTTGTATTATGATCTTCTCTCAAACTTCTCAGAACCTCCTCAACAGGTTCATTGAACTAGTATTCTCAGAAAGTTATTGTTTCATCTCCACAACAGTAAGCACAACCACTACTGCTGTCCTTGGGACCATTTTTTAAGGGTCCAGGCTCATCAAGAGAAAAGAATTTAGGAACTTCTTGAAGAGGTTTACAACAATCCAAATTTGATCATTTTACAGTTCATGATATATAGAGAATCAAGATGAGATGTACAATCTCCAAGAGAAGGATGATTGGTCAGCTAAAGTTTAAATACAATCATTCAATAAACCATAGTCAAATTCTTTATATGGTCAAATCGTTCATATTTAAACTATATATTAATTAAAACAAGGTTTAGGCCACTAGCTCTTCCAAAGAAATACCTACAGACGTCATATCAATGGAATGGATGAAGAATTTTGAAGATGAACACTAATTATATGGTTAACTCATGAATGCAAGCTTTCTATGCATATGTCAGACATGAGAAGCCTTTCAAAGTAGTATATCTGAAAGACTACAAGAAACTGACATGTATTAGCCAAGATGCGATGCCATGAGTAGCTATCAAACCCACCCTATTATTATTATTGCTCACAATGCAAAAAGGACAAACACACATTTGTAAAGAATATCCAATCATAGACATATGCAAATCGTGTGTGCGTTTCTTGCCAGTCAAGCCTAATATGTTCTTACTTTCAGCAATTCAAGGTGATGGCTGTTGAATTCTGCCTCACTGTAAGGAAGCAACTGGCGCAAAAGCCAACCACCATCCCACAGTGTCTCTGCAGATAAATTGGAACGGCAAAAGAGACTGACTAATGCATCAAGCACCTGAAAAACACATCCCACATAAATATACACACACTCACACACATAATTACTATATTCAGCATAACAAACTCATTATAGTATCATCCATTGGAGAAATGGTATACAAAAACAAGCATTTTAGTGTATAGAAATTGTCCTAAATTTTAAATGGAGCTTACATGCACAGAATCGAGATGCTATTAGAAAGAAAATGGAAATGAATTAATAAAATTTCATGTTTTCGACCTTCAAGGCACAAGTCTACACAAGTAACATGCAGGAAAAAGTCTTCTACGAATAATTATGTGCACTGAAAGACTTCAGTTTATTTTCTCAAAAAGGAAGCCACCATGCTTTCAGTTAAGTTTGTTTCTTCTATTACGGTTCTCTCTTGTTTTGTTCATCAAAGGCTAAATACACTAAGTTCTGCCATCTCTAAAACAAAGGCACAGGTCACATGAATACAACAGGAGTTTGAGTGTGTGTATTGACAATCTAATTTATTTTGTATTAATTCCTTCAAGGATAAAACATCTAGAAGTCTCAGCTCTATTAGTAGAGATAGAGATTATACACTTAAGCTAAAGGGCAAGGAATAACTAATAAGTTTGCTTGTGCAGAACCACTCAATATGCTTCCTTCTACCTATCCAAAATCTGCAAAGTACGAACAAATCTTTGAGTGAAGTCTATAAAGCCTACCAAATAAATTAGGCTGTATCTACTAACCATAAAGAACAATCCTTGTGAATTCTGAAGCTACAGTTCCATGATCTCAAATAATGAGAGGCACCTCCAATACCAGGGAGAGGATTTCACACAGTATAACAGAACTACTACCACAAATGAAGTACAGCATATCAAAAAGTCTACAATAGAGACAAACAAGTACCTGAAATCTATGTACACGAGGGCTTGTTCCTACTTCAGACGAAGGCCAAAGTACACCATACTGATCCTGAAAGGCATAATAAACAAAACTAAGGAAGCTAACCATCAAGCAGAACAGCTTCTAAAAATTAGTCATGGCAAAAAGTGTAACAAGCATGCAAAGCACTGCGTCCAGAAATACATCACAGCATAATAAAGTGAATCTGATATTCAATTACTCAGCCATCAAATTTTAGATAATATCAATTAGAAATTATCAAGAATATACATGATTGAAATAGCTATATGTAAATATTCATATCCAACCCCCATTTTTTGTTCTTTTTGTAATTACAGTCAGGGGTATCCCACTAAGTGCGAGAATATTGAAAAGAACAAAGAATTACAAGGAATTCAGAGAACAGGAAATGAATAAACTTCAAATGAATTTTGCATTGCAGATGTTTAGAACAAAATTTTGCATAGTTTCAAGTGCAGCAATCCTCAATTGAAGAGATATCAAAATCACTTGTTTGACTTTGAAGTTCATGGAAACCATCTATATTCTTTCTTGCAGCAAAATAATTTTAATCAAAATAAAATGCCAGCCATGACCTTATAAGCTTGTTGCAAGATCATTGGAAAAAAGGTTCAATTCAAACTGCACTGCATGTATAGCTGATGCGAAATGCCAAGTTTTGAAACAATAAGTATTTATAACCAAAATACAGATGTTTTTATGAAATAAGTACAAAATTTACACTTGTGACCAATATAATTTGAAATTTCAATAAACTCTTTGTCAACATCCTTACACCTTAATTAGAGGAGGGATTGGTGCCAAGAACAATCGTTTGCCTAAAACCAATTGTTAAGTATTTTGAGGAGACCATTAGAGTAGATCTTAATGACAACCAGATTCTTAGATGACTGGCCAGATTATAGAACTCTGCTGGACTAACATTTCAACTGTGACTTCTCACCGAAAAAGTACCAGCAATCTTCAGCACTGGGGTTGATGTTTAGACAAAAATATTTATACTGAGATAGCAACTCTAGGACATTATTAAGACCCAACTGGAAGGTATGGGACTTGAGTCCCACATCCAAAGTATGAGATGATGTGGGTTAATATAAACTTTGGGTTCTCTAACCTCATAAGGTAGCTTTGGCCGTGGTTCTCCCAAAGGACCCTATCAATTAGCCTTGCAGCCTTCCACTACATCCCAACTGCAATCATAGGGCATAGGTAGCGACATCAGTATTATAGTGTCTGCCCAGGTTAGCTAGCCCAAAGCCAGCCTATGTAAGTGCTAGGGCTGCGGAAGATGGTGAAATGTTAGGACCCAATTGCAGGTTATGGAATTTGAGTCCCACATCACAAGTATGGAATTCTGATGTAGGGTTTATATGAATCTTGAATCTTGGACTCTCTAACTTCATGAGCTAAATTTTGGGATGTGGTTCTCCTAAAGATACCTATTAGACATACTTAAGGGAGAAGAAAGTAAGGATTCTCAAGAGTGGAAACAGAGAAACTACTGCATTCAATGACCAAACATCCCCAATACTCACTAGGTAATATATAATTATGGTGCCATGATACTAAATTAATACCAAAGATAATGTCGTAACGTTTTAGACACAGTCCAGATTCCAGAATCACAGTGTTAAGCAGAACATGCTATTGTAATACCCTATATGTTCACATTCATGATTAGGACAAAGTTCACCAATTACTATAATATATTAACTGAATCTAGCAAAGCCATTTGATAGAGAAGTTTCAGTATTGGACAACCATTAAGATGAATAATGTTAATTATCCTCAATTTTTGTGTTTCTGGTTTTTTTTTGGGGGGGGGGGGGGGGGGGGGAGGGTTCAAACTATTAGATATGGCCACCTACCATAACTAATGAACAAGATAGAACCTTGCTCCCTTTCAGAAAGGCTAAAAACAAAATATAAGAATGAGCAACAACCACTGAAGTATAGAGGAACTACAAACCTTGATCTTTTTAACATAGACATCAAGCTCACCACTGATGCCATCCGTTGTCAAGCTATTTTCTGAAGAAAAAAGTTGCTCTTCACCTGAAGCCTCACCAACTAAAGCTTGCTACACAAATATGCATTGCCAAATGCTATATCAACAAGAGACTATATTCATCAAAAAGCAGAAAAAAAACAAGAGTTGCTCTTCATCTGAAGCCACACGTATGCATTCCCAATTAAATGATACTTTGACAAGACACCATATTCATTGAAAGTGAAAAAAGTCCCAATGTGACATCATATTATAACTGTAAGTTATTTGCACTCCTACTTATAGATGAGCCTAATTTCAAAACGTCACTTTTTTTTTTGGGGGGGGGGGGGGGGGGGTGTTGGGTGTTGTATGTTTGAAGATAGAGATTATTAATAAATCATCCAGCTATAAACTTCCTAGATATACCACTAACCTGTCAAAGTCTCCTCACCATACTTATAACTATTTCTTCCAGCCAACAAAGAAAAGAGAAAGCCTTTCTATGACAATCATTCAAGACATTATATAGATAAGGTTTCTTAAAACAAAATTCCCTCGTCAAGAGTTAATTCAGAAAACTTCTACTACAAGCAAAAAGATTTCAACAAGGATTACAATTTTTCCCATTCTTGTTCTCTCCACAATAGAACTCTCCTCCCTTACATACAAAGCCCTGAACCTCAACCTCTCCAGCACCCTCAACTTCATTTACAGAATATTACATCCTTGAATGTAGGGTCATCATAATTTGCTACCACCAAGACTATTAACAGAAAAAGTTGGCATCAAGATTTACATTCTTTTTTGCATTATTTACAGATTACAATGACTATGGCAAATGTTGGTAGCTTTAAATTTGTCTTCAAAGCAATGATGCTAATGAAAATGCTAATTGAGCTAAACATCTAGGATCAGGATATAACTAAATTATTTGATTATAATACTCAACTTCCCTGATAGTGGCATAAAAGACCATATTTAAGAGGGACAGAAAATTTAATAAATAACAGGATAGCATCTCCAAGGTCTAAGAGAACCTTGTGTAAAAGTTTTGGCATCAATAGCAGTAATTTTATCTGACTAAACCCCATAGACAAAAAGAAACAAAGCAACTGTCAAATGCTTATGTATTGACAAAGGTCAAAATGGAAGAATGTGACATACCAATAAGAGTTTCTTGTGTTGTTTGCGCTGTGGAAGAATTCCAAGCCCATCAAGCATTGATTCATCAAGTTCTACAGAACGAGATCCATTAAGAGAACAGAAATATATGCAATGGAGAAGTAATAAAAATCTCAGTTGCACAACCTTTAGTTTGCAGCAGAGTGGCAAGTACACTCAAAGAACCCAAAACTTCTATATCATCCCCTTGTGTTAGGTATGCAAGCAAAACCTCCCTACAGCAATCATAGAAGTCATGACAAGAACCACACAAGACACATCATAAAAAAATAATTAAATCACAACTTAAACTAGTACATCGCACCATTATAAGACATGCCCCAAAGAAAATTCATACATAAACTGAAGCCCAGTGCAAATACCCAAATGATCAAGAAAAAATATTCTATTAAAACATGATTGAATACCAAAATAAAAATTATCAGAAGGATGGCCTCAAAGATCATATATGAAAGAAGCCAAGGCCTAGAATATTACATATTTTCACTTAGCTAACTGAGTAAAAAGTATAGGCAACAATTCTCAAGCCAAAGTATTTGGAGTAAACAAAAATAAATTCAAATTCTGTAACTGAACAAAGTGCTTTTTACCTTACAGCTAAATTTGAACCGCTACAATCATTTTGTGTGATAACATTTTCAGGATGAAAACCTGAAGAACTAGATGAGCATGGAACATTGACCATTGAGCATCCAGCATCGCAGTTGGTAAGACTACCATTATCTGACTCTTGGCTTTCAGATGTCAAACCACGATCAGATATATGGCCATTGATTCCACCCTCAGAACATTTTGTAAATGCCTCCAAGGGGTAACAAAGAGCAGCAGCTATTGTATTTGCCAAATCTTTGATTTTGACTATCCTCAAGATGCAACAAAGTAAGTAGAGAGAAGTGACAACACCACTTTGCATGTCCTGAATGAACATGCTACCAAACATTAATAAGAATATGTTGCAAAATATAATCAAAATGTGTAATAAAAGCTTTTCAAAGATTCTCAAACAGAGAGGAAAGTGGATCAAAGAAATGAACAGAGTAGGCCATAAAGTGAAGTTTCATACATTAAAAGCAACTATCCTCAGGGAAGGAAGAAGTAATGGAAATATCAGAAGCATAAGAATGCTGTCGGTTATGAGCCTCCCAACATCAGGAATTCCAGCAGAAACAATGTCACTAAAGTAGTAGAGGTTATCCTCAATTTCATCAACAGCAGAATGAATTGTAGAGGTCCAATCTGAGTGTGGATTTCTGTCTCAGTAACCATAAATGCTCTTTCAGGGCACAAGAAAATATGATGATAATATTTCAAAGGAAAAGGGGGGGAAAAGTTTTGATGCTTACTTTAATATTTCAGATACCAGTCTACTTAAATCCACACACTGCTTCCTGAAAAATGAAATCAGGTTTGAAAAGTAATCCGTTTGAGGTGCACTGGTTATATATCTATTGACGCTATCATCTCCAACTGAAAAATTGTACAGCAGATATATTAAATTAACATTTTTGCATAATAACAAAGCTGAGTTCAGGAAAGATTAGGGGGAAAAAAACTATATGGGAAATGACATAACTAAGAGAGTAAAAACTCACCATGATAAACGTTAAGGGTCACAGTACGTACTGCAGTGCGAATCATGTTTTCCTCATGAAAGGCAAAGCGTATGGCCTCAACATATAGTGGAAACGAAACTACTTCATCCTATATGAATAGAAAAACACAATCAAGATGTTTGGACATCTCAAAAACAAAGGCAGATTTATCTCATCCCAAGTCAAAAGACAAATATCCTCCCATGAAAGTTGGGTAAATACAGTTGGTCAACTATGCCTAAGTCCATAGAATTAATAATCTCATCTCACTAGATTTGACCAGTATAGATTAGCAATGGTCCAATAGGCTTCTGTGTCAAAGTCATACACTTGGAAAAACAGCAATCATTATTGTATTTCTTATTATGAAGCACGGACAAGTTACAGGACACAGACACAGACACGCTAAATTTGAATAGTACATACATAAAACATGACACTGTTTGAATCCTAAGTCCTTAAACTTTCCATTTAGTGATCTACTTTCAAAAAATCGTTCGATCAGCATTATCTTATATTCTATGTACCTTACACTACTATTTTTCCAATGAAAAGATGTTAAAGCTATATTATTCAAATTCAAATTATTCATATACAAAAAAAAAAGGAGTTGGCAAAAATATTAGGACAGAAGTTTTTTTTAATCTCATAAAGATGGTTTTCTTTCTAGTTTCTCATTCTATCTTAAGGGTGCATTCCCTCACAATGCACCACTTCAATGTGGGGAGTGTGCCCCCAAGTTCGCTCCAAGAGGAGATTTAGCCAGACAAAAGGGCTAAAACGATCAAGTCATAGGGTTAGATTGAGGATTAGAAGATCCAGCCCCTAAAGGGATATAACAATAAAAAATATGCATATAATTTTTTAAAAGTCACGAATAAACATAACGTTGTCAAAATCATGTAGAAAATACTCAAACAATATACAATTTAGATAAATAAGACCCAAAACATGATTATAGAAAGCACTCTGCAGCAATAACTAGAAAAAACTGCCACCAGAGGTTTGAATACATGCAGATAGTGAAGGGAAAAATGAAGAGCAAAACCCCACTTCTTTTTAGCTTCAAAAGCATCTCCTTTCCTACTCGAATGCCCCTTGCTGCAGCTAGAATCTTCCCTCTTCGAGACTAAGACATTTGGTGCTATGATATCTCACACTCAGCCTTCACCAAAATGAAGTTGAAGGTTGAACAAATTAGAAGAAGGGAGGCTGTAAATTTGCAGTATCACTAAGGATTTGGGCTAGTTTAATGATTTTCTTTCCATCCCACTTGACCCAAGAGGTAAGAAACCTACAAGGGAAAAATATGCCACAAATCCAGAACATCACAAGATCGGTAAGATCACAAGATTTAAATTGAGATCCTATTAAGATCCAAAAAGATTAAGATCTTTCATAGGATCAGCATCACTAGAGTTATTTGGGATGTAAGATATCTTAACATCTTTGGGTCTGAGAATACCCGAGTCCTGACCATAATAACAAGAAAGAAAAAAGCTCTTTTTTAGTTCTTTTGCTTAGGGACAGCTGTGTCCAAGCAATGTCCCATCCAACAAAATTGAGTCCAAGAATACCCCTGACTGTAATAAACCAAAGAAAATAAAAAGTTTTCTTTTTTCCTTTTTTTTTTTTGGTTGTTTTGTTTAGGGACTGTTGTGTCCAAGCCATTTTTGTCACATGTTCAAGCTGAAAAACTATATTATTTTATTCTGATACATCAACATATGTCGTCAGTGTACCATGGCACTTTTGGTGTATGACACACCTAAAAATAGGTGTGGGTGTGCGCTTTATAGATTTATAAAGTATCATTTTGTATGTCTGTCTCCTTTTATTTTCCTTGTCTTTATTAATCATAAAATTGAATGCAAGACTGCCCAAGGTATGAAACCAATATCATTTATCCACCTTATATAGCCAAAGAGTGTACAGCTAGAAAAGCCCACCAAAATGTGATGTCCTTTACTATTCCACTGCCATCAACATGATAACATCTAACCAAGAATTATGAAGATACTGTTCAAGCCTCTCTTCAGCACTATAATTTGAACCCATCAAAAGAAAACTCAGAGAGCAGAAAACTTACGTCGTGAGTCTTTACAAGCAGGGAAATTGTATTCTTGTTCAATTTTCCACTTATCGCTCTACAAAATCCAGAAGACATTGAACCAACTGATTAATAATACATTACTAAAAAATAGTAAGAAAAAGTAGAAACAGCCCAGGAAAAGGGATTTTATGCAGGGAGATCATCAACTAACATCTATCAGTAGGATATATATTTAAAACAAACCTTAAAAAGGATATGTAGTATGACAATAGCTCTTCATTGCGAAAATCAAATGAATATGTTATCAAGTAGTTCATATGTTCATTACTGAACATATAGTCTGCAGAAAATCTCAAAAGAGAAAATCGACATCAGTATTGCTACATCTGATTGAGAAGCTAATAGAACAACAGAAAAAAGTATTCATTAGATAATCATCTTACATATAGCATGTTCACTTTTTAGGTTCTGGATCATAATGCTCACTGTTTGCAGCAGCTGAAGTGAAACACTAACAGTCGTGCTAAGTTTTAGAATACGTACAAACTCTCCCATGACCTGCTTTTCCATGAAGAATCTGACACAAGCCAGGATATAAGAAATTGCCATCACAGAAGCAATTACATCAAGGCAAATAAGCATTAAGGAATCTCACTCAAAAAAGCTAGAGTCATGTTGATCGCCATATGTTATCAGCTCCGCTATTGATCTCAGTGCCTCAACAACAAAATCCTTCCACCCATAACACAGGTTGGAAAAAAAAAATGGAAAAAAAAAAGTCAATGAAATTTCTAAGTTAAAAGGGCATCGTAGAATCAGCTATAGCTTATATATTACCTTATTAACCTCATTAACAATTTGAACTTTTGCCAATTGATCGCTTAAGTACCTAAACATCAAAAGGCAGCAAAACATAGATAACGAATGAAGAAAATAAATATTCAGTAAAAATTTATTCCCCCTTTTTTTTCAATAAAAGAAGAAACTTTATTAGGAAGAAAGGTACCAAGAGAGGAGGATAAGATATCCTCCTAAAGAAAGAGAAACAAAAAGGGCAGAGAGACAGAGAGACACAATCTTAACCATGCAACAAAGATGCCCAATCCCTCTGTGTATATCTAACAGGGACACGCCCATAAAGAACCATAAAACACAAAAGAGAAGCCACAAACATAACCTTAAACCATAAGATATCTAAGGGCATGAAGGCACCACCCAAGAGTGACCTAAGTTTCTATAATATTTAACAACACACAGCTTCAAGCATTCGAATAACTACAAATAAAATGAATTGATAAAATATAATAAATTTAGTCATGGAAGTCAGTACCGCAACACACAGAATACTAGATATGGGTGCATGGCCATGGTTTTTCTTCCATGTATATAAATGATCATGTAAAACCTTCCAAGAAATATTTATACATGTAAATGTTAGCTTGAACACATAAAATCAATAATCATGCATAGATATCAGAGGAAAGATAATATCATGTACACTAGTGTTACCATAAATGTAGTCATTTTTGGCTCATAACAACTGCACTAGTCTTAACATAAGATATTAGAATATTTGCACATAGAAGTGGCCAAAAATTTAGAAAAGAAGAGATGACAGGAGTGGACTAATAATGTCTTGGATCTACCATACAAGGTGTCTAACAAAGAAAATGCCCAAATTCCAGAGATAATATCTGTTGGATGTGATTTTCAGTTTCTATTCTAACAAACTCCTCTGCATGCTTTGAACTTATAAAAGCTTGCTCAAGGGAATATAATCAGATTTATCTACCAATTTTCAGATTTTTCATCTCCAAGTATGTTATCCCTCTAATGCTTTCTTTAATTCTCTAGAGGGAAGGAACTGTTTTGAGGAGGGATACACAGGCCTAGACAGACTATGCCATCGAAGCATATGCTGCAAGTGCAATTTCGAAGACCCCAATCATACAAGTTAATACTCCACAGGAGGTCCATAATTAGCTAGAGCAACCTCACAATAATGTTAGAAACCAACCTAGGGGCATACCCAGCCCAACATCATGTCAAAACCAGAAAATAGAAATGAACTTCCATCCAGAAAAAAAAAATTTAATAAAGACCAAAAAAAAAAAAAGGAAACAAACCTACCTAATCCTTCTGCACAAGCCATCCACCAAAATTCACAACCCCTTCCCCATTTCTTTGCCAACAAGTCAGTGACAGAGAAGTGATCATTTCCCTTTATCAGTAATATATTGCCTCACTGTCTCTGTTCTGTCCAACCCCTTCTACCATTCTAGAATACTTAAATATGCAAAAGACAGGTTATTTTCTTCTCAGTATCATTCTGTCTCTGGGGCATCAAGCATATCAAACCCTACCTCATAAGCATACCCAAATCAACAAGCAAGATACTCTGCTCTGGTCAGTTACAACACTACTTACAGCAGGTAGAATATATGTATCAAACTTCTAGACCGGTAACTCTGGGAGCTAATAACATAGGTAAGGGGATGAATAACACCATAACACCATGCTTATATTGGTAAAGCTAAAAATGAGCCGTAAAGTGCTCATGTTGAACAGTTTCTCTAACCAGAAACAATAATCATGCATAGTTGCATACAAGTCCAAAGGTTGTGGTTAAGAGCTTTAAGCACAAAAAGAGACATAATTATTGATCACCTGAACTCTCAACAAACATTAAAGTTGACAATCTTGAATGTTAAATAGGTAATACTTGGCCCATAAATCATATGAAGCAATTTTCAATGCAATATCTACTAAGTTTAATAAATTCCCCATCTGCGTTCCATGACAATAAGTTTCCTTAATCTAAAAACCAGAAGTTTCAAAGTATCCTTCTAATCATCGTAACTTCCAAATACATAATAAGCCATAACCAAAATTTCCCCTGGTGAGAATTCATCGCGGCAAGCAGGCAAGGGAGCCAAGTGCTATACAATTAACCTAGTTATTCTTGTTAAAGTTTCAATTGAAGTGATAGATTCAAAAACCATTATTGCACAAACAACCCAAATTGAGTTAGGTAGCCAATCCGCGACCGACCTGAGTTCATCTAGGGAAAAACGGTCTCTGGATCTCCAGAAGGAAAGCCACATGATTGGAAAGGATCAAACCTCCAAATTGAGGTCACTTAAGTTCATTCTGAACCCTTTAAAGATCCCAAAGTGGTCCCAATTTGTGAAGATTGAATACAGTAATTGGCACTGGTCACGGAGCAGAAATCGAAGAGCTCATTCTGCACCAATCGGAAACTGCTCGATCCTTCCGAGCAGCTTCGGAGGGAAACACCTAATGCGAATTTGCCTGATCACAGAGACGGAGAGAAAGAGAGAGTAGGGTTTTCGAAAGATCGTGATCAATGGGGACTGTTCCGAGAAGAAATAAAGAATATACTTCTTCCGTTCTTGTTTAGTTTGGGAGTATTTATACAATGAAGAAGCCAAGAAAGTGCCGTAGGGAAAATGAGCGAAGCTTGAGAACAATGCAAATTTCTGGGAGTCCAACAACGGAAGCTGATGATGAAGTGCCAGCCTAGGGTGGATCGGGTTTCATGGCAACTAGGCCCAAAATATTACATAGCCCACTGGGCCGGTTGTTCTTCTGTGTGTGTCTGGATGCATATATATTCATATATGTACATATATATATACATTTGTGGGCGAAGAGATAGATTTCTGGTTTCTACCAAATGTTTCGTTTCGGACCAAAAAATCTAGATTTTTCCTTTTGTTAGTACGGATAAATGTGATTTTGGGCTTTGCTAACAAAATTTTTCTGGAGAATTTCAGAGTACGCCCTCCTACGTGCACTTAGGATTTTTTAAGGGGATGTTTAATATGCAAAAGAGTAAAAGAAATGTGATCGATGAAAAAAAAAATTTAATAAAAATGATATTTATATATTTTATTTTAAAAAATAATAAAAATAATAAAATAATAAAATACTATTAATTAAGTAATAATTAGAAGAATGTAATTGACATTACATAGAATTATGTACAAATAATTTCTTTATATAAAGATTATCAAATGGCCTTAAGTTTAATGTACTCTTTAAAATAATTAAATTTAGATTAATAAATAAAAATACCATTTCTTCTTTACCTATTAAAGTAATCCCAAGTTAACCTAAAATATTGTTGGACGCCTAAATTTTTTACCAAGGATGATCATAGGAAAGGGATTATAATCCTCATCTTCAAATCACAGTTAGCAAGCAAAAAAATTCTCCATCTTTTATTAAATCTTTGAATTTTCATACCCAAATCGATTTACTAAAAAATTTTCAAATAAACAAGTTTTCTCAAATTCAATTTCATTTACACAAAGTGTTTATATAGAATCACAATAAAATATACATACACACATAAGTCTAGGGAAGGGAGAGGAGAGGGGGGTATCATGCTACCCAAAACAGAGACTCAGACTCTTAAAATACTTACAAAAATTCTTATACATAAAATTAAGTGAATAAGTTTTATGAGTAGGGTTTGGGCATTTTACTCATCCTTATTTTTTACTTTCATTGGTTTAAAAATGCTTTTTCTTTTTTAAGTAAATTATCCTTAAAATTTGGTTAAACTACATATAGTCCCACTCTTATTTGGAATATCACATTTGGCTTTCTTGACTTTCTAATATATATTACAAAAATCTTCCATTAATATATTTTTTGTCAAAAAAATTAACTTTTTGCACAATATAAAACTAGAAATTGAATCTTACCGCATGTTTGGATTTCCGTTTGCACCTCTCCAAACCACGTTTTAGGAGAAGCAAATATTGAGAGCTTCTACATAAACGTGATTTTGTAACTGGGATCCAAACACGCATTTCATATGATAGTAAGGATAGTTAAACTAATTTTAAGCTCTGAATAAAAATTTGATTTTATTACTAATAGAACAATAAAAACAATTTAGAAATTTTATTTTTTAAAAAACACATATTATGTACAAAGCCAACTTCATTAATAAAAATATATATGTTGCAGAAGAGCTGGCTGTAAATTTTAAAACAATGGGGATATGAAATGTAATTCAATCAATATTCAAAAGAGATTAGTACGATTTAATCTTTTTAACTAGATTTTCTCTCTCAATTTAATTTTCTTTCTCAGCTTTTGATAGTCAATATCCATTGCTACCGCAAATAATAAGTTCAAAATTTTGAGGTTAACCACCTTAGTTTAATAGGATAATGTTACTCTCTTTTCTTATTTATAAAATGTCAATTTTTTTATGTTAAATAGATTTTAAATCTTGAATATTAAGTTAGGGTCACATAAAATTATCAATTTACTATCAGTTTGTTTTTATAATCTTAAATATTGAGACCAGCGCGCATTATTATTCCTGGCAATGCAATCAAAGAGTATTAGGATCAACTTAATATAGTTGGGATTTAAAACTGTGACAGTGTCTCTTACATAGAGATTCATGAAACTATGAACTTTCCTTCATAGTAAAATGTCAACAATTTAAAGAGAAAATTAAAAAATAGGTGGAGAAATGCAAACCATATTATAAATCTTGATAGATTTTGAACATAAGATTTTAGTTGTTAATTTTATTCGATAACGTGGCACAATATAAATGAGCTCTTAATAAAATTGAAAATTAGTTAAAAAAATTTACTTGCCATGGGCACACCAAAATAACCTACAAAGTATCAAAAACAGATTTTTCAAAAGTGAAAATAATGGAGTTTTCTGTAATTGACAAAGGTGTAAGAACAGCACCATTGGAGGAGCCTGATCTCTATTAACGAATCAAGAAAAAGACCAAGTACGAAAGCTTTTTAGGACTCATCTAGTACCCTATTATGACAGTCTAACCTGTTCTAACAACCCTTAAGGGAAGAGAATGATGAGGAAGGGAGGCAATCCTACAAGGTTATTCTAACTGGAAGGCATGGAGCAACCTCGCCGATGAACAATGATCATGAGGGGATTTGATAGATGACTGATCAGAAGATCAGACCGCATGGAGGACAATCAAAACCTAAGAAACAATTCTGGAGAACCAACTACTGAGGAAAGGAAGAACGATAAGAAATATATAACAATTGAAGCGATGGAGGGGGTTTCCGTGCCTGGATTTCATTTTCTCAGATAAAGTGGTGGGGAGGATTGCTAGGCCTTTCCGAACTTGCCATTGTGAAACTTCTAGGGAAAACCATCGGATTAGAAGCCTTGCAATCTTTATATGTGTTAAGGATTATTATGATAATTATTTAACATATACTAATATTAAAATAATATTTTACTTAGTCCTTTCATTATGAGTTTAAGTAAAACTTAATAGTTTGCACTTTTCAAATGCTAATCAGACTTAATTGAAAATGTTGTGTTGGGCTTAATAACCAAATAATCACATTAGGCAAGACATTATATCCCAGATTGAGTTTCTTGTATTAGTTTTTATTATAAGAAATAGAAAGAAAAAGCATATACTAAGACAAATCACTGTAGTTCTCATTATCGTTCCATACAACTTTGTCATCACTTGCAAGATTGCTCAAATAACAAATCCCATCACCTTCACCAAAACAGAGCAGATTGATTCATTATTCACTTACACAACCACGATGAAGAAATCGTAGCTAGTGTTCGTGCCTTTATTGGTTTTTTCTTTTTAAAAAAACTTTAAATAAAATGTTATGATGCAAGTCTAAGTGTGTATAAATATTCATTTGATGAATTAATAAATAAATTAATAAGCATATAGATGATTGAATTGTGGCAAAGATATATACGTTTAGAATGCAAAAGAAGAAGTTGGATAAAAATGCAACACAACGTTTTCAATTAAGTTTGATTAGCGTTTGAAAAATGCAAGTTATTAAGTTTTTCCATTTAGATTTAGTGCATAATTTTTGTTTTTTAAATATGTGTTGGCTAATGGTTTAATGAGATATCATAAGCCCAGGTTTTCATTATGTGATTATAGGGTTATTAAGCCTACCGCAACATTTTCAATGAAGTGTGATTAGTGTTTGAAAAGTGTAAACTATTAAATTTTATTGAAATGCATAATGAGAGGACCTAGTAAAATATCATTTTAATATTAGGTTTGATCTTCTCTCTAACCCTAATTTAGCGAGCTTCCTTATCTAAAGTCACCATCAAGCCTAGGGTTATAAAGAAGATCTAACCATGCTAGATCTTTATAGCAGTTATGAAAGAATCAAGTATGTTCTAGATTAACTCTTATTTAATGTTCTAAAATTATATACTAAATTTATATTTTTATTATATTGATTAAATTAGAATTTTCGCATAATAAATGTTACGTGTGGTATCAGAGTGTAGGTTGTGCATGATTTTAGAATCTAAATTTTGTATCTTTTTTTGCACCTTCCTTTTTTTTCATTTTCCTTTTCCCTACAAGTGTCTAAATGAGCAAATCAATTTAGGAGCTTTAATCCTCCAATAACGAGCTTCAATTCTATATATGATTTGCCCCATATATTAATTAGATGAGAAAGAATTTTAACCATGAACTTTCAATTTTTCCACACATTTGAATTTTTCGATTTTGAATTATATGACATTTTAATTTACTTCTTTGTATGCAAAAGCTTCCTTGGAACTATTTGAAGTGTTTAATTGCACAAAAATGCTTTGGAAGATAAACGTTTCAAAGGAGAACATTTTTGGGTTTGTAACTTTGAAAACCCATTTTCAAATCTACTTTTTCTCTCATATTCCTTTTTTTTTTTTTTTGTTCCATTGATGCTTTAAAATTGTTAGGATGTTTGTTGTGCATCTAAGTCTATGGTTGTAGCTTGGAAATAAACTAGAAACAAAGCAAAAATGCCTTGCATCTACAACGGGCCTGAAAATGGGTTTCAAACCCATAGGTGTGACTTGGCTAGAGGTTATAGGTTAACGACAACCTCCAATTAGGCTAGACCACCTCCATAGGCAGGGGATTCAAGTGGTGCGTGTGGGTCACCCTCAATCCCAATTAAAGTGGTTTTTGCTTTATTTTTCATCTCTTAATTTTTAATATTTATCTATCATTTTATTGTATTTTTATTATACTCAAAATAAGAATTAATTGCTAAGTCTCCTCTCTAACCCTAATTTGATATGTTTCCCCATCTAAAACCATTATCAAGCCTAGGGCAATAAAGAAAAATATCTAGCCATGCTAAATCTAATAGCTGCTATGTAAAAATTAGGTATGCTTTCAAATAATTATTATTCAATGTTACAAAATTATGCACTAAATTTTGTTCTATTATTATAATAATTACATTAAAATGTTAGCATACTAAATATTATAGTTTATAAAATATGTGGGCAACAAGCGTGGTGTCATCAAATGTGTAGTGTCATAAAACGACCTTGAATGATTTTTTATCATTATCTTATAACAAAATAAAAAAGGGCCCTAATTTCAACCTAAATGCTCAAAATGCACAAAGACACCAATATGACTCCCCAGGAAATTGTTTAGCCCATTTCTTTAGGATCCCATGATAGAATAGAGGAATGAAAAATTGTGATTAGGTCAAAGTTGAATGAATGCCCTTATGACATGGTAATGGATGTCATTTAATTATCTAATATGGTAGATATACATAAATAACAAGCCTCTTTAATTCTTTTTTTTTTTTTTGGTTTTTGGTTTTAATGTTCTTAAAAAAATTTGTTGAATTGTTTTCAAAAACAAGTTTTAAAAATAAGAAAACAAAAAAAAAGTTGTTTGAATCATTTGTTTTAAAACACATTTAAAAAATAAAAAAAAAAAATTGTTTGATTCAGTTGTTTTATAATTTTTTTTGTTTATGTAATTAATACTGATGCATTTTTTATAATGATTTAACATTTATACAACATTAATGAACTAATACAATAATAAAATTTACATTAACTGAGCATGAAATAGATATAGTTACAACTCAATTTGACATTATTTTAAACAAAGTCTTAATAATAGCAATTATATAAATAGTACAAGTTCATGTCCAATCAATAGAATTGTTATAATGCAACCACATTCAATATATAATATAATCACAATGCATTACCATTTTTAATGCACTTTCATCATATAATCTTGACAAAGTATTTACATCATAACTTGTATTCCTTAAACATTTTTTTTCTAGTTAAATCCTTTACTTCTATAGGATCCATATTCTTTCATTTTATAAAACAACTTATCACGTTGATCCCACTTACATATATAATTATGAATAGCACAACATGCTACCAACACATTGTCTTAAAAGCTAGTATGGTGGCATTAATTTTAAAATTGAAAATCGAGCCTTTAATATTCCAAAACAACTCTTAATTATCATCCTTAAAGAAGAATGTCTAAAATTAAAAAGATCTCTAGAACTTCTAACTTGTCAATCTCTACACAATATTCATATGCATCATGTCTTTCACCTAAGTGGAAGAAAGCCTCCACTGCAGGGATATCCAAAGTCCATGAGAAAAAAAATAATCATAAATCAATGAGAAAACCTTAATTTAAAGATAAACATAATCATTCATCTAAGTCAAATCAAGAAAACCCATGACATATAAGAAATGTTTTATTTAGAACTATACCTCTAGCAGGCAATGAGAAATTTGGTTTAGGATTGGTGGTTGCATTTAACAAAACCTTTGCATCATAAGCACTGACTTTCCAACTTAAATAAACTTAAGTGAACATCATGTTGAAGTCACATATATACATAACATTTTATATGACAATTGTTTTTCATCTTTTATATGATGCTTCCTTCTCATCATAAGCCTAGACACTTATGTGCATACCATCAATTGCATCTAATTCAAAGATAATTAAGTTATGATCAACAATATTTATGTTAATATTAATAGTAACTTTCAAATAAAAAAAAAATCAACATAGATCAAAAGTTACATTGAACTAAGGAAAATATATCAAGTTATTTTTTACATGGTCAAACAACTCTATAGTGAGCTCTTTCCTCAATAGACATATTGCTCTTAACACTTCCTTAAAATAATAAGATACAGATTAGTGTAAAATGTTGGAAACAATCTGCAACTACCCTTTGTATCACATTATGCCCTATAATTTATAAAAACATTGCAACATTTTCTTACAACATTAACTCTCTTGAATCCTCTAAATAATTTTTACTCCTTAATTCATCACACAAATTAACAAGACACAATCTTCCCATTCATAACAATTCATTACAAGTTGTTCATGGTCCTTATATAAGCTCATTAACAAATTCCTACTCCCTGAGTGAAGATGCATAAGTTAGAACTTTATTAAGCTTACTTTCACCTCACATATCATATTGATTGTAACTTTTCTCATTCAAATTCAACTTTACTTGATTTAGATGAAGATATAGATCTTTTAAAATGACTAGTTTCACTATTTAATAAGTTACCATATATGTTCATTGTGCATAAAATTTATGTAGATGAATATAAAACATGATATGAATATAAAATAATAAAGATTACTCGAACTAATTCTACATCACAATAAATAGTCATAATTGTTGTTTGAAAACATCTAGCAACATAAAATATATAACTATCCATAACATTCATAGTTTAAGTACAACATATAACCCCATACAAAACCTTAAAGTGAACCACCATTAAACATTAGCCAAAACGATGAATCACCATCTAACCAAACTAAAAAAAAAAGGTGAATCGACACCTAATGCCCTAACCTAAACATTGCCAACCTAATGCAAAATAGGTAAGTGAACCACTAATAGACATAGATCATAGTAATTTATGTTAGAATTTTCTATTTGTGGGCTCATATTAATTATATAATTTTTGTTTTCTAAATATGAGTTGGTTAATAGTCTATTGAAATATTATATACCTAAATTTTATATTTAATGATCATATAGTAATTAGACCTAATACACATTTTTATTTAAGTTTAGTTAGTAATTAAAAGTGCAAAGGCTCAATTGTGGGATCAAATATACTCCTTTGCAAAGGCTCAATTAAGTACTAGTTATTCATCTCACTTATTTAATGTGATATTCTAGGTATCATATATATGATAAAAAAATTCTACACGAGGTATCAAAGCATCCTATGTATGATGTTAAAACTTAAAATTTGTTATTTTGCGTAAAATTTTTATGCTTAATTGCACAACTTTGACCTCTGATTTTTTTATCTTTATTCATTAATCATGCATGTAAAATTATGTCTTGTTCCCTACATTGTAAACCAATATGATATCTTATATACATTCTAAATTGATCTACATAGAGACAAATTAACATACTAACCTTCTAATTTCTTCACTGTCAAATGATTTACATCATTAATAATATATTGATATTTTAATTTGCCGATTATATATATATATATATAACATACAAAAATCAACCTTCAATAAATAGCATACCATATTATGGTAAGGATATATACTTCTTAGTATACAATTTAATATTATTACTAGGGGTATATATAGGTTAGGGCAGGTTTCACCCCAGCCTAGTGCCCAATCTGGTTAAAGGTAGGTTCAAAAATTTAAACTTGAGGCTCAACCCAACACTAGCCTAAAAATGGATCCAAATGGGCTAGATAACTAAGCCAAACTAGGCCAATATCATTTTTGTTTGTTATAAAAACTTTAAAACTTTAAAAGCTTATATCTTTGTATCTACTTGACCATTTTAGGTACATAACCACTTATTTTGATATATTTTCTCAAGATCTACACAATGAAAATACACATATATATATATATATATATATATATATATATATATATATGTTTGAAAAAAGAAATAGAAAGGAAATGTAAATATAGAGACTAAAACTTTAAAATGTAATAACTTGGAGTCTAATGATTCAATTGGGTTTAGTTTTTTTTTTCAAATCTTGTGTATTTTTTCAAGATGGATGCAACACAACCCATTAATAGGCTAATTTTCTGATAAAAGGTCATTTATTATATCAAAATTGAGCTTTTCTTTTTAAAGTTCAAAACATAAACTTTTTTGGTCTTGCCTTTTATTATCTAAATGTAATAATCATACTCATAGGGTTTTGATAAGGGCCTTGACCTTTAGCTATTTATAATGTATAAAATACATTTAAAATTTTTTACTAAAATTACTAAATGGCCCTTAAATTTTTTTTTTCATTTTAGTCCTTATACTTTTTTTTAATTATATATGTTTGAATGGTTTAGATGGCCAACCTGGCTCAACCATTGAGCCTAACTTGGTTTTGTCCTTGCTTTTTCCCCTTAGTTTAGCCTAGCTTGAGATAGCTAGGTTAGGTTTCTTGGATTACTAGGTTTTACATACACCCCATAATATCCAAATGATCATTAACTTCGTATTTTGATTGCGTTTGAATCTTTTAATTGTAATTATATGTACAATTATTTTATGAAGATAAACTCAAGCATGTATATACTTGTAATTTTATGTATATATTACTAGTTCAACACCTGTGTGATATTAAGATTTATTTTATTTTTTATTATTCTTGAAAAAATTATTTTTAAATTATTTTCCATTTTGTTGGCAAAATCCATGTATTTTATTTTTCTAAGATGCAAATTGACAATAGAAAAATCATAGTTAAAAGTTTTTATATATCTTAAGCATAAAAAAATGGGCTATACTCTCACATGTATGTGATTTATGTAATCTTAGCTTAAAATTTAAAGGTTGAAGTGTTCAATATTGTTATTATGTATTAAATCATAAGGGTCTTCTAATTTGACAAGCCTATTATATGTAAAATTTTGGGAGTTTTTGACATGCGATTAGGGAATATGGTAGAATTCTAGATAATTTGATAAATTATGTGATTATTAGGGCTTTTGTTGTGATTCATCCATTACTTTGATTAATAAAACTTTCTTCCTGTATTTAACTTTCTTTTTTATGTTGTAGCTATTAGTTTACCCTTTTTATGAGTTAAATTTTGGAAGAGCTTGAATTTGTAAATGAATGAAAATTGAAATTTTTGCTAAATTAGACATTAATCCTTTAATTTTAGTATTGTTACATTAAGTCAAATATTAGTAATTAAGTTGGAAGCCACATGTGGTGTCATTATTTAAACATCACTTTGATAGATACATAGTTTATACACTACAAATCCTAAATTTAAAAGGACTATAGTTATGTTACTTGATTTTTAATTTGTAGCAATAAATTGTTGTTCATATTCTAATTGCAACAATGGTTCATAAATGACCTTTTAAGATACATTTGATAAAGTATCTTACTTGATCACAAGCAAATTTTCCAAGTCTAAGAATTTTATTTTGTAAAATCATTATGGATATTTATAACCAAAATGATTCATCCATCAAAATTTTATAAATATGTTTAGTTCTCTTTGTTGATAGGAAATAAAGTCTAATTCCATTTTTTCATAATTTGGGAATTTTATTTCATAAACGATTGCAATTATTAATTACTAAAGTGATTCATTTATTAAGTTTAATAAAATCATTTAGTTCCCTTGTTGATCGGAGATAAGACAATTCTTTTTAATTCTAGTTTAGGAATGTTGTTTTGTAGATTGTTGAGTGTTTTTCACTTATGTAATTCATCCATCAAAATTTACAAAATCACTTGCTTTCCCTGTTGATAGAATTAGTTAAATTAATGTACATAATTACCAGCCTAAAGGGAGTTATTATGTGCATTGATTTTGGTCTTGCATGAAGTATATTAGTAGAGATGCATGGTCTAGAGAGTCTATATTCCTAAAAGGGATGATTTTTCAAGATTATGTATGCTTTTTTATAAGTTAAGGCACATGGCTCAAAAGGTTTATTTTCCCAAAAGGAATAAATTCTTTTAATATTGTATACTCTTTCTGTTTTGGTTAGCTTTATATGGAAGAGGACTAATAGCATTTTGTAATCTCTAGTTAAAGGAGAATTTATAATGATACACTAGTGCTCCTAAAAAATAACTTGTTTAGTCTTTGATAAATGCAAAATAGTCATGCTTTTCTTAAGATTAAATTAAATAATTAAGTTTAATTTCTGGGTTTTTATGTATCTTATGTTGGATTTAACCAAAAATAGTTGGAAGTGGAAAAGCATGAGTAAATTAGCAATAAATCAAGCATATTTAGTAAGAAACACGAGCTAGTTACGTCAATGAACATAGGCATGAAAAATATGAGAGTTTTGAGTAAACTAGTGCTATACATGATACATGACTATGTGCACAAGCTTCACATTAAGTGAATAACCAGAGAGTAATATGAGCAGACTATGTAATTAGGTGGTTTTGACATGGGCTATTGATTTTTTACTAAAGTTAAGGTTCTTTATAAAGTTGCTTTGAAATTTTAAGGGAGGAAGCTAAGAAAAGATTTAGAGATGCAGATTGAGGCTTAGAAACATTCTAAAGAAGTGCTTTAAAGATCCTCTGGATATAGGAAGAGATATGAAATTCTTGTCAACAGAGTGTCACTTTAACCGATTTTTTTTTCTTATCATTTTCTTCTTTGGCTTTTAAACATGGATTTGTCTACTTTCATTGTTACTTTGTTGATTTTCATTATGTAAAGCTAGATTCTTCTATTTGGAGTTTAGAAGAACTTATTTACTAATTAAGCTGATTTTAAATTACTCTTGTGACAATTTTTATTAAATTAATATATTATTCTTTTATATTATTCATAAATGGCTTGCAATTATTCATTTAATACATTGTGGGAGGATCGAGAGGTTAGTTATGGTATAAATCACTCAAATAATAAATTCATATAATAATTTTAAAGAGATATGAGTTATATTTGAGCAGCTTGTGAATATTTGCATTAAATCCTTTATACGTAATGGGTTTGTACTAAATTTATGATCATGAGAGTAGATATAGATTTAGTATAAATAAAATGACTTATCTCAAGAGAAAATTCCACTCTTATTAGTAGGATTGTTGTTAATTCAGTCAAATTAAGTTACAATAATTTATTTTGAATGACACATAAGAAAATAAATGAGGGATTCTAGATTCCAAAGCCTTTACACTTATATATGGTTAGTGTTTGTTAAGTGAATCTACTGGTTTCAATTTATTTTTATCAGTTTTTAATTTCAATTGAATAATTTAGATAAGAGGATTAATTTTGGGTAATTAGTAATTGAATTTCTTCTTTATGGGAATGATGCTGCATTTATCAATTTATTACTTATATGACCCATACACTTGCATAATTGTTTACAATAAGTTTTTAGCACAATTGTTGTAGAAGACAATTTAACATCAATTAAAAGATTTTTTTTCTATTAATCCAGATATTTTGTTTCTCCTTAATTTCTTTTGTTTCCTTAATTTGTGACTCAATTAGTCTAAATTTCCTCTCATCAAGTATTATAGCATCATGAGTCACTCATTTGGTATTGCTTTTCTGAAGCCTAAACCTAAACTAAAACACATCCTTCATGCTAGATGCAGATAAGCAAAGGTTCTACAAGAACCTTAACTAATAAATCAACAAAAGAACCCAGTAAAAGATGTACCTCAACCGATCAGAGCTACTCCTAATTGCCACCACCAATCGGTACAGGATTATGCCATGTCAAATGCATATGGATTGAATAATAGTATTGTTAGCCTAATAGTTGCAACGACAATTTTGAGATTAAATAAGGGATAATCCAAGTGATTCAGCAGAAGAAGTTTGGAGGTAGAGTTCTAAAAGATCCCAATGCATATTTGATTAGATTTATGAGAATTTATGATACTATTAAGATGAATGGGGCTTCCACTATACAATCGAACTCAAATTGTTTCCATTCTCTTTTAGTGATAAGGCAGCCTTATAGCCTAACTTTATGCCTGCTAAATCTTTTTTAACATAAGATGAACTTTTATAGGCATTCTTAGCAAAATATTTCCCATAAGACAAAATAGCAAGATTGATGAGTGACATTTAGAGCTTTTTTTAAATATGATAGGGAATCTTTATATAAAGCTTAGGAGAGATTTAGCAAAGGTGTTGCCTACATCATGGTTTTCAAAATTGTATGCTTATGCAAATCCTTTATAATGGGTTAAAGCAATCCCTCATAGTCAATTTAGATGCTTGATAAAGTGGTTAATATTATTGTAGAGATGGCTGCAAACCACTATAGCTGGCCGAGTAAAAGACAAAGAAAAGTAGGCAATATTATGAAAATGGAAACCATTCACACACTAAACAACAAAATTGATTTAAGTTTGATATACTTATGAAAAAATTTGGTCAGATGAGTATCAATATAGTTTCATATTTTCCATCATACTCTAATTGCGAAATCTACAGTGGTGATCATCCATATAGTGACAACCAAAATAACTCTTTAGGGTCTTATGTGTCTAAACAAATGTAGTATGTTTCTAACAATCTTAAATTAGAAAATAACCCTTATTCAACTACCCACAATTTTGAATGGTGCCATCATCCCAACTTGTCTTGGGGAAATTAGAACTTGAATTATACAAGGAATTCAAGAAATCAAGGTGGACCATTTAGATTGACTTTTCAACTAAGGAATAAAATGATTCAATTTCAAAATGAAAATAAGCAAGACTAAAAAATTGCATTTGAAAAATTTTGCAATATGTCTTCTAAAAGATTTGAAAGTTAGAATTTAAGTTGGATCAACTAGTAAGTCATAATAAAAATTTGGAAATATAGTTAAGTCAATTAACTGGATCATCCAATACTAGAGCTCAAAGCAAGTTGCCTAGCAAAATTAAAGTTAATCTTAAAAAGTCTTACAATGTAGTTACATTAAGAAATGAGAGGCAATTGGGTAAGGCTCCTATTCAAATTGAGCATTCTATTAAGTAGGATGATGTGATTAAGGGGACACTAGATAATGTTCCCATTTAGATTGGAGATGAAGAGAAAACTACTAACCCACTAGTATCGGCACTGGTTAAGGCATATGTGCCTTCTATTTTATTTCCTCAAAGACTAAAGTAGCAAAAGCTAGATAAGCAGTTTGATAAATTTCTTAATATTTTTAAATAATTTCACATCAATATTCTTTTTGTAAATGCTTTAGCTTGGATGCTAACATATGTGAAGTTTCTTAGGGAAATTTTGCCAAACAAGAGAAAGATAAAGGATTATACTATTGTAGCATTCACCAACAAATATAGTGTAATAATCCAAAATAAGTTACCACCTAAACTTGCTAACATGAGGAGTTTTTCCATTTTTTATGTCATTGGTGATGTCTTTTTCAATCATGCATTGTGTGATTTAAGTACAAATGTTACTTTGATGCCTTTATCTGTTTACAAGAGACTTAGTTTAGGAGACTTAAAGCTTACAAATGATACCTTACAACTAGCCGATAGATCAATCAAATGTCCGTGAGTTCATTAGAAATTGGCTTTATAAAAGTTGAAAAGTTTATTCTTCCTGTAAATTTTGAAATTTTATATATAAAGGAAGATATACTAATACCATTGATTTTAGGATGCCCATTTTTTGTTATAGCTAGGACTTTTATTAACATATGGTAGATGAATTTGTGCAAGAAATCAAATTGAAATCATCATTTACTGACCCATTTGAGGCTTGTATTTCATTGGCTGCTACCATTCAAGATAGTAATATTAGCATTGTCATAGCAGCTCATTCATTAGAAGCCATTCCTTTTGTTCCATTTCTTAAGTGATATAGGTTTAAAGACCTAGGCAAAGGCAAACCTTTTCCACCACCCTCCACTGAAAAAAACCTCTTACTTTAGAACTAAAACTATTACCTTCTCACCTTAAATATGCCTCTTTAAGAGAAAATGATACTTTATTAATGATTGTTTCAACATATCTCATTAACATTTAGTTGGATAAGTAATTAAGGATTTTAAGAAAGAGAAAGGGTGTCATAAGGTGGACTATATTTGACATCAAAAGATTAAGCCTTGTCATTTACATGCATAAAATTTTGATGGAAGACAATCATAAACCTTCCATTGAACATTAAATAAAGCTTAATCCAAATATGAAAGAAGTTGCTAGAGCACAAGTGTTTAAACTCTTAGATATTGGTATTATATGTCTTATTTCTGATAATTCTTGGGTAAGTCCTATACAGGTAGTTCTCAAGAAAAGTGGGATAACTGTAGTTAAAAATGAGAGTGATAAGTTGATTCTTACTAGAATAGTAAGTGGTTAGCAAGTGTGTATAGACTATAAGAAATTGAATATTAATACTCACAAAGATCATTTTCATTTGCCATTCATTAATCAAATGTTAGAGAAGTTGGCTGGACATGCTTACTATTATTTGTTGGATGGTTATTTAGGTTACAACTAAATATGTATTGCTCTTAAAGATCAAGAAAAGATAACATTCACATGTCCATATAGGACCTTTGCATTTAGGCATATGCCTTTTAGGTTATATAATGCACTCGCTACTTTTCAATGATGCACGATGGCTATTTTCTCTAATTATATGAAAAATATTATGGAAATTTTCATGGATAATTTTTTTTTTTTGTTTTTTGGTTCTTCATTTGATTATTGTCTTAATACTCTGTCTTTAATTTTGCAAAGATGTGAAGAAACTGACTTAATGCTAAATTGGGAGAAATGCCATTTTATGATAATTGAAAGTATTATCTTAGGACATAAGATATCTAAAGAAGGGATAGAGGTGGATTGTGTGAAAATAGCTACCATAGAACAAATGCTACCTCCTATATCAGTTAAAGGAGTCAAGAGTTTCTTGGGCCATGCAAATTTTTTGGGACTTTCTTGAGATATTTAAACCTCTTTGTAATTTATTGAACAAAGATGCTATTTGTTATTTTAATTAAGAGTGTTTATATTTGTTTAATAAGTTGAAGAAGAAGCTCACTTCAACACTTATAATGGCTGCTCCAAATTGGTCCCTCCCATTTGAATTAATGTGTGATGCCAATGGCTTCACCTTAGGAGTGGTTTTAGGTTAACACAAAGAAAAGAAGTTCTATAGATATCATACGTAAGCCAAACTCTCAATGATGCTCAATTGAACTATGCAACAACTGAAAAAGAGCTATTTGCCATTGTCTTTGCTTTTGACAAATTTAGATCATATCTTATTGGGTCGAAGACTATATATACACTAATCATATGGCTATTTGTTATTTGCTTTCCAAGAAGGATTCCAAGTCACACCTTATCTGTTAGGTTATACTACTTTAAAGGTTTAATATAGAAATTAGCGATAAAAGGGATATTGAGAATCTAGTTGCTAATCATTTGTCCTGCCTTAAGCAACCCACCAAAGACTTAAATGTTGAAGTACCTCTCTAAGAGGATTTTCCTGATGAGCAATTGTTCATATTAGTTATCATCACACCTTAATATGCAATCATTGTTAACTATTTAGTGTGCAATATCCTCTCCTTGATTTAAGTTTTCACCAAAAGAGAAAGTTCTTATATGATGTTAAACACTACTTTTTAGAAGACCTATTGTTATATAAACATTGTCTAAATAATGTTATTCGTCAATATATGCCAAAAGATGAAGTTAAAAACATTATGGAGCAATGTCACTCTCATGAGTATGGTAGACATTTTAGTGCATCCAAAATCATTGCTAAAATCCTACAATCAAGATTCATTAGTCTACCATGTTTAAAGATGTCTGATAGTTCACACTAACTTATGATTATGTTAGAGGAACATAAACATCTCTAGTAAGTAAGAAATGCCCTGAATAATATTTTGAAAGTTGAGCTTTTTTATGTTTATTTGATGGGATTGTTTCCATTGTCTTTTAATAATAAGTACATTTTAACTATAGTTGATTATATGTCAAAATCAGTTGAAGCCATTGTTATGCTTTCAAATGATTCCAAGGTGATGATTAACTTTTTCAAGAAAAGCATATTTTCCTACTTTTGAGTCTTGCATGCTCTAATCATCATAGCCAATGCATAGATGCACTAGTTACCTAGATACATGCTTTTTAGCACTCATCTTCTCCATTCCCCCTTGAGTGTTGACTTCATTTTACATGTACTTGAACTCTAGTTTCTATTTTACTTTTTAGTTGTATTGAGAATTCCATTTCTTGCTCTTTTATTTTGATGCACTACTGGTATTTGATTGATATATTTATCCTACAAATATATCTTGAGTTTTTTGTTAGTTAATCAGGCTCCTTTTTTCCTTACTCTTAATGGAATTGCAATATTCACAAGGTGGTATTCTTATCTCCTTCGTTTTTGCTCTTATTTTCTTGATTTTATTTTTCATTGAAGATACTACAATATTTAAGTCTAGGGAATAATTAAAATTTATCTAATAATTTTTAGTATAGGATTCTAATATAAGTTGATTAGAACTAATTGTTTGGATCTATTATTTGAAATTCTTTGTTTTAAGCTTACTTCATTTTGAAATTTATCTATTTTAATATTATGATTATGGATTCAATTATGAAAATTGTTAGTAAATCTCTAATATGCATGACATAAGTGTTATAAGCTATGTGTATATAAAATAAAAATAAATTTTATGATTAATTAACTAATTAATTTCTCTTGTATAGTTTGAAGTTCTATTAAGTTAGAGCAATGATAGGATTCTACTCTATTGATTTAGGCTATTTTAATTCCAAAAAAAAAAAAGAGAGAAGAAAAATGTTACAATAAATTAAAATAAAATAAATATTAAATAGTTTAAATTATGAGTATATATAACACATCAATTTTTGTCACTTAGGTAAAATTTGATTTAAGCAGATAATGTGACTACCTAATGACACGACCTAAGGAAGGGCCTCTATGCTACTAACTTGCTTGTTATATCAAGAGAGATATAAATTGGAAGGTTATATTGCTCATGAGAATTTATACAATTTTAAGATTAATTTTGTATGATTGGCATGTTGTTGCAATAATATGTTTCCTACAATTTCATGGCTGAACTTTGAATCGTTTAGTTAATCTAGATAAGTTGAGACATTTTCTCAATCTTAAGTCATTGAATTATGGATACTGTCACACCTATAATGTGACTAAATGGCATCAGAAAACAAAAAATTTTAATTTCTGAAAATAAAAACCAAATGAAGTAAAATGGCTACTAAAATTTTAATTTTAAAAAGGAAAAATTTTAGAAAAAAAAACCTTTTGAAGGAAAATAATTTATGAACCAAAAATGGGTTTAGAAATCAACTATGTATGGGAAAATGTTAAACACCCCATAATACTTATTTTTAGGAATGATTACCTTAAATTAGTTATATAAAATTAATATGACCTTAATCTTGCTTTAATTCCCTATCAATCACATGTAAAAAATAAAAAAGAGAAAAGAAAAGAAAATGAAGTGAAAAAATATTTATTTACAAAAGTGAACTTGATTCAAGATAAAAATATAAAACGTATACACTTTATGAAAAAGATCAAAGCTCACAAAGTTCAACTAGATTAAAAGAAACTGTATTTATTGGTTAGTAATTTTAATGTTGTGAAAAGAAACAGAAAGTGAAAATCACATTTATCTTTCACAAACAAAACATCTTTGAAATTGGTTTATACGTTTTAATTTGTAAAAATTGAATTAATTTCACTTCATTACTCTTTTCATTTTTCCTTTTCTATTTTTTTTTTTATTTTTTAAAAATATTTTATTTTAATTGAAAAGAAATTTTTTTTGTATGAAATATATATATATATATATATATGGAAAGTTGCTGAATTTATGAACAATAACTTAAATTTTATTTTTGGGATGAAACTCTTAAAACTTTAAAACATTAACCTTTAAATCTTTTTATTTCAAGAGATTAACATTGAACTTTAAAACTTTTTTTTTCTTAATTTTTAAAGAGAAAACTATTAAGAAAAAGGTTTTTAAATAAACTAATTTTTATATTTTTACTTTTTGAAACACTAATTTTTTTTAATTTAAAAAAATTTTTATAGAAAGGAAATTTATTTTATTTTTCTTTATTTTAAAATATTTACTTTTGAACTTTTAAATACCTTTTTTAATTTTTATTTTTTAAAAAACTCTTAAGATTTATTTGATAACTCGTTTTTAAATATTATTTTAAATCTTAACAAAATCTTAGTTGATTTATTTTCTTGCAACTTTTTTGTAATTTTTTTAAAAAGAGAATTTGAAAAAATATTCTTATAAAAAGGAAACTTATTTGATTTTTCATTAAAACCTAATCTTTGAACCTCTTTTGAATTTTATCCATTTTTCACTTAATTTTAAAAGAAATTCATTTGATTTTTTAAAAACTATTTTTTTGGAATCTTTTTAAAATATTTATTTTTGAATATTTTGAAAACAAAATTAATTGGATATGGATTATTAGAACTTAAAATTTATTAAAATATAATTACATGATCTAAGTACTCATAGAAACTTATTGTCACATGTGATCTTTTGATTGATCTTTATATACTTAGAAAGACAAAAAGTCTTAATAGTTCTAAAATAAAATAAAAATAAAAATAAATAAAAAGAATTTATAAGCATACAATAATATGTGATTGTGTGTATTTTATTTACAACCAATTAGATATCATGCTCAAATACATTTCAAATATGTAAAGAAAAACACAAAACCATTTTGTCTTTACTTGTGTGTCTTCGTCTCTCAACTTCCTTATGCTTTCTCCAGCATGGATTGTTTTAGCTCACACATACCAAAAGAAATATTGGTTAGATCAAGTGATGACATAGTGATCAAAATAACTTGATTATAATGCTTTAGCATTAATAGAATTTCATTCTTCTGACCAAAATCATCTTGAAAATGAGGATCATGTTTCTAAGGCTATATCCAGGATTTTCATCAATCAATTCATAAGTGAATCCGAATTACCAAAACTTCTTAAATTCTCATTTTTATGATAATCCTAGAGGTTTCACAACCCAAGTAAATGTGCTATATAATGCTGCACACTCAAAACACACCACAAAGGCATGACAATAATATCTGAAAGAAAGGAAACAAAGAGTATGAAGACCCATATACAGATTACAAGCTCCCCCCTTCTAAATAACCCACAATGAGCAATGACCCTTAAAATTTGAATTTGATCATAACAGCGGTTAAAACCCAAAACTCAACATCAAAACTCAACAAAATGACATACCAAAATATACCTAAAAATTTACCATGAATCAATTTATAGTCAAAGAATCAATCCAAAGCATTACCTATGATTTCAACAATGTATCATGCCCAAAATTCAGTCTGTTTGGACTTGAAACATATTTGATTGCCTCTAGAAGCAACAAGAAAATCAAAACAAAACTCACCACAATCCAAACACATAAATATAGAACAGAGGAATGCAAGTAAATCTCAAGATCAGCAAGCAATTACAAAAAACAAAACCTATCCCATTCTCATTATTTGAAATCAAATGAATGTTATGGCAAGCTAAACATATGGCTATCAATAGTGAAGTCAAATTCTTAAGATCCAAACATTGAAACTGACTTTCAATATTAAAGGAACCAGAACCCAAACGTTATATGTAGAATCAAACTTAAACGTAGGGGATGATTTTACCTCTGATGCATCCCAATTGGTTGAATATGTTCGATATTCCTCTCTACAAATTTTGCCCAGGTTCTGCTTCTCACTGTCTCTTTTCCTTTCGCACTAACTCTGTTCTCGAATGAGGTCTCAATACCTCAATTTCACTGCTTCATATTTTCATCTCCTCTACTTCAAGATCCTCTTGATCGTCCTCGGTTATGCATTCCGTATTCTCTTTCACTCTTCTCTCCCAGATCCTCTTTTTTCATTTTTAAAAATCTGACTTTTTTTGTTTATATAGCCGAGTGTGCTTCTACGGTTGTGAGAAGGGAATCTCCCACACATGTGAAGGAAGACGGATTTTGCCAGCCTGGAGAATGTCTGCCATGCCTCTCTATTCAAGCGGTCTCCACGGCTCGTCCTCGTGCGTGAATAGGAGAGGCAGTCCGTGACCGAATGTCTCTCTCTCTCTCTCTCTCTTGTTTACTTTTCCATTTTTATTAGTTTTTTTTTTGTTCTTTTTTTTTTTAAATTATTCTCATCTTTTTTTTTTTCCTTCTTATTTTTGGGTATGGGGTTATTTGGGTGTGGAATATTTGGGCCTTTGGGACTTGTGCGGAAAGAAATGGGCTTTTTTCTTAATTTTCTGTGTTCTTATTTTTTTTTCTTTTAAAATTTCCTTTTTCTTTTTCTTTATTTTCATTTTCCTCTTTTTTCTTTTTCTTTTTTTAGAGCTCAAAGATAATATTGTCTAAAAATTGATTATGATTCTAATGATTTTTGTTGTTTATTTGTTTGTTGTATTTTTTTTCTTTTTTTTAAATAATTTTTCCTTTTTTATTCTATTTTATTTAAAATTTTTCCTTATGATCTTTTCTTTTCTTCTTTTATTTTTATTTTTATTATTTTTATTTATGGGTCAAAAATTAAATATAACTTAGGCTAAATTAAAATTGATTAATAATTTTCCTTTTTATATTTTCTTTAACTATTTTATTAGATCAAAATAATACTAAAATTGTCTTACTTTTAATTCTATTATTATTATTATTATTATTATTATTATTATTATTAAGAAATGCCTAGATAAAATACAGTGTCCACAGAGATGTTCAAGGATGAAGGACATGATTAGTTATATTAGCTTTTCTTTACTTGAGGATGAGTTATGATTTAAGTCTAAGAGAGTTTGATAAGTGCGAAATAGTCATGCTTTTATTAAGATTAAAATAATTAATTGAGTCTAATTTTTGGACTTTTTATGTATTTTATGTTGGATTTAACAAAAAATAGTTGAAAATGGAAAAACATGAGTGAATTAGTAGAAAATTAAGCATATTCAACAAGAAATATGGGCTAATTATGTTGATGAGTATGGGTATGTAAAATAAGGGAGTTTTGAACAAACCAATGCTACACAAGGGTAGGCCGTGTATATTTACATGACCTTGTGCAAAAGCTTTGTGTTAAGTGAATCACCAAAGTTGAACATAGATAGAATGCGTAATTAGGTGGTTTTGACATGGGTTATTCATGTTCAACTAAAATTAGAGCTTTTTATGAGATAGCTTTGAATTTTTAAAGAAATAAGCCAAGAAAAGACTAAGAGACACAAATTGAGCTCAAGAACATCTTAAAGGAGTGTTTTAAAGATCCTCTAGATACAAAAGAAGAGATCTAAAGTTTTTATCGATGGAATGTTGCTTCAGCTAATTTGTTTCCCTTTCATTCTCTTCTTTAGCTTTCAAATATGAATTTATTTGCTTTCAATGTTGCTTTGTTGATTTTCATTATGTGGAGCTAGATTTTTTTTATCTAGAGTTTACATAAGCTCATTTACTAATTAAGCTAATTTTAAATTATTCTTGTGATAATTTTTATTGAATTAATCTATTATACTTTTATATTGTTCATAAATAACTAGCTACTATTCATTTGATACATTTTGAAAGGATTAAGAGGTCAATTACAGGGTAAATCATTAGAATGATAGATTCAGATACTAATTTTATAAAGATATGAGTTACATTTAAGCGACTTGTAAATATTTGTATGGAATCCTTTATACTAAGTTTATGATCATGAGAATAGACATAGGCTTGGCATGAGCATTGATAAAGAAAAAAAACTATTCACTTGTAGTTGTTAAACTAGCCAAAATTAGTAAATTTTCTTTGATTTGTAGTATAATACCTATCAGATCATCTCCTAAAGAGCTTTTAATCAAATCAATTAGTTTAAGAACTACAAAACTGAAATTAAAATGGTTAGGGGTTCGAATATAAAATTGTACACTAATTAAATAGAATAGTAAATCAATTAACAAAATGAAATGAAAATCAATCAAACAAAACATAACCAATTCAGAATCATTTCCCTGATATTTTCCCTATTCTTGTCACTTAATAATATCTCTGGTTTAATTTTAATCCTTTGATTATTTTTTATTAATGTTCTTGAACTACCGTTTAGGATTTTAATTGGTTCACATCATTAATCCTAATGCAACCATGCTTAAACCAACAACACAAAACTAATTTATTTCGCAGCTGACAAGAGACGCACATAGAATCCCTAATATGTTCAGAATGAATTATTTGCTAAATTAATCAATTAAATCAAAATGCATTCTCAGATAGCTCAAATGAATTAAAATTCATGCAACTAAAATCATTTAACTAGCATGATATAAATTACATGAAAACAGAGATAACAGTAACGAAATTCCTCTGAAATTAAAATCCAAACCAGTGTTCTATAGAACCATGGAGTCAAGTTCAATATTAGGTTTAGTCTATTGATTAATTATAAAGGGAAATTAGAAAGTCATGGGAAAATGAAAACAAAAATAGAAAAGGTGGAGTACTCTTTTGGTGATGGCTTTCCCCTCATGAATGAATGATGTCTCCTATATTCATCTGACTAAAAGTGACCTAAGAAAGATCCAAGGGCTTAGATAGATTAAGTACATCCAATGATTCATAATTTTTCATATTAAAAGAAATATAATACTATTTTTGAAGCAACGAAGCTTGTATCTTTGGCCCAATTTAAAATATTCATGTCACTCAAATTTGCTTATCTATCTATCTACAAAACAAAAATACAGATTGGGCCTTTAATGAAAATTTTTTTTAAAATGGAAATTTAACTCAATTACAATAATAATGTAGTTAAAACTCATTTATCCAAATTTATCCCATTTTATACACAAAAGACTTAAGCTCATCAAATTAGCCATGATGAATTATCATTAAAGCTAAATATGAGGGATATAAAATATAATAATGTCGAATTATTAAGCATAGTGGCTTATCTTGAAAGGGAATTTCACTTACATTAGTAGGATTATCATAAATTCAATTAAATTAAGTTACAAGAGTTTATTCTAAATGAAACTTAGGGAAGTAAATAAGGGATTCTAGATTCCAAAGCATTTTACATTTATATACAGTCAATGTTTTGGTAAGTGAATTGTAGCTCTCAATTTATTTTTATCAATTTTAATTTCAATTAGCAAATTTAGATAATATGATTAATTTTGGGTGATTGGCAATTGAATTCATTCTTTATGAAAACAATACTGTACTTATCAATTTATTACTTATATGATCTGTACACTTACAAAATTATTTACAGCAGTCTTTTAAGCTATTTTGAAATGTTTGTTTTACCAACCATGCTGCCAATTTATGAATCAATATCTATGAACAACTATAGAGTTCTTGCTAGGTTCCAATTATTAGATATGGAAGCAAGATATATAGCATGCTATTCATACACTCATATTTTAAATTTTTTGTATTTATGAGGAAATTATTTCCATGACATATTTCTTGGTGAAACATAATAAAGAATAAATGGAATCAATTTTGTATAAATGTTCTTTTATCCTTGTTTAAGAATAATTGATGTTCTAATTTTAATATAACAAAAATGTCAAATTATCTATGTATGTCAAAGTATTATTGATAGTGGGTGTAATGAAAATAAAAAAAGAATTTTAATTTGTAGAATTTTGAAATTTGCAATAAGGCATTTTAGTAATATTTCTCATGTTATAGGCTCTTAAGATATGTAAAAAAATATTGTGAGTTTATGCATTTTGAAAAATATTTTATAGATATATTTATAAATGATAATCATGCAAGTTTCACGTAAATTATGATAAGTGTCTTGTGATGTTTTGGTCTATCAACAATTTGTGAAATTTTGTTAAAGATACATTAGTTATCTTTAGTGAAGATTTTTTTTTTAATGGATTATGTCTTATTTATTGGATTATATAAATTGTGTTTAATTCTCAATCATAAATATTTATCTTTTAATATCAAGAATTATGTGGTTTTAAGATATATGACTAAGGAAACATTTTTCATTGTGTTATAAACATTTAAATCATATTTAAACAAAAAAGTTAATTATATCCGTTTCTTAATTTTGAGACATATGGTCATATACTGACTTTGCAAGGAAAAGCTAATCAAAATTAAGAATAAAAGTACAACTCAAAGTAAGAACCTTCTCAAAATGACCTATGTAAATATAAATGGCTCTTATCATTTAAGTTATTTAAAAAAAAGAATTTAATCAATTTTATTGATTTTTCTGGTGGCTTCATTTTATTAATTAAAGAAAAATCTCATAACATATTTATGAAATTAAAGTTGAGAAATAATTAAAAATTTTCTTGCATTACTAAGTTGTTTATATAAATTTGGACATCTTTGTAGTTGGTAACATGATTTAACTAAATGTACGTATTTGAATTATTGTATGCTATTCGATATAACAAAATAAGCACATTTTTTATGATAATTTAATTTCATGTAAACCTCTTTGAAGTAGCTATAAATTTGGTATAATATATTAAGTTTTTGGATTAACTTATGGTGTCATGACCATCAGTTTGACTCCTTCATAAGTCCCAATGTAAGAAGGTCTCCTAATGCTTTTAGATTCCTTGCACTCATCAATTGAGAAGAGCAATTTTTTATGTGTGTAATAGATGAACACTTGAGAGGAGAATTGTTAGTATTTAAGTGTGAATGGAGAGGAAGTCTCACATTGAAACTAGATATGTGCACATTAAATGTGATGACTTAAGTATTATTTGTTCATAATCACATGTTATAATCTTATTGCTTAATTTTTAGTATGACCTCACACTTGGGGGTTATTTTTGGGATTTAAGTATGAGTAAAGGGGAAGTCTTACATTAAGAGTAGATATGTCCACATTAAATGGGATGACTTAAGTGTTATTTGTTTATAATCATATGTTATAGTCTTACTTACTGCTTAATTTTATATATAGTAAAAAGAAAATTACTAATAAAATGCTCATAATGAATTTAATTTATTGGCATGTCATATGAATTTCTAAAATTATATACCTAAGTTTTGGATAATATTATTAAGAAATTCTTGGAATAATATTTGACCAAAACTAATTACCCAATTTAAGAAAGTTTGTTGCACTTATAAAATGTTATGTTATGTGACTTGAAAGCAATTATATGTTTTGATTTAGCAATTTAAATAATATTTTATCAAGGTAATAAGGCATTTTTGTACGAGATTAATTGATGGGTCAATATGAATTTTTATTACCAAAGTGATTTACTTATAAAGATTCATAATTTTTTGTTAACTAATGATTATAGATTCCGACCATTGGTTGTAAGCCTATAACTTGTTATAAGTGTATTGTGATAATTATAGGCATTTTTCAGATTTATTTGATATCTTTAGTTAATGAGGGTTATTATATATCAAAGTTTTGTGAATTTTACAAATTAAATGCTCAAATTCAATTAATAGCCAAATTAATTGAATGATGAGGAAATTGTTTATGTGTATTGAGCAAACCAATGTTAGTTCATCAATTTTCTTACTTTTATCATCAATAATTAGGCCTAATAGTAAGAACTATATAGATTGAGTTTTTAAATAAACATTTTATTTGATGTCCTTCTCGAAACAATTGATTAAAAAATGTTGAAGGCTTAAAAGACTAAAGTAGACAAGATACAATTGAAATTTTGTGCACTAATGAGCCGTATTTAGATATTATTAAGGTCTCCTAACTTGATAAAAAAATTTCATGTTTTCTTAATATATATATATATATATATTCATATGGTTAATAAATATTATTAAATATTTATTACTTAAGATTAGTAGGAGTGAAGCTCATTTTATATGAATAGGGATCTTTTGGTAATCCTTCTTTCTAGGCACAAAGATACATTGCAACTAAGCTTGAAATGTTTTGGCTTCTCCTAAGCTTATCTCAAAATCCTTCTTTCAATAAGATTTTTTTTTAATGTAATTTACAATCTTATCTCTTAAGCTAATATGTGTCCATTTAAAAGGAATAAAGATTCAATGTGAAGCCTTATTTGGTAACCAAGCAAGTATATATGTAGGCATTTTACCTACACTATCAATAATGTTGGATGCTTGAGTAATCTTAAAGTGAGTTATTAAAATTCACAAAAGAAATATCAAGATACTTGTAAATTACTAAGAACATTAAGTTCACTAAAGATTTTGTTTATGCTCATTACAAAATAATTAGTTTATGGAAATTTGTGTATGATAGTTAGAGTTATCAAATTCACATTCATAATTGGTTTTCACATAAAGTGTAATATTTGATCAAGCCTTGAGTTTAGTTTATCTATGACTAAAATCTAAAAACTTTCAATATGGTTGTATTAATAACACTCTACTTTTACATATATATTTCTTTCATAAATATTTGAAGTAGAGAAATAATATTGTTGAGTTCTAGAATCATATTGGATAATTTTCATGGAATACATATTTGTGACTACAATAACTAAATGTTTCCTTTGCTAAAGCATTTCTATCTCATTTATCAGGATGGATATAACTTATGACATGTTAGGTTGGCATGAGTTTTGAAATAAATCTGGTAACTTCACCAATAGAGGTTAATTCCTTAACTATAGGTTTAAGACCCATATAGTCTAAGACATGGCAAATGTATAAATATTTTAGGGTCTTTTGATCTTTTAAGTTAGTGGATATTATTTAAATATTTGGTATTTATAGGATAATCCTATGGATATCATTCACTTTTGTTCCATCTAATTGATGTAATTAGTTGTTACATCTATTTGATATATTTATTGATGATCATCATTATGTTAATACTTTCCTTGTGCAAAGATTACATACATGTATCTTAAAACACAGTGTCTATCTTAATTAAGTATGATTGTTGTATTTGTTATGATATGTCTCTATTAGCACTATACAATATTCTCGAGATACAATTATTTGAGACATATAAACTTGTTTTAAACCAAATGATTTCTTCTGTTAGTTGAACATAAAGGATATTGACAAATTATATAGAGGAGCAATAAGAAATGATGAATTGTTGATCACTCTTAAGAACTATTTCTTACCATACTTTTAATAATCTATATCAACATGATTGTTGATGTGTGACTATAGATTGATGGCATGTCAATAAAGGATATATGATTTCCATGATCCCATATTGATAGAAGTTATGTCAGACTAGATTGTGCTTGTTATGTTATTTTAGACTCATTTTTTAAAAGTGCATACATAAAGTTTTATTGTTTCATCAACTTGAGAGTTGTTTTACAAAATAAAATAAATTTCTTTAAAACATAACTAATATAGCTAAAGTGGCAAAATGTTGGAATTTCCTATTTGTGGGCTCATATTAATTGTATAATTTTGTTTTCTAAATATAGATTGGTTAATAGTCCATTGAGATATTATAGGCTCAACTTTTATATTTAGTGATCATATAGGCTCAACACACATTTTAATTTAAATTTGGTCAATGGTTAAAAGTATAGGCTATTAGGTTTTATTGAAATCTATGATATGAGGGCCTAATAAGACATTATTTAAGGCAAGGTAGGTTTCCTTTCTAAATTTAATCTGTGAGCTTGCCCCTTTAAAAGTTGCTATTGAGTCAAGGGTCATAAAGAGAAAGAGCTAGCTAGATAGAAGAGCTAACTAGATCACACTACTTTATAAGATCAAGTATACTTCGTTGTGAAACTCAATCAGGTGCTTTCTATTCACCTCACTTATTTAATTTAGTGTTCTAAGTATCATACATGTGATCTAAAATTCCATGCCTTGTTCCTTTCTAAAGGAATAGACATAACAAATTCACTCTGAGTTACATTAGTAAATTTATCTATAGCCTTCACTCTTTCACAAAAACATCATCAGAGGCACCATCAATCTGATCAAGAGCAAACACATATTTGGTAATGGAATAATTAGATGATGTGTCTCCAACAATACTAGCTTCCACACTTTTTGCCTTCAACCTCTCATCCTTTGTAAGTTAAACTTCTAACTTTGCCTCAAATGCCTTAGCACATGCCTAAAGTGCATCTTCCATTTAATGAATCCTACAAATTCTTTTTCTTTCACTCATAAAATTCAAAGGAGAAACTTTCCAAATTTATAGCAAAGATAAGAACAAGTGGAAGAGGAAAACTTGTTACAACTAATCCTTGAAAATAGCAATTTAGCCTATAGGATAGAGGTAGCCTTGAAGATGTATGGGAAGAGAGTTTTTTTTTTCCTTTAAGGTTTCTTTTATTTTTTATCTCCTTCTATGGACTTAATGTCTTGAGTTCTCTTAGTAGATAAGGGCCAATTGTGTCCAAATCTAAAGACCCAAGACTATCCTAATGACCTTAATAAGAGACGCAATTGGAAGCCAAAAAACTCAAAAATCAAAATGAAACTAATTTAAGAAAAAAATAATCAAAAGCCAAGAGCAAACTAATGTTCAAACCCAAACTAGAGAAATAAAATTAAAATTAACACTAAAAACACTAACATGAATGATTAAACAAAGATCTAATTAAATGACTAAATAAAATTTAGAAAAAAAAAAGAAAAAGAAAACTTTTTTTTTTTTTAATTTTTGCATCTTATATGGTTTTAAATTTTTTTAAATACCCAAACTAAATATAGTGTTAATAGCTACCCATCTTTTTTTGTTTCTTAGTGGAGAAAAGTAAAAAGTATACTTTGATATTCATATCCAAAAATTAAGTAAAGATAAAAACATATATTTTCTTTAATTAAGAAAAAAAAATCATGTAAAGAAATTAAAATGAATTGACTAAACAGACTCAACCAAACTAGACTAGACTTAATTTGACAACCAAATTATGTAAAATGAAAATATGAAAGGAACTATCAACCCAAACAAAATATAAAGTTTGAAGGATGGCCTTCTTTAGAAAAAACACAACGATTGGTATTCAAATACAATAATGAAGCCCTAAACTATCACACCTAGTGACAACAGAAACATTTTTAGAAAATGAAAATGTGAAGAACATTTCACAAATCAAATGAGTTCATGAAATCATTGAGTGTAAAAAAATTGATTATTCACTAGTGGCAATGAGAGCCCACCAGAGATGTTGGTGCTTAGGCCCCTTTTTGCCTCTTGTTGGATGGGAAAAAGTAGAGATGGTCCTCTCTACCCCTTGAAAATATGAGAAACATAGACTTCACCAAACTATGGGACCACACACGAGCATTTGAGGTGGGTCCTTTACAATTAAAAGCCATGCAAGAGTCAAGACAGCAAATGAAAAAAAAAATAGAAATGGTAAGAGTGTTAGAATATTTAATTTAAATATATTTGTTAAGATACCATTTTAATTAAATATTTATTTAAGATATTCCACATCAATAGTTGGGATATTTTGAAATAAAATTAACTAAATAATATCTTAGTTTTAAATTAAATTATTTTGATTAGTAATATTTGATTGTTAAATTTTAAATTACCAAATATTTTGTTAGTGGGTTAGTAGGTATTTACTTGTTACTTAACTGACCTCTTTTCATAGGAGAGTGGTCAGTTTTAACATTAGCTTTAAAAGGATTTTGGATAATCAGAGTCAATCTAATAGTCCATCGTTGAGATTCATTAATTTATCAAAAAAACTCACACACACTCTCTCTCTCTCTCTCTCTCTCTCTCTCTCTCTCTCTCTATATATATATATATATATCATGCTCTACTATCTATTCTTTTGCATTTATTATTCTGGGTTTGCAAACTACTATAGAAGTTAATTAATACATTGGGGTTTTCATCAAATTTTAAAGGCATGGTTGGAGGTATTTAGATCCTTAATTTTTATGTTTTGAATTGCAATTTATTTATGTTGATCAAATTATATTATAGATAATATGTGTTATTAGAGTCTAACTCTGATTACCTTTGTCTATTATGAGAATATTATTTTGAGAACCTTAAGTTAATGGAATGGAAGAATTTAGGGAATTTTTAGTATATGATTTAATTTTGAAACCATTACATTCAAATATGTTGAATGGAATTTTGATGCACATATATCTATTTATATGTATAGATAGATATTATCATATTTAAATGTGCATTTATCCATATAAAATTGTCATGATTGAAATTATCCATATATATAGCTGAAAGGTATGCATATTGAATCAAGAATGTTTCTCTTTAAACCATACATGAAAGCATGTGCATATTTGAAACTCTCCTACACATTTTTTTTTTTTCAATTCTAAATGTTTGCATCAACACATGGCTGGAGAATATGTCTTCTTCTAGATTGTAACTCGAAAAGACATAAAAAGTTGAAACTATTTGTATGTTGGATCGATTCTTCAAGATTATTGCATTTGATGGTTGAAAATTGAGGTCCATTGAATTATGAGGATTTTCGCACAATTTTGAAACCTTTATACAATGCATATTTCAAATTTACAAATTTTTAGCATGTTTGTTAGATTTTAATGCAAAAAACGATAGCCTATGCATTTCTAGTCATATTGTTGTTAAGATCACTTAAACTTAAAACATTAAGTTTTCTAATGGGACTATGATGAGTCCAAACTAGGTCGAGTTGGCCCAATTCATTAAAAAAGATTACTTGTTTTGGGCCATGTCTTGTTTGGGCCAATTGTTTTGGGCTTTAAATTTTTTTCCTTTGCTTTGTTTTTCATTTATTTTATTTTGGGCCTTTTCTGTTTTCAAATTTTTAGACCATAATAAGAAAAAAAGGCTTTTGGACAAACATTAGGCCATGACTAATAGGCCACCTGTTGGGTAGAAAAGATGCCCTTTTATGGGCAAAAAGATTTTTTGGCCATTTTTGGATTTTTTTTCCTTTCAAAATTATTTTGGGCCTATTTTAGCTTTGTTTAGAATTTAATTTTTGAATCCATTGGGTTATTTTTACTTCTACTTTGGCACATATTTGTTTCAAGATCAAAAATAAATTATGAAATTATTATAATAAATGTCAATTAATTTATGTAAAATTAAGGAAAATTATTTTAAAAAATTTATGACACATTAAGAAATTTTACAAAATTATTAATTTAGTGTTATTTACTTGCTTTATATTATGTAAAAATTATTTTAGACAATTTTAACATATATGAAATTTTGTGAAATTATTATTAAGTGTTATTTATTTTGTCTAAATTTATAAAATTTTATTTAGGCAATTCTAGCACATTCAAGATTCTATAAAATTATTTTGGTATCATTTAATTTTGTTTAAATTATATGGAGTTATTTTAGAAAAATTTGTTAATACATTTATGGAATAATTATATAAGGAGATTTTTTTTTAATTATTAATTACATATAGTTTAGTTGATTAATTAATTAAAATAAATTCTCATTAAAACAAAATTAAGTAGTGCATTTTTATGAAGATTTTTAATGCACACAATGGACTTCGATATTTTTGTGATTAACATGTATAATTTAAAAAGTAGCCACAACATATTATATATATATGTGTGTGTGTGTGTGTGTGTGTGTGTGTGTGTGTGTGTGTGTGTGTGTGTGTGTGTGTGTGTGTGTGTGTGTGTGTGCATACATTATCATATTAAAATCACATATGAATTTGAAAATATCAATTATAATTAAGTATGTAGCTATACTATTTCTTAACTCACAAATAGATAATAATAATAATAATAATTGTATGTTTAATTAGGATAAAATAAAAGTTGTATTGTATTTTTTAAGTAGCTTGAAAATATTAGAAAACATAAATACACTTTAGTTTCATCATTATGATATATAGATATTAAATATGCTAATGTCTTTACCTACAAGAAGATTTTAGCGACACAATTTGTGTGTCAGTATGACTTGCATTGGTAAGTATGTATTTATGATAAATGTAATGGTTGATTTGCCTTAAAATCTTCTTATAAGCATTATTAATGTTTTAAATTACATTGAAACATCTTTTACATCTCAATTTTTAACAAATAATAGCAACAAAATCATTCTTGATGGAAGCAACAACAAGGCTAGAAGGAGGATGTTCTCTTCCAATTGGGATGCCTTGACTATTACCTTACTCTTTACATAAAGGAGCCTCCAAGACCCACGAATGATAATGATAAAGATGCTAAAATATTGTTTGATCACTAGGAGCAGTCAAACCACCTCAATATGGTGATAATTAAACAACACATATAGAGTAATAGTCGTGAGTCCATATTAAAATGTAAGATAGTCAAAGAGTATCTTAAAGCTATTTATGCTCAGCTTGCTTCATCCGAAAAGTCATTTAGAGTGCACTTATGGCCCAATTGAATATAATGAAACTCACTGGTAAAAAAGGAATTAGATAGTATATAATGCAAATGAGAGACATGGCTTCTTAATTGAAAGCCCTTAGAATAGGGCTAAATGAATCATTTTTGCTTCAACTAATTCTTAACTCACTTTCTCCTTATTATGCTACATTTTAGATCTCCTATTACACATATAAAGAGAAGTGGACTATTGATGAACATGTATCCATATGTGTACAATAAAAGTGTAGGTTGGTAATTGATAAAGGAGGTGTTCCTAGTGAGGGTCATTTAGCTAATACTAATGGTTGTAAGAAATATGGCAAGAAAAAACACATATCTCTTGTTCATATGATAGATAAGAAAGTTACAAGATGCTTCTTCTTAAAAAAAAAAAAAGGCATATTTTGAAAGAGTGCATCACGAAAAAGATTTAGTTTATTAAAAAAGGTGTACATCTATCTAATGTATGTTTTGAATCTCATTTAATTGATATTTGTCATAATGCATGGTGGATTAATACTAGATTAACAATCAACATTTCAAATACTATGCAAAGATTTCTCAATATAAGGAGTCCACATCCCATTAAGCAGAAAGTGTTTCTTGGTAATGAAATAAGCCCAAATGTAAAGGCTATTAGAACCTATTGATAATTTTATCTTCTGGCTATGTAATAGACCTTGAATAGATATTGGATGTTCCTAAATTTTCTAGAAATTTGATTTTAATTTCTAAATTAATTTCTTTGGGCTTTTCTATGAATATTTCTAGAACAATTTTTAATTTCTTAAAGGACTCAGTTCTTATTAGGAAAATTTCCTTATCTAATAGTCTATTTATGCTTTATACTATTGTTGATAATACTATTTCTTATGTTACTATGCATGGTAATAATGAAGTTAAGAGATGTATTATAAATGAAAGCTTTATTGGCTTGTGACATAAGAGATTGGGACATATTTCCATAGAAAGGATCAAAAGATGGGTAAAGAATGGGATTCTTTAGCCCTTAGACGTTACTAATTTTGGTCTATATGTTTACTGCATTAAAGGTTAGTAGACCAACAAGTCACATAAAGGAGCCAAGAGTAGATTGGAATTGTCAAAGATCATACATACTGATATATATTATCCTAATTTATGTTCAAATGGTTAGAAATATTGCACCTCTTTTATTGATGATTTCTCATGATATATATATATATATATGTTTGCCTACTTTATAATGAAAATGAGACACCGGGTGCATTTAAAGAATATAAAGCAAAAATAAAAAAACAAATAAGGAAATGATTAAAATTGTAAGACTCGATAGGGAATGTGAATATTATGATAGGTATACTAATGATAGATAGACACCTAATCCATTTGCTAATTTCCTTCGAGAGCATGGTGTTGTAACACAATATACTATGCCTAGCTTACTTGATATGAATAGTATTACTAAAAAAATGAATAGGATGCTATTGTACATAGTAAGGAGTATGTTTTAGCAACTCCAATCTTCTTGTTTCTTTATGAAAAGATGCACTTAAGATAGTAATATATATTTTAAATATGATTCCAATAAAGGTAGTGTCCAAGATACCATTTAAAATCTATAAAGGTTGGAAACCTAATTTGAATTATACACATGTATATGGCTATTTTCCTAAAGTAAGAGTGTATAACCTATATAAAAAGAAGTTAGATCAAAAGACTATTATTACATATTTTGTAGGTTATACAAAAAAGTTTAAAATATACAAGTTCTACTCCCTCACATTCAATGATTTGTATAATCTATTAATGTTAAATTTCTAAAAATGACATAATTAGTAAGAATGATCAACCACATAACTTAGTTAATAAGGATGATTATATATAGAAAACTACAACTAGTTATGATAGCATATTGATTCTACATAACACCCAATTTGCTAGGGTGAATGTGGAACATGACCAGGTTCTAGTAACCCAAGCTGATCATACAAACAATGAGGAACATACTAATCCCATCATTAATGATAAGACATCTCATATTGATGAGGAGGTACCTCAACCAATGGTAGAAGACACTCCCATTGAACAACCTCAACAAGTTAAATTAAAGAGATCAACTAGGATGAAAAAGGCGGTAATATGTAGTGACTACTTGGTGCATATAACTAAATCTGACTATAACATAAGTATTGATGATAACCCTTTAATAATTTCTTAGGCATTGAATGGTAAAAATTCTAAATTGTGGTATGATGCTATGATTGATAAAATGGAATCCATGATAAACAATAATATTTGAGACCTTATAGAGTTGCTTAGTAGAACTAAAGTAATTGGCTGCAAATAGGTCTTTAAGACTAAAAGAAACTCACTAAGCAACATTGAGTGTTACAAGGTAAGGTTGGCTACTAAGGGTTTTACTCAAAAGAAAAGAACTAATTATAAAGAGACTTTCTCTCTTGTATCCAAGAATGAGTCCCTCTGTCTCATCTTAGCATTGGTAGCCCATTTTGATTTGGAATTACATTATATGGATGTTAAAACTACCTTCTTCAATGGTGAACTTGAGGAAAAGGTATATATGAAACAGTCTAAGGAGTTCATCTCAACCACCGGTGAGAATATGGTGTACAACCTCAAAAAGTCAATGTATGGTCTCAAGCAACCTTCATAACAATAGTATCTTAAGTTCCATAATGTAATTATATCTTTTAATTTTGCTGAAAGTATTATGGATCAATATATTTACCCCAATGTTAGTGGAAGTAAGATCATTTTCTTAGCCTTATATGTAGATGATATTTTGGTTAGCTCAAGTGATTTAGAATTGTTATATAAGGTGAAATAATTCCTATTTAAGAATTTTGAAATGAAAGATATGAGTGAGACATCCTACATCATTAGAATAAAAGGTCCATAGAGATAAGTTTTAAAGTATTTTGGGACTATTACACAAGACCTATATAAATAAAATTCATGAATGATTTAGAATGAAAGATTGTTCACCTTATGTGGCACTTATATTAAAAGGGGACAAATTCAATTTATTTCAATGTCCTAATAATAAGTTTAAAAGAAAAGAGATAGAGAATATTTTCGATGCTTTAGTGATAGGAAGTCTAATGTATGCATAGGTTTGCACAAAATCTAATATAACTTTTGCTATAGGCACGTTAGGAAGATACTAGAGTAATCCAAGGGTTGATAACTGGAAAGTTGCTAAAAAGGTCATGAAGTACCTTTAGGATACAAAAGGTTATATGCTAACTTATAGGAAGGCTGACAATTTGGAAGTTGTTGGCTATTTAGCCTTAGCTTTAGCAAGATGTATTAACTCAAAAAAGTCAATATTATGGTATATTTTTTTGCTAGCTAAAAGAGCTATCTCTTGGAGAAGTGCTAAACAATTCTTAGTAACTACATCTATTATGAAAACTAAGTTTGTTTCATCTTAAGGCAAGTTCACTGGTTATATGGTTGAAAATTTTCACTGTTATGCTTAAGATTGTAAACTCAATATCTAACCTTATCAAAGTGTATTATGATAACATTACTATAATTTTCTTCGCTAAGCATAATAAGAGTGGAAGTTGAAGTAAATATATCAATGTTAAGTACTTAGCTTTGGGATAATGGGTTAAGACTAATCAAGTAATGATAAAAGCACATTCAAATAAAAGAAATGCTACTAATTCTCTAATAAAAAAGGATTCATCCAACAAAGTTTAAGGAACGTGTGTCTCGAATAGGTCTTAGACCATACACTGCAAAAAAAAAAATGGAATTTGTAGCAACAAAAGTCATTGTTAAAACATCAGAAGTCGTTGCAAAACTTAAGTTGCCACAATTACAGCTGTTGCTAGAGAGATTTAATGGTAAAAAAATTGTCATTGCTAAAAAGACTTTTTGCGATGACAAAAATCGCCCCTAAATATATGTAATTTCGTAACTAAAACTCCTAAACTTTTAGGGCCATAGCATTTACAAGTAACAAATTTCGCTGCTAAAGGTTCATAAAGGTTCATGTTGTCACAAAAAATATTTTTAGAAGCGAAAAAAGTTGTTACTAAATGTATAGTTTTAGCGGCGACAATATAACACTAAAAACTTTTAGCGACAACCCTTTAGTTCAAGAGATTTAGCGGTGACCTTTTCGCCACAAAAATCCTTCTATTTGGCCTTTTAAAAAGCTTTCGTTAGGGATCTTTAGCGACGACACGCACCTTGATGCTAAATGTTATTTTAGCAGCAACATTAGTAGTCGTCAAAATTCCTTTTGGTGGATATTTAGAGGAACTAGTGGCGAGTATTGTCGTCACTAAATGTATACTTTTAGTGGCGAAATATTTTGGTGACGCTAAATGCCTATTTTTGCAACGAATCATTCTTTCGTCACTAAATGCTTTCTTTTAGCATCAATCTTTTATGTCGCCACTAAATATATCTTTAGCATCAACTAATATCAACAATATTGATACACTATTAGCAACGACTTTAATCACCGCTAAAAAGGTTATTTTATTTTATTTTCATATTTTTAGTATTTTTCTTAATTATTTTCTTCAATCCTGTTTACTAAAATAAATTTTATAATATTATAAATGGTGAAAAATAAAATTTCTAAATTTCTAATAGCATATACTATTTTACAAAATCTAACATTTTAAAATACATAAGCAAAAAGAGAGCAAATCAAACTTTGTTAACAAGTTTGAAATATACATTACTGCAGAGGTCCATCCAACAAGTATAAATACAAAAACTTGTCATACGAATAATTTTTTAAACTCACTCATACACTCCATTATTCAATGTTTAAAATAACATTACAACATTACTAAACAAAAAGAAAAGAGCAAGAAGTTAGTATTGGCAATTGCTTGAATCTTCGTAATTCAAAGGAGGGCCACTAGCATTCAATCTAGACACTTCATTTTGTTTTGTAAATGCCAAGACTTTTTCCATCAAAGCAATTACCTGTGTGACAAATTGAGACCACATTCCAATTTCAGTAAAGCCTAATGTTTGAAAGACTATGTATGCCATAAACAAATTAATGTCAAAAGCTTAAAAGGAAAATAGTGTTAGAAATTAAGATGTATTATTTGTGTTAGTTGAATAATCAATCATTAAAACTCTTAATTACTCACAAAATTATTGAGCTTCTCCACTTGAAGCATTGTTCATCAGAGATATATTTCCCTACTGAAAAGAAATATAACACTAAATTTTTTAACATTGAAAAGAAAAATAGAAGTACAAAAGATACCTGTTGGAATGTAGCCATGAAGGCAGCCATTTGAGCACGAATTTCAGCTTACATCTATGCTTGCATTTGGGCTCACTCCTCTTGTAGTTTTTGTTCCACTTCTTGGCGCATCTCTTCACGCACTTGTTCTATCGCATCTCTTCACACACTTGTTCTATTGCAGAAGAAACTCTAGACTCCACTTCATATTCGCCGATACTTCTCTTTCTCGAGGGTTTCTTCCCATATCCCGTGCCACGCACATACTCCGATCTCTCCCTCAGTACAGTAGCTAATATCTCATCTCCAATTAGGCGTGCCTCTTCATTTGTTGTTTGTTGTTGAATAACAAGATCGTGAATGCGTGACTGTTAGACCTGATCATGGGCTGAGAAGCCCACCAGGCCTAAAAAATATGGATATGAACCAAAAAAAAAAAGCTAAAAAAAATGAGTCTGTTTTTAAAAAGGTTGAATATAAAAAGGGCTGGGCTTGGGTTTTTTTTAAAGCTCAGCCCGAGCCCGAACCCGCGCGTATTATAATTATTTTTTATATATTATTAATAAATAATATTATTAGAATATTTATTTATAACTGTAAATATAAGTAAAAAAGAATTATATAATATATATGATTATTATTATTTTTACTTTTACTTATTGTATAATATATTATTAGGAATAAATTATAATTCAAATAAAATAAATTATTAATAGTAATATTATTAGAAAAATTATTATTTTGAAAAGTTTTACTATCTTATATAGATATATATATATATATATATATATATAGAAGTTATTTAAACAGTTTGTAATTTTGTAATTTTTTAATAAGTTATTAAAAAATTACAAAAGGTTTAAATAACTTATATATATATATAATATTTAAAACTAAAAAAAGATAAACATATATATAAAAAATAGTTGTGCAAAACGGGTCGACTCGGGCCCGACTCAGTTTTAACTAGGCTTGAGCCCAGCCTAGTATTGTTCAAACAGCACCAGGCTGGGCCCGAACCCAGGCCTAAAAAAATTTGCAAATTTTTTTTATGAACCAATCCTGTTTTTGAACGAGCCTAACCCGTGATCAGGTCTAGTGATTGTAGTGCAAGACATGAATTAGAAGTATGAAAAATTGTACAAACAATTTATTTAAAGTTAATGAATTTGAAAACATTACATCGATCTCCTGGGACTGCGGATCAGCCCATACTATCTCCCCCTCTTTTGTCCAATGAGTATGTTGTGCCTCCCATACTCGATCAGTTGTTACTAGCTCCCCTGTTTCTGGGTCCCTCTACATATTTTTCAGACATTTGTATCCAAAGATTTTTAGCATGAAAAAAAGTAGTAGTGAATATAGAAACGAATTTCTCCTAAAATACAATAAGATGCTTATTAAAGAATCTTTAACCTCTACAAATGAGCAAGTACCACATGTATGTAATGTTACCTGCTTTGATCTATTTCTACTACTTGTAGCCTGCATATAAAGTCAAAGTGTTGTTAATGATAATTTTAATTAATAATAGTACAGCTGCAATAAAGTTTGAACTAAGGACTTGAAACTTATCGGACTTAAAGTGCTGAATTAGCCAATCCCAATCTTCAAGGCTAACATCCTTTGGTTTTGCTGCTTGCCTCTCATCGTCAGTCATGTAGTTCTTATATATTTTTGACAATGAAAACTTCCAATTCTTAAAGAGTCATTGCATCAAGTCGATGCAGTAAGACTTGAATGCCACCTCCTGTTGAGGATCGCGAACTTCAAATTTGTCTTATACATTAAGAATAGAATAACAAATTCAAATTATAAGTAGTTATAATTGCAAATATAACATAGGTATTTGCACATTAGTTAAAGATATGCATTTAAAATATGTAATTTGTTACCTTCATTTTCAACCACATAGTGTCCCTATCTTTATTTGCAATATCTTTCCAATCACCATCTCTTAAGGACACAGTAGTCTGCACTACCCAGCCAATGTAACTAGATAAGTCTCGAGCCCCATCTCCAATCAGGCGTTCAGTGGTCCTAGACATGGTAATTAAGATCTTGTTGCCAAATTTTATTTTAAGGTTAACTCCTAAACACTTATACTTCCCTTTACCATTTTTAACAGTGCTGCAAGAAGCTGAACAATATAGAAAATAGAAAATGATTAGATGATGAGACATAAAAAACAAATATACCTATATATGACACAAGACAAAAAATTAACCAAACACTTATATCGTTTCCCTTGCTTACCTGCACTACTCTGGTTTTGTGATGGCTGGGTAAAAGGTGAACCATTTTGTTCTTGTTCTTCCTCACCAATTGGCTCTAGTAGCAATGGAGAATATTGAGCTTTTAGTACATCATGCTTAAGTTACCCTCTCATACGTGGTGGGGATGCAACATCACTTGTGTTATTCTGCCTCTCCCGTCCATTTCCACGTCCTAAGTGTAACAACCAGAAAAAGAAAAGAAAAAGAAAGAAGAAAGTTAAAAATGTTCGAAATTCTGAAATTTTTCTAAGTCTGCTGGTTAAAGCGAGAAATGGCCTAGCTATAGCGAATGTACCTGTTCGCTATAGCGAAGCGAGAAATGGTCTAGCTATAGCGAGTGAGCCTATTGGCTATAGCGAAAATACTTCTAACTATAGCGAGTGTAGACATCCCATACAAAAACTAAGGAGTTGCTCGCTGTAGCACACCCCATAGCGAAAACGGGGGTTTGGAACTGATACGTACTCGCCGTAGCGAAGGTTAATTTTTGCTATAGCGAGGTTAGTCCGGAAAAGCGTAAAAAGGGAGAATTTGACTTCTTAAAACGTCCCCATTCATCCTTTCTCCTTTAACTGACCTAGGTTTCGACCCAAGGAGAGAAAAGAGGCGTGGAGAGTGAGAGAGACCAAAAGAAGGGAGGAAGAACAAAGGAAACGTAAGCAAGCGAGAAATGGCTAGATGCCTAGTGTGTTAGAGGGTAAAGATAGAACATCAAAAGCCGGCTGGGTTGTTGCAACCTCTAGATATCCCTGTGTGGAAGTGGGATAGTATAGCCATGGACTTTGTTATGGAATTACCCAAGACATCCTCTGGACACGATGCTATTTAGGTAGTTGTGGATAGACTGACGAAGTCTGCACATTTTTTAGCTATCAGAGCTACTCATACACTAGATAGATTAGCCCAGTTGTACATCAGAGAGATAGTGCGACTTCATGGAGTACCCAGTAGCATAGTTTCGGATAGAGACCCCAAGTTCATATCAAAATTTTGGAGGTCATTGTAGCATGCCTTAGGGACCAGGTTACGATTTAGTACTGCATATCACCCCCAGACAGATGGTCAGACTGAAAGGACCATCCAGACATTAGAAGACATGTTGAGGGCATGTGTGCTAGAAATGAAGGGTAACTGGGATGCGTATTTACCGTTAGCAGAATTTGCGTATAATAACAGCTACCATTCCAATATTCAGATGGCCCCTTATGAGGCTTTGTATGGGAGAAAGTGCAGATCCCCTCTGTGTTGGGTTGAGTTAGGTGAGAGGAGTATGATAGAACCTGAGATTGTGGACCAGACCACCTGACAAATAGAATTGATTAGAAAAAGACTCCTCACGGCCCAGAGTAGGCAGAAAAGTTATGCTGATAAGCGAAGGAGGCCGTTAGAGTTTGAGATTGGAGACCATGTGTTCATTCGAGGATCTTCAGTGACGGGAGTAGATCGGTCAATGAGGTTAAGGAAGTTCAGTCTTAGGTATATTGGTCCATTTGAAATCCTTGAGAAAATTGGACCCGTGGCTTACCGAATAGCCTTACTAAGCCTCATCCACCTCGTCCAGCCCCTCTCCCATGCCCAGCACTTGACATTTCCTAGATCATTTCACATTTATTATAAGAACAAGGCAGTTGAACAATGTCAATTTGTAAAATTATGAAACTTTTAACCAATAAATGAATTATAAGATGGGAAGTTTTAAAAATTTAAAATAATGATAATAATAATAACAACCTTATAAAAACTGTCATAATTATCGCTTATTATGTGTTATAACTTATTATGATAGAAAACCTTATTGACAAGGTATTGGTCAAGTCGATAAGATCTTGGCTTTAAGTTTCTTAATTAAAGAATACCTTGTTGTAAGATAACAAATCCTGTTGACAAGGTTTCAGACTTCTCTCTACTGAATTCAGGATCGTTGATAAGATCTTCAATCTTGTCGATAAGATCTTCTACTTTATAAACAAGATCTTTAACCTTATCAAAAGAAAAAATACTCAATAAAATAGGATGCTATCTACAAATTTAATATTTTAGTCATTTATTATATGTACCATTAAATACCATAGAATCTTAGTTAATCTTGGTTAGTATATGTGGTGTCAGTATCGACTTCATCATCCTCCCCAATTATGTCTTTTGAATCTCCTTTATCAGTAGACACATTCTCATCATTGTCATCAATGAATTCATGTCCTGCATTAATTGCACTTGGCCATTGTGTTCGTAGATGTTCGCTTGAATGGCTTAGAGTCTTTGAAGCAACATCATCCCTCTGCAACTGGACCACAAAGTCATTTCCCACATTATCGTAAAAAATCACATATAATTCGATCTCATCTTGTTGATATGCCTCATCGATGGGCCTTCCTTCAAAGTCTCCACCAACGTCATCATCATTCACCTCAGACATATTGAATAGGTCACGGGGATTTGTTTTAACAACAATAAGCCAATTTGCATCATTTATGTCATTTAAATAGAATACTTATTCAGCTTGATATGGTAAGACAAATGGCTCATTAGAGTTAAGTGAATAATGGGTATTCACACTAGTGAATCCAAATTTATCAGCCTTGTATCCTCTTCCTAGATGAGCCACATCCCACCAATGACACTTGAATAAATACACTATTTTATGCCTAATATATAACAACTCATATATGTCCTTTAACACATCATAGTACTCTTTATTCTTGTCTTTATCATCACCTTTCACAAGTATTCTGCTATTATCTGTTCTTCGGCCTAAGGCACGATTTTTTGTGTGGAATCTAAAGCCATTCATTGTAAATGTTGAGTAGTGGTGAACCACTTTAAGTGGGCCAGCTGTTAAACTCATGAGGTCATCACTAGCCTCACCCTATGTGCTTAACTTTGCAACCTACAATGAGAGATCACCATTGATAAATTCTGTTATGATCAAAATTTATTACATAATTCTTAAATCCTAGCGCGGTGTCTAGAAACTAACCTGTTCAGGAAACCATTTTGGGAACTCTTTAACTGTTGATCTATACATTTCCATCTGCTTCTTTTTCTCCTTGCAATGAATGACATACTTAAGGTAACAAATTCTTGAAGAAGTTATTATTTGGAAGGAGTTACTAAGCTCCACGAACGTACTCTATGAATAGCCAAACCTCTTCACAATTGTGTGGTATATACATACAAGCTTGATTGAACTCTACACTAGAGAAAAATCTTGATTCGTAACCTCCCCGGACCTGGCCACTTTTATTGAAGATGGACGTCTCATCCTTTCCCATAAGTCCATCAACGTCTCTGGCAGGCCTATTGAACTTAGTGGGAATGTCTTTCAAGTAACGGGAGTAAAAAGTAAGACATTCATCTGCCAAATACCCTTCTGCCATTGAACCTTCTAGTCGAGCCTTGTTGCGAATATATGTTTTTAATGTCCACAAATACCTAAATACATAAGAGGATTTGAATAAAGAATTTAGCATAGAGTATTAATGAAATTTATAAAAGTTATATCTAGTGTAGTAAGTTACCTCTCGATAGGGTACACACCTATATTATGCTGGCCTTCCGAGTTTTACCTCTCTTGCCAAATGGATAGGCAAGTGGATCATGATATCAAATAAGGCTGGTGGGAAAACCATTTTCAATTTAGATAATGTGCTTGCAATTTGGGATTCAATATGATAAATAGCTTCAGTTGTTAGGTACTTAGAACATAAATTCTTAAAGAATTTACCCAACTCTAATATAGGTTCAGATATCTCATTGGGTAACAAGCCATATAATGCTATAGGGAATATATCTTGTAACAAAATATAGTAGTTATGGCACTTCAATCTATAGATTTTTCTATCACGAACGTTAATACATCGTGAAATATTTGAAGAGAAGGTATCAGACACTTTCAAAGTAGGTAGGAAGTTATAAACTTTTAACTTCTCTTATGGGGACAATGCATAGCAAGCAACTGAAATCAAAACTTTATTTCCTTCTTCTATTGGGTATAATTCAGATCTAATTCCTATGTTAACCAAGTCATACCGACTCTTTATTGTATCTTTTGTCTTTCTAGCTAATCCCATAACAGTTGACACGATGTTATCTGAAACATTTCTCTCAATGTGTATAACATCAAGGTTATGTCGGATCAATAATATTTTCCAATAAGGTAAGCAGAAAAAGATACTTTTTTTCTCTAATTAAATGCATTAGTGACATGGTCATGCTTTCGCCTTTGACCATTCCCCAGAGTTACATTATTTAGTGTTTGTAATTGACAAAGTGCCTCATTATCGGTTAAAGGAAAGGGAGTAACTCTATGCTCTACTTTCCCATCAAATGCCCTTCGATTTTGCCGCCATGGATGATGGGTTGGCAGGAAGCGACGATGGCCCAAGTAGCACAACTTATTTTGTAACAAAATAGAATATGTATCTTTGTGGCAATAAGGGCATGTAAGCTTTCATTTTGTAGACTATGTTAATAGGTTCCCATATGTTAGGAAGTATTTAATTGTCCATAATAATGCTATACGCAACTTGAAATTAGACTTCTTATGGGCATCATATGTCTCTACTCCTTGCTCCCATAATTTAAGTAACTCCTTAATCATTGGTTAGAGGTACACATCTATATCATCACCTGGACTTCTGAGGCCTGGAATTAAAAGAGTCATCATAAAATATAGGCGCTTCATGCATTGTCATGGTGACAAATTATATAGAACTAATACAACTGGCCAAATACTATGATTAGTACTCATATTTCCCCAAGGCTGAAACCCGTCACTTGCTAGGCCCAACCGAACATTTCTTGCATCACTACAAAATTTTGCTGGTTAAACGATTTCCATGCAATAAAGTCAGTTGGATGCCACAAAACACCATCATCAATGCGTTCCTCATTATGCCACCTCATCTCCTTAGCTGTATGGTGAGACATGTATGGCCTTTGTAGCCTAGGCTTTATAGGGAAATATCGTAACACTTTATGAGAAATTTTCTTTCCTTTATAACTGTTTAACCTCCATCGAGGCATATTGCACTTAAGACATGACTGAGCATTGGCATGCTCTTGCCAATACATGATGCAGTCATTCTCACATGCATCAATCTTAGTGTAATCCATTCCTATATCTTGAATAACTTTCTTTGCTTCATAGTAGGAGTTAGGCATTAATGCCCCCTCCAAAAGAACATCCTTAAATAAACTTAATAATGAATCCATGGATTTGTTACTCCAATGGTTAACGCACTTAAGGTGGAGTAGCCTAACTATAAAAGAGAGTTTTAAAATTTTGTCACTACCTAGATAGAGGTCAGTCTGAGTAGCCTGCAATAAGTCAAAGAACTGTTTTGCTTACCCATTAGGTGGCTCATGGTTCTCTGACTTACGGTTCCCTACATTTGAATCTGTGTGACCATATGTATCATGAAGCATCCTAATAATATCATCTTCTTCATCAGTTTCATCAATTATATCATCAGCTACCTCACTACCATTATCTTGATGCAATGAACTATAAACACCAAGACGAACTTCTCCATGTGAGTCCCACACTTCTTAACTTGCATTGAAACTCTTCCTTAATAGATCTGCTCTTATGTCAATGTGACTCTTCCATTCTGTATTCCTACACCCCTTGCATGGGCATCGAATCATATCTGTCACTCTTGGCTGATTAAAAGCCCATTGTAAAAACTCATAAACTCCTCATCTATATGCTGGATTAACTTTATTATTGATCTTTATCCAACTTTTATTCATCTATGTTATTTCCTATATTTTAATCAATATCATTGCAAGTTAAGCTGTGGACAAGTGAAATCTTTTTACATGTAAAAAATTATATACTTACGTTAAGTCCATGCTGTCACTGCTTAACTTTGTTTTAGTTACATGTAAAGAATTATATACTTATATTTTGGTTCAGATCTCCAAGTTTTGAATCTGAACTAAAACCAAACTTTGTTCTAGTACAAAACATAATGAGGGATTTATAATGTCACACTCTCCTTTATATTACTTCTAAGAATATGACATTAACATTGATAATAGTATAGGCTTTGATGTAATATGTTGCTCATGAAAGGTTGTACATGATATATTTATAATGAAAACATTCCCACAAGTGTAAAAGTATTAGGAGTTGAAGCATATCTTAATTTCATTTTTGAGTCCCTATAGTTCCACTTCACCTATGGAAAGGTTGTGAGATCAAGGCTAAACATTAAATATGATTACATTTTGATGATGGAAATGTTGGAATGAATATGGAGAATAAGTCATCCTTTTTCTAGAGGTAGTAATAAGATGCTGTTAACAAAGAAAACAATATTATTAACAAGTTATAAGATATTATTGATAGGGTTATAGATCTTGTCTACAAGATAAGACATTATCGACAAGATCTCAAATTTAGCAAAGGAAAATTGAAGACCTTGTTGACTAGATAAGACGTTGTCAACAGGATCTCAAATTTAGCAAAGGAAAATTGAAAACCTTGTTGATAGGATAAGACCTTGTCAACAGGATCTTCTACCTTATGACAAAATAATCTATAATTAAGAAACTTTGAAAAAACTCAAAGTTGGGCAATTCCTTTAGAATCTTCTCAATAAGGTCTTAATTATAGAAAGTTAGAATAATAATGTATGATGGCATAACACACACAGGTATGAAAATAAGACCAAATGTAATTTGTACACTAAGTTTACAGTACTTAAAAAACTTAAGCACCATACTTAATCCTAAAAAAAAAAATAGCAATCCTCAGCAGTATCACAGCAAACTATCAAGGTAACAGAATTGGATTAAATCTCTAAAGTACATATCAGAACTTAAAAGCATATATCAAAGCTTAGGTATATATCAGAAATTATAAGCATACATCAGAAGTAACACCAGTCCTCAGCAATATCACAACAAACTATCAAGGTAACAAAATTAGACTAAATCTCTAAAGCACATATCAGAACTTGAAGGCGTATATCAGAGCTTAGGCATATATCAAAACTTATAAGCATATATCAAAATTAATACCAGACTTCAGCAATATCACATCAAACTATCAAGGCAACAGAATTGGACCAAATCTCTAAAGCACATATCAGAATTTAAAGGCACATTTCAAAACTTATAAGCACTAAATTTATAGCACTTATAGGCACCAAACGTATAGCACTCATAAGCACCAAACCTACAGAACTTATGGGCATATATCAGAGCTAAGGCATTAAATTTGCAGCACTTATAGGCACATATTAGAATTTAGAAAGAATTAGACCAAATTTGATTTAGGCACCAAATTTACAGCATTTAAAAACAACCATTCTACCCTTAAAAGACTTAGGCACATATCAGAACTTATGCAGGTACACACACAGGTAGAATTATTGGACCAAATCTTATTTAGACACCAAATTTACAGCACTTGACAGAATCATTCCACTCTCAAAAGGCTTAGGCACATATCAGAATTTAAAACCATTTTATCAGTATCACAGCAAACTATGAAGAAAACAGCAGAATTGATGTTAAATGTCATAGCAAAATATTACAATACTAAGCTTGATAGTTCATTAAAAAGTAAAATAATACCTTTATGCTATAACAGCTATTGTAAAGATTCAAGGAGCCATAGTTAATATTGTTTAAGGAGCTAGCACTTGAGAATCTGTGTTGTATAAAGTAAGTTTAAAACATAAGAAATTATTTTCAAATGTTTAGTAAACTCTACTATAAATTTACATATCAGAAATAAGAAATTCAACAAATTCACAGAGGCTAGAAGTAGCCATCAAAGAAGAAGAAACCAACACAAAAAAGAAGAAATTCTAAAAAAAAAAAAGTAAATTTGATTCAAAATTGGCATTATTCACAAAAACTTAATGGGCATTATTCAGTTCTGCTAACCACAGCTACAATACTTAACACAAAATCAATTGCACAAAGAAGGAGTAAATAATAGACCAGAGAAAAAACAAATAATAAACTAGAGAAGGAGCAAACAATAGACCAGAGAAGGAGCAAAAAATGAACCAAATTACCACTTACATAGCTTCCTTCCTCTTCAATTTCTGTATTCTCCTCTTCCACAGTGAAATTAGCTCCTACGGATACTCTGTTTTTCGTGCGTGAAATGTTTTTATTGGAATAGCTTCACTCACAACGAAATCAACCAGAGGGATGTATTGGAATAAAGATTAAGAAGGATTTGCAATAGCCTTTGCCAGCGGATACGAAAAAGGTTTGAAAATGGAAAAGGGGGAAAGGGGAAAGATAGGGAAAAAAAATGAGGCAGGGAACGAAAACTGAGTCTAGGTTTTACTGTTGAAGTGCCTTTATTTTATTGTTTCAATAAAGCTCCATTTTAGGTTTTTATTTGTAATGATATAATATTATTCTAAATATATTGATAATTAAATAATTGATAATTGATATATAAATGAAAAAAAAATAGTTTGAGTGATAAAAAATAAAAAACATAGGTTAGGTTTAGAACAGAAATTATGATAAAAAATATAAGATTAGAGGGTAAAACTTTAAAATGCCATAACTTTGTGTACCGTACTCTGTTTGAGGTGATTTTTTTTTTTCATTTTGGGTATTTTTTCGAGATCTACACGTGGCGAATGTCGAAGGCTATTTGGTCACTTATTTTTTTCAAAAAGTTTGTTTAGGCCTTCAATTGCGATTTTTGTTTTTCACTACCTTTCACCAACATTAAAATAAGTCTATAATTATATAATACTTTTTATAATTTACTTAAATTTTATTCTATTTAAGTTCTAAATTTAAGTACTTGATTAACAATAAAGAGGGTAAAAATTAAAAAATACATAACTGAACTAAAAAATTAATTAAGAATTTAGAATCTTTATTCTTCAATAGCCTAATATATATTTTTTTCTATGATCTACCCATTATATTTTTGTTCCAACTAAAATATTTGAAGTTCTTTATTCTAAATATAAGTCATCCTTCAGCTTATCTCTTTAGAATTTGTATATGTGGCTGTCTCAACAAGAAATGCATGTTAAATCATTACACTAGAACTCATTACATTAAATTAGGGCTTATCTTCATAAAAAAAAAAAAATCCTTTAAGGTCTCTCCAAGTTTAAAGTATCAAAATTAAAGTTCTAAATTCACATCCATGGCTGCTCCCATAGAAATCATTATATTTTTGCTTTCATTATAAAGTATCAAGTTTAAAGCCATGGAACATGAGGAAGAAGAAGACATTAATGGATGAAAAAGAATATAGAATAAAAATTTAAAAGGGTTACCCAACTAAAATTAATATTGCAATGATAAGAGATTAAGGTCGAGTTCAATTTTTTATCCGTTCCTCTTTCTTCTCTTTCATTTTTTTCTTTCCTTCTACCTTTTTGTTATTTACGTTGCTTCAAAAGTTGAAAAAGACACATTAATAAAATGAATCATAAAAATAGAAATTGAAAATTTAGATATATAGATTTTTCGACATATGAAATGTTAGACATATTAGTTTCATGAATTTTAAAAATTGAAATTTTAACTTCTTAAATCTACTAGGTTTTTTAAACTTAATAAAAATTCTAATTTTATTTTTTTTAATTAATGATCATAATTAATGATTACAACTTAAATATTTTTTATTCTTATATATTTGCATATATTAATTATTAATTTTAAAAAAAAAATTTTAACTTAAAAATATTCTAATTTATTTTTTTGTCCTATATATTTGCATATATTAATTGATACGTATAATTTTTTTAACTTAAAAATATTATAATTTCAAATATTTTTATTTAAAAATAAGTTACAAAAATGTTTTATACAAAAATTTTTAATAAGCAAAAAACTTCGCGTCAAAACTTTTAGTGGTGGCTATTTTAGCTGCCGCTAAAAGCTAACTTTTAGTGACGAATACAATTAGTCGTCGTTAAAAGATTTGGTGCAAATATTTTTATTTGATCAAAAATTTGACGCCAAAACTTTTAGTGGTGACTAAAATGATCGCCGCTATAAGGTATCTTTTAGTGACAACTAAAACTAGTCGCCGCTAAAAGTTTTGGCATACAATTTTGTAATATTTGAACAAAATGACATTTAGACTTTTAGTGACGACTAGTATAGTTGTTGCTAAAAGTTATGTTTTAATGACAACTAAAGTTAGTAGTCGCTAAAAGTTATGTTTTAGTAACGACTAAAACTGATGGCCGCTAAAAGTTTTGTCATTAATATTTTAAATGGATAAAAATTTAGTGTTTAGACTTTTAGTGACGACCAGTTATATCGTCGTTAAATATTATATTTTAGTGATGATCAAAACCTGTCGTCGCTAAAAGTTAAATTTTAGTAACAACTAAAGCTGGCGACCGCTAAAAGTTTTGCCATTAATATTTTTAATGGATAACAATTTGAAATTTGGACTTTTAGTGACGACCAGTTATGTCGTCGCTAAATGTTATGTTTTAGTGACGACTAAAACTAGTAATTGTTAAAAGTTATGTTTTAGTAACGACTAAAGTTGGTAGCCGCTAAAAGTTTTGTCATTAATATTTTTAATGGATAAAAATTTGGTGTTTGGACTTTTAGTGATGACTAGTTATGTCGCCGCTAAATGTTATGTTTTGGTAACGACCAAAATCTGTCACCGCTAAAAGTTATGTTTTAGTGACGACGAGAATTAGTCGCCGCAAAAAGTTATGTTTTTTATTTAACAAAAGTTATGTACTAGAGCATTTAATGACGACAAAAACATCGTTGCTAAAAGATCATTATGAAATTTTTTTTTTTGTGACGACTATGTTGATGTCACCGCAAAAAATATTTAGCGGTGACTTTTTTGTTGCTATTAATAGTTTTAGTAATTATTTTTTTTTGTCATCACTAAAAATATTTTCGAAATCAAAAATAGTTTTTTAGTGACAACTTAATAAAGTCGTTGCTAAAAATATTTTTTTAACGACCACTTTTTTAAGTCACAATTAAAAGTCGTTACTAAAAGTTTATTTTTTGTAGTGATATTTAGTGTAATTAAAGTATATAAAGAATTGAATTTTTTTTATTTTAGTTTGTTGTTTCTATATATTTGTATACATTTTTTTTAGAGATTAACAAGTATATAAGTTAGAATTCAAATAAACATTTAAAGTTTATTTATGAAAGTTATATATTTCATAAAGTTAAAAGACATATTACAACGTAATGCATAGAATGTAATAGTTTGATTAAAGGACTTACCACCCTGATTTTTGTAGTATATATTTGTTTACCTATAAGCAAGTTATCTAACAAATTATGATTAGACCAAGTTGAAGAATGTTATAATATTTAATTTAAATATATTTGTTAAGATATCATTAGAATTAAATATTTATTTAAGATATTTTATATTAGTAGTTGGGATATTTTGAAATAAAATTAATTAAATAATATCTCAATTTTAAATTAAATTATTTTGATTGGTTGTACTTAATTTTTGAATTTTAAATTATTAGATATTTTGGTTAATGGATTAGTAAGTATCTGTATATTATTTAACTAATTCCTTTTTTTAGGAGAGTAGTCAATTTAACATTAACACTTTAAAGGGATTTCCTAATAAATAGAATCAATCTAACAGTCGATCTTTGAAACTCATATACTTATAAAAAAAAACTACCTCTCTCTTACTCTATTCGGACTTCTACGTTTATTTTTCTTGGTTGTAGACTATTATAGAAATTTTTCAATACCTTGAGTTTTTCATCAACTTTTAAAGATATAATTAGAGGTATTTAGATTTTTAATTTTGCTTATGCAATTTTCATATTTTGAATTACAATTTCTTTATGTTGATTAAATTGCATAACTGATAATAAGGGGGGTTTGGAATCTATCCATATGTTTCTTTGCCTTGATATGCATGCACGGTCATTTGATGACTAAAATGAATGGTATGGCAGCAATCCCTCCTGCCTGTAAGGTGGAATAGCTAGCTTACGCGAAGATGTATTCTACATGTGTTACGTACGACACTGCAGGTTTGCCCAATATATGTATGGTTGAACTGGATCCCAGGTGGTAAATGATGGGATTTTGTTTAGTTGAAACAGGAATGAATGGTACGTAACATATATCAGGAACCCTAGAAGACGACATTTGCTATATCATGGGCCTCCTTGTGGAGTTGGAGGAACAAGTCCATATTTGAAAACTACTTCATATCCATGCCGGTAGTGGCTGCTGGCTTTTTATAAGCTTATAGCATGAATGAGTAGGGACAGGCAGATTTGTATATATGGGGATTAAAGTTAGAAGAACATGTGGAAAACAGGGTGGTTGGCTACAGTTCTCTTCTTATGTAATGAAATATCGACATATTTTGGGGCAAAGTGACTCCTTTTCGATGATATCCAAAATCAATGGAGCTCAAAGGACTATCATGGAAATCCCAACCTCCTCCCCGAACCTAGTAAATTAGACTCACTCATTTTAAAAGTCATTATGATTTTTGGGTTCTGTACATTTGAATGGAAACCAGCTATGTGTCATTTTAAAACTTTAACTAGTTAAATTATCAAAAATGATATCATATAAATTTTGTTTATCAAATGGTCAAAGTTGGATCATGTCAACGGGGTAAGTGAGTTTTCTTTAGCACGACATTAAATTGGGATGAGGTATTTATCATAGATCGAACAGAGGTTTGATTTTTGTTATAATATTTCAAAGAGTTAGAATTTAAAACTAAATAAATCTTAAAAAAAAATAGAACTTGAGACTAATAATTCTACTTTCATGTCCAAGTTCAATAAATTTGATTTTTTTTTTGTCATAAAAAAAAATAGAGATAACAAAAACACAAAAGAGAAAAAAATGATAATTACCAACAAATTAATTCTTCAAAAATTATCTCACACACACTATATTGGATTTTAACTAATTTGTATACGAAGTTATTTTACATAGTACTACAAGATATAATAAAAAAATGTAACATATATCCTATTAAAATCACTAAAAAAGAAGAAAATGAATACCTTTAAACACACTATATATGATAGAGAGGAAATTACACCTTACGATTTTATATATCTTCATAGAGAGAATGTCACATCTGACTAAGAATCTAAAATTTTTCATTAAAAAAAAACTAAATCTAGTTAGGAATCCAAAGGTCACACTGAGTATATCCTATATATTCAAGTCATATTTTTGGTAATACAGTGATATTTTAAGTCATTTCTTTGTGCAAATATAAAATTATGAGAAATAAATAGTTTAATTATTCCAGTATTTTTTTATGTCCAGAATACAAATGTAAGATTACTAACATAAAGTTGGGCTCGTTAGTAGTCCGCTAATTATTATAAGGATCGTATTTACAAAATTTTATATCAATTCAACATTGTTTAGAAAATAAACGTATTAAAAAATTGATGTACAATATATTTTTTAAATATAAAAATATTATTAATTATTTGTTTATATATTATTGTTATTTAATTTTCTAAAATTTTGTATATAAGATCAATGTGGTAATTTTCAAATACTATATATATATATATATATATATATATATTCTTTTGTTGTAAAATACTTATTTTGAGCATAAATTCTTGTAAGTAATACTTTTCAATTTAATTTACATTTAGATACATTTATACCCGTGGGAGATAGAGATTGTTGGTCAACATAATAATTCATAATATCAAGTAAAGCGATAGAATTCAATCTTATGCATGTTACAAGATACAACGAAGAATGAAGGTTTCAAAACGCATGATTTTTATAATATTAGTTCTATTTTTTTAATATTTTTAACTTTCTTAAGAAACATCTGTGAACCATGTACTTTCATAAACAAATAAAAGTGATATTTTCATCCACCCAATAAAAATTAAACTTACTTGAATCTCTCCATTTTCAAGTTGTCTAAAACGATTTTCATTTGTCATTGGTCTATTTTCCTAAAAAGATTTAATATTTTTTTTAAAAAACTCATTAACCTATCATTCTATAACTATGATCCTAATTATTCATGATAACTTTTTTCACTCATAAAATTGAAAAGATTCTAAGTTAGATATTTACATTGATGAATTGTAAATTTCAAAATTATTTTGAATAATCTAATGGCAAAAAATTTAACTTTGAAATCCTAAATTATAATTTTTTTAGAGCAAATTAAATTTTTATGTTATGAGGTTATTTAGAATAATTTCAAATTTTAAGTTCTTTTAATATAAATACTTTTAATTTGGAGTTGATTTTTCCCTTAAAATTTTCATACTTGACACTCACAATTATCTTACATGATCACTCAATCTTGCCATATATGCACACAACTAATGCTTTGTTTGTTAAGAATAATTAGGAAGGAAATGAAAACATAGTGGGAGAGAAAGGAAAAGAAATAAGAGAGGATGTGGATGTGTTATACTTATTTTGTTTGATATGATAAAATGAAAAAGAAATACATATAAATAAGATATCAAATTACTTTATTATCTTCTATCTAACTAAATATATTGATCTTAATTATTTTTTTAATTTATGTTAAATATGTTATTTTATTATCTCTCACATTTCCCTCTGTTCTTTCTTCTAACCTTGGAAGAAAAAGAGAAAAAGGATATGGTATAAAAAACATATGGTGTTACAATTAACTATTCTTCTTCCCCATTATTTTTTCTTCCATAATAAAAACACATACCTAGCCATTCAAAGGCACAATCCCTCTCCCGTTACTTTTACTTCCCTCCCTTCTCCTCTCTGCCAATCAAAGCACAAGATGGTTCGTCAATTTACACCAAAATCATTGTGAATGTGGACTTTCTATGAAAAAAAGTAAGCATGACGATGTTTATCTGCCATCCATATATTTAAATCATATTCATGGATGAATGCCTCTAGACGAAGTTTTAAAAAAAAAAAATGTACAGTGAATGAACGCATCTTGAACAAAAGGATTTTACGTTTTTATAATCCTAATTAATTAACGCTTACGATTAATTTGGGGTAAGGATATTTTGGGGTCACTAAGTGGATGCCCTTTCATTTGCGAGCGCAAAACTTGACTTTTAGAACACACTTTGGATTTAATTAATCTTTAGTTCGATTACTTCTAAAGAATAACGTCCATGAGTAACATATGGACAAAGCTTTCAGAGTCATGGCCTACCTACTATGATTAATATTATAACGAATCAAAAATTGAAACCTGTGAAAGGCAAGTTTTCAATGCTTAATTAATTGAACATTCACAAGATGTATATTCATATTTTTTTAATGGTATATTAATTAAAATAAATCTATTGCTAGTTGCAAGATATGCCAATAAGTTGAGGAAAATTTCAGTAAACTCCTTGCATTTAATTTTTGTATAAAGAATCAATAAAATATCATTAAAGTGTCGTAGATGATAAAATTCACTATACAAATGCCATTTGCTGAGTTATCTATTATTCTTTACACTATTTTGAGTGGAAAGAATAATATATATGTAAAAGTATTCTTTTCATCAGCTATACTAGTTCATATAAATTAGTTTTCAAAATTGAGATAACTTTGATGTATTTCAGTTTCAGTTATACTTGTTGGCCCCCAAAAAAAAGTTTCATTTATTCTAAATTTCAATCTCTTACATTGTGAAAAGACAAACAGTAACCAATTAGTTTAATTTCATTCCTCTGTATTTGGTTATAACTGTTATTCAAGCGTTTGTGATATAAGCTGTGAATCACGAACATAAATTTTTTTTTTTGGTAAACAATTACGTAGATAAATTTGTGTATATGTAAAATTATCGTAAAGTGGCCTGTGAATTAGATATTTAATATTATATCAAATGCAACACATAATTAAATCTTAATTTTATTAATCTTAACATCAGTCTAAGAGAAATTGCGTTGTAACTTTATTAGTTTTAGCTTGAAAAGTTACTTTTAACTACACTAAACTGAATAAGTCAATTAATTTATATGCACATATCCTGATTATAACATCATATGCTCACGATTAAAAATTTTTTTTTCAAGTTTTATGATTATTTATTTTCAATAAATTAAAAAAGTCTAGTGAATATTTTGGTGGCGTTTTTGTTGTTACGTGTCTTAGTAACAATTGAATACTTAAGTCATATTTTATGTTAAGCTGCATTATTTATTTATTTTAATTATCTATTAATAAATTTAACATGATGACAATATTAAAAGAGAAATATTCCTTAAATGATTGAATTAAAACATTTAAATTTTAATAAGTTAATTTTTTTTATTATTACCATCAAAAGCATCTTCGGACTTTATTCGAATTAAATCTTTCTCCTAGCCAAAAAAAAGAGTGCTTTCTTATTTCAACTCAGTGTATCTAAATTTTATAAAATACTTTTAAAAAAATTAAACTTGCTATATCAATAGAATATATTAGCTTAGGTTAGGAAACTGAATCGAGAATGCAGGCCAAAATATCATCTCATTTATGTTTTGTTGGATGTATAGATTTTTATATGCATTAGATGTATATATATCTAATTATTGAATAATTTTTACATACATATAATGTGTTATGTCATTTATAAATTTAACAGTTAAAATTTATTTTATATATAATTTTTATTTATATTACACATGAACTTATTTGTACAAATTAAATTATATTCATTAATCATTCACCAAGTGTATTTAAATTTTTTTTTTTAATTATTAGCGTCTATTCTATATATATGTATCTACTATTCCATATATATATATATATATATAAAGTAAATCTTGATTATTAAATGCGTGCGCACCAAATTCACGTAAAGGTAATAGACAAGACAGAGGATGTGGAAATGGAAAAGAAGTGATTGACAAATTGTTGCTAATTGCCAAAGTTGAAAAAGGCAGCCATTTACCTGTGTGTTCACCTTAGGAGCTTAATTTTACCCGGGAACCAAGTCAACCATATGTTGTTTCGTCTTTGACTTTTCAGCCTCTTTGTTTTATATCGTAAAAGAAAAATAAAAATAAAGATTCAAATAAAATAAATGGAAGAGGAAGAAAAGGAAAAATGAAACACATTTTACTATTATTGTAAATATTTAATTAGTTAGGGGATAAGGCAAAGATTTAGGAAGCGTCCAATGGGATGTGGACATCATGTGTGGCCCTACCATCTTGTCTCTCTTATAATCTTGTTTACTATTTCATTTTCAAGAGTATATTAATAGTGATATTAAAAATAATAATTCAAGAAAAACTTGACTAATTTTACTTTAAAAATTTGTAAATAAGAAATAAAAACAAAAACACAATTGAAAGAAGTTATTTTTAAAAATATTATAAAATGATTTTGATTATATAAATTTTAATCATATTAAATTGACCGATCGTTTGGATGAAAAAGAAAATTCAATATTTGGAAAAAAATAAAAGTATTTACCTTTTTTAAAAAGTTAAAAAGTTTTTAGAATCAAAATATGTGGTCAAATCATGAGACATATTGAATATAATTAATTTGAGGGATTTACTGAAAGGTTTAAACAAAAATATTTTAAAAATTATTTTCTAAATAATAATCCTGAATTGCATATTTTTCTCAATCATGACCCATAGAGTATATTAGATATTGAATGGCAAATGTTGGAAAAATCACTCTTAAAAAATAAGACTAATTAAGAACACTTCAGAAATTCTCAATGCTTCATTAAAATAATGATATACCCCATCATAAAAATGATAGATTTATGAGGTATCATACTTTCAATATTTTCAGAACTATATAGGGAAAAGAATTAGAAAAATACTTTCTCCACCTTATAAAATTTGGAGTTTTAGGGAAGTTAAACGATATAATTTTATTGAACACGAAAAATGTAATAATGTTCAATAAGCCAATTTAATTTTTATGATTATGCAACAAAAAGCCTTTTGGATTTAAGCTTCAAAACCGTATTCGACAAAAGTCACAAATTCAAAGTCACAGATAAAAAAAAATTTATATTGAGCTGACATTTGATTATTAGTCGTCTACAAATTTACAAGAAATTGTAACCAAGTTAATTTTTTTCATCTCCAAAATCTAGATATGTCAAGCGAAAAAGATGATTGAAGTATAAAATTTGAATGAAGAAGAACAAATTGCTGAAGTAAGAGCAAATATTCACCAGCAACATAATCCAGAAAACCTGTATTCAAACAAGTTGCATAATATCGAGAATATCATGGGACCAAGATTCTTATCAAGAAGAGTGGGAGCAGTAAAACCTTGTACAAAAAAGTAATATCTATTTATATTCTACAGCTAAAATATTCTTGGCAAATGAAAATACGTGACATGCAACATAAGGTATGTTTGGTATGGCAAGGGAAAGAAAATGGAAAGGGTAAATTATGTAAAATGTTTATTTTATTTTTTAATTATTATTCAATTATTATTTAATATTATTTATTAATTATTATTTAATTATTAAATATTAAAATATTAAAATTATTTTTTATCTTTAAAATTATTTTTTTATTTTTTATTTTTATTTTTATATCTAAATTTTTACCTATCAAATAAGTTGTATTGTACAAAGTCCTTAACAAGATCAGATATGGAAAAATCTAAAGTAGATTCTATTATATTTAGATAAGTATGAATGTAAAGTGGTAATGGGTCATGGTATAGTACACATGTCAATTTATTGTATTGTACCCATTGTACTATTTTTGGAAAAGTGTTCCAATTATCTTATTACAAGACCTCTCCTATACATGAAATGGGATCTTACGTGGAAAAACCAAGCATTCAACTTCTTATATTGGCCTTGTGATCCTTAGACGCTGATTGTCTGCTTTGCTTTGGGTAAATCTGGATTCTCTTTTTTTTTTTTTTAAATTTTAGACATTTATTTTTTATTTCAAAAGAAGTAAAAAGTAAGATAAAAACAATTTTTAAATTTTTATCAAATAAATTGTTTAATAAAAGTTGAGAAGTTATTTTTATCTTACATTTTATTTCTTTGAAAATAGAAAGTATTAAAATAAAAAAATAAATGATTGAAATTAATATATATATATATATATATATATTTATATAAGGTTTAAATTGTTACTCAAAATAAATAGTAGAGAATTTGTATCCATGATCCTTAGCTTTTACTCTCAAAAAAATTTCCCTCAGCTCTAGAAGTATTGGTATCAAAAGCAGAAGAAATACATCAATAATACTGTAAAAGTTTCTATTATCTTTCTATTCTTTTATTATCTGAGTTATTTTTTCTTTAATCTTAGTTGTCTGAAATTTTAAATGCTTGTCGTGACAGTATCTTTCTTAGCTAGTATTTGTGCCTTTGGTTGGCTTTATTTGCCAGGGTTGAGAAAATTTGCAACCTGGGAGAGTCTTACTAACCATAAACAAATCTAAGATGGAATATTTGATTTGTGTAGAAAACAAGTATAATATAAGAAAATTTATGAACATATTATACATATTGATAAAAAAATTAAAAAAAAATAATCTTTCTGCTATTTGTGATAGTCATAGATCCCTCAAAAATATTGAACTACTATTTTAGCCTTGAAAAGTACTATCATCATTAATTTAATCCTTATAAATTTATCATTACCAATTTATTATTAATACTTTTTAAACAATACATTATTTTAGTACTAATTAGAACTAAATTGATGTTATTAATTTTTTAAAAAAGTTAATTTGATGGCAACCAATTTTTTAGTAAAACTTAAAAATTATCAATACAAATAAACAAATTGAGTATACATAAAATACGGTAATTTTTAAAGTTTTAAAATATGGGTATGACTGTGTGTGTATGTTTTTCTTTTTTTTTTTTTTCTTCTCTCTCTATGTGTATATATATATATATAACAAATTATTACATGAAAAAACAAACATAAAAATAATTGAATTTTAAACCAGTATTTCAAAATGACATCATAAGACTTAAAAAAAAAGTGTAGATTCGAGCTGAACTGTTTCAGCATTGTTTCGAAGTGTTTTCTGATGTGTTTTGAAATATATCGTTAAAAGTCGATAATATAGGTACTCATGGTACACATATCAATATCAGATATGTATCTAGTATCGATATATCCCTTTCTTGCCATATCTGTGCTCCTTAGGAGGGGACTAAATTGATATAAACTTTTAAAAATTAAATTACTCTTGAAATACCAAGTTACCTCACATTCATCCGGCATTCACAAAGACGTGTGAGTCTCGCTCTCTAAATTCTTATATAGCATATTTAGATAAGCTTTTGGAGAGAACAAATCATAATTTATAGAGAACAAATCAAATTTTATAAAAAGTAATAAATTATTTCTACGCAAATATGATTGACAATCGGTTTTCAAACACACCACTAGACAATGCAAGGTTCCTTTTGGCTTTTGCAGCATAGACCATTGGTCAGCAAAAGGCTGCCCCTGCCTGCCCGGCTCTGGCACTAAATAAAGAGTCTAATTTCTTTCGGGCATCTCAAACAAAAATCATCACAACAAGAAGAAGAAGCAGACGAAGAAAACGCAGTCTCAGGCGAAAAATGTGGTTTGTGTACGTTTGCGATGAAGAAGAGAAGGAGCTCGCGAGACAGAAAGCTCCTGGATCTTGCCCTCACTGTGGAGGCAAGGTCGAACTCATGGACGTCGAGATCCAGCGCAGGTTCTGCTTCTTGCCTCTTTGCTTCAACATGAAGCGCAAGTTCTTCTGTACTCTCTGTGCTCGCCGCTTAGAATTATTCTACTCTCCTTCTTAACAACTCTCTAGGATGCATCGCTACTTTTACAGACAAGGTCATGTGTCTGATATTGATGTCAAATATATGTCAAATTTGTAATTGAATCTATGAACGAGGGTTCCATGTATGTAAAACTCACAGTTGGGTTTAATTTCTTCGTTTATTTGGTTATTTTTCCGAGCGATTTGGATTTTGAGGGTACCTGAAGCAATTGAAATTTTGCTTATGGCGTTGTGCAGAAGAATGGAAACCAACTTGTTCTAAGTTTTAATCCTCTAGTTTGTGTTTTATTTTATATATATATATATATATATATATATATATATATATATATATATATATATATATATATTTTTTTTTTTCATTTTCCTCTCTCTCAAATTTGGATCAAGGGTTTTGCTGTGGTGGTAGAGATAAATGTCTTACCATTAATTAATGGAAAGAAGCAGTGGAATTGCAAGCCTTTTCAATGAAAAGTTTAGATTTCCTTTTTATTTTTGGGTGATGTGAAAGGATATATAAGAAATAAAGATCTGTGAATCAGAAGTCTGAGCATCAGATTAAAGATTGGCATGTAATTTTTTTGTTTCCGTTTCTGGGTTCAAATATATTTGTAATTTTCATATTTATATTCTTGTCTGAAACTCAAATTGAAGATTAATTTGCAGGATAAGAAGAGTTCATCTTGTTTATGTGCATCTAATCAAGTATCAATGGTGGTTGAAGTGCATCCCCTGTTTTCTTTTACTATTTTATTCCCATTTCATTTTCTTCTATGTTCATTAAAAAAAAAAAATTTCTTCTATACTTTTCTTTTGTTTTATAATAAAAATGCAATCCTTATTAAATTGACCAGTGGCAAGAGTGGCTTAAAAAGTTCATTTATTTTTTAAACATAAATGGACCCCATCTATCAATTCCAATAGCCCATCATGTCCCCTTATGATTCTCCACATTGAGAGCTTTTCGAATGGCATAATTCAAGAGGCTCAGATGAAAGTTTACTATTAATCAAAGCAGAATCATTAGCCGTTTTTTTTATTTTAGTTTATTTGATAAGAACAATTTATTTTCGTATATTAATTTGAGTTAAGAGGGTTTTAATAATAAAATTTTATATATATTAATACTTTGGTAATAGTAAAAGAAAATGAAAGCAGAATCATTACAACGTATTAAAAAAGAAAAACACTACTCAATTATGAAGGTGATCAGAGTTATAAATCCCATTTTTCTTTGGTTTGGGGACTCAATCAAAATGATTTGATGGAGAGTAAGGAGTAAGGATACTTTTAAAAAGAAAAAGAGAGAGAAAAAAAAAAAAAAGGATTTGCGCTGTTGTTCAACGTTAGAATTCAAGTCTGTTTTTCAGAGTTCGAGTTATCAAGAAGATTTTTACTTGTGGGAATCTCTGTCTTTAGACTTTAAATAAGAATTTATGTAAGGAAACTTCACACACCACATAAATAAGTTTGATACTATATTATATTCTGTCTAAAATTTTAAAATATGAGTCTTTTTTATTTATATACTATTTTCAAAATTTAGTGTTATCTAATGTAAAATTTCTCCATTCACATTTATACTACAATATGCATAAAATATTTGTATAAGAATTGTGTAATTTTATATCATAAATAATTATTTTATAGTATTATTATTTTAAACGATTTCTTTTCTATATAATACGCATAGAATAATGAAATATAAGAAAAGTTTTACATTTCCACATTGCTGACACCCCAACCAAGCCAATTTAATTTAGCAAAGAAAGGTGTTGGGTACACGTCAAATCATGTAAAACAGTAAAAGCATATCTGTTCCTACCTCAAATTCCAATATATAAAACTAAGAATAAAATGAAATAAAAATAAATAAATAAATAATATAATTTTAATGATAAAAAAATCAGTATGTCTCTATTTTTTAAAAGAATAATAAAAATAATTATTATTATAAAAATATTATAAATATTATAAAAATAAAAAATAGAATTCCTATAAACAAAGGAGCGTTAAATCTTAAATGAGTATTAATATATAATTCTTAAAACCAAATCAAATTAGCTGATTTAATTAGTTGGACTAGAAATTAATCTTTGATCTAATTTGGTTAATTTAAAAAATTTATCAATTAAAAAACTTATCAAAAATTGATTTATTTAGTAAAAAATTGACTCATCAGAAAAAACAGAATTGATTAAAAATTGATTTCAATCAGTCAGTAAAATTTTTAATTTTTTTTTATATAATAGAATAGTTCATCTCAAATATATTTGACAAATTAAAAAAAAAGGTAGTGGAAAAAAGAAAGAAAGTTGAAATATAAAAAATTTTTTTAATGAAAAGAGAATATAAGAGAAATAAAAAGTATTTATTTAGCTATTTTTAATACTTGCTCTTCATTATATTTCATCTCTTAATAACATTTCTAGCAAATTTTGAGGTATTTGGTAAAAATTATTATTATTAATTATTTTTTAATGATAACTGGAATCTTAATATAATTTAAAAACTCTAAAAGTTCAATATTAAATTTTCTTAATTTTAAATGATATATATATTTTGTTTTTCAATTAAAAGATGATTTCTCAAATATTTAAAAAAAATTGAATTAATAATCAAATATTTAAAATTTATTTATTATATTAAAATTTTAATTTATAAAATTTTAAAAATATATATTTTATTATTATTAATTTAACCATGATTTTATTAATGAACTGTAAATTAATACCTTTATTCAATTTAAAAAATATTAAATAAGGTATTATTATTGTTGCACTGCTTATCTGTTAGAAAGACATACATCTTTTGTACTCTTTTGTAGGGGAATGAGATCTCGGATTCTTCTAAATTATGCACAAAGAAGCAGCTTTTAAGTTTTAACTTATTAGATTTCTTAGATGAACCTTCTGATTATATTACATGGAGTGTAGTTTTCTTAAAATATTGAGGTTGCTAATATTAAAAGATATTTTATGATATGGACCCTATACTTTCAATCTATTTTTCTTCAACTATAAAACATGTGTAATGTGCACAGTTTTATCAAACTCTTGGTGTATAAATTTGTCTCTGCAACCTCAGAATTCCACGTAGAGGGTTTCTTTGCCCTTTAACAACTTGATAAATGCATTATTATGACTTTAGAGTTGACACTATCATGAGTTAAACGTGAATTTAAAGGAGTTTGAATATAAAATTCAACAAATTTTTTTCTTAAAATATTTAAATTAAGAATAAATTATTATATTAATTTATTTGACTAAACATCAATGGGAAAACCACCTAGCTAACATCGGTGGTACCCAAATAGCATGAATCTCAACTTATATATTCACCCACATATTGAATACCTCAATGTAAAACTTGAAGTTGCAATCAATTTAATCATTAAATGATTATTATTATCAATTTAATCTTAGTATTTTGAAAAAAATACCTTGTTTTAGTCTTATCCGTAACTTAATTCAGACTAAATTTATGATCCAAAAAAATAATTCAGAAACTCAATTAATAATAATGGTATATCTGAGGAACCGTTTAAATTTATTAAATTATTTATAGATAAATATATAAAGTTATCAATCATATTAGTACCGAACAAATTTCAAATGTATTAATTTAGCCCTTGAAAGTTTATGACCTTCAATTTAATTCTAACTTAAAATATTAAGACTAAGATGATGTATTTTTTAAAACAATAAGATTAAATTACATTTGATATAAAATTAAATGAGTAAAATACACTAATATTCTTTGAGATTTGGTTAAATTATATTTGATGTCTCTCTTATTTTAAAAAAGTTATCTAACTCTCATAACATTTGATATATACCTCTCATCTAATTTATTTTTTTTTAACAAAGTTAATTTTTTTACACAATATTTTTTTTCTAAAAACAAAATTATTCAACTATCTATACTAGTTATAATAAAAATAAACTACAATATGATTTTAAAACTTAACATTAATCTAGCTTCCTATACTATTATATTACAAATAAAATTATAGTTTTTTATTGTGTAAAAAATTGACTTCATTTGTAGAAAATAAACTAGAATCATGTGTTTGCAATATATATCAAACTTTATAGGAGTCAAATGATATTTTATTTAAAATAAGGGGGATGTAAGTATAATTTAACTAAACATTAAAAGAAAAGTTAATATAATTCAGAAACAAGGGGTTTTGGCACAAGTATGATTTGTTTGTAATTGGGATGTGGTCGGATTTGGATCTTTTGTGGAAAGGCAAAATATCTCTGAAATATTTCATATTTATTTTATTTTATTTTTTTAATATTAATTTTTTAACAACAAAGCTTTCTTTGAAGTCTTTGATTTGAGAGGCAATTCACAAATTCTCACCTCAGAGGATCCGAATGTGGTCACTGGTGGGGTGTGGTGACTATTAAGTGCATGTTTGGTTTCGCGGTGAGAAATGAAAAAATTATGTTTGTAACTTTTGTTTGCATAAAAATTCTGTTTTGTTATTTTAAGAAAACGTGATTTTTGAGTTTTGCAACGCGTTTCCAAACACAGGGTAAAGCCGCTGCATCCCTTCAACGAAAAACGCTTTCACAAAGTGGGATTTTCAGTAGCAAGTGCCTATCACGCAAAGAAGCAAACTGACTTCTGTTGTGGTCCCTACACTCTTGCTTCTGCTCTCAAAACGTAAAGAAGTGATTAGCATCTAATTTTCTCAAATTATGAAAATAAAATTATTTTAGGCAAATATTAATCATTCAGGACATTTAAGCAAAGTTTATTTATTTATTTTTTGAATGCAATTGATTTGTTTATCAAATAATTTAAATAATTAGAATTTATTTAAAATAATTTATTTATTTTTATAAATTAAGATAATCTAAACTTATCCTTAACAGCATAGTATGAAATGCGATTAAAGATAAAACGTTGAAAGTTTTAAACCTTAAAAGTTACTTTTTAAAATATTAACCCTCACACCTTTAAATTTTTTTTAACTTTACATATAAATTTATTTTTACATTGTAGAGGATGTGAATTTCTTCGTAATATCCTAAATATTATTATTGCCACTTTGGATACTCATAATCCACAGCAAAATCATTTTTTGAAGGAAACATATTTTAATTTTATAAATTAAAATTTAATTACGCTTTTAGTAGGTTAATTTTAAAATATAATGAAACATTCTTTATTTAAAAAACACACCAAATATCCCGATGTTAGATATGAGATTGAGAGGAGATGCTTCGTAATTTATTTTTAAATTTTGTTCTATCTAAAATTAATATACCAAAATTTTAATGAAATCTTAATTCAAATGTTAACTTTATTTTTGTTATATTTTGTATGGAAATCGGATGTTCGCAATTTTTTTTAAAAGAAACTTTGTTAATACTAATTAACAGCCCTTTCGGTAGGTATGAAAGTGAAGGAAAAGTGAGGAGGAAAATGAAAGTTTAAGAAAATCTCATTTTTATCTTTATCATTATTATTTAATTATTATTTAATACTCTTTGATAATAATTATTTAATAATTAAAAAATAAAAATATTATGAATATTTTTATTTATAAAATTATTTTTTTTTCTTTTCTTTTTTTATCTTTACTTTTCTGTATATTAAACGAGCCCTAAAAATCAAACATATCCGACAATGATACAACTTTTGGAGCCTGTAACACATGAAAATTAGTAAAAAGACAAGTTGTGCAACTTAAATCAAATGGCAAAGTGTTGGCATACATAACTTGTATACCTTTAAGCAGTTATGGAATCTCCAATATTTGGAATTTAAATTCTTTCATGCTCAAAAGATCTTTATACGAGAGAAAGTGTATGTGACAGAGTTGATGAAATCTAACTGTACGGGCTCCGTATTTATTATGTCTTTTTTTTTTTTCACATAAGGATTTTTTAGATATAAAAAATCTAGACAACAACATTTAACTCTTTTACTCATCACTTTCTACTTTATTTTATGCTAGATTCCGCCTAAATTTTAACCAAACTATAAAATTTGTAATTTTAACACAAATAGCCTGTATTTAATTATTCTTACTTTTTAATTAATTAAAAAAAGTCACAACTCATTTTGTACTACTAAAACCTCGAGCTCCACCCAGAAAAGAAATCTGGGAAAGGAAAAAATCTTAAACAATAACAACAACCTCATGTATTGAAATGTAAGAATTTATAATTGGCTTAATATTTTCAATTTGTTAAATATTAAATGCCAAAGCTTAACTCATTCGTATAATTATCATGATTTGATAACAATTGAACCAGTAAAAACAGCTAATATTAATTGCTTTCATTTTTGCTGATATAATCTCACAAATCATGCTTCAACATTTGAACTACACAAATATCTTTTACATAGCGTCATTGATTTTATTTGTATCTCCAAATGGTCACGAGGATGAGAAATTTGGGGACTATGAAACGAAAGGAACACTGAAAACGACAATGAGAAATACATAAGCATGCAGTTTGGCACCAACGATGAGTACACTACAAAGCAACAAAAAGCAGATGGCTGATGGCATATATTAATCCCTACCCAACTTTGCTAAACAGCTGGTTTGAAAAAGTTCCTGTGGGCCAAACCAGCTGAAAGGAGATCCTACAAAGTTTCCTTCTTCATGAAACGACGGCTAAGCATGCATATATACATACATATATGGATAACTATAAAAGACTTCATGGATATATAAAAACATATTTATAACATCCAATGCAAGAAAAATAGATCGAAATATTACCTCCGGTCATTGCTCCGATCCTCTGTTTTTCCGATGAGAATTCTGTCGTATGAAAAGCCAGGGATGCTTCTAAGCTCTTGTTCTACTAAATGATAGTGTGTAGCAATGTAAAACCGAGCTCAGGGACCCTGTATTTATAGGCAAACTCTTTCAACGACAATTCTATCATTTGCCGAAGAAAATGCCACGTTCTGAGATGTGGGATGTAACCTCACGAAGCCTTAATTTTCGAACCATAATGCAGAGGTTGCAAGTCACGTTCAAATGTGCAACGTGGGTTCTGTCATGCAATTGTAGATTGCTCCATGAATTGTCGCATAACCCACGTCTCATGTACTGTGTTTGCAACGTCCCACATTCTCCCACTTGGTTCGAAAATCATTATACATAATGGCTCCTTAAGATTCAAACATTTAACTGAAACACAAATGCATGAATCATAGCGGTAGTTCCTCTATAAGTGAGTAATACCTTCCATGTATCACAATGCATTTTGTTTCCTTAACTTTATGTATAAGCCATATGCTTATTCTGGGTCCTCTTAATGTTGTTATTCTCAAACTTAATGTATACGCATAAATGAGAAAATAACTTAAAATGAATAAAGGCTTTTTATTACAAATGATATATATATATAGTATATACATCAATAACATAAAGTGGAACTAAGTCCCATTCTTGATACATGATCCCTAAACATTACTGGTGGCATGCCTTTTGTTAAAGGATCATCAATCATCAACTCAGTGCTAATGTGTTCAATAATAACTTTATTTTCCTTGACACGTTCACGAATGGCTAAGTACTTAATGTCGATATGTTTACTTCGACTTCCACTTTTGTTGTTCTTAGCCAGAAAAACAGCAGCTGAGTTGTCACAATATATCTTCAATGGCTTAGGGATAGTGTCGACAATTTTAAACCCAGATATAAAGCCTTTAAGCCAAACACCATGTGAAGTTGCCTCAAAACAAGAAACGAACTCTGCCTCCATAGTAGAAGTAGCAGTCAAAGTCTGCTTCGCGCTTCTCCAAGATACGGCTCCGCTGGCTAACATGAAAATGTAGCTTGATGTTGATTTCCGTGAATCAACGCATCCAGCGAAATCCAAATCTGAGTAGCCAACTACCTCAAGGTTTTCAGTCCGTCTATACATCAGCATGTAGTCCTTAGTACCTTTAAGATACCTCATTACTTTCTTTGCAGCTCTCCAATGATCTATACCTGGATTACTCTGATATCTGCCTAACATTCCAACTACAATTGCAATGTCAGGTCTTGTGCAAACCTGAGCATACATAAGGCTTCCAATAGCAGAAGCATATGGAATGTTATGCATCTGTTCCTTTTCTAAATCATTCTTTGGGCACTGATTCAAATTGAACTTGTCACCCTTCACAATAGGTGCTACACTTGGTGAACAATCTTTCATCCGAAATCTCTCCAGGACCTTATTGATATAAGTTTCTTGTGACAAACCCAAAATACATTGAGTTCTATCTCGATGGATCTTAATGCCAATGACATAAGATGCCTCACCCATATCCTTCATATCAAAATTCTTAGAGAGAAATTGTTTCACCTCATATAACAACCCCTTATCATTGGTTGCAAGTAATATGTCATCCACATACAATACAAGGAAACAGATTTTACTCCCACTGACCTTCTGGTATATACATTGGTCCATGACATTTTCCACAAATCCATATGAGGAGATAACATCATGAAATTTTAAGTACCACTGGCAGGAGGCCTGTTTCAATCCATATATGGATTTCTTTAACTTGCACACCAAATGTTCACCGGCACTAGAGAGGAATCCTTCAGGTTGTTTCATATATACCTCCTCATCTAGTTCCCCATTGAGGAATGCTGTCTTTACATCCATTTGATGCAACTCTAAGTCAAAATGAGCAACTAATGCCATTATTATGCGGAGGGAATCTTTCTTAGATACAGGAGAAAAGGTCTCCGTGTAATCAATTCCTTCCCTTTGAGTGAATCCCTTAGCCACGAGTCGTGCTTTATATCTCTTGATGTTGCCTAATGAGTCCCTTTTCGTTTTATAGACCCATTTGCATCCAATAGTCTTAGAGCCATTAGGCAACTCAACGAGATTCCAGACCCCATTAGACGCCATAGAATCCATCTCTTCCTTCATGGCATTGTGCCACAGTTTTGATTCTCTGCAACTGATGGCTTGTGAAAACGTTTCAAGGTCATTCTCAGCTCCTATATTGTAATCAGATTCTTGTAGATACACAGTATAATCACTAGGAATTGCTGACTTCCTCATCCTAGTTGATCTTCTTAATGTTGACTCAACATTCTCTTGGGGAGCATGTTGTTCAACTATTTGTTCAACAGTCCTTAAAGGCTGTTCATTAACTGGATCAACTTGGTCAATGTCAACAGGTTGTGGATCCTGAATGATTGGTTGTTCAATGCCTGTTTGGACTTGAGGGGCATGAATTACAATCAATCTATCACTTGATGTAGGAGTTTGAACATTAGACTGATCATTTTCAGAACTTAAGTTTTGAGTTTGATCACTCCCACTGATCAAGTCATTCTCAAGAAATTTTGCATTCCTTGATTCCACAATCCTAGTACTATGAGATGAACAATAAAATCTATAACCCTTAGACTTTTCAGCATACCCAATAAAGTAGCCACTAATAGTCCTAGGGTCCAACTTCTTCTCTTGTGGATTGTAAACCCTAACCTTAGAGGGGCATCCCCAAACACGCATATGTCTTAAACTTGGTTTCCAACCCTTGAATAACTCAAATGGCGTCTTTTCAACAGCCTTGGTAGGAACTCGATTAAGAATATACACTGCTGTTTTAAGGGCTTCAGTCCACAAGAATTTAGGAAGTTTGGAGCTAATCAGCATGCTCCTCACCATGTCCAACAATGTTCGGTTTCTCCTTTCAGCTACACCATTCTGGTCAGGTGACCCAGGCATGGTGTATTGGGCAACAATCCCATGTTCTTGAAGAAACCTAGCAAATGGACCTGGTGCTTGTCCATCTTCAGTTTATCTACCATAATACTCACCACTTCTATCAGATCTCACTATTTTAATTTGTTTACCACATTGTTTCTCTACTTCTGCCTTAAATATCTTAAAGGCATCCAGTGCTTCATTCTTATTATTAAGCAGATAGAGATACATGTATCGTGAGTAATCATCAATAAAAGTGATAAAGTATTTCTGACTACTAGGGTCCAAATCTGGACTACAAATATCCGTATGTATGATTTCTAATATGCTAGAACTCCTTTTAGCACCTCTCTTAGTCTTGTTAGTCTGCTTTCCCTTAATGCAGTCTATACAAGTGTTGAAATCAGTAAAGTCAAGAGTATTGAGTATTCCATCTTTTACTAATCTTTTCACTCTCTCTATTGAGATGTGACCAAGCCTACGGTGCCATAACATAGAGGAATCCTCATTAGTAATATTTCTCTTAATACCTATACTATTAGAAACATGCATTGAGTCATAAAGGTTACTATTTCGTAATTGAATTTGGAATAGACCATCACAAAGTGTACCATTGCCAATAAAATTAGATTTATAAAATAATTTAAATTCATTACTTGAAAATTCAAAACAATATCCCAATGGTACAAGTTTGGAAACTGAAATCAAGTTTCTAGAGAAACTTGGTACATAAAATGTCTTCTCCAAATTCAAAATAAAACCAGATTTAAGGACTAATCTGCATGTTCCTATAGCTTCAACAGTTGAGCCCATCTTATTTCCTGAATAGATGTATTGCTCACTGCCCACCGGCTTCCTTTGGCTTAGAAAGCCCTGCAAGGTATTAGAGATGTAAATTGTTGAGCCAGAATCAATCCACCATGTGTTACTACCAGCATCTACCATATTAGATTCATAACAAAAGTATGAGATTGAGTTACCTTTCTTTTGAAGCCAAGCTTTGAATTTGACACAGTCCGTCTTTATGTGTCTTTTCTTTTTACAAAAGAAACACTTGGACTCTTTCTTAATGTCCTCAGGGATGGGAACCTTGCCCTTCCCTTTTGTCTTGGCCTTTCTTTTCTTCCTTCCTTGTGTCACTGTATGTACACTTTCACCCATCTCTGCTATGAGCCTTCCTTCTTCTTGTACACATATAGTTAGAAGTTCATTGATTGACCACTTCTCTTTATGAGTGTTGTAGGAGATTTTGAAAGGCCCATATTGTTGTGACAGAGAATTCAGGATGTAGTGCACAAGAAAAGAATCTGACATCTCAACCTCAAGTGTTTTCAATTGAGCTGCTATATCCCTCATTTTCATGATGTGTTCTCGTACACCTCGTATGCCAGTAAGTTTCATGGATGATAACTTTGTCATTAAGGTGCTTGCTAAGGCCTTATCCGAAGATTCAAATTGTTCATCAATAGCCTTAAGCAAACTTCGGATGTTTTGATGCTCTCCAATAGACCCACGAATACTAGCTGATATTTTAGTCTTAATGTACATCATACTAAGGCGATTGGATCGCTCCCAACGTTCATAAACATTTACTTCTGATGTACTACTAATATTCGTGGGTTTAGGAGGTTCATCTTTTCTAATTGCATCATCAACGTCCATCCACCCTAATTGGAGAAGTATTTTCTCCTTCCAAATATTATAGTTATCTCCAGTTAATTCAGGAACTTGAAAATCAGAAATATTTAAAGGTTGAAAAGCTGCACAATTTACATGCTATGTTAATAATTTGAGACAAATAAATATTCTTAAATGATATGTCATGCCAATGCAATGCATATCAATTCAAATTATGAGCCTTGTAACAAATAAAATTACCTGTGGGTTAAATTTTATTTAATTAGACTCATATACTAATGATAAAACTAGTAAATTATATTCTTTTCTTAATTCCTGCGGGTAAATCAAGAAAAGAAAAACTTACTATTCCATCCTAATTAATTACATGAAATATGATAATATTCCTGTAGGATAATAATTATCATATTAAATATAATTAATTACAATTTTGATGTCATTTTACTTTATGTGATTATAACACTTAATGTATAATTTTAAAATAATTAAAGGTGCTGCGGCTAAACTTTAATTAAATTAAAAATACACAATTCACATGACATCTAAATGAAATTACACGCTTGAATATAATTTAACATAATGTATAAACAAGCATACACAATGAGAATTTCAATAATTAATCAATTAATCAACAAAATATGACTAATTAATTTAATTAATATTCTCTCTAAATATGCCATAAATATTGCCTAAAAATAAAAATTTTGGCATAAATTAAATGACACCATAAATTAATTATTATAATTAAATATGCCAAAATTGCCTAAAATTAATTAAAATTTTAAGATTTAGGCAAATTTTAAAGCATAAAATTGAGTTCACAATTATTTTGACAAATAAATGACTAAATATTGTCAAAATTAATTTTAATTTTGTCCATAATATTTTTGCCAAAATTTGGACAAAATTAAAATGTACTTCATAATTTTAAACAAAATAAATGGCCAACTGAACAAATTACTTTTAGTTTTAATTAAATATTGGCCAAAAATATTTTGTTCAAAAAAAAAATATTTATTTATTTATATATGTATATTTAATATCTAAAAGATAATATATATATATATATATAAATATATATATAAATCAGAGAAGGGAAATAAATGAAAATTTCACAAAATTGAAAAAAAAAAAAAAATATATATATATATATATATAAAATGTTGCGTACATAAGTCAGCAACAACGCCTGGCTTCAGTGGTTAAAGCTTGCGCCTTAATACCCAGGGATGGGAGTTCGAATCCTCCATGCGCCAAAGGAGTCATTTTATTTAAAACAAAACACCCAAAACGACATGTCGTTTACGCCCCATATTCAATAACAACGTAAACTACCAAAACGACATGTCGTTTACTAAAGGACTCAAAACGACTTGTCGTTTACGTCGTCCCTAACCTCCAGCTGGGTTAGCCGGGTCGACCCGACTCGGTTACGACCCGTATAGGACCCAAATGGAAACCCGGTCATTTCTTGAGTTTCCGAGCTCTGTTTTGGATGATCCAGGAGTCCATTTTCATCAGAATTTCGTGTAGATTCCATTTTTGATATCAAAATGATGAAAAAATGGCTCTATCAATGAACCCAAATTAACGAAAATTTTGACGTTTTTGAGTTCAAAAACACGGCAAGACAGAGGTATAAACATGCTCTGATACCAACTGAAAGACTTCATGGATATATAAAAACATATTTATAACATCCAATGCAAGAAAAATGGATCGAAATATTACCTCCGGTCATTGCTCCGATCCTCTGTTTTTCCGATGAGAATTCTGTCGTATGAAAAGCCAGGGATGCTTCTAAGCTCTTGTTCTACTAAATGATGGTGTGTAGCAATGTAAAACCGAGCTCAGGGACCCTGTATTTATAGGCAAACTCTTTCAACGGCAATTCCATCATTTGCCGAAGAAAATGCCACGTTCTGAGATGTGGGATGTAACCTCACGAAGCCTTAATTTTCGGACCATAATGCAGAGGTTGCAAGTCACGTTCAAATGTGCAACGTGGATTCTGTCATGCAATTGTAGATTGCTCCATGAATTGTCGCATAACCCACGTCTCACGTACTGTGTTTGCAACGTCCCACAAACTATTGAAGGATTATTACATATAAGACATCTTGTAAATATGGAATTTGGAGTTGGCCACGAGTTTCCAAATTTTTTATAAGAGTTTTGTAATATTTTACATCGACTCGGTTGGGATTTTTCAAATATATTGGTACTCAATTTTCCTTAACAAGCACATATATAAGCATATTCAAGGAAGATGATGGAGGAATGGGTAACCCCTACGCATTGAGATTCCTTGGTTCTTCTAAGTTTAGGGATGATATCACTTGAGCATGGTTTTTTGCTATTCTTGATATCATTTTATCTACTAAAAAAATAAGGCTTAAATATATATTTTTGTTCTCTCTAATCTTATAAAAGTTTTAGTTTATTCCTTGTTGAAGCATACCTTGACCAAAATTTATGTGTAGCCTCTCAAGTTTTTCAAGTTGAATCCTTATAGTACCCATACAGAGTAGTCAATGCTCCTGTCAAGACTCCAAAGCTGAAGTAAAAGACTTAAGGCTCTATTTGATATTACTAAAGAAAGTAGGGAAGAAAAGAAATTGTACGTATAATATTTATTTTATTTTTGTAATTATTACTTAACATTATCTATTAATTACTTTCTCTAATCTCATATATAAGAAATAAATAACTAATTCATGAGGATTAAAAAAATTGGTTAAAAGTAATTGATTTTTTTTAATTTTGTTGCAAATAAAAATTATTTTTTAAAAATATCCTTATATATATTTTTTCTTTTTGAAATTAATGACAACTACTACTTATAATTTGAATGAATTATTTAATGGAGAGTATAATTGAAATATTATAATTAATATATTAGATATCAAGGATTTGTTTATTATATTTTAGATCAAATTAAATTTTAAAAAATTTTTTTATATATATGAGACAGGAGAGAGTATTATTTAATCATTAAAAATAAAAATATTAAAGTATTTTTCATCTCCAAAATTATATATATTTTTTCATTTTTATTTTCGTTCCCATTGTCTGTATACTTAACTTTCTACATTTCAAGGAAGAATGATGGAAAGTAACCCATACCTAGCTTCTTCAAGAGCATGTAATAACCTAATTGGGTTTGAGATCATGGGAGGAGGCAAGGAACCAGGCTAATCGGAGATAAGATAGGTTTGTAGTTGACTGAGTAGTTATGGGAGAAGATAACGCATTGATGGGGTTTGCCTCATGGTTAAGTGATGTCCTTCATTTGAAGGGTTGAGGTGGCGAGACCAAGTCGTTAATTGTCAATTGGTTCTGACTATAATGTTCCTCACCGGTTTCCTATTTCAAAAACAAGTAACGTTGCCTCTACAGTCCAATTCTGCCCTTTTATCATATCATTAATTTAAAATCTAACTTCGAAGGTTGTTGAGTTAGACGTTATTAATTTATCTAGTACCATTTATACTAAAATTTGGCATTCAAGTCAACAGATTGTCAAATCTGATAATAAATTTTGAATAAAAATACAACAAATGGATACAATTAATTCTTTTTTCTTTTTTAAAGGAAGGCAACATTAAATATTTTTAAACCGGGTGAACTAAATTAAAATTTTTCTAAAATTGGAGGAATCAAAATTATATTTTTGCAAAAAGCAAATACAGGATGGGTTGTGCTATTTAAATGTAAAATTCCATAAAAAATAAATAAAGCAATTATTGAAAAATTAAAGAACATGACGTTCGCTTTATATATATATATATATATATAAGTATCTATTAAATTAATATAATAAAATTTATTAAAATTAAAAAACAGAAACACAAAATAATAAAACAAATCAAAGAAATATAATAACATCAAAATAAATATAACTGTTCAATAAAATATATATATATATATATCTATTAGAAGTGATACAATTAGCCTTTAGGATCATACTATTTGATTTTTAAATAAATAGAATTAATTTATAATTTCTCTGAAATATTTTACAATCTATTTTTTAATATACATAATAAATTATTTGTAAAAAAATCATGTTTCATTTTATTACAAAAGCTTTTTTTTTTTATAATATGTAGAGAGTATGAGTAAGAAAACTGCAAAGAAAGGAATTTTGGCAAAGTGTAGGAAACAAAAAGTGAAAAGTATATTATTAGTTATTTTTGGAGAATAAAGATAAGAAGTTTTCTAAAAAAAACCTTTAATATACTTTATTTGTCTTATAAAATTTATTTTTATAATTAATATAAAATATAATTATATCTTTAAAAATGTGTATTTAAAACTTTAAAGCAGTAAAAAGAGCATATTAAAAATTTTAGGAAAGATATATTTAAAGATTTTAGAAATGTAATATTATATATACACACAATAATATAATTTTTTTTAGGGGGCGGCTGCCCTAAGCTGCATTACTTCGGTTCTTATTAGATTATTTATATTTATCTTAAAATTTTGCTTGAGTTAGATTTTCTTTTTTAAACAATCTAAATGACTCACCCTTTTAAATGTATAAAATTTTTTAATACGTTTGATTGGACTTACAAGCGGAGGTTGGTTCTATATCTGGTGCAGGTGATACTCGGTGCAGTTATTCACGGAAATGAATTATCATATCCTTGCAAACTTTGGTGAAGAGAAGCTTTCTTTCCTTTTTTGGGTTTCCTATTTAATATTTGGTGGGGATGGTCCTTAAATAATTGTTGTTACAAATCAACAGAATGCTTACCTTGTTCGAATTTATTAATTTATGGGTGGAAAGTGAAACTTCTTTTGTCATGCATTATTGTTTTGGTTTCTTTGGAACAATCATCTGCGGATAATTTTACAGTAAGTTATGCAATTTTTTTAAAAAAATTTTGACGAAATTATATAAACTTATTATTCTCATTTTAAAAAATTTTAATTAAAATATTCTCGATTGACCTAAATAAATAAATAAATATTATATTCAAATGTGTATAACTAAAAATAAGAAAGATAAAAGAGTATTTTTTATTTTTTATTAAATTTAAAAATATAAATATTTAGATTAATAGAGAGTATATTAGTAAAAAAATTTTAAAATTAGATTAAAGTATAGTGTAATTTTTTTATTTAAGTGGAAGGCTATATAATTTACTTCTAATTTTATGAACATCAAATTAAAATGTTTAAAATTAAAATTTGCAATTTAATCACTAACAAAAATTGTCAAATAGGTAGAATAGTGCTATATCCTTAATCAAAACACTAAAAAGTTCACCTATGTGTGAACAAAAATGTATTAAATAAAACAAATTGTATATATAATCTTAGATATTGATTTTCTTCTTTCTATCATGCTAAAAAGTTCACTTCTACATGAAAAAGATTATCAAACAAAATAGATTATATATGTAATATTAAATACTAATTTTCTTCTTTTTGTTTTAGGGGTCTTTGTGGTGGTGTGTACGGGGAAATAATGGTTAGACTTACAAGAGTATAAGAAGGCTTGGGCATTTAGGTGTAGACTTTAATGGCCAAGTTAATGAGGAAATTTAAGACAAGTGAGAGTGAGATTAGAGGGAAGCATAGTACCTAAAGGCTATGGTCTTTGGTATTCATAAATGAGGTCAACGACAGTCTCGTACTTAGGAGATCATGATAGTTGTCTTTGAGTAGGCAATTTAGGCAAGAAAGTAGGTGAGCGTACAATTAGTAAGTCTTAAATTTATACATATTTTTATAAATTTTTATGCAACTTATCATGTGAATTTTTAATTTATTTTGGATTTTATAAATGCAAATTTAGTAGTTTTTAGTTAAGTTTGTGTTTTCTTGTTTAAATTAGTCTTTAAGTAGTTTTTGGTCAATAATTACTAGGTTTTAGGTTAATTTGATGAATTTTTATATGCTTAATTGGTTGAGCTTAATTTGCAAGTAAAGAAAGATGAGTTTTGCATCAAAGAGTGCCAACTTCTAGCAATTAAGGTGTCACCACATGGGAATCCATCATTGTAGCACTAGAGCGGTAAATTTATTTTGTAGGTAAAAGCTAGATCACTCCACTAATGCTAGGGAGCACCACAACAATGATGTGAAAAATTGCAAAACAATGTAGCTTAGCTCTACCCAATTAGGAAACCTTATAGATATCTTATTGACGCATTTTGATAGAGGAGGATGATCATCTAACCTATTATGAGGTTTTTAGAGGCTATCTAGGTGCTTAAGAACTCTAAGATTGGAAAGCCAATGGAGAAAATGAAGGAGATGGGCTTTAAACAACAATCTATGGTTATCTCTTTTAGTCAATTGCTCAAGAGTTTTGTCTTAAGCAATGTTCTCCATCCTTCCTCTATTTTTCTTATTTTTTTCTTTTCTATCTATATGTTTAATTTTGTTCTTATTATTTGGTTTGTGTAATTGACTCCAGATTATATTAGCATCAATATTTTGCTAATGAATTTGTGTTTAATTCCCTATTCATAAATATGCGTTGTTAATTTTTATCGCAATTAGTGTAAATGAAGAGTATATTAGTTGAAATGATAGATTGTATTGATGAAGTTTCAATTGATTTACTTGTAATCTATGTTAATCGAATCTTAAGCCTAGTGACAAATTGTATTTATGAAATTAGGTGATAGATATTTTTTACACAACATGTGTCACAACTTGACAGGTTATATTGATAAAGAATTATGTAGTTAACTTAGTGAATATAGTGATGGATCATATTGATGACACCAAAGTAACTAGAGGTACTTGATTGAATAGAAGAAGTAAATGCAAATTAATATCATGTCCTTGATAATCAATCAACTCAAGTCAATGTTATGTTAAGTTTAAATATCTATATATTAAGTCCTAAGTCTTTAAGTGGGTCTTTATTAGGTCCTTATTTTATTATGTTTTCTTGCCTTTAAAGTGTTTAAATTGTCTTAGTGACTAGTAGCTAGGAAAACTAGGGATATTAGCTTGTAAATATATCCATAACTATAAATAGTTAACAAACTAACTCTAATTATAAGTAAAATCCTCCAGACTTATAAGTATATAATCTTTATGGGATTAACACTTATACTCTAAGTTCACTTTATTACTTGAGCAACTAGTCCACTTGCTAGCTTTTATATTTTTAAAGATAGTCAACATATTAATGATCCACTCCTGCATGTAATGATCTCATAGGGTGAGTGACAATGCTATTTCTTTTGGATGGGTGACAAGTGTCATTGTTTAACCAGTAGACACATTAATCAATGTCAAGGGTAGTGTTTGCGGGTCATTACACATTAATTTAAAAGTTTAATTCGGTATTTTATGGGTTTTTGAAATTATTTGTAGATCACATTTATCGAAGTGAGGTCTCTTTCATCTAGTCATGCCTTTTCTTATATAAATCTAAACATATCATCTCTATATTCTTACTTTCACCAAAATCTTTCACTACATCGTTTTTCAAAATAGCTTGAGGTTTTTAATCTCTATCTTCAATTTCTACTTTATTATGCTCGATTATCACTCATAATCTAGTTTCTTACTATAGGTGTTAGTGTTTTTTCTTCATTGAATCTTCGTTGATCCATGTGTGAATATTTCTCTTTCTTCTAAATTTCCTTATGATGGATGTTTTAGGAGTATCTTTAATAGTGTTTTGGTGTTGTTAGATTTTAGAAGTTTATGACTATTTTGGGATAATGTGTTGTGGTTTTTTACTCCCACTCTTAAGCCACACCTTTCCATCAAACTTAGTCACAAGCCTTTATATTGACTCTTAGCAACAAGACCTTCCTCGTTAGCCTTAAGATTAAGGTTCTTCCAATCTTTTTAGCACATAGCCCCCTTTCCTACCTTTGGGTAAATATCCCACAAATGGTCATACATTGTTATATATGGATGAAAATTTATAACTTTCATATAATTTGTTTTATTTGATTTCCAAATGAATATTTGCCAACAATTATTTAACGATATAATCACTTGTGGGAATGTATAGGTTCAATCTTGTAATTGATGCTATGAGGGAATTCACATTGATTGTGTAGGCTAAATTTGAACAGCCATACTACACATGGAAAAATATACCTTTTAAAAGCGAAGGTGTTGTGGTTTAGGGAGTGGGCAGTATGTCTAATAATTTTTTACTTCAATTTCCTATGTGTTACATATTATGGCTATAGAAAAATGTCCTCATTTACTACTTGAATTCTAATTTTCATTTAATGTATGTGGAAAAATTATAAATGGTTGCTTCAATATGAACAAAAAATTAGGAAAATTGGAATAGAAGGGCCATAAAGTGACTCCAAGCTATGATGTGGAAAGTCTGTGAAGACTTGGTTGCTAATATTAAGGCTAAATGGATTCTTGAAGATGTCCTTAGTGCTTTGGTAAAGGCTTAAGACATGAGGAGTATCTAAATAAGTGAGAGCAAGCAAATGTTAGCCTTAAAGTTTTATAATGTAAGTTTTGATGATAACAAATGAGTTATAAATACAACACTTATATATGCTTACTTAATTGTTATAAGTTTTGATTATAAACAATATTGCTTGCCCTAATTATATTATATGTTTTGATAATAAAAAATGTTGACAAGTATATTATTAATATGTGCTTACTTGTTTAAAATTAACTTATAATATTTTGTTTTTGAATCATGCTTTGTCTTTTATGCACAAGATATGTTTGCTTATATTATATCTAATAGATTTTAATGCTATATATAATTTAAATTGGATATATGAATTAGAAAAATCTCATATACATGATAAGATTATTTATACTAAATCCTATTCTGTCATGTATATTTATAAATGTGATTGGACTAACTATTTGTTTTATAAATTAAATATCTTTCATGTATGATAGTTCAAAAAAAGAAGAGTGAGCATTGCAATGAGGAGAATGAAATATCAATATTATACTTTATTCAAAAAAATAGCAAGTATAAAGAAATGATACTTTAAGAATTAAAGAACTTAAAGATTTAAAAATTTAAAAATTTAGTTGTATCAAAATAACCAATAAACTCAAATAGGTATAATTATTATAGTTTGGAAGTTTTTATGTGAAATTCAATGATTTAGATTTGCATTTATTGGCTTAAGACATTTTTTATTATCTAAATATATATTTGGATCCAAAAGATTATGAGGTATAATTTTTTTTCTAAGAACCTTAGTTTGACCTTTGATCACTATTTTAATTATATCTCACAAGCCATATGGATTTTTGATATGAAACTTACTTCATTTGAAAATAGACTTACTAGCTTTTCAAAAATAGGTCTTTCAAATGAAAAGTTACAATTATTTAAAGTTGAGTAGTGAGATGTGGATTTTACATAAAACTTTATTCTTACCATTAGTCACTCTTTTGATTATATCTTACAACACATATAGAATTTTGAGATGAAACTTATTGCGTTAGAAAATAGACTCAAAGAACTTTTCAACAATAGGTCATTCACTTTAAATGAAATCAAAATAAAAGAGATATGACAATTTAAATTTGAGTTTATGCTAACAAGTTGACTAACCTTGAAATCAATCGGTTGGCCTTGTCTAAAATGATACTCAGTGCTCTTTGGATATGATCAGTCGATTCTTCTTAGTTGACCAGTCAATTGGGGCCTATTTGATTGCCTATGCATGAGGGAGATGGCAATGTATTACTTTGCTTTATTTCGTTTGGTTTGATGCTGTTAGTGCATTGAGTTCAAGGTGGATGCATTAGACTTTTAATTGTCATTAAACAAAAAAGGTGTTTCTTTTAGAGCCAAAAACTCAAAAATTCATTTACAAAAGGTAAAGAACCTATCCCTTACATGTAGTAGAGCTCGTGACAAAAAGGAGAACCAATGAATGTTGGCCCATTGCATTCCCACATCGTTGTTATTGTCCTCACCACCATCATTCCCCATATGCTTCCGAATTAGGTGAGTCTAAAATTTTCCATAACCCTATTTATTCCTATAAACTTAGGAGGAATTTTTTTAAATACATATTAATATTTTTTTACTAAGGGCAAAGTTGTCTTTGTCCTCCTCTATAGTGCAATTTCATCATTATTTTTATGCAACTAAACAAGCAAACATAGATGTATTCCCTTTCCTTTTTGTACCATACCAAACATAAATAATGCAATCCCTTTCCTCTCAGTATTCTTTTTATATTTACATCACTAATAATCCAACAAATCAAATGGGTGTTTGGTCCTTAGAAATTTAAGCTAACAATCATATTTTGTATGGCAGTTGATTGATATAGTCTTAACAATCGATTTGTTGCATTAATAATAGTTTTTTAAAGTATGTAAAAGTTCTTTTTGATCCCAAATGGCTATATTTCACAAAGCTCTATATATATGACATTTCAAAGATGTTTTTGATGAGATATATGAGCTATAACATTAATTTATACTTATTCTTAACCCTTAAAAAAAGAAAACATCATTCTTGAGCCAAATCTTTTAAAATCTCTATCATTTTAATCCTTAGTGCTTCCTCTTATATATCTATTCTTTAAGAAAGTTTTTTTGAATAATATTATTATTTTAAAATCATTGTAAAACAAGGGTGATATACCCTTTGTGAGAGAAAATGAAAGTAGGGGAGCTCTTAAAGAGATTATATTTTAGGAAGTGAGAAGTGCTTTGATTTAGAATAAAAAACAACTTTAGGTTGAGTTGGATATTGTAAAGATTCACAAGTATTCAATTAAATTTGTGGAATTAGTAGAAAAATCTCAAGTTAAAGATAAGAGACATGAAGAAAGCTTGGGTTGGAGCCAAACCAGGATAAATCTTGAGTTTGCATTCTTTCTATTCCTATTCTTTTTATATTTCAAGTTGTTTAATTGATGTTCTATCTTTTATCTTTTTATGTTGATATTTTACATGAAGCATTGATTCATTGTTGATAGATACATTTGCCTACATCCATCCCAAGTAAACTAATTGTTGAAAAAATTGTGAAATTGCTATAGCTTACTTGGAAACATGCTTTTGCTTCAACTTTAACTATATATTACTCATTCTAGTCTCATATATAAGAAATAAATAACTAATTCACGAGTATTAAGAAAGTTAGTTAAAAATAATTAATTTTCTTAATTTTGTCTCAAATAAAAATTATTTTTCAAAAATACTCCTATTTAATATGTGTACTTTTTTTTTAAAATTAATGACCACCATTACTCATAATTTGAATGACTTATTTAATGAGGGACATAATTGAAATATTGTAATTAATATGATAGTTTGTTTCTTATATATAAGACCAAATCAAGTCTAAAAAAAAGTCTCTTATATGTGAGACCAGAGAGAGTATTAAGTATTCTATTTTTAGGAATAGAAATTGTGCTTTTCATACTCAAAACATTTATATGAAGTTTTTCTTAATATAATTGCTATTTTACTTAATACCCTTTAAAGTAACTTTAATAATAAGTTTTTTAAAATAATTAAAATTTTTGTAAACCTCCAATTGATTCCTTAGGTGTTAGTTGTCTTGCCTAGGAAACTAGGCTTCTTAAAAGGGAGGAACATTACATACTCATGGCAGCATTCCTAATTCTAAGCATAGAAGTTGGATGGTAAAATAATTTATATTAATTAGCTCTATATTTTATTTCTCCATTACATGCTTATGTTATTTTACTGATAATTTATTTTGTCTAATCAAGATCTCTAATATTAATTGACAACTGTAGGTTCAACAGACTCGAAGGGAACCATCCCTAATTTTAATTATTCATGCGCACCCACAGGAGGAAGGACAACAATGAATTCATTGACCAGAGGTCAAGCGAAGTCTTTGCAAGTATAGTCCATTCTGATTTGTTTCCTCGATCATGTTTTGGGTTCAATGGGAATGATTCTAATTATCATTTGATTTTAATTTGTTTCCTCGATTATGACTGGATAGTACATAGGCGCGGCATTAATACTTGATGAATATTGGTATTTCTTGTGCAAAGATATTGTTCCCTGTTTTTGTCCATATGCAGGCTGAATAGACCAGGCTTAAGTGAACTTGACCTTCTCGATTATGTTTTGGGGTTAAATGGAAATGATTCTAATTCTGATTTGATTTGTATTTGTTTCCTCGATTATGACTGGATGGTACATAAAGCATGGCATCGATACTTGATAAATATACGAGGCTGTGTAGATATAATATTGGTATTTCCTATGTAAAGATATTGTTCCTTATTTTTGTCCATGCGCAGGCTGGACAGACTAGGCTCAAGTAAACTTGATCTTCTCAGGCATCGGCTGTGAGTGAATCTGATAACACAGACGAGGTTGCTCGAGATACTGATATCTGGTTAGAGGCTGTGGGTGGGAAAAATAAAAAGAGTGGCATTTTTGGGGTTGGATCAAGGCACTCGAGTTTAGCAACAGTTCGAACAGGGCCTCTGCCACGCGTCTATTAGGGCTTTATCCTCAGTGTCATGAGGAGTTGGGTGGCATGGGAGGAGGGCAGCATCCGAGGAGACACAAACATTGAAACAGACAATGGGGCAGCAGAAACAAGTGATTCAATCGTAGAGACAGCTACTACAACGACATGAACGAATGCTCAACCAGATGTTTACTCATATACAGCTCCCTCCTATTGATCGAGATCGTGCAACGAAAGATGTGCAGGAGCTTGCTCCACCAAGTCTTTAGGATGACGTTTCTTTTATTTCGGTACTAATTTTTAAGATGACATTTACAGTACTCCTCGCACATTATTGGGATGATTTTAGAAAAAATTACATCTAAAGATTTATATTTGTAGATATTTGTAGAATTTATAATAAAGATATTGAAAATTAAAATTATTTTAAAGAATTAAAATTATTACAAGATTTTAAGAGACTTATTATTAAATTAAAAAAATTACTACTAAATTATAAAAAAATTACAATTTAAATAATTTTGGTGATAACTTTTTTAAAAGCTGATAATAATTTCTTAAATCTAGTAGTAAGTGGAAGTGATTTTAGTTTTTAACGATAATTTCAATTTTTAAGGTTTTTTATTTATAAATTTTATAAAATTTGGATATAATTTTTTCATGATTTTAATGTACCCTTCCTTCATTTATTATTGTATGTAAATTTAATTCTGTTTGAAAAGTGTGTTGCTTCACTTTTCCATGCATACCTTTGCATATCAAACTTTCTTTTTCAACATTTGTATAATTGGATTGTAAAATTTTAGAATTGTCATTAGAGACAAAATTTTTTATTTCTAAGTAGAGATGAATTTTTTCATCTTTAATTTAGAGATGATTTTTTTTTTGGTCCCAAAATTTAGCAACTACTCTACTAGACAAAAAGGAAATTTTGGGTTTGACTCCAACTCTAATAGTTTAGATGAAATTTAATGCAATCAGAGACAATTCAACCTTTATGTTTGTGTGTGTGTATATATATATATATATAGTGAGAGATATAATCAATTCTTGATAAGGTTAAGTTCTCTTATTGGATGATCTTAAAGGGCAAACCCTCTTATAGTCGAGTAGTGCATTTAGAAAAATCATACCCAATTTGATAAAAATATATACTATTTTATCATACCAATTGTGTTAAATTTTTTGAGTATACTATCAAATTGGACTGAATAATAACAACATAAGATTCAAGGGTAATTTTTTATCAAGTTTTTGGTTTTCAATAAAACTTTAATACATAAATATTATTATAACAAAGCACTACATAATTTTTTTTTTAAATCTTCGCATACCATTTTTTATTCAACAGCTTTAAAACAAGTACTTAAAAAATTCATCTAAGTTCTTTTCATAATAATATTATTATTTAATTATATACATTATTTGATGTGAATAATAAATTATATTAGTTTATTGATGAAATCTTTTTTATCAAGCCAATGTAATATAATATAATACACTCTAAAGATGAGTGTAGCAATGAACAAAATTTTACTAAAATGGATGTCACAGTGAATTCTATAACCTTCACACGCACTTTAATAAATTTCGATAGTTTCTTTGCATTACCAGTAATTTTTCTATATAATAATAATATTTTATACAATCTAGTGTATTATATATTCATACTATTAATTGACGCAACAAATACATAATAACATAAAAGATATATAATAATTTCATTTGAATCTGAGGAAAAAAATATATTTTACTTGTTTAATTAGGACTTTTATTACATCAGCTTTAAAACATAATAAAACATCCATATATTCTTTGAGAAAGATCACAAAACAACTCACATTGAACAAAAATGAGAGAAGGTATTTTGTGTTTCTTTTTTTAAGATCAAAGAAATGTTTCTTTCCATTTTACAAGTAATCTACGGAATTATAATTAGATATTCCTAAAAAAGAAAAAAATAAAATTTCCCCTAAATCTTATTATGTACCAACAAAAACAATCTTTCAAACTTTTACAAAACACTAGTTTAGTAATAGAATAAATTTATATATAATTTTTTATATTTTTATTTTTAAATTTTTTAATTAAAATATAATAAGTAAATGATTCTCTAATAATAATATGATATATATATATATATATAATTTTTATAAATAATTATATAATTTTTAATTAAATTATATATCTATTATATTATTATTAAAAAATTATATACTTATTATATTTTTGTGGAAGAATATAATAATAAGGATGTAAAACCTGCCATAGGTCTAGTCCTTTAGTAATTTCTTGCAAACTATTTCACATTTTGATAATGAGCAAGATTATCTCGCACTTTTCTTGCCACAACATAAGCAGCAAAAAAATATCATATTATATAGAAAAATGTTTAGTTTTAAGATTGATTCAGAACGCCATTATATCAAGTACAACTACTGAAAGTGTCTAACATGGGTTCTGTTATAACAGCTAGATCAGGCCTGGAGACAATACAGAATTGTCCACACATGAATGATAAGTACCTTGCGTGGCCCCACTAGGGCCATTAGTTAAGTTCTGTCCAGCTCAAAAAAGTACACACAAAAATGTCTGCGTATTAACTACACCGCGTGGGATGAGCCATCTGTACATAGATAGGCATTTTGAGGTCACCCCACTTCGGTCCTTATCCAGTTGGTATAGGATTTGCAAAAGATTTAGTGGGGCAGATCATAAGCTACGTGGGCAATGCGCTTGAGTAGTGAACAAGAAAGAATACACTGGAATAATAATGCCTACATTGTTGATTTGTTCATCCACAACTATAATAACAAAAGAAAAGGAGCATAAAGGGTATGTCCACAATTTCCTGTTGGACCATCCAATATAGCGGCCCCTTAAATTGACAGCACAACAGAGGAGGGGTCACTGACTAGAACGGTAAGGTTGGATCCTATACACATGACTAAGATTCACCCCCTTTAGGGTCCACACAACCCTATAATGTATGTTTCAAAGGAAGAGCAATTTTTCATTTAGACATTTTCTTTAAATTATATCTAAATAAATATTTCTTTTCCTTCATTTCTTATCTATTATTCTCAATCCAGACACTCTTAAAGGGAAAGAAAAGTTAAATTTAAACATAAATCATGGAGAATGCCTAAATTAAATTTTCTCTTCCTTTTACTTCTCTATTCTTCTCAATCCAAACATACTCTAAAGAAATTGATTGTTTCAATTTTAGAGAAAAAAGACAAATAGTATAGAACCCACACTAGAAAAACAAGTGGAATACACTGGGTCTCGATGTGTCAATTTACTCTCTGCGAAATTTACATGGTTAATTCCTTTAAAGACTGCAAACAATCCCAAATCCAAATCAATCTGTCATCAACAAGAGTTTTCTTCTGTCTTTACGTCGAGAGAGAAGAAAAATCAACAGGTAAATATCAAATTAAGAGAATTTTAGGGATCACTCAACCAATTTTGCTCATTGCGTGCAGATAAGCTACTAACAAAATTGCAAGCTACTGAAGCATCATTAAAATTTCAAAATACTATGGATAATAATATTTAAAGTCTAAAACCTCTGTAAACAACACTAATAACCTAACCTCAATATTATATCAACGATTTAAAAGAAAGAAGAAAACAAAGCCTAGTTCATCCTTCTGATAAGCTCATTAATATAATCTTCACGGTTGCCAGCATCGCCTCCTTCAACATAATGATTTCTTTTCTTCTTCAAACCACCTAGTGGAGCCTTCAGCTTGAAAGGCCACAGGAAGTTATTTGCCTCCCTGAAGTGAGGTCCAACAGTCATAATCTCGTGGATCAGATCTTCCACGCAAATAATCCCATGCTGACCCAAAGTCTGGAATTATACACCATGTCAGATTTTTTTTTTTTTTTAAATTATGAGCATAAAACATAGTTTACAACGAAAACACTTGTAAACGCTAGACAATAAACCACCAACCTGTTCGATGATAGAGTTGTCAGTCAAAGGAATTCTCTGCTTGTTTACTTTCCCAAAACCCCTCTTGTAGATCAGTTCCTTGACGCTTTTTAAATTAGGGTACCTGAAGTCAATTTGCTTATAATAAGCGCACATGATACAGGTAATGATACAAGAGAATCTCTAGGAGATAAACTGAAAATTCATATACCCATAAGTAACATAAGGCTCGACCCTGTGCAGCATATTCATAGTGGCTTTGTTAACTTTGAGGACACCATTAAATATCTGCAGATAGACCCCAAAAAAGAAAAAGGCTCAATTCTAAGTTTTCTTGAACGTAAAAAGTAAAATACACATGCTTGAAATGAAGAGAATCACAAATAAGGGAATTTGAAGACAAATTGATAAGGACACCAAGAAAGATAGCAGAACAAATACAAATGAACTATGCATAATAGGATTAATAGAGTAATGAACAGAAATATATCTGAGTATGACTTTTAATGTAATTGCAGTAGCTGAGCCAATTGCCTAATCGGAATTGAAAGGAGGTAACCGGAAGCAACCCAGCAAAAGTCCAGTGTAACCAGGAAACATCTTTTGACTAATGATGAGAAGTAAGATGGGTAAAAAGCAGTTCTTCAAGTGTTCTAAATCCATTAAAGTCAAACAATTATTTAGCTAGCATTCTATGTGCTAAAAGTAAAACAAGATACCATAGAATGCTAGAAGTTCCACCAATACGAAGCTTCTAATTGTATTTCAGGGTTACCTGTCTCAGACGCAGAAGTTGCAAAATCTTCCTTGTTCTTGGATGCATAGCATTGATACTGGAATTCAAAATTTTCATTACCATCTTATTCCTTTAGAAGCATATCAAGAACAAGATAGCATGAAGGAATGCTTATTTACCCACGGATCCTGATGATGAACAACAGCTTGGCTTCCGGGTCAACATAAAACCCACCCTTAAGCTTTGCTTCGCGCTTCAATCTAATCAGCTCCTTTTGCTGAACATATATTTTCAACAAAGCCAATATGTGAGCAGCTAGCAATGGACCAATAAAACTCATGTTAAGTTCTGTAATGTACTTCTTATAACTTTAAATACCTGCTCATCATATTCCTTTGCATACAGTTTGGCTCTGTTATAAATTAGTTTCCGGGTTTCAGATCTCTTTTTCTTGGCAGCTTCAAGCTCCTGCTTTTTTGCCAGAGCCCATTCCTCGTTCCTCTTCTGCTTTTTCAATACAGACTCAGGAACCACTGCTCCAACTTTAACATCCTCTTTGCCCATCCTTTAGAATAAAGTGACAAAACATTAAATTAAATGACCTAATCAACAATCAGCTACCAGGGCCATCAAAATCAACGAGAGCACATTAGTTATCGAGTTTTCCAGATACTATACAACACACAAATGCCAGACATTTCAGCAATTGCAATCACCAGCCAACATAAAAACAATACAAACCCAAATTATGCCATGCCATTTGTATGATATAAAAGGAATGGGCTTTCTAGATAAAAAATGCCAAGAAGAAATATTAAACAGCAGAAGCAATTTCAAAACTCAGATCAAGTTATTAATATTGTTACAAGACATTGCCCAATAAAGAATTAAAAGAGTGACCAGATTCAGAAAGAGACGCATACTCGAGGCTTCGTGTGTGTTTGGATTGATGGTGAGTAAAATTGATTTTCTAAACCTTGATTTTGTAGAATTGATTTTGGGTAAAGTGAGTTTACATGAACGTGATTTATGTTTGGAAAGTTTAGGTGAAAAGTGATTCTAGTAGAATTGATTTTGTTTGGATATTATATACCAGAATCACTTTTAAGTGTAAAATTACCAGAAAGGATGGTTATATTATTTTATTTGATTTATTTCTATAACATTATTTTTTTTTAAATAACATTTAACCAATGATATAGTATAATATATATTTTTATTTCTGTTAATATTAGAATTAAAATATAAATTAAAAATAAATATTTTAGTTACGTTATAAATTAAAAAAATTTAATATTGTTAATAAAATTATTAAGTCATCACAATTTAAGAGAATAAATCGAAAATTAACAACAATCAGAATCATAGTATATTAAAGGCCAATTGATAATGCGTGGCCGACTGGATCATGTATAATTAAGAGAATGCATGTGGGATGTTTGTTTGGCATTTATCTCCCACCCAGGTGCTTTAATGCGTTTAGAATAAAAAACATTGAAATTACATATATATATATATATATATATATATATATATAAAGTTAGATACAATACTTGGCATCACCATAGTTGGCAAGGCAAAATTATTATTATTTTTTAAAGGTTGGAGTTATGTCAGATTAGTCTCATATTTTATTGTGTCAATTTTGTGCCAATTAGATTAACAAAAACTGATGACGTGTTATTGTACATAGATCCAACGATCATTACAACTTATTCAAATGAACTATAAACTACTTAAATATATATCATACTATCTAATTTTATAATCTTAACCCCTTTCTGTTATTTTATCCTTAACATTTCGTTATCAAGAAAACACTCTTTTTTAGATTGAGAAATTGAATTTATAAAGTCCATACTGTGCACACGTTATAACATATTAACAATTTTTGTTAATTTAACTAACAAAATTAACATTAGAATAACATTAAAAATTTTAACAAACATGTAAAATAAAATTAATACAAAATAAAATTAACAGTATTTCTCGAACAGTACTCTATGCATTAACTTTGCCATTTCGAAATGGGATCTTCATTACATAGTCTTTGTAAATAAAGGAAATATCTAAGTTTTTATTCTTGCTCCAATATTTTATGACTTCAATTAAATATGAATTGCGTGTAGTATATACCAGATATTAAATAACATCACCCTATTTTAATCCTCAAATGAAGCATATACACAGCATGCATCCCAATGGGTTCATGGCTTGGGTGGGTGTTACGCAAACGGTGAGATGATGCAGATGAGCAAACAAAAACCAAGCATTATTTTGAGGTAGTGACTAGACCTCTTACATCTCGAACAGATCTTAGTCTCAATGGAGTAATTGCGAGATGACCTAGGAACTTACAGAATACCTAACTTGGATAATCGGTAGACAGAACTTCGAATCCTTACGGGATGAAGAGCTAACAGAATGATTACCGAATCGACTGATATACGTAATGCAAAGCGGGCAGAGAAGCTTAGACCACTGAAGGAACTTTCTTATAGAGTAGGGAAGAAAGTAAACTTAATCCACTCCCTATACAAAAGAAATGAAAGAATTCGCTTTGACTTCGTTCTTAAGTGTAATCGACTATTGTTGTCGATGCTTCATCCATTTATGACTCTCCTACGGAACTATAAGAATGAATGCAGTCTCTGGTCGGTCGCTTTGCCTTAGAGAAAGAATTGAGAATACTCATTCCCGGGAATGTGATTAGCTTGCTTGAACGAATCCGCTCTTTTCATTTTCAAGGGCAATTGACGAATGTATTAAAGGAAGAGAGTGGTCTTTCCGGGGCTTAAAAGACCAGTTATTGAATCAGTTGGTGCCATTAATTCTGTTGGAGGCAGGGCAATAGGAAATCTCTCTTTTCTTTCAGAAAAAGTTCGCCTACTCCCAGCTTATTAATGAGACAAATTCCAGATAATGAACTCAATCCGATGAATAGAAGGAATGCCTGCTTATTGATTACCTCATCCGAGTAAAAGGATCTCCTTAAGCTTTCTTTCACCATCACGCACCATTACCCTCTCCCTCCCTGGACCAAGTTTCATCTTATGGGAACATCGTCTATGGCAGACGAACCCAGTTTCTAGTTTGCCTTATTCCTGCTCCGTAGGCGCCAAGAGGGAGCACTGTAAATGTCAAGTCTTGCTGATTGACCTCTGTATTATTTTCATATAGAAATGCAAGTGCGTTCGATCGAGTTCAAGCCAGGTCTTTCTTCTTTAAAGCCTGGAGCTGGACTTCTTCTTCCTGACTCGATTCACAGTTGTTTCACACTAAGCCAGAGCCCAACCAGGGTGAGGAGAGTAGGGACGGGGAACCAATGTCACCAACTAAACTAGCTGTCTCGGATCTTTGAATAGACAGAACAGGTCAACACAACCCATTATCAGAGACAGGCAACAGCATATAGCGAGAACGCACAACACTAGAGAAATTATGACTTTTATTACAAACTCTCATACTATCGCAGCTCTTCTGCTCGTCTAGAACAGAAGACACCAGCTTTCACTGGTGGGGAGCTGACCTTCATCTCCCTAGTTATCGGGTTTTAAGGACTAATATCATCTACCAGACTGTTGCCTCATTGGACGTAAGAATTGACAGGCAATCCTTACGCAGAAGGGTGGAAAACCTTATCACCATCTAAATTAGTGACAGACAAACTCACTGGACTTCTACTTCTGAGCCTTTTTCCTCACCGCGAGAACGTTGAAATCCTCAAGCTGCCAACACGTCATGGCACGGAGATAGTGGCAGTGTATATTAGGCATCCTATGGCCACCTCTACTTCGCTCGAATAACATGAAGCAACTTCAACCTCTGCCTTTGTTACCTTTCTTGTAACATATGGCGTGGGTAATAGATGTCTCACCTAAGTCACACGCAGGTTTGGTTTTGTTTCTTATGCATGGCGTCTAGGGTGGGTTTGCAAGGGTCGTAACAGCATGCATATAGCATTTATTTTTAAGTCATATGCAGAAGATGATGTTATGGAAGATGATGTTACCTGAAATAGATCAGAAGAAGAAGATGAAGGAGCAACTTCGACGTGGCAACGAGGCTCTGCAATAGATCAGCTTGAAACTTCGACTTGGCAACGAGGCTCTGCAATGTATCCGCAAAACAGAGGAACAGATTCTTTTGCAACGAGGCTGGTAGAGATGAACTACAGCATTTTCATTAGCTGCATTTGTTATCCTCGGACTGATACCATGGGTATAAAGGACATTGGCCGTTGGTTTTCATTAATGCGTCTTCCATGCAAGAAAACCGCAGTAGGCAGAAGCGAGTATGAATAACTTCGACCCAACGTGATTTTCGGATACTCCTAAACCGTGGTGCAGTCTGAGTAACGCGGATCCAAACATGATGAAACGGGATTCTCCAAAGCAAACCGAAGTTTGGGCCAAAACGCAGTTGGCTCGACGCGGATCCAAATCTTTTCGAACGCAGGGTGGTTGGCTACAGTTCAAAGTGGCAGAGGTGGCCGTACAATGAGGTGGTGTTGGTCTTTTCGAACGCAGCAAGTTTGGTGAGACGTATATACTCACGTTAGGGTTGTTTGAACGCTTTTTTGTTTTTACTAAGAAAGAGAGGCTTTTAAATTTTGGGCCTTGATGGGGTTCCTAATTCGGGCCGGTGATACCAATGTCACATTTGTAGTTTTGTTAGGCCCATTTGATTGTAGAGCAACGATCAAACCCTAAATCCCCCCAAAACTTTGCTCTTTCCATTCGAAGAAGAAGCTCTTCGTATGTCTGCAACTTTAGCTGATAACAAAGCGAACTCTACTCTTTTAACGTTCACGCCTCGGCAAATCTTGCTAAGGGGTCAAACGATGAAGCACAGAAATGGTAATAATGGATCTTCCAGGGGAACTATTTTGTTGAAATTGGAACAGAAGGTTCTTCTTCACCAATCTATAGCTCATTACTTGAAGTGCAGCGGGTTCTCAAAGACCCTGAAAAAATTTCGATCTGAGGCGCAAATCGAGGTGGGTTTCCTACTCTAGTTGTAAATGTGGGAATTGGCTGAGTTGAAGATGTTGAAACGTATACTTAATAAAGTTTAAACTTTCGGTCATGTAGTGGAGTGGACTATAAGGTGGCATGAGGGTATTATACAAAATCATACAGAAAAGAACGTAATATACAGTAACATTTGAAGAATTGAAAATCACTGTTGTAGTAGCATATACTGCTATAGCGCATTACTCTACTGCCTACCTGTATGACCTTCCAATATTGTATTTGGGGTGTCATGCTCAAATATATCTAAAATGCAACACAACTTTGAAAGATGATTATGTATGACATGTGTAGTTTTATCGGTTGGTCGCTTGGTAATGGCTTGATTTTCTACAGAAAGTCATTCGTTTTGGTTGAATAATCCAGACACTACTTGGAATAGGTTGTAGGTCTTAGATTATGGCAGTAGATTTTCAGTGTTCCTTTCTAAGCTCTCTTTTAATGTACTGCAGAATAGCTCTTAAACCATGCTTGTTTTCAGATCATACAACATAACTTCAAAATTTTGTTTACCTTCTGGTCGTACAATTAAGTGGAAGGTTCAGCACATTTAAGTTGTGCCAGTCCTTCTAGTCATCATACATAATATTACCATTATAAACTTTTCTTGGGATGTTTTAAAGTGAAGGGGGTGATGTTCCTTGTAATGCTCAGCGGGTATGTGTTAATTGGATAATAATGAGATGCATGTATGGCAAATAGGAATGTAGTATGTTGTCACATTTAGGTTAGTAATCTTGGATTTCTGTGCATAGTTCCCTTTTATTTATGTTTCACCCCTTATTATTCAGCAGTAAAAAAGATTGGTTCTTGCTTCTGTTGTTTAATATTGTTGCTCCTGCTTGTGGTGCAGAAAGATAATCTGGATGGAACATTATTTGATCTAGAAGAAATGTGCCTCAAGTATTTAGAAATTTGGTGAGACAAGAAAACTCAGTGTCATGTTGTTAAGTAGTCATTTGTTCCGAACTGATGTTTTTTCTCGTACTAGAAATATAATTCAAAAAGAGGAGATGCCATTTTGATATTCTCTGATTATCGGTCTTGCTTAATGTCTCAAACATATTTTTACTGTGTTTTTCAACATTTTTCCAAAAATTTTGCTGTTTGTTGTGGCTTCAAGAATAACATTGTAAAAACAACCCTTTTTGAAATTATTGTATCCAAGAGGCTTGTTTCTTGTAAATAATGTCACCAACACACTGGTATGCTTGTTCCGTGTGAGTGTCTGACATAAATTCTTCTGCGAAACTCCTAGTTGACTAGGATCTCATTTGCTCCAATTATTTTATTTTATTTTATCATTATTTTTTTAAAAAAAAAAGAGATAGATAGATAGGTAACTTATTTATTTAGGATAAGGTAAGGACGGATGGCTGATAGCCTCATCAAAAGATAATTGACATGCTTAGTTGAAGGTTTGAGTTCTAAGTACCAGAGTAACAGAAGACGCATATGTATCCAAATGATAGCATCAATTTGTCCTAGTGGAGATCAGATCAGGTGGGAATATTTTGACTGATCATTGCTCAGAACTACTCAAGTGAGAGAATATGAGTCTAGATTTCCAATTTATTAGTATTATCAAAGGAAAATAAACTTTAAACCCTGTTGTCTTTCTCTCACGCCCTAGTCAACCAAAAAAAGGAAAAAAAATCTTGGTCAAAGGATTATTACCTTAACAGGTAGGAAAATGATTTCTGCTTTTTAAGTGTCAAAATCATTATTGGAGAGAAAATTAAAAACCAGAAAATTATACGCAGTTGTATGACTGCTTTCTAAAAAAAGCTTTTCCATTATTGTGTTCTTTTTTCTTTTTTTTTTTTTTCCAATTAATGGAGCCTAAGTTGAAGTTTAAACATCTTAATGCACTGTATCACCTCACTCCACGTGTAGGCCTAGTTAATCTGGTAGTTAGGAAATTTATGATCATTTCTCAATTGATACTAGAAACTTAAAAGGGGAATAAAGTATGAAATGCAGTTACTTGTCTCACTGTACTTTTATTCAAAAGAAAAAAAAGAATAACAAAAGGAGTCTAATCACAAGACATCAGCAAGTACATTTTATGCTGACTTACTAGAGTGGCCAAAGTGTAATGTATTTGTAAAAATTCAGGATTTAATTTTCCTCTAAACTTATTTTATTGAATAAAAATAGCCTAACATATATAGGAAAGGAGGCAACAAACTTTGCCCTCAAATACCAACAATGGATAATGATAAGGTTTAAACTAAAGCTAACTATCTATTATCTAGGATTCCTATCTTAAACAAAATACTTAAAATAATCTTATCCTAATCAATATAGATTAAAATTTAAAATATGATTGTCCTAAAATAAGATAATAAAAAACTTAGCAAGTTAATGTCTTCTAAAATAAATAAAAACTATTATTAAAAAGCTACTAAATTAAACGTGCTGTAAAACAGAGTCTTCTTCAAGTTGTTTTCAAGCAGTCTTCTTTATGTTGTTCTCCAACAAGATTGAATCAATTTTGTCTTACCACATCTCTGTTTATTTATACTGAGTAACCTATTAACTGGGAACTTATTATTCCCTGATTTCACTCTAGGGATCTTGTTTAGTGAGCCTCAATATATCCAGAATGAATCCACATATGTTTCTGTTCAGAGCTTGCTAGTTGTTGGTTGATAGAGAAGCCATATGTAGCTTTTAGACTACTACATCAATTTTACCCAAGTCCTTGTGAAAACCTGAAGCATACATTCAGCCAGAGAGTTCTAAGTATCCTTACTGTTGATTTGCCAGTAGCTTCTGTTGATGATGCTATACCCTGCAAAATATAGAATTTATTGCTATTATCTGTGTATAAAAGGTCCCATCAGCTGCGTTGGGTCCATGTATCAACAATACTTCTTAGGAAGGTTTGAAAATAGGAAGTGCCAATTTCACTTTTCCAATTGCTACTGCACCATTTAGTCTCTCTAAATTTGATTTATGTTGCTAATTTTAAACTGTTATTTGTGTCTTAATTATCTGTTAATTGAGCTTTTCCTTTCTCCTTTTGGTAGCAAGGATGTCAAGGAAAATAACAATAGTCAGGAGGAGCAAGGTATGCTTAAAATCTGTTAATCTATCTGTTTGTGTAGCATCATGGGGGCTCTTATTGCTTGTCATGCATATTTCACTCTTTTGCTTCCTAGTCCTGGCAATTAGATCTTCACATTGGCCCTTCTACCCGCTAGTTGCAGGCAAGCACTCCAAGAAAGACGGAGAGGATAACTTGATAGCTGATATGGATAATGAAAGTAAGAAAATGAAAACTAACAAGAGTGACAGTAATGCTGTTGTTCGTCAATCTGGAACTGATGAAAATTATAAGGGTTCTAAAAACACTATGGATTTGACCAATGGCTCACACCCTGAATCAAAAGTAATATCTAAGGATAAGGTAAAGAAAGCTAAATTCTGATTCTTGTGGTAAAAGAGCTAAGCAAATCAGCAGTGGTAATGAAGGAGCTTGCTGACAAGACATGTTGTGAATCATTGTTGCAGGATACTGATAACAAGTGCAAGGAAAAGAAGAAAAAGAAAAGCAAGTTAGCTTCTGAATCTCTTTCTAATGGTGTAGACAATTACCAATTTGAATCACCACCTACGGTTACAGGAGTCAAATTAAGGGATGATGCGGCTGTAGCTGCCGAAACTGTCAATGGTGAGACACAGAAGAAATCCAAGGATAAAAAGAAAAAGAGAAACAAACCAAGCAGTGATGGGGATGCAGAAAAGCTTCAAACTGGAGATCCCAGTGAAACTAATTCCAGGAAGGATGGTTTCAAGACATCAAATGAAGATGTGACAGACAAGAAGAAAGATTCTAAAAGGCGGAAAAGACTCACTTCTGAAGAAAATGATGTATTGCCTGCAGATGGAGAGGCAGATGAGGAATCCAAATGCCGAGACATGGAAAATTTAAATGAATCTAAGGGAGGTCAGCAGTCAACAAAGATGAATCGAAATCTGAAAAGTGATTTAAATTCTAATAAAGAAAATATCAGAGAAAGTGTTCAAGGTAGTGATCAGTTAGAAAAGGCATCTGGTGAACAATTTAATGGGAAGATAAATGGGGACCTGGGAAATACTGGAGAGAAATCTTCTGTCCAGAGGTCTCAGAAGAAACAACAAAAGGGATCAGTTGAGGTATTATAATTACATTCTTGATGTGTGCGAAACAAATACTTGAAGCACATAAGCAGATCATTGTGTTGTTCATGCCTGTTATTACTCCCTTTTAACATAGAATTAAATTGATTTTTTCCCATTGGTCTCAACTATGTGGTTATTGTTAGCCTATCAGTTCCCAAGGCAAATTCTCTTTATACAGGATATTTCCTGGTTTGAAAAAAAATGGCTTGGTGTAGTGGTGGCTTCTTGGTTCTTATCTCAGTACCATGGTTCAAACCCTAAGATGAATTTTCTGCCTACCGGAAAAAGAAGTTTTGCTGGTTTCCCTTAAATTGGAAGTGTTTAGTATCATAAATCCCTACCTGTTTTTATCGATGTTTTCAGTTCGTTTCTTCCCCAATTATAAGACAGTTCATTTATTTGATTTTCTTTCTATATGAATTAATGATTCCAATAACATTGCTAAAGCTAAAGATTTATTATAAATCCACTTGTTTGTATTGATGTTTTCAGTTCTTTTCTTCCCTTGTGATATTTTATTTTATTTTTCTTGATTGAAGATATTTCATTAATTAGCATTTCTTTTCATAATAATTTATGATTCTAATAAAACTGCTAAAGCTAAAGATTTATTATAATGTTCTTGCCTATGACAACTTTAATTTCAGCAGAAGGCAGTGAAGGCATTTCAACGAGTAAAAGCTGATAAGGTTGTATTTGTTGATAAGAGGCTTCAGGATAACTCTTATTGGGCAAAGGTATGGTAAACTGATACTCCTTCCACACACTTGTATATTTCATTACAAATATGTGATGGTGTATCTCTGCAGGATGGTGCCGAGAGTGGTTATGGTGCAAAAGCAGAAGAAATTCTTGGCCAAGTTAGAGGAAGGTAAGTGTAGTGGATGTAAGATTCTTGTGTACTGATATATGCACTTGTGTGAACTCCTGTTTTTCTGGATGGCTAAGATTCTTGTCTATCTAATCTAGCATTGCAAGGTTGATACTACTATCAACAAGCTAAAAATTGTTTGTGGAGTTTAATGAATTTAATTTAAGTTCTTTGCTTAGGGAATTTATCAGTGGAAATGAGTTGTTCCATGGACAAGGTCAAAAGCTTTTATAGTTTTTTATTTTATTTTATTTTATTTTGGTGGTAATTTTTTACCTATAGTTCAAGCTCTGACTGTTTTTTTGGAATCTTGTTAATACTCATTTTAGTCAAATCAAGATATGCATAACAATCACTTTATATACACCTTTCATCAGGCTCAACTTTCTGTATATCCGTTCTTCCCATGCGCAGGGACTTTCGTCATGAGAAGACCAAGAAAAAACGTGGGACCTACAGAGGAGGACAGATCGATTTACAATCCCACTCAATAAAGTTCAATTATTCTGATGATGAATGACAGGAGTGCATATATATATATATATATATATATTCCTGGCAAGGAAATTTTGTCTCATTTTTGCTCGAGGATGAGCCCACATTGCCTTTGCCTGATTATGTTGTACTGAAACAAGTCAATTCAACAAGCAGCTTGTTCTTTCATTACTTAACAAAGCCCTTCCTGTTGCTTAATCCGTTAAATGTTGTGTCTAGTATTTTTAGAATGGTACTAGTATATCTTTGATATTTATTTAGTTACACTATAAAGTTTCACATCGAATGTATCTTGAGCTATACAATATACAATTTATTATAAATATTTGTGACACCTCCATCTTGTTTTTGTTAAATAGAGGCTTCTGTTATATATATCTATTATATAGTGGAGGTTGTGTAGTTTGAGGTGTAACTGATGTGGGACTATAGTGTTACTAAATAAAAACAATATTTTAACATAGTAAAACGTGAAATAGGAATCGAAGATGGATCATCTGGCAACCAGAGTTGCAGTATGTCTATGGTATGTCAAAGACTTTTCATCTGTTGCAAAAAGTTTGTGGTTTGCTACTCTAGATATGGAGATCCTTGATTTTTACTTCAGTAGAAAATTGATGAATGCTTAGCTTAGCCCCATTCAACATCCATACTGGGATTTTATTTTGATATTCTGGTCCTGACACTGATCTTTCATATTGTAGCCTGATTAAACAGAACATGGGCTTCGCTTGTTTCTGTCAATGGCTTTCATAGTATGACCATTTTATAGAAGTTGAACGTGGTAATACCTGTGTCTACTAATTGCTACTACTGCGTTCTTTGTTTTCGAGACATTCTATTATAGTAAGATGCAGAAACAGTATATATCAAGCAGAAAAGTTGACGCTATTAGGAGACGAGTTCAAATTCTTTCATGTCCATAATCCTCTTGTGTGGAAGAGTGGTTGGGTTTTATTCATGGTGTCACTTTCTTTTACACGGGAACTTTTTAAATATGAAAGAATTTTTGGACTATGAAGAAATAGTGGATGTCCAAACAAATACGGACAAAAGCAAAATCAAATAAAGGGGTAACATCTCAAGGTCAGACAACTGCTCGAAACTTTGGAATAAAAATTACAAGAACATGCAATTTGACATGAATAATGTCAGAAAAAGTGCACGCCTCTCAGTCCTCTCTGTTAGGTATTCTTTCTTTCCTTTTTTCTTTTAATCTTCCAAGCTTTGTTGGTTTGGGCTTTGGTGATATATTTATATGATTAAGCCCATCAAATTTAAGATGGAGGCATCACTCCTTTAGCCTATATCGGTGCTGTTATTTAAGTGTTTTATCATGGTACCCAAAAAACTGGTATTTTGATTCATCAAATGATTTTAAATTTAAAAAGGATACTGGATAGAGAATAATCATATAAAAATAAGTAACTTCTCATTATTATTTAAAATATATATATCGTTCACCGAAAACTATGATGAGAACTGAAAAAGAGGTATGATATTAAACAATGAAAACCACGTCAACCAATTATCATATGGTGCTATGCTTTTGTCCAATAAGTCAAAAAAGTTAATAGCTCCCATTACACTCATCTTAATCTTGAAATGAGCTTGATGTTGATTGGTTTGATCTTTACTTCTATTTTTCTCCTTCTCCCTACTTTGAGACCTTGAGCTGTAATTATATTACGTTGATGTTCTTGTCATATATAATTAAATATAAAATTAAAGTAAATTTTCTCCTTTTAAAAAAAATTATTTATTATCTCTAAGTAGTATATTCGATCTAAATTTGATAACTTTAAATAATATTTGTAAGATAAAATTTTAAGTATATTAAATTATTAAAAAATATTATCGTGAACAAAGTTAAAAAATATGCAACTATAATAAAAATAAATATAATGCAGCATGTGGAGAACCCTAAGCGCCACGTAATTGCGTGGCCCATGCAGATTTCATCTTCCGTCTGGGAGGGCAATCTAAACCTTGAACGCCACGTAAAGCTTTCGTTCTGATTAGTTAATTGCATTTTAGTTCAAGTTGGCCATAACTGGAACATAAAAATTCTCTTTGAAAAAAAAAATTGTAGTGTTTGTTAAATATCTTTTTAAAGTAAATTACCCTAATTTTTATTGAAGTTTAGTTAAATTACACCTAATACTCTTCTTGTCTTAAAAATATTATCTAAATCCATTGATATTTGATATATATTGCAAAATTCTCTCCTCAATTTATTTTCTATCAACAAAATTAACTTTTTACATAATATTTTTTTCTTTAACAATTGAAATTATTTAACTGCTTTTACTGTCATATAAAAAATTAAAGCTACAATCCCAAGTTATATAGAAAATTAAATTTATTAACAGAAAATAAATACGAAAAGAGATTTCTACTATATATATGTCAATGTCGGGAAGGTGAATGATACTTTTATAATAAAAGAGGTATCAAATCTGATTTAGCTAAATATTAAAAAAAAAGTTTGTATTATTTAGCATAACTCGTAGCAATTAAGTTTAAAATTTCTTTTGTTAAATGAACTTGTTATACAATAAAATGTAATTATTCAACATCAAAAAATGAAATAGAAGTAAATTATAGGCTAAAATACATAGAATCTCTTTCAGTTTAAAAGCTTGTGTAATTTATTCCATCAACACTAAAACTTGACTTTTGATTCTTAAATTTACAAATTCATGCAATTTAACTTTTCTATTAATAAGCCCCTCAAAAAATCTAATGATATTAAACTGAATATTTGGATACTTCACATATTGGTCCCTGTTTGTGTGTTTTTTGTGTTTGTGCACGGTAAAAAATGGATTTGGATTTTTGTTTTTTTGGGTTGCAAAAGGAGTAGTGTGATGTCCTCGACCATAAAGAGAACATAGAAAGATAAAATTGTATGTGAAGGGGTTTTGTTAGGTTTTGAATGGATTTATCAACGAAAAGATTAATTTATAAGTTCAAGGAGTTAATAGTCAAATTTTAGAGTTAAAGAATAAATTGCACCGACTTTTAGCTGATGTAGTTTTTAATATTTTAGCCTAAATTATACAAAATTTTTCAATTAAATACGAAAAAATAGTTGTCATTATATTGCTATTGGATTTAGGGACAATACTAAATTATTTACCCACTTGACAAACTATTTTATTGTATGAGAAATAATTAAAAGAAAAATAAATCAGGGATTTGATAATCATTATGTTGATATGAACTTCTTTAGACTCATATTTAATAAGTAATTATTTTATTTTTTTTGTTAAAGAAATTTAAATAATATAATGATATAAAAGATAATTGGAAATTTTATCATCTTCATATTAATTTAAATTAGTAAATGAAAATTCTTTCATTTAACTTTTTAAGATTCGGTTAGGACATTGTTTTAGATCCAATAATTTAAGCTAATATAATATATTTTAAATTTGTCATTTATTTGATATAAATAATATATTGTATAAATATATAAATCACATCTTTTTTACACATTAAAATGACGTATAATTTAATTAGACTTTAAAGGATGAGATTAAGTTTGATTATATTTTAATATATAAAGTCTTATCAATACTTTTTTATTCCATATCTCATTCATAGAATTGTTCTTGAATCAGGTTGAGTTAGATTTCGACCTAGCTCAATGCTTAGGTTGAATTTGCACTAGGTTATTTTTTGTAAGTTGTGTTTAGGCTTGAGTTAGGTAGTTTAGTATTAGGTTAGTTGAATTGGTTTCTTGGACTGATCAAGTCACTTTTTTTTAAAAAAAAATTTAGTAAAAATTATAAAATAACCTTGAAAATAAAATTTTTATATATGTCTTTGTAAAAATTATTTTTCTTTCACTTTAAATAGTTAGATAACCCAACCCAAATCACTTAACTATATTTTTCTTTTACTTTAAAATATTTTTTTTTGAAAAAAAAATTCATAAGACTGGGTTAATTCTAGCTAAACTCACTAATATGGCTAGTTTGATCCAGTCAAATAACCTGACTTAGTTTACTTTTTTTTTTATTTGGGAGTGGTCCAACCCAACCCAATATAGTTAGGTGGGATCGGTTATGGATGATCATGGACTAAGCCAAAATGACTATTAGCCTAACCTGGTGTCTTGACTTGGTTTGGTCTAGGACTTGGCTAAGCTAGAGATATCACTTTGTTTTTTTTTTTTTTAATTTTTGTTAAAAATGGTAAAATGATCTTTAAAAGATAAAAATTTTATATAAATCTTTGTAAAATTATATTTTATCGTAAAAAAATAAAATTTTTATGTAAACCCCTACAAAATAATTTCTAAAAAAAATTAATAGAATTAGGTTGGTGCTCATCTCAACTAGATCATGTAACCTGACTCGATATATCCCTTTTATTTATCTGCTAAGTACTATGTGCAACCTTACTCACATATGCGCTTTCTCTCTAAAAATGAATATAACATAATAAATTTGGATAAATATAATAATTTTTAAATAAAAGGATAATTTAGTAAACACAATCAATTTTTATCTTATTTAATGTAATATAATGCATCACCAAACCTCATTTTAACTCTTGAACATTTTAAATAGACTTCTCCTTGTATCCCTTTAGCCACTCTCTTCCATATCCAATGTGAAACTTTAAATCTTGCACTATATTACAACTACGTAACACAAATATACATAAATATATTATCTTGCCCTTGCATGTACATGTCAATTTAAGAACTAGAGGATGAATGATCCATTTTTGTCTCTCCCCCCCACCCCCAACACAAAACAAACCACAACCCTCTTCTTATTTTAAAGGACTCCATTGCCGCTCAGTGTCAATATTACAGCTGGTGGGGATGCATGGGTTTGCTTTATTATCATTTTGTTTTTTTTTTTTTGGGTAGGAATGGATTGGAACGAAGGAATGTCTCTCTACTTGAACTTCTCAATTTCTTTTTCTTTTTTTCAAATAAATTCTCAACCTTTGTGCCACCACTTTGTTCTGCACCTCTTAACGGTGGGATTAATTGTGCAATGTTCAATTGTTACTTTTGGAGGTTGCTAACTAATAAATGCTGATGAACACGTCTAACTCAGTTTCACACTTTTCCTTCCTTTTTTTTTTTTGTTTTTGGGGGTGGGGGGGGTGGGTGGGCTTTTGGTAAACATAGTTACATAGAGGAATATGATTTAATTTTGGCTTATTATAAAGGCATTCTCGTAGTTGTGGCTCTAATACTGTCAATGCCACAGAAATGATAAATGTGACTGTATGTTGTCCATTCAAGTTGGTATATTATATATATTTATTTTATTTGAAAGATAATTTTCAGTATTAATTGATTTTCTAAAAAAATATTTATGTAATTTGATATTCACAAATATTGTTTTGTTTCAGTTTTATTCTTGTAAAAACGTTAAAATAATAGCATGGAATTACTCTAGGATCAAATGTTACTTGGCTTTGAAGTAAAATCAAACTTTCAAGATCAGTTAATTTATAATGAGTCCATCTTCAAAACCAAAAAAGAGTTCTAATCTATATTAGATTCATTTTGATTTTGATAAAAGGGGAGATTTTAAAAAGCTGCTATAGAGCAACTTGTAAGTCAAAAACACCAATACAAGTACAAAAACAACAATTCCATGAGTCTTTGCTTCCTCATAATTTTTTTATTTAACGTTCAGGTCAGGTACGCAGATTTCAGGTCACACGTGTTTGCGTGAAAATTGGAAAAAAGAAAAGGATAAAATGAATCACCTAAAGAACAACTCAATATTCATGTAGAAACTATTTATTTCCATTTCTCTCTATCTAATTCCATTTCATTTACATCAGCCACACCCTTAAACTTTCAACCATGACATTTTAATTGCAAGAAAACATGTTATAATAAAAGCTTTTTACTTATTATTAAGAATATAACTCAACCTTGTTAGAGTAAAAATAATTGTATCAAAGTTGCAGGAGAACGGTAAAGAAATCTTACATCTAAACAGCAAATCAACCAAAAAGCTGCTCATACAGGAGAAGAGACTAGCATAGCCATATCTAAGAAAAATTCTTAAATACCATATGGTGTATGTATATGCAATAGCTAGGATTTGGCTTCTACGACACAACATATATGTCCAATATAAGTAGATTGAATGTGACCATTATAACATGTACATATACTATTCGGTCCTTATGAATTCGTCCATATTTAAACCAAAAAAGCTCATACCCCATTTTATGATGACGAAATAGAGTCATTAGAGCTGGATTCACAGACCATTTTCATAGGCAGCACAGCCCCATCATTTAAGTTAATCTTAAAATGGACGCTCCATGAAGTCAGGAAATTTTTTGAGTCTAAAAAAATAACTTTCATGGTTCATTGATCAACTGATACACAAGGATTTAGAGCTGTGCCAAAAAAAACTGATCAGAAAATAAGTAGCATTTATATCTACATAAGCATGTATATATACCTCCTCTTTTATCCTACTAATGTATCCAGAGACAAACGTTCCGAGTAATCTACACCCATTGAATAAGGTTGCGGATCTAAGTTGAGAGCAGGGGAGCTGACATATCCTTCAAGAGATGTTTTATATATGGGTGTCATAATTTCCCAAATTCTTGGAAACCTAGTCATGAAAAATTGGCGCATGAGATAATATAAAACAAAAAAAATAAAACAAAAAACAAAAATTCAATGTTCCTATAATATTTTAGGACATATACAGCATATAAATTACAATTTTTTTTTGTATTTATTATGGTCAAACATCTTATAAATGAGTTTCCAGGTACTTAGGAAACTAAAATTTCCATATACCAAACACCAGTTCAGGGCATTCTTGCCTGTAATTTTAAACTTACAATTCTCAGTTACTCGTAAGCCAGTCAACCTTCTTTCCTACCCTGCATATAACGAGGGATTTTTGGTTCCCGGTTCGCACTCACTTCCTCTCGATGAACATGTCTAGTCACAATTCTTAAAGGTTGGGCCTCTGTGTTAAAGACCCATTCATCCAGAGAGACAACTGATGGAGGTGAAAACAAAGGATAAAGGTACTTGAGCGTTTCCGCAAGGAGGAAGCTCTGCATCATATTATCTATGTACCCTGGGAGTACCTGGATATTTTGCCCGGGTTTAGCAATGTTTTTTAGTGCACAAGACAGAAAAAGACAATTTCATTGTATAAGAAAATCGTCCTCGTGAATAAAGACAAAAGGGATTCCACAAATTTAATTAGTTATTTTTTTCTATTGAACCTAGGTTTTTTTTTAAAAAAAAATTATCATCATGCTGCCACCTTCTGAGTCTTTGCCTAATATGAATATTGTTTAGAACATTTTGGCTAGGAATTCAATTGTGCCAAAAAAGTGCACAACACAATTTGAATACTCGATAAACCCATGTAAATTTTCCATGGCCAAGAGGAAAAATTAATGTTTGGAGAACATTGCAGAGGTCGAATTCAAAATCATTATGATACTGCAGTGAGAATTTGTTTGAGAAATTCACATCTCTGAGCTCAACATATCCTGTCTCAATCCGAGAGTTCATTTCAAATGCTTGGAAAATATTCCAACCCCTTTCTTGGTATGTCTTATTTCCAGTAAATCGCCAGAGGTAGAACAGTGACTCAACTGTTTTGGGCGTTAGAATATTCCATAAGATGCCAACACTCATCCTACAAATTTCTGTCTTATTACATAACGCCAAGAGAGTTTGAAACTAATCTAAGAATGGAAGATTCAAACCTTTCCCTCCTGGAAATAATAGTTCTCCCCAGCCAATTTTGTTGGCGTTGACTGGTAGAGATTGTAACAAGTCCATGCAAGCTGCATAACAGGAAACAATGGAATTCAGCTGCGGAAGGAAAAATGGCAATTGAAACATAACAACCTTTTTTCCTTTGGTTAAAAATTAATTAAATTTTTATAAAAAGGCTTGGATGCCATGAAGTTTAGCCAGATAAAAACTTGCAAGCTGGCTGAGGGATGTGACCTAATCTTTACTCTGTTCTGAATGCTTCCAGTACCTAGGGGAAATGTCGAGAGAAGGCATGGCACTCTATTTTTCTGCAAGAACGGGGAATTTAAACAAATTCAAAAACCTTCAATTTGGAAATACAAGTTTCAAATATTTAACCTAATGTAATGATGACTTGAAATTTATGGAGTAATGTTTACAAACTCAAATTTTAGTCAACGTCTATGCTAGAAGGCATTAGTCTCCATTAAGTTATAAATAATCTTCAAATATCCATTAAGGAGCTGGCATAGATGTGATGATGACAAAATGGATGTAGTAGCAACAATTGGAAAAGAGACAAGCTAAAATATACTTTCTTAGAAGGAAAACTGGAGGCTGAAACACCTTCAAATAGCCCTCTACATACAGTTAGCCATAAGAGGAAAGAAAGTCAAGACAGAACAACAGATGAAAGAGTTATATGATGCCATAAAGCAAAAAATCTAAAGCAAACAAGCTCAACAATGTATGTGCCTCAGTGCCTCACACAAGCAAGAACATATAAAAATTTGTTTTTACATCTCATTCCACTATAACCCAGACTAGTTGAACAATGTCCTACTCACAAATTTGATAGGTAAATCAACTAGAACATGAAAACAATGTCACCAGACAAAAGCATTCATAAAAGGATTTGTCAAGACTCATGATGGGTCCCCATTTTGTCTGCCAGACAAAAGCACTCATAACATTGGATATGTCAAGACCATAAGGTAACTTTCAGCATGTTATATTGAAACCACAATCAGTTTCAAAACTTGAAACTACATATAAAATTTTGAAGCTGATGCACATGATAATTAACAAATTGTTGGTCTCCCTTGACAAAGCAGTTGACCAACTAAAACAAATTCAACAGCCAACAATAGTTTTGACTTGGCACGAATACTTCTTAAGTATTACCTCCCCTGCAGGGCCCAGAAACTTTTCAGCTTCCCCAGGGTTATAGCCAAAAGATCCTATTGCCACCATTCCTGGAGCAAAACATGCTAATTTTCCATCTGAAACAAGACAAAGTGTTCAGACATTCTGTTCACAACATATTCAGCCATGATTTTGTAGATTTCCTTTTTATACTCTACCTGGTCAGTGAGTGAACTTCCAAGCTTCTCAGTTATGTACTAATTAAGCTCTCAAGGGCTTTCATTGATTTCTCCCACATTTTTCTGTATGCACCATTGGCTTGCACATTTTAAAAAAAGACACAAAAAAAAGACATAAAGATACTGGCTTCATTCCAATATTGAACTTTCATAATAAGGAAACTATGAAAATAAACAGGATATACTTTAGATTTTGGCATATTAGAGCACAAGAGGACAGAAAAAATACATGGCATGAGTCATGTAACTCAGGAGTTTTGTAAATTAAATGGTGGAGAACTCAGTATGTAGCAAGATTCACCTTCGTTAATTATAGATCATGTATTGAAAGTTAATAAAATAGTCACAATTTTGCTTCAGCTTCTTTCACAAATTTAAGGCAGCAAAATAAGTATATGGTGCATTAATGAAAGGCAGACTCAAGTGCATGCCTGGTGACACAGGACAGCTGAAACAAATAACTTCTTACCAAAAGTCAGAAAGTATTTTTTTTTTTTTTGGGGTTTGCAAATACAAAGAAATATGCTCAATTTTGCAAAAAGACATTTAATATTCTGATGGATACCTTGGCAAGATGAGAAATCCTCCCTCAAAAGCTAGCTATTAAGGTGGAAGAACCACCCTACTTAAGTATTCCATTGAACATCCCATACTACTCAATGTAGAATTTTGACATCCTATATTACCTTGGTTTCCATCATAATCAAAGTTTATTACCAGTAAAACTTTACTTCTTCTGTCTTGTTCCCTTGTATCCAGGCCTTAAGTAGATACTCATAGAAGCTGCAGCACATCAAATGGCAGTCTTTAAGTATAAGAAGTAAATGATAAATGCCAATGAATCTTCAACCTATTGAAGATTAAAAAAACTCAGAAGACTTCTACTTTCAACATACTGTCACAATGTCAATACCTATCAATGAGAGACATGGATTAGTTGAGTGGAATAATCAATTCACCAATGTTCATCCTTTAGTAAAGGATACCCAGGCACAACAACATCTCTGATCATACATGAACCATCATTACAAAGCATAGAAATATATTAAAAATCATCTAAATAACCCCAGGCACACGCATAAATCCATAACTCCAATTTTTTTTTTTTTTGTCCCAGTACCAGAATACATTGAATGGCCAACTGCAATTTAGATCGCTCAAGTCTTTCCATTAAAATTCATTTAATTTAACATTATCAATGTATTCCATTCCTGATAAAGAGTCAACATCCCATCTATATCTTCTACATTATAAAAGGGTCATTACAGAGTTCAGAGAAATTTTGAATAAAGTTACAAACAAAGACAGCAATTGAATCCATACATAAAACATGGAGATGTATTCTTTTGAAGGTAGTTTCTCAGCCTGATTAAGCTACTTCAGTCATGTTTCCTTCCTTTGTTAGGTCACTAAGGCAGATAAGGTTGCATAATTGCCTCTTATGAGCACAGCTCACCCCAAAGCAAATTGTCCTATCTTGTTTCCCTTAACTATATTCCTGTAGGAAGTACTGGTCATGGCGCAGGCCATTCTGTCCAAAGGCAAAATTCCTTTTCTTCAGGCACTGCAAGGAGGACAGGGCTGGTCGTGGTTTAACCTCCAGGTCTTCTAATTCTTGATTCCTCTATACTTTTTGACCTACAAAAACATCAAAATTCAATTACTAACTATTTATTAAAGATTAAACAAAAATTTAACACGTTTACTACTCCTCATCGAAATTAATGCTAAAACACTGACTTTTGTTTCTTAAAACCTAAACTAAACCAAATTTAACTCCTACTAACATCTCAAAATCACTAAATTATTGAGAGTTAACAAGAACCTGTGTCATTTTAGTGTCAAAATGAGCTTGCCAACCAATTACCATGATAACAAATGCTTTATTGTGGAAATCATCCTTTACCATTAAGTTCAAAGCATAAACAGCATGAGATAAAAAATCAAGAATCCTCCAGATTTGATTCCTTCTAGATTATAGTCACTGCAGAAGTTTACTAACATTTTCCTTTTTTCTAAATTTGATCGCGTGGTTGATTGTTAACAAAGACAATCAAAGAAAATAAAAATCACATTCAAGGACACTCCCATTTTAACAAAATGGCATATCCTTTAAATAACTAAATGACCACATTTAAAAAAAAAAAATACACTCCCATCCTATATGATCCAATAGTTTATGACGTTGTGTGTCCAAGATTGTCATTGTCTAGGAAAAATACCCTTATACAAAATTTTCAATGGCAAAAAATATCATTATCAGATGATATAGTGAATTGCAACCATACCTCTTAAGAGACAACTGCGTTATCAATTGCAACCAGAGAATCATTCTACAAAAGCAATTTCCTGTTCCTGCAGATTATGCAAGAGAAATCTCTCTAAGACATGGATTCATTCCCTTAAACATTAGCCATAATCAAATCTAAAACCCCCCAGCAAGACATGGACAGTTGGCATAAAACACGTTGTATATTCAATATTGGCTGTAAAGCCAAAAAATCAAAATATATTAATATAATACTATTGAGTACTGAGGCACTTACTTGAATCCAGATGCCAGAATCATTTTCTTGCATACATGATATGTTTACTCTAATCAAGCGACCTTTGTATGCTTTTTCGCCTCTTCAAGATCTCATCCATTAGCTTGATATAGGTATATTTATTTACTGCAACTACCTTCTGTTCTGCTTCTTGAAATAATTTCATTGCCTCTACATATTTCCCTTGTGTACACAAATCACTTATTTGATCTGAATACATTACAGTACAAGAATCAGGCTTTTGCAAAGTATCAAGAATTTTCACATCTTGCTTTGTCCCTTTAAGTTTTGACATGAAAGACTCTGCTTCCTCAGTTCTACCAGCATCAATAAGTGCACCAGCAATAGCATTATAAGTATACTGATCGGGCCCCAATTTTTTTTCTTCCATTTCAGTCAGAAGATCAAATGCATCGTCAAGCCTCCCCTCTTTGCAAAGGGAAGATATCAATGTGTTGTATGTAACTGCATCAACAAACTTCCCTTTAGAGATCCATGTGTCAAAAAGTTTACGAGCCTTCTCAAGCATACCCTCCCTGCAAAGTCCATGAAGAAGAATGTTACATGTAAAGATATCTGGCTTGAATGAATTCTCAACCATTTTGTTGTGGAATTGAAATGCTTTCTCCACCATTTTCTCCCAACAATAACCAAGAATAATTATGTTATATGTAGTTTCATCAGGCAACAAGCCCCTCTCTAGTAGCTCATTCAATTTCTCTACCGCTTGATCAGTTTTTCCAAACATGCAATGCCCTTTAATTAATGTGTTATAGGTGACAACACTAGGAATGATCCCCTTCTCCTTCATCTCATCCCAAAGCTTCAGAGCTTTGTCTGCTTGTTCATCCTTAAAGTATCCCATGATTAGAGTTCCATAGGTTACTTCATCAAGAATATAACCTCGCTTCTTGGCCTTCACACTTAACTCATATGCCTCTTCAAGCTTCTTATCCACACACAGAGCATGTAATACAGTATTAAGTGTAACAGTATCAGTTTTCAATCTCTTCCTTAACATTTCATTCATCATCCTAAATGCTTCTCCAAACTCTCCTGCTTTACAGTAACCATTAATCATGGTATTATATGTAAAACAGTCTGGAGAAAACCCACTTTCTACCATTTTCAGGTAAGTCTTTTTTGCTTCATCAATCTTACCATCCTTAAAGAACCACTTAATCATTATGTTGTGAGTCACTCCATTTGGCTGGACTCCTTTAACCCTCATTTCCTCAATTAACTTAAATGCCTCTACACTGTCCTGCCATTCAAAACAACCATCAATCAAAGTATTATAAGTAACAACATCAGGTATCAATTTCAAATTCTCCATCTCATCTCTAAGCCTAATAGCCTCATCAAGTTTACCTTCAAGACACAAACCCCTGATCATTGTATTGTAAGTCCAAACATCTGGCAACATGTTATTTTGTGTCATCAACTCAAGAACCCGGGCAGCTTCCTTTAAACATTTTAATCTACAATATCCATGGATCAAAATGTTATATGTGTTTTTATCTGGCATTAAGCCAATGTTTTTCATTTCAAGTAACATCTCCCGCACCTTAGGTAACTGACTTCTCCTACAAAGTGCATCCAAAATGGTGTTATAAGTGACATTATCCGGGGAACATCCATACTTACTCATCTGATTCATTAAATCAACAGCTTCCTTGAAGTTATTATCCGCACAATATCCATATATCATTATGTTAAACGTGACGGTGTTGGGTTTCAACCCGAGTTTAACAGCATTCTTAAAGACTTCTCCGGACAACAAAGTAGAATGCGAAGATGGGTATCTTACCAGCGCATTGATAAGCGTATTGCAAGTGAGCAGATTGGGTCGATACCGAAGACGCTTCATCAGGTTGAAAATCTGATGAGCAAGGTGGGGCTGGCCGGCTTGAACGTAAGCCCCAACAGATGTATCAAGCAGGGCTTTGGTGGTTCTGGGAAGGCTTCGATTGGGGCGAAGAATGGAGGAGTGGAGAGAGTGGTAGCGATCAGAGGAGATGAAGGAGACAAGAAGAGACTTAGCCTCAGAGAACTTGTTGTGGCTAAAGAGGCGAGGGAGGAGAGTGAGGAGAGGGTGCGGGCTCTGGGAAACGGCGGAGGGTGCGTGAATCTGAAGCCACTTGAAGAAGGAGAAGAGGGCAGCGGGGCGAGAAGCGAGAGGCTTGGAGGAGAGGATAGAGAGAAGGAGGGGGAGATTGTGGAGGTGGGGAATGTAGGGGTTGAGATGGTGAAATTGGGTTTGATCGGAGGTGAGGATAGTGGTGAGTATGGCTCGAAGGAGCTCATGGTGTTCCGATGAAAGAGAGCCCATGTTCTACTTCTCAGACTGCCATTGTGGGGGTTTATTCATTGTGAACAAGAGGGCGTCCGTTGGGGGAATGATGGAATGTCGTTTAAGATACAAAGTTTGACAATTAGATTAATCTCAAGCCCAAAACGACTAACAACATTATGTTATTATTTTTAAAAAAATAATTAAATTTATATACAATTCTTATATTTTTATTATTAAATTTTTTATTAAAATATAATAAAAATATAATTTAATTAAAAATTTATACAATATAAAAATTATACATTTATTATATTTTAATTAAAAATTATATATTTATTATATTTTAATTAAAAAATCAAACAATAAGAATATACATAATTGCATATGATTTTTTTTAAAATGCACACAAAATTAAGACTTTTTATTTTTATTTTTAGTATAAGTTACTTTTTCTATAATTATAATATCTATAAGTATATAATTTTTTAATTAAATTATATACTTATTATATTTTTATTAAAATTTTTTATATTTATCATATTTTGATAGAAAAATTAAACAATAAAAATGTATATCATTATGTATAAATTTTTTTTCTTGAAAAACGCACAAAATCAAGAGTGTCTATTATAATTAGAGGTTATTTTTTCTATAATTCCAGCATCATAAGCATCTCAGCAGCTTCATCCCCGTATAAGAATATCTATTTTAATTAGAGGTTACTTTTTCCATTGGTGCATGTCCATAAGCACATATGCTGCAATCACAACTCATACTTGAGCGAAGATTATAATTCAGATTCATTGATAGCTGTCTTTTAAATTCAAATTCTATATATTTTCTCTTTTCCATCTGGGATCCCTATCTTTTTTTGTTCTGAAATTGTTTACTATTATTTTCTTCTCTTTTATTTGTTGCTCCTACATCACGGAAAAAGGGAAAGAACAATTTCTTTTTTCAATTTATTTCTTTTATCTTTTTTTTTTTTAACTTCTCCTCCTCAAGACTCATAAATTTTTTATAAGTTTGTTCATATTATAAATTTTACTTAAAATAAAAAGAGTCATGTTGCAGCTTGATTCTCTACTTCTTGTGAAGGTAAGGAGAAACTCAATTTCTTTTATCTTTTATCTTGGGTTCGAGTATTTATGTCAAAGAATTGAGAAATAATTTACTAAGATTGTGATCTTGTTATAAAAGCCTTATCCAATCAGGTCAAAGATCAAAGTCTTTTCGAGAATCGCTATAGGATCACATTTAAGATTATAAGATTATGGGATCACAATCAAAATTGTAGAATGAAAGCTTGCACCCATCGTTCTAATTTTTCATGAAAATGAAATCATGTTAAAAAATATTCGATATTTTTTATATTTGTAATTATGAAACTTTGTTAGCTTCCTAAAAAAAACAAAAAACAACAACAACAACAATGATAATAAATTAACAAGGTTACATTGGATCTATGATTCTTTAACCCTTGACCAATAAAAAATTTATCTTTTCATTATTGTCATATTTTTTTTGTTTTGTTTAAAACTAATATTTTAAATATAATATTTAACTGCGTGTAATTTTTTAAAGATTTTTTTAATGATGCTAGCACAATTAATTTAAAATTAATTAATGTCCAAAATTATTTCATCAAAAAATATATTAGATTATTTTAATAGTATATTAATTATAGACCATTTAAATGTATTATTAATAATCCGAATATTTTACACATAAAATATTATATGACTGAGGATTCATTTTATAATGCATACAATTACTTATATCTTTCTTCATATCAATTTTTACATCTATATCTGATTATTTTTATTATAATTAATTAGCAGATAACTTCAAAAAAAAAATTCTCATTCATTATATTACTTTTGGGCCTTTGGTGTCTTAAGCTAATATAAAACCCTGTGTACTAGAATAAAATAATATTTAGGAAAATTTAATCGTATAATCCTTATAATTTATATTAATTTTTAATTTAATTTATATAATTTATTTTTTCAAATAAATCTCTATAATTTTAAACTATTATATAATTAGTTCTTATACTTCACAAACATTCATTTCTTTCTACCTACAAGTGTCAGCTGGATTAATGCCGTGTGGCATAATAGAGTGATGAGCTAGCATCCACATAATCTACAACATCTGACATGCCATGACCCCTAGATTCAAAGCTAAAAAACGTTGTCTTTCAACGCATGCATAGCAGAAAGCACAAAGTCGCAGGGGAAAATGCACACAAAGCTCTGTTATGTAGGGTTTCTTGTAGCGACATGATGGAGGGAGAGCAGGTGAACACAAACGCGGGAAGAGCTAGGGATTGACGCAGAGAAGATTGGAGTAAAATGCAAGTTGCTAGCGATTGGGGCAAGCTGTGAGAGAGTCGTGTCCTAGTTTAGCCTTAAAACAGTAAAAACCTCCCTGGGGAAACTTCAATTAATAGTTATGCCCTAGTGTCTGCTGGCATAACTTGTTTGGGATTTTGGTTCTTTCTCATATGCACACCACGTTATTCTGTAGCCATCTTGGCTTTGCACTATATCTACTAGAGGAATTGTGTTGGTGAATGATGTATTTACCACGGATCGTCTATGCCCCTTGTATCGAGAATACTAATTGTGATTTACTGAGGTTACATACTGAGATGAGACTCGTTTCGAACATCTTCCTTGGTGCTAGTTTCTTCTCAGTTCTGGTTGGTCAAATAAAGTTTTCATTCTTTCTCTAGATTGTATAAACAATGATGCAGCTAACCAAGATTTTGCTTCATAAAAAAGAAAAGACTTACTATCTTTGGGATCTGATACTACACCGCTGCTCAAAACCTTCGGGTATCGACTCTATTACACCGCTGCAAAAAAAGATGCACGGTGGGTCTGTATAACAATTCAAATCATTTTGATAATAATCAGTTTGATCCGTCTTTTTTTGACAAAAAACGGGTCTTAGTTTCTTTTTGTTTCGGATAAGTTTTGAGAAGGTTAATTATTATTATTATTATACTTTTGAAGAGGAATTAAGGTGAACCTCATATTGTACCACGAATGATCCATGCCTAAAAATCCCTTGTATTAGAAATATCGTTAGCTGTGTAATTTACAAATTTTCAGCAAATGAGATTAGCTTAATATTTTCAGGCTCTAATATTGGCTCAAACTAAATGTGGGAATGTTAACTTGTTATGCAAAAGTGGAGTTGATCACCAAATCAACATAGCATGGTTCTTCGTATGTTTCTTGTCAATCTTGTTGGAGTTTCAATAAGTTTACATTTCCCTTATCTGTGGATTGTAGCTTCTGTGCTGGTGATTCCTTCTTTAAAAACAGCCAAAAGTAATAGAAGGAATCCTTAGTTGTTTATATTGGCATGACAAAGAAAAATATATTTGCGAATAACAAAAAGAGTATTCCTAGCAGGAAAAGATGGGCCAGCTTTTGCTGTGCGTGTTGAAGGACAGTGTGTTTTAGCTCTAAATCTAAGTGTCACACCATATCAGATGTTATAGATCATGTGGATGCCAACTCATCATTCTGTATGCCACCTTAGCAATGTTCTGACGGCATTAATCTTCCTTGCACCTATGGGGAGTAGGATATAAATATTTTTGAAATATAAGGATTAATTATATAGCAGTTTAAAATTATAAGGATCAAATAATTATTTTTTTAATATGTATAATATAATTGCTTTATATAATAGTATTTCAGACCCGGACCCTCTCTCAATATGATTTCAATTGTGATCATGTTTTATAATATGATGATGGTTTATTGAATGAATTTCAAGACTTGTATTTTATATTATAAAATGGCTGACCGAAGGTTTACTGGTTAACATTAGTATATTACATTTATTCAATAATGTATATTTATTATGACAAGCGGTTTCAAATCTAATATTGAAATAATGCCCCAATTCGCATCAATTTATTATTTAATTTTTATTTAAAAGTAAACCGAAAGTGAATTTTGTAATGGACTAAATTGTAATATAATTTTTTTATTATTATTTTAATAAAAATATGATAAGTGTATAAATTTTTTAATAAAAATATGATAAGTATATAATTTAATAAGATAATTATATAATTATCAATAAAAATTATATAATTATCATATTTTAATTTAAAAAGTACACATTTATTATATTTTGACTGAAAAATCTAATAATAAAATAAAAATAATTGCATATAAATTTTTTCTATCTATTCTAGATATCTATATAGCATCCACTTTGACGGGCATGACCAAGCAGGTTTTATGTGTATGATTCATAGTTGTCTGGTTATTTGTTGCATTTTAAAATAAACTTCACAAAAAAAAAAAAGAGTCAAGCTTATTATATATGTATAATATATAGGGAGAGAGAGAGAGTACCTGATACATTCACACTTATGTTTAGTATATTAAACATAGATATGTCAATTTTATTTGACATGCATTTTAGTTCTGTCGGATTACATTGTGCTATAAAATAAATAAACATATATACAGCATATATACATGGATGCGCCGATAACTGAGTTATACTACCACAAGTTGGGATGCGGGGAGTGTTATTTATACCTGCCAGAATATATTGCATGTAATATTATTATAATACTACATTACACTGCGTTTGCTTCGTGGGAGAGAAACCAAGGAAGAGGGTGAGCGAGTAAAAAATTATTTTGTAATATCTATTATGTTATTATTATTTAACAGTATTTGTTTATTATTATTACTCTTTAAAATAGAAATAGAAATATTATTTTTCTTTTATTCTATTTACTTTTTTTTTTCTTTCCATTCTATTCATTTCCCTTACCTCCAGCCAAACATAGTTACTTAAAGTCTACATGCTAATTTTTACTTAAATTTAAATATTTTTTATATTTAAGAAAATCTCCTTTTATTTATCAATAGCTATATAATTTTTTTAAAAAAAGAAGTAATGAGAAATTAAATAAATTTCTATATATCCTCCTTATATATATATATATACATATCAATAATTATATAATTATTTTTTATATTTTATCTACCTATACTAATGTATATGATTTTAAAATTAATAACCAAAAGACTTAAAAATTATATATATTAGTATAGATAATTTTATGCACATAAATTGATATGTCCATGTTTAGTTTATGCTCTCCCAGTGACTTAGATAAGAATATATGTCAAGCATTTTATAATTATAACAAAATATATATATTTCTTAATAAGTAGATACATAATAATTTATGAATAAATTTAAATACAATTTCTTATATTTTTATTATTAGATTTTTCAATTAAAATATGATAATTTTTTAATAAAAATGTCACAAACGTATAATTTAATTAAAAAATTATATAGTTATATATAAAAATCATATATTTATTATACTTCAATTGAAAAATAATATATTGTCATATTTTGAATAAATAATCTAACAATAAAAATATAAAGATTTGCTTAAGAAACTTTTTTCAATAATTTATCAAACCTGGACCCTTTCGCAAATATGATTTCAATTGGGGTCATATTTTTTAAAAATATATTATAACAAAAATCACCAAATACAAACAGAAAACCGCCCTTTGAGAGAGATATTTGGCTTGTTCATAAAATATATTAGCCAGGTGAAATGTGCACTATTATTATAAAACAGTCCTATTATAAAAAGCCTGTGTTATTATCATGCTTATCAACATATCTCAATTATACATTGACTTGCACTTTAGTCCTACTATACTATTATGACAGAAAGAATATGTTGTATTCGCGAATTATACTTTTTCATTTATATTTGTCCTTTTGCGGTAAAATTGCTTGTTGCAATATCAGGAATTTGAACATAGTTTCCAATCCTGAGTGCCCACGTGTCACAAAAATCCGCCTTTTGGATGAAGACCTTCCATGGACGCATTATGTGCGCAATTACTCAACTACTCCCCAAACACTTCTTCTTTTTCTGAAATAATAAAAAACTTCAATTTTAAAAAAATACAAACTTATGCGTAATTCATTTTATTTTTATTATAAGAATTTTTAATTATAATATGATAAATAAGTAATTTTATAATAATAATATAAAAAATGTGTAATTTTTATAAATAAATGTATAATTTTTATAAGCCATTATTGTATGATTAAAATTTTTTAGATATAGTATAATTTTATTGAAGAATCTAAATAATTAAAATATAAAAAATTACATTAAATTTTAAAAAAATTAAAATGCAAAAATTTCCAGAACCAACAATTCATTTAATATCCATTTTAGTTTTTAGAATTAACATATATTTATTTTTTGCTTAAATTCCATAAGCTTCCTTGAATTTTATTGAAATTATACAAACTTTACCCTATTTTTATAAGATGCACAAGCTTCTTTTAAAGACAAAAAGTTATTCTATATTTTAGTCTAATTTAAATTTTGTTGACTAAAATACTCTCTATTAATCTAAATATATATTTTTTAAATTAAATAAATTTTAAATAAAAATTATTTTAATAAAAATTTTAAAATTAAACTAAAGTATATGGTAATATTTTCTTCCATGAAAGGTTTATTTATATTTTAAAAACAAAAAAAATTTATGTAAAAAAAAAAAGATATGTGTAATTTACTCTTAATATTTTATAAGCATGATTTCTATTTCCTTAGTTTTAAACTTTTTTTAAGAATTCATTAATTTTAGATTGAAATATAAATATTTTATTCCCATTTAATTATTACTTTTGAGTAATAAACTTCCTAAATCATATTGAAAAATGAAACAATTTATATGTAATTTTTTATATTTTTTCTAACAAATGTTTTAATTAAAATACGATAATGTGTGGCCTTGCAATAATAATATAATAAATATATTATTTTTACAAAAAATGTATAATTTTTATAATTCATATCAAATGCTTAAATTTTTTTAAAATTATTTTATACATGTTATAATTTTATTAAAAAAACTTAATATGAAAGATATAAAAAAAAACTAAATTTACTTAAAAAACCACCAAATTATATATACTAATTTCTCAACTTTAATTAGTACATACTGTTAAACGTGTTTTTCTTTTCATATTATTTGAGTTCATATTTTTTTAAAGAGTACACTCTTTAACTTAAAAAATAATTTATATAAAATTTAAGAATATTATATATATATATATATATATATATATATATATATATATATATATATATATATATATATATATATATATATATATCTGCGTATATACATTTAAGATATTTTAGTCATTTGGAAATATTTAAAAAATAGAAACAAAAATTGCGTTTTTCTAAACATAAAATAATTATGATGTAGGAAAAAATTTTAAAATGCATATGAAAATTTTTTCATTATATCTGTTTGTCATCATTTTTAAAAATTTGAAAAATATTATAATTTAATTTTTATTTAAAAATATTTAAAAATTAATTTAAAAAGTTGACATAGTTCATATTAAACCATTAGTATATATTATATCTTCGCTTAAATTTTTATTTTATTTTTTTCGTAAACTGCTTATATTTGTATTTTAAATATGCATTCAAAGTCCAAACTAGGGGGCTATATAAGTAATTCTGCATGCTCTCTTCTTCACATCCCGCCCTGCATTTCCCCTGCATGTAAAATCACGACGGTTTAATCTGTTAACCAGAAATGAACACTTTCCTTCTCTCTTCTTCTTCTTCTTCTTCCTCTTCCTCTTCCTCTTCCACTTCCTCCACTCCCAATTTCACAATCTTCACCCAGTCCCCAAACCCTAACTATCTCTTCAAGTTCAGCTTCAAATTACCCATTCTGCCCCTCCATGCCACCCCTTCCCACCATCACACCATGAACCCGCTGTGTTCTCTCAGGGACTCATCATCCACCGCAGTGCTCGAGAAAGAACCGCTTTCCACCGAAACATCGGATGGCGTCGTATCGAGCCACGAGAGTTCTGGCAATGCCGTTTCATCGGAGGTGTCTAATTTGGACGGCGTGCTCGTCGTTCACTGGCCGATGAAGTAGTTTTCCGTCGAAGAAGAAAGGGAGAAGACGGAGGACTCTGATGTGAAGGCTTTGACGATTGCTGCGAGTTTACAGAATTTAAGAAGAAGATGCCTATGTTTGAGGCGGTGAGGGTCGAATCGGACTCTTAAGACAAGCTGCTTATTGTGAATTTGGACTTGGCGTTATACCGCGAGAAGGTTTTGACGAGGAATTTTAGGTATGAAGAAGCAGAGGCAATGCTTTAGAAGGTATGGCGTTTTGGTTATCTATTGGTAGAAGGACAAAACCAAAGTTCATTATTAGATTGTCTTGTTTGAAATTGGTGCTGAGTCGTGGAAACTAGTCATAATTTTATCCAACAATACGATAATAAACACTAAAAAGCTGTATTTAAGTTTTGTCCTCACTAGAAATTTGCCAATTTGGTGGATTATTTTTTATTGTAGGTTTTTTTCTAATCTGAATAAAAATGCATAGAATATTGGCTGGAAGATGGTCGACCTTATGTGGCGCTGGGGAAAATTTTGTGCAAGCAATTGAAAACAGCTCAAGCCAGAGAAATAAATGAGAAGAGTTGCCAGGCAACTCAAGGAGAAAATGTTTACATTTGGCGGGTTAGCCTTAAATTATGTTTTTGCATTCAGGTCAGCCTTAAATTATGTTTTTGCATTATGTTTGTTGGTTGGGTTAGTAGATTTTTAAGTGTTCAGCTTCAGCTTAAGCTCAAATTTAAATTCATCTAAACTTAAGGTCTACATGAAAGGTCAAGTGGTGGTCTGAGTCCATGAATTAAGCTAGAGCTTGGCCTTTTGTTGTTTGCATATAAATATCAGTCTACTTTGAATTAAAAAAATGAATTTCTTTGAGTAAATTTAACAATTATCACAAATAAATAGTATCTTTTATCTGAAAATGTTAAAAGCAATAGTTTGTAGTTAACTCTTTTTTTGGGGCTTTCAAAAGTAAGTGCGTTTTGTCCAAGTGGCCACATTTTGTCATATTTGATTTATTAACAAAATCTAATTTATAGACTGAAGAATAAAAAATGAGGCATAATAAAAGAAAATATAAAGAATGAGAACAAATAAAATGTATAATATAAAATTTAGAGAGTGAACAAATTAGTAAATTATGTTGTTGGGTCAATCTATGCCAAGCATACTGTGAAATTTTATGAGCCTTAATTTATAAAGGAGAGAAATTTGGGGGATTTCTCATATATGATTTATTTTCAAATATATTATTCATTTAAATATATTAAATGATTTTCTATGCATATATATCCATTTTGTTTGATATTATCGGATCTATATGTGCACCGTGTTGTGTTGATGAAATCTATATTTCTTCCATCTTTACTTTTTGGTACTGTGCGTATAAGAGATCTGAGATGTTCAACATAATTGCATCTTGAGTTGTGGAATTTATTCTAATTATACCAGTAGACGTATGGTGCTTAAAATGCATAAACATATTTGTATCATTTCCTTGGCATGGAGATTAGAAACTTAGGCATGTGTTTTAGTTTTTTTTAAATACAAGAAAAGAGGAAGCCCATTGAATTTTTGGATGTTAGGCTTCTTTAATTGGAACATGCAATTTAACTAATTGGAGCATTGGGCTTCATCCTTTTGGTTGTTTCTATTTTGTTTATTTTTAGGCCAAAATGCTTTGGGTATATTTAGTTTCTAGGCCTTTTGTAACAACCGGGAAAAAGAAAAGAAAAGGAAGGGAAAAGAAAGAAAATAGGAAGTTGGAAATTTTCGGAATCCAGAATTTCTGCCAAGTCCTCTCGCAATAGCGAGAAATGGTCTCGCTACAGCGAGAGTGCTTGTTCGCAATAACGAATGCGATTCTAGCTATAACGAGTGTTAGCAGCAGTCCATACAAAAACCAGGGAGCAGCTCGCTGTAGCGTACGCCATAGCGAAAGTGGTAGTCTGGAACTAACGCGATTTCGCCATAGCGAAGGTCGAAACTCGCCATAGCGAAGGGAACTGATGCGAGTTCGCCGTAGCGAAGGTTAAGCCTCGCCATAGCGAAGCTAGATAACACGAGCTCGCTATAGCGAAGGTTAATTTTCGCCGTAGCGAGAGTCAGTCCGGAAGAGAGTAAATAGCGAGATTTAGACTTCATTAAACGCCCAAACTCATTTCTTCTCTCATATCTGCCCTAGACTTCGACCCAAGAAGAGAAAGAGGCGTGGAGAGTGAGAGAGATCAAGAGAAGGAGGAAGAGCAAGGGAAAGGTAAGGAAATTTCCCCCATTTCTCTTTAGATTTCTGATTCCCTCCCTTTGCCCTCTTTTCCTACGGTTTTGTTTGTAAAAATGGATGGTTTTTGGGCATGGGTCAGAAGAGGGAAAGTGGAAAACACCTTTGAATCTTTGTGTTTTCTTTGAAAATATTGTTTTCCACTACCATGGGAGTTTGAGAGAGAGAAAGAGTTGATGGCAGTCTAGATAGAGAGAGAGAACTCTAAGTTCTGGTATGTAGGAGAGTTTAATCTGATGATTCCATGTTAAGAGAATAATTCCATGCTCTTTAATTGTGTCTAAGCTCAAGTGAAGCACCTCCATCAAGGTGTGAGTGTGAACCTAAGGAGGGAGAGGAGAAATTGAAAGGAAAAGCTAGTGTTGGCTTTGGCTCATAAGGTAGCTCTCTTTTCCCACTCTTTCTTGTTGCATTCTTGGATATGATAGTCATTGTATGATTATGTATATGCTTATTGTGTGGAATATGCCATATGCTATTGCTTTGATGCATTGATGCCAATATACTTGTGTGATGAATTGTGAGAATTGCTCGGGTACGGTAGTGCCGAAAGTCCCATGAGATGGGTGAGCTGAAGCCGAAAGTCCCTTGAGATAGGTGAGACAAGGCTAAAAGTCTCAAACGAGTGAGGCCAAGTTAAAAGTCCTTAAACTCGGGTGAGGCCATCCAAAAGTCCCTAAACTCGGATGAGGCTAGACCAAAAGTCCCTGGAGCCCATTTTTGGCATTGTTGTGATTTCCATAGCATGTACAATGTGTGTTGGATGATTGAGAATGGCTAAATGCTTATTCACATGCTTTGACTTGTTATGTGCCTTAATTGCTTACTTGATTAAGTGCATGAGCTACTGAGATTCCCTGAATCTCACCCTTTCCCCTCCCAACTTAATATGCTAGGTGGAGCTCAAGGAGAACCGAGCACACACCAAGGAGTCTAGAAGCATGTTTAGTTAGATATTACTTTCTTTTAGAATTTTGATGTAATTTTGATGTAAAGTGGTGCCAAATGAATATGTGCCCACTATTTTTGAGTTGTAAAGGTTGTAACAAGTGTAAATGTATGAAAGGATATTGTATGAACTATATTTATAGCCAAATGAATGGAAATGAGGGTTTTGCCCCTTTTGTTGAATGCATGAAGTAGTGTATATTTGGCCGTAGCATAGCGAAATTGGAATGTATATTGATTTGGACTACATGGACTTGTTATATATCCTAGTTTTATGCTTTTAAACTTGTCCATGAGTGGCTAGAGTGTGTGAGAGGCCATTTGGACCCGTTTTGGACCTTTGGGGTGCCAAAACCGGGAAATTTGAGAGCTCCGTCAAAGTATGACCGGATGGGCTCCTTTTGCCACAAAATTTGGCGTGCCTCTAGAGTTTGTAGAAAGCTTCTTGAGAAGCTAAAGTTGGTAATATTCGGAGGTCTAGAGAATATTTGGGGAATTGTTGAATTTGGGAAAAATCTATGGTTTGGTCATGTACTGTTCATATAGTTCAGAAATGAAAACTATGTCATACATAGACCAAATGGAGTCCAACTGTCATGAAATTTTATACACATAAATTAGGAAACCAAAGTGACCTGTACCAACTAGAATCACCCAAATCGGAGGTCTGTAGAGAGAGATTGAACTGTCTGAAGTTCTATATCAGCATCAGGGAGCTCTTCTGACCCCCGTCACTGTTCCATCAGTTTTCAGGGTACAGGAGCTACTGAACTGATCTGAACTTATTTTTCTCCTCTAGTAGACATCTGTAGCTTTCCAAATTGGTATAGTGTGCTCAGATTGGATTTTTGTGGATTTAATTATGGATTTCCGAAGTTAGAAAGCTGCACCAGAAACAGTGACAGCTGGACCTTCCTCCCCTTTTTGATGTCAAACATGGTCCAAATGCTAAGATTTTGATTGGGAATGATTTTTAGTGTAAATTCAACACTTAGAGATTTCTAGAAAGCTAAAGTTAGCTGCATTCCCATTTTTCTATAATTTCTTATGATTTTCCAAAGTTAGAGCCAAAATAAGACTTTTGGGCACAAGTGAGAAAAGTGCATTTTCTGGTTTTTGGCTCCATACCCGTGGCTTAGGGTTTGTTTTATGCTATGTATGAGTTGTATAAGTGGAGTTTGAGTTGAGACTATAAATGATGGGTTCACAGGACCCACGGGGCAGAAGCTGAGTGTATGAAACCCCGTTCATAGCATGCAAATGCCACGGACTAGTGTTGATTCTTTGGAAATCATATGGAACCGAGCTTAGTGAGAGGCTAGGTAGCGGTAGTAGATTAAGGTGTCACACCTTTGATGTTCTTACATATCTGGATCGTAAACAAAAAAGTTGAACTAATGTTGGGCTATAGCTAGTGGGTTGTTTATTAGGTAGAAAATTGCCCTATTTGGACAAAAGGATTTTTGGGTTATTTTTTGTTATTTTCGGGTTGTTTTTCTTCAAAATTTATCTTAGGTCTATTTAAGCTTTGTCTAGAATTTAATTTTGGATCCATGTTCAAAAAGTTAAAATATATTTTCAACAATGGTTGAGATGAATCCTTCAAATTGTTTCATATATACCTCTTCCTTAAATTCACCATTGAGAAAAGGTTGTTTGAACATTCATATGATATAATTCCAAATCAAAATAGGCTACTAATACTAAGATGATATGGAGGGAATCCTTCTTGCATATAGGAAAGAAAGTCTCTTTATAGGTGATTCGTTCCTTTTAAGTAAAACCCTTAGCAATTACATTGCCTTGTAATGTTTAATGTTACCTAGTGAGTCTCTTTTGGTCTTAAAAATCATTTATAGCCAATTGCTTTATACCTACCAAGCAACTTTACAAGGTCTTAAATATCGTTGTTTGCCATAGATTATATTTCATCAATTATGACATCATACCACAATTTATAATTTCACCATTCAATGCCTGAGAAATTATTATGGGGTCATTCTCAATACTTGTATCATAGTCAGATTCAGTTATATGTACCAAGTAGTCATTAGGTATTGTCACTTTTCCTGTCCAAGTTACAAAATAAGATTGGTTGCTAAGAGTTTTACTTAAAAGGAAGTGATTGATTACAGAGAGATTTTCTCTCTTGTATCCAAAAAGGATTCTCTCTGTATCATCTTGGCATTAGTAGCTATTTTGATTTCGAATTACATCATATAGATGTTAAAATCGCTTTCCTTAATGACGAAGTTGAAGAAGAGGCATATATAAAATAATTTAAAGGGTTTACCTTAACCACTAGTGAGATATGTAACCTCAAAAAATGAATTTATGGTATCAAATAGGCTTCACGATAATGGTATCTTAAGTTCCATGATGTAATCAAATCTTGTGGTTTTTTTATAAATGTTATGGATCAATGTATTTACAACAGGGTCAATGGGAATAAGATCATATTCTTGATCTTATATATAGATGATATTTTGCTTGCCTCAAGTGATTTAGGGTTAATACATGAGGTGAAATAGTTCTTGTTTAATAATTTTGAAATAAAGGATATGACTGAGGTATCATATGTAATTAGCATAAGGATCTATAGGGATATGTCTCAAACTATCTTGAGATTATCACAAGAGATCTGTATAAATAAAATTATTGAACAATTTAAAATGAAAGATTATTCACCTAATGTGTTACCTATAGTAAAAATAGACAAATTCAATTTATTTCAATATCCTGATAATGAATTGAAAAGAAAAAAGATAAAGAATGTTCCTTATACTTTAATAGTAGGAAGCCTAATATGTGCACATGTCTGCATAAGGTTTGATATAGCTTTCGCTATGGGCATGTTGGGTGAATAATAGAATAATTTAGGAATTGATTATTAGAAAGTTGTTAAGAAAGTTATGAGATACCTTTAGGGTATGAAAAGTTATATGCTTACTTATAGAAAAATCGACAATTTGGAATTATTGGTTATTCAAACTCAGATTTGCTAAGATGTGTTAACTAAAAAAAGTCAATATTTGGATATATTTGTCTTCTAGTTATAGGAGTTATCTCTTGAAGAAGTGCTAAATAATCCTTGATAGCAATCTCTACTATGAAAACTGAGTTTGTATCATGTTTTAAGATAAGTTCACATGCTATATGGTTGAGAAATTTTATTGTTGAGTTTAAGATTATAGACTTAATCTTTAGGGCCATTAGAGTGTATTGTAATACCATAGTTGCAATTTTTTTGGCTTAAAATAATAAGATCAAAAGTCAAAGTAAATATATTAACATTAAGTACTTAGCTTTGAGAGAATAGGTCCAGGCTGATCAAGTTATCATAGAGCACATTTGGATAAAGAAATGCTAGTGGATCCTCTAACAAAAGAGATACATCCGAAAGAGTTTAAGTTAAAACCCAATATATATAACAAAAGGGATACTTTAAAGAAATGCTAGCTAATCCTCTTGTGTGTGTGTGTGTATTGTGTGTGTGTGTATATATATATATATATATATGTATACATTTTTTATAGAGATTAACAAGCATTTAAGTTAAAACTCGAATAAACATTTAAGGTTTATTCATAAAACTTATTTATGTCTTATAAAGTTAAAGACATGTTATGATGTAATGTATAGTAGGTAATACTTGTTTGATTAAAAGACTTATCGTCATGATTTTTATAAGATGTGTTTATTTATCCATAAACATGTTATCTGACAAATCATAATCGGACCAAGTGAAAGAATTTTAGAATATTTTAATTTAATATATTTGTTAAGATATTATTTTAATTGCATATTTATTTAAGATATTCCATATTAGTTGTTGGGATGCTTTTAATTAGAATTAAATTAAATAACATCTTAAAAATTAAATTATTTTAATAGATGGTTCTTAATATATGTTAAACTTAAATATCTCCATTTGATCAGTAAAATGTAAAATTATTTTAATATTATTTAATTTGGGAGAATTAGAGTTAAGGATCCAAAGTCAAAAATATTTACTCTAAAGGACATATTACTATTGTTTTAAGATAGATTACTACTGACTTTAAGTAAACCTCCTAAACCTAGCGGTAACAGATCTTTCAGGGTAAATATTTTTTATCTTTGGGTCCTTAACTCTAATTCTCCCATTTAATTTTGTCTAAATAATGTGGAATTATTTTAGATAAATTATTTAACACATTTATAAAATAATTACAAAAGAGAGAATTTTTTAATTATTAATCACGTAAAGTTTAGTTGATTAATTAATTAAAATAATTTTTTATTAAGATAAAAATTAATCAATGCATTTATGGGAGATTTTAATGCATATAATAAACTCAGATATTTTGTAATTAGCATGTGTAATTTATGGAGTAGCCATAACATCCTTTATATATATGTGCATATATTGTGAAGTTAAAATCACATATAGATTTGAACATATTGATTGTAATTAAGTACATAGCTACAATATATCTTGACTTACAAGTAGATAATTATAATTGCATGCTTAATATAAGTTATTTTATGTTTTTTAAGTAGCCCGCATGTATTAAGAAACATAAATACATTCTAATTTCATCAATTATGATACACAAATATTTAATATACTTATGTCTTTGCCCATAGGGGGATTTTAGTGGTATAATTTTCTATAAGTATGACTTGCATTGATAAGCATGATTTATGATAATTGTGACGTTTGATTTGCCTTATAATTTTTTAGTAAGTATTATTAATGTTTGAAATTACCTCATAGCATCTTCAACATCTCAATTATGGTAAGAATAAGCACTCTTGTTGTTCATGTAATGAACAAGGAAATTGCAAAATACTTTTTTTGCAAAAAGCAAGTGCATATTCTAAAGGAGTGCACTAAGAGAAAAGCTTAATTTGCTAAGAAAGGTATATCTCTATCTAATGTGTGTTTTGAATCTCATTTAATTAATGGTTGTCATGATACAATACCATATCAACAACACACGTTTTGAATATTATGTAGGGATTTCTCAACATAAGGAGTTCATATCCCAATGAGCATAAAGCATTTCCTGAGAACGAAATAAGTTCAAATGTGGAGGTTATTGGAACATACTAAATGATTTTATCTTTTGAATATATAATGGATTTTGAATAGATATTTTATATTCCTATTTTTTTAGGAATTTAATTTTAGTTTCTAAACTAGTTCCTTTAGGTTTTTTTTAATAAATATTTTTGGAACAATTTTTAATTTGTTAACAAAGGATTCAGTTCCTATAAAAAAATTTTCTCATCTGATGGTCTATTTATGCTTTATACTATTATTGATATTGCTAATTCTTATGTTAATATGCATGATAACAGTGGAATTAAGAGATGTGTCATGAATGAAAACTCTGATGGCCTGTGGCATAAGAGATTAAGATATATCTCCATAGAGAAGATCAAAAGATTGGTAAAGGATAAGGTTTTTCAACCTTTAGACTCTACTAATCTTGGTCCATGTATTGATTATATTAAGGATAAGCAGACTAACAAGTCACATAAAGGAGTTAGTAGGAGTTTAGAATTGTTAGAGATCATACATATTGATATATATTGTCCTTATTTATGTTCAAATGGTTAGAAATATTTGATCTCTTTTATTAATGATTTCTCACGATACATGTATATCTACTGTCTTTATAACAAAAGTG